>JARDYH010000001.1:287427653-288755653 GCA_029215795.1 Anniella stebbinsi | reverse complement strand
CCCAGGGTTAGGAATGCAGTTTGGGCATTCACAATCCACTGTCTAAGCCATAACATCTTATTCTGCACGAAGCATGTCCCAGGTCTGGACAACCAAAGAGCTGATGCTCTGTCATGCGACCAGGTCGACAGATTCCAGAATCTGGCTCTGTGGACACGTCAACTACCCAAGGCCATGCCAACATCATTGTGGCAGATTGGCGGAGTGAGATAGATCAAGCCATCTGGCAATCTATTGCCGCTAGCACCAGGGCTATGTACCAAAGGACAGGTAGCAAGTTCAGGGCTTTTAGGGTTGATAATGGACTCCCACAGTGGACCACATCCTGCAATTTTGTGTTGCTGCCCATGGGAAGGGCCTGTCTGCCAGGACCATCTCAGGTAAGCTGGCCGCCTTGGCATTTATAGCAAAAATGCAAGGAGTTGACGATAACACATGGGATTTTAGAGTTAGAAGGGCTATTCAGGGCAGGGCAAGAATTTTCTCTGCTTCTCCAGACACTAGGCACCCCCTGTCACCTGATATGTTAATAGGGTTACAAGCACTTTGGCCATATTTATGCCACAATAATTATGAACCTGTACTCTTTCATGCAGCTGCCCTCACAGCCTTTTTTGGGGCCCTCCGGATATCAGAACTTTTTGCATCTTCTAGGAGAGACGAGTCCAGCTGGGCACTTCAATTTGCGGATATACAGATAAAAGACCACACATCCATCTACAGAGGTCTAAGACCAACCAGAATGCCCACGGATCAATTATTCCTCTGAATTGTGCCCTGTACAGGCTTTACAAGTATTTATCGTGACACGCAGCAACGCAACTGGATTTCTTTTCTGCCGCCAGGATTCAACACCTTTAACGAGGTATCAGTTTTGGACCATCACCAAGCGGGTCTTGCAGGCATTGGGTCTTGATTCTGCCAGTTTCAGCATGCATTCTTTTAGAATTGGCATTGCCTCCACCACAGCATTGATTGGTTTCTCACATGGACAAATCAAAGCAGTTGGACGGTGGAAATCCAAAGCATTTCAGTTGTACGTTAGAAGTTTGCATAAATAGTTCTTAAGGTTTAACTGTTCCTTACACTCATATTTTTATTTTAGATGTGTGGGCCAGGCATGGCCCAATACGCATGATCATCTATAGCCACAGTATGATCTTCTGGGCTGCGCAGAGGGCTTACAGATCAAGGATGGGATCCCAGCTTGGAATGAGCTGTCAGGCCAACATTGTCTGGCTTGGCTGACACAGCATGTGTTGGAAGCGCCTCTTGCCCACTTTTTTTCCATCAGCGTTGCTTCCCGGCCCAACCACAAGTATTGATTATTCACCTAGGGGGTAATGACATGGGGCTTTAAAAAGGGAAGGGCTATTGCCAATTTTCAGGCAATCAAACACCGTTGGCCGGGTGTAGTTATAATATGGTCTTGTATCCTTCCCAGGATTAATTGGAGGACATGAAGTGAGTATAAGACTTTGGAAAGGGCCCAATGCAGGGTCAATAGCAACATTTTCAAATACTTAAATACTCATGGGGACTTTAGTAACACCCAGCATTGCTTTGTTCGTGGAGGGAGCTTTACAGACAGGACAGTGTCCATTTGTCTGATGCCAGTAATTATATATTCTTACAGGACCTACAGAGAGGGCTGATGGAGGCTATGAGCTACAGGTGGGGGATAGCAACTAAGTGAGTGACTTGTCACCACCTGTGACAGGCGTGCAGGCATCAGGAGCAAGGATAGAGTTGGTGAGCATTCTTAGGCACCATTGTGGTGATTGGTAACACCTGAGGCCCTCTACTGGGAGTCTTGTGGCACCAGATGATGGGATAAGGGTTACCTCTGAGGCTAACCTTACTCACTCACTCACTCAGAGTTTTGCAACCTGAGGGGGAGTGACATCGGAAGGCCTACCTACTCCAAAAGGGGGATCTTGGCAGGTGTCAATAAACTTGCAACACCTGTCGGGATATGAATGGCTCGCCTGATCCCATTAGGGCCAAGACGTTGGCCAAAGATAGGATGCTCGCTTAGGCCTCCATCTGCCCATGGAGTATTCAATAATGGTGGCCCTATTTAAATCCAACTATTTGTGTCATCTCATTATTTTTGCCTTCCACCATGCAAAAGACCGCATAATGGGGTGGGGAGGGGGAAAGGAGTAGATATATGGATTCATTGTTAACTGGGATGAATTCTCAGGACCTTGCAGAATGTTCTGTCCATTCACTTTCTACTTTCCTTTCAGTCCAAGTCTTGGTGAAAGGGGATCCTACCTATGACCTTTCTAATCCCACCATTGCTAAGGACATGTTAACCGAAGTTGTAGTTTTTCAAGAATGAGCTTGAAATCTATCTCTCTGCTTAGCACTTTAATTTCCTGACAACAGCATGAAACCCACAGCACACTGGAGCTGCTCCAGCCTCTCAAGTTGCATTGTGCTTCATCATGTTCTACCTTATACAAATGTATAAGTCAAGGATCGCAAAAGCAATTTTCCTTCCTTCCTGTTCTCCAAATGCTCTCTCTGTGTGTGTCTCTGTGTGTGCGTGCATGTCAGCCTGTATATGCCTTTGTCAGTGAAATTTAGCAGCACCTTTTCAAATCCCTCTTGCTTGATGTGTCATCTGCCAGTGAGTCAAGCCTGTTATGCCGCAGCAATCCATACAAGAATAGGCTATCATTGTGAAAAGTTTGAAAAGGGAGTGCTTTGTCATTTTTTTTTTCAATTGGGAGAAGGAAATATGTTCCTTTGTGGGTGTCATGGACATCTACAATAAAGGAAGATGGCCCTCTTCATAGCCATACACCTCTCCCGTTCATATTCCTATTGTAATTGTCTGCTGCGCTCCCTTGATCTTCATAAAAATGACTTTTATTCATGTGTATTAGGAGTCTAGAATAATCCTGCAACAGATGTGAAAGAGGCAGAAACCATGCAAATATCTATTTAGGTAGGAAATAATCCTTTCAAATATTGAGCTCATGTTCTGTTACACACACACACACACACACACGTGACACACTCACACTTAATTGATAAGCCTATTTGTGACAGATTTTGCAATGAGGGATTTGAAACAGAGGTGGAAGCAAGTGACACAAGTCCCCAAATCTACACAGACAAAAAAAAGTAGTCTGATTCCTTATGTCCCCCTGCACCCCCCCCCCCCCACTGCACACTACACACTCAGGTGACAAGTGGAAATTCATGAGACTTACTTTCCCCCACAGATGCTACCCACTGAGGAGAATAGCTTCATCTGTTGCAATTCTGCAGAGTCACAAGAGTCGTGTCAGGGGGGAGAGGGAAGGGGCAGCCCTTTCAGCCCATTTCACTAAGCTTAACTTACTTTTTGCTTAATGTCATAAGCAGGATACCTATCATCCATCTGTGTTGTGTGACGATCTTGGGCTTGGGGTGGGGTTGCTGGTTTGAGAGTGGGGGTGTAAGGATGGAGACAAAAAGGGCCTGTCCCAGAGGAAAAGTCAGTGTCCATGCATATTAGATCAAATGTGTGCCACACAAATCAGACAAGGGGAGAGAGGTCTTTTTTATGAGTTCTTTCAAAATATTGCCTCTTAAACACAGTAGCTATATTCCACATACACACACACACAGACACATGCTCAATTACTTAAATAATGATACCATACTCTCTTTTGTTAAGAATGACAGACTACAGCTCCGGTCACATAGGCTGCAATTTAACTCCTGCCTCCTCAAAAGGTATCCCAAATGTTATATTACACTATGATGACAATACAAGGCTCTGTCAGTGAATGGCTTCGGTGACTGTTTAAAGGCAAAAACAGACTGATCGATGGAAGCAGTCACTATGAAGATGCATCAATTCCTTCCGTGATTTCAGTATTGTGCAGCACTGCACCCAGGCAAAGGATTTGGAGGGGGGACCCCAAATCAGACTGCTACCGTGTTCAAAGGGTTAAGGATGGTACAATCACATTTTGTTGCTAGGTGCAGCAGGGATAAAAAAGCACCCCCTTTAATAGGTGAAAGCTGGTCTGAACCAAAACGCACATGCTGACGTCCAAGTATCCCCGGAGAATCAATGATGGGATTTTTTGTGTGTGATCAATGTAATATTCCACGGATAAATTTAGGGACTGTGCATCCTATGAAAATGGCACCTCACCATGATTAATTAGCAATAAAAAAACCTGTGGTTGTTCTACAGGTTTAATTATTTCATCTCTAAGGTTTTGATTAAATTAAATCTCTTTACCTAAGGACAAAAATATATAAATGAAATATATCTTGGATGCCGTTTATTCACAGGGGATTCTGTTCCTTTCCCAACTAAAGCTGGTAAGATCATACCATCTTTGCTGTTAAAAGAATTACAATGAGAGACAGCTTGCAAATAAATCTGTTCTGTCGTGTGTGAGTATACTATTTGGCTATTACCAAGCCCTCTCAGAACCTTTCTGTATTGGCATATTAAAGTTGTTCCACTTGTATAAAGAATAAATGAAATTCATTTTTTAAAAAATAAAAAGCAAAGAAGAAAACAAAAAAGGCACGTATAAACCTACAGTGCATTAACTGTGTGTGTGCTAGACAACAATGTTCATTGGATGACTGAATTAACCCTGTCATTGCTAGAGAACTAGTTAGTGAGTTACGGCTCTGATCCCCTGCATACTTACCTAAGAGTAAGCCCCACTGATTATAGAAGGACTTATTTCTGAATAAATATGCCTAGGAATGCGCTGAATGACTGTGTTTGCTGGATGACGTTATTAGGATAAGACGGAAAGAAAAATGGGTTATGGTATTTTGAGAGAGGGAGAAAAATGTCTCTCTATCCACATTCTCTACAACATGTAAAATTTTGTACACTTCTATCATGTTTCTCCTTACCCTCCTTTTTTCCAATATCTTCTGCAGTGAAGACTGACAAGAAGCATTCATTCAGCTTCTCTGCAATATCCTTGTTCTCCTTCAGTACTCCTTTAACTCCAGTGTCATCCAATGGTCAAACTACCTCCCTGGATGGTTTTCTGCTTCTGATATATTTAAATAACTATTTATTGTTGGCCTTGATATTGTTAGTGATATGCTCTTCAAAATGCTTTTTTGCATCTCTTATTGTCTGCTTGCATCGCTTTTGTGCAAGCTTGTGCTCCCCTTTGGTGTTTTTTTTTTCCCCACTTGGACAAGACTTTCATTTTCTGAAGGAAGCCCTCCTTTCTCTCATAGCTCCCTCAGGTGTTAACCATGCTGGTGACCTCTTGGACTTGGTGCAACCTTTCCTAACCTGTGGTATACATTTTAGCTGAGCTGCTATTACTGTAGTTTGGGTAAGGTCCAAACAGTTTGAATGGTTTTCATCCTCTTGACTCCTGCTTCCAACTTCCTTTTTACCAGGTTCCCTCATTTTAGAGAAGTTTCCTCTTTTGAAGACAAATGTGACTATGTTGGACTTCCAGGGCAATTTTCACTTAAATATATATTAAACCTGATAGTACAGTGGTCACTGTTTCTAATGTTATACCCTCTCCAATTTCCAGGTCACCGAGAAGTTCCAGGAGCAGCACTTCAGCTATTTGGTGCCCTTTGGAAAGCAGGAGATTCATTTTTCTTTAATATTTGAATGTATATAAAAATATACATGCATAGCATAACATCCTGTAGACAGTAAATCCACAGCCATCACATGAGATCTCCAAACAGTGGCTCAACATTCAAGATGGGATCTATCTTTCTTCAGCTCCAGGATCAGTCCTCTCTTTCTGTCTCCATCTAGCTCTGACTCTGGACCAAGCTCATTTACTCTAAGTTCAGGAGTGATTCAGATTTGGGTCATAATATGGGATGGTAGTAGCAAGAGTTTTTAACTCTTTGCCCTCAACTGGTTTTAATCTGGATTGGGGGCCTGTGCATGTAATTTTCATTGCCAAAAAGAGCCCTGTTTATTTTAACCTTAAGATCAATCAGAAGGGTTGACCTTAGGATCCTTTCTTTTCTCCTTCAATTCAGTCATGTTCACGTTGTGACCCAAAATACCAAATCTCGCCCAAATTTAACATAGCCATTATGTATGGTAGTCCACTGGGTTCTTGATGAAAGAAATTATTTTGGTTTGGACTGAAAAATTAGCATTCTTAAGAACCTGCCAGGCCAAAATATAAAACCAGTGGGTAAGAATGGGGGCAAAATTCATTTGGTTCTTATTTTAATAATTCATATTTTAACATAGGACCAGGAAATTTAAGAGATTGCCTGAACTTCTACCTGCTTGGTTACTGCAGTAATCAGAAGATACTTTCTGGTGCTACCCAAGATTTCCAAAATTTGGTCCCTTGTGGCTTGGAATAGGAAACTAGTCGGGCACCAATCTTTTGGGGGTTTTGGCACCTCCTAAAAACATACTTTTTCCAACAGGCATTCCCAGGAAGATAATTTTGCACTCTTCATCAATTAGAAATGTCTTTAATATAAATGATTCATAAATATCATTCAATAATATTAACATTTAATTTGCGCTGAACTAATACCCAAACTAGAAAGCAATTATTGTTTGTTTTTTGAATCTTGCACTATAGTTCTCCAGTTGTTGTTTTTAAAAAAGCATACAAAAAGGCATATATTGGGGCAAGTGCTTGCAAAAAGTGTGAATATTAGCAAGAAGTGTATACAAATGTGTATGAATTTCTGTGCTCATACACATTTTCATAAGGACTCAGGAAAATTTAGAAAAAGTAACTGAAATTATCTTCTCACCCAATGCTATTGGACATACTCTTGACTGGAGGGGGCCCTGTGTGCATATAGGGCTCCCTCAGTGTGAGTGTGTAACACTGGCCAACCATAGGTCATGTGCCCATGAGGGAATCCCTATACAGGCCTACTGGGTATGTTTTCAAAAGCCTCTTCTCACATTTAGTATGTACTAAGTGCATGAACAAGATCTGTAACTTGCTCCATTCTGTGGCCAAGAGGCTATTCATTCTCCTAAGGAAATTATTGTTTGGTATCTAATCTAGTAAAGTTACTGCTACATGTCTTTACCACAGGAGACTGTTGAAAGAACAAAGCAAACCCTAAAAATTTTGATTTTAATTCAGAGTTCTGATGATCTTAAAGCTTTTCAGGATTCATTTTGTATGTGTGGGGAAAGAAGGTTGGCAATTGAAAAAAGTGGACTTGAAAATGCAAAACCTTGGATTGACTTCTGTCAAGGTGATGCCAGACAAGTGAGCAAATATTAATCACTCCTTTGGGTGCATGCCACGTCACTCCGAGTGGAAACACAAACAGGGGAAGTTGATCAGGCATAAATGAAGAACTCTGTCATCATGACACTATACCAAGGTTGGGGAACCTAATTTGGTCACAGACCAGATTGCCCCCCACCCATGAACCAAGTGACATCAGGCGTTGGAGCCTCACCCTGAACAGTGTTTTGGTCAGGGAACCTGTTTCAGTCCAACTTTGATTTCCCTGGGGAAGGTAAAATAAGAGTGGTCATTACTCAGCCGGCATTTCAAGGAGCCAGAAGAGTCCAGACCTCAGGATCCAACCAACTCCTGGAAGCACCAGCTGAGTATGCAGCCAGCTTTGATCCTCCCTTCATGGGGTAGGTAAAGTAGGAATGAAGCACACCCAGCTGGCTCCTGCAAGAACAGGCTGAGCATGCAGCCTGTTCTTGCATGCAGCCTGTTTCACTCTCCCCACTTCTCTCCCCTTCTGTGGGGGTGAGGCTTGAGGCAAGTTCCCCTGGAGGTTCACCATCCCTTTTCACTTTAATGACTTACCATCAGAGTAGTTGTCTTCACTCTTACCATCAGTGCTACTCTGCCCTGCTCCAAATAAGACCAGCTCTTTGCTATGCAGTTACATGGATGAATAGAATCAATTTATTAGGCAAACAGTGAAGCACAGTTTTACCAGGCAAGTAGGGGCTTTTCAGTCCAAGAGAGAGGTCTGAGGAACAGTCAAAGTAAAAAACACAGGATTTTAGTGAAGTGCCTTCTTTTTTCTTTTTTTCTTTTTTGGTAGAAAGGCAGGGTACCAATACAATACAATAGTAGAAACACAGTCTAAATGCAGCATCAGGTCAGTAGCAAGCATTCTAAACACAAGTCAAAACCAGGCTACTAGAGTTGAAGAAACATTGTTTCCAATAATGGATAGGCTGATACTGTAGGTTTATATTACCAGAGGCTCTTGAGCCCCACCCAGGGCTCAGCTGCAGACATCACAGGCTGTGCTCCCAAGGAAGCAAACATTACTGGTCTGCCCCTTGAAGCAACAATGGTCTCAGAGATTGGGTGGTCGCTAAGCCTCCGTTTCAGAAGCAGAACTCCCCTCTTCCTCTGGGAACAGACTTGCGGTCCTCTGCCCTGAGGACCCAGACTCCCTCACATCTCCTGACAGGTGGCTCCACAGAATCATCTATTTCTGGAGTTCTACCTCCTTGAAGGAGTAGGATCCCCCCAATGGGGATGTAACATGTTCATTGCTTTGTGAATTTCTTTGCTATAAAATCAGTGTAAACCATTTAAAATAGTAATTACAAGCATTTTAATTGCTCCTTAGCCACATCTATTCAGAGTTGTTATATTTCAAACACACATTACCCATGGGCCAACAATCTCTTAGGATTTTTTTTGTATTAATGGTTTGCTGTGGCTTGTGGTGGGAATGGATGAAGTTGATGTATATATGCAGCACCTGACTTGCAGTGTCTGCACTGAAAAGAGTTGAGAATCAGGATAGGCCTATCTGTGGCACCTAAGGATGTACAGATTTTGTTAAATCTGTTCCATCTGCATTTCACGGATGGTCAGGCATTTTTATTCTGTCATTCACTCATTGATATAATTTGATTTTTTTTAATGAGAATTTTGTTTCTGTTTGCAAATATGTGCATCTGCAGTAATATGTATTAGCACAAGTGTGCACTAGCAGAAATCACCCCCCAGTTAAAAAAAAATGGTAAGCAAGTCCACAGAATCTTCAGGACTTGGAAAAAGCTGGACTGTTGCAGAATCTGTAAGCTGGATTCGTAGAAACCCAAACCCATTTGACTACATTGTAGATTTCTCTGACATTCCAAGTGGTACAACACTTACACTTACAATGTAGGCAGTAGAAGTTGGCCACCTATATGATAATTTCATTTCAATCCTAGTAGGAACTGATAGAAAGAACAATGCTCACACCCCAAATATTTGGCAGAGGCAGAATAAAACACAACCAGATTTCCTCACTCAAGATAACAACAACAACAGCAACATTGTAATGTTTTTAAATACCAACTAAATTGCTGTTACAGCAAAAGTTAATAGCATTTACCTATTCAGCTGTCAAAACTTTCACCATAGGTACCTCCATGGTTCAAGTTCAAAATCAGTTTATTGGATCCAAAAAAAACTAATTTTACTGTAATTCCTCTGAAAAATGCCATGGAATTATAAATTTATGAAGATCCTGACAATTATTTGAGAGAGAGGACATGAGAAGAGCTCTACTGGATCAAACCAATGGCCCATCAAGCTCAGCATTCTGTTTTCCACTGACCTTTAGAACCACAAGTTCCAGGGTTGCTTGGCTGAGAGCTATGATTTAAATCTGCTGTGCGGATACAGAATGTGTTTCTGAGTTGTGAAATACCTACAATTGCAGTACCCAACTTTGACACAGGTTAGAGTTTCTTGTGGCAAAGGAGACAATGGTAGAATGTTCATTCATTTAAGACACCTACCTATTAGAATGGTTCCCAATTAGGTTCCATGTCAGTGTGACCCTGTGAACAGATCATTCCTCTTTATTGAATCTTCTCCATTCCATAATGTTTTGATTATTTCCTCAAACCTTTTAGGGATTAATGAGATTGTACTAAAATGTAAGTATTAAGAGTGTAAAGTAAGTGACCTTAATTTAGCAGAAAGGGTGAGTCCACCTCTGCTTTATTCCTCCTCTTCTTTATTCCATTAGTCTAATTGCAATTATTCTTTTGCCCAGCATTTTCACAAAGAACCAGGAGCAGAACAAGTTACAAACAGGAACTGAGAAATGCAGGATTATTCATCAGTCTATTCTCACTTGGAATCTCAGCACATATAGACTGACCATGTATGGTATGGTCGGTTTCTCAGGACAGAACTGCCTAGCCTTTTATAACTATAAACAACATGATCATGCAAATAAAAATAAGAAACTATCTTCTGAGGAACAAAGTCCATTATTATTACTTGGTCACTGTAGGCAGCTTGACTGTATGGTGCAGTAAGAAATCAAGCAAGCAAGCTCTTGACGTCAATTATTCCTCAGTTGGAATTTTGGAGCAATTTAGACTATATTTGACTTCCGTTTGGCTGCTGATCATTGATTGTTTCCCATGGTGTTGCTCTGCCCTCATTGTTGTAAACAATCTGGTCTGGTCCATCCTTCCGCCTGCCATTGTCAAACTGGCCAACTTGGCTCAGCTGAGTCTCATTATCCTTTGCAATGTTTATCACAGAGCAAAGCAACTTCTCTTTGCTTCTCACTACAGTCTGTGACCATAAACATCATTGTCATCCCAACAGGTACTGATGTGAGGTGTTACCATTCACTTAAAAAAATTCCTACCCCCTGATGAAACATTCTAAGCATCATGCAGAAAGATTCACACAATGAATCCTGGGGAAAATAATCATAATTCGTTAGATCCAGGTGCCTCCCTATGCAGTAGGCTACTGCAGTAGGGAGGAAGTGATCCACTCTTGATCAGCTGCTTTGTATTTACCTACTTATATAGATATCAGAAGGGTTAGATCTACACTACTGTTTTAGAGTGGTACTGATAAGTGTTGGGGCACGTGACATATTCCATACACCGCTTTCACAGGGTTATTTCCTGCTTTTTATTCCACATTATCCAAAATACTGCAACAAATGCTGTTGTGTGTCCTATGAGGTATAAATGTGCAAGAGGGCCAAAGGGCTGTCTACACGCAGGGAAAGCCATGTGGTGGCTGTGGATCTGTGCTGTGTCAGTTAGATGATGCAAGTGGAGGCTCACAGCCAACATGGGGCTTCCCCGCAATGATGCCTTTTGAAAAGTTGGGGATTTATTCTGACTGTTTTAAAGGGAACGACGTCAACATGGCACTTCTGCCATGTAATGTCACTATGCAGCCAATCCGGGGTCAACCTGGGGGTGGAGCCTAGTGGAAGAGGATAGGGGTGGCTCTGGAACTTGAATGGCTGCCCAGAAACCCCTCATCAGCATTGGGGTTACCTGACACTACCCCGGGAGATGGACAGTACAAGGTTTGAGAGGGAGGTGGCGCCAACCCACTGCCGTAAAATAGTCCCCAAGATCTCTAATCAGAGATAGTTCTGCTACAAAATGGTTTGCTTAAAATGTAAAAGACTGTTGGGACCTAACCACCTCAAAGTATGAAGTGGACAGCAAGGCAGCTGAAAGAGAGGATAGTCTTAGATTGCCTCTATGACTCTGATCCATAAATAGCTTAGCTCTGATTATGGGCCAAAAATCTTCCTCTGCATGATGTATCCCAGATTTTCCCAGGAGCATATTGCAGGTTATCCCTGTCCAGACAGGGGCGTAGCTGGGCCACCAGCCGAAGTTAGTAGAAGGTACTCCATGCCACCGGGGCCACCTGAGCCTCAAGTGACAGAGATGGTTCTAGGAGAACCCCAAAGCTACGAACCTGCCCCTTCAGGGGGAGTGCAACCCCACCCAGAACAGGTTGAACACCCTCCGTCCGGTCAGAGGAACTCCCCACTAACAGCATCTCAGTCTTGTCTGGATTGAGTTTCAGTTTATTAGCTCTCATCCATTCCATTGTCACAGCCAAGCACCAGTTCAACACATCCACAGCCTCACCTGATGAAGATGAAAAGGAGAAGTAGAGTTGTGTGTCATCAACACACTCCAAAACTCTGGTTGACCCCACCCAATGGTTTCATGTAGATCTTGAACAGCAGGGGGGACAAGACTGACCCCTGCAGAACCACATACAGGAGAATCCATGGGGCCGAACAATGTCCCCCAAGCACCACCTTCTGAAGCTGACCTGCCAAGTAGGAGCGGAACTACTGCAATGCAGTGCCTCCCACTCCCAACTCAGCCAGTTGTCCCAGAAGGATACCATGGTCGATGGTATCGAAAGCCACTGAGAGATCAAGGAGAATCAACAGAGTCACACTCCCCCTGTCCTTCTCCCAACATAGGTCATCATACAGGGCGACCAAGGCTGTTTCTGTGCCAAAACCAGGCCTGAAACCCAACTGAAATGGATCCAGATAATCAGTCTCATCCAAGAGTGTCTGGAGCTGGCCAGCAACCACCTGCTCAAGGACCTTGCCCAGGAATTGAACATTTGCCACCGGCCTATAGTGATTAAGATTTTCTGGATCCAGGGAAGCTTTCTTCAGGAGTGGTCTTACTACTGCCTCTTTCAGACGGTCTGGGACCACTCCCTCTCGTAAAGAGGCATTAATCACTTCCCTTGCCCAGCCGGCTGTGCCATCTCTGCTAGCTTTTATAAGCCAAGAGGGGCAAGGATCCAATACAGAGGTGGCTGCACGAACCCGTCCAAGCACCTTGTCCATGTCATTGAGCTGTGCCAACTGGAACTCATCCAAGAAAACAGGACAAACCTGTGCTCTGGATACCTCACTAGATTCACCTGCTATAACACTGGAGTCTAAGTCCTGGCGGATGCCAAAGGTTTTATCCTGGAAATTCCTAGCAAATATATTACAGTGGGTCTCAGATGGTTCTACCATGTCCTTGGGGCCAGCATGTAGAAGCCCCAGGACAACTCTGAAAAGCTCCACTGGGTGGCAGATTGATGATTTAATAGTGGCAGCAAAGTATTGTTTTTTTGCTGCCTTCACTAACCCTGAATACAGCTTACCATAGGCACTTACCAGTGTTTCATTGCATCCACTAGGAGTTTGTCTCCATCTGCCCTCAAGCCGTCTCCTATTTTATTTCATCAGACTCAGCTCCAAGGTATACCACAGTGCCATTCGAGCTCTAAACAGGAGAGGGCGCTTAGGAGCAATCGTGTCAACCGCCCGGGTCATTTCTGTATTCCACAGATCAACCAGAGTTTCGACAGGAGAGCCAGCCCTATCAGCCGGAAAACTCCCCAGAACCCTCTGGAAACCATCCGGATCCATTAGCCACCGGGGACGGACCATCTTAATGGGTCCCCCACCCATGCAGAGGGGAAAAGCTGCTGTAAGTCTAAACCTCAGCAGGTGGTGATCTGACTATGACAGACGGGTTGATGTAAAGTCCCCCACTTTCAGATCACCATCTCCATGTCCAATGGAAAAAAATCTGGTCTAGAGTGTGCCCCGCTACATGCGTTGGACCAGTGGCATGTTGGGACTGTCCCATGGTTGTCATGGAAACCATGAAATCCTGAGCCAACCTAAATAAAGTGCCCTCGGCATAAATGTTGACATCCCCCAGAAACAACAGTCTGGGGGACCTCAACAGTGCTCCCGAGACCACCTCTGTTAGCTCTGTTAGCGGTACACCAATAGAATCCCTAATCTGTCCCATTGGCCCAACACAAGGTGCTCCTTAGCAGCTCCGGATGCCATTTTGTTTTTCTTTATGTTTTCCCCAATAGAGGTGGTCTGGGGTGAAAATGCCCCCTGGATCTTCCGAATCTTCCCGCTCCTTATGTAGGGTCTGTTCTCACTGTCTACTGAATGCCTGTATGATGGGGTATGTATGTATACCACTATGGTCCTGTCCCCCACCCTTGTTAGTGTCCCTGGATTAATTGTCTAAGAGGGGCTTTTATTTCAAGAGATGTATAATTTCTCTGGATTTCTCCCTTCTAATCTCTATTCTGCCGTTCTGATGCACACATAAAGTGATGGACCCAGCCTTGGGGGGGGGGGGGGGAACTACACAACGTCGCTTTGCTGCCTGTTTCTACGAATATGCACTTTTCCCTATATTCGAATTTACATCTAATAGTGGTAGACAAGAGCCATGAAGCTGAATTACTGGCTCCAAACAATGCACTTTACAATTGTTTACTGTATATGCGGAGTTTTGCTGCTGAGTCGGATCAGGGGTGTATGGTTGAACGAGGAAAATTTGACAGAAGCACCGCCCTGTCTCCTGATGGTACCTCCCCCAGACTTTTACACCGTTCATTAGCTCTGCTCACCTGACTTGATCACCGTTGCCTGTCCAATCACGATCGCGCATTACTTCTCATGTGGGTGCAATTTCTAAACATTGGGTGTGTCTACAATAACAGTTTATAGCAGGGCAGCATTGGCTTTGGGATGTATTGTAAAACCATAAAAGCATCATTTTTCCAGGTACTGGATGGCCATGGCAAAAAGCCACCCATGGAGCACCCGCCCCCCATTCCTCCTGCCAAGAATCCGCTGCTGTTCACTCCCACCCCACCATGCTTGTGGCAGCTTCCCCTTATCGGCTGTCTTGGAAATGTGCTGCTTCAAGGACAAATGTTTGTGTAGCCTTTCCATTACAATGTTGCATTTTGCACTTATGTCTTGAGTTCCATACAAACTGCCAATTATTCTGTCTACGGACCCCAAGATGCCAGCTTGCAACAGTTCTGGGATGTCCTATGCTGAGCGGGCTAGAGGGCAACCTAACCATGCCAGCAGGTCTCTGCATTGCAGAGTTGGGTTACTAGGAAGGCAGGATTGGGGGAGGGCTGACCAATGCCCCCCCAAATCCCTGGATGCCACTGATGTACTCTCCCCCCACACAGTGCAGGTTCTGTTCTTCCATCTATCTGTAATCAAGAGGCAGATGGGCCACTTGCAGCTTTGCCTCCATGGTAAGGAGTGCTCATTGCGTTTCCTTCAGCGCCAAATGAGGAGACTTGAACGGAGAGACTGGCGTTCCCACCCTCTGGCACCCTTCCACCAAGCTGCTGTGCCATTGAAATTACCAGTCATGCAGCCCCCCACTCCAACATGTGAGCGGTGGCTGGGATGTGGCGTCTGTGGACTGATATTCATTTCCATGCAACTGTTGCTGTTTGTCTTTTGGTCGCTGCATTCTTCCCAAAATCCTATCTTTTCCCATCCTGCACGGTGCCTTTCTGATTACTCTGGCCACTCTTTTCATTGGGATTGTGCCCACATGTAACCATTAGTAGAATAAAGATATTGCATTGCTTTATAAGTACAAAATGGTTATTTTGGTGCAATACACAGACACACATGCAAAACTTCCAGGAAAGTCAGTGAAAGAAGGGAGAGTAGATACAAAGCCCGATGCGCTAGCTTGCGCTAAGCTTCCTGGGAGCAAGTCCCCCCACCTGCTCAATGCTCCTTACTCCCGAGTAACAACTCTGAATGGCAGGAACTGCCTTGCATGTACAGAACTTTCCCTTCCTTTTTCCAGCTGTTATCCCAGCAAGGGAGCAGGGGAGGAAAGGGTAGCCTTAGCAGACCTCAAATTATACTGAAAATGAAGCACACACATTATTCCAACTCCCTTGATTCCTGTAGAACCAGCACCATGTGAGTAGTCACTCATCTCAACGAAATAAAAATTCCAGTGGGTATTTAAAAGAAACTTTATTTTTAGTTCTGATAAATTGAGATCAGCCATTACTGAACAGAAAACAAGAAGGAAGTAGGAGGGAGGAGTTTCGCAGTAGAGCAGGATCAAAGTTATAGGATTGAACAGTGGAAATTTGATTAAAGTATTTCCCCCTGTATCCTGAAAGTACCGCCCCGAGTTTCATGTCCTTCATTTTCCCTGCTCACCTGAATGAACTGTCTTTGGCTTGAACATGCGTTAACACTTGCCCTGCAGTGATGGAGGTTGGAATTTGTGCAGTACTCTGTTGCACTTCTGTTGTGCCCTCTCCACCGCATTTCCTTGGCAACCTGCTCATAGGAATCGAGGTTCATGTGGCTAGCCCTGAGCTGATCCTGTACTTTCTGCTCCCCAAAGATGTCCAAAAGATCTAATCTTTCCTCCTTTTTTCTAAGACACTCCCCTTCCTTTAGCAGCCATCACAACGATGTTCCAAGTCGAAATAAGCGGCCCAACACCTCAACACGTGGATGGAGAAAAGGGAGGAGTGGCGGTAAAGGAAGAAACTTGGGGGCAGGCATTCACTCATGACATCACAAGCCCTGCCCACCAAATTACGCCCATGATTAGCATTAATCCAAATGGTCAGTGGAGGGTTACATGACCATAATGCGATTGAACATTGGAGAAAAATTAAAAGTCGCGTTTAATCGACACTTTGGAAAAGCAAATTAACGTAGGCTATAAATCGCATAGACGTCTGATTTGCGCCCTGCTCTTCTGTCCAAAATGCCGTCAGAGAGAAGTAAAGGCGACCCAAATAAGCCATGTAGAGGTACCCTTAGTCATACTTAGAAACACATGGGTGTTGAGTTAATCATGTCCAACTTAACCCCCATTTGTTTCAATGAGTGTACTCTAAGTATGATGACAAAGGTTGGATTGAATTTAAGGATTCTAAAGTGTGCATAGTTACATGTAAAGTCTGGCAGGCTGTTCACTACAAATGGGGACTTGGAAGCTTTGGATCGCAGCTGAGCTGAAGTCATTAATTTTTTTCAAGGAGAATCCAACTTGCCGGGTTCACTTTTCTAACGATAATGACAAAGGAATTAAATTTAAGTTTCAGAAGAGGTGTTACATAGGTTGGATATTATTTCCCATGTAACATGGTGAAGATTGGCCATGAATTCTGTGGTACAGTTTCCTTTCCCATCAAGTCTGTATTGTTGCAGATGAAAGCTTCTCTAGCAGTTCCAGTAAAATTAATTCATGAAGCTTTTTATAGACTGAAATATGAAATGACTAATGCAGTCATCACAGTATTTCTTCTGCTAGCTGCTTTCCCCATTATTTTCATTTAATTTGGCTCTGCCCTTACATTTTTTTCTCAATGTGCTATTGTGACATTTTTGTAAGGATGAGATCCCCATCTGATCCTAGTTATTATACCACTCCTTGGACCATTCACATCAAACAGTAAAAAAATCTGATGTTTCTAAAAAATATAAAAACCACATCTTCCCCAAGTCAGATGTAATGACCAAGCACACAAAGAAATCAAAGTTTAAAACTTACATTCACTTATTGTAAGAAATCAAATTATTTCATGCAAAGATCCAAAAGTTTGATTTGTTTAAACCATAATTAGCAAACAAACCAGGAATATTAAACCAAGTTTAAACTATGGTAGGATATCCTTGTTTGTTAACTAACTTTGGTTTGAATAAACCATAGTTCCCCTTTTCGGATGAAAAATTGGCATTGACATTGTGTTATGATCTCCCCTTGCATCGGGAGAAGAGGAAAAAGGGAGGAGGGCCATGCAATCACAAGGCTCAGGCCTTCATAGAATCATAGAATAGTAGAGTTGGAAGGGGCCTATAAGGCCATCGAATCCAACCCCCTGCTCAATGCAGGAATCTACCTTAAAGCATCCCTGACAGATGGTTGTCTAGCTGCCTTTTGAATGCCTCTAATTTGGGAGAGCCCACCACCTCCCTAGGTAATTGGTTCCATTATTGTATTGCTCTAACAGCCAGGAAGCTTTTCCTGATGTTCAGCCGGAATCTTCTCATACCCATAAGAACAAATCATTGTTTATTAGTTTTATATGAGTTATTATTTATTTATTGTTTATTTTTATCTCATGTTTATCTCATGTTTTATCTCATGGTAATCAAGGCCATTGTATGAGCAAAAGACATATATGAGGGTGGACAACTTGTGGCCCTCCAAATGTTGTTGGAATGCAACTCCAATCATCCTTCACTAATGGCTATGCTAGCTAGGACTGATGGGAGTTGCAGCTGAACAACATATGGGGCCTATTCAGACAATACACTAAGCCATGTTTAGGCTGCTAACCCAAATGGTTAGTGAGCAAGTTCAGGCTGACCATATGAAAAGGAGGACAGGGCTCATGTAACTTTAACAGTTGTAGAGCAAAGGGAATTTCAGACATTATCATTTGTATGCAATTAGTTCCTGGTGAAATTCCCTCTTCATCATAACTGTTAAAGGTGCAGGGGCCCTGCCTTCTTTTGTATATGGTCACTCTAGTATAGTGCCTGCACCTTTAACTGTTGTGATGAAGAGGGAACTTCACCAGCAACTAATTGCATACAAATGACACTGGCTGAAATTCCCTTTTCTCTACAACAGTTAAAGTTACATGAACCCTGACCTCCTTTTCATATGGTCAGCCTAAGCATGTTTAAACTGTGGTTATGTAGCCACCATGGTTAGGTATGGTTTACATGACATGCTAAGTCATGGTTCACATGACATGCTAAACCATAATGTTTAGTTCAAAATGCTTAACCACTGTGGCTTAGCGTATTGGTGTTCTGTAAATTTCTCCTACGAAACTTTTGACCATTCTCATTTGATTTGATAGAAAAGAAATTGTTTCGAAAAGGAATTCAAAGGAGAAGAAATTTCAGAGAAATTCTCATGGGTTTGGTTCAGGATTCTTGTGCTTACCTTACTTATGAAATGACTGAGGCATGTGTGTGAGTGTCCTGTCTTTCATTGTACAGTCATTTCTCTGAAAGTCTGTAAGGTCCTTGGGTTCCTGCACTTCCAGTCCAGAGGAAGACATCATGAATTTATTCCTCCCCTTGGGCCTTCTCAGATCAGGAAGTGCAGGCAGCCTGGGAGACTGTAGAGCAATGGTGAGATGTGTAATAGAAAGAAAAATGTAGACAGTACCCTCAGCCTCCTTACAGTTATTAATTAAGGTCAAAAACACTATTCACATACATTCAAAATAAATTATACACTGCCCTGAGAATGGCAGAAAAATTGAAGCCCCTTTCATGGGGAATGAAAACTTTCAGGAAAATTTTGAGGGGGTTTTCCCCCTTACCTTCTAGAAAAAAATTATCCACATTTTCTTCACCATTATTTTTTTGTGGTGGCTCCATTCCCTCCCCTCAATGCCCTGGGGTGATGCTAGGTATAAGGAGCATTGTGGAGGATGCAAAATGGGGCCAGGCTGCCAATACAGTTGATGCTGTTGCCACTTGCAATGGCAATACAACCCCACCCACGCACCCACCCAAAAAAAACCCAACTGTAGGAAAAAAAATGAAAGAAGTTGTTCTACAACCGTTGCCAATGGTGATGCCTACCTGTGAGAAATTGTTGTAGAATTTCTCCTCCCCCTGAAGAAATTCAGTGAAATTGTCCCTTCAATTTTTATACCCACAAATAGGGTGGAGAATTTTGAGAGCTGTGCACAACGTCACAGCTCTAGCTTAGCATGTCATCTGAACAGGGTCATAGAAAGCCACATGTTGCCCACCCTTGTTCTATAAAAGTCTATCCAGTTTTGCACTCAGATGTAACAACAAAGATACAGTCTAGGAACTTAACATACACACCATTACATGCTTAGTTCTTCATCAGAGTCCCTGTGTCCTACAACTTGTTGATACAGTTTCCGGGCGAAGTATAAAGTGTTGGTTATTACCTTTAAAGCCCTACATGGTTTGGGTCCAGGTTACCTGCAGGATCGCCTTCTCCCATACAATCCGCCCCACACATATAGGTAATCTGGGAAGAACTTTTCTCAAATCACCCAGAACTAGGCTGACGAGTGTTATCCAGAGGACCTTCTCTTCCATTGCTCCAGACTGTGGAATGGTCTGCCAGAGGAGATTAGACAAATTAGCAGTCTTCATGAATTTAAGAGAGTCATGAAGACTGCTCTCTTCCGGCAGGCCTATCCAGATGAATTTTAAGATGTTTTTAATGATGTATTTTTTCTCATTTTTTAAATTTTAACTGTTTTGTGATTCTTGTGTTTTATATTGTTGTTGTTCCCCGCCTCGATCCAGAGGGAGAGGCAGGTTATAAATTATTATTATTATTGTGAAGGACATGGGGTTGTGAGGGCCTTGGCGCTTCCAGAGGAGGGAGGGAGATGAGTTCATGTGTTGACATATTTCTGAGCTACTTATCTGTTTAGTACCAGCCGAGGGAAACAGGTGCTCCAACTAACGAGCAAGCTCCTAACGACTTTCAGCTGAGAGCCGTTAGGGAGGATTGGCTTCCCAGGCTGTGGGGGAGAGGAGGGCTGGTGGGAAAAAAAGACTGAAAAACGAAAGCCTGGAACGGTTGGTTCATCTCTCTTCGGACCTGGGCACGGTGAATAGCTGATCTCCGTCCGGCTGGATCGAGCCGGGTGTTAGATAGATTTTTATTGTTTTACAAGCCTACTCAGTTTGGGGTTGCGTAGCACTTTTAAGAGTGTGCCTGATTGATTGGGGACTCAATTGTTTTATTGCTTGTGCCTTTCTGTGCTGCTACCCCTTTCTACCTCATACCTCTCTCACCCCCCCTCCTTGTTCCCTTCCTCAACAACCCTTCTCTGCTTTGACTTTTGCTGGGTTGAGGAGGTGTGCTTTGACCAAGGCCTTAACTTAGGATAGTGTGTAAATAAACTTGCTTTGGTCCCTAAATTTCTGTGTGGTTATTTCAAGCGCTGGCTCAAGCCAGTTTTGGCTGGGGAACCGGGTGGCGGGACGGGAGTTGTCCGCCACGACAGGGGAACGTTTGTTTACGTTTCCTTGACAATTATTATTATTATTATTATTATTATTATTATTATTACATGATGGGACAGAGGGTCTTAGTAAGCAGCAGCTACTGATGGAATAAACTGCCAAAGGGTTGTGCCCATGATATTGATCTCCCTAAGTCCTTTCCCTCTTTCCCACTCCATTGTCCACCAAGCAAGCTGGTAATAATTCCCAAACATCATGCACCATTGGACAGTTTCTCCCAGAGAGCTGCCATCTGTATACCTAAGCAAGGAAGCCAATTTATCCTCCATGACGACAGTACTAGAAGAGGTTAAAAAGGAAATATTATTCTTAGCAGAACATGCAGGGTTTCCTCCTACACCAACAGCTGGTAGGGTCCTGATGTATATAGGTTAACCAGGTAAGAAAAATAACCACTTGTAGTTCACATTTGTCTATGTACTCTTCATGGAAATAAAGCAAAGATGAATTAATTTAGAGGGATTTCATTTCTGACTTATGGAAAAATTGCACAGCTATAGATGGTAGGTAAAGGCATAAATTTGGATTTATAACGTCTCCCCCTGCTGATTATTATACACCAGTTCCATTGCTCTGTGCAATGCCTTTGGGTGAATCAGCTTTCTGTTTATAGGGAGTCTTTCTAGCAGGCTCTTTCTAGCATAATCTGTTATCTGCATAACATTGCTCACATTATCTCAGTTGTGTGTCCGTTGTAAGAGAAATGAAGAGAAGCAGACCTCTTCATTCTTCCACATATTTTATGGGGGCTGCATGATCTGACCATATGATGTTGATACTGTGCCAACTGCAATGGTTGTCACTCTTATTTGAAGGGCTGCCATCTCCCTGACCAGCCTGCTGGTATTTTGAGGTCAACAATAGAGGCCCTACTTACTTGCCTACCATGAAGCTGATTAGGCTGGTGATTACAAGGGAGAGGGCCTTCACAGTGGTGGCCCTGCACCTCTAGAATACATTTCCATTGGGAGTTCATCAGGTCCTACATGCAGGTCTTCAGGAAGGCTCTAAAGGCCCACCTGTTTTCTCCGGCCTTTCCATAATCTCAGAGCTGCAGGTTTTATTGGTGTAATTTGTTCTTATAGTGTTTTATAGTATTTTATTGTATATCTATTGCCTATTTGTATGCTGTTTTGTATGCTGCCTTGACAGAGCTTTACCTAGGCTGACCATCTGAAAAGGAGGACAGGGCTCCTGTATCTTTAACAGTTGTAGAGAAAAGGGAATTTCAGCAGGTGTCATTTGTATGCATTTAGTTCGTGGTGAAATTCCTTCTTCATCACAACTGTTAAAGGTGCAGGCACTATACTAGAGTGACCATATACAAAAGAAGGCAGGGCTCTGCAACTTTAACTGTTGTGATGAAGAGGGAATATCACCAGGAACTAATTGCATACAAATGACACTGGTTGAAATTCCCTTTTCTCTACAACTGTTAAAGTTATATGAGCCCTGTCCTCCTTTTCAGATGGTCAGCCTAGCTTTACCCTTAAACGCGGACTAAAAATATTTTAAACAAATTATTCATTTTATAGAGCTTCAGCCTACCCTGTGTAAGCAGCTACAATATTTATATATTATTTACTTATTTACTGCATTTTTATCCTGCTTTTCAGACAATTATTGACTCCCAAAGTGGCTCACATAAATAGGAAAAAGAGAGACAGAGTGAGAGAGAACCAGGCCCTTTTCCACACCACTAGGGTGTAGAGGGCCCAGAGTGAGTGAACCCGGAAGCAGCCACTTCTGGGTTTGGCGCACCCAATCCGCATCAGAAATGCAACGGCCCAGGCTTCTCCCGGGCTGTCACAAGTCACGCCTGCCATTTATTTCTTCAAGATCCACAGAGAGCGCACGAACGCTCCTCCACAACAGTGAGTATTTTATTTAGAAAAAATGTGTGCGATTGGGGGGCCCTCCCCCACCACCATTTATTAATACAGTCTGCATATGCCTCGTGACCCTTTCTTAGCTGTGTTCCTGAGGCAGAGGGATGGGAGAGTCTTCAAGTACTATCTTTGAAACATAGAGAGCTGCTTTATACTGAGTCAACCCATTGGTTCATTTAGGTCAGTATTGTCAACAATGACTGGCTGCAGCTCTTAAAGTCTTTCACCACTCTACCTGGGCCCATCATCATTCAGAATATGTGCTCTATGATGGAGCTATGGCCACTAGAATAGGACTTTTAAAACATTGTATTTATAATTGTGTTTCTAATCTGGAAGCTGTTTCTAGAGCCCCTTGGGGGCCAAAATGTGCAGGGGGGGGAAATTCTATAGATATATAGTTTCTGCCAGTAGTAGTATTCTTTCACCTTGCAGCCCTGCCGACGCAACCATGCCCACTGTTGCTCTCTTGATCAAACACAGAGTCCTGCCTGGGGATTTTATTTTATTGCATTACAATAATCCAGTTTTCAATTCAAAAGGACCCAAAGCACATACAACCACACTCATATACAATAAAATTGATAATAAGCATAGTTAACGAGTTGAGCCAGAGTCAATACAAAATGGCTGCATCGACAAAACCAAAACCTTCAAATAAGGGTAAACAAATTAGTTGACATTAAAGCCAGGGGTGGAGGATTGTAAGTAGTTTTGAAAAAAATGACGGGGAAAGTGCCAGGAAAGTCTCCTGAAAGAGGGCATTCCAGAGTCTAGGACGGACAACCGAGAAGGCTCTGTCCCATTTACTTGCCAGCTGCACTTCAGATGGTTGTGGGATATGGAGCAGAGCCTTGCCCTAAGATCATAGACAGACATGATCATGTGGAAGAAGATGGCCCTTTAAATATCTTGTTTAGGGTGACCAGATAAAATCCAGGTCAGGGCTCATGTAACTTTAACAGCTGTAGAGAAAAGGGAATTTCAGCCAGAATCATTTGTATGCAGTTAGTTCCTGGTGAAATTCCCTCTTCATCACAACAGTTAAAGGTGCATGCACTATACTAGAGTGACCACATACAAAAGAAGGCAGGGCCCCTGCAACTTTAACTGTTGTGATGAAGAGGGAATTTCATCAGGGACTAATTGCATCCAAATGACACTGGCTGAAATTCCATTTTCTCTACAACTGTTAAAGTTACGTGAGCACTGTCCTCCTTTTCAGATGGTCAGCCTACTCAGAACCTTCCAAGAGTGTTGCCTTGAGCATGAGGAAACCCTGCTGACTGGAGCAGGTCATGGCACAGGGGCTTGGGGGAAGGGAGATGGCAAACACATGGGCAGAGGCACCTTCTGTCAGTGTCATCATGGTGTCACCATCATCCAATTTTCTTTGTTCTCCCACTTGGCCCTCAACTCTGCATGCCACAGCTCACTCCACTCAGCAGGATCCCCTGTCCCCCAAGAAAGCATTAAGGGCAGGGGACTCTGGGGGCTGGTTGGGAGACAAAGGAGCAGGAAAGTAAGTTTTTGGATCCAGAAATCTAGATCCAATGTAGTGTCATACACAACACATTTATCTGACTATTCTCCTGTCCTTACACATTTCCCTACAGCTTCATCGTGTTAGAAGCCCTTTTCAGTTTGTAAATTTCAGGCCTAAAGAAAATAACACAAAAGTCCATCACATCCATTTGAAAAACGGAGTATTTGTTCCATGGAAGCCCCACAGGCATTGTTATGTAGTCATCTGCTGGGCAACATAACTCTGCTTTGTCTTCATGCCCTGGTCTACCAGTGCCTCCACTGCAGTGCTATTCTCAGCTCACTTCTCTTGTGGTCCATTCTCTTTGACAGGTAAGATATCTTTGTCTCAGTACATGCCTCTAAGCACCTCTCCTTTCACACATCATTGAAGCCTTAACGTGGCTCTTTCTTCAATTGGGGTTGTAAAGTGCATGGAATAACTAGATTGGCCAGAATGCTCATTTGCATTACAAATTTCCTTCTCTGCTTCCTCTTCCACAGAAAATGTGATCAGACATTAACAAAAAAGTACTATGACAGAAGCTCAGGAGGGGGATTGTTGTTGTTATCTGTTTTTATGTCCTTACGTGGTCAATTTCATACTTTATATAATGTAATTTAATGGTTTTTAATTTTTTGTGAACTGCCCAGAGAGCTTTGGCCATGAGGTGGTTGAGAAATATAATAATTTGACTGAATAATTTGAGAAATATAATAATTTGACTGAATTTATAAGCAATGGATGTGATGCTGAGAGTGATGTGATTTTATAATCTGGATCATCTACAAAGCTGTTCCTCAATCACAAGGGTTAAATATAATCTTCACTCTGAATTCTACTAACTTTCCACCCTCCCAAATGAGGCACTTACATTTCTGTCATCAAATGGATAAAAAAAATTATTTCTAAAATATCTGCTAAAAAAACAGTATAACACTGGGCTATTTTCCAGCCTGCAAGACATATATTACCAAGAATGTTCTGGCACAGAGTCCCAGGAAGTATGTGTGTGGAAATCATTGTGGTTCTGTCTTTTAGTAACTCTGCTGCATTTTACAAGACCATCACCATTCTGTAAATGTAATGGTATGCTAGACTTTCCCCACCAATCCCTTTCTACTAGGGTGACCATATGAAAAAGAGGACAGGGCTCCTGTATCTTTAACAGTTGTATTGAAACGGGAATCTCTGCAGGTGCCATTTGTATGCATGCAGCACCTGGTGGAATTCCCTCTTCATCACAACAGTTAAAGCTGCAGGAGCTATACTAGAGTGACCAGATACTAAAGAGGGCAGGGATCCTGCAGCTTTAGCTGTCGTGATGAAGAGGGAATTTCACCAGGTGCTGCATGCATACAAATGACACGTGCTGAAATTCCCTTTTCTAAGCAAAGATTCAGGAGCCCTGTCTTCCTTTTCATATGGTCACCCTACTTTCTACCCCACTCTTGGGACAACAGGCAGTTGTGAAAATGCTAGCCACTTCTGCATTGCAAATGTTGCAGTATTAAGTAGAGGTGTGCAGAGAGGGTCTTCTCCGCCCGCTCTGCACACCCCTACTTAAAACTGTTGAGGCAATTCTCTGCCCTGATTTCAGGTACAGTTCCCTCTCTCTGCTCTGTCAAATAGTTTGGTGAAAAAACACCCTGTTTTCAGGTAATCGGTACATTCTCGTCAATGGGAATTAACAAAAATGCTCACATCTCCCTCAGTTTTAAAGATAAACACATGCAAATTGGCACTGTGACAGCTTTTAAAGTGGGCTTTAGACGTGACAAGATTGGAGCAGATCCCTTCATGCAGTAATTTATAGGGGATTTTTAAAGTCCAAAATCAAATGTTGTCTCAGGCACTTCTCTCATGCCTTGATCTGTATGGCAAGGGAAAGGGAAACGAAGCAGTGGGAAAACTAAAAGCGCTTAGCGCTATAATAAATAAATAAATAAATATTAACAAATGCCACAACAGCAGCACACAGCTTGCCCATCTTCAGAAAGGACACTGGACAGGAGCAGAGGCTTGCAGGATGATGAGGAGGAGGAGGAGGAGGAGGAGGAGGAGGAGGAGGAGGAGGAAAATCACACACACACACACAGCACAATCAGGCACATTGGAGTGAGTCAAGGCAACAACAGGCTACAAGACTTGGAGAGGGAGGAAGATGAGGAGCCTCTCCCCCCTGGACTGGAAGCCCAGCCAGCCAATGCTAATAATAGGAGTAAACCAAACAAACACACACTTACACACTAGCCGACCTGGATTTTTAAAAAGATTTTTCAGTGGGGAGGGAGTAGACTACAGAAACATGTCACACAAGGAGTTTTAACAATTTTAAGAAGGAATAAATAGTTTAGAAATATTAGTGGACCAAAAGACATTGACTGCCTGGCTGGCTGCAAATCTCTCACATGTGTGCATTTCTCTCTCACTAGAATGACGACAGGCAAGGATGACAAAACACTATGATTGGAGGGGGCAGGATGACAAGTGTGGCTAATAGCTGTTGGTTACCTACAGATGCCAATAAAACCTCACCCCATTCAGTGTCTTCCAAATATGGAGATATTCTCTCTCTGTCTCTCTCTCTCTCTCTCACACACACACACACACACACACACAGCAATGACGTCTGAAAAACAGTCAGACAATTTTGGAGACATTAGAAATTCTGATTGGGCATGCATCCACTCTGAAGTGGTTCTATTGCTTTAGAAGTGGTCAGTCCCCATTCTGGAAGATCAAATGCATCATGGATGTTCAGGGTTATCAGATAATTGGGAGTGGGAGGCACTGCATTGCAGTGGTTCCACTCCTACTTGGCAGGTTGGCTCCAGAAGATAGTGCTTGGGGGACATTGCTCAGCCCCATGGATTCTCCAGTATGGGGTTCTGCAGGGGTCAGTCTTGTCCCCAATGCTGTTCAACATCTACATGAAACCCTTGGGTGTGGTCATCCAGGGTTTTGGAGTGTGTTGTCATCAGTATGCTGATGACACTCAGCTCTATTTCTCCTTCTCATCTTCATTAGGTGAGGATGTGGATGTGCTGATCCGGTGCCTGGCTGCGACAATGGACTCGATGAGGGCTAACAAACTGAAACTCAATCCAGACAAGACTGAGATGCTGTTAGTAGGTGGTTCTTCTGGCCAGATAGAGGGTGTTCAACCTGTTCTGGATGAGGTTGCATTCCCCCTGAAGGAGCAGGTTTGTAGCTTGGGTGTTCTCCTAGAACCATCTCTGTCACTTGAGGCTCAGGTGGCCTCGGTGGCACAGATTGCCTTCTACCAGCTTCGGTTGGTGGTCCAGCTACACCCTTATCTTGACAAGGATAACTTGATTTCAGTTGTCTATGCTCTGGTAATCTCCAAGTTAGATTAGTGCAGCACACTCTACTTGGGGCTGCCTTTGAAGATGATTTGGAAGCTGCAACTTGTGCAAAATGCAGCAGCAGATTGATAACAGGAATCAGAAGGTTCGAACATATAAGACCAACACTGGCCAGCTTGCATTGGTTGCCTGTATGTTTCTGAGCCCAATTCAAGGGGCTGGTTTTAATCTATAAAGCCTTACATGGCTTGGGACCACAATACCTGATGGAATGCCTCTCCCGACACAAACCTACCCATGCACTACATTCAGCATCTAAGGTCCTCCTCCGAGTGCCTACTTCGAGGGAAGCTTAGAGGATGGCAACAAGGGAGAGGGCCTTTTCAATGGTGGCCCCCCAACTTTGGAACAATCTCCCCAATGAGGCTTGCCTGGCGCCAACACTGTCATCTTTTCAGTGCCAGGTGAAGACTTTTCTCTTCTCCCAGGCATTTAGCAGCATATGTTGAGCTTTTTAACTGACCCCTGGACAGCTTTAAATGGTATGAAGTTTGTTTTTAGGTTTTTATGGTTTTAATTTTTGTAAATTGTTTTTTAAATGTTCAATGTTTGTAATTTTTGTAAACCGCCCAGAGTGCTTCAGCTATGGGGCAGTATATAAATGTAATAAATAAATAAATAAATAAATAAATAATTCCAGGGTGGAGCACCCCCTCCCCTTTATTAAGCACTCCTGTTTGGATTCCAGCTAGACTTCCTGTTTTCCAGGATACTCCATTCCTTGTTTATCATCTATCATTTCCCCCCAAACACTCAGTCAGTGTTCCACACCCACTGTACAATCCTCATAGAGCTGTTTTGGGTCTCCCCATTTTTCCTTAAAGATTTGTTGTAGTTTTGCAAAGCCAGAGGTTTCCCCAAGTTTACTGATGCCTCCCTCTTGTGCATGGTTAATAACATTTTGCTAGGCTACATAACTATTCACACTCTGAGAATGAGTTCATTGTTAATATATAAGATGCCACACAAGTGCCTATTTGTTTGTTTGTTACAGGGAAGAGCTCCTAACATGTTCCATCAGTTGTTTATGCCAATTGGGTCTCACATACATCTCGAAACCCCACTGGTATTTTTAACTTCCACTTCATAAAAAAAAAAATAGGCAGCTTCTAGGTAACTTTCGCAAACTTCTTCCATTCATAGATGACACAGCTGGGTAGAAATTAGTCTCTAAAAATACTTTCACACAACCTGCTTGTTTTCTAGTCACTGTCTGCTTATGTTATGCTCATTCCATCTGTCAATAGATATGAGTCACACATTCGACCTTTCAGTTTCACTTGCGCAGATAAATTTCTTCCAATTTCCTGTGAAACAAACACTTTTAACTCTTTAGAGTTATACAATCCAGGATGCCAAAACTGTTTTGGGGGGTAAATGTAGTAGGCCAATGTGTTGGATCTCTAATTTAGACTGACAATTAATGTAATATTTCATAAAGTTCGTCTTCTCACAAAATATGCTTTTTACAATAGAAATCAAAATGATTTCGTGGAGCTTTCATTTTTCTAACAAGCCTTTTATTGAAGTATTTTTTTATTATTATTTGATAGCTTAGAAAGAGAGAAAGTGAACATATTTTTTCATGTTATTAATCACTGGAAGATTGAATATTGCCCATTTTATTTAAGTTATTCTGTAAAGTTATGCAATTAAGGAAACCCATCTAGTTGAATTTTAAGTTTTATTGCTATTTTAATAATATATTAGTTTTATATGTTTTTAATCAGTTTTATGTACTTTATATTATTTGTATTTAATGTTGTTCCCCACCTTGATCTGGAGGGAAAGGCGGGTAAGAAATAAATATAATAATAATAATAATAATAATAATAATAATAATATCAAAGAACTGTGTGTATGTGTGTGTGTGCAGCGAGGGGCAGGAAACAGATAAATGGCGGGAACACTATTATCTAAATGACTTATACTCCTTTGGCAAGTTTTTCAGTAGAACTTGAAATATGCTACTAAACCTAAAACCTATCTTCCTCTGAGGAATTCTCCCCTTGAAATTTGATGGTGAATATTCTTTAAATAGTCTCTGATCCTATGAACATTTGTGGGTTGTTTGATATTTGGCATTAGTGTTTGCCATCCACTGATTTTCCAATAGTCATCAACATTTGACAGTGGCTCACATATAATATTTGATTCTATTTGATGGTTGTCATTTATATCAACAAACAACATTTGACAGCAGCAGAAATTTAGGTGTCAATATTTGATACCAATCGATATGCTGGAGCAGAGCATCAGTGACAACTGTCTTGCAATAGCATTGAATAACTTTGGAGAAATGGCTTTTGTTTATTTAACCAATCAGGAAATACCTCCTCAAATAAATAACAATTACCCAAACTGTTGGACAGCACCCCTCAAATTGTGATTCTAAAAGCCAAATGTCAAATTTTAAACTACAACGTTGGTATTTTGTATGAATTTTATATGCACATCACTTTTGTTTTGGTTGTTCTAGTACTAACGGTCTCTAATGCAAACCATCCTCATACAAAGTTTGTTGAGATACATCTGCTTTATATGCAATCAGTTTTATGAATGTCAGTTCATAGATATGTCCCACGATGTTCAATGGAACTAACTCCCAGGTAAGTGTATATAGAATTGCTGCCTTTATGTGTATAACTTTACAGAATAACTTAAATAAAATGGGCAATATCCAATACTGCCGATGTGTTCATCGAACCTAGTGCAAGTGCAACAGGAAGCTAGCAGATCCTTAAGTAAACACAAATGAACCAAAATCCTTGTTTCTGGATCAGGGCAGGTTAGTGGAGCTCCCTTCTGGGTGGAGTTCCCTTCTCCCTGTCCTTTTATGGAAATGATCTTCTGCTGAATTCCAGGGTTGCTTTAGGAAATGCTAGTGGTGGTCCTGCTGATGTAACAGAAACAGCAGGAGTGTGGCAGCAGAACAGGAGACTGCACAATGATTAAAACACAAGGACTGAAACAGAGCACATTTACAAAATAATAAAAATAAAAACATATTTATTTAAAACATTTATATCCTCCCTTTCTTCAAAACGAGCTCAAGGTAGCTGACAACAGACATATATATACTTTAGCATCCAATGCTAAGTTGGCCTTCACTATATTGTTAATCAGGTCGGATAGTAGTATCAGGAACCGTTTCGCTTTATTGCAGGCAAAGGAAATGTTAAAGTCAAACTAACTTCATTAGTTTGTATTTTCTTTCTTTTTCTTTCTTTCAAACATATGTTTCAAAATTTCTGGACACTCTTATTTCTTTTCTTATTTGGAGGTCAGTGCTTTATCACCAGATATAACTGAGTTCAAATGCAAGCATAAGGAAATCAATGATTACCCAACCCACAACAAAATGAATAATCTTTAGAGTTCCGCAAGCTGTTTCTGGATGCTTAACATTACCCAACTGATTCTGTGACTTAAAAGACAGCCTGCAACAGGTAGCATACCAAAATGTTGTACATTCTAATATGTATGCTTGCAGAGTCTTTCAGTCAGGAGCCACATTAAAATTAATGAAGTCCCATGTAACTGTTTTGCTGGGAAGTTTTCAGTGAATGTTTTAAATGCTGAAATTCTGAAAACTTTCCTCTTTTTCTTGGGCTAATTTTCATTTGGACACAACTTCCTGCCCATTGAATGAGATTTCCCAGTACACAAATATTATTATTATTATTATTATTAGGTTAATATAAAACTGGAAATGACTGGTTTGTTCTAAATGTAGTTGACTGAAATTCTGTTTCAGTTACTGCCAAAAGTATGATGTATTTATGATTTATTTAAAGTCTTTCTAAGCTTGTTTTCTTTAAAGATAGTCAAGATAGCCAACACACAAACAATAAAAACAGCAGAATATTCTAGAAAAACCTAATTGCAAAAAACAATCTAAACAATATCATTACAAAATGAAATAAAGATACCCACAACAACAGCAGTAAGTTCATAACCAAGGAGTGGCCTTTCCAGTGGTGATACCCTGGTAATGGTAGTACCTCCCCAGAGAGTACTGCTTGGCATCTATATTGTGATCCTTTGGGCACGAGGCAAATACCTTTTTATTTTTCCATGCTTTTCAGTGCTTCAGTTTTTGAAAAAACAGTGCATTTTTAGATCTTCACACTTTTGCTGGCTTTTATCTTGGTTACTACTTCGGTTTTATTCTGTTTTAAACATATGATTTTATATTATGTTTTACTATGTTATTGTGTTTTATGGTTTTAAGCTTTGTCCTGTAAACCACCAAGGAGGCATAGAAATTGAATAAATAAACACAATACTACAACAAATATTAAAAAGCAGCTATGAACAAGGAGGTTTTCATTTGTCTTTGAAATGATAAAAGAGTTGGTGTCTCCCTTACTTGTCAGCAAAGAACAATCTACAAACAGAATGTCAAAGGCTGAGAGCTCCATCAGATGAGTGTTTTATTGCATGCTCGTTACTAGGCACTCACAGAGTTTTGAGGATTCCTCTCACAATGTCATCTGCCTCCCACATGCCGCCTGCCCCTTCTAACCTTCTTTGTACCACAAAAAAACACCCCAGTAAATCTGACTTATTTTAAATACGGAAGTTGCCACTATCTCCTGCTCTGTGCAGAAGAAGCAGTGCGATCAAAATGGCCCACTGACTGGGCCACGTGAACGTTGTTTACTTCCTCTTTCAAAAGAGGAAGTAATGAAGGACAAACATGCAGGTGCAGAAGCGATGGTAAGGAAATGTGATTGTCCCCCTGTGATGATGCTCTGAGAAGGCCTGTCCCCTGATTGCCACTCATCCAACTTCACCTAACAGGTCACCCGACAAAAGTCCTCAGATCTAGGACTTAAACTTCAGACAAGTGCATACAGAAGAAGATTGTCCTTGAAGTGCGAGAGTGATATTGGCAGATGCTTTCCCAAAAAATATAAAGAATTGGGGGATCCTTGTTCACCAAAAATTATGTTCTTGCTGAAGAATACCTAAAAAGCTTCAGAGAAGTCTAAAATTGTGACAAATAGGTCATCTAAATAATTGACTATAAACACATTCATCATGTGGTCAATATTTGTTTTTAAATAGTGCTTGGCTGACCCTTGAATGAAACACAGATGGAACAAGACTGACTGTCCTGGCTTAAGTTTCCCCTAAAAAAGCAGGAAGACAGTCTTGGTATGCTGGTCAATAAGTGAAACTCACCCTACAACCTGTGAGCCATTCTATTATGCTCACTGCCAGTCCTGAATCAAAGACATATTCTTTGAATCAAAGAATATGTCTTTGAATGCCAGTCCTGAATCAAAGACATATTCACATATTGAACACGTAGCTAGCAGATGTCTTTCTATTTACTCTAAAATCAATGCAGGAGCCTGATCCAGATGAGGAGCCCAAGATGGGGTTAAGTGAACTTTAACCTTTCCCTCTCCACTGTGATTCTGACCTGGATATGCCCCCTTCCCCCCTGTGCCTGTAATATTCATTGTCCAAAAGTGATGCATTAAATAAATAGCTCACTTTTTTCACAATTAAAACCACAGGCACAGAGGGTCTAGTTCGCATCTGGACCACAGTGTGGGGAAAAGTGTTAAATCATCAATACCCCCTTCTGCTGAGAGAAGCCACAGGAGGGGTTGACTGGATTCCATCCTATGAAAATGTGGGATGTAATAACATCTTTATCAAGCCACTGCAAGAGGTCTCAGGATAACAGGTTGGATAGAATGGTAACTATGTAGTAAAATGCAAGAGGAGAATGGCATTTCTCTCAAATGCTTGATCTAATATGTGTAAACCTTTGCATATGAAAGTTTAAGAAATAAAATGCATTCATGCTGAAGAATGGTTTAACGGTTTTGTTTGCATTAATTTGAGTTGATGTCACTAGACCATAAGCAGCAGTTATTTTGCTGTTGCTAATTAGCTTGGGGAAATAGCATGGTGAGATGAGGGAAGGAACTTTGGATCAAATGGAAAGAACAAATAAAATGATTATGCATTAAAATAGATTCATGATATATCCAAGTTAAAAGAAAGGGAACAATTCCATAAATCAATTTGCAATGTTAAGTTGCTTTGAAGCATCTGATTTAAAATCTCATACTGGCCATATCCTGAGGACTCAAAGCGAAATAACAATAAACAATAAATTGAATTAAAATAGCCCTGTATATGGTTAGCCCGGCATAATTAACAGTTCACTCAAAACAAGACTTACATCACCTTCTGTAATGTCCAGAGAACGCATATTTCACAAACACATGGCTAGCATTAAAAATGCTTTCAGCTTCTACATGCCTTTTTGGTACATTTTCGGTATATAGTTTGTACAGCGAAGAAGGCTAATCTTATTCTTTGGAATTCAGGGGAAGATGCATACACATTTTGGTTTCTAATTTATTGAAACCAGTGAATTTCTTCATTAATTTTAATGTCAGATGAATTTTAATGTTAGATATTTTCATATGAACAGAAATCCACTCTGGATCAAATAATCTGTTTTGATGGCATATAATATAAATGCCTTAAACATGTGAACAGGATATCACCAATAGAGGGAGAAATGGAACATCCGCCCACATAATTGTTAACTGGCATATTTTTTTTAAAAAAATAATTTTATTGATTTCTACATATAACATAACAATACACAATACAAAAGCCTCAACAGCCCCCCGTTCTCCCTACCCCCCGAGACCTTCTAACCCTATTGCTTATAAATTCCCCAAAACTGCATTGATTCTTTAGATGGTGTATATCCTCTCCCCTTTTCTAAAACATATTCTAGAAACATAGCCCAAATCCTTCCAAAATCATTCTTTTTAGTTAATCCCATCTTTACTTTCATTGCACAAGTTAATCTTTCATTAATAGCAATATCCCACACTCCTTTATACCACTCTTCCATACAATAATCCCCTTGTGTTTTCCAATTTTTGGCTATCATAAGTCTTGCCTGAGTCAGGAGATTATTTATTAATTCTTTAATATTATTATTACCATATTCTTTATCAAATAAACCCAATAAAGCTATCTTCGGACTTGCCTCTACCTTTTTGTCCACTATCTCATTTATCTCCTTAAAAACTCTCTCCCAAAATTTTTTAACATGTTCACAAGTCCACCACATATGGTAATATGTCCCCAGTTCCTGACAACCCCTCCAACAATAACTTGACGCCTTCTTATCTATCTGATGTAATCTTACCGGAGTGAGATACCATCTCCAAATAATTTTATACTGATTTTCTTTTATCCTTATAGAAAATAACTTTAAATTTCTTGATTCCCAGATCTTTCTCCAGCTGTCCCCATTGATCTGAATTTTCAAATCCTCTTCCCAGATCATTTTCAAGCTTTCACACCCCTTATCCTCATCCACTAATATCTTATAAATCTCACTCATTAAACCTTTTTTACTTCTACTATCCATTTTATTTCCTCCCATCTTCTGTCTAACCTCAATTAACTTTTCAAAGCTTGTTTCCTTTCTACACTCCTTATTTTGCTTCTTCCATTTAACTGTCCACTGTTCCAATTGCATACTCTTAAACCATAAATTTTCCTGACCCATTAATATTTCTTCTATTTGTTTTTTATTGGTCATTTTCATTACCCAATCTTTCAATTTAATTATTTTTTTCCCCCTTAATAACCCCTCCAATTCTCCTCTCAAATTACCTGGGAAGTTATCCATTATAACCACTGGGGACAGAGGAGAAATTCCCGGCATTAATTTCTTCTTATATTTTCCCCAAATATCTCTAATATTTCTTAAGATGGGATTAATTATTTCTTTCAGCTGAATCTTTTTTATATTACTAAAGAAAACATTCTGTAACTTAAACTCTAGTTTCTTTGTCTGCGGTTCTAGCCATTCTAAATCCTCATCCCCTACTATACTACTTATAACATACCTTAATTGGTTAGCAATATAATACATCTTTATATTAGGTAAACCTAAGCCTCCTTCCCTTTGATTCTTATACCAATTTATTTTATTTATTCTTGGCTTCTTATCCCCATTACAATAATTATTTATCATAGACTGCCAGCTCTTAATTTCTACTTCCGATATCTGAATTGGTAACATCCTAAACAAAAAGTTAATCATTGGTAGTATCTTCATTTTAATTACCGCTATTCTACCAAACCACGACAGCTTAACCTTCCTATAAGCCTCTAACTTCTGTAATATTTTAATTTTCAATCTACTAAAATTTATTTCTTCTAATTTTTCTAACTCTTTAGAAATAAAAACTCCTAAGTAACTCAATATATTTTTAACCTTCAAACCTAACCTTAAACTTAACTCATCCTCTTCTACCTTATCATAGTTAAAAAGCATCATATTAGATTTCCCCCAATTTATCTGCAACCCTGTAACCTCTCCAAATTCCCTCAAATGTTTTTGGAGTCCTTCTATATTCCCCCCCGGATTTTCTAGTGTCAATAAAGTGTCATCCGCAAACATATTAATTTTTATTTTATCCTGTTCTCCTATCCCTTTTAATTTCTCATCTTCCCTAATACAATTTGCTAACATTTCAATCACAATTGCAAATAATATCGGGGAGAGAGGACACCCTTGTCTAGTACCCCGGGCTAAGGTAATCTGTTGTGTTAGGCCATCATTTACCAACACCTCTGCCTTATTATTTGCATACAACTGATTAATCACCCCCACAAATCTTTCTCCAAAGCCAAATATTTTTACAATAGTTTTTAACGCCGGCCATTCCACGCAATCAAAGGCTTTAAAAATATCCAATGCTATCAATCCTGCTTTTAAATTTCTTCTTTTAATACTATTTATTATGTTTAAAACCCTCCCTATTAAATTTGGCATCTGCCTCCCTGGAATAAATCCACATTGATCCTTTTTAATATAATCATTTATAAAGGTATTTAATCTTTTTGCCATAATCGCTGTGAAAATCTTAGCATCCTGATTAATTAACGATATAGGTCTATACGAAGCTGGATCCATCAAGTCCTTATCCACTTTCGGAATTAAAATTATCAAGGAATGTTCCCACGACGGCGGGGTCTTCTCACCCTTTATAATATTATTAAATAATTTCTCCATTTTTGATACTAAAATTTCCTTAAATATCTTATAATACTCCGGCCCCAGTCCATCGACTCCTGGAGATTTACCTCCTTTCAATTTATCAATACTCTCCTCTATTTCTTTTTCCGTCACCAAAGCTTCCATGTAATCCCTATCCTTATCTTTTAATTTTACCTTCCAATTTTTCTCTACATATTCTTGTATTCTCATTTGTGGAATCGCATCTGAAGTATATAATTCCCGATAGAATCCTTCAAAATTTTTTAATTTATCCCTCATTAAATTACATTTTTTCCCCATTTTGTCTTTAATTGTACCTATTATATTTTTCTCCTTCTTTGATTGCGTTGATCTTGCCAGCATCCTAGAATTTCTGTTACTATACTCAAAAAGATTCCTTTTCATATATATTAATTCTTTTTGAACTCTTTCTATGTCCTCCCCCTCTAATTCCTTTTTTTTTGCTTGGAGCTGGGCATATATACGCATATCCTTCTTACTCCTAAATTGTTGCTCTAATTCCTTAATATCTTCTTCAATCTTTTTACTATGTGCCTCTTGTTGTCTTCTTAGTTTACACGTTTCTCTAATACAAATACCCCTCACTACTGCTTTCATCGTGTCCCAAACCATCCCCTGCGAGATTATCCCTACTTCGTTTATTTCCCAAATACTCTTAATCTCCTTTTTCATTTTCTCAACAATATTTTTATAATTTAAAATCCTAGTATCTAATCTCCATCTTTTTGCCTCTCTATAATCTTTCTTTACTTTAATATCCATAGTCATTACTGCATGATCTGAAACTTTGATTACATCAATTTCACAATCCATAATCTTCGAAAGCATATTCTTTGTCACAAATATATAATCAATCCTAGAGAAACTCTTATATTTTGGTGAATAAAAGGTGTATTTTGTTTCGTCCCCTTTTATTTCTCTCCAGACATCCTTTATTTCTTTATACTCCATTACTCTTGCTAAACCTGTTTTCCCTATACCTTTTGAATTATCTTTATCTTTACTTCTATCCATCACCATATTAAAATCCCCCGCCATTACCATATTTATGTTCCCTAGATTCCCAATAATTCTAAAGACTTTATCATAAAATTCCACTTGCTTTACATTTGGCGCATATACATTAATCAAGATATATTTTTCTACCCCCAGGAGACCCTGTAATATAATAAATCTTCCCTCTACATCCTTTACCACCTTAACAACATTAAATGCACATTTTTTAGAAATTATTATTGCAACCCCTCTTGCTTTTGAAGTTCCATATGCTTTCTCATATATGCCCATATCCCCCAATTTTAATTGATTTCTTCCATCTTCTTTCTGATGTGTTTCTTGTAAAAATATTATATCAGCTTTCTTTTTTCTCAAAAGCCCTTCAATTCTCTTCCTTTTAACAACACTACCCAGCCCATTTACATTTAAAGTTACTAATCTTAATTTGCTTCCCATATCTCCATTTTTGGTTTCCCCTTCAGGTCTCGTTCTGTGACACATTTAACCCTCCTCCCCCTCCCCCCTCCCCCACATGTACCCCCCACTTCCCCCCTTCCAGTCCCAGGTCGCCCTGAGCCAAGGTTCTTCTTCTTCCCCTCTTCTTAGAACCCGTTGGGGGGGGGGGGAACGGGAAACACCCGACATGGAACCCAAACAGAACCCCCTCTCCTTTTCTTCCGTTGTTATCCTTCTTACTATTTGTCTCAGTCATACAACACTTCCTCCAGCTGCCCCTCCTTCTTCTTTCTCTGCATCTTCCTCCATCAGCCCCAGGGACTTAAGCAATTCCAACCCTTGCTCACAAGAATTTATTCTCTGTTGTTTCCCTTTATAGATGAATCTCAAGAAGACCGGATACCCCCAACTGTAAACAATTGAGTTCTTGCGCAGAATGGTTGTACAAAGCTTCACACTCTTCCTCCACTGGATGGTCTGGAAACACAAATCTTGAAATATCTGAATTGGTGAAGATTGAAACATCACTTGCCCAGCACTTCTGATAATCTGCATTAATTTCTCTTTTTTGTAAAAGCTGGCAAATCTCACGATTACATCTCTTGGAAGCGTCCCACTTCTTTTGGGGCCCACCCTGTGGACCCCATCCAGATCCTCTTCAACCCACGATCTGTGAGGGTCTAATCCTTTTATCCATTGCATGACATTTGCTCTCAAACTCTTTGGATTTTCTGCTTGCTGTTCCGCGTATTTTCTAATGCGAATATTCCTCCTTCGATCTTTATCCTCCATAGAGATTAGCCGTAGATCCAAATCTATTATTCGTTCTTCATTGTGCTCCAATTTAACACTGTTTTGCACAACCTGTTGCTCCAACGATTCATATCTGTCACTGATCTTTTGAAAACTTGTTTGCAATTCCACTTGTGAAGACTGAATCTTTTTGACCTCCACCAACATTTCCTGCTTATGGCGCTCCATCAAACCTAACAGATTAGCTTGAAGCATCTCCAGGGACAGTGCTTCTGTTTGTTGCTTAGTTGCCTTGGGAACCGCTCCTGGCTTAGAGCCATCTTTGATAATGCCAGCGGCCGAAGCCTGCTGCGCAGCCTTGCCGTCCGCCATATCTGCGGCCGAATTCTCTGAATTCTTGCGAGACAGGCGAGTCCAACTACTGTCAGAGGGGTGCTTCTTTACTCTCACCCACTTTTTACCATTCAACCTTTTCTTTTTCCCCCCTCTGTCTGACATCAGATATTCAGCCTACAGTACAGCGACGGCTATTACTAGCTTTATCCAGGCATTTGTTAAAAGCTAATTCCAATATAATGTCTCTAAGGCAAGGTAAGAAGTAATTCTTTTAAATTTATTGCAGTTTATATCAGCAAAGCACAGTTCTAGTCCCGTCGACTCCCCCGAGTTTTCAGTGTCCCACCGATGATTCAGCGCCTCCCTTCCACTTTTTTAGCTTCTGTAATTATTCCCCTTGCCAACATTTATCTTGACTTACGCTTTGAAGATCTATTAATTAGAATAACATGCTTTTACTTATCCATCATCTCGGAGAGAGTGAAAGTTCGTCTGCTCACTCCATGACCGATGCTCCGCCCCCCAACTGGCATATTTTTAACACAACAGAGGGTTCACATATTTCAGCCATACTTCTATCTTTGTGATGGGCTGTGGCCAATCAAGAAGTTTCACTGTTTGATTGAGGTTTGCTCAGAAAGATTATTTGAATGCACAAATGTACATCTATCCAAAAAGAAGGTAAGAATCTGCTGGTCAGAAGAGGAGTCTGAGCAAGCAAGCCAGGGGAGAAATATAGGTTTGTGTGAATATTAAGTGTCTTCATGTTCACCTGCTTCTTCTGTAAAGGTTGATTCAAGCGTTTGCACAGTCATGTGGTTGTCTTCTGTCATATGATTAGTTTAGAAACTTTATCCCTGAAAAGTGCCTTTTCCATACACAGGGAGACTTTTATGTGGAGCTGCATCTAAACAAGCAGTTTTCAACATACTTCCTGAAGGGGTACAGTCATATAAGTGGACTGTCCCATGTGAGCACTTGAACATCTGAATCATGTCTCAAGAAAGATGATGCTAATCAAACTGCTACAGCAACAGTGATCCTATGATGATTTGCTCTGCAGTAGTGACAATTGGCTGCTGTACACATTCAGGGATGGGGTGATGCATGTGGTACCAGATACATGACTTTCTTAGGAGCCCTGTGTAACTTTGTCCTGGATTGTCACAAGTGCATTGGGCTTGCAGCCTTCTGTTGTGCCCAAGGTCCCTGATCAGTGCACATATGTAGAAGTTGACACTAGCAGAAGCAACTTATTATATTAATAAGGCTGCAACATTTAACACCAACCTTCAAGTAATGTATAATAATAATAATAATAATAATAATAATAATATTTATTTGTAGCCCGCCTCTCCCTCCAGATCGAGGCGGGGAACAACAACAATATAAAACATAAAAATCACAACAGTTAAAAAAAAATTAAAAAACAAGAGAAAAATACAACATTAAAAACATCTTAAAATTCATCTGGATAGGCCTGTCGGAAGAGGACAGTCTTCAAAGCATGGCTCTTTTAATCGTCTTTGTCTTGAATGACAGCTTGACATTAGATAATCAAGGGCCAAGCTACATGTTCAGTTAAATGTGCTTATTTAGAAGAAAAAAGCAGACACGGAGGGCCCAATCTTGCGCTCAATCTGGATTGGGGCCGAGCACCAGTTTACCACTGAAACTTCTCCCTGACTAGTATTTGTCGCTGAGGATTCTGTTTACAATAAGCAGCACCTTTGGGTGCAATCCCATTTTTCATCTTTGACACAGTAGGTATTTCAGCGAAATCCTCAGCAGGTTCAAATGAATTTGGATTTCTTTGAATCAGACCTGTGGATTCCACATTAGGAGAATTTTCCTTAAGGACTGTTGGCCAGCGGCTGTGTGTTTTAGCACCAAGTAGCCTCCCTGGCTCACCCTTGTTGTGAGCAGTCTATGATAAGCCTGGATTGGCTACTTGATTAATCCAGGCATTAAGCCTGTTGCTCTTATAGGAGACAAAAGCCAGATCTACACCAAGCAGGATATGACATTTTGTAAACAGTTTAAAAACTGTATGTGGAGTGTGTCCTGGGCCCCAACAGTTGCCATTACTGTTGTAAACTGTTTTAAAGCAGTAGTGTAGATCCTGTCAAAGAATGTGTCTCTGAATTGGGCAGAAGGCAACATCATGTGAGTGGAAGTCCACTCATGCCACAGGACATTATTCTTTTTTCCTCCAGCCAGCAGCCTTTTACCACATCCTCCTGAAAATCTGCCACAGAGGATCTGACCAGAGCAAATTTAGAGGGTTCACAGGGGGCTGCGTGTAGGAGAGGGAATCATCCCCCTCCTTATTCAACTGATGAAAGCAGTTCTGTTAACAGGAAAAATGTGATTTGGTTTCGTCCATTGACCCCCCTCAAGTTACAAGGTGCTCGCTTGGTTAAGAAAGTTAACCTTTCAGATACTTGTCATTAGTAAAGTCTTAAACTCCCAAAAGTGGTCCGGTGCCTTTATACCTGTGTGAGGGGAAAGTAACAATGGGGAAGGGGCAGTTTTGTCAGGAAACTAGTGCAGGGCCCCAATTCATATTGGATGCATGATTGATGCCCCACATGTCTGCTTTTCCTTCTAAGTAAAAGTGTTTGGCTAAAGTAGAAACTAACTAGGTTCCTTGTGTATAAGTAATAATATAGCTGTTCCGACCTGCCCTCAGAAGAATTCATGAGGCAAAGGCACCCAGAGTCTCAGCACATTGGATAGCTCCAAGCGAAGAACCATCAGCCTCAGGGGCAGAATCCAGACCATAGTCCTGTTCCTCAGCCAGTGACAAAGCAATTCTGGTATGGACTTGATTGGCTCATTCTCCTCCATCTGTGAGTTGGCTATCACTTGAAGCTGGGGCCATGACAAAAATATGCAATTTAACAAATAAACGGTCTCATGTTACTCTGTGATTATCTGGCTGATCTCATGTAATGTTCAAGCTGTTATCGGTATAGTCTTGCATTTTAGGACACATCTTGTTTTCTCTCTTTGACACTGATGCTTATTCATCATTATTTCACACAAAACATGTCTTTGGGCTCCACTGCAGCTGCCATTCAGTTCTTCCAATTACATTTTTTATTAAACTCTGGCTGTGCAATTAATAGGCCTTTTCAAATGTCAGGATTCCCCATTTTACCACCAGTTCCTTCTTCTAATGTAAGTTTTCTACTTAAATATTCCATTTGTACTACCCCCTGTCCCCACTGATGCTAATGAAATAATTTATTCTCTGATCAAAGCACTAATTTGTCCCAGAAGACTCAAAAGACAGCCAATTTTCAACTGATTTCCTCCCCACCCCCCATTAATGTTGAGGGTGGGAGGATGTACTAAAACCAGCTTGGTTTGTGTCCTGAAACACACACACGCACACACATTCAGAGCAACTTGCTTCTTTAAATTTTTCACAATAACAAATCCCATTTTTAACATTTTATTAATTTTTCCTATACAGTCACTTGCAATCCATAATACAGGGATATAAAATCAATGGATTATATTTTGCAATTTGGAACCATCAGTTGACACAAGGCTGGGCAAAGAGCAAGGCAAATGTTCCTGGTTAGAATTCATTTGTGCTGAAGTTTCTCTTGGCACCCAATGGGTTAGCAGACTTGAAGAGTCCAAAGGAAGCTTCACATTCTATTAAATATTTTAGCAGTCATTTGATATGTAATAAAATTCCCATTACTTCTTGTGGGCTGGCACAGATGCCCAAGCTATACTGAAGTGAGAGAGTTGACCTTGGTGTTTTTTTGTTTGTTTTCTGTATGGGCATTTATTTAGTCATGCAAGACATTCATTTATTCTTCCTTTGCTCTTTTATTCACTTATTATATGTATTTATATTGCACGTTCGATGCATTTGCATTTATTTCTTAGCGTGTAAAAACAATAAAACTAATTAAGTGATAGCACTAATTTAAAACTCTTCAGCCCAGCAGGTCAAATGGGGGTGAGCAGATCAGATGGAAATTTCAAGTTAAGATATTCCACAATTTAGGGTGCCCCTTTCCCATGTCTAGACCAACCATTGCTTGGCCACTGCTGGGGCATGGAAGAAAGCAGATCTTAGGAAATTGGAAAACCGATAAGCGAGGAGATGACCTGTTATATATCCTGAACTCTCTGGCCCTTTCCGCACCAAAGGGGTGGAGAGGGAGGGAAGCGAGGAAACCCGGAAGTAGCCACTTCCAGGCTCGGCGCGATGAGGCTGCACCACAATGCAGTGGCCTGGGCTTCTCCTGGGCTGACGCAAGTCGTACCGGCCATTTTTTTAAAAAAAAGATCCACAGAGGTGTGCATGAGCACTCATGTGCAAAAGGTTAGTTTATTTATTTTAAAAACCCGCACGCGATCGCACCCCTTCCCCCCACCATCCTGGGGGGAGGCGATTTCGCTGTCCCTCTCCTGGTGGCCTCGGAGTCACCCGGTGCAGCTCCGTGGCCATCGGTGCAGCCAGGCTTACTCATGGGTAAGTGCAGCTGTGCCTGGGATGGGTGGCCACACCAGCTGCCCATCTCACTTCCCTCCCGGGAGCAGGGAACGAATTGTGATAATAACGTTCTCTGAATTCCCAGGAAAATGGAGGGCTGGCCCCTGCCTGCTTGCGGAATGCTCTGTGCATCATGCGGACTCTCCGCGAGCAGGCAGGGGCAGCTCCCTGAAAAATGGCTGGTGCAGAAAGGGCCTCTCTCTCTTTCTGTCTCTTTCTGTCACACACACTTTTGGAACTTCATGTTTACATAGAGACATGAATAGGTGGCACAATAGAAGGAGGTGGGTGCCTAGGATTGTTGTTATTGCTGCTGCTGCTGTTTCTGTGATTTATTGGAGTTTCCCCATACCATTTATCAATACAATACAAACAATGGACATTTCTCCAGTTCCTTCCTCCTGATCACCCGTCCTACCTCTCTGGATTTTCACACCCTTTCTTTTTATAGATCCATATTTAAAAAGGAAAAACAGCATGATTTGAATAACTGAATGGCTCAGTTCGGACGACACGATAGTCAATGGTGGGTTGACTAACCCTAACCCTAACCCTAGGAGGTACTCCCCACACAACATGGTAATAAATAATCAACTGTGGTGTGGATGAGGATCAGCGCTGAGTTGACTATGGCAGCATTCGGATGACACAATAGTCAAAACAACTGACGATTGTTTCCCCCACACCAGTTGTTTATTGTGTCGTCTGAATTGAGCCAAATTGTTTGTGTGTGTGTGTGTTTATATATATATATATATATATATATATATGCATGTGTGTGTGTTGAGTGTGTGTGTGTGTGTGTAAACAAAAGAAGATAAAAGAAAGAAAAGAGGGAAATCTGTGTCATGCATATCTCTTTGCAGGCTTACATTAGCATTGTAGAAGTTTGTTGCTCTGCCTACAGCTGAAAAGGTTTCTCCATATTAATTGCAATTTACAACATTTTTGCAGTTTGTTATAATAGATCTTTTCATGAATGGCTAAAGCTCAGAAATCTTGAATCTAGTTGTGTGCATTCATGGCATTTTTCTTTTCTTCTTTATTTCCTATTTTGCAGAATAAAGGGCGGAATCCAACCAGGTGCTTACACCCTCCCTTATTTCCATCCACAAGTATTGTGTCCCACCAATTCCATTGCGCAAAAGGGATCCACTGGTTATGCAAGGGAGGTTTAGTGTTTCCTAGGGGAAGCCCTGAAATGAATGGAAATGCTCATTTCTGGAAGGAAGCAAGTTGGTGGAGCTCCCTTATGCAAGCCCTGCCAATCTGCATCCTTCCATAAACGAGTATTGCTGCTCATTTGAGGTTGCCCTGGAAGTGCTAAATCTCTGTTGCACAAATATTGGGGTTGCACGTGCAGTGGAATTAGTGGAGTGTAAGCAGTGGAATTAGTGGCAGGGACGTAAGCATGCCATTTGCTTCTGCCCAATATGCTAAACTACTAACTTTGCTAAACAAAGCAGGATGATCTTTCCGTAAGTCCCATTAACCATAAATGTATCACAGGCATCCTTTGTCTTCAGCAAGGTTTCCATTCATAAGCTGTTGGCACAGGTGCCCCTCTCGGCCTTAGTGCCCATTTTCTAACATGATAGTGACATCCATCTTCAAGCTCTTCGAATCCTACACAAAGCATTAGTACAATCATCCCGACTATGTTAACATTACTCACAAATTTACCTATCATTCTTGCACCACACACACACACACACACATGTGCCATAGAAATGTGTCCAAACATGTCCAACCCATTCTTCACACAAATATCCCAAGTCCCCCACCCCTATGAAAAAATAGTAACACAGCGCAGGTCCACTGTGTACTCTTGTATACTTCTCAAAAGTTTCCTCTAGAAAAAGAACTTCTTTTAAAATGACAAGCATCGCTGAGAAACAGATCTCTGCAGGGATCTTTTTATATTAAACCTAGACACTTGCTGAAACATTTAAATGGAACAATGAGTAGGTGGGGGGAAAGACAAAATATTTTCATTGCTGAAATCTCTTTACAGAGACAATAATTATCTCTAGGGTGCTGCCACCCACAGATTCGAATGGTGAGATCCTGCTGCGTGCATGCTGTGCCCCCTGCTGGGGAAGAAACAAGGGAGTCCAAAAAATACATCTCTTTTGCGATTACACTGCCTGCCTGTAGAAAAACACACACACACACTGCAGTAGGAGTCATGTGTGGGAGCATTTCACACCCAAACTAAGATGCTGTCAGAATTATATTAAGTGAGCAATTAATTTCTCACGCAGGACTAACATAGTAAAGGATGGGGCAAAGCATGAAATGTTTAAAGCGTTCTTCTCCTTTTAAGGATTCAAGCAGGTGCTTTAAGCTCTATGGTGCCTCCAGATTGCCAGTTGCCTTTAAGTTTATAAGAAAGTGAATTGGTTTGTGCATGTACCATACTGTGGCTGAAGGCAGCCAACTTTAGAACAATCAGAAAATGTAAACAGTTGGCTCAGATTCCATTCACACCTCCCACCCACATATTTGCTACAAATGATAAGTTTTAGGGCAATATCTTTTCACAGTTGAATCAGATTGTTGAAAGTTTAACATTTATTTTCTGATACCATAAAGCAGGCACTTAGCCCTCAAACACTCACACCCATATACATCAGAAATCAGTTCTACTAAGTTCCAAGAAGTTATACTAGAGAAAGAACCTTCTTTTGAGTGATGTCAATGTAATCAGAATAATTCCATTGTGCATAATGAAAAATTATGGATATGGGTGGAACAATAAGCTAGGAATGATGCTCATTGGTATAATCTTGTGCATCTCGGAATGCAGCACTTGGTGAAATTCCCTCATCATTACAACAGTTAGGCTGACCAGATAAAATCCAGGTCAAGGCTCATGTAACTTTAACATTTGTAGAGAAAAGGGGATTTCAGCCAGTGTCATTTGTATGCAATTAGTTCCTGGTGAAATTCCCTCTTCATCACAACAGTTAAAGTTGCAGGGGCCCTGCCTTTTTTTGTATATGGTCACTCTAGTATAGTGCATGCACCTTTAACTGTTGCGATGAAGAGGGAATATCAACAGGAACTAATTGCATACAAATGACACTGGCTGAAATTCCCTTTTCTCTACAACTGTTAAAGTTACATGAGCCCTGACCTGGATTTTATCTGGTCACCCTAACAACAGTTAAAGCTGCAGGAGCTATACTAGAGTGACCAGATACAAAAGACGGCAGGGCTCCTGCAGCTTTAACTGTTGTGATGAAGAGGGAATTTCACAAGGTGCTGTATGCATGCAAGTGACACCTGCTGAAATTCTCCTTTAAATATAACTTTTAATGATGCAGGAGCCCTGTCGTCCTTTCATATGGTCATCATACTTCATTAGTAAGGTAAGCACAAGAATCCTGAACCTAACCTATGACAATTTTTCTTCATGTAAGGAAGGGTAGTATTCTTATTTCCCCCTTAGGAGGCTAAAATTGAGGGCCAGCTGTCTGCCTAAGGCCACCCAGCAAGTTCATGAATGAGTTCAGAGTTTAAGAAACTTCCTGCTTTTTAGCCACAACTAGCTCTTCAGAAGAGTATGGTTCAGAAGATGGTTCTGATGACTTTGGAGCTGAAGATTTGCCTGCATTTCTCATTCAAATATTTCATATGTTATTTGGCTTAGCAACAAGACACTAAAGCCTTCCTTTCTTTGGGAGATTTCCTTTTCAATTTAACAAAATTGTATTAAACAACACCGGGTGTTTGCAATTGATTTTCTCCACCCACCAGGAACAATAGTGAAACACCAAAATCAATGCCAGCCTCTGTAAACACCTACTTACTCTTGTCTGATTGTTTTATAGTGTCACATTATAGGAGGGAGGGGGACATCACATCAACCTTCCCCCTTGCCCATGGTATTAATGAAAGACAGCAAATGAAACAGATTCTTGTGGTGATGCATTTCCTCTTTGGGGGGGGAAATCATAAATAGCCACCATATGCCCCACTGCTCTCCTCACTTTGTTAATCACATAGGTGGGAGGGATAGCAGAGTAGTCTCACAGGAACTGCTTCAGGTAGCACTTGGGGTCTGGATGCTGCCAGATATGTATACCACAATTTCCAGTTGTTCAGGGAACCATGGGAAACTCAATTCCTCCATGTTTCCTGGCATTACTGGACATTGTTTTGTGCATGTCCAATAGCTCTCAAGGCATGAGGCCTGCCTGCAGAGAATCCTTGCAACACCCCTGACTTGGTATGGGAAGAAAGTAAAATGAGAATCCTCAGGGATCCTCATGATTCCATCCGATGTCTAAAGAGGATACCCACAAAACCACCATCCAGTCACTGAGCACATCTGCTGCCATGGACTGAACCACAAAAATCAGGGATCCACCACTCATGGGCATGGCCTCAGCACAAAAACATGGAAAACAGGCAAAGATCCTCAGGGATCCTCATGATTTCATATGATTTTATAGAGCAACACCCCCCCCCCACCGCAATCCAATCACAGAGCCCATCAGACTCCATGGACTGAACCACCAAAATACAGGATCCACCACTTGTTTGGATCCTATACTTCTCAGAGCCAGGCTGGGGTGGATGGGAAGGATTCAATATGCAGTACGTTATGGTCCACTGGATTTAAATATAATGTCTCTACAAATATGCACTGTTACATCTAGGGATGTGCACGGATGCAAAAAATCAAATCGGAATAGGAACTTCAGATTTTGTAAAGTATTATACCGGCAAAATCAGGGGTCCATCTTATCATATTGGATCCAATAACGATACAAAATCAGAAGTTCCGATTTCGATATTGGACTGCCATTTTAGGTGTTTTCCCCATAGGCTTGCATTGGAAAAAAGAAAGCTTTCCCCCAATGTAAGTCTATGGGGAAAACACCTAAAATGGTGGCCCTCCCTCCTCCTTCCCTCCCCCCCACTCACACTCCTTACCTGCCGCCATCCCACGCTACTGTCCGCTGCCGTCCACTGCTTCCGTGTACTGCTAATTAGGCTTTGCGGCCTGGTTCTCAGTAGTACGGAAGCAGCGGACGGCAGCGAGGAGGCAGCAGGTAAGGAGCACAAGTGGGGGAAAGGAGGGAGGGAGAGGGAGATCCCCACTTACCCGCCGCCATGTTTTCCCCTTAGACTTGCATTGGGGGAAAGCTTTCTTTCCCCCAATGCAAGCCTATGACAAAAACACGTAAAATGGAGGCCCAATTTTATGAGTTTTCCCAATATTAATCGGATCGAACAAAATCGGATTGGGAGAAATCAGACCTCCTATGGCCAGCATCGGAATTGGACATTGGATGTCATATTTCCTCCAATTTTAATCGGTATTGGATATTGGGTCCGATACGATGCACATCCCTAGTTACATCAAAGGGCACAAGAGCCATGTTGGATCAGACCCAGGTAGCCCAGCATTCTGTTCACACAGTGGCCAAGCAGCCATCAACCAGGGACCCACAAATGGGACATGGGGCAACAGCACCCTCTCACCCATGTTCCCCAGCAACTGGTATATACAGGCTTACTGCCTCTGATACTGGAGGTAGCACTTAGCCATCAGGACTAGTAGCCATTGATAGCCTTCTCTTCCAGGAATTTGTCCAACCTTCTTTTAAAGCCATCCAAATTGGTGGACGTCACCACATCTTGTGGAAGTGAATTCCATTGTTTAACTATGTGCTGAATGAAGAAGTACTTCCTTTTATCTGTTCTGAGTCTCCCACCAATCAGCTTCATGGGATCACCCCATTGGGTTCTACTATTATGGGAGATTGCATGGTGGGGCTTATGTGCAAGAATCATGAGGACCCTACTTCTGATCAAAGCTTGTGCAACATCCTGGATCCATGCTGATTTTTAATGTGCACTCCATAGATAAGTGTGTAAAGTGTGACTTAACATTTGGTTTTAGGTGTTCCATGTAAAATTATTAAGATGGTTCATGAGGATCCCTTCCTCATATACCTGTTGTTGTTGTTCCATAGGAACACCTTGCTCCAATTGATACATGCTCTTTAGAGGGCAGAGAGTATAGAAGGATGATAGCTGATTTGATTATGGACTTGGGGCTATTTCTCTGGCTTGTTCACAAAGAGAAAACCAGACTTCCTTGTTTGCATTTTATGACAAATACCCCAAGAACGAAACATGTCTGAATTATTTAGCTGCTCTCAATCCAAGCAGGAGAGATCAGGCAGCATGCTGTAACATTCTGACTCATTCATAAAAACCTAGGGTTTTTAAGAAGTTACTACAGGTTTTTAAGGTCCAGCTGTAAGGATATGTCCCTCAAATCAATGGTTTTGTACTGCAGTGGAACATTCAAATACAGGATCAGTAATTTGGTTCATACTGAACAGTGTGATCTATGATTATATTTTCACGGGGATCTCATATAAGATTCAGATCCATGTTTTTGTCTCATAGTCACACCCATGAATGGTGGATCCATGACTTTTATGGTTCAGTCTGTGGAAGCAGACATGATCTGTGATATGTTGGTGTTTCAGTGTATTTGACTTATAATTATGAGGATCCGTGCCTGAGATCCATATTTTGGCACTGTGGCTGCACACATGAGTGGTAGATCCCTGATTCTGGTGTTTCAGTCACTGGAGGACAATGGGCTCTGTGATTGTAGTGTGGTGGTGTTGTTCTGTAAAAAAAATCATATGAAATCATGAGGATCCCTGAAGATCCTTATGATTTCATGGATTCTTGTTTTACCCAGACCCCTTGGTATGTATGAGAAAGCAGAGGGTAGTGGGTAGGGTTGTCAGAAATGAATAAGTAGTAATGGATCAGGTCCTGTCTTCAGAGGGCCCCGGGTTCAATCTGACATGGATGCAGTGGTAAGGGTTGACTCCAAAAAATTGATGGCTGCACCCTTCAATGTTGGAACAGTCCCATTTCTAATTAGAATCTCATAGAAAGCCTTTATTGTTTACTACTTAATGACTCATAAGACTGGAGAAGACTGGCCACCCACAACATCTACAGCACAGTTATTGGATTTTTTAAAACAATGTGTATACATAGTTGTGTGCAAAACATTTCATTAGGGTATGCACCCAGGGTATGTTTTTTAAAGGCAAACATTTATTGAATACTCAGTCATAAAGGACATTATTTTTATTCATTTATTTATTAAACAATGTAGACACTGATGCCCTTCTCCACGTTTGGCTTGCCTGAACACATGAGGGTCATTACAGGTGGGGTGGGAATGAGCATGTGTTCCTCAAGCCCCAGAATTGGTGGGGCTTTGTGGTGGCATTGGCCAGAGGAGGGTCTTATGAGGCTATACTAGCCTTTGGGTGCCCTCCTCCTGACCTCTTTGAAGCATGGCTCCTGGCAGAGAGGCTCCTAGTAGAGTTATTCCTTTTTGCTCCTGTTGCTGGGAGGAATGTTGGAGCAGCTGGAGGGCAACTGGAGGACAGTTCCCACTGCATCTGGACCCCCCTCTGGATCCCTACTCAATGCCCTCCTCAATTTGGCGTTTATTGCTTGAGACATTAGTGTGCATGGGCACACCTGGCACCCCCCTTGTGTATACTACCGTGACCATATGGAAGGAGGGCAGGGCTCCTTTCCCTTTAATAGCTATATACAAAAGGGAATTTCGGCTGGTGTCATTTGTATGCATGCAGCAGCTGGTAAAATTCCCTCTTCATCACAACAGTTAAAGCTGCAGGAGCCCTGCCCTCCAGATACAAAAGAAGGCAGGGCTCCTGCAGTTGGTGATGAAGAGGGAATTTCACCAGGTGCTGCATGCATACAAATGACACCTGCTGAAATTCCCTTTTCTATACAACTGTTAAAGATACAGGAGCCCTGTCCTCCTTTCCATATGGTCACCCCATTAAATCATTCAGCAGCTTTGCCTGCTCTTTTGCCCCACCTGAAAAAGCATTTAGCTCTGATCAGCAACTGATCAGAGATAAGTGTTGTCCCCTGAAATGCACTGAGAAAAGGAGTCTTTTTCAGGCTAAGCAGGGGAAAACACTTATCTCCAATAAGCTGCTGGTCAGAGATCAGTGCTTTTCCCTCCATGGCAGAAGGGGAAGTAGCGGTGGGGCCAGATGAGAAAACCCTGCAGGCCTATGGCCTGGAGGTTTTCCATCCCTGTGGTAGTCCATATATGACACCTAGGCAAAGGAATTTGGGCCAATCCAGAATCAGCATCAGCTAAGGATAGTGTGTCTCCTCTGAATGAATGCTTGGAGGTGGTAATGGGCTGGATGAGAAAAAAAACAAACTGAAGCTGAATCCAGACAAGACGGAGGTGTGTCAACCGGTTCTGGATGGGGTTACACTCCCCCTAAAAGACTGTGTTCGCAGCTTGGGGGTGCTCCTGGATCCGTCGCTCCAAATGACAGCCCAGATAGATGTGACAGCCAGGAGTGCTTACTATCAGCTTTGGCTGATACGCCAGCTGCGCCCCTTCCTAGAGTTGGAAGACCTAAAGATGGTAGTGCATACGCTGGTAACTTCAAGGCTCGACTTCTGCAATGCGCTGTACATAGGGCTACCTCTGTGTCTAGTCTGGAAACTTCAACTAGTTCAAAATATGGCAGCCAGGTTGGTCACCGGTACACCTAGGGGTGACGATATTACGCCAGCTTTAAAATCGCTCCACTGTCTGCCAATCAGTTTCCAGGCGAAGTATAAAGTGTTGGTTATTACCTTTAAAGCCCTACATGGTTTGGGTCCAGGTTACCTACGGGATCGCCTTCTCCCATACAATCCGCCCTGCACACTCAGGTCCTCTGGGAAGAACTTACTACAGTCGGCCAAGACTAGGCTGACAACCGTTACCCAGAGGACCTTTTCTTCTGCCGCTCCCAGACTGTGGAATGACCTGCCGGAGGAAACTCGTCAACTTAACAGTCTTTTAGAATTTAAGAAAGCCATAAGGACTGTTCTCTTCCGGCGGGCATATCCAGTGGAATTTTAGAATGTTTTTAGGATGTTTTTAGGATGTTTTAATGCAGTTTTAATAATGTGTGTCATGTTTTAATCAGTTTTATGTATTTTATTATATTGTTGTTCCCCGCCTCGATCCAAACGGAGAGGCGGGTAAGAAATAAATTATTATTATTATTATTATTATTATTATTATTATTATTATCCCAACCCAATATATGTTGTGCAAATGTGAGATCTCTCCTGCTCTTAAATGTTTCTTTAATCAATGAAATGGTGGATGAAAACAATCCCTCCCATGGAAAACTTACTCCATATGCACAGAAAGGGCCGTAGTTCAGTGGTAGAGAACACATGTGTTGCATGCAGAAAATCCCTGGCGTCCCCAGATAGGACTGGGGGGAAACCCCTGTCTGAAACCCTGAAAATACAGTACCAGATAGTGTTGACAAGACTAACCTAATGGCCAATGGTAACACTTGGCATAAGGCCACTTTCTCTATTCTGAAGAATTTTTTTTTTTTTTTTAGAATAATAGGGCATGTTACCTGGAAGCTACTGCTGAATACTAAGGCTCCGGCAACCATTCTCATTCACCACTATTGAAATAATGCTACTGAACTGGTATACATTCTTTCTTCATGTGTACAGCTTTGGTTTAATATTGGCTTAGGCCTGCAATGTGCATGCTATAAATAGAACAATGGAGTTGTAATTGCTCACAGAGCCTTAAAAGCCTAGTCTTTTGGGCACACCATAAATCCTCTGCCATGGAATGCAATTGTGATTCAGTGACTCTATTGGCTTAAAATGGTTAAGCCAGTAATGACCAAGACAAAGGTTTTCTTAACCACTTCTAATTATAACATGGCTCTATTCCAGATTGACACAGGATGTCTTGTATGTGGTTTGCTTTTATGAACAAGTCCTTTGCCACTTGGTTCAGCTGGGGGTTGTAGGATATAGCTGATAGCTGCTATTGCTATGCATTCAGTTTAGAATGCTCATTGGGGGGGGGCCTTCCCACCCCACCCCACCATTTTCACCAAAGCTTCCGATGCCTGTGTCCCTACAGATAGATAGAAAACTACTTTAATTACAAAAGTCAACTTTTGGAAAAGGGGTAATAGATTCTTTCCCCCCACACTGCAGCTCTGTTGATGACTTAATATATACTGCCATCGTGTGGCACAAAAAAAACCAAAGGAAAAAAATACTTCCCTAACAAAGGTTTCTGCCTGAAAATTTATTTTCAAGATTTGGGGATACAGTTTCTGTGCGAGGAAAATGGAACCTGATTTTTCATGGGAAAGTGCAACCTCATTCAAAACAGGATGAATCCCAGTCTCCAATACAGGATAACAAATACAGAGTAACAAACTTAGGGAAATAGTATATTTATTTTAACATATAAAGGCTGAATTGTGGCTGGCATTTGGGGCAGAATGCCACTTTTTCCTGACAGGGCTCGTGTCATTGAAAGCTGCATGAGGGACAAAAATTCAACAGGTGAGGTTTTCACTATTGCTACAGTTCTGTACCAGAAAAAAAAAACACCACACATTGGAAGCATTCAGACATCATGATAAACCATGATTTATTATCACCAGAATGAACCTAGCCTCCTCGGGGCTAGCATGCTCCCCTCTTCTGTTGTGGTACAGGTGTGGGAGATCAGAAGTGCCCACTTCCATTTTAGATTAAATGTGATTAGATTAAATGTGTCATCCAAGCCTAAACTGAAGTCAATCTGAATTATGGTTTGTTGAAATAAGTCAACTTTAAAATTCATGGTTTGAAGTTGTTTCAAACAAACCATTTTTAAGATTAAGCACAGGTTGTCAGGTTTGGTTGGCATGATAAAAACAGTATGGAAAGCTTCTGAATTCCTCCTTATGGCTGTGCCAAATGAGGAAATGGGAGGTGGAATGTGTGAGCCCAGAGGAGACTAGTCACCCTTGTTCCTGTTACCTTGCTTTAGTTAGCACAGCTATTGAATTTCTGCCTCTCATACATGGAGTTCTATCAGGGGAAATGAATAAAACCATTTTTTTTAAAAAAAAAATTGGGGCTGGCATCATAGCCTGGCATCCTTGGGTAGCTGCTGGGGTCTCAGCATTCTTATAAGGCCCATTGCTGGCACCTACCTTGGCACACATACCCTTTTCTCTGTCCTGGTACTCCCAGAAAAACCAGGGAACTTGTCACCATTAAAATTTCCTGCAACACAATGGAGCAACACCATGTTGGGAGCATTGTAAGAAAGTAAAATGGTAGTTAGACCTGGCTTCTCAATGCCCTGCTGCCTCCACATCTAAATAAGCCTATCAGGACCCCACCTACAGATGAGGGGGGCACTGGAGGATTCCCTGCTCCCTTCCCCTAAAGCTAGGGATTGGTGAGGATTTCATTTCATTTGGGTTTTTTTCAAATAGGATGGAGGGAACTTTAGATTTGTTTGACGAGGAGCCTGTCAGAAAGCAAGGGTTGGTAACTCTAATTATGAACACATCTGTATTCATAGGGATTCAAACCACACTTTAAGTAGCTAAGCACTCAAAGCTCTGGGCCTGAATGGTCGGATCTCCCCCCCCCCCCCAACTTTCCATTTGTTAAAAAAGTCTCAAGTGTTTTTTTTTGTCGCAAATATAAAGGACTTTCTGAATTGTGGTAAGTTCTTATCAAACCTGAACTGAAACAAAAATCTCACCCTCCCTACTATTGTGGCAGTTTAAAGGTGCTATATAGATGAGTATGACTACATGAGAACACGAGGTCATGTAAGCAGAAATTGGATGCTTCTCAAAAGGTCAGAGTGACTTTTTTTTCATCCAATCTGCAACCTTTCAGGAAAGACTGCTACAGGAGTGACTAGGAAATTAGAGGAGGCAGATGATCCACAAGCATCCCACAGGAAACTTTCCTGAAGGGGGCCCAAGCATAGAGGACCAGAGGCAGAATTGCCTAAGCACAGGATGTCTTCTCTTGTGAAGATCACAGTATTGCATTTCCTTGGCCCTCAACAGTGGTGCAATAAAAGCAAAATGAATGAGATTCTTTCAGTTTGATGGAGAGTGAATTCTACGAAGTGACTGCTTAGTTACTGAGACAACAGCGTATGGAAAATTGTGATAAATCCTCTGGGAAAGAGAAAACATTAAATTTAGATGGTGGACAGCAGAGTCAATTCTTAACAATAAATGAGATCAATTGAAACAACATCTCCTTCCTTGACTCATAGTGTTCATTGTGGCCTCCCAGAACAATTACTGTTCTGTCACTATGGGGATTATGAGGAGGCTATTTCAGACCTCTGCGTGTCTAAATGAGTCTGAGCGGATATGCTGTTCCTAGAGAAAGTGGTGTTATTCATCTTCTTGACAGTATTTAACAGGGGAACAACACTTGTAAATGTCTGGGAAGTACTTTTTATTCTATTTCTTTTAAGATCTTTATTAAAACAAACATGCTGATGGTTAGAGAAGAAAGCACACCTAAGGAAAATGATTCTACAAAGACCTAGATTCTCCCAACCACATTTATTGTTTGTTTATTTTGATTTCAAGCCCATTCTATTTTTTCATCTTGGGTTAATAAAATGCTTTTAAAACATACAATTCAGGAAGGAAAAAATAGATCAGAATGGGCAACTTGGGGCCCTCCAAATGTTTTGGCCAACAGCTCCATCAACCCTAGCCAAAACATCCGGAGGGCCACAAACTGCCCTATCTATCTATCTATCTATCTATCTATCTATTCATAGATCTAAATTTAAATTATTTATTATTTGTTAATATTTCTAGATCACATTTTCAGAAACGTCACAAATTAGAGCTTCCAAATGTCACATTGGCAATTAAAAGCTTGTAGAACTAAGATGGTCTTAAGGGTGATGCTGGATGAATCTGTCAGTTTTGGTTTCCCTCAATCTCATTTTCCCCATCTTAAATTTATCCCACCACATTTCCACATAGGTTTGCAACTTAAGGGGAGGGGAAAGTCCACCCAAAATAATTTGGATTGATTTTGTGCTAATTTCCCATATCCCCCTTGTTTGTACACAGGTTTGCCTAATGTATGCCATTGTTTGCAAGTGGTTTTCCTTAATATAATACTTTGTGTGCAATTTCCCCTAATGTATGAATTTTCAATGCACTTCCCCCCTAATATACACACTTTTCTACTCATATTTTTGTTTGGGGAACTGCCTTGCAAAATTCTGAAATGTACGAATACTGAAGGATAATGGCATACTGATTCATATATCGAATGAAGTAGTGCAAATATCAAAATGAGTGAAATTCTCCCTTACCCATGTAATTTATTTATTCATTTATTTACTGCATTTCTATACCACCCAATAGCTGAGGCTCTCTGGGCGGTTCACAAAAATTAAAACCATAAAGTACAACTTAAGAATAAAACTTAAACCTCAATATAAACCCACAATATAAAAGCACAACCAGAATAGAACCCAGCAGCAATGCAGAGATTTAAAATACAGATTTAAAATACAGATTTAAAATAGCAAGTTAAATGACTAGAATGGTAAAATGTTAAAATACTGCAAAAAATGAAAAGGCCTTCACCTGGTGTCGGAAGTAGTATAATGTAGGTGCCAGACAAACCTCTCTAGGGAGCTCATTCCATAGCCAGGGTACCACAGCAGAGGAGGCCCTCCTCCTGGTAGCCACCTGCCTCACTTCCTTTGGCAGGGGCTTATGGAGAAGGAGCCCTGAAGATTATATTAGATTCCATGCAGGTACATATAGGAGGAGGCATTCCTTCAGATAACCTGGCAATAAGCCATTTAGAGCTTTGAATGTTAATACTAGCACTTTGAATCAGACCTGGACCTGGACTGGTAGCCAGTGAAACTGGAATAGTACTGGTGTAATGTAGATGTCATGCCAGAAAATTCTTGTCACTTTATAAAATCATTCCACACAATGTCTATCTCTACATATCAAACTGTTCACAGGTAGCATTTCATACTGTAGTGTAGACTGGCTACTCCAGTTGGACCCATGTGCAATGCCAGATCCAAACCCATCTTCAACTAAAGGGCTGTTACTATTTGGGCCCATAGAACCTGCCATAGTCCCTGCCTTTTCATGTACTATGATCACAATGGAATTCCCCCAGCTGAATGCTCAGAAGCCTCCCTTGTTTTGCTGAGCATTACGAATGTGTGAATCAGCAAAATTTGAGATTGCCAAATTTCTCCAAATTCCATCTCAAGCTTGTTCTAACTCAAGTCCATATCAGATTGTGAGCTTCCCCCCCCCCCACTTTTTACATAAAAATCCATGAGTATTTTCATGCATAGTTTCCTAAGGGCACACATCAATTATGCACATCTTTGAAATGTTCTCCCATTGATTAAAGCATATATGTGCATATTTTTCAAAAGTACACATTTCATGTGCATTTTTCAAATACGTGCATGCTGTCAAACACTTTTTTTTTGCTCCACAAATCACATTACATACAAACTTCAATGTACAAACTTCAACTGCGGATTGCTTCTGAGTCTGTGGCCATGTCTACACCTATGGGTGTAGAGGGAGGGAGGGGGGAGGATCACAGACTTTCCTGCTTCTGCGATCCTCCCCCAGCATCTAAATGGAAGCATGACATCCTGGGAGGAAAGGAATGTCACACCTGCCATTTTTTAAAAAAGACAAAGGAGCTGGCAAAAAAGGTAAGGGAACCTCCCCCCATCAAACTCTGTACCCACCCACCTGCCATCCTGGGGATGGCAAAATTGCTTTCCCCACCCCACCCACCCCACAATGGGTACAGATCCACCTTGCATGGCTCTGTGTCTGTTTTAGGACCCAGGATGGTGGGAAAACCAGGATATCCCTGGTTTCTGCTATCCTGTGGTTATCCTGGAGTCATCCCTAGCTTGTCCCCAGCTGCCTCCAGGATCCCCTGTGCCATTTAGATGCACAGAGACAACCTATGGATGACTCCGGGATAAATCCCTGGTGTAGACATGGCCTGTGTTTGATCTGGAAAGTGCAAGCTAGATAAATTCTGTAAAAAAAAAAATGGAAACAAGTTTCTCATATATTCCTACCAGTGGACATATAGTGTGAACTGAAAGATGGCGCCTCTGCTGCTTTGCTCCTTTCTCCCCCTCACCCCCTCACCCAATCTGAGTCAATCGGGGCTTTTTATCCAGCCATGTCAGCTGTCAATTTGTTACATTTCCATGGTCTTATAGACCTAAAACTTCTAGTACCCCTGGTTGGTTCATTTGATTTACAAAAATCATTTCATTTTCTGTTCTTCCCCAAACTGTTAGGGTTTAACAGAAATCCTATTTATAGCATTATTTCTTCCTTAACACAGTCTTCTTAGCTCGAGCCCTTTTTCCACATAAAGCATGAATGTTTGTATAACAATATAGCTGCCAATTTCTTAATTGCCAGGCACTAATGAGAACATTTACCATTAGCTATTTAAAAAAATGCTATAAAAATAATGTATGTGATTAAAAGGCCTGGTCTAAATGGCTGGGAAGGAAGAATAAGATGGCAAAAGTCTGCTAAATATTTACATATGTACAAATATAAGAACCTGAATATAAAAATAGGATTCTTCCCACCACCATCCACAAGAATAAAGCAAACAATATAAGACAATTATTTTTAAAATAAAAAATCATATTATTACTAATTTTGAGTACATATTTGTGCTGTACCTCTTGCTCCCCAAATTCTTTAATCAATCTCACTTTCTCATCTGTAAATACCTTTTATTATTATTTAATGCATTTATGAGTTAACTTTTGACCTAAATAGGACCTCCACTGAGACTTTGTAGTATTGTGGAGAAAAGTCACAAAGGACCAAAATTCCACTACAGATAGCACATTTGGAGGCAAATGTACAGTGCATCACACCAGCCTTGCAAAATTAATTTAACCCCCCTCAAAACATACACAAAATTCCTACGAGCTCAGCCCCCCAAACTGGAGTTCACAGACCACCACACTTGTTCAACTCAGGGCGTGCCAAGTTAGGCAAGTGTGGAGGTCCCCGCCGCTCTGCTGAGCCACCTTTTTGCACAGAATATTGGTTTAGCCTTTTTCTGTAAATCACGATTTTGTATAAATGGTGGCCATAAAGAGGTCCACTTACGCAAAATTACAGGCACAATTGTCTAAGTGATGTTCATGTGGATCCTAGGTTTGAAGGTCTTCTTTAAGCTATGGATGCTCTATGACCAGTGTCTAAAGGTCCCTGTGTGACTGTGAGAATGTGAACATGGGTATACACACGTCTGCAGTAACTATGGTCCACATAAATATGTTACACTAGTGATTTTCAAACTGTCTCCTGGGGAACATTCGGGGTTAGATTGAGAATTGCCTGTCTATGGAATGGAAAGGTACCTTCCATTGGTGGAAGGAACTGGGATCCAGTGAAGGTTCTGCTGGAGAAAGAGGAAGGGACAGTGATGTTTGATGATTCCTCCTTGCCCTGTAGCACCCCAGCATCAGCTTTCACACTGTTTTTTGAGGGTCCCCTAACCTCCCCAGAGTATATATTCAGGGGCATAGGGGCATGCAGGAGAGAGGGGAATCAGCAATAATGGCTTCTTTCTTCTGTCCATGGGATCATCCAATTTGCAGAGTTCTGCTCTATGCAACTCTGGAGCCAGCTCTCCGGTTTCAGGAATTTACCACCCTGGGCTTGGATGGATGAATCTGTCAGTCTTGATTTCTCAAGTTTATTTTGTCCCAAATATGAAGAATTTTGTGAATTTTGGTAAATTCTTATAAAAATTAAAGTGAATTGAAATCCTCACCCATTCCTAGTTTAAACTCCAGTTGCCATAAATGTGGGCTGGGTAGTGATGTGCTTATAGCAGGAGGGAGCTACTCTGTACAGCACAGATTATGGGAATGGTCTGGGAAGTTCCTGGTTCAAACATCATCTCAACCATAATGAAATCGCTGGATGGCCTTAGGCAAGTCATTATTTTTCAGCTGAACTGAAAATAATACTAGCCCATCTTAAGGGAGTGTTCTGTTCAATGTATTATGGAGATAAACTATGGAAGTGTGGTGAGCATCCAGGCAAGGTTCTTGAGCATCCTAGGGTTGTTGTCACAATAAAATGGAAAAATCCCAGGCTACACTGAGCTCCTTGTGGTGATGAGTAAAATTCAAACATAATAAATACATAACTGAAATAACAACATGGAACAATGTAGAGGGAACATATACCACAAGCTAGAGTTCACATTTCCAATGGACTTTACAGAATGCATTGGTCACATGAAACGGTCCTGCTCAGAAATCATAAGAGGTAGAGGGGAAATGGGGAATCTACCAAAAAAGGGCATTAGATGCTGATCTGAGAGGTATTGCAAGGGGAATCAGGTATGAAATTTGGGACCTGATATATGGAATGGTTTTGAATATTTAATTGGTGAAATTCCCTCTTCAGCACAACAGTTAAAGTTGCAGGGGCCCTGCCTTCTTTTGTATATGGTCACTCTAGTATAGTGCCTGCAACTTTAACTGTTGTGATGAAGAGGGAATTTCACCGGGAACTAATTGCATACAAATGACACTGGCTGAAATTCCCTTTTCTCTACAACTGTTAAAGTTACATGAGCCCTGACCTGGATTTTATCTGGACGCCAACTTTAAAAATACTTAAAACCCCCAATTCTGTGTTTTTAGATTTTTTTTGGTACATTGTACAACCAGACCTATCAGCATGCCAACTTTCAGGTTTCTAACTCACCTGGAAGTAGGTAAACATTTCCAGACATACATCGCACACACATACTTTCCGCTTTATAGGTAGAGATGCTTCTGTGGAGGGATGCATTTTTTATGCCATGGATAAGGAGGTTGAAAAGTATTGCTGTATAGCAAAACCACTGCTGTTGCAGCTGTTTGCCTGTGGAATCAAACATTCATTAAATCCAATGTCATGCTAGCAGGTATCCTCTCCTCTTCCCTGCAGACCTTCATGCTGCCTGAAAATCTGCTCTGGAAAATCTTCCCAGACCTCTAGACCAGATTTTGAGAGTAGACAGAGGGCTGTCTCCTCCTGGTTTCGCTGATGAAGCTGCTTCTGTTAGTGGAATGACAGTGCTGGATGCATCCCAGATAAAGGAAATACAAATACTCTCCTGGAGACCTATCCTACAAGTGAGGACAGGGAGGTCCAAAGATAGGAAGGTCCAAAGACCACTTTATCCAAAACTCTGCTGGACTCACACAGGCAAGGCAGAAGGAAAGGAGGGAGGAATGGTGTTTGTTCTGATATTTTATTCTTGCTTAAACTCTTTTCCTCCCACTGAGGCCAATGGGACAATCAGACTTCACCCTTAGAGATCTTTCCATTCTTTCCCCCAAGAGTCTTCAAAATAGTCAACCTGTTTGGCTGTGTACAAATCAATGTCGCGAACGCCCAGCCCTACCTATCCTATAGGAGAGCAAGAAACTCCCAGTTCATTCATTGTGGCATCCAGCTGAAATTTCATAATGCCATAAGCCAATAGCCCCATTAAAAGATGCTTTAAAAAGAAAGGGAACTGTTCATATTCTAGGGAGTTCTTTTCCAGGTGAAGATATTTAATTGATCCTCCAGGGAACGTTTCTAGTTTCATTCTCCTTGTATAGCAACCAGTTGTAATTTAGCTCAAGCTAGGATAAAGGCAATGAGCTAGAAGGAAAGAAAAACTTCTTATGAACTAAAAGGTTATCCATCACTCCTGCAACAATGCCAATGGGAATGTCTACTCTAGATTTTATTTTTATTTTTGTAATGTACAAGAGAATGAAGAGGAAGCAGACTTGACATATATGTGATGGACTATGCAGGCAATTTTTGTTTTTAAAGGCCAAGAAGTTGTGTGTGTGTGTGTGTGTGTGTGTTTTAATCCCAATGCAAATGACTATCTCCTTGTGTCAGAGGAGTCAATTCTACCATAGAGTAAATCTGGAATAGAAGAATCATGGCATTTTCCACCAGTTGGCTGACAATGACATTTTACTTTGAAGATGTTGATGCCTTTCAGGATTACTGAGTAGTGGCAGGAGCTGAATGCTTAAAATCAGACAGAACAGGTATGTACATTTAAACTATGTTTTTTTTTAACCATGTATGAAATGTAATTGTGATGTCCAGTTACAGAATAGTTTTGGCGGCCTTCCCAACCTAGGGGGAATCTACACTTGTTATTTGCTATGTTAGGGAAGGGTTATGAGCACTCATTGGGCCACATGACACACCTACTGTTACAATTTATATCCATTGTTAATTGCAACGATAATGTGAGATTTAATCCATAGTTTTTTGTTGATAAAATGTTGTAAGGACAATAATGTGTCCTTCCTTACCATATTGTAGTAGCTGATAGCAAACGTCTAGTATCCAACCTTTTTTTCTGGTGCCCAAATCCTTCGTATAGCCGTTGGTTTCCCTTGTGTTTGCAGTCTTTTTCGGCTCTCCCCTGCTTGCATTTTCCCCATTTTGTATCTATTGTGTTTTATCATAAATTTTTGGAGAGCCTTGCCCTCCCGGTAGCAACATCAGTATCCATTATTTAACAGAGCCAATAAGAGGTTAATGAGAACCAGAGATATAGCAGTATTTCACATCCCGCCAAAAGCATTTGAAATTCCAAACATGCACTTTAACAGGCAGTGTGTCACTGCAAGAAAGGGAAAGGAAGGGGGATTTGGAGGAAGTGGGCGGGGAAACTATGCTCCGAGGAAGAAACGTTACAGGAAGAGATGGAGAGAAGAGCAGTGAGACCTCACTGAACGCTTTCAAGACAGTAAAAATGATCTCCTGTACCATAAGTACATCTTAATGTGGCATAATATGTTTTAAAACAAAATATTTGAAAATGTTACAAATGACCTTTTGAAACGTTTTAAGCAAATGTGTAGATTGGCTCCTAGTGCTCTCCACACGTTTTGGACTACAACTTTACACCCCATCCAGCATGGTCAATGACCAGGAATCTTAGGAACTGTAGCCCAAAGCATCTTGAGGTTATTAGGCTGGGGAATGCTATTATAAAAGATTCTCAAGACTGGTTTAAAGAACTAACTTTGGAGACCTTTGTTTACTAGAAAGATGCAGAATTACAGCAGTATACAGAACAGCTACTGTCATGGCTAGGGATGTCGTGGGCATCTGGCTGGGCTCGAGACCTGGTGATTTCTCACCAGTTCAACCCCTAGTACACCAGTCTGAGGATCCCTGAACTTGCCCAACTTAGTAGGGGGCTGGGTTGGGCAAGCACGAGGACTCCCACTCCCTTGGGAGCCACCATTTCATTGGAAAAATGGCAGCTCAGGTTTTTTTGGTAAAGGGCCTTTTGTGTAAAAGCTGAGCATAAAGGGGCCATTTATGCAAAATTAAAAGGGTAAACAGTCTATTTAGATCATTTATACCATTTGCATCTTGCGTAATAGCCCTTTTACAGCTGTCATTTACACAAATAGCACTTTATGAAAAAGGATGAGCCGTCATTTTTATGCAAAATGGTGACTCAGTGAGGGAACTGGAGGCTTCACATCATTTACCAGGTGCCCATGGATGGCCCAACAGCTCACCATGTGCAGTGAGCAGTTGAGCCGTTGTGGGGGTCCAGCAAACTGCATGCAACCAAGACTTCAGTAAGTTTGTCTATCCCTAGTTCTGGCCACTAAAGGCATAAATTGATCATTTTTTTGTTTCCTTGCTTTTTAATCTTTAAGCCACCAATCCTATGGTCCATGAGTGAGTGTCTCCGGGATCATAGCATAGTTCAGTTTCCCCCTCTCTGAATTTGGAGACAGCACTCTGCACTCCAAAAGGGCTGTCAGAAATGTGACGAACAGGGCTCTGTTCTTAGTTGCCTCATAAAAATACCACGGACACAGAGTTGGTGTCTGTGGCCTCCCTCACAAAGCCGATGTTAACCAGGACGAAATTAAAGTGGGAGACACATTGGCCTTGTTGCTAGGGTTCTGCTAAAATCATGCTTGGCGAGAATTGTTCAGCAAGTTGCGACCTAGCCTTGTTATCAGAACTCACTGGGGCAGCCAAGGCTTCAAGCACGTTAATACTGAGAAGCTGGATTCCAACGGAGTTGGTGAGAATATTTTTGCCTCAGGAGGGAGGGTGGAAGCTGAGGAACAGGTCACTCTCAGATTGGTGGATCCAGTCGCCCCACCAGCCTGAGCTGTGAGGATAAAGATGAGTTAGCATTTTGCAGCCCCTGTCTCCTATGGCCCCTATGCTGTCATAGGTATCCATCGTCTGGCTCGGGAAGAGCCCCCTGTGTTCCAGTTAGGGTGCAGGTAGCTGGGTCTTTCTTATTTTCTTGCTTCGAGTTGCTCTGGGTAACATCTTGTCTGTGTTATTAGGTTTTACGACCTTTTAACTGGCTTTATTGCGTTGCTGCTACTTTTAGCCGGTTTGTTGTTTTAATTTGTTTCATTCCCTCTCCCTACCTCCCACCTCCTCTTTCAATTTATTACTTCTGCTTAAAGCCTTAACTCTTTTAATAAACAGCTTTAAGCCTTACTTCAGTGTGGTTATTTCCAGGGCTTTGCTGGCCTAAGTGCTGTGTTGACTAGCTGGAGATTGGTGGGCAGCTGTTGGGTGTTTGACCCAGGCCTACCTTGCAAGAGAGGCATGGAGGCTGTGTCTCCTTCACAAGAAATCCAACCTAATTCCTGCCCTCTCAAAGCTAGCACTGAGACAATAGCACTGACTGCCTCTCTGAGCTCGGAAACCCAACCTTGGAAAGTGACAAAGGGGGCATTCCAAGGAATGAGGAAGGGAGGAGAGAGGAGAGGCCAGTATATGATTTATCCTGAGCCTTCTCTAGCTACCCCTCTGAAGTGCCCTTGACAGATGGGCTGAAAAGCCCATCTAGCAAAAAGGCAAAGAATGGAGAGAGAAGAGGCAAGTATAATATCCACTAGGGATGTGCATTGTATCGGATACGATATCCGATACCGATTAAAATCGGAGGATATCGACATCCGATACACGATTCCGATATGGAAATTCGTTGATCTGATTTTTCCCAATATGATATTTTGGTCTCCGATTTTAATAGGAAAAAATCGGAAATCGGACGCCATTTTGAATGATTTCCCCCTTAGCTTATTTTTGTGTTACAAAAATGCCTATAACGTTTTTATTTTTAAAGACAGAAGGATGAAATTGGCCACATTGCAGATGGGTTAGAGCTGCTTTTGTGTGAGAAATTTCAGAAAGATAGCTGTAAACATTTTGTGGCTATGAATGTTTTACTAACAAACCAGGAATGCCTATAACTTTTTTATTTTTAAAGATCTACCCATGAAACTTTGCCACATTGCAAATGGTATGTTGGGACATGTGTGTGAAAAATCAGTACCATAGGTCCTTGCCTTTGCTGCCAATAATTTTTTGAAAAATGGGTAGCAGTGAGGGAAAGACAGTTATGCCTTCAACTTTTTTATTTTTAAAGATCCAAATATGAAACTTGTCCACATTAGAGATACCACTTTGGTTGACATGTGTGAGAAATTTCGGAACCATAGCTTCAAGCGTGTATTTGCAAGATATGTTGGGAGAAATTAGGAGAGAAACCCATTTAACTTTTTTATTTTTAAAGATAGAAGCATGAAACTTGCCCACATGGAAGATGGGTGTGAGGTAGGGATGTGTATCGTATTGTTAGAATTTACGATAACGATACGATATGCTCTTTATCGTGCACATGAGTTACGATAACGATATGATAGAAAAACCTACGATAACCATCGGAGACGATAATTTTCAGATGATTTTATCGTTTTATCGGACTTCCATAAAATATACCTATAACTTTTGTATTTTAAAAGTTAGAGGCTTGAAACTTGGTCACAGTGCTTCTGGGGTATGCCTAAGTATGTGTCTGAAATTTAAGATCAATCCCTTCAACCCTCGATTTTATATGAATTTTTAAAAGATTGTTTCCGTTCTGACAGGTCTGGCGAGCTGTCATTCTGATCTGTCAGAATGGAAACGATCATTAATAAATTCATATAAAATTGAGAGTTGGAGGGATTGATCTCAAATTTGGCACATATGTGTAGCACATGTTGCTACACATATGTGCCAAATTTGAGATCGATCCCTCCAACCCTCAATTTTATATGAATTTATTAAAGATTGTTTCCGTTATGACAGATCAGAATGAACGCACATGGAAAGCTGTCATTCTGATCTGTCAGAACGGAAACGATCGTTAATAAATTCATATAAAAATTCCATCTCAAAGCACGTTCCGACTCGTCTCCATAGCGGATTGTGAGCATTTTTTGTCTGAAAATCTGTGCATATTTTTCAAAATGTAAGCATCATATATGTGCATCTTTGAAATGTACACATTCTTATCCCATTGATTAAAGCATTTTTTTTTAAAAAAAGTGCTCATTTTTCTAATGTGTGCATGCTGGCAAACACATTTTTCTTTTGGACTGCAAATCACATTGCAAACTCAGAAATGTTTGGACAGATTGCATGCAAGTTCATGTTTGGTCCGGAATGTGAGATCTGGATAAATCCTGATTTTTAAAAATAAATAAATAATTAAATTAATTTCTCATACAGCCCTAACCAACTCAGACTATTTGTCCATCTGGACCAGTACTATCTACTTTAACTGACAGCAGCTGTCTAGCATAGTTTGTTTGTTTTTTACATCACCTCCTTCCTGATCCTTTTAAACTAATACACCTGGGATTCAACCTGAAATGCTCTGCATGCAGCACATGTGCTCTAACACTGAATTATGGTCCATTTTGACTTTTCAAGACTGATGCACATTCATCTTCTCTCACTGCCTCCTTTCCTTTTTGATTGACAATCAGTGGCAGTGGCCATTTACTGCCAACTCCAAGCAGTTTTGGATGATACAGATTTTCTAGACCCATTTCAAACCGGCTTCAGGGCAGGATACGGAGTTGAGACTGCTATGGTCGCCTTAGTGGATGATCTACGCCTGAGTATTGACAGGGGGAGTGTGTCCCTGCTGGTACTCCTGGACCTCTCAGCGGCTTTTGTTACCATCGACCATGGTATTCTTCTGGAACGCCTGAGGGGATTGGGAATCGGGGGCACTGTGCTTCAGTGGTTCCGGTCCTATCTCTCGGGCAGGTTCCAGATGGTAATGCTTGGGGATAGCTGCTCTTCAAAGAAGGAGCTGCTATGTGGTGTACCACAAGGTGCCATCCTTTCCCCAATGCAGTTTAACATTTATATGAAACCGCTGGGAGAGATCATCCGGAGGCATGGGGCGGGGTGCTGTCAGTACGTTGATGACACCCAAATATATTTCTCTGTGCCTTCGACAACATCGTCAGCTAAGGATAGTGTGTCTCCTCTGAATGAATGTTTGGAGGCGGTAATGGGCTGGATGAGGAAAAACAAACTGAAGCTGAATCAAGACAAGACGGAGGTGCTTACTGTCAAAGGCCACAACCTGGGTTTGGAGGTATGTCAACCAGTTCTGGATGGGGTTACACCCCCCCGAAAGACTGTGCACGCAGCTTGGGGGTACTCCTGGATCCATCGCTCCAAATGACAGCCCAGATAGATGCGACGGCCAGGAGTGCCTACTATCAGCTTCGGCTGATATGCCAGCTGCGCCCCTTCCTAGAGTTGGAAGACCTAAAGATGGTAGTGCACTTACTGGTAACTTCGAGGCTCGACTTCTGCAATGCGCTGTACATAGGGCTACCTTTGTGCCTAGTCTGGAAACTTCAATTAGTTCAAAATATGGCAGCCAGGTTGGTCACCGGTACACCTAGGGGTGACCACATAACACCAATCTTAAAATCACTCCACTGGCTGCCTATTAGTTTCCGGGCAATGTATAAAGTGTTGGTTATTACCTTTAAAGCCCTACATGGTTTGGGTCCAGGTTACCTGCAGGATCGCCTTCTCCCGTATAATCCACCCCGCACACTCAGGTCCTCTGGGAAGAATTTACTCCGGTCAGCCAGAACTAGGCTGTCGAGTGTTACCCAGAGGACCTTCTGTTCTGCCGCTCCCAGGCTGTGGAATGGCCTGCCGGAGGAGATTCGACAAATTAGCAGTCTTCTGGAATTTAAGAAAGCCGTGAAGACTGCTCTCTTCCGGCAGGCCTATCCAGTTTAATTTTTTAAGATGTTTTTAATAATGTATTTGTTTTTATCTGTTTTAATGGTTTATCTATTTTATTGTTTTTATATTTGTATTTGGTGTTGTTCCCCGCCTCGATCTGGATGGAGAGGCGGGTTAGAAATGAAATAAGTAAAAAAAAAAAAAAACCTAAGTAAGTAATGGCTGCTGCTTACTGGATATGGAACACAGTTGTAGAAAATATCCACATAGTCTAGATGACCAACGTATAGGGATGTATGAGAAATTTGTTTCAGTTGATTTTTTTTTTATCAGGATGTACCCAGTTCACACTTTCTGGACCAAATACGGACCCATACACGATCTGTCTATACAATTCTGAGCTTGCAATGTGATTTGTGGCGCAAAAAAGCTGTGTTCAACAGCGTGCATATAGTTGAAAAATGCACATGAAAATTGTGTACCTTTGAAGAATGTGCAGAAATAGGTTTTACTCACTAGGGAAAGAATGCATACATTGCAAAGATGCACATAAGAAAATACACATGGATTTTCATGAGAAAAAACAGATCACAATCTGATACAGACTCGAATATAGCTTTGGCTATTAAGCGGTATATAAATGGAAAAAAGGGAAATGAAATCAAAATGAGCTTTGAGATGGAATTTGAAGAGCTTAGGAGAGCCACGTTTTGCTGATTCGTACATCCCTACCAATATGCTTCAAATTTCGGCAGAGGAGGTTCACCTTAGGAGCACTAGTAATGGAGCATTTCGTGTGGCAGCATCCACACTCTGAAATGTGCTGCCAATTGCACTCAGACAGGCATCTCTCCTGAAGTCCTGTTTCTTCATGCAGGCCTTTCCAGTGGGTTGTGACCCTGACAACTACAGTTATAGTTTTATTGCTGAGCAGTGAAATGTTGTTGTTATTTTATTAGCATTTTGATAATAATATTGAGAACAAATAACTAAATGTAAATTTGTAAAACAAAGAACTAAGCAAATAGTTCATCACAAGAGTGGAAGAGCAACCACACCACAACAGAAGCATGAAAAAAGGCCTGAGGTGAGGTAGGGGCAGTGAGTGACAGTTGAATGGAGGTTGAAGGCACCAACTTTTCTATGACCAGCACTGGGTCTTAAAACTTCACCTTGTTTCACTGAGTACAGGAAAGTAGAGGTGGCCTCCATCACCACCGCCACCATCCACCTACGCTCATTGGGGCACACAAGGTTCTTTTGAGGCTCAGCTTATCCTGACAAGTACTTGGCAGCCATCTGCCCTCACTGCCAAAATTGCACACTTTCCCCTGCTGCATCAATGGCAGCTGTCATTGATGCAGCGGGGTGGGGGAGACAGTGAGGGTGAATGGCTGCCGAGAGCTCATAGGGTCCTCATGAGCACTTCAGCATGGGTCTGCAATCACACCGCAAGTGCCCAACTGGGTGCAGGGGATGGACACAAGGGAGTCCATCAGACTCCCAGACTCAGTCGGGCTCTCATGACATCCCTACAGTTAATGTGTTGCACGATTTCAAGGGGCTTCCTTCACTGATTGTCTTTCACATTCAGAGAGCCTCTGTTTTTTGTGTTAGACCCCAAAGATTCTTCAGAGGCCAAGCTGTTAGTCTGACTCGGCAGGACAGGTACACCAAAGTACCACAAAATGGCACAATAGTAAGAACTATATATACAAGCCAAAGGACTTCATGTTTGACTGGAGTGCCATTTATGCCCCAGTGTTGTCAATTACAAAATTCCCTCTGCTACAATGCACATCTATGGATTTCTATAGGCTTGTAGAAGTTTTCCAGTTTTAAAAATATATATATTTATGGCATTTGAATACTGGATTGTACTGGATTGTAATGAAAAAACTGCATCAAGTTATCACAGCTAAATATATCCCAGTTCATATTGCTTGAGTTCAGTTGTATTAGCTGTACAAACTCACTTAAAATAAGAAAGAATGATAAAATTGAAAATAGAAACAAGTAGAATGAATGATTTTCCATTGTCATCTTCCAAATTGCCACAAGAGGGTAGAATATACAAACTTTTTATTCGAAAAGATGGAAGAATAGGAGAGACAGCCCAAAAGATTTCATACTGAAAGCAACTTATTAATGTGCTTTTTAATACTAAGGTTAAAGTAAGGAATGTGAATAGTCATTAATTAAAAACGTATTACAATAAAATATTTTAATTGATCAATTCTTTGATGACAACAGTGGGAACAAGGGTTCAGAATGAAATGAGTGAATAAAAGAACATTGGAAAAGGATGAAGTTCACTGGATTGTAATGAAAAAACTGCATCAAATTGTCACAGCTAACTATGATGGACAGGGCAATTCACAAACCATTGAAACGTATGTAAGCAAACAGGACTAGGCCATTTTAGGTATGCTGTTTTAGTAGTTTGTGGAATGAAGCCCGAGGCTTCCTGTGGATAGATGGTTAGGAAACATCAAGTAATTTGATGGCATCTGCAGTTTTTCATGCTAAATTAAGACTAGGGGTGTGCACGGACCCCCCGGATCGGATCGCGACCCGGATCGGGACCTCCAATTTTGTCCCGGACCGGTTCGGACAAAATCGGAGGCCCCCCGGACCGGATCGAGTCCGATCCCGACCCAAAAATCGTAAATTTTTGGATCGGCCGCCCTTTTTTTCCCCATAGACTTGCATTGCAATGCAAGTCTATAAGGAAAAAATGGCGGCGGGTGGCTGAGGGGGGGCCTAACTCCCTCCCCCCCCGGGGCCGTCCGCTGTGGATGGCCCCGGCAGGTAAGCCCCCTCCCCCGCGCTCCCTACCCCCCCTGGGGCCGCCCGCTTCCATCCGCTGGCGCCCGCGGGCGCCAGCGGATAGAAGCGAACGGCTCCGGGGGGGGGTAAGCCCCCTTCCCCGCCACTGCTTACCTTCTCGGCCCGTCCGCTCCCGTCCGGCGCCAGCGCCTACTACCAGCGGGCTCCGCGGCCTACTCTCGAGTAGCGCGCCGGGTGATGACATCACCCGGCGCGCCACCCTGGAGTAGGCCGCGGAGCCTGCTGGTAGTAGTAGGCGCCGGCGCCGGGACGGGAGCCGCCGGGACGGGAAGGTAAGGGCCCCCCTCCCCCCTCCGCGCGCCCCCTCGTCCCCTCCACGCACCCCCTGCTTACCTTCCCGGCCCGGCGGCTCCCGTCCGGCGCTGGCGCCTACTACTACCAGCAGGCTCCGCGGCCTGCTCTAGAGTAGCGCGCCGGGTGATGACATCACCCGGCGCGCCACCCTAGAGCAGGCCGCGGAGCCTGCTGGTAGTAGTAGGCGCCGGCGCCGGGACGGGAGCCGCCGGGACGGGAAGGTAAGGGCCCCCCTCCCCCCTCCGCACGCCCCCTCCTCCCCTCCACGCACCCCCTGCTTACCTTCCCGGCCCGGCGGCTCCCGTCCGGCGCCGGCGCCTACTACTACCAGCAGGCTCCGCGGCCTGCTCTAGAGTAGCGCGCCGGGTGATGACATCACCCGGCGCGCCACCCTAGAGCAGGCCGCGGAGCCTGCTGGTAGTAGTAGGCGCCGGCGCCGGGACGGGAGCCGCCGGGACGGGAAGGTAAGGGCCCCCCTCCCCCCTCCGCGCGCCCCCTCCTCCCCTCCACGCACCCCCTGCTTACCTTCCCGGCCCGGCGGCTCCCGGCCGGCGCCGGCGCCTACTACTACCAGCAGGCTCCGCGGCCTACTCTAGAGTAGCGCGCCTGGTGATGACATCACCCGGCGCGCCACCCTAGAGCAGGCCGCGGAGCCTGCTGGTAGTAGTAGGCGCCGGGACAGGAGCCGCCGGGACGGGAAGGTAAGGGCCCCCCTCCCCCCTCCGCGCGCCCCCTCCGCGCGCCCCCTCCTCCCCTCCACGCACCCCCTGCTTACCTTCTCGGCCCGTCCGCTCCCGTCCGGGGCCGGCGGCTACCACCAGCAGGCTCCGCAGCCTGCTCTAGAGTAGCGCGCCGGGTGATGACATCACCCGGCGCGCCACCCTAGAGCAGGCCGCGGAGCCCGCTGGTAGTAGCTGCTAGTGCCGGACGGGAGCGGACGGGCCAAGAAGGTAAGCGCCCCCCTCCTCCCCCCCCCGCTGTCCACTTTCATCGGTGGGCGCCCGCTGGCGCCCGCCAATGGAAGTGGCGGTGGGCGCCAGTGGGCGCCCGCCGATCCGCCGATCCGCCGAACCGGTTCGGAGCCTTTTCGGACCGGTTCGGATTGGATCGGCCGATCCAGCTGCGGGATCGGAAATCGGATAATTTATCCGATTTCCCACTGGACCGGACTCGGATCGTGGATCGGGTCCGATCCAGTGCACATCCCTAATTAAGACTGTCATCCAATTTCTAACTGCAAGGCATTAAAAAAAGCCCAACATACAGGCAAAAATTTACTATCCATGTACCACAATGCAATTGGCTACGTGTGTAATGGGACAATAGTATTTGTATCTCTTCATGCTTCAAGCTGTGCAAAGGGATACACAGAAATTTAACTTGAATGTATTTATTGGAGCCTGAAATCAGATGCAACTTAACATGGATTTCACTTTCCTGGATCTTCAATAGCTTATTTGTTGACTGTGACTTGGAATTAAATTTTTGTGAACCGCCCAGAGAGCTTTGGCTATTGGGCAGTACATAAATGCAATAAATAAATTAATATTCAGCAATCTGCCCAAATTTCAAAAAAACTAATCTAAACTCTTGGAGTAGGATCCCACCTTCACATGGCTAAATTGAACAGCTGTTCATCTCAGCCTGCACTTCATTTATTTCCTAACAAATTGTGCACTCATGGGCTCCCAGCTCATCTTTATAGGCTTTCCTGGAACTTATCCTATATACTAATAGCAAACTCTTTTTCCACTTGATGCACGTGGCCCAAGGTGAAAGTATCAGTAGGCTTGGGAGAACACTCAAGTTTGCAGATGGACAAAAATATATAAAAACTTTAGGAGAAAAACACACACCCTCAAAATGGATGGTGGATTCCTAGAACAGTCCTTTGAGGATTGGGCACTATCAGTGAGAATGCCCAAAAGACTGGGTATTATCAGACTGATTGTCTATTGATGGTGGGAGTTGGGGGTAGGAATGGAGTGGTGGCAGAATGGAAAAGGGCATGGCTGGCTGGCTGGAGTCCTGAACTGGAGCACTCCATATTGTAATACTTTGTTACACATGTTGATTGTATTAATAATAATGGACACATCCCAGAGATAGTTAGGTGCATATGATATCTATTAAAAGCAAAAGTGTATTTGCAACTTGGCAGTGTTTGTCAAATACCATTGGGTCCAGAGTGGGTTTCTTCAGGAATGCTCACAATACTGTCTCCTTAAGGACAGCAGGAACCATCCTGTCATGCAAGAATGCATTTACTAGGGCTGTGCACAGACTCCATCTTCATTTCAACTCAGAGGCTTATTTGAAGCTTCCCAATTGGCCCCAGTTTGACTAGGGGTGCCTCAAGCACAGACCGACCTGCTTCAGATTTGGTTCTGAATCCGAAGCAGGGACTGCTGTTGCAGTTTCCCAGTATGAGGCCAACCAGGAGTCCATTGGTTGTTGTGAGGTCATGAAGTCCTGAGATGGAGCTACAGAGACAGCCTCAGTATGGAAATTAAAGTCACCCAAAACCATTGCCCTGGGTTCCTCCAACACTACGCTTGAGACCACCTCTGCCAGTATACCAGTAGCATCCCCAGCATCCAACAGTAGGTGCAACTCCTCAAGGCCCACTCCAAAGTGGAATGGTTTCCTCGGGTGAGAGATGTAAATTTGTAAACCACAATGATTCCCCCACCTCTGCTCTCCAGCCTGTATTGATGTCGGGTGTCACGTGCTTCATGAACAATTCACTAAGCGGGCTCAGTGAATTGTGAACTGAAGGTTTGGCATTTTGTTATGAGAAGAAACTGTCTCTGTTCTCTGCTTATCTCTAACTGTAGGCCGAAGCCTTGAGTTCTGTGAGAACAAAAGTTGTTTAGAAAAAGGTGGGGGCTCTCTTGCAGACTGTCCCTCACATTGTGTCGTCATCAAGAGGAGGTTGAACCGTGCCGCCCTGTTGGCACAGGAGTTTAGGATTACAGGCCTGAAGCCCTGTCTGTCAAAGTAGCTTAGAATTAGCCAGCCTCCATCCTATATTAGCTACATCCAAAGAGTAATTCCTTAGCTAGGAATTATCTCGTCTACTGCTCTTGTGTCTCTGCTGTTTCTGTTTTGCTGTTCGCTATGCTTGCCAAGAAACTTGTGTTTGGGACTCTATCTGATTTGGAAATACTTGATGCACTCTGTACATGTTCTGTTGCTATTTGGACTTGAAACTTTTAAGAGCTATGCTATGAAAAGTGCGCTGTGGCTTTTCATAGATTTGGACTTGAGATTACTGTTCTGGATTCGAGTTCTATAGCCTGCTGTTTCCCTGCATGGAGCCAAAGTTACGGGCACAGGGAGGCAGAGGCTGATTGTTGCTGTTCTACAATTCTGTGTGTGTGGGACCTGTGAGAGGACCTTCCTCAGTGCTAAAGCTACGTGAATTGGGAAGGCTCCCTAGGTCGAAGAGGTTCATTTCCTGACGTCTTGGTTCGGTGATCTGCTCAGCGTTCCCCGACAGGCTGAGTCTGATTTAGTTCAAGATAGTCTTACCTACTGTCTGGAGGTTTTCCGTGAGTGTCCCTATGTTCCAGAGGATTCCAGTGCAGTGTGGCCGCTCCTGCCCTCTAGGGACTAGGGTTAACTCTAAATGTCTACCCCTGAGTGAGTGCTGTTCGCATTAAGCCGTTCTACCTGAAAGCTGTCTGGTCCGTCTTCAGCTTCAAGTGTGTGTTTGCAGAAATGACACCGTTATGCTTTGAATTCCGTGTGATTTACAATAAAAGAAATCTCACTGTTGTTGGAGTGTGTCACTTTGCCTAAAGTTCATGAGCAGAAGCTCTGGGGAGAGCTAAGAGTCACGACAGTTGGTACTGCACCAAGTAGCCACGTGGGTAGAGCATGGGGATCAGATCAACCCCACCCAGCTCACCTACCTAAGTCTCAATAATATATGGCAAACTTGCCCTCTCATCCATGATTAAATCATGAATGAGTGAGATCCAATCGTGGACCAGCCTGGTGTTAAATAGCCACACCACAAGACAGAAGTGCTCAGTGGATGGTCTACCAGGTACATGAGAAACAGTAGAGCAGGATTAAAGGGGCACAGTGCTAAATATTGGTAGCCCATTCCACTCTAATGTTCCGACCCCCTTTTAGTCTAGGCCCTAGATCAAGGCTGTGCAATAAATTGGCCAGGGGCCACATTTGCCCTGTATGGCTTTGAGTGCGGCCCCCACCACCCCTGCAGTGCTGAAATTTGACATTGGAGGGACAAAAATCGGTGGCTTGCCACCAAAATGTGGTGGCAAATCACTACAGAGATGCAAAAGTGAGTTTCTGTAGTGGTTTTCCACCAAATTTCAGTGGCAAACAGCCATTTTTAATTTATTTTTTCCACTGCAGGTGGTGTGGCAGTAGGAGTGCAGTCCTGGGAGAGTCTAGGGGCTGGAAATTGGCTACAGACTGTCCAACATTTCTTCAGTCTTAGACACTAGAGAGCTAGTATCTCCACTGGAAAGTTCTTGCAACTGGTGGTTTCTTGACCCTTATACAGACCTTATGATTAATGTATAGATGTTGGACATGCAGAGGGGTGAGGACTTCCCATTGCTGTCAAGATTTCCCATCCATGCATTCACAGAATGTCTGAGATGGGTAGGGTCAGAATACAAAATATGGAGCATCCCAAATGGTATCTCTGTTTTCATTCTTTGAATTTATTTCCCTTTTGAAGTACTTATTCTGCAGTTCGTTAGTCATTCTGGTTAGATGACTCACACCAATGACTAAGAGAAGTTAGATTAGGCTAAAAATAATAAAATACAACAGCAGATACTTGAGATGTAATTAACGTGAAGATAGATTTTTTTACTCTTTACTTGATTGTGGCCTATAATTTTCTTATACTTACCAAAACCTGACTGTCATCTTCACTTTAGAGTGTTTTCACTCCTAGAAATGACCTTGCAAGTCTGAGGATATTAATTTGTGAAATCACATCTTTCCCCCTTAATGTCTTCATTTTAAATCTTAATTTTTTAAAAAAAACTATATATGAATATGCCTATGAGATAGCAAAAGCAATCTTAATTAAAGGTAAGATCTAATTACATTGATAGTTCTTAACTACAATGATGAAATAAAATATGTTTAAAAATTAAAATCAAATGTCATTACTCAAAGAAACACTTTCAGTAAATTAAAATGAACTAATATTTATATGGTGCTTGTTGAATTGCATCCCCTCCAAATTTATGTTTTAAAATGGCAAAATACCTCTTCTGATTGTCAAGGCTTGTTTTCTTCCTTTATTTCATGGCTGGCTGCTTTTTCTTTTAGGGGAGAAATGAATTCCCCTGACCGAATTTGCCCCTTCCCCATGAGGTATGGGAGGGAAATGTTGCTTCTTTTGTGGTGGCGGAAGAATTTCTGAAAAGCTTAATTGGGTGGGGGAGGGGAGAACGTTTGGCTTACCTTACTATGAGGTGCTAAGCGGGGAATGTTCTGTCCTTTTAAGTTTGGGGTGGGGGGAACCCAAGCATCTCATGGTCACCTGAAGTGGTCCATGGGCCTCTGGAACACCCCAATCCTGTCCTACTTTCTCTTGGGGGCATCCCAGAATGATCATGGGCATACCAGTAGAGGAAGGGAGAAGAGTTTGCACTTTACTGTTTGATTGCCTCTCCTCACCACTGAGAGCTGCTGATTGGCTGCTTTTCCTTGAAAATCAAACTGGCAGTTTGGCCCTTAGCTGTGCATGTGTATGTAACCTAACTAACCAAGTTGTGAAGGGGGATCCTATGCGGGATGTTTCAGTCACTTGGTACTTTGAGGATTCTGGAAGAGGAACATGACTGAAAGAGGCAATGTGGCAGCAAGGAGAGAACTAGCTATGAAGATTTGAGGAAAATTTGCCACATTTGACAACAGCACCATATATATATATATATATATATATACACACACATTGTATACCAATGAGATGAAGACTTGACCAATTCACCTCCTTTTCCTCCCAGTCCCCACTTGTACTCTTTTTCTGGATATATCATGAGTAAATAAGATTGTAATAATTAATTTGCTGCTCCTGGTGGTGCTGTCTGGACCTCTCCTCAGCAAGCAAGGTTAAGAATAAAGTGATGAGTTTCCTATCAGATTTCTTTGGGTAGTAGTGCTGCCAATGGGTTGCTGCTGAGGCAATACCTGGCCAGAGCCATTGACTTGTCAAAACAAAAGAGTGACTCTTCCCAGGGGGACTCATTTAGACAATTTCCCCTAAATTGCTCTCTGTGTTTCTCTACTCAGCTTATTTCATAGATTTCCCTCTATTCCTAGTGTCGTCTGCTTGCCTGCTGAGGTGAAATGCTTATTTATTTGCCATGCAGAAGATTGGCAAATAGCACTCTGTGTAGGCTGACCATATGAAAAGGAGGACAGGGCTCCTGTATCTTTTACAGTTTCATAGAAAAAGGAATTTCAGCAGGTGACATTTGTATATATGCAGAACCTGGTGAAAATTCCTCATCATTACCACAAAGTTAAAGCTGCAGAAGCCCTGCCCTCTTTTGTACATGGTCAAGAGGACAGGGCTCCTGCAGCTTTGTGATGAAGAGGGAATTTCACCAGGTTCTGTATGCATACGAACGACACCTGCTGAAATTCCCTGTCCTTTGCAACTGTTAAAGATACAGAAGCCCTGTCCTCCTTTTCATATGGTCACCCTAACTCTGTGAGATGACACCACTGTTCTATCCTTTACCCCAATCCTTACTCTACTATTCCATTCAATCCCCCATGTAACCCATCCGTCATGTTGTGTGCCAGGGTAGCAAACCAGGAAACAGGAAATGAAGCTAGGAATGTATGGAACTTTAACTTCATTTCCCGTTCTAAGTTCCAAACATAAGCGTGAATGTGAGCAACATTTGAAAGAGTAGTATATAGGCGCCAATCACAAATGGACTTATATTGGGACATTTGGTCTGTCTTTACTGAAGTTTATGTGTAATTTACTAGGGATGTTCAGGGACCCCCCGGATCGGATCGGGACCCGGATCGGGACCTCCAATTTTGTCCCAGATCGGATCGGACAAAATTGGAGGCCCCCAGACCGGATCGGGCCTGATCCCGATCCAAAAATCGGACATCCGATTTCTGGATCGGCCGCCATTTTTGTTTTCCCCATAGACTTGCATTGGGGGAAATAAAGCTTTCCCCCAATGCAAGTCTACGGGGAAAAAATGGCGGTGGGTGGGTGAGTGGGGGCCTAACTCCCCCTTCCCTGTCCCTCCCCTCTGTGGTTACCTCCTGAGGCCATCCACGGGTGCCCGCGGACGGCCCCAGCAGGTAAGCCCCCCCCTTGTGGTTCGCCTTACCTGCCGGGGTTGTCCTTTGCCATCTGCTACTGCCTGGGTGGCAGCAGATGGCAGCGGACGGCCCCAGCAGGTAAGCCCCCCCTCACGCTTCTCCTTACCTGCTGGGGCGTCCTCTTCCTTCACCTGCCGGAGATCTACTGAGAACTAGGCTTCACGGCTTAGTCTTCAGTAGAGCGCCGGCACTCTACTGAGGACTAGGCCATGAAGCCTAGTTCTCAGTAGGTCTCTGGCAGGTGAAGTAAGAAGATGCCCCAGCAGGTAAGTGGGGAGCCCTCCCCCTCCCTCCTCACCTGTCAGGGCTGTCTGCTTCCATCGGCGGGCGCCCGCTGGTGCCCGCCGATGGAAGCGGACATCCCAGCCAGGTAAGCCCCCCCACTGTCCGCTTCCATCGGAGGGCGCCCGTTGGCGCCCACCAATGGAAGCGGCAGTGGGCGCCAGCGGGCACCTGCTGATCGTCCAATTTCCCCCGAATTGGATCAGGTCATTCCAGACTGGTTCGGGAAAGGTCGGACGATCCAGAGGGGTGATTGGAAATTGGATAATTGTATCCGATTTCCCCTGGATCGGCTCCAGATCGTGGATCGGACCCGATCCAGTGCACACCCCTATAATTTACTCCCTTTTCCTTTTTTTTTTTTTAAAAAAAAATATATATATATATAATGTAATATTTGAAATGGAGGCTTTCCTTTAAAATATGTAGTTACACTAGTATTTTTTATTGCTTTGTTTTGTTGAAACTTACAATAAAAATTGATAATAAAAAAAACACCCCACACAAACACCCAAAAAAACAAATTGCTGTGCTCACATTCATCCATTCCCAATTCCCAGTCCTAATTTGTGCAAATTTCTTCAGTAGATCGAATCAGCCCAGCTATAGTCTATGGGGAAAATAGCACAAATTAAGAAATTAGTGCATTTGATTGCTTTCAATTGTGAGAAATGGAGACTGGAGACAAGAAGAGGCAAGACACAGTATATGGATTTAAATAGGGCCACTTTATTAAAGATCTGCAGATCTTTAAACCTAAGCGGACATCTATCTTTGTTGGGCGAGCCGTTCACCACCTGTTAAGTGGAGTCTACCCTCGCCACTACACTGGCTTCCCCATTCGGGGTAGGTAGACCTTCCAGTGTCAATCCCTCCCCGCTCCATATGAATCTGGGTGGGTGAGAAAGGTTGGCCTCAAAAGTAATCCCACCAGCTAAAACCATGAAATTCACAGCTGGGAGCCCTCAGGAATTACCAATCACCTGAATAGTGCCTGTGAATGCTCACCAGCCCTAACCCACCAGATGTCTGCACCTACCTGCCAGATTCATGTTGTGACCAAATATTAAATAATCAACCTATTTATTACTCCCAGACCCATCTTGCAGTGTGAAGTAGGCAAAAAAACTCATATACATAAATGTGTTTTATGAGCAAAAAATTCCGACTTAGTCCCATAAAGGCAACCAGCGAACCCACACTGCCTACAGGGAGGGAGGGAGCCACAAAAAGAAGATGCCGACGGGAGGGGTGAACATAATTTATACTCTTTTCACCCCTCCTCGTCATGGTGCTGCCATTTGAAGCCACCAATGGCAGGCTTCCACACAGCCTCTTCCTCTCAGTCCCCACCCGCAACGGCCTCCACGAGCCTGGACTAGCCAAGCACGTTGTGAAGGCACTTTGTGGAAGTTTCCTGTTCATGCAGAGGGAGGAGCAATTACAAACATGAACAGGAATTGGGCACACGACAAGAAGATGTTCAGAGAATCCTGGCCATCTTGAACATCACTTTTACGCCCATCCCTAAATGAGGCTTTGCTTTCATATTCTAATTGAAACCATTGTTTCGGGGAGGGGATACTGGTGATACTGTATTGAGACTGTTCTCAAGGCAGTTGGAGTTGTGCTTTGCCTGCAGCAACAAGTTCTCAGTTCTGTTTTTCCTGGTTCTATCCCAATTATGGATGTACAAGTGATTGTGGATAGAGTACCTTTTATCAACTTCATATGGTACAGCAATTATACATTTTCCTGGAAAGATCAGTCCTGGCCAGAGTTGCTCACGATCTTGGCATTTCCAGGTTGGATTTCTGTAGTACACTCTGCTTGAGGATGCCATTGAAGACAGTCCAAGAAACTTCATTTGGTCTAACATCCAGCCACCAGTTCTGCCTTCTGTGACCATTTCACTAGTTACTGTTTTGTTTCTGGTCTCAATTTCTGGTGCTTGCTTTGGCCTTTAAAGTCAGCATTTTGGGAGGAGGAGGGGGGAAGCTGTATATCATAAACGGCCTCCTTCCATGTGAACTCCATTTAGCTTTTGAAGATCTTTTTGCAGTCCTGCCACTTGGTGGCAACAAGAGAAAGGGCCTTTTAAAATTGTGATGCCCACATTATTATTTGTTAATTCTTATTTATTTGTTACATTTATAGCCTTCCTTTTTTCCAAGGAGCCCAAGGTGGCATATATTATCCTCACAACAACCCTGTGAGGTAGGTTAGGCTGAGAGTCAGTGACTGGCCCAAAGACACCCAGAGAGCTCCATGGCTATGTAGGGACTAGAACTCCAGGGCTCCCAAATCCAATGGTCCAACACTCTAGGCACTACACCATATTGGCTCTTAATATTATGGAAGTAAGTCATGCTCACTTTTAAGCAAGCACTTTAGATAGTGTTTCAGAAGGCATTTTTTAAAAATGATTTATTAACTATTTATTTCTTTATAGCATTTTTCCCACCCTTCAGCTAAAAAGGCTCCCAGAGCCGCTTACAAAGTTACGAAATAATATGGCAAGGTTGTAGACCCACACTCGAAAAGACGTAACAGAAAAAGAAAGGGAGGGAGCAGGGGGGAAAGCAAGTACCGGCAATAGATTTTTAGTTTCAGAGTTCAGCAAGTCATGAAGTTGGATTTAAACTAAATTCTTTAGGATTCATGGGGCCCTTTTATTGTCACGCTCTTTCATTTTTGTTGTTAGAAACCATCTTGTGTCTATTTTCCAGAGAAAAGTGGGATATGCCTTTTATTGTCAATAAATAAAGAACCCAGAGTTTTCTATTCTTTTTCCTCATTTGTTACGGTGTACAACAGATGTATCACACAGTCAGTTCAATACAGAAAGCAGCCAAATACACTCACCAATATTTATGGAATTGAAACCTACTTACATCACAGTTACTTACATCACAAGTGAGAGAATTCAAAGCCTGTCGTCTAGGAATATCAGAAATAGTTTCTTGGTTCTGTTTTTGATTCTTCTCATTTTTCTACCTTCAGTAAAGTACTATTTTGATGGGAGTTGTTTTGGGTTTTTACTGCTTCTGGTGGTTGGTGTAGCAAATGAGTGCAGCGCCATACGGGCTTTTCAGGTATGGTTTGAAAACCTACGTTATTTACAAAAGCAATAAATAGAAAAGTACAGAAAGGTATGGATATAGTTATATGCAATTAGCACATCCCAGTAACAGAACAGGGACTTTCCATGGAACAAAGAGGGGGCAGTTTCCCCTCCTTCTACAGCCTCACCCACAATCTGATCCAGAGGGTTGGGAGTCCTCTGCAGGGAGCTGCAGGGGAAAGAGGAGAGGGAAATATTCTCTTGCATGAATAGACATTTGTTCGTACAACAACGGATCTCAACCATAGAGTTATATCAATCTTAATCCTATATAGAGTAGACCCATTGAAATGAATGGGACCTAAGTTAGTAGGATCCAATTCATTTCATTTGGTCTACTCTAAGTAGGACTAAGATTCAGTGCAACCCACAGTGTGCCTGTGTGTAAACCTGAACCAAAACAGGAAAAAAATACTTCCTCCAACATGTTTCTTTTCTTTTCCAAAGGTGTTTAAAGTATTTTTTTTCATTCTTGAAACAGCATTGTGTTTGTTTCCCATTTTAATTTAGTATATGAATAGCCTCATTGCAATCTTGTAGGTAGGCAGCGTGTAGGCAGTGCTGTATTCTGGGAAGATGGATAGATCAATCCCTGAGAGTCAATGTTTAAGAGATTAATGATTGGTAAGGATAAGAGGAGTAAAATGATTATACGGTAATGGTGATTTTATATCTTTTCATTGTACAGTGTAGTATACAAAATGTAGCTCATTTATTCTCACAGCAGCTTTCTTTGATAGATTACACTGTGGGACAGGGTTGATTATATACTCAAGTAGTGACTTTACCATTTCACTATCACATGATGAGGTGGCTGTATGAAGTTGTTCCCTCTATTCCCACAGGAAATTATATATATATATATATATATATATATATATATTGCAGAGAAAATGCTGGTTGACAACAGAGTTCTTTGTTGTGGTAGCTTTTTTGTTTTTCCAGGCACCAGGAAAACAACAACAACAGATCATTGAGGGTGCAGATGGGGGGTAAACTAGTTGTCAGGAGAGGGCTCTTGCCCCTCTCCCATCTGGCACCTCCTCTGTTTCCAGTGGTGTGTTATTTTACACAAACCTTTCACCAGGCAAAAATAAACTGTTAAATTCTCAGAAGGAAGACTTCATCACATGGAGGATGATTTGTCAATCAGTCCGCACTGACTATCCCAAGATTACACAGGTTGCTTCAGGGCTGAGGGAAGGTCTGAACCCAGAGAGAGAGAGAGGCCTTTTTCACACCATGGGGGTGTAGAAGGCCCAGTGTGAACGAACCCGGAAGTAGCCACTTCCAGGTCCAGCACACCCAATCCCCATCAGAAATGCGATGGCCTGGGCTTCTCCCGGAACATCGCAAGTCGCGATGGCCATTTCCCCCCTTCAAGATCCATGGAGAATGCACAAGCGCTCCTCCGCAACAGTGAGATTTTTTGTAAAAAATGTGCATGATCGGGGGGCCCTCCCCCCACCATCCTGGGGATGGTGACTTCGCTTCCCCCTCTCCTGATGGCCACAGAACCGTGTGGTGCAATACTGCCGTGCTTACTCCTGAGTAAGCGTGGCAGTACCAGGGCGGCAGACCACATTCTTCCGCAGTCCTGGGAACTTCCCGGGGGCTGCGGAAGATTCTGGATTTTTTTAGTTTCCAGTTTCCCGGAAAAATCCCATGCCCACCTCCTGCCCCCGGGTCTCCCTGTGCATCATATGGCTTCACAGGGAGCAGCCAGGGGCCATCCGAGGCAAACTGCCTGGTGTAGAAAGGGCCACACACACACACACACACACACACAGAGAGAGAGAATATATTCTGATGGGTTCTGGTGACTTTAGTAGCAGTATGCAACACTATGTGCCTGGACAAAGTCTAACAATAGGATGGACCCTACAAGGGATGGTACTGACTGGTAACAGACATTTGGTCTTCAGGTGTTTTCACATGCATGAGGCTGAAGCTGGCTTTCTCTTCTGTCGTCTGTTCTGTTTTAACATCAATCACATGACTCACATGCCAAGAAAAAAAGTGGCTCAAGGGTGATTTTCATGAAAAAGCCTTCTGTGAAAAACCATAAGACGGGAAGGAGTGGATGTTGTTGGACTCCAATTCACATCAGAACCAGCCAGCATGGTGAATGGTTGAGAATAATAGGAGCTATACTCCAACAACATCTGGAAGGTCACAGGGCTTACTGAGTCATTATTTTGCTTGTTTTCATATATGTCATGCCCCTTCAGCTGCTGAGTTTCAGACTTCTGTCTGACTCAAGTCCTAAATTGTTATTTTTAGGAAGGGTCTGTAAAAGTACAGGTTTCAGTTTAACGTTTGACCACTTGCTTTTCTAGTACAGTATATTATAGCTTTTCTCTTTTTTATAAATGCTAAAAAAAAATCTCAGAGAAGTCCTGTCTTTAGCAACCTACATCCTCTGTAGACACTTTACCAAAATGTTTAGCTATAGTAATAATAAAATAATTGGAAAAACAATCAGTTAGGGTACCAAGTACACTAAATAGAACTCTTCCCTTCCCCTAAAAAAAAAAAGTTAAAAGAAAGGAAGTGAAGTTCTGCCTTTAGAGAGGGTGGCACTATTTTGTCCCCAAAGGTTTGTTTTGTTGTCTGGATCTATGGATGATTCAAGAAACATTTAAGCAAATACATTTTTGACAATTAATAATAGTTAAAGCACAGAATATTGCAATAAAGAACAAACACCTCTGCAACATGGTTTTGACAGCCTCTTGAAGGACTGCAATTTCAGAGGACTATTTTCTACCAATGGGAGACTTGCTTTGCTGGATCAGACCAATGGTGCACCTAGTCCAGCATTTTGCCTTTGAGACATTCTAGTATATTACAGCTACAACAACAATAAAAATAGAAGTCAAGATCTTCTTCTAATTGATAGGCTGTTACATTGCTAAGGGAAATACAAAGTGCTGAAGCTAGAGGTTGCAAGAGAGAAGAAAATGTTCTGTCAGAGTTTTCAGATTAAAAAAAAAGTAGCACTGAAAAGCAGATCAGCCTGAGCAACAGGCTCCGGAAGAAGAAGAAGAAGAAGAAGAAGAAGAAGAAGAAGAAGAAGAAGAAGAAGAAGAAGAAGAAGAAGACTATATAAGGGTGTTAAATTTTGAAACACTCTCGGTAGAATAGTTGTGAGAACAAAAATTCTGTAACTGGATACATTCGATATCTTGAGCTTTCTATTTTGCTACCTTAGTCCCCTGACCCCACTGACATATGATCTTGTCCTCTATTCTACACATGCATGTGCGTGTACACATACGCGCACCCCCCACCCCAGGAATGGTCATAAATGAGAAAACATTTCCCCCCTCACATGCAAAGGGAAGGGAGAAAATACCTGAGCCCATGTCCCGCTTGTGGGTCCTTGATTGACAGCTGATTGGCCACTTTGTGAACAGAGTGCTGGACTAGATGGACCTGTGGTCTGTTCCAGCATGGCTCTTCTTGTGTTCTTAAGGCTCATATCCGATTATTCATGTTACAACAAACCATGGCTGTTGCTATTTCTGAACTGGGCCAGAATGTTGAGAGGCACGTTGTTATGTCCATATTGTCTCCACCGGCTCCTTTGCATGGCTTACCTTTCTTCTTGTTCCAAACTGTGGTCTGGATTGCATAGGCTTGCTAGGAAGAGGGCTAGATTGTATAGGCTTTCTAGTTCAACAGGCCTTGAACTAGATGACCATTCCTGCTCTAATACACCCCCAAGAAAGATCCTGCAACCATGATGAAATCAGTCCTGCACACATAACAATCACAGCAACCACCATGCAGGCATCTCCCCATTCCCTTCCGAATCTAGAGATGCGATGAGGCAACGTTGCTGATGGATGGAAATTCTGGGGTAGCAACTGGAGGAGCCTACAACAAATCTGGTACATTCAGGGAAACTCAAGTGTGAAATTCAGTCCGCATTCACAGGCAAACCGAATGAATGTCTCTCCCATCTCTCACTAGAACTGTCATCTGACTGGCAGCAGCTCTCCAGGGGATGTCCCATGCTTTGCCTACCTCACTGTTGCCTACCTCACCTCAGTTGCCATGGCATAACAGATTGTGCCAACAGTATCCCGTGCATCCTGTAAGCTCATGGCAAAATGGAAGCCACTGTTCCCATAAGAAGAGTGGCAACTGGAACTGATGACTCCCGTGGGTCTGCCATGAAGCAATTGTTTGATCTCCTGATGGCAAGAAAACCAGTTCAGCGAATGACAACCTTATACAGAGCAGTTGCTCTTTAGGGAACAGTCTGCAGTACAGTAACTTTTTATAGACCGAAGAGCAGTGCAGCCTCCGTCTGCCTCCATAGCAATTCCAGCCTGTCTCTTGACTCTCCAGCTGAAAATATATGGTTTTATTAAAATCTTAGCCTTTGGGTTTTTATTAAATTCTTAATTTTTTTTTAAAAAAACACTGAAACTCATGCAGTTTATTTAGAAAAGCATTACTGTCCTACTTTTCTACTTTTACAAAAAATGCCCTTACAACATTAAAATAGCCACACACACAAATAAATAAATAAATAAACACCAATGGGCAGATTTTTTTAAATCAACAGCAGGGCAACCAAGTATTATTATTTGCTGGCCATTTGAAAGTCTTCCTGAATAGAAACATCTTCAGGCAGCATCAGACTAGGATCAGGGAGGAGGCCATATGGATTTGCTAGTGCAGACCTCACTGCCAGAATGGAGAAAGCCCATTTGCACATCCCCGCCCACCACACCCCAGATGATGGCTGGACATGCAAAATTGGCTCACTCTAGGCAATCTCAGCAAATTGACAAGATTATATATGATGGAACAGTCCTTTAAATTTCCTGGTTCTAGAACATTTGGAGTTCTAAAAATGCTAACAAAACACTTTGAATTGAGTCTGGAAATAGACTGCACTAACCAGCGAACCTGGAACAACCACCCATCACCCCGGTTTTCCAGCTGCCTCAATTTGAGACCTTAGAGAACCATGCATTTTCAGCAGTTTTGGTACTATATCACCACCACCACTACCACCGCCACCAGCAGCGGTACTGTGTGCTTAGGTACTGGAGATAAGAATGAATAGATGCAGCTCCCTCTCTTTTCCTGTTTCAAGGGCTTTGCAGAATCTGTCCATTTATAGGACTTGTTATGGCATCGCCTCTTATAAGTAATTCCATTGAGATTAGATTACTTACAGAGGGACTTCCACTGTTCTACACATGATCTGTGGTGCTGGCATCTCCAGGGATGCCCCCAAATTTCTCTCCAACCAGAATTTAAAAGGAACTTTTGGGGTAAAATCCAACATAAGCCCTACCTAGAGTAGACCCATTGAAATGAATGGGACTTAAGTTAGTCACGAGTAGGATTTGTGTTGAATTTTATCCTTTCGTCTCAGTTGGGATCAAATTGTTTCTGGTTCCTAACGGGAATTCACTAAGCTGTGGTGAGTTCAGCCCAATGACAAGAAGGTCTCTTTGTTAATGTGAAGGAGTGGCAGTGACATGGAATACAGACTTACTGCATGATGAGGTCTAGTGGAACATGCCAGAGGCCTCCACAAAAGATTGGCAAGGCCAATCACATGGCCTATGAAGCCTAGTAGACATTCTCAGCTCCATTTCAGATTAGGGGTCGACAAATCTGTCAGTTCACTTTCTCTTGGTTCTGAGTTTTTTGTTTTTTGTTTAATCTCAAGTTCTTTCTGTTCCAAATAGGAGTTCAGGAAATTGTTATAAAAAATGAACTGAAATGAAATTCTCACCGATCTGCACTGGCCAAATCCAATAGGTACAACTATTCCTGGCAAGGAGAAAACCATGTTGTACCTGCTGTTAGAGGTGGCAACCCTAATTCAGCAATAACATGGTTGAATCCACAGCATTCAAACCCAGACTTTTAAGAACTAAGGAGTCCAGTTCCTTTGTTTAGAGGGATGAATCCATCAGTGTTGCTTTCTCATGCATTCAGACTTTGGAAATATCAAGGTCTTTTCAATCTGGATATGAAGACATGTATTAATTGAGGTAGGTTCTTTTCACAATGAATTAAAACAAAATTCTCATCCATCCCTATTTTGAAGCACAAATTGGAATCTGCTTATGAAAACTACAAACAGTTCCACTAAGTGGGAAAGGCAGGTGCTGGCATCAAAATGTTGCAATCTGGAGTAGTGGTGGGCAAAATCATGCAACCATTACCCTTGCATTAATAGGGCCTTTAAGGCCACCATTGGTGCAGTGGGAGATGTACTTAGTGCGATTTCCCAAGGCTCGAGAAGTCGTGCATTTCCCCCTTCCCCCTGAAAAAGGGAAATGTGCAATTTCCAGAACCACCAAAACTTGCACACTTCCGCCCTTATGATTTTTATATTTCTTTATGCAGCAATGGTGCAGATGGGATTGGTGCTTGGAGAACTGAGTTTGCTATTAGTATATCTGATGTGTACAGTTGGCTATATATTAAATGAAATGAACATTCCTGGAGTTATTTGACATGGGAAAAAATGGATATAGAAAAGGTGAACCAATAGGGTCAATACTCATGGGATTTGTCTGTACTTGCTATAAAGTTAGTGCCCGGAGCACAGGATGGACACTGCTGCCCCCTCTACTCAACTCTCCTGCAGTCTGCCAAAACACATGGAAGCCTCTCCATTGACCTTCCACAACAAGAGCATGGTGATGCTCACAGACTGTGTGAAAAAGCTCCAATTCTTTTCTACTGCCTTTGACATTTGTCTGCCCAAAAGTATGACAGAGGTGGCTGGGGGAAGGTCACTGCTCATTCACTGAAAACCAGAACATGCAAATGCAAAGCAATGCTGCCTTTCACACCTTCAATAGGACTAAACCTGACCTTTATCAAAATATGTTATTAAAACCACCACAGGGGTTCATTTTAATTCAGCATCCATATCATTGACCTTTGTCATGAGGGTCCATTTGCCCAACCTGGCAAGACAGACAAACAGTGGGCCCTGCCTGGTCAGTGTATACACAAATATACAAAGGCATGACAGAGTTCTGTTTTAGAATCTTCTCTGAGCATAGCCAGTTTACACCAAGCAGGATATAGTGGTATGAAAGCAGTAAGAAAGCAGTATATAAAAGGCAGGAGCCATACCAAGCAGGATATAATGGTATATGGTAGGGATGTGCAGGGACCCCATGGATCGGATCGGGACCCAGATTGGGACCTCCAATTTTGTCCCAGATTGGAGCAGACAAAAACGGAGCCCCCCCCCGGACCAGACCAGATCGGTCCCGATCCCGATCCGAAAACCAGACGTCCGAATTTTGGATTGGCCGCCATTTTTGTTTTCCCCATAGACTTGCATTGGGGGAAAGAAAGCTTTCCCCCAATGCAAGTCTATGGGGAAAACATGGCAGTGGGTTGAAAAGTGGGGGCCTAACTCCCCCTCCCCCCTCGTGCTTCTTACCTGGCGAGGCCGTCCGTTGCGGATAGCCCCAGCAGGTAAGCCCCCCCGCTGTCCGCTTCCATCGACGGGTGCCCGCTGGCGCCCACCAATGGAAGCGAACAGCCCTGGCAGGTAAGCCCCCCCCACTCCTTACCTGGTGGGGCATCCTCCTCCTTCCGTTGCCGGCTCTAAACTACTGCGAACTAGGCCTCGCAGCCTAGTTTACAGTAGAGCGCCAGGTGATGACAGGTGATGACAGTAGAGCACCAGGTGAGCGCCTGCCGATCCTCCAATTTTTTCCAAACCAGATTGTGTCCTTCCGGACCAGTTCAGAAAAGATCGGACGATCCATTGGGGGGATCGGAAATCGGATAATTGTATCCGATTTCCCCTGGATCGGCTCCGGATCGTAGATCAGACCCAGTCCAGTGCACACCCCTAGTATATGGTATGTTTCTTATGGGCCCCACCAGTTGTCACTACACTTCAATACCGCTATAAAGCAGTAGTGTGGTTCCTGCCTTTTATATACCACTTTCATACCACTTGCATACTGCTATACACTGCTTGGTGTAGACCTGGCCCATGAGTTACTGAACTGAATAGCAACAATGATTCCTTCCTGCATTTGCCTTCAGAGCCACATGTTGCACTTCCTAACAACAAAAGGCCCATTTCATTGCTAAACGAAGCAGCCTATCCAGAGTACATCGACACAAATACATTTTTTTCTGTTTGTCTTTTATTGCATTTCATGACTCCCCTCCCCGGCCAGACTACAGTTTATATAACTCCAATAGAATGGCATTTAAATGAAATGAATCATATCAGGACTGCCTTAAATGTTATACCTTGGGTTAGCCTATGTATTGCCTTGTTGACTTCAGCACACAATCTCTGTATGGCAAGTGCATGCCTAATATCTGTCACAGCTTGCAACACTTACTGCTGTTATCATGTAGAGCAGCGTTTTCTAACCAGGTGCCCTCCAGTGTTGGATTACAACTCCTATCATTCCCAGTCAACAGGGCTAACATAGAGAGTTGCATCCGCACCACTGCTGGATAACATCTGATGACATAAAGATTCTCCATGGTTTTGCAGTAAGCCAGATAACACGTGAGTGTATCATGTTGACTCCTGGACTGCAATTACTCAATGGCTGAATTCAGACGACACAATAAGCAACTGGGGGTGTGGAAACAATCATCAGATGTATTGACTATCGTGTCATCTGAATGCTGCCATAGTCAACTCAGCGCTGATCCTAATCCACACCACGGTTGATTATTTATTACCATGTTGTGTGGGGAGTACCCCCTAGATGAACAACTGTAAAGTTGATTATTACCCCACCATTGACTATCGTGTTGTCCGAATTCAGACAAACACTCTAGAATACAGTGCTGTCGACGATAACATTATTCCTGTAGCAAGTCACTTCAAAGACCCTTGTGATGTTCCTCCCAAGGTGCCTACTCCAAGGGAAGCTCGGAGGATGGCAACAAGGGAGAGGGCCTTTTCAGTGCCCCCCCACACATTATGGAATGATCTCCCCGACAAGGCCCACCTGGCGCCAACATTGTTATCTTTTCCCTGTTGCAACTAAGGCCAATTGCTGCCACAACATTCTTTGCTCTGGTGTTCCACCACCTTAAACACATTCCAAATGTAATAGGATTGCTTAAAAGGTAATTATATATATGATCCAATGGTTGCTCGGGTGTGTGTATATTCACCCAAGCAACCATTGGCTCATGCTATAACCTGAATTGAGTATGAGAGACTGGGTATAAAAGCAAGCAGCATTCTCTTATGCAAGCCTACATTGATAGGAAGGCAACATCAAATGGTCAGTAAGAAATAATGAAATTCCAGTAAGTGTCCACATTTGAATTAATCTCCCCTCCCCTCCCCTGCCCCAACATTTCCCAATGCATTTCAGGCATAGGCTGTTTAGGAGAAAAGGTATAAAAATATATCTGGAGATTTTAAAAAATGAATAGAATTTTTCATCTTTTTTTTGTTCCCTCTTTCTCTCTAAAGAAGAGACTGTTCTCACAATGCATTAGAATTTTAGAAGTCTTTGGATTTTAAAATCAAGGACACACACTGAAACATGCTTCAGGGCAGGATATGGAATTGAGACTGCTATGGTCGCCTTAGTGGATGCTCTACGTTTGAGTATTGACAGGGGGAAGTGTGTCCCTGTTGGTACTTCTGGATCTCTCAACAGCTTTCGATACCATCGATCATGGTATCCTTCTGGAACGCCTGAAGGGATTGGGAATCGGGGGCACTGTGCTTCAGTGGTTCCAGTCCTACCTCTCAGGCAGGTTCCAGATGGTGATGCTTGAGGATAGCTGCTCCTCAAAGAAGGAGTTGTTGTGTGGCTTACCTCAAGGAGCCATCCTATCCCCAATGCTGTTTAACATATACATGAAACCACTGGTTGAGATCATCCAGAGGCATGGGGTGGGGTGCTATCAGTATGCTGATGACACCCAAATATATTTCTCTATGCCTTTGACAACAGCATCAGATAAGGATAGTGTGTCTCCTCTGAATGAATGCCTGGAGGTGGTAATGGGATGGATGAGGAAAAACAAACTGAAGCTGAATCCAGACAAGATGGAGGTGCTTACTGTCAAAGGCCCCCACCTGGGTTTGGAGGTGTGTCAACCAGTTCTGGATGGGGTTACACTCCCCCTGAAAGGCTGTGTTCACAGCTTGGGGGTACTCCAAATGATAGCTCAGATAGATGCGACGGCCAGGAGTGCCTACTATCAACTTTGGCTGATATGCCAGCTGTGCCCCTTCCTAGAGTTAGAAGACCTAAAAACAGTAGTGTACGCACTGGTACTTTGAAGCTCAACTTCTGCAATGTGGTGTACATAGGGCTACCTCTGTGCCTAGTTCGGAAACTTCAATTAGTTCAAAATATGGCAGCCAGGTTGGTCACTGGTACACCTAGGGATGACCATATTACACCAGCTTTAAAATCACTACACTGGCTGCCAATTAGTTTCTGGGCAAAGTACAAAGTGTTGGTCATTACCTTTAAAGCCCTACATGGTTTGGGTCCAGCTTACCTGCGGGATCGCCTTCTGCCATACAATCCGCCCGCACACTCAGGTCCTCTGGGAAGAATTTACTACAGTCGGCCAAGACTAGGCTGACAGCCATTACCCAGAGGACCTTCTCTTCATCCACTCCCAGACTGTGGAACGACCTGCCAGGAGAGCTCCACCAACTTACCAGTCTTCCAGAATTTAAGAGAGCTATAAAGACTGATCTCTTCTGACAGACCTACCCTGTCAAATCTTAAGAGTTTTATTGATATTTTAACAATAATTTTATAAGTTTTTAATCAGTTTTATGTTTTTATATTGTTTGTATTGATGTTGTTCCCCGCCTCGATCTGGAGGGAGAGGCTGGTAAGAAATAAATATATTATTATTTCTTTTTTTGATAATTAACACAAACGTATTACTTTTCTTGATCAGTTGATGACAAATCAAGAGGATTATGTTTACAAGGGATGCACATGGTGGGGGGACTAATGCATGTTCAGTTGAGGTTGTCCTGGAATATTGTTTGAGGGCACATGATGCAGCCACCTTTCTGAATCTAAATGGTCTGAATCTGGTCAGTACTTGAATGGGAGACAGGCTGGGAACCCCATGAATGGCATCTTAAATCCCATGATGGAAGAAAGGTGGGATGTGAATAACTAAATGCCAGCAACAAACTATGCATGTCCACATGTTTGCTCTCTGTCAATGCACAGACATTAGACTCAAATAGGTTGGGGAAGGATCTCATAGCACAAACCTGTTCCTCTCCTTCCCCTGCACACAAAGCCTGTGTGAAAAGAGCCAGCACATTTCCTTTTCATAACAGAGAAGACTGCCTAAAATAAGTGTCACCCACCTTTTTTAATAAAATAAAATAAAATATCTCATCCCTATTATAGGTTAGTGTGCCCTTTCATTTTTTGATTGCACCTGGGTATGAGCATGGAGCTGGTGCGTCCATACCTGTGCTTTTCATCATTTGCTTGTCTTTCCTCCTGTTCTCTTACAGAAAGAAAGAAATATAAGCAGTCTGCTCTTGATGTCACTTCCCCAGCAGGGTTCTTGTAGGTTTCCTCTTGCTGAGCTTACCTACAACAGTGGAACAGACAGGTAGAATGGGAGAAGTATTAATACACATTGCATTCACACATGATTCTCCCATTTAAAATGCCACAGGTTAGCTGCATTGCTTTCAACTTGTAAGCCTTAAACGGAGAAGACTTCGCCTTTTTTAAAAGTCTGGTTATTAAAGGTCTGGAAAATAGAGGCTTGTTATAAATAATTTTATATAAATTTTATTTATTAATAACCAGCCTCTATTTCCTATTCTCTGGGGCATAAGCATGGGCTAGACAATGTGTGGGACTCTTTTTCTTTTACCTATCCAGTGTGTGGCTTTTGAAATCTGGTTTTAAATGCCACTACGCTACCTGAGACCCCCAAAGGGTTAATTCTGGATGGGATAGAGATCTGAAGATCACAAGTAGGTTCTACTGCCATTATCTGGAGACAGAGTGTGCACCTCCTTGAGCAGTACACACACACACACACACACACACACACAGACCCCTTTTGAGAAAACCCAATGTTAAGGGCATGCACAGGCAAAAGCTGCATCAGGAGAATTGTGGTTGTGTTTAATTTCAAAGTATCGTTGTTTTTTTAGATACAGGCTTAGTTTGGCCCCCAGGGCATTCTAAAAGTGGTTTGTAGTAACTAGCATTAATTTAAGGGATCAGAGTGGGAATTTGACTTGCCTCCGTGTGATTGCAAGTGGTATGTCTATTGGCATTTTGTCCCCCCCACCTTTTTTGTTTTGTTTTTGTATTTCAGTGATTGTAGCTTGTAAGTGCTAATTGTTTTAGCATCTTAGTTTTCTAAAATCGCTGTTGGCGGAGTGCCCAGTTTTCCCTTTCCTTGCATTTAGAAGTATACTTTGATTAGCAGTGGTTCAGAAATACTGTTTGGTTAGCTTTAAGATGACACCTTCGTTTGTTGCTTTTTACTAGATTGTATATTTTTACTAGATTGTATAAAGAAACAGTTTTCTAAGTGTCCACCCCCCCCACCCCCGCTTCTCTAGAAAGAGAAATCTCAGTAAGAAATGTTTTCCTGCATTCTGCTTCCCTTTCCATTTTTCTTGAGTAAGTAATTAAGTTACTTACTCAAGTTACTTACTCTAGCACTTCTTCATACACTCACTGATGGTTGAATAGAAATACTGAGTTCAAGTAAACTAATTCCATCATAAAAAAATAGTATGGTCTCTGAAATTGTTTCAATGGAAGCTGCTTTAAAACCAAAAGGAGAACTATCTAAGCTAGAAAAAAATGTAAGGAAACATGGAGGATGCCCTTGGGTAGCTAGATCATTTAAGACTCCAGATTCAGTAGGCACAGCAAAAGAGCATTTTGTCAAAGTTTGTAAGAGGTTTTGTGGAAAGTTCAGGACCAACAAATCTAGGAAATTAAATGGGGCAACATGGACCAATTTTATGTGCCTTGTTGGATATCAAAGACATGGTGCATGAGCAGGAACATGAGTTGCAAGCCTGTAAAAAAGGAAATGTGTGCGTGTGTTAGAAACAGAAGTGGATACGTGGGGGAAAAAACAGGGGAGTGAATGGAAGAGAGGAAAAACTGATTTTATTGCTGAGAATGCAAATAGTCAGTTTTGTTAGATGAAATGCAGAATTCTAGGGATCAGACAAAATATAATGAAGATGTAACAACAAGTTGTAGGGTGACCAGATAAAATCCAGGTCAGGGCTCATGTAACTTTAACAGTTGTAGAAAAAGGGGAATTTTAGCCAGTGTCATTTGTATGCAATTAGTTCCTGGTGATATTCCCTCTTCATCACAACAGTTAAAGGTGCAGGCACTATACTAGAGTGACCATATACAAAAGAAGGCAGGGCCCCTGCAACTTTAACTGTTGTGATGAAGAGGGAATTTCACCAGGAACTAATTGCATACAAATGACACTGGCTGAAATTCCCTTTTCTCTACAACTGTTAAAGTTACATGAGCTCTGACCTGGATTATATCTGGTCACCCTAGCAACAAGGGAATTAGATACTCTAAAAATATGCTTAGATGTAATTCAAATGGCAGCAAGATTTTTAGCTGATCCAAATAGGGCAACTAAAGTGGCAGCCAGTCGTGAGAATTGTCAGGCCACCATCCAACTACTGAAAGAGCAGTAGTTGGATGTAGTTTCTACACCAGGCTGTTTGCCTGGGATGGCCCCTGGCTAGTCCCTGTACAATGATGGTGTGTATTAGTTACTTCTGGGATCATTCTCCCTCCTTTCCTCCCTCTACACCCCTATGGTGTAGAAAGGGCCTTAGATGCACAAAGGAGTAGTAGAAGCAGTGAGGATGGAGATACATGAACACCCATGCCCACTGATGCCATTCACCATGACTCCTTTTAACCCACTGTGGTGGGAGCCACAAACACTAGAGATTCAAGCTGTAGCACCAGTGGTAGAAAAAAACTGCCAGTGGCATTGACACAGGAAGGGGAAGTGCATAATTTCAGCATGAGGTCGGGAGGCTGCTGAACACTTGCTGAGCCGAGCCAAGCAAAGCCCCAGAAGAGGCTGGCATGGCCAAGCAAGTAGGAGCAGGCAGCTGCAGCAGCAGAGCAAGCACTCACTGAGGTGAGCGCAACTGAGCTCGCCCACCCTTATGATCCATGTTGCAGAATACAAGGGTCCTCATGGGGAGTCACAAAACCTGGGGCGGATCTACACTGCTGCTTTAAAGCACTTTAAAGTGGTTTATAACAGTAGTGACAACTGTTTTTGGAGTGTGTCCTGGGCCCCAACAGTTGTCAGTACTGTTATAAACCGCTTTAAAGCGCTTTAAAGCAGCAGTGTAGATTCTGCCCAGGTTTTATCTAGCAGAAGTCAAGCCACAATATGCGTTTGGTGTACTATCTGCATCTTGGACTCTGCCTGGCCTGTAGAACTCTGGCTGTCCTGTAGCCCCAGCATGTATAGCAGATTATATTCAATTGAATTCAAATTAACTTGCATCGATCTTTTACTTGAAAGGCTTAGCAGTTTTTATTTCTTCCTTGAAGGCTTTGTGAATGCTTGCTGATATTCTGCCAATGAAACACAACAGGGAGAAAAACAAATTTTAAATGTTAGTTTCTTTAACACACCTTGTAACATATCCTTTTAAGAAGCTGATTTTTTAAAAAAAAGCAAAAATGTTCTGCTTCATAGGACAAATAGTTATTTCTCTGAATAAAGGTGGTGACGTTGATCAAAATCAACTGAGCTGCAGCCAAACAATTTAAGAATGCATTAAGCTTAATCCATAAAGGTTCTTTTTAGCATGTAATATATCCATTAGCAATTTAAGCAATTTAAATTTCAAATCTATGGCAACTTGAAGCCAAAACAAGGGAAAGTAATATAACTGATCAATTACTTTAATTGAAAACTTTTAGCTGAAAACAGTTTCTCTTTAAGAACAAATGTATGTCAGTTCTGGCTACAGGCAAACTTAAATGGTAAATCTTTTTGCATTGGGGTTGAAAAGGAGAGTGGGGAGAGACCTCTGAAACACACAATAAAACAGACGTTGCTCTGTGAAATTAATTACCATACCTTAAAATATGGCCACCAAAGTTTTTAAAAAAATACATTGTAGAGCTGGAAAAAGTGTAGAAAAGGGCAATTAACATGATCAAAAGGACTGGAGTATCTCCCCTGTTAGGGAAGGTTACAAATAGGGGTGTGCACCAGATTGGGTCCGATCCACGATCCACGATCCACGATCCAGACCCGATCCGGCCAAAATTGGATAAAATTATTCGATTATGATCCCCGCATCTGGATCGTCTGATATCTGATTCAATCCGAAAGGACCCTATCCGGATTGGAAGAGATCAGAGGATTGGACCTCCTCCCTCCACTCGTGCTCCCTACCTGCCGGGGCCATCCGCTGCTGTCCACTGGTATCTTCTACTGAGAAACAGGCTTCATGGCCTGCCTCTCAGTAGCGCACCGGGTGATGACATCACCCAGCGCGCTACTGAGAGGCAGGCCATGAAGCCTGTTTCTCAGTAGATTGGAAAAGAGGAACGGCAGCAGACGGAAGCGGGTACCCTGGCATGTTAGGAATGCAAGTGGGGGGAGGGGGAGGGCCCCACTTACTTGCCAGGGCACCCACTTCCGTCCGTTGCCGTCTGCTGGTCCCGTCTACGGAGAAACAGGCTTTGCGGCCTAGTTCTCAGTAGAGCGCCAGGTCACCTGGCGCTGTACTGAGAACTAGGCCGCAAAGCCTGTTTCTCCATAGACGGGACCAGCGGACGGCAGTGGACGGAAGCGGGCACCCCAGCAGGTAAGGAGCATGAGTGGGGGGATGGGGAGGGCCCCACGTCACCCAGCGCATTATTGAGAGGCAGGCCGTGAAGCCGGTTTCCCAGTAGACAGGACCAGCGGATCGCAGCAGATGGGAGCGGATGGCCCCGGCAGGTAAGGAGCGCAAGTAAAGGGGAGGGGGCTTAACTGCTGGGGCCGTCCGCTGCCATCCGCTGCTGCCCACGGGCGACAGCGGGCAGCAGCGAATGGCCCTGGCAGGTAAGGAGCACTAGTGGGGGGAGGGACCGGGAGGGGCACCCACTCACCCGCCCCCATGTTTTCCTCAAGGGCTTGCATTGTGGGAAAGCTTTCTTTCCCCCAATGCAAGCCTATGGCGCCTATGGCGAAAACATCTAAAATGGCGTCCGATCCGAAAATCAGACTTCCGATTTTTGGAACGGGATCAGGTCCAATGTGATCCGGAAAGCCTCCGATCTGATCTGATCCAATCCGACACGCTAACTCCGGTTCCAATCCCGGTTCTGATCCGATCCGGGGGTCCGTGCACATCCCTAGTTACAACAGCGAGGATTGTTTAGCTTAGAAAAATGAGGCTAAGGGGTGACAAGATAAAGTTGTACAAAATTATGCATGGTATGAAGTATGTGGTTAGGGAGACATTTTTCTCCCTCTCTCAAAATACTGGAACCCAGGGTGATCCCATGAAGCTAATTAGTGGGAAATTCTGGAAAGATAAAAGTCCTTCTTCACACAGTGCCTAGTTCAACTATGGCATTTACTACTGCAAGATGTAGTGATGGCCATCAATTTGGATGGTTTTAAAAGGGGGTTAGATAAATTCATAGAGGAGAAGATTATCAATGGCTACTAGCCCTAATAGCTATGTTTTACCTCCAGTAGCAGAGGCAGTAAGTCTCCATACATTAATTGCTGGGGAACATGGGTGGGAGGGCACAACATACGGGAACAACCTTTATTTCTGGCTGCTTCCTTTCCTCTGCCTCCTCTGTGTTGGAATAGCGATGGCACAGGATTACACCAAAAAAGATGCAAGCTAAGTGTTGACCGCTCTGGAAGTATAAGAAAGCCTTGGATACAAACAAGTGTCACAAAAAGGGGTGAGGGGATGTTGCCAGATGGAACCAATGCAGTGTGTGTGTGTGTGTGTGTGTGTGTGTATATATATATATATATATATATATATATATGACCAGTATGTTCAGTAGTAGTCATAGTTTCCTTATGTTTGAAGCCTGGGCTGGTTTGTTCTGCTGTTTTATACTACTGGCTAGTTGGCTAAGGGACTTTACTGTAAAATGTTCATTACAGCAGTGTTATGGTTATAGTTGTGTTCAGCCTGTTTATGACTCAGTAAGGGTGGTCAAGCCTTTCACTTTCTAGATTGAGTATGCTGTATTCAGCTGCTTCCTCTAACACTGGCTCAGTTCGGACGACACGATAATCAACGGAGGGGGGAAGAGGCAACTGTCAGTTGTGTTGTTTTGTGTCATGTGGAGGGCAACACACAATGTACACACAATTGACGGTACGCTATTTTGGGCATTTAAGCAACAGAGAAAAACAACGGTTGTTAGGGTTCTACCCAAGGAATCCTCCTCAGACAAGGAGGAGGCAGACTTACCAGAGGTAAAGGGTGTTTCCTCCCCCACAGCCAGGCCAGAGACTGGCACACAGATAGAAGGAAGCCAGGCAATGGAAGAGGACTCAGGTCCCTTGGAGGAGCTGCAGGTCAATTGGACCCTTCCTCTGCCTGTCTCTCCTGGAGCAGAGTCTGAGACAGAGGCAGTTTGACCACCCAGCCCCATTGAGAGGAGACGTAGGAAAAGGCAGAGCAGACTCAGGCAATCAGACAAAGTATGCGCCTTCAGAATCAGCAGGGAAGAAACATCGAGCTTAAATAAGGGGCTGGGTCAAAGGGTGGAGTAATGAGGCACAGCTGGGATCTGGGTGGAGCCATACTGGAAGGGCTTGAAAAGGAAGAAGCCGTCACCCGGCGCACCGGTGATGACGTCACCCGGCGCACCGGTGCTCTATTGTGGAACAGGCCGCATGGCCTGTTTCACAGTAGTATGGAAGCAGCAGGCAGCAGTGGATGGCAGTGAGGAGGCAGCAGGTAAGGAGCGCAAGTGGGGGACGGGGGGAGGAGATCCAAGGTCCGATCCTCTGATCTTTTCTGGTCTGGATCGGGTCCTTTCGGATCGGATGAGATCGGACGATCCAGCTGTGGGGATCAGAATGAGATCATTTTATCCAATTTTGATCTGATCAGGCCCGGATCGGGGATCGGACCCAATCCGTTGCACACCCCTACAAAATAACCACATATACATTTTACTAAGACAGTTCTTTCCTTCCTTCTCTGTCTCCTCTATGTTTCTGTCCCTCTGCCTTTCTACTTAGGCTTTTATTTCTTAAAATTATTACATATTTCTCCTCAATTCTAACCAATCAGAAGGGTAGTTTCTTGTTCATTTCTGCAAACTAAGTTTATATTCCTTGAGTAACATTACTTTGTCTTTCTTTTACCTATTGGTGAGCGTCACAATCTTCTGGCTTCCTGGGAAAAACATCCTCAGCATTACATTCTAACTAAACTCTGACCTCCTTTTGGCTGAAATCGATGAACACACACACAAAAAGATTTAACTCTACAATATCCTAAAACCAGATAAATACAAAAATGGAGGACAGTTCTGTTCCTTCATTGCTGTACAGTTTCTTGTCACTTTACATACATCTTAAAAAAATGTGTTTTTCTGAATTCACCTTGACATTACCAATGTTCATTCTGTGTATGCTTTTCTCAAAATATACACTTTCCCCTCATATGTACTTTTCAATGCACATTTTTCCTTAGATGAGTTGCATTGGTAAGCTTGAAAAAATGTGTATTTAAGAAGACAAGTCTGTCTCAGCTCACTGTGAGACTTGGGAGGTGTGAACTTGGTAAATCTTTGAAAAATAATCAGATGGAACAAATGTCTCATTTATCACTATTGGATGTAGCCAATAGCTTAGCAAGAGCCTTAGCATACTATCCAATCTGTTGAGCAAGTATAAAACTTCACACAATGGTTGAAAGTAAGCATGGGTCCTCCACATTGCAAGAAAATTACACTCCCTCTTCTTTTTATCCCACCAAAGGAAATATTGCAATAGTAGAAGTAATAACTGAATGTAGGAGATTTGTTTGTTTGGTACAAGCCCAGCACAAACCTCTATTGTAACCTAATTTTGAAGTTCATGCATTTAAGCTTCAATAGTGCTTCATCCAGGATAGTACTTTTGAGACTGCCTTCTCCAATTCTGAAATCACTTTTTGCTGAGTGGTTTCTGGAGCTGCAATTACACCAGACTAAGTGCAATCAGGATTTCATTTTGAGTAGCCACTCTCCAGTAATAGAGAATGTATTGTAGGCATGTATTCAATTTCGGGAGGACTACTCTGCACTTCAGTTCTGGATTGGATGGGTTCAGCATTGCCATTAAATTGCTCAAGTCTTATGCCCACTAAGCTTCTTTCCTTGCTAAGATCCATAAATATTTCTTCCAAATGTTTACAGGCCTATCAAAGGATACAGTGAAATTTGGTGTTGCTATCATGTGAAACATACTGGATATCAGAGGTATGCACAGACCTCCAGATTTAACTTGGACCTCGATTTGGTGCTTTGAAAAATGGCCCAATTCTGCTTGGGCCAATTTGGAAACTGTCCACTTTAACTCAGGTAGCAAACTTGAGCCAAATATTCAGAAATTTGATGCTTTATGCCTCCCATTGACTACCATGGGAAATCAAGAACTAGTAGGTATAACTTTTTCTCTTGGTCAGAATTGGATTATATTTGCAGTCATAGTAGCCTCTTATGCATGCCAAATTTCAGAAGAATAGGTGCAGGTTTTTATTTGCTACACATCATTCTATCTATGACTGCCCATAACCTTTAAAAAAAATGGATTACATTTGGAGGAATAGTTCCCCCTTCTGAGGGTACTGAGCCTACCAAGTTTGAGATGGATAGGCACAGCAATGTTTATGAAAGTTTTGATGATATCCCAAAGAGAATGTCCTTATCCACTGTGTTCCTTAGGAACAGAGAAAGCTGTCTTATACTGACTTGAATCATGGGTCCATCTAGCCCAGTATTGTTGGCACTGCCTGGCAGGGGCTCTCAAGGATCTGAGGCAAGAGTTTTTTGAGCCCAATCTAGAGATGGTGAGGATTGGGCCTGGGACGTTCTGCATGTAAAGCAGGTGCTCTAGCCCTGAGCTATGGTCTCTTATGGACAATTGTTCTGAAAACTCATAGAAGTGTTGCTAAGTAAGAAACTCAAAAGGTTCAGAAGGATAGGTGCATCAGTTCATGTGAAAAGTGAATCATCAAATGTGTATGTGTGTGTTTTCTTTCCCCTTCCTCCCCCTTTTTTTGAACAGTTTGCATGAAAACGGCACACATGATAGAGTTTCCCCAGTACAGAAACCTGCAAAGATTCAGAAGTATAGGTGCAGGGGCTAGGGAATTATGATGACTGAAAACCAATTTAAACCTTTTTTTTTTCATAGTGAACCCTGCTTGTGTTGGAAGAATGTCCATCTCACGGTCTCATCCTTGCCCTCATACAAAGCACAGTTAATGGAGCCCCTGGTAAAATATGCCCTAGGCTTAGAATGTGGATCTGTCAATCACTCAGCCACACTCTTTCACTCCCCCTCACACATCAGCTTTTTAGAATAGCAAACCCCAAACGCACTATTTGGAGAGAAGAATGTCTGTGTCTTCAAGTACGAATTGGTAACAAAGAAAATGATTCTGCCTTTGCTTTGATTCTGGTGGCTCCATTTTACATCAGGATGCACCAGGAATGTGCTGAAGTGGCTCAATTTTGCTTGGGCTTTGGGCTTCATCTGAATCTGATGCACAAGCCTGCTGGCTATCACAAACCCCTGAATGTGCCCAAATCTGGGCAACATTGAGCAAGATTATATGCCCACTAGAGGCATCAAAACTGAGAGTCAGCTTAATACAGTGGTGTCATGCCTCTAGCCTCTGGTCTTGTGGCTCATAACAACATAGCACAGGCTACAACAGTGTGACACCATAATTTCAGTTTCAAATATTCTGGTGCATTTATATGACCATGTAAACAATTATTGAAACCTTACAACCTATGGTGAAGCAGAGATGTGGAAAAGATGATAACCTTTGTGTCATGTTTTTGGTGATGACATGACAGCACTATACTAACAGAGTTTTTTTACAAAAACATCTGAAGAGCTAACAAGCATCAACTGTCATGGGCATTTGAGCATGTAACCTTGATGTAATGATGTCACATTGCAATCCATCTTATAGACACTCTAACCTGCATTAAAGTGAATATCCCTACTGATGTGAAGTGTCCATGAGCACTTAAAGCCACCTTTCTCAATGGTTTGAGAAAAATGCTGGAATTTCTGAGTTATATTTTTGATAGTGCTGAAAAATATAAGCCTCTTTCATGGGGGAAGAACATTTTCAGATTTTGGCACAGCACTAACATCACCTCTTCCCTGGCACTGAACACAGTACTGCCCCCCCCCCCCCCGCTACAGGGCTTTCAGGGAAGTACTGATATTATATACATCCGCATTAGAGAGAAGATGTACCCACTAGCAGCACTCAGAAATGTAATGTTTGGAAGACCGCTGGAAAGTGCTGAACGCTGAGGAATGACACTTAGAGCTAATCCAAAATTTCTCGGAAGAGATCATGACCGTTATCATTTAAGAGATTTTAGATAAACCTCTGCTTTTTATTGAAAAGATCTCTTTTGAAATAAATATCTTTCCTCAATGGCTGCTGTGGCCACTCATGAAAATAGAAAGAAGCTGTGCTACAAACCCTTCCTAGGTAGAGCCCAACATTTGAAAAACTGTTGGAAAATTTCTCCTCCCCTTGGAAAAATCTGATGAAATTGTTTCTCCAGTTTCTCTGCCCGCAAACGGGGGTGGGGATTTTGAGAAGCTATTTGCACACAACTCTAATTCCTGGGGTTGCTATTTACTTTATGTGAAATTAATTTCTGTGTTTTCTAATTCTGTAAAAATTGCATTGCTTTAACTTCTGACATTATAGAGATCATGTTTTATCGAATGTGTTGCAATCTACTGATTTTTATTTATTTTATTTATTTATGTATTGTATTTATTTTATTTATTCTGTTGCCCATTAGCCAACACTCTCTGGGTGGTTTAGAAAGAGACAATATTCCAAATTAGCGGATACTTACTGGTATTATAATCTCTGTGACTTCTGACTGCATTATCACAAGCACGCTGAATGCAGATATATTTGGAAACTTGTCACTGTGGCTTAAAATGTGTATATTCCACTTCCAGATAGCTAATGTTATTGTTGTTTGTCTCCAATGCATCGGATAGAGTTAGAAACAATCAAGATGGACTAGCTGTCCAAAGTGCTCAACACTTACATTTATGCAATGTCATTTGGCAAGGCAAAATTACTTTCCCTCTATTGACACAATGCTATTATCCACAGTGACACAGGCACTTTGCAAGATGCTGTCATTCTCATTAGCTTGCCCCTGGTGGAGCACAACATTTTGCTTTAACACCCTTCTCTATCTTATCTTTGAACAGGAAATGTTTGAGTTGGCCCAAACAAACAAATGGTGCTGCATTATATAAGGGTTTCTGCTTCATTGTATTTTCTGAAGAAAAAAGAGAGCCAAGCTGCATGCATGTGTGTGGCTTCTGATTGATTTTGATTGGTATTAGCAGCCAGCATCCACATCAGAAGAAATTAGCCAGTAACATTGTGCTTGTATGATGCTAAGGCACCAGTTTTAAAATCGCTTCATTGGCTGCCAATCAGTTTCCGGGCGAAGTATAAAGTGTTGGTTATTACCTTTAAAGCCCTACATGGTTTGGGTCCAGGGTACCTGCAGGATCACCTTCTCCCGTACAATCCGCCCTGCACACTTAGGTTAGGGTGACCAGATAAAATCCAGGTCAGGGCTCATGTAACTTTAACAGTTGTAGAGAAAAGGGAATTTCAGCCAGGGTCATTTGTATGCAATTAGTTCCTGGTGAAATTCCCTCTTCATCACAACAGTTAAAGTTGCAGGCACTATACTAGAGTGACCATATACAAAAGAAGGCAGGGCCCCTGCAACTTTAACTGTTGTGATGAAGAGAGAATATCACCAGGAACTAATTGCAAAAAAATGACACTGACTGAAATTCCCTTTTCTCTACAACTGTTAAAGTTACATGAGCCCTGACCTGGATTTTATCTGGTCACCCTAACTTAGGTCCTCTGGGAAGAACTTACTCAAGCCAGCCAGAACTAGGCTGGCGAGTGTTACCCAGAGGACCTTTTCTTCCATCGCTCCCAGACTATGGAATGGTCTGTCAGAGGAGGTTAGACAAATTGACAGTCTTCATGAATTTAAGAGAGTCATGAAGACTGTCCTCTTCTGACAGGCCTATCCAGATGAATTTTAAGATGTTTTTAATGTTGTATTGTTCTCTTGCTTTTTAAAAAAATTTAACTGTTGTGATTTTTATGTTTATATTAACACAAGCAATGAAGCTTGAAGACTTCTATGTATTTACCAAATCTTGTCACAACAGAAAATCCAATTCAAGCAGTGGCCAGGAGGTTGAAACTCAGCCTTGTAAACATGGAATTTGGGATTCCCTTCCCCTTTCTACTGTCTAGTGTTTATAGTGACCAAGATAGCTTTAAAATGTGCTGGGATGGCCTAATAAAATCTCAAAGAAATAAGATGAGGAAAGGGAGACTAATTAAGCCTTGCAACATCCAGAAAGTGTGAGCTTTAGAGTGACAACTAGCATATGAAAAGAGACTTAGGACACAATCTGATGTCAGAGTGCTCTGAATATCCTTTGCTCTATGGGCTGACACCTGACAGAGCAGAAGGAGTGATGGGGCAATTTTTGCCTCTCCGTCCTCCATATTGCTTTTCTTTTCCCCCTCTAGGTGGGTTCCTGAGCTCATCTAGAGTGGTCGTGCTGCAAGGGGTAGGACTGGGGCTGGAAAGGCTGCAGGAAACTGCTGATCCCAGCCTCTCCTCTTCCCTCCTTTCCCTGCCGACTGGGATACCTCCTATTTCACTTCCCCAAAGTTGCTTTTGCAACCTCTCATGGCACCTGCAAGGGGTTGGTGGAGAGATTAGAACCCAGCGTTCCCCCTCCTGAGATTGTAGGGATGTCCATGGCCTTGGGAGGGGGAATCTGAAAAGCCCTATGGTCCCTGGGAAACTCTCCAAGGGGTTGAAGGATTGCTCTGTTCAGTAATGTAAAAGAAGGATATTTAAGTAAACATGAGTAATTTCTGCATAGGTCACAAAATCTGAATACATATAAATGATGATGACTATGATGATGATCTTTGTTGGCAGACTGTGGCATCAGTCTTGGCAGTGTCTTCCTCTGCTGCAGAACTATGGCATCCTATTCTATGAAAAGTTCAATGAATTTGTGTGATGACAGTCTGGTAAAGGAAACATTGTGCTTGACTCAAAATGCTGTCATATTTCTGCTATAGCCACAGAACCGGGGCACTACCAGCACAATCCTCTGAATGGCTATTCAAAAGTGAGCTCATCTACAGTCTTAGGCTGCATTCTATGCACATTTTTTTTGAAGTAAGTATCATTGAACTCAGTGTCACTTACATATAAATAAACCTGTATAGGGTTGTGCAGTTAAGCATATTTAAAGAATAAAATATATGGTACAGTAGGTCTGAGGACAGCAATAGCATAAGAGTCTTGGGCCCCAGGACTCATAACATCCCAGCACTCAAAGGATTCCAGCATTCTTTCCCATCCCACAGGAATCACATGAAAATCCCCGGACCATGCAAAAGAAGCCCATGCTATGGCTCCTCTCTCTGCCAGTAGTAACCCAATTTCCTGAAAATGGATGCTGGTGTTAGGGATGTACGGAGTATATAAAATCCATTTTCAGATGACAGAATCAGCTTTTTTTTCAGTTTCCGAATTTGTGTGAATGTGATTTTTGTGCATGAATTTGCATGAATTCGCTCATGCACAAATTCCACCCAACTGTGAAATCCCCCTAAAATGCACATTTCACACTTTAGCCTATGTAGAATGCAAATTTATGGTCAGTTGTGTGTGTGTGTATTTTGCTATGATGAAATTTGCACAACATTCCTGAGGATTAGGGAAACGGTCTGAAAGTTTGCAGACTCTGCCTGACAAGAGAAAAGCTGGACTGTTGCAGAATCTATAGGTCATATTCATAAAAAAATGGGTACCACTGTGGATGTCTCTGACAGCCCTATTTGGTGTGGGGAAGAGCAGGACCATGGATTTCTCCCACATGGTCCAGGCATTTTTACATGACCATCACGATTCAGGAAGCAACCTTAATGCTGTTGGAGTAACTTAAGTACCAGTCCAGTGAGATGCTCTAATTTCCAGAACTCTTCACCTCATTTCTGTCAGAGTAGAAATATGCACTTTTTCAATCATTACAGAGATAGTGAAGTCAAAGGATAGGGTGTGCATGTCAAAAAATATTGTCGTTTATTGTTATCGTCATTTTAGACCCAAAAAATTATCATCTTCATTCATATCGTAGGTGAACCGTATCATCTTCATGATAATTATCATTAAAAAACAATTTTTTTTGCAGCCCTATTTTTAAAGGAAAAATGCCTATAACTTCTGTATTTTAAAAGCTAGTGGCTTGAAACTTGGTCACAGTGCTTATGGGGTATGCCTAAGTATGTGTATGAAATTTGAGATCGATCCCTCTAACCTTTGATTTTACATGAATTTATTACAGAGCGTTTCAGTTCTGACAGGTCAGAATGACAGCTCGCCATGTGCATTCATTCAGACCTGTCAGAACAGAAATGATCTTTAATGAATTCATATAAAATTGAGGGTTGGAGGGATCAATTTCAAATTACATACACATTATTAGGTATACCCCATAAGCACTGTGACCAAGTTTCAAGCCTCTAACTTTTAAAATACAGAAGTTATGGGTATATTTATATGGCAGTCCGATAAAACGATAAAATCGCCCAAAAATTATCGTCTCTGATGATTATTGTAGGTTTTTGTATCGTATCATTATCGTTAAACACATGCATGATAATGACCTTATCATATCGTTATCGTACATTTTAATGATATGATACACATCCCTATCAAAGGATTCCTCTTTTATATATAATTGGATAAGAACGATGAGCTATTATAAGTTTTGAAATAGCCAGCCACTTTCTACCGAATGCTCAGTGGCAAGTAGTAATCACATCTGGGGGTGCTTCCAGATGGACAGCCCCTAATGCTACCAATTAGGAGGCATTATGCAGGTATTTCATCTTTTCCTCCTTTGTGGGTTTTCTGTGGAAAGAGGAAATAGAGAAGTGATGGTGGCAAAACACTGCAAAGTTATTGTTTTTATATTTATATTTGGTGTTGTTCCCCGCCTCGATCTAGATGGAGAGGCGGGTTAGAAATGAAATAAATAATAATAATAATAATAATAATAATATAATAATAATACATGTGGAAGACAATGAAATCTGGATTCCCTATAAAGTTCTGTAAATGAAGCAGGGCAATTGCCCAGTAAAAGCCTCATCTGAAGGCCCCTACGAAATTTTTATAGAATGGAAAAGAGTTTGTTGATTCAACTTTATTTCAAAATTCTCAAATGCTTAGTTGTGTGAGGCATAGGCTGACCATCTGAAAAGGAGGACAGGTCTCATGTAACTTTTAACAGTTGTAGAGAAAACGCAATTTCAGCCAGTGTCATTTGGATGCAATTAGTTCCTGGTGAAATTCCCTCTTCATCACAACAGTTAAAGGTGCAGGCACTAAACTAGAGTGACCGTATACAACAGAAGGCAGGGCCCCTGCAACTTTAACTGTTGTGATGAAGAGGGAATTTCACCAGGAACTAATTGCATACAAATGACACTGGCTGAAACTCCCTTTTCTCTACAACTGTTAAAGTTACATGAGCCCTGTCCTCCTTTTCAGATGGTCAGCCTAGTGAGGCAGGCAGGCTAGTAACCATTTTGTAGGAAATTAAGTGCTCTAGACTTATTTGCAAGGTTAGAGAAAATGCATACCAGTATAATCGAAAACACCAGCCTTAGACCGCAATGACATCCAGAGCTGGCCACGAACTCCAAAGTCCACTTATTAGTGGTTGCTGTCCCCCACGTTTTATTTAATAACTTTGCACTTCCTCTCTGGAAAAAAAACACCATCTAGATTTCAGGGATACATTTTTAACAGCAGGTCTTTGGCTGAGATGACATTCAAAGTCTCATAAATCTTCTGTAGCTCTTCAGCTGCTATCCCTAGTTGCTCATCACTCTGAATTTGGTTGACCACAGAGGGTTATATATCAGCATGTATCCTGAGCTGACAGTGAAAATACATCATAAGATACTTCTCCTCTGATAATCAGATGGCTACTGTTCTTCCTATCTCTAAGACCCATGTGTTGTAGAGCTAACTCTCATGAGGAAAAGCTGCAGTTTTCCAGTGCCATAAATTCACAATAATCCCTGAAGAAAATGAAAGGAAAATCTAGACCACAAGTTGGTGCAGTAATTAGTGTGCTGAGTTTGGACATGGGAAAACCAAGTCCAAATCCCTGCTAACCCATTAAACTAAGTGGGTTTTTTTTCTTTTCTTTTCTTTTCTTTTCTTGTGCAAGTCAGTAGCCCTGTGCAGGCATTCAGTTAATAGACTGGGAAATATGTTAGGATCATGCCTGTTATATGCCCCCGATGGAAAACTTCTCCTCAGAGGAAGTGCTGGAAGACAGGAACCACCTGCCATCAGCAATACCCAGGATCTGCTTGTAGACCAGGAGGAGACTGGGCCCTCATGAGGGCATTAACTGTAGAGGACAAGGACTCTGCCTCAGTGGTGGAGGCAGAGAAACCCCCAGTCCTCAGGGGAGATGCTGCCTGAGAAGACAGGAACTCAGAAAGACTGAGCCAGAGGCCTCCTTGTGAGGAAAGGTCTATTTGCACATAGGAGGCTTGCTCACAAGGAGGCCCTCTTCAGCTGCAGTCACTAAACAGCTCAGAGTTGAACCTCGGGTATGGTTCTGCCAAGCTCCACATATAACAGCAGTGTAAGGCTGATTGACCAGATATGGCAAGAACACTGGGAAGAAGAGGGGGTTTGTCTTCTCTTTGTCCAAGTTTATGAGGTTTTGAATTGTTTAATCAGTTGGTTGAACTTGGCAAGTTTGTATTTTTCAAGTATTATTTGGACATTGTGCAGCTCAAAGCAATCTGCTTAATCTAAGATGGGTAGAATTGGACCTCTGTTTAGGCTGACCATCTGAAAAGGAGGACAGGGCTCATATAACTTTAACAGTTGTAGAGAAAAGGAAATTTAAGCAGGTGTCATTTGTATGCAATTAGTTCCTGGTGAAATTCCCTCTGCATCACAACTGTTAAAGGTGCAAGCACTATACTAGAGTGACCATATACAAAAGAAGGCAGGACTCTGCAACTTTAACTGTTGTGATGAAGAGGGAATATCACCAGGAACTAATTGCATACAAATGACACTGGCTGAAATTCCCTTTTCTCTACAACTGTTAAAGTTATATGAGCCCTGTCCTCCTTTTCAGATGGTCAGCCTACCTCTGTTCAACCTGTGGAGTAAGGGAGACTGTTGATCACATTTTATGGGATTGTATAAAATATTTGTGAGAATGAGAACCTTTCCTTCATTTATTAAGGGAGAAGGGGGCTCCTTTTGGGGACTTGTGTGTTCTCCTTAAGGTCCCTGAGTTTCAATCCTGTATGATCTCTGCATTATGGTGTTATTTGCTAACTAGTAATTTAGTTGGCAGTTTGTATGTCATTTGCTAGGCTAGTAGATGTCAGTAGGTGGCAGTAATAGGGCCTTCAGGTGAAGGAGGAGGAGAAGGAGACTGACCAGACCTTCCTGTAGCCACTTTGCTCCTGGATGGTTACCTGGGCCAGATCTATGCCTTGTGTCATATTGATATGATCCCATCATGGTAATGCTATATCCCTCTTGCACATTTATACCTTGTAGCACATGCAATGATATCTGCTGTTGTATTTTGGATAATATGGAATAAAATGTGGGAAATAATGATATAAAAGTGGAATGTATCAGTGCACTTCAATACTGATAAAAAGCACTAGTGTAAATCTAGCCCAGGACTGATTTCTGGCATGAGTACTTCTGGACTGAACACTGGCTCTTCTTCTGCCTGCCCCTTGTCTGCTGTGTTGCCTTGGAACCTTGTTGCCTGTGACCTGGATTGTTGAGACTTCGATTTTTACCTGATCCCTGCTTGTGCTAATGACCTTGGAACCACTAGGCCAGTGAACCTGCAACTGTTAGACTCAGATGCTGGAAATGTGACACCTATCTCCCCTGTTCATCCAAATACCTGTATAGAGAGTACATCTGCAGAAATTGTATGTGTTTACACTTTCCCCACATGATAAGGAACTGCAGGTTCCCTGATCTTATGTACAGAGCTGATCCACATGAATTGTTTAGACTCTCAAATGCTTGAAGGTCACAATCTTGTGGGTGGGGGTGGAAATATAATGCAATTCTGATTTTCTCCTCCACCCATTCACGGAATGTCTACACAAGGTTACTGTCTCTCAGGTTAATCTGCTTCACAGATTATCACCCAGTCTGATGATAAATGAGATACAAACTGTAAAGCATTTGTAGCATTCTGAAGTAATTAATAAAACCAATATATTCTGATGTATGCATCCATCTTGTTGCAAGTTCTATGAATTTCCATGGATGCCAAACAACTGGATGCTTTTGTAACACAGTGATCACAAGGGTAATTTTTATAACATGATGAAGTAGTCTAATTATTTAGGCTTTCTTTTAATATCTCTTGGAAATGTTCTTCAGAAAAGAGCACATAAAATATGTGATTCTTTGTTCTTAGGCATTTTAATTAAAATTAATAAATTGTAGGCAAGAAATTATGCTTTGAGATTTGCTTGTTTCAATGTGATGCTGTTTAGCAGATGACTGTCTTTGGAGTGCTACGCAGGTGGTAGAAATTAGTTAAGTTTCAAGTGCTTAAGTAATATTTTCAAGGTGCCTGAGTACTGTAGTGTTGTAACTTACAAGAGAAGAGGTGAACGAGAAGGGCCTCTGGGAGGAGGGTCATGAATAGATGGAGGTAGGCAGTACAGTGACGGGGTGCCAAGGTTACAATCTGGCCCTCCAGGATTTTCCAGATGGCCATGCATGCCAATTCCCCCTGGACACTGACAATTTGGTGATTCCCTGACTTTTGTGCAGTTTTCTCCATCCTTTTAAAGCAGCTCTCCTAAAATAAGCTGGTATTGTGGGCCCTGCCCCTTTTACCTTTGGCCCCACCCACCTCTGCAATGTGTCCAACAAGCGCTTCTACCAAATGGAATTTGGCCTTCAGGCTGAAAGACGTTCAAAGTCCCTCCTTTACAAAAATTATGGTGGGCAAAGATCAATCAGAGAGAAGATCTGTTCATAAAATAACACAAGAGATCAACACCCCAGCATCAACAGGAACTGATCATCATGCAAGCACTACTGAGAAAATTACTGCAAAGCATTCCACTGCTCTGTAAAGAAAGTGACACTTCAAAGACACCTGGTGATTTTCCCAGTATTTGTTTGTTGTTCTGGGCCTCTTCCCCTGAAGAAATATGGTAGGAAACTCTTTTTGTTATTATTTTTTAAATTAATTTTAAAAATGAGCTACAACTTTGGAATCTGGCCAGTTCTTGTGTTCATAAAATTCAGCCCTGGACAACATCTGATCCACCATGCCAGATGGACCCTTCGAATCATGAAAGGCAGCCCACCAAGACTCAATAGTTCTCTGAGTTTTGCTGCCTGCCTGGATCTGCACCAATAGGAAGGTTTTCAAGCCCCTCACCAGCCTCAATGCATGGCTGAAGAATTGAATGAGGCTTGGTGGATGACAAGGTGTCCTGGCCCATCATAAAGTAATATTTGTGGGGAAGCAGGTATAGCTTCTCAGACTGCATCTGATACAACACCCCTGCCCTGCAACACCACCCTACACGCAAGCGCTCACGCACTAGAAATGGGGGAATCTTGTAGATTCACCTTCTCCCACATCCATTTTTTTCTTTAAAAAAATCTCAAGTTCTTTCTCTCCCACATATGAAGATGTCTGTGACTTTTTAAAAATTCTTACCAAAATGAGCTGAAATGAAAGTTTTCACCCTTCCTTGTGAAATTCAGTAGGTATAGCTATTCCCAGCAAGGAGACAACCATGATGTACCTCCCTGCCTTATAGCTGATAAACCAGGTGGTTGTCAGAAAAGTAGTGACAATCATAATTAAGGCCTTAACTTGGTTGATTACACAATGATTCAAACCTAGACTATTAAAAGCCATTTAAATTATTGGGCTTGAATTGAGGAATTGGTCAGTTTCAGTTTCTCCCTTACTTCCTTTTGTCCCAAATACGGAGAATTATTTTATTTATTTATTTTATTCCATTTATATACTGCCCCATAACTGAAGCTCTCTGGGCAGTTTACAACAATTAAAAACATTGAACAATTAAAACACCGATATACAAAATTTAAAAGCATAAAGCATAAAAACAAGTTAAAATTACAATATCCTTCTGGGTCAAAGCACAACAACACAAAAACACAAAAACCCTCATCATATGCTGTTAAATGCCTGGGAGAAGAGTAAAGTCTTGACCTGGCGCCAAAAAGATAACAATGTCATGAACTTTGCTAAGTTCTTTATCAGACCCAAACTGAACAAAATTCTCACTCATCCCTAGTGCATGTGTGTTAAGTTCTTTATCAGACCCAAACTGAACAAAATTCTCACTCATCTCTAGTGCATGTGTGTGTGCAAACTCACATTACTTAAGATGGTGCTTTTGTGGAAGCTAGCTTTGGGGATTAGAGTGAAGACAAGTGGGGTTTTAGTTTTTACTTGGCTGTGACAATTGACAAATGTTGCCTAAGAGTTAAGATTAATAAAGTATTATGAAAACATGAATGCACAAAGTGCTGTAAGGCGATACACGTGCTCCAGAGATGGACTTCCAATTGCCAAAATTTATGCTTAATGCTGTTATCCCACTGTATTTCTCAAAGGAGAAATCTATAAAAGGAAACGACAAAGAAACCACCTCCAGTCATTAAAGAATGAACTATAAATATCTTACAGAAAATAACATTTTTAATCAGGTCATTTCCAGGAGATTATTTCTCATGAATATATATATATATATATATATATATGAACAAAACATGACAAAACCAAAAATTGTTGTTTCTACTAACTGTCCTCTAGTGTTTTCTCATGTTCGCTAGAATGACAGGTCAAGCATATATTGTTTCATGGCCATGATAAAATTTTGCTTACTAGAAGAAATGTCTAGGCATATCTGATCTTGCAAGACTTGGCAAAATCACATCATTGTTTAAGAGAAGACAAGCCAATTTTAACCACCCAATAATAAGAAAAAGAATGAAATGCTGTATACTTATTAATTTAATAAATAAATGCATCAAATGCACACCTTTCCTCAGTAATATGTTTGATGTTCAACCCAACAGTAGTGGATAAAGATGGGGAATAATTTTTTGTTTTGGTTTGTATTTTAATATGTACTTACCTACTTTTATACTTTTGAACCAATAAGCCAACCAAAGCTCAGTTTTCTAAAGTTCACACTTTTCCTAATGTTGCAGTAGAGTTCTTCCATCAAAATATGTGTACAAAAATGTGTATATGTAAATGTTTCAGCTCTTTTAAATTGGTTTAATTTTTGTATGTTAATACTTTTATATTATGTCCTTATTAGGTTGTATTTGGGGTTTTAATTTCAAAAAATATATTTGCAAAATTGCTTGCAAAAATATGTATCATAGTCCAAAATGCTCATCAGAAAGCTGAAAGAAAAGATTGGTTTCTTCAAAACTGTAAAATAGACTTGAAATTGGTTTGCTTGTAATGTAAACAGAGTTCAAAAATTTCACTGGAGATTTCTTACTTATTTACAGTGCATGTCTTTTCAGAAGTAAGCCAACTGAATTCCATGGACTTACTCCCCGGTAAGTGTGTATACCGTTACAGCCTTAATCTTTAAATTCCTAGAGAAATTTAGTAGAGAAAGAAACTGCTGCCCTTCAGATGTTTCATACTATAATTCTGATCAGTCAGAACCAGTAAGACCAATGCAAATGGGTTATTGAATTTTAACTTCAAAACACCTGGAAGGCACCAGGTTGCCTACCCCTCATCTTAGTGATACTTTATATTAGCTTTTGAAATTTAAGCCAACAACAGAGGATAGATAAATGGAAATTGTAATATTAATATTTGCATTGAAAATCAAGTCATGTGCCTCATTATTCAGCCAGCCATGCTAGAAGTTCAGCTAGCCATTTTGCTTTTGCATTACAGCTCCACCAACTGCAAACTTCTAAATGCTCCCTTATTAACAAAGGGTCAGCTGACCTGCCCTCTTCCAGAAACAAGCATTTCCGCTCATTTCAGATTGCTCCTGGAAGTGCTAAATCTCAGCTCCACACATGGAGGGTACCGCTTGCAAAAGGGAATTGTCAGGGCACAAAAGAATCAGTGGGGGCATCAGCATATCAGTTGGATACTGCCCAAATACACTAAAGCTGTGCTTAGGGATGGGCCAATTCACTCACCAGACCTCTACCAGGATGCCCAACCCTAATCTCCATGCTTGGCAAGCCACCTGGCAATCCGCAGGTGCCCAGCGAGTGGTGCTTGCCATCCTGGTGCTCCACCAAGCTGCCATTTTGTGCAGAATGGTGGCTCAGCCTTTTCCATAAATTGCCATTTTGTGTATTTATCTGCAAAATGGTGGCTTGGTGCACACCAAGAGGAAAGCATGAGGTTTCACAGACTCCAATCCAGGAGGGTGTAGCCGGCAGGAACCCGCTAAGTCCAGCCCCAACCAGATGCTCACGACATCCCTAGCTGTGCTTTTAATAAAGTTATTTTCTTTTAACATCATGGCCCCTATCTATCTTTCTATCTAGGTTGCTTCTCCGGAATGACTAAGGAAACATATATAAATAAAAATGCAGTTAAAGCCAAACAAACAAACAAAACCTGCATTAACAATAGAGAAAAACAGCTCTTGCAAAAGCCAAACAACTATTGCAAAACCAGTCAAAATCAAAGTGAAATTGAAAAGTTTTGTGATCGTTTACCTACTCATCTTAATGGGTAGAACATTCTACAGCTTAGGTATTGCAGCAGTAAAAGTTCTGCCACCAGAGGGGGATCATATAACCCCTGCCACAAGTAGAAAGAACGTGAAAGGGGGTTGTAGGGTTATACAGGCTAGCCCTGTCCTCTGCTGCTGACACACCCAGTGGCCTTGTCCTCCTCTTTTGCACATTCAGTGCATGTCAGAAGGGACCCAACATGCTTACTCATGTATGTGCAAAGAACTCCTCCACATGAGAAGGGACCTTTCTTCTGTTGAAATTCTAACCTGGCACATAGGAAGCATATGAGGGGGCCTGATTTCCTGATCACAGCTGACATACAGGCTGATATAAGGAAAGGAATGTGGCTTCAATCCTATCTAGTACTTTACAGATAAAATCAACCCCTTGAATTGGGCAAGAAGAATACAGGCAAGGAGTACAATTAGTATATGAATGCACATCTCCACAAGAATGGAAAATCACACTTTGCATTACTTCTAGCCTCTGAATCACCTTCAGGACAGCTAGGGATAGCGGAGAAATCCACAACAGAATCAAATGAGTTTGGATTTCTGTGAATCCAACCTGCGAAGTCCACAGTGGACAGGCTTTTCCTAAGTTAAACAGATTCCGTGGACTTGCAAACCTTTTTATTTTAACTTTCCAGAATTTTATACAAATTCAGTCGTAGAAAAATACTACTACTACTAATAATAATACAATAATAATAATAATAATAATTTAAAAAACATTGGCCAAAAATGTGCTTTCCCCTCATGGGCTAAAGCATGAAAATGCACATTTGTAGGGGGGTTGCACAGTTGAGGGGGAATCATACATTTTTGCAAGTGTGAATTTGCACAAATCGGGAAAATTGGGAAGAAATCTGATTCCGCCAATGAACAAATGACAGAACAAAAGGAACCTGACAATCTGCAACATGCAGATGGAACGGTTTTTACAAAATCCTTACATCCTTAAGAATGGCTACAATAAAAGCAATATAGTAGGCAAGTTTGGCAGTTATAAAAACATGGATCAAAGTGGCAAACATGCAAGGACCAGCTCCCTTTATTCTGTTCAGTGGGTTCAGGGAAATAACTGTTAAAACCTGTGAGACTCCTACCTGCTCCAAAGAGGCATTTAACTCATCACCAGAAATCTGTCAAGCTCTCTGGAGTCGGCTTTCACCATCCAGGATGGCCATGGTTCCAATTTGCATGTGGCAGCTTTCACAACCTGAAGCGCCTATCAACATTCTCAAGGGAAATCAAATCAAATCAGTCCAGGCAACAGTGACAGCCCGTTCTTTCTGATGTTATTCTATAGAGCTTGTATAAACTACCTCATCCAAATCAGGTGAAATTTGAACAACCTTTTCAGTGAGAAAATTGAGCAAAATTGTCAAAGCTACAGATTGTCCATTTCCTGTTGGGCCACTCCATGGGTCTAATAAGCCCTGAACCACCTGGAGAAGCTCAACTAGGGCATCATCTACACCAAGCAGGATATAGCGGTATGAAAGCAGTATATAAAAGGCAGGAGCCACACCAAACAGGATATAGCAGCATGAAAGTGGTATATGGTCTGTGTCAGTGGGCCCCAACAGTTGTCAGTACACTTCAATACCGCTATAAAGCAGTAGTGTGGCTCCTGCCTTTTATATACTGCTTTCATACTGCTTTCATACTACAATATCCTGTTTGGTGTAGATGAGGCCTTAGTCACATCCTTCCAAAGATTATCCTCTTTTTCTCATTCCTTGTAATTAGCTATTGCTAATAGTGATTCATTTGAGTCATCTTCCCATACTTTTGTAATTATTTTCCACAGCACATCTAGGCTAGAGCTACACTAGTGCTTTTTGTCAGTATTGAAGTGCTCTGATAACTGTTGGGGCAAATTATTCCATAGATCACTTTATCTGGTGCTATTTCCCACTTTTTATTCCATATTGCCCAAAATACCACAACAGATGTCATTGTGTGTGCGGCAAGGTTTAAATGTGCAAAAGGGATATAGTGTCACCATGATGGGATTGTATCGATATGACACAAGGTGTAGAACTGGCCCTTGTTCTTCAAGTATAGTTTTACCTGTGGGCTATTGACATTTCACACACACACACACACACGAAAGAAAGAGAAAGCAAATCCCCCCTCATATTCCTTCTTCCTTTTCTTCAGAGTTTGTTTCTAATAACTTTTCAACTCCCATTGCTCATTCCCTCTGCATTCCAGCTGTGTATTGGCCTGGTGGGTCGATGAGGTGTGTAGATGAATGAACAGGCGATGAAGGAAATCCTTAAATTACACACAAACCCGATCCCTTCTTCTTTTTTGCAAACAAGCTCTAATGGTACAATCCATAGGAAAAGTAGCTGCCTTTGTCACTCTATCCACATGTCTCTCATGTCAAGTGGACCGTTAAAATCTTAGGGTCAGATTCCCCTGTAGGCCATAAATCTGTGCTGTTCTTCAACATTCAGGAAACAGTATGGATGTTGTGGAGAATCAAGCTTGCTAAAAGAGTTGGTTTCTCTTTGACCTGAACCAAGCAAAGCATAAGATACAGCACTGCTTCTGTTCTGCCTACCGACAGTGTGCACCAAAGAGATATTCCACTGCGTGTACATGAGAGTTCTGCATTCAGCAGAAGGAAATCTGCAAATCCCCAGCATTGTCAAAAGCTGATCATTGGCCACATGCTGCATGATTTTTTTCCTTCTCCCCCCCTTAAAAAAAAACAAAAAAGCAAGCTGATGAAGGTGGTGCATGAATTGGACAAGGCTTTGTGAGCTGAAAATAAGTGCTTCTTTAATCTTCAGCTATGGGATGAGGCATTTCACCATGTAATCAAGTTGTGTCATTAAGCTGTAAATGTAGGGGGAAGGTAATAATGGTTTACATGTTTTGCCAGCATTTTCATTTTCAGAGAGCTCATAGATGCATCACTGACAGCAGGCACTCAGGCACTATGACAGGCAGAAAGTAGCATGATCTCAGCAGCCGAGCGAAGGCTGTTTCTACCTGAGGCTTTGCCTTTTCACTAGAAAATGGAAGATTCTGAGAGCTTTCCAAGTAAGACAATTTATAATACGGAGATTCCACCGTGCCAAGATGTGTCAGAAAGGGCCTGGTTACATTGCAGTGCCGTGGCCCAATGTGATAGCAAAACCAGGCATCCATTGCCACTAAATATGCATACCATGGGGAGCTACTGCCAATTCTGGCCCTCTAAGAAAAATAGCTGTATGATATACATGGCGGCAAACAATTGCTTATCTCATTTGATGGTTGATGACTGCAATTTTATCTTGTCTTTTCTCTATGGAGCTCATGGTGGCATACATTAGTCTCTCCCTTGCCCCCTCCTAGCCCAATTTTTTTTTCTTACAAGAATCCTGTGAGGTACATTAGGCTGAGAGATAATGAGAGACTCAACACTCTGTTCTGTGAGTGGAAGGGGTTTACAGCCTAATAGTGTCTCCACACTCCTTCTTGCCATCTCTTCCTGTGACCTTTCCACTGCCACCTTTCCCCTTCTGGCTGCCTCCACAACAATAGCCTCAAAACCTGCTGGTTCTGAGATATCTACTTAAGGTAGTGTGGGGGTTGGTTATTAGATGTGGTGTAAGCTTCCCCCCCCAAAAAAAAGAGATCACAAAGTTTAACTTTTTAAAACTGAAGAAAAATATTGATAATTTAAAAATTTGAATGGATACACACATACCACAAAACAACAACATATGAGCAATAGAATAATAAAACAACCAGGAATAACTATATCCAGTTAACCTAATTAGACTGTATCCCTATTTTATCACAGTCATTTCTGCAAGCAATAACTCACTGCCATTATTCCAGGCCTCTCAACCAGTTCTCCAGTTCTAGCAGCTCAGCTCTGATTCTTCTTTTCGTCTAGGACTCTGGGCTTCCTTCCTTGTTTCCTTCCCTCCCTCCCTCCTTCCCTGTCTGTCTACCACTCTGCCTTTGGCTTATATCTTCTAAAATTATTTTCTTTCTCTCCCCAACCCCAACCAATCAGGAGGATATTTTCTTGTAGGGATGTGCACTGTCCTGAAAATTGTATCGGAATCGGAATTGGGATGTACGATTTTGACCTGTATCGGAGAAAATGCGATGCCCCTCAAATCGCTTCATATCCGATTCCAATACAAAAATCGGACATCCGATGTGAGCATCGGATGCCTATTTTCCCCTAAAGGCTTGAATTGGGGGAAAGAAATGGCTATAACTTCTTTATTTTAAAAGTTAGAGATATGAAACTTGGTGACCTTGGAAATGGGATGTTGCTAGTCATGTGTGCAAATTCCAGAAAAAAATGGTGCAAGCGTGTCATGGCTATAAAGTTTTGAAAGATCGTGGTTCTGGTTTTGGCAGCTGTCAAACTTTGACAGCTGTCAAAGCCAGAAGTACAGATTTTTCTGGGATTTGGTACACATGACTAGCAACATCCCATCTCCCATGTGCCCAAGTTTCATTTTGATCCCTTTTAAAATGAAGTAGTTATAGGCAGTTCTTTTCCCCAATGCTAGCCTTTAGGGGAAATGTTTCCCCATTGGGGGAAAGAATAGCCTCTAACTTCTTAATTTTAAAAGCTAGAGACATGAAACTTGGGGAGACATGACTAACAACATACAATCTGCAATGTCCCCAAGTTTCATGTTCCTATCTTTTAAAATAAAAAGTTCCCCCAATGCAAACCTAGTATTTTCCCCTAAAGGTTTGCATCAGGGGAAAGAAACTGCTATAACGTTTTTATTTTAAAAGATAGAGACATGAAACTTGGTGACCTTCGAGATGGGATGTTGCTAGTTATGTGTGCAAAATTTCAGAAAAAATGGTAAAAGCGTGTCATGGCTATGAAGTCTTGAAAGATCATACATCTCGCTTTGACAGCTCACTTTGACAGCTGTCAAAGCCAGAACCATGATCTTTCAAAACTTCATAGACATGACACGCTTGCATCAATTTTTATGGAATTTTGCCCACGTAACTAGCAACATCCCATCTCAAAGGTTACCAAGTTTCATGTCTCTAACTTTTAAAATAAAGAAGTTACAGCCATTTCTTTCCCCCAACGCAAGCCTATGAGGAAAACTCCCAAAACAGCGGTCCGATGCTCCGATTCTATCTGATCAAAATCGGATTTTAAAAATTGGTTTGGATAAAATCGGAGCTTGTCGGACCAGCATCAGAATCGTTGAACTTAATAATTTCCTGTTTCTTTGAGCAGAACTACCTCTCCACTACATTCTAATTAAACAGTTGACCTTTCAACTATTTGTCATAAATCACGGGAGTTGTGAGATAAGCAGCAGCTACAATGGTTATTAAACAGTCCAAGGTTGGTATGCCAAAAGTATCCGCAGGTCAGGTATAGTCCGAGTGAAGTCAAGGAGCTGGCAGGGATGCTACTGGGATAGAGTACCAGAAACAACAATTGCTTCCAGCAAACACACAGCATCTAAGTCTTGCCTTATATTGTGCTGATGATGTCTGAGTGAGGCCAGCTGCATTGGGCTGCAGCTAGCTTCCGTCTGCTCATGTGATGGGACCCTCCCCAAACACTCTCAGGCTCAGCTGTTCAGCCTTCCTCCTCAATCCCAAATGGAGGCACAACACTACCCCCAGCCCCAAAACAGTGTCTTCCCCTGTCTCTCCTAACATGAGTGTTGGTGATGGGGACAGAGGTGGTCCATAAATGTCTGATGCTCTAAGGTCTCCCTTGCCCCTCCCATTCAGCTTTCTGTTGTAGCCACAAACTCTGTCTGGCAGTACCTTGCTGAAGTTTCCATTTTGACTGCTGACATTCTTGAAGAGGTAAGGGAAGTTCAGAGTCAAAATCAGGGTCAAGGTCATTTCAGGGACCAGCTGGCATGTCTGTGCCATGTGGCTCTGGGACTTCTGGAGGTGGGGTTGCCAGTGGCGAGGCACGCATGTCCCTGGGCAGGGCAGGTTCAGCTTGGTCAGGAACAAGTAGAGGCCTTCTTGAGGTAGATGGCTCAGGCTGCCCTGAGTTGTCCGCATCCCCTGAGGACTCTTCCAAGAGATCTTTGGCTACATTTCCGGGTGGAAGCACTAGACTCAGCTTGGTGGGGCACTGAGCGTGGAAGCGGCGGATAAGCCATGGTACATGTACTTGGGAGGCTTTTTACCAAGAGCGTTCTTCTGGGCCATACCTCTTCCAATCTATCAGGTACTGTAGATGGCTCTGGGACCTGCAGGAGTTGAGAACTTGAGCGACCTCATACTCTTCCTCACTATCGACTGTGATGGGTGGCAGGGGCTGAGAATGAGCATGTAAGGGGTGTGACATGGAGGCCACGACCAACAGTGACCACTGGAAAATTGGAAGCACCTAGAGTGATACTGGGAGCTGCAACTGGAATGCCACAGGGTTTATTTCCCAGGAGATGACAAAGGGGCCCACATGGCAAGCATCTAACTTCCGGGATGGCCTTTGGGATTGCAAGAACCTGGTTGACAGCTACACCCAATCCTCCACCTTCAAAGGGGTTCCCTCCTGGCGGTGGCAATCTGCCTCCCTCTTTTAGAGATCCTTGACCTGTTCCAGTTGGTCCTTCAGGACTGCCTGTATAGCCAGTAATTCTTGGGATTCAAGTTCTGTGGCCAGGACCTTGGAAGGGGGCAGGACTGATAGGAAGAATGTGGGTGATGGCTATAGTTGGCAAAGAATGGAGACTGCCATGTGGAGGCATGTGCCGAGTTATTGTAGACAAATTCTGCTAAAGGCAGGAGACCCACCCAATCGTCCTGCTGGAAACTGGCATAGCATTGCAGATACTACTCCAGAGTTCTGTTCCATCTGGCCATCAGACTGGGGATGGTGGGCCAATGAGAGATGGACCCCAACGTCCAAGGACTGTAGCAAGGTGTACCAGAAATAGGACATAAACTGGGTCCCACAATCTGAGATCAGGCTGTCAGGAAAGCCATGGAGTTGAAAGACCTGGTCAGTGAACATCTGGGCCATGTCCTGGGCTGAGAAGACACCTGCACAAGGGAGGAAGTGTGCCATTTTACTGAACAGGTCCAAGATTGAGGTCTTCCCATTGGAGACCAGCAAGTCAGTAATGAAGTCCAAGGAAACAGCTCACCAAGGTCCCGGGGGAGTTGCAAGAGGGACCAAGAGCCCCTGTGGCCGACCTGGCTGTCCTTTGGCCCAGAGGCAGGTGTCAAATGTCACCACATCTCTCTTGACATTGGCCTGGATACATGGCCACCAAAACTCCTGCAACAGCAAGTGGATGGTCTTAAAGGTCCCAAAATGCCCTGCTGGCCAGCTGTCATGGCACAGATAAAGCACCTCCCCCAGGAGAATGCCTGGAGGTATGTACAGCCAGTCCTGCTGATGCAAGAGCCTATTCTGCATAGAGAATAGGGTGTCTGTGACCAGACCCCCAGCATGGAGGTCCCGCATGTGCATCCAAGCGATTGAGTCACCCTGTTGCAGGTCACACATCTGGTCCACCAAGGCCTGGGACTGGAGTGTGGCTACAAAGTTCTCAGGAGGCATGATGGGACACAGAGAGGTCTCTTCCTTTTCAGCCAGGTACTCAGGTTTCTGGGAGAGTGCATCTGCTTGTTTATTGTGCAAGTATGTCATGGTGAACTGGAACCAGAGTGTGGGGGAGAAATGAACCACAGGATTTGTTGTTGATTGAGGCACCAGGCAGTCTGCAGATGTTCAAGGTTTTAGTGGTTGGTGCATACCTGCACTGGATACTGGTCCCCTTCCAGCAGATGATGCCACATTTCAAAAGCCACCTTTTTTTGCCAACAACTCCTTCTCCCATATGGAGTGATTGAGCTTCTGGGAATTAAATGCAGAAGGGAGAAAGGTCTGATACACCCATACTGGTTGCAGCAGTACAGCGGCCACTGCCTTGTCTGAAGTGTGAGCCTCCACAATGAAGGGTCATGTAGGATCAGGCTGCTGCAGGATGGGCTCTGACATGAAGGTCCTCTTCAGTTGCTGGAAAGCCCATTGGGCAGCCTCGGTCCACCTGAACAGCCTCTTGGTTTTGAGCAACTCTGAGATGGGTACGGTAAGTTGTGTGAAATGGGAGATGAAGAAGCGATAATAGTTCGCAAAGCCTAGGAGTCACAGGCTCCACCCAACTGCATTGGTTCTTCAGGCAGGTTGTTGAGGTCTGGACTGGAAACCCCCAGAGTCAGTTGCCTGGATGCAGGATCCCCAAGGCCTGTTCTAGAATGGGAGAGGGCTCGCCCAGTCTCCAATCTCCCCTCTATCCTGAGGCAGTGGTGAATCATGTCTTGCAAGGTTGCAGGTCTGTCAACATACACCAGCCTATCCAGTATTTCCTGAGAGCCCATCTTGGAACTGGTGCAGGAAAGCAGCCTCGTTCCATGGGAGGTCCTGCTGTAGCAGCCGAAACTCAGTCACATACTCAGTGAGGGAGTGCTGTCCTTGCTGAAGCCCTTGAATGCAGAGGTTTGCAGTGGTTGCCTTCACAGGGTCCTCATGCATGGCCTTCAGCTGCAGGATAAAAGCAGCTAAATTCCCCAACACCAAGCATCATTCCAACAGCAAGGGAGTAGCCCATTTAGCTTCAGAGTCTATAAGCAGGCAGATAAGTAACCCAACCCTTGACTTATCGTCAGGGAATGCCTCAGCCTTCAAGCTCATGAAAAGCTGACTTTGAGCTAGAAACACCAGAAGCTAGTCAACCGAGCCATCAAACTGCTCAGAAGGGGCTATGGGGCATTTCTGCTTCACCACCAGGGTGCCTGCATAGGTTAACCCACTCTGCAGATCTTTAATAAAGTGGCCCTGTTTAAAATCCACTTCTGTGTGTCGTCTCGTTATTTCTCCACCTTCCATTACCCGCAATATCCTAAAAACTGAACCAAATACAAAAGTGCAGGATATTTATGTTCCTTTATAGTTACCCAGTGAATTTTATGGCTGAATGGGAATTTGAATCTAGGTCTCCTCAGTCAGTCATTTTAAAACATTGTAGGATACATGATTGCTTATTTATTTATTTATTACATTTCACCCAATAGGAGAAGTTATCAGAAGAGAGCATGTACTTTGCTATACTATGTGTTAACTACTGAGATATGCCTTAGTAAAACAACAATCTAGTGGTCCCTGCAGGGCTTTTAATGCTTCATTCCAAGCAAAAAAAATAATTTAAAAAAATCCCTCAGCACTATGTAAGTCTGCTAAAATTGCTCTCAGTGATGGTCAAGGTGTATAACAGCTTGGATTCTAGACACAGCTTGTTGAGTTCCATTTCAGTTTAACGTACTTCCCCAAAAAGAGTATTCAGAATTGCAGCTGTGGGGAACTGCAGTGGAATACTCTCCAGGGAACCTCCTTAATGTTTCCTCCTGACATAGAGACAACTGATGAGACAGATAGAAAAACTGCAAATAAAACCACTTTTGTGGGGAAAATCAAGTAGCACAGCTGGGTTGGGGCAGGATCTATGTATAATATTAAGATTCCATTTTTTCCATCTCGGAAGGACATTTAAAGTCGATTATACTTCTTTGGAGGAAAAACATGTACCAGAAAACCAAATAACAGAAATAACAACCAAGAACAAAAAGACTTACGTAATTCCAAATCAAAATGTGCCAATTAGCACTAAAGTTGTTTGATGACCACTGTCTCTGGCTACATCTCAGGGCTAAACTACATGCTTTGTGAAATATGAAATCACATTTAGTGTGTGTGTGTGTGTGTGTGTGCTTAAAAAACAAATAGCACCATAGGAAGGGGCACTCAGGAAGGGGTGGTTTTATTTCCTTTCTGTTGTGATGTAATCCTGATGAAAACCCACCATCACAACAGAAGCTATTATTTGTTACAGGAGAGAAGTTGCTACGGGGTAAAGAGTAAAAACAAACCCTCCCTGTGTGCCATAGTCCCAATCTTGGTTGGGGCCCACAATGGCTTCTATTTTTTTTAAAAAAAGAACCACATCCCAGATACATTAAACCTGATCACACATTTGGTCCTTACACAGGAAAGAATCAGATATATGATCTTGCTTGGAGATATATAAAGATGCAAGGGAAGCCAGGGAGAAGAATGCTGGGAGAAAAGAAAGAATGGCATTCCAGGCAGCATTAGGAACAACTTTGGCCAGATCTACACCAAGCAGGATAGAGCACTATGAAAGTGGTATATGGTATGTGTCTATGGGCCCCAACAGTTGTCAGTGCACTTCAATACCACTATAAAGCAGTAGGGTGGCTCCTGCCTTTTATATACCACTTTCATACCTCTATATCCTGCTTTGTGTGGATTAGGCCTTTGTCCAATGCGGATAACCCTGACTGTCTCCTTCACTTGTGAAGAAAAGGACCACAGTGTAATGAAGTCTTCTCTCCATGTTTTCCTAATCTATCGCATGGGTTAGCTCAGGTAGGAAGTGAGGAAACTCTTTCAGCAAGCAGAAGAGAACTGTCACCACAGCTAAGTGTGATAGTTTTCAATTTTTTAACTACATGTTTCTGCACACCTTGGCAATTATGCCGGTGACAAGTGAGTGTAACACACTGTCAGTCTGATAAGAAGCTATAAATCTGTACCACAAGGTGCAAGGCAATGAATAACCAAGTATTTCTGAATTGACAAGCTAATTACATGCCACCCTATCTTTTGGTTTTGTCCTATAAATGGTTTTCTTCAGTAATTGATTTGGCTGTCATTATGTGCATTCTGGCAAACATATATATATATATATATATATATATATTACATCCCACCCCAGCTGGCTTGGGGCAGTTAACAATTAAAAGAAACTCAAACAACAATTAATAAACAAAAGAATAAAAACAACAATGAAAATATCAAAACATTAAATATATTAAAGAGCCAGCAGTAAAGTCAATAATCAGAGCAACAGATTTAAGGTTTAATCCCTGCTTAGAGGAAGTCTTAACCTGGTGTCGAAACTACAGTGTGCAATTTTTGAATGCAAATGCAAGTTTGGGAACATGTGAGCAAATGTGTCACATTTGTATTCATATTTGGAAGTGAGAATAGAGGAAATTTGCGTCAAACACAAAGCGAAATGAAATTCTTTACATCCCTAAATGTTGTGTCCAGCTGTAGAATATTTTACATTTATATTTCATTTTCATTCTTAGATCTATTAATTTATTGCAATAGCATTTAATATAATCAACATAGACTTGATTGTATAAAATATTTCGTGTCTTCCATCCATCCTAATCAATACTTCATGGATTCTACCATCTCCTGGGTCCTTCTACAGTCTAAAGGCCCATGATAGCAAACTATAATACACAAGCTAGGAAGAGGTCTTGCTGTGCACACATCTTGGTATCAACACTTCTTTCACCATCTTCTTGAAAACAAGCTAATTTAGAGCTTGCTGGGGCTACAAAGAACAAAGAGCAGAAAGAGTGGAGTGAACCAAAATGACTAGCACATAAAATTAGCCTCAAAACACTAAAATGTATACATTGGTAATGTTATCCTTTTTGGCTGTCTTGGACTGTAAGAGATCAAAATTCTACTGCCTCATTATTTTGATGAAGGCTGTAATGTGCATGGACAAATTCCAAAGGATGAAATTGCTCCCTTGATCAGGAATGTGATGAATGCTGTCACCTGCTGCTTCTGGTCACTGTTATTTAGTGGATCTCATAATGACTGCAGCAAACACCCACCCTGAAAGCCAGATGCAACCAGCTTGAGGAATTTATGTATCCCACCTAATAAATTCAGATTATGGTTCTTGGCTTTCATTTTTATTTAGATTTTCATTTTACAGTGTTGCAAAGTAAACCTTGCCATTGTGAACCAAAACGTTACGTGTTATAGTACTGTTTTATGCTGCTTCTTCCCCAATCTGTGAAATTTTCAGAGAAGCCTTTACAGAATAAGTTTTCTTTAGTGGGCAGAGAACTGGAAACCAATGTGTTTTTCTTAACTTTCTGTTTCAAATATAGTTTGGGGCTCTATTAGGTAGAATCCAACATAAGTCTTTCTTAGAGTAGACCCATTGACATGAATGGGATTTAAGTTAGTCATGACTAAATTCAATTGATTTCAATTGGACTAATCTAAGTAGGACTTATGTTGTATTTTACCCATTATGTCCAACTTTAAGAAGGGTTCTTAAATGATATTGCCCCCTTCCTATAATCCAACACACACACCCAAAACACTTTCACATTTCCCCCACTGGTTTCAACTTCTATATATTATATTGGGTTGGATCCAGATAGTGTCATACTTTGAATAGGCATATAGAAATACATGGGACTTATGTTGGACTAACATGATGAAACCTGGGTCCAATCCAATGTTTTGTTTGCATGTTCTCCACCAATCACAGACCAAGAGTGCTATAGGATTTTACGATTTCATATCCAATTGCAATTATTATTATTATTATTATTATTATTATTATTATTATCTTACCCGCCTTTCCCTCCAGATCGAGGCGGGGAACAACATAAATACAAACAATATAAAATACAATATACAATACATAAACTGATTAAAAGCATGTAAAATTAATACATTATTAAAAGCAACAAAGTCTTAAAATTCGACTGGGTAAGCCTGCCAGAAGAGATCAGTCTTTATAGCTGAAAGTTTAGAACTGTACTGCAGAATATGGAAGCTGGGGGAATCCAACATTGTAATCACTAATATCCACAGTACGTTGGATCTTTTTGGTGTAGAGGTTACTACAGTTTATACCTTTCTAAACAAAACAAAACAAAACAAAATAAAAATAGATCAGTAGTTAACTACTTAGGAACACAGTTAGCACAGGAAACTGTCTTCAATCAGTTCAGAATGTTAGTTCATCTAATCCAGTATGGTCTAGTCTTAGCATCTTATAGAATCCCTAAATGTATATAGCCACCACCACCACAAGCAAGAGAAGAAGAAGAATGGAATTTATTGCATATGAATAGTCAAAACAACAACCCTCACAACACATGAGAACAGCCAGGATAGAACATGTGTATTTGCGGCCATGATTTCCAAGATCTTGCCCTTTGCTCTTCATGTACAATTGAATGAACATTTCCAGTCTTTGTTTCAGCTATGTAGCCATGAGAACTGCTTTCGACAAAAGCTCTACAGAGTTTCCTGTAGCACTGCAAATAGAACAAACTTCATAATGTGTGGCTTTCCTCTAAGCCTTCCATACTTAACACCAGCAATTTGTTCTAGAAGAGGATGCCTTTGGGGACATCTAGTACTTCAGGACAAAGATAATAACATTCTTCAGCTCGCCCACAGACAAAGCATAATAAGTGCTTCATATCATAATCCATTCTACACAATTTTCTTTTGTGTATGCAGATGGATAAAATGAGTTCCTGACAGCTGGGCTACTTCATCTTCAGATCGACAGTTCATTATGCTCTTCCAAAATCAGAAATAAATCTGTCATTTCTGTGAATTGGGATAAGCCTAAAATGGAGTGATCTGGGAAAATGTCCTGGATGTGTTTCCCACATTTCCATGCACCTCAAAAGATGATATGACTGTGGCGAATAGTACAATCTTTATATAATGGTTTATTTCCTCTGCTAAGACTTGTTCACAGTGAACTCATTTCTTTTGAACAACCAAGCGGCCCCAACTATTCGTGGGCTGACTTCTGTGACGAAATATAATGCATGAATTGGGCAAACCTTGTACAACAGTTGTGCACTCCCCCTCCCCACATCTGCCATGATCACAGGAATTCATACTGACTCCTCCCACCAAGACCTCAAGTATCTTCAGGTTCTCTGCCTTCCAAAGAACCACACAGTTCCTTCCAAAATTCCAGATAAATGTTGTGGTCAACTGTGTTAAAACTGTATTAGTACACCCCATCCCATAAATATTGTGCCTCACCTCTTATAGTTAATTTAGGCAGAAATCCTATGTGCAGTTATATGTAAGTCCTATTGAATTTAATTAGGCTGACCATATGAAAAGGAGGACAGGGCTCATGTAACTTTAACAGTTGTAGAGAAAAGGGAATTTCAGCCAGTGTCATTTGTATGCAATTAGTTCCTGGTGAAATTCCCTCTTCATCACAACAGTTAAAGTTGCAGGGGCCCTGCCTTCTTTTGTATATGGTATAGTGCCTGCAAATTTAACTGTTGTGATGAAGAAGGACTATCACCAGGAACTAATTGCATACAACTGACACTGGCTGAAATTCCCTTTTCTCTACAACTGTTAAAGTTACATGAGCCCTGTCCTCCTTTTCATGTGGTCAGCCTAACTTAATAGGATTTAAAGCTTTTTCACATGGGTGAAATAAGGAATGCTTGTGACTGGCCACTCACGGAAGTTCGTGGGTCCTTTTGAAGACATCGGCAACATCCTGCATGTCTCCCACACCTTTCCCGGTAATTCCAGTTTTTTAAAAAAAGCAACTGTGGTGTCTCAGTTCTGCTGAAATCTCTTGGGATTTCCTACCTTGTACAGGGGGAGTTGTGCTACAAATCACCCACTAGAGAGTGCTGATCTATTCAAGGCTATGCCCAGCAAGAGGAGGGGAAGTTTTCCATTATACTCACCCCTCTCCAGTTGTGTAATGCAGCCCCATTATGATTGCGCAAGAGAAGCAGGAAGAAAAGCCCCAGTACAGAAACATGATTTCCCCTTAATCTAAGGAAGCCCTGACACATATAGCATTAATTGTACTTTTAATTTAGCATAAGTATCCAAAGGATGCCATTTAAGGAAGATGTGGCTTCAAAGCAATTAATATCTCAACATTCTTAAAATAATATGCTGTAGGACTAAGACCACTGTGTACCTCACTGGTACAGACTGGTTAATAATGGTGCCTACCAATGTTCCTGTGTGTCATGGTACTATTTAAAATTACTTTATATATTTAAAATTATGTTAGGCCACCTTTAAGATAAAACCCTTATGTGATGTTTTTATTGTACATTCTTCCAGGTGCCTGGTAAATGGAGGGTGTGATTTACAAATCTAATCAATGAATATTTAGGCACCCATGTTGGGCCAATTTTTTCACTAGAAAGCACTCAACTTATAATATATATAAGCCTAGGGCTTGTGATGGACAGTTTATTACCCCTCAAAAATAGAAAGTTTGTCACCAAACATACTTGATCATAACTGTAGCTAGTGCTTGTGAGATCAACCTCTTATAAACAACAACATGAATTCACACCAAAGGCATTTGATAGAATTTGTAGCTTCTTAAAATCAATAGAAACTGGCTGAATTACATATTTGTAATGAAGACGCTGTACTGAAAAATAATTCTCCCCTTTAATTGCTACTAATTGCAGTTCTCCTGGATATTGGGTCTCCTACTAGGACGCCTACAGCCTTATGGTTACTTTACTTCTCAATTTTATTTATTCTTCACTTCATCAGATTCTGAAGACTCCCACCCAATATTCACAGCTATAGTGATGACAGCAAGTGCTAAACGGGTGAGATTAACCTTCCTCGAACACCTTTTCTTCTACTTCCCTCCCTAAAATTCACCTTAAGTACCTTCAGGTTCTCTGCCTTTCAAAGAACCCCACAGTTATCATGACAACAAGGCCTGCTGCTTCTGTGCTTAAATGTTAAATGCCAAGTACTTCGTGTCTTGTACACAGCACATCATGTATATCTGCAGGCCTCAAACCAGTGCACAAATAAGCATATGTACATCCCACTGAAATCAGCCGGTCTTAAAGGCACATAACTATGTGCTGGATTGTGGAAATAATCTGCAAAGTGTTTTAAAAAGATTATGAAGCATGGCATTTAGTGAACAGTAGGCTGACCAGATAAAATCCAGGTCAGGGCTCATGTAACTTTAACAGTTGTAGAGAAAAGGGAATTTCAACCAGTGTCATTTGTATGCAATTAGTTCCTGGTGAAATTCCCTCTTCTTCACAACAGTTAAAGGTGCAGGCACTATACTAGAGTGACCATATACAAAAGAAGGCAGGGCCCCTGCAACTTTAACAGTTGTGATGAAGAGGGAATTTCACCAGGAACTAATTGCATACAAATGACACTGGCTGAAATTCCCTTTTCTCTACAACTGTTAAAGTTACATGAGCCCTGACCTGGATTTTATCTGGTCACCCTAGTGAACAGATTAGAACGTTTCCAATGGGAAGTCCTCCAGAGCAGGCCCTTATCCTTCTTGACGAAATGAACATGAACAGTTGCCACTGCATTTGTAGTAAAATTAATAGCATTCAGTTTAAATAAAGCACTGTATTAGTATGATGGTCCTCAATCTGGACAATCAGGGGTTTTAAGGAATTCCTGAGCATGCAATTCCACTTGTAGCCATAAGGTATGATAGTTCTAGCACATTAAGCCACAGTGGTTAAGCATTTCGAGCTAAACATTATGATTTAGTGTGTCATGTGAACCATGACTTAGCATGTTGTGTGAACTATTCCTAACCATTGTGGCTACATAACTGCAGTTTAAACATTCTCACTAACCATTTGCTCTGTTGGGGCCAGATCTACACCAAGCAGGACATGACACTTTGAAAACGATTTGAAAACTGCATGTGGAGTGTGTCCTGACGTAGGACATACTCCATACAGTTTTCTAAACATTTTCAAAGTGTCATATCCTGCTTGGTGTAGGTCCTAAAGTCAATGCAGAAGACTACAGGCACCGGAACTCAGTTAAAACGCATTCATTTGCAAAAGTGCATACAAAATAGCAGAGTTGGAGAAAATACATGCAAAATGCAGCTGTTTTTAAGTGCATGAAAATGCAAACACATTTTAATGCAGTCTATAATATTATTTTGGAATGTGATGCAGTATTGGGACAGAATGGACTTAGTATTGGAAAAATGTGAACCTGAATGAACTTGAACTTGACAGATTCTCCCATTCCTAAATGGATATATTCTTCTGCTTTCTGCTTTGCATAAATCAAGGCTCTCAAGTGTTTCTAAAGCATGAAGAAGAGCTCTCCAGCCGCCTATAAATATAAGCATTAGTTTCCTTAAAAATACTCTGTAATCATCTTTTCAACCCTCCTGTTTATTGGGAAAGGGGGGAGGCTTGCATTTTTTTAATATAAAACAAATGCCATGGGATTTTTTTAACTGAGGTGAAGTCAGATTCTTCGGTCTCTTTAACAGGAATCATCTCCTTCCCAAGCGTTGTTTTTATTTTGGAGTAAATGGTTATACTGATTGGAAGCTGCCATGCATGAATAATACTATCTGGTAAAAGTTATGCATCTCGTATGATGGTCATCTTTGCCCCTAATTTTATGGCGGTACAGCTAAGATAAATGGTTCCTATTTTTAAGTAACATAATAATCCACAGAGATCCTTTGTTTTTGAGGATGTTAATAACAAGGTAGAATGCTAATGCTTTATTTTTAATTCCTTCCCATAAATTAATCATAGTGTTATCATTAACAATGTACTTGCTTTAAAAATAAAATGGTTACAAGGTACATGACATGGACCCCCACGTTAAGGGCTTCGTGGGCACAGTCCTATGCATATTTTGACAGAAAAAAATGCCCTACAACTCCCAGGATTTCATAGGTCTGCCTTCTGTCTGGGAGTTGTAGGACTTCTTTCTGCCTAAACATGCATTGTAGTGTGCCCTTATTCTTCTGTTGTTATATAAAATGTCTTGTGGGCCCCGTGAACCAAACGTTAGTGCAGAAGAAATGTTGAATAAATTATATTATAGTAAAATTATATCCCCCCCCACTAAAAGGCTACTTGTTAGATCATTTGTGTTCTTCAAGGCCTACCCAGCAATAAACTGCAAAGCTTGCAGAAGGAAGCTCCGCTGATCTGTCCTAATCCAGAAACAAGCATTTCCTTTTATTTCCAGGGTTGCTTTTTGAACAGCTGGCTTTCTGTTTTGTGAGTGGTGGGTCCCACTCGCACAACAAATTGAGCAGGAGTGCAGCAGCAGAAGTGGATGCTGCCCAAAGATGGCTTTAAAGGGGGTTGAGAGAGTATTCATGACAATATGCCTCTAGGCCAGTTGCTTGGAAACATGAGCAGAATGGAGCTATTGCTAGGCTGACCATATGAAAAGGAGGACAGGGCTCATGTAACTTTAACGGTTGTAGAGAAAAGGGAATTTCAGCTGGCGTCATTTGTATGCAATTCATACCTGGTGAAATTCCCTCTTCATCGCAACAGTTAAAGTTGCAGGGGCCCTGCCCTCTTTTGTATATGGTCACTCTAGTATAGTGCTTGCAACTTTAACTGTTATGATGAAGAGGGAATTTCACCAGGAACTAATTGCATACAAATGACACCAGCTGAAATTCCCTTTTCTCTACAACCGTTAAAGTTACATGAGTCTTGTCCTCCTTTTCATATGGTCAGCCTAGCTATTGCACTCATGCCCTACTTCCCTCAAGCAACTGGTTGGCCACTGTGAGAACAGAATACTTGTCTTAGGTCTTAGATCTTCTGTTCTTAATTTTAATTATCAAAAACACTTCCAAGTTCATTCCTGCATCTGAGAGCTGTATAGCCAGGATTCTTCAACTTACCACATCAAAACTGAAAGAACTGAGGTGACTTGGTAGAAAAGGTAGAGAGGCCTTTTTATCCTTTCCCCTGTTGATGTTGTATTTTAATTTCAATGTCAATTATTTATTACTTTTCATATTCTTCCTTTCAGTACCAAACACCCATCAAAGCAATCTACAATAAAAAGAGATTTATCAAAGTTCAAGAAACAAAATATTAATATCACAGATACATAATTTAAAAAATAACAGCAGTTAAAATAAACAGAGATTAACAGCCTTACTGAGTTAAAAGCAGCCCACAACTCCAAGCTTAAAATCAGTCAAAGAGGAAGCTTAACACACATCCCATGGCAGAGGGATATTGCCACCACTGAAAAGCCCCCGTTCTTTGTGCTTTAATTATGGCTACAGATCATATACTATTTAATGTACTTTGAAATATCTACAAATACATAGTATGTTGGCAACCAAACATAAACAACATGACTCACTGGCTGACACCTTGTTATCTGTGACTAAAATTTGAGATAAATATGTTTTTCTCCTCATTAATAAATAAAAAGGAACAAAATTTGAACTGTACAATGTCTTCCAAATTGCCATAGGTACATTTTATTTTGTATTGTTTTTTTGCCATACTGCATTTTCATTATATGGCAGTCCAATAAATAGCAGCAGAATGATCCAGAAATGTAATTTCTATTCCCTCTTCCATTAATATATAAGGACAAGAAAAGAATGGCTGGGCTGGATGGAACGTTCTGTATCAGAACCCAGAAGGTCTCTGGAGAACTAACTCCATTAATGTCTAAAAGGAAACTTGAGGAGTTATCTTTGTCTCCTTGTGCAGGCATCTTTTACAATACAAGTTTAATGTCCACAATCTATATTTGGTCAAATAGCTAGCTTAGAATTTTCCTCTAAGCATCTGCAGAAAATATTCTGTTTTACCTATCTGTTTGTAACACCATGTTATTCTGCAACATATTGTATTTGGGTGATCGAGTTTAGTAATACCAGTGTAATCTAGCCAACTGGTGGGGTTTTCCTTATTCAAGGGCTGGTGTCTCTTTTTAAAATTTATTTATTTATTTATTTATTTTTTGCTGTATCCACCCTTCTGCTTTTCAGACAATAATTTATAGTCTTCCAAAGTGGCTCACATCAATAAAAAGAGACAGGCTGTGACATCAGGCTTAGAAATGAAAAAAGACAAGATGCACAAGGGAAAAAGGTGAGTGGAAAAGACAGAAGAATGAGATCAGTTCTTCAAGGCAAGCTATAAGCTGGTATTTATATGCACTTTGGGCCGGGCCAATCTTCCTTTGCTGGTGTTTTTGCTTGGATAGCCATTGGTGGCTTATTCCTTTGGCCAATGGGTGGGGCAAAACAGGAGCAATTGTCAGCAGGAGCCAAGTGTTCTTTCTGGAAGGGTCAGGAAAGACTGTAGCTGCTCCTTCTCTGGTCCATGGATTGGCCAGGTTGGTCTCCCCCTTGGCCAGGTTGGCCTCCCAGTGCCCCTAGATTACCAGACTGTACTTCTGTTGCGCTGTCCACTCCCAGGACAACTGTCACTTTGAGCTGAGTGTCATCACTGACCAGGAGGAGGAAATTTATAAATTTACTGTATTTGCCTGGGATAGAAAATCACACTACATGTTATGCTAATTGTGTAGTGTGTAGCTAAAGCTTTTTATTTTTTTACTTTAGAGTAAGTGTGCATGTCCCAAATTTGGATCAGGGCCCCCATGCACCAGGAGGAGAGGATCAACCCTTTTTACCACCACCATTTGTTTCTCGAACCACCCTCTCCCCTTGGCATGGCAATTAAGAAAAGAAGAAAACCCTTCATTGATGGCAATGGAGGCTACTTCTTTTATTAATCCCCACGTGTGGTAGGAGAAATTTCAGGAAGCAAATAGTGTATGGGCAGGAGGCTTGAACCTCCCCTCCCAGTATGCAGTGGTCAGAAATTGAATCAGAGCCATACACACTTACTCTAGATAGAAGAAGAAGAAGAAGAAGAAGAAGAAGAAGAAGAAGAAGAAGAAGAAGAAGAAGAAGAGCTTCAGATTCATACTACACAAATAACTGAACATGTAATTTGTCCGAGAGAGAGAGGTTTAAGAACTACGCCAGTAATCGGGGGGGGGGGGGGGCTTTCTGTTGATATGGCAGTAAAGGGGAAAACATTGGCAAGTGTACCTTCTCTTAGTTGAGTTTAATTTCTGAGAAAATCTATTGTCAGAATGACACTCCACCAGTCTAAAGGTTTTAACAGGAAAATAGATTTAGGGAGGAATCCTATGCAAATTTAGACAGAAAAGGGTCCTACAAATTCCAGCATGCCCCAACCAGCCATTTGGGACTGGGACATGGTGGGAGTTATAGGACTTTTTACTATCTATATATGCATAGGATTGGACCTGTATTCTTTGAAGTACAGACTGCAACAAGCCAGGCTGGCTGGCATGCCGTGAATAGTGCTCAAAGGTGCCCTATCAATATTTAGAAAATGGGGTTTCCTGCTGTTCAGAGCGGGTTTTGCTGTTTCCAAAGGAATCTCCTCACTGGACTGCTCTTACAGCTTTCTGGTTCTTGAGTGGGGTTTTGTATGTACCACTTTGATGCTGTACTTGATTTGACAGCAGCAGTAGGTTCACATTTTTGGCCTCTTCCAGCCCAATATAGATGTTCCAAAATGGTTCAATCTGTATAGTTAGGATGGAACTGCATACTACATGGAGGCACTAAAGAAAATGAGCATTCTGTGTTCAGTTCTGCTTGCATCCTCCATAAGATCAAGTTCAACTTAGCCCATTTACTGACATCAGAATGTGCATTTCTCCAATCTCACTAGCAATGAAGTAGAAGTTGAAGCAGGGAAACTCACATCATAATGATGTTAGGACACTGAGGAAATTGTGCTGGATGCTTGAGTAAGGGGAGGGAGAAACTTGACATTGACCTGCCGTTTTCAGCAGTAACCACTCCTCACCCTGATTTGTGTAATGTGTAGTCCTACCCTATGTGTGCACATCATTGCTGTCATGTTACTGTATCTTTCCTTCTTACCTAACCATACTTACCTTCCAAATAGTGCTATGAAAATAGTGAACATGTTTTCTACACTTTTTATTAGCATTCTCATTCAGTCAGTTTGATGGAAAAGAAATTGCTTCAAAAAAGAATTGAAAGGAAATGACATTTTCATGGGTGGGGAGCAGGATTATTGTGCTTGCCTCAGTTACGAGGCGGCTGAGATGGATATGTCCTGCCTTTCATTGTACAATCATCCCTCCAGTGATCTTCAGCCTTCCCAGGTGCCCATGCTTCACTTAAAGCCCATGGGGAAGATGTCATGAGACTTTTTCAAATCAGGAAGCATGGGCAGCCAGGGAGGCTGCAGAGTCATGGAGATATATGTGTAATAAAGAAAAGAACAAATGCAGCAACCATGTAATCTTACAATGATACAGTAAACACTACCAAAAGAAATTCAAAAGAAATTCAAAAGAAATTCTAGAGTGCCCTGACAATGAAGGAGAATACATCAATGTCTTTCACAGGGGAAGACAACTTTGCGGATATTGGGAGGACAGATTTTGGCACAGAACCACCAACTATTCTGCTTTGTGTCCCTTGGATTCCTGCAGTCTCCTTCCACACTTCCTTGCCTCATCTGCACCATATGTCTTCTCTTGGCTCTTCCCCATGCATCTCCAGCTTCCAGTTCTTCCCCAATTGGTCTGCTGTCTCTCCACAAGAATTCTCTTTAGATTTGATTCCAGCTCAAACTGAGGTGTTTTTTTTAAAGAACAGTTATGCAAAGATTTCAATCATGAAAAAGAGAAAAATTGCCTGCTGCACATGTATTTCTTCATTTCAGAGGGCATAGCTAATGTTTCACTTATATGCTGTTTATTGAGAAAAGGGCTCAACTGCATACTTTGGATGAGAGGGATACAGAAGGGTACTTTTTTTCCATGGGAGCTCCATAAAAGATTGGTGAGCCTAGGTCCAGTCAATTTAGCATTCTATGTACTTTAAAAATCCTCCTGAGATGAACAGCCTTGGGAGTATATTGAGTTGCTGCCAACATCCGAAGCCAAAAATCAGGAGATGCTGTCTTCAGCCAACAGTTCCAGTTCAGGAGAGTGTGTTTAATAATACAAGAACCTTGAGTCCATCTTTTTTGTGAGTTTTTCTACACAAAGCTGTTGATTGCCATAGCTACTATCAGTTTCGTCGTAGGATTGAGATCTGGTCTCTACACAAAAAGCTTTTCCTTTCCGGCTTTTCTACTACATAAACGCTAGGTAGCGCAGTTCTGTAGCAGTATAATGCAAATGCACAAGTAGTTCTTTCACTTTTAGAAATAGTACCCCATTTTTTCATTCTAAAAATAAATAAATATTAAACAGGAGAACGCTCTTAAAAAACAGAAGTGAAAATGGAGGATCGTGTCATCTAAAGAACCCATAAACAACTGTGAGTAAGGATTCACGAGTGCACAATAAATGCCCTATGTCAAAATTAAGGCATCCAAAGAGTATCCTTGAGCAGTTTGTTCAATCCACTGAGATATTGGAAAAGGGTATAGCCATCTGGTTGGGTACCTCTTGTCAAGCTTTCAAAAAAACAACAACACATCTACATTGTGTAGCTGCAAACTTAAATTTAGATCCAAACTAAGGACAGCCAGGCCTTCTGCAATAAAAACATATAGAATACAATGGGTATAATCCAAGGGGTTAAATCCAATGATAGTTTAATTTAAGTCTCATTCATTTCAATTGGTCTACTCTAAGTAGAATTAACTATGACTATAATCCAGCACATTTAAGTCTAGGGTGTGTGTGTGTTTTTCTGTAGAAGAAAAATAATCCTGATCAGTTTCCTTAAATTACTTATAACATTATGGAATATAACTTGAAGCATTAGGAACAGAGGAAGCTGCCAACTACCAAGTGAGACAATTGGTCTATATAGCCCAGTATTATTGACACTCACTGGCAGTGGCTTTCCAGGGTTTCAGACAGGGTTATACTCCCCTATGCTGGAACAACTTCCTTATGAGGAAAGGTTGCAATATTTGGGATGATTTCACTTAGAAAAAAAGATGAGTAAGGGGGGGGGGGGGACATGATAGAGATGTATTGAATTATTATGAATGGTATGAAGAAAGTGAGATAGTTTTTTCTAACCTCCCCCTTGATAAAACTAGGACCTGGGTCATCTAATGAAGCTGAATGATGGGAGATTTAGGAGAGACATGGCTGCAAACTGGGCATGGAGCCACACTGTGCGGTTCCGTGCCCAGCAGAGGAGGGAGTGGCATCCGTTTCGCCACCCCCGGGAGGGCAGGGAGGGGGGTGGGGGCCCACGCACATGCACATATGTGTGTGTGTTTTTTCCCCCCACTCACCTTTTCCATAGAAGCACCAGCAGAACTGGGGACGGGGTTCAGAACGGAAGAGGAGTCCTCATATATCAGACCAAAGGCCTGTCTAGCCTAGCATTCTGTTCACACAATGACTAACCAGATGCCTAAGGGAAGCCTACAAGCAGGATGTGAAAGCAATAACCCTCTTCTGCTTATTCGCTCCAGCCCAGGTCATCACACAAAATTGTGTGCATTAGGGTGATGAACCCAGAAGCAGGCACTTCCATGTTCACCGCCCCTCCGGCCCTCTACACCCTGTGGTGCAGAAAGAGCCTTAGTGGCTCAGCTCCCTCTTCCTTTGTGTGACCTAGCTCAGGGCTAAGGAACTTGTGCCTCTCTTCAGATGTTGCTGGACTACAATTCCCATCACCCCTGATAATCAGCCTTGCTGATTGGGCTGATGGGAGCTGGAGTCCAGCAACATCTGGAAGACCACAGCTTCTCCACTCCTGACACAGCTCCTCCTGAGACAACACAACCTCATGGGAGGTATCTGGCACTGGTTAGGGCCATACATTGGAACAATTAATTCCAGTAGTCTTCATTTCCTTGCTATGTTTCAGAATTCCTTCACTGCAGGGAATGGAGCTGCTCACCCATCACGCTGCTAAAGCAGCCACAGCAGGGATGCAGTGAGTCTTCTCTGTGAATGCAGGATAGAGAACAGTTTCTTCTAAGAAGCAGCATGGAAATTGAATTACTGGCTTATTTTTAGGAGAAGTTGGGGAGGGGGAAAGCATGACCTTTTCAATGGTAGACAACAGAACACACCCCTTATGAAAAAGGAATCAATGATACGATTGAGGAGATAATATTTGAAACGAGATCCTGTCTTCTGCCTCCATCATTAACCTTGGTTACAAAGCCATGCAGACTCAGCGCTTGAACATTGTCATGTGGATAGCTATAAAAGCCGTACAAAGTTTTTTTTTTTTTTTAAAAGGCTTGTGGTTAACAAGAAAGGCAAGTGGCATGCTTGGCGCTGTAACTTTGTAATGGTTTTACAATGTTTTCCCACTTTTTCCAGATTTTCTGAAAGCACAAGCAAGGAGCAGGACTCTGCCAGCTAGTGGCATCATACCACCGACATTTATGCATTCATTTGAACACATGGAAAGGGCCTTAGATACACATTGTTTAATGTGCATAGGGGACTATAGGGATTTCCTTTTCCCAACTCTGTCCTAATCTCTGTGGAAACTGTTCCTTCACTGGGCAATTCCACTTATGGGGTACCTTATTTATAGAAAGTGATGATTTTTCTGGGCCTAGGAAACTCTCTGCCACTATAACTTAAGAATTCCACAAGCTGACCCTTTTTCACTGCCACCAATTCTGTTAGAACACTCTAAAACATTGTTATCTTTTCGGTGCCAGGTCAAGACTTTCCTCTTCTCTCAGGCATTTGGCAATATCTGAGGAGCCTGGGTTTGTTTTGTTTTGTTTTTGTAGTTTTTGAAGTGTTGATGTGGTTTTTAAATGTATAGATTGTGTATATGTTGTATGTTTTTGCTGTTTTAATTTTTGTATATTGTTTTTAATTGTTTTTAATCCTATGTAAACCGCCCAGAGAGCTTCGGCTGTGGGGCGGTATACAAATGTAATAAATAAATAAATAAATAAAACCTCCTAGTAGCTGATATAAGTGGCTTAGACATGAAGTGGGCACCAACCCAAGAGACAATATGAACTATTGAACAATTAATTTATTAAAGGGATATTTTGTACATAAGGGATTACTAATATTTACTTTGGGGTTTTCAAAAGACTGGCACTTCTTATAGACTCATGAGACAGTGTAGCTGCTGCAAATCTCTAATGACCTATTTTACCTCAGGCCAAATTCACTAAACCTCAATCTCAGCCAAATACACTAACAACCAGATCTAGCTCTTTGGTACAGTTTCCCACTAACACCAAAGCTTCTCCTATTTATTCAAGGCTGCTTGAGCCCTTTCTACACCATAGTGGTGTAGAGGGCTCAGGGCAGGGGATCCCAGAAATAGCCACTTCTGGGATCGGCCCACCCAATTTACATACAAATGCGATGGCCTGGACTACTCCCGGGCCGTAACAAGTCATGGTGGCCATTTTAAAAAAACGTTCCACGGAGAGCGCAGAAGTGCTCCTCCACAAAAGTAAGTATTTAAAAAAACTGTGTGCAATTGCCCCCCCCATCTCTTCTCCCCATCTCTTGATGGCCTCAGAATAAGCACGGCTGCACCAGGGTGGGCGGCCACATTCTCGGGACTGCAGAAGAATTTAGATTTTTCTGGTTCCTGAGAACCAAGGAAAATCTCATGCCTCCCTCCCCCCCCTGCCTCCCTCCCCCCCCCCCCGCTACTCCCTGTGCATCATGCGGACTCACAAGGAGCAGCTGGGATCCATCCCAGGCATTTTGCCTGGTGTGGAAAGGGCCACTAGGCTGCTTGGACAGTTTATCTGGGGTTTTGCTGCCTGATCGTATAACTTTGTTCTGGCAAGGTCTTAGGGCAGCCACTTGCTCCCTACACCTCATCTTTACCAGCCACTTATGATTTACCCCATAGAGAAAGAATAGCTTACTATTCAGACCTGAGCTATTAACTTTCGCCCCAGCTTTCTGCTAGTCCTTAAAAACACAAAATACCAAGCAGAAGACCTTCTCTCTCTGATTACCATATACTGACTCTCTCAACTGTTAACTGCCATACCTCATTTCCCAAACAATCTTTTCCACTTAGTTTGAATCCCCCAGCCAATCAGAATTGAATTTACCTGATCCAGCCCCATCTAACAATATTCAAAGTGATTGTCTTTCTCTTCCCCATTACTTAGCAACTACTACATAGGCCATTGACAGTAAGAAAACAAGGCTTCAGGCCTGTTCAAGTATATTATTGCCTCACAGAGACCACAAAAAGTAAACATTACATTAGGTCTCTCTCTCTCTCTCTCTCTCTCTCTCTCTCTCTCTCTGGTATTTCTTCACAGGGAAACTTTCACATATTCAGATGAATGTGCAAGTCTTGGGGGACATGGGGCATGAGCAGAAGATTGTGCCAGTGACAGGTGCATGGTTAGTAGGTGTTTCTCCATTCATGCAGGGCTTCAATTGGAGACTTTCTTTTAATTGTAAAGGTATTCTCAGGATACTTTCAAGAGTCATGGCACTGAACCAATGTATACTGTTGAACGACAGTAATTCAGATGGTATCCTACTGTTTTTCCATTGTGGAAAGAACCCTCCCGATGACTAGATTTAGGTTTGGGATATCTAAATTCCAAAGGGTTAATATTTCTGAGGTTGTCAAGTAAGGGATTTGTATGCCAAAACTTGCAGATAAGATGAGAACTCACAGGTATCAAGTCACATGAATCAGTCCTTTAACTGCTGTACCATATCAGGCAAATAATGCCATCTATGGAACAGTCTACAAACTGCTTATTTAGAGTTTATCTTCTTTTGCATCAGTTGCCAACTGTGGGTCAATTCATACAACCTTGATGGAAATGGTATGGAATGCCAGCAAGCAGTGTGTCTATTCTTGGCTGAATTTCTCAGAAACGTTTACTGATAGCATAGGAGACTAAACACGTATGTTTAAGAAGTATGACTGAGGGCATATGGTGAAGCAGTCACATGACTGTTTCACAAGCATGCAAACAGCCCACACATCCTCCTCAGTTTCCATTTTCAGCCTGCTTCCACAGTCATGTGAACTGACCTTTACTGTCCAGCAAACCAAACAGCTGAATAGCTGGTGTTACTCTACTCGAGATTTCATTAATATATATATATATATATATATATATATATATACATGCACACACACACACACACACACACATACACACACACACAGAGGCCCTTTCCACACCAGGCAGTTTGCCCAGGATGGACCCCGGCTGCTCCCTATGCATCCGCATGATGCACAGGGAGTAGTGGGGGTGGGGGGATGGGCATGTGACTTTTTCTGGTTCCCTGGAACCAGTAAAATTCCGATTCTTCCGCAGTCCCGAGAAGTTCCTGGGACCGTGGAAGAATGTGGCCGCCCACCCCGGTGCAGCCGTGCTTACTCACGAGGAAGCGCAGCTGCAAAATGGACATGGAACTGCACTGTGTGGCTCCCTATCCATCAGGGGAGGGGGTGGCAGCAGTTTTGCCACCCCCGGGAGGGCAGAGTTTGCCCGCTTCCAGACCTCCACACCCCTATGGTGTGGAAAGGGCCAGAGAGAGAGAGAGAGAGAGAGAGAGAGAGAGACTACTGACAGACTTTGAAAGATGGAAGATTGTTGTTTCATCTGCTGTGAAAATTGGTTTTCAGCTACAGTAAGTAAGGCATTATGTAAAATGATAGATTGCATACATTTTATACTGACAAACATCAAGGGCATCTTGTCTTCGATATTTATCACTTCTGCAGCAGGGAGTCAGACTTTCTGGACATGATTCAGTACCCACTCAAGACTAACAAAAATGTGGATAAACTCTAAAAGGAATAGAGCAAGCATGTTTCTTATATATTTATAATGAAGTGAGTTTTGAAATGGGAGGAACATTTTAATTGATTACATAATTGTTTTGGAAAAAAAAACATTGTTGTATAATAAACCACTATTCTAGTGTGCTTCTTCTTCATTATTGTTACCACATGGAAGCCAGCTTAAAAAATTGGACTACCTGTCCTCATGGACCATCTGAAAGCACATTGTGGACTACAAGAAATTTGTAGGCTGCATTTTAAGAATGATTGCAATATGTTCTGTGATTCTCTTTTCAGCCTTCAACATGCTCTACAATCTTGACTTCATGTATCTTTCCAATAACCTGGTGATGTAGGTTATGCTGAGAAACAATATTTCCACACTGAACTCCATAGCCAAATGGGAAGTTGTACACCCCATTTTCCCATGCCAAAATTTGGTGCCATACTCTGCATAGTACTTAACAAAATGCTTAATTGATCCCTATTCAGATTTATTTATTTATTACATTTTTATCTCACCTTTCTTCCAAGGAGCTCAAGGCAGCATACACGATCCTCCTCCTCCTCCTCTTCATTTTATTCACACAGCAACCCTATGAGGTAGTGTCAATGGCCCAAAATCACCCAGTGAGCTTCATAGCTTAGTAGGGACTACTACCTGGGTCTCTGACCCAGTTCCACACTGTAACCGGTATACCACATTGGCTCTAACCATAGAATTGCATTGCCTTGGACCCTACATTTCTGTATAAGAACTTTGCTCATGGGATACTGTCTTGCTCATGGAAGGTAGAGAATTGATTCCTCCTGCAGACCTCTGAAAATATCCTCTGGAAGGTTGGGGTAATTTCTGTAACACTGTGGGAGGTGGCACTGGGAGCTTCAGGGGCAGTGCCAGCTCCAGGTTTTTGAAGACCTCTGAGCAAGACACCCTCAACGGGCCCTGTCCTTCACTGACTCTCACCAGCACCAGCACTCACTGCTATTGCTCCTCATTCTCTTTCTCATCATTGCTACTACCTGCTTCCTTGACAGGCAGAGAGCCAGTGAGCAAGCAGGGAGTGGCATCTACTGCTCCTCATCACCACCGTTGACTGGTCCAGAGTAAGAGGCAGATGAATAAGCAGGTTGCATTGGTAAAGAGGAGGAGCAACTTCAGGGAACTCTTGTCAATGGGCACATCAATGCCTACCATTGATGCCAGCCCTGTGCAAGGGGAAGGGGCAATTGGTAAAAATCACCTTCTCGCTTTTGCCAGCAGGAGCCTCCACAGGGCAAGAGTCCCCTCATGAATGGAAAGGAGCCCTTCCATTCACAGATCGGCATTTCAGGCTGTGCTTCTGAGAACCCATATTGTGAGTTCTGCAGTTCAGATTAGGAATGAGCTGCTTAATGGCCACCCCACTGCCAGTGGAGGGTTTTAAAGATGAAATACAACATGCGTTTGTTGTAGCCAAGAGTGCTATGGTGAATGAACACACTTTATATTTTTGTAGCTCAAGTCATTGCACAAACTACCTTGCCAGCTTATTATTGTAAACCAGAGGAACTGGCAGTCTGCTACACACATTAGCACAGGATGGTGCCCAGTTCAATGGAAGAGTTTGTATTTATGCAGCAGAAAGATACTGAGCTCATTACTTTGGCTGTTTCCTCACCTCCCCACAAAAAGTGCTTTCTTCTCAGGAAAGAAATATTGCATACCTGCATAAATATATTGCAAAGAACTTCTTCTATCATGTATTTAATTATTACATGCTTTATGGTGCAATCCTATGCATGTAGACGTTTAGTATAGCTGGCTGGGGAATCCTGGGAGTTGTAGGTCTTTTTTCTGTCTAAACATGCATAACGTTGTGCCTTTAAGCATTTAAACATAGCAATTGATTATACAGAATGATAAAAATGCTGAGTGAATACACCTTCAACAATTATTAAGACAATTATCTCTGTATATTTAAAATAGAAGAATTTTAAATTTTGGAAGCCTTAACTTTCTGGTGATTGTGTATTGGTTTTTTGGGTTAAGGATAGCACTTTTTTATCAGGTTTGTGCCTTTAAGCACCCAGAAACTGAAGTTCTCTGGGTGGCATACAAATTCAAAACACAAAATACAAACAAAATAATAATGATAAAATTACAATAATTAAACATGTCAGATATTTTTTTAAATAAATAAATAAAAAGGAATAAAAGCACTGTGCATTATTGTGAGCCAATGTGGTATAGTGATTATAGTGTTGGACTGGGACTCATGAGATATGGGCTCTAGTCCCCACTGAGCCATGAGCTCACTGGGTGACTCTGGGCCAGTCACAACATGCCCTCACAGGTTTGTTATAAGGCTAAAATCAAGATGAGGATCACTATGTAAGCTGCCTTGGATTCCTTGCAAGAAGAAAAATGAAAGAATGAGAATAATAAGAATAATAATATGAATAATACAGCCACAGCACACAATAAAATCAAAAATAAAACTTGCAACAATACCTGATGGAACACCTTTCCCGACATGAACCTACCCATCCACTATGCTCAACATCAAAGGTCCTCCTCCGGGTGCCTACTCCAAGGGAAGCTCAGAGGATAGCAACAAGGGAGAGGGCCTTCTCTGTGGTGACCCCCCAATTATAGAATGATCTCCCCGATGAGGCCCGCCTGGCGCCAACACTGTTATCTTTTCGGCGCCAGGTCAAAACTTTTCTTTTCTCCCAGGCATTTTAACAGCTTAAGTGGAGGTTTTTAACTGACTTTGTGGCCAGGCTTCACAGTTTAAAATGTTTTAAATGTCAGCTGTTTTATGTTTATGGTTTTAAATTTTGTCTTTTCAGTGTTCAATTTTTTAATTTTTGTAAACTGCCCATAAAGCTTCGGCTTTGGGGCGGTATATAAATGTAAATAATAATAATAATAATAATAATAATAATAATAATACAGCCTTAAAAAAATCCCTAAAATGCCTCAGAAATGTAGAAAAAATGACTTCACCTAACATTGGAAAGACCATAATTAAGAGACCTGGTGTTTCTCTTGATAAGGCATTCCATATATGGAGGCACCTCAAGAAGGGCCTCAGATGATGGGTAAATATGGGAGGAGAGCCCATATTTTAGGAAGCCTTTATCACCAAAGAAACAATACCTTACATTCTTATGAACGAAGGTAGTACTTCTGTTGTTGCTGCTGTAAACCACTTAACAGAAACAAGACAGCTTGTTTTAATTGTTTTATCCTTGGAGGATTTAACGTTTAAAAATCTAACACCATTTGCAAGTATAGTGTGTTCGCAGGCAAAGAAAAAAACATATACTCCTTCCCGCTTTGAAGAACTTTGTATAAGCCAGTCCTGTTGTAAATGAGATATCACACGCATTTGCTGCTAGGAAAGAGTCAACATAGCAACAGTAAGAATTCAAGGTTCATTAAAATTCTGTTGTTTACCATTCTCTCTGTAGCTATTATAATCCATCACTCTCCTTAACAGTTATTGCTAATAAATGCTTATGCTTTCCATGCTTCAATATACACAATGCGCTGGAACCATTTGTCACTAATGTTCAGCAAAAGAGCCCCTACTGTCAAGTCACACATCGGTCGGTGGGGGGAGGACTTGAGATTTCAAATTGGAGAGTAGAAAGACCTTAGTAGATGGGAGTGAAATTCAACAAAATACAAAGGTTAACAGCACAACCCAATGATGTTTGCTTCTCAATGGCTCCATCCTATTTGTAGTCACAGAAATTGGGACCATTTCCGTTTATTTCTCTGGCAGTATTTATTTATTTATTTATTACATTTGTATACCGCCCCATAGCCGAAGCTCTCTGGGCGGTTTACATAGGATTAAAAACAATTAAAAACAATATACAAAAATTAAAACAGCAAAAACATACAACATACACACAATCTGTACATTTAAAAACCACTTCAACACTTAAAAAAAACTACAAAAACAAAACAAAACAAACCCAGGCTCCTCAGATATTGCCAAATGCCTGAGAGAAGAGGAAAGTCTTGACCTGGCGCCGAAAAGATAACAATGTTGGCGCCAGGCGGGCCTCGTCGGGGAGATCGTTCCACAATTGGGGAGCCACCACAGAGAAGGCCCTCTCTCTTGTTGCCGACCTCCGAGCTTCCCTCGGAGGAGGCACTCGGAGGAGGGCCTTAGATGTTGAACGTAGTGTTCGGGTAGGTTCATGTCGGGAAAGGCGTTCCATCAGGTATTGTGGTCCCAAGCCGTGTAAGGCTTTATAGGTTAAAACCAGCACCTTGAACCGGGCTCGGAAACATACAGGCAGCCAATGCAAGCGGGCCAGAGTAGGTCTTATATGTTCGAACCTACTGGTTCCAGTTATCAATCTGGCCGCTGCATTTTGCACAAGCTGCAGCTTCCGGACCACCTTCAAAGGCAGCCCCACGTAGAGTGCATTGCAGTAATCTAACTTGGAGGTTACCAGAGCATGGACAACTGAAGCCAGGTTATCCCTGTCCAGATAGGGACGTAGCTGGGCCACCAACCGAAGTTGGTAGAAGGCACTCCGTGCCACTGAGGCCACCTGCGCCTCAAGTGACAGAGATGGTTCTAGGAGAACCCCCAAGCTACGAACCCGCTCCTTCAAGGGGAGTGCAACCCCATCCAGAACAGGTTGAACACCCTCCATCCGGTCAGCGGAACCACCCACCAACAGCGTCTCAGTCTTGTCTGGATTGAGTTTCAGTTTATTAGCCCTCATCCAGTCCATTGTCGCAGCCAGGCACTGGTTCAGCACATCCACAGCCTCACCTGATGAAGATGAAAAGGAGAAATAGAGCTGCGTGTCATCAGCGTACTGATGACAACGCACTCCAAAACTCCGGATAACTGCACTCAACGGTTTCATGTAGATATTGAACAGCATGGGGGACAAAACTGACCCCTGCGGAACCCCATACTGGAGAATCCACGGGGCTGAGCAATGTTCCCCAAGCACCACCTTCTGGAGCCGACCCACCAAGTAGGAGCGGAACCACTGCAATGCAGTGCCTCCCTCTCCCAACTCAGCCAGTCGTCCCAGAAGGATACCATGGTCGATGGTATCGAAAGCCACTGAGAGATCAAGGAGAATCAACAGAGTCACACTCCCCCTGTCTTTCTCCCGACATAGGTCATCATACAGGGCGACCAAGGCTGTTGGCAGTAGGAGTTAGTTTCCTGGGGCTCGCCATTAACAAGGTCAGTAGCAAAACTTCTGTCTTCTTTAACACCTCCCTCCTTTCCTCCTCAGGGGAGGGAAAAAAAATCATTTGAGGAATTCCAGTTTACCTCTATCTCTAGCATACTTACTTATTTACATATTTTATTTATATGCCGCCCTATAACAGGTGTGGTATTATTTGATTGTGTTACTTAATTTATTTAAAACATTTATATACTGGTCCACATCTAAACCAATTCTGGAGTGTAGAAAAATAAAAGATAAAAAGATAAAATAATAAGGCACCACATTAAAAAATGTTATTTTAAAAAGCAGAATACCAGTAAAAACTGAAGGCTTCCTGAAATGCAGATGTTTTCAGGAGGCACTGAAAACAACACAATGTTGGCACCTGTCTGACTTCCAGAGGCAGAGAGTTCCATGGAAAGGGGACTCACATTGATGGCTCTTCTCCAGGTGGACTCTAATTGGGTCATAGGCCTATGCGGAATGACCAGGAACATGTTATCTGATAATCTAATTATTGGATAGGTTGTTAAGGGAGAAGCTGTTCTCTCAAGCATCCTTGTACCAAGATGTTTAGGGCTTTCTACACTAACACTAACACCAAAACCTTAAACCTAGCCCAATAGCAAGTTTGCAGCCAGTGTAATTCCCTCATCAAAGGAGTTCCATGCCCCAAAGGAGCAGCTCCTGACAACAGCCAAGCTACTGTATTCTGCATCCTGCTGCTCCAGCTTCTGGAGTAGCCTTAAGGGCAGCCCCAGATGGGCTGAATTCGGATGACATATTAAGCAACGGAGGAGTAAATAGCGTACTGACCAGGAGTTAGGCAGGCGGAGCTCTCCACACGACACACTGCAGCCGGCGCTGCTCGGCACCGGCAAACGCATTGGCTGCAAATAACGAACGCGGCCATGATGAATAGCCCGCCCGCCATGTTGCCCGCCCAACAACCACCTCTAGTCCTCCCACTGGTATCCCAGAACACACCGCGGCCAGAAAGCCATGGGCGCTGCCATCAAAGCTAGGCTGACCATATGAAAAGGAGGACAGGGCTCATGTAACTTTAACAGTTGTAGAGAAAAGGGAATTTCAGCCGGTGTCATTTGTATGCAATTAGTTCCTGGTGAAATTCCCTCTTCATCACGCCAGTTATAGTTGCAGGCACTATACTAGAGTGACCATATACAAAAGAAGGCAGGGACCCTGCAACTTTAACTGTTGTGATGAAGAGGGAATATCACCAGGAACTAATTGCATACAAATGACACTGGCTGAAATTCCCTTTTCTCTACAACTGTTAAAGTTACATGAGCCCTGTCCTCCTTTTCATATGGTCAGCCTAATCAAAGCGGCAGGAGGACATGCCTTTCAAACACCATTGGACGCTCACAGGCAATGGGCAGCACACAACAGCCCCAGCCGGAGAAGCAGGCAGGAGGAGTGGCCACACCAACACAGATGCCGCCCCCACCCCCTTCACAGCGCCCCAACTGGAGCCACCCACGTCCCAGCACACCCGAGGCTCCGATGGGGCTGGGCACGGGCCGGCCGGCCAGCAATCCAACGCACAGGCACAAAGCACGCATGCCCCCGATCCATCGTCCTCAGTGCCCCGCACACCCATCCACAACTGAGGAAGGCCCAGCATGGCCAATGCACGGGCAAGCTGTGGCCGGAAGGCACACCCGGGTGCCACAACCAGACGCCAGGCAGCCCATCCCAGGGAGCAGCCCACACCCACCCTATATGGAAGGCGCGGCAGCCGCGAGGGCACTCAAGGTCCCTGAGCCCCCACCCAAGACAACCCCCCAAGGGCAACTACCCTCACACACAGGAAAGAAGGCAAGAGAGGGGGGAAAGTGAAAAAACTTTATTCAGCATGACATATAAAAATGGTTACATGGGCACAGGGCCACTGCGAAGCATGGGCAGAGTATACGGAAAGGCCAGTCACCCCTGGGATGAGAGAAGGTGACCGGGAAGGCGCAGTGGTGAAGAGGGGTCAGCTGAGCAGGGCATCTCCAAGCAGCAAGTGGCGGAAAGGGAAGGCCTATCCAGATGAATTTTAAGATGTTTTAATGATGTATTTTTTCTTGTTTTTAAAATTTTAACTGTTTGTGATTTTTATGTTTTATATTGTTGTTGTTCCCCGCCTTGACCCGGAGGGAGAGGCGGGTTATAAATAATAATAATAATAATAATAATAATAATTATTATTATTATTATTATGGGAAGGCGGAGAGGGGCGCCATGCCAGGAAGCGATGCCAGTCCACAGAACCAACCCCACAGCCAAAGCTCACACGGGGTAAGGGCAGTGCAGCCAGATCCAGTCACCGATGCTCTCGTGCACCCGGGACGCCTCCAAACGGGTGCGCCGCTCCCCAAGAAGATTCATGGGCCTGGGCAACGTCGCAACATCACGCCCATCCACAGCGATGGCATCTGCGTCCTCACCCGCGCGAGGGAAGTCAGGGTGCTCGGCCAGTAACACGTCCCCACGGGACTCGCAGATGTTGCGCAGGATGCAGCAGCACACCATGACATCTGGGATGATGTTGGCCTGCAAGTCCAGAAAGCTAAACAGGAAGCGCCAACGCTCCTTCAGACACCCAAAGGCGCGCTCCACGGGCTGGCGGGCACGGCAGTGGTAGTAGTTGTATTTACACTGCACGTCATTGCGGGGGTAGCGGTACGGGGCCATCAGCTACAGTTGGAGGGCGAAGGCCTGGTTGGTCAGGAGCAGTGGACCCACTGCACACCTGCACACGGAAGCAGGACTGGAGGTCAGGAAGCGGCCCAACAACAGTTTGACAGCCAGGGGGGAGTTCCAGAAGACGGCCGTGTCATGGCTCCGCCCAGACACGCCTGCATACACATCCAGGAACCAACCTTTGGCATCCACCACTGCCTGGAGAACCATGCTGTAGAAATGCTTGTGGTTATAGTACTCCTCGCCATGGGAGGGGGGGCCAGGATGCGCACGTGGGTCGAGTCCAGCGCCCCCACCGTCCGCAGGAAGCCCAGGGCATGGAAACCATGCATGTTCTCCTTCTTGTCTTCTTGAGGGTTCCTGGCTGCTCCGCTCTCCTGGGGTTTGGGAGCTGGTGTCATCGGGCTGGCTGCCCCGGCTGCCCTCTCCCTCTGGGTCCATGGTGCCAGCGAGGGTGCCTTACGGTGCCTCTGGGTGTCCCTGCCCTGGCCTGGTGTTCCCTGTCTGGTGTGCTTGTGGGATGGTGGGTGCTGGTGGGCTGTTGTGTTTGGTGGGAATGTGTCCTGTGTGGTGGCGTTGTTGTTGCTTGGGATTGTTGCACATACCTTTGGCTGTTTCCCACAACATCCGCAGCTGACTGACCGGCACCCACGGGCGCCCTTTGCCTTGGTGTTCTGTGTGTCTTGGGAATGTGCGTGCCCGGTGCTCGCTGTCCGTCTGTATTGGGTGAGGTGACGGGCGAGGTGGCTTGGCCGACGGGGCCGCTGTCGCCTGGGTGGCTGTGCTTCCTGGTGGGTGGGGGGGGCGGTGGCCCTTGTTCCTGGGTGCCAGGGTGCATCTGGGGGTGTTGGTTGTCCTGTTGCCTGCCCCGTCCTTTGCCCTGGTTCCCTTCTGGCAGCATTGGTTTACCGTTTGAGTGGCTGATTGGGAGCACGGGGCGCATGCTTGCAGAATCCAACCCCTTGTTGCGCTCCATGCCGGCTGCCTGGAGTGGGGGAGGAGGGCGTCGTTGGTTGCTATGGCAGCGCGGCCGGTGAGCTGTTGGGTGTGTGGCTCAGTGGCCGCCCACGTTCTGCCGCTCTTGCCGCTTGCCTCTTTGGTCTTCTGTGATAACGTATTCAATGCAGGGGATTAACGCACGCACGCTCCAGACTACATTTTAGTCAATTGAGTTTGGTCTAAACAACGTGCAAGCACGTTGTTTTGCTCTGTTGTTTATTTCTCCCGATTAGCATACTGTGGGTTGTGTGTGCATTGTGTGTTACTCCCCAGACGACACGATAAGCAACTCAACTGACAGTTGTTTCCCAAACCCTCCGTTGCTTAATATATCATCATTGCAGTAAGCCAGTTTTGAGGTTATTGATGTCTATACCACTGTGGCCAAGCTATCCCTGTCCAGGAAAGGCTGTAGTTGATGAACCATTCAATGCTGGGAAAAAGCATTCCGAGCTGCCATGCCCATTCGGGCCTCTAATGACAGTGATGGGTCTAGGAGTATCCTCAAATGTATCTAATCTTGAAAGGGAATGTAAGCCCAGCCAGAACAGACAATGCATCTATTCTGCCAGACTTGGAGATATTTCACTTTTCTGTACCAAATTGATTATATTAAATAAAAATGAAACTGAATAAAATTGAATAGCTGCTGAAGTGTTTTTGCAAAAAGCTAAAATAAAATGGACTTTGGTTCTCTGTCAAGTTTCTACTGTATGTTAGATACAGTATCATGTCCATTTTCGCTGGATATCTTATTCTTAGCTATGTTGGCAATGACAAATAATAAGAGAAGAGGTGAGAAAAGAGAGGCCATTATCATCTGTTTACCTAGAATCTACTTTTGTTTTCACTCTGTGCTGTGCAGAAGAAGATCACACATACATGCACACACGCAAACACTCATACACACCCCAGTGCCCTATAATGCAAAGCAGTTACTTCACAGGGAAGGTTTGCTTTCTGGCCACACCTTCAATATGTAAATGTTGTCTTTCATTTGTTATTTCTATTTGTTATTTATGCAATTCATCCTGCTTTCCAAGGCCATCTGATGAATTAGCTCATCTGAGGTGCCTGAACTATAAATAAACACAACATCTGTTGGAGTGAAAGGCTTGAATGACTGGCTGTAAAAAAAGAAAAAAGAACACTACCCAGAAATGTTCAAATCTGACCAGGCTCTGTCTGCTGTTGTGAAGGGGGGAATGTACAGTGAAATAGACTTCTGTTTTTATCACTGCTGATTGGTCAAGTAACTTTTTTAAAAATAAAAAGTATCAAGAACTTGTAGGACAATTGGTGCAAAGCAAACAAAAAGGTGATAAAACCCCATATTTTTTAATCTGGAGTCACCTCTTGAAATCCTGTTGAGCAATGTTAGGCAACCTTTCAGGACACCACCACAAAATGGCTGCCATAGGAGTTTACTTTGGCCTTACAAAGAACAAGTAACTTGCCCAATTGGTACTCTGCTTGTACTGAGACAAAGGTGTGGTGTGAGCCCCAATACATAAGCAACTCCTTTAAACTTACATTTTATATTGCTGACAGAAACCTATTTGTGATTTTTTTAAAAAAAAGTGGGAAGGGTTTGGTACCTTGATGGGTACAACAAACGTGCATGAGGGCACACTGGTGCCCATTGTCACCACATTGCCTACCTCTGCTCTAGGGAGTGTTCTCTAATCCAAAGAATAACTATTCCCACTTTACACTCCACAGCAGATTTGGCTAATTAGATCTAGGAATGTCAGAGAAATCTGTTTGGAAGGTGGATCCAAAAGGTTTTCCCATCCAGACTTTGTTTGGTTTCCAATGCAGTGCCCAACTTGGTCTGCAGCAATTTGGTCCAGTTCATGAATTTTCTGAATATTTTGTGCATTTTCCTCCTCAGGTTCTGTGATTTGTGCAAATTTCTGAGCAATGTGCACACATTTCTAAGCAATCTGTGCACATTCGGCCATAACGTGTGCAAATTTGGTCAGAATTTGCAAATTGTTCGGAAATTTGTGGAATTTGCTCAGAAATTTGCACATATGGCAGAACCTTTGGGGGGGGGGGGGAAATGCACAAAAAAATCCCCAGAGTTCGGGAAAAAGCCTGCAGCTCAGTTTACAACACAAATAATTTCATTTTGTCAAACTGACAACTTTTCCTTGCCGCACAGAACAGCTTAGTTCTCTGTGAAGCTGGGATATTTTTCTGCAATCTTTGACACCACAGCCATTGGCTGCCAGGCCTTCACCACAAAATCCCTAAGCACAACCAATACAACCAGTCCATATTGGTCATACCGAATAAGAGGTGCAAATGTACTGAAAGAAGCCAGAAGATGCACATTCTCTAGTTTTGGAGCAGAGTGACTCATGGAACAATAAAGAAAGGGAACGGGAAATCTTCTAATCTCCTCATCAACTAATGTTGCAATTTTGCTGCCCTGGTTCACTTTGAGTTTTCTGGTCCAAATCTAGTTTACAGAAGTTCTGCATGACCAAAAATGGAGTATCACCCATATCTGCCTTACAAATGAGATACTCCTCCCATGGAGCTACTGTAACTATGTCAGCACACACCTATTTCTACCTAATATATGGTGGTAATGGCACTGTGTAATAGATATAAAAGATTCTAAGAATAACCCACCTCACAGGAGATGCTGTCACAGTGATGCCAGTGAGTGCCATTCTGCGAGTCACTCTAGTTGCACATCTTTTTTAGGATTGGAGTTCACAACAGCTTTGCACCATTGTCACAGCTTTCAGTCCCAAAGCTCTCAATCTAAGTATTCCCATGAATGTATTTATGTTTGCTTGATGGTCACTGTCTTCCTACCATGAAAACTGGATTCAGTATACTTTAATTCTACGTATTTATTCAACGCTCTCTTTTTTAACCTTTTCCTCGGTGGCAGAAAACAGTATTCATTATTCTGCTTATCAGTGTGCAAGGCTAGATTCCTCAAAACCGATTCTGTTTCTTTACTTGTTTTGAGATACAAGTGCATAGAGGAATCCGTGAGCTGCATGAAAAGCAAGCTGAACTCAGCCGCTGGTTGACGGATGCAGCCTGTATCACTCATAAAAGCCCTCACTAGAAACAGCAATATTTACAAGTTGTTGCCCTTGGCTGGACGTAACACTCAGAGCCATTTGGGAACCCTGTGTTGTTTTCCTTTTATATATTTTTTTCAGTGTAGATGTTTGCAGAACTTCAAATGCTCCAAGTCTGTTTAATCTCTTCAACAGCAAACTTGTCATGTTTTAAAGAATCAACACCGTGTAGTTGTAACTAGCATCTTCCACCTATAACTTACTCTGTACAATCCTCGATTATTTTTAAAAATCCCATAATGTTGTTCTTGTTTTCATTCTTGGCAGTGGAAGCTGGTGGCTCCAATTTCAGTGGAGCTGTGAATCTATTCTGGCTTTTGCCAGAAACAGTCAGAACTCTAAAGGAGCTATCCAAAAGGCTGAAAGTATTTTGGGGATAGGGTTTAGCACCTTGATAGTTTCTTTAGAGTTCTGGCTGGTTCTGATTGAAACCCAGAATGGATTCACAGCCACACCAAAATCAGAGCCACCAGCCTCCAATGATTCTTGGTCTCTTTCTCTTGCATTTTAAGTCCTCTGCCAGTGGCATACTGGAGATTCTACTCAGAGCAGATGACGCCATTGCAAATCTCAACTCAGAGGTAATATTTAGATCAATTTAATCAAGCATTTGTTGGGTTTTTTTTAAAAAAAACTTATCTCCTGAAGGGTTATGTTACAAATAATTACCGTGACTCAATCAAAATGATAGACAGATTTATGTACACTGTGAATATGGAAATCTAAGCACATTTGTATTACCTGCATTGGTAATGGAAGCTAAAAGAAGCTTGAGAAATCTAACTCATCCAAGAATAGCCATAGGCTAATGTCTTCCTGAGTGAGTATAGCTTGAAAACCAATGGAACGGAGAACGATTATCTCTATAAGAGAGAAATAGGGCCACCAGATGCTTTCAAAACAGTAGGAAGTAATATATTTATTTACTTATTTATTACCCGCCTCGCCCTCTGGATAGAGGCGGGATACAGCAACAAATACAAAATACCATAAAATACATATATAACTAATTAAAAGCATATAAAACAAATACATGATGAAAAGACATCTTAAAATTCAACTGGGTAGGCCAGAACACAGCAGTCTATAGATAGGATTCAGGATCTTCCTTCCACACAAAGGGCTCCACTTATGAAAGGTTCCTCTCCCCTCTCCCCACACACACCACAGCCCATCCTATTTACTAGAGTCTCCTGACTCTCCATTCAGCATTTTCAAGGGGCTGGAGGGACTGCCATGAGAAGCAGGGGATGGGGAAGCCCACCTCCATTATCATAGTTTTTCCATCATATACCTGGATCCAACCCCATGGAAAGAAAGAAACACATTGAAGCCCAGGACTGATAGCTCTGGTGGGAGATGTTTTCCCAGCACTCCTTCCAACTACCAGGGCAAAGCTGGTCTAAAACACCCCATGCCAACCATGGAAGGGGGAAGAGCTATGGCTCAGTGGAACATACATGCTTTCCTTGTAGAACATCCCAGGTTCATTGTCTGAAATGAATGATATGTCACCATCACTGGGGACATAATCCATGCTAAAGGCATTACTCTGTGTGTGTGTGTGGGGGGGGGGGAACAAGAGGAAATTTGATGATTTGATTATCCCAACACTAAATGGTACATTTCGGAGTAAGATGAAAAATCCACTATAGGAAGTGCCAGTCCTTGTGGTGAATTTCATCTGAAGACCCAGTATCTGACTTGGGAACGACCACAGCAGAACAATAAGCACATGCTTTGCATGCATTAAGTTCCAAATTCAATTCACTTAAATAGCCACATGGGAAAGACCTCTGTTGGAAACTTTGGTGAACCCAGAGTAGGCAATACTGAACTAGATGGACCAATGATCTGATTTACCATAAGGCAGCTTCATATGTCCACATGACATCTCCAGCTAAAGAATCTCTGATAACAAGGCTGGGAAAGATCCTAGCTCCAGAGCCCACAACAAAGAGGGCAAGCAAGCACCATTTGACTGGCTCAACGTAAACAAGATTTTATCCCTGGAGTACAGTGCTCTCTGGGGCCCTTTCTACATCATAGGGGTGTAGAGGGAGAGTGATCCCGGACATACCTAATACACACCATCAGCGCACAGGGACCAGCCAGGGGCCATCCCAGGTGAAACACCTGGATGATTGACCTGGAAACAATGAGGTCATGTCTCTCCACAGTACCCACTTCTGTTACAAACTCATTCATTGTAAGGCTCTCTCCTCATGCTGTACTCCCCAAACTCTTATATTACATATATATTTGTCTGCAAGTAAGTAATGCTGATTAGTTTTCAACCTGAATGTAGTTTTTCTCATGTGCTTCTTCCCCTCTGGGCCCATCCCATGGGTACAGCTTCTGAGAAGAAAATATGATTTTGTTCAATAGCCTCTGTGAGTTTCTGCATACAAGATGAATTTCACATATAATTAATAAAAAATGCAACAGTTATGTAAAACTCTACAAAGAAAGTGAGTTCTGTGTAGGAAATGTTGTCTCGTGTGAAGAAGATTCCAAAGATTTCTGTAACTGCACACTTCTTAAGTTGCAATCCTATGTCCAGTTATCTGAGTGATTAAACTCAGTGGGACTTACTGAGATATGTACAGGACTGTGCTGTTAAAGACTGTCCTCTACCATCCATTCAGACCTCAATTATCTCAGCTGAAATAACGTATCCATTATACGTTAGTCAAGAGAATTAAAGAGCCTGCTTTTATAAGATGACATTTCCATATGCAAATATATCTACAGGTGAGCCTAATCACATCTCAACCTTGTCCCTGTTAAAATGATTTGCTTTTGCTCATTAAGGGTGCATTATTCAAAGGTCTTACATCTAATACCTTGGTTAATTTTGTGGCTGTTAGTTGGTAACCTGTCTAATATTGTCTCATTTGTCTTCAGATATTGGCCTGTGAGGTAGAGCAGAGGATTCTGACAACATCCCTGTTGTTGTCATTGTTATAGCTATATTTATAGAGCAATTCACATTTTCTAAGCCCAATACAGAGATTTAAAAATTCCTTGCTGTGGACTTACAATCTAGTAGAAACAATACAGAGGGAAGGGAAGAAGAAAGCAAGTAATTCAGTAGGTGACTGTTCAGGTAACACCATTAGCAGGAGAAGCAGGAGATGAAAGAAGGCAGGAATTGGTGAAAGGATCATGAAGCAAACTTTTTTAAGTGTTGGTCTTAGGGGGATAGGTACCATTTAGGAATGTTTCAGGGCTGCTCCCAGATATATGGCTTCTAGGCATTGGGCAGCTATTTCATCTTTCCCTCTTTAATGGGTTTTTATTATAAGAAAAAAGACTTAAGAAGTGATAGGAAAACAGGGGAAGGTTATACATGGAAGACAACATTATTTGGAAACACTCCCCCCATCCCAGGTAAAATTCTGAGTTTGATACAGGGCGATTGCACAAACGAAGCCTCATTTGGAAGCACTCCAGGCAGCAAAATGTCTTGGGCTACCACTGCCAATTCTTACATCGTGTATCTTGTAGTGACTCAAATGGCCACTGAGAAGACAATTCCTGGAAGCGTTAGAGTCAAATGTCAGCTGGTCCCAGCTCACCTAATGGAGTGGGCTTTGGTGTCAGTCCTCTTTCTCTGATGCAGCCGGGCAGAAATGGGTGCACACAGAAACACTACAGGGAGAGATGGAAACAAATGGCAATTGGCCCAAGCATGGCAATTGGCCCTCAGTGTCTCACTATTCCTTCAGATGCCTCTAGATGGGACAGCATTAGAAACAAGATGCCCCTGCATGAGAAGCTAGTGCAATTAATATCTCTCTCTCTGAAGTAGAGATGGACTAATTGTCACTTTTGCATTCTCCCACATTCAGTTATTTGATATCTCAAATTCTGTTCGTCCCCTATGTGAAGAAATTGGCAATTTTTGGCAAATTCTTATCAAACATGAATTCTCAGTCATCTGCACCAGTCAAACTCAATTAGTACAGATATTCTTAGCATTGGGAGGGTCATGTTGTACCTGCCTGCCATGTAGATGTTAAACATGAGGAGCTTGTTAGAAAAACAAGTTGCAACTCTAACATCGATGAATACTCAGGTGTTCCAACCCAGATATCGAGAGCTTAGCACTGAGCCATGGATGTCAGTTTCAGCTTAGCCCACATTCAAGATATTTTAGGGTGATCATATGGAAAGGAGGACAGGGCTCCTGTATTGAAAGGGAATATCAGCAGGTCTCACTTATACGCATGCAGCACCTGGCAAAATTTCCTTCCCTCTTTTGTATCTGGTCACTCTAGTATAGCTCCTGCAGCTTTAACTGTTGCGATGAAGAGGGAATTTCACCAGGTGCTGCATGCATACAAATGGCACGTGCTGAAATTCCCTTTTCTATATAACTGTTAAAGATACAGGAGCCCTGTCCTCCTTTTCATATGGTCATCCTAAGATATTTTTGCATCATGGTTTTCCACTAATGAAACAATTTGCAGAGTTTGGTAAATTCTTATCAAAAAATGAACTGAATGAAAATCTCACACATTCCTAGTCTGGAGGCCAAAGTCACCGCAGGGCTTGATATGGAGCATGTTTTAATGCTGCGTAGGCCGCACAACTTCAGAAGGCCTTTCCAGTATTACGTATTCTAGTGAATCGGGATGGGGGTGACTACAAAATATGAGAATGTGGTATTTTAAAAATACTCAGTGTGTTTCTTTCCCACTCTCTCAATACAGACTCCATTCCTAAGTGAAGGGCAGGCCTCAGCAGGAGTTCCAGTCTTATGCTTTGATATTTTTCTGAGTGAATATCAACCATGTCAAATTTCCATGGTTATTTATTCATTATATTTTTAAACTCCCCAATAGAAAAGTTCTATAGCTTCCCAACACCCTCTTCCATTTTATTTTCAAAATAAGATGTGGGAATTAGTGATGTTGTAGATTTTGGTCAATACTTAACATTCATAAACAGAAGAGGCAGACATATGCATCATGTTGAATTTTTTTTTTTTTACTGTACTTTGCTGTGCTTGTGCTTCATCTAGGTTTGAAGAGATTCAAAAGCAGCTGTACAGATTCAACCATTACTATATTCACATATGTGTGAAACAAAAATTAGACAGGGGGATATTCTGACACTGAAAGCTTTCATCTGAACAAGTCCTACATGAAATCATATCCATTTCTGTCAGAACTGAGTCATAGGTAGCTGTCAGACTTGAGTTGGGGGCAGGAGTTGTGTGGGATCAAGCTAGGAGGCCAAGCCAAGAGCCGAGACTAATGAGTACTACTGCCCGGGCCACATTCTAGGGGTGGGTGGAGCCAAAGGCAAAAGGGGCAGGACCAAACTATAAAGATGCTAGTATATTTTAGCTTAAAGCTCTTACTTTGAGTAACTAAGTCTTAGGAGCATTTTGACATTTTAGAATGGGGTGGGGGGAATTGCACAACAGCTGGGAACCACCAAATGATCAGGGGATGGTCTTGTTGCTCAAAATGTGTTGGGATACTTTTACTTTATTGTTGCATAGGAATAAACAAATAAAAACTTGGACTTTTTGAGGGCTTCTTCTTCTTCTTCTAGTTGGTGCAGCCCCCTTTCTAATAGGGTGATCATATGTCAGGACATGTCAGGATTTTTGGTAACAAATCCAGAAAGGAGGGGAATTATGAAATTTGGAGAAAAATATGGATTTTCCCCATCCTCCCAAGTCCCTACACCCAATAGGCTGCTCTACTTTATAGTCAATGGGAATGAACAAAAATGCTTACAGCTCTGTCATTTTTAAAGATGAAAAGATGAACTTGGCACCATGATAGTGCTTAGTAGGGGTGTGCATCGGATTGGATCCAATCCACGATCCGAATCTGATCCGCCCCAAAATCGGAAAATTCTGATCCGATCTGACCAACTCTCCGATCCGATCCGATCTGCCAAGGTCTGATCCGGATCGGAAAAAATCGGCGGATCGGACACCATTTTGAATGCTTTTTCCCATAGCCTAGTATTGTGTTACAAAAATGCCTGTAACTTTTTCATTTTTAAAGATAGAAGGATGAAACTTGGGCACTTTGTAGATGGGTTAGGGGTAGTTATCTGTGAGAAATTTCAGAAAGATTAATGCAGGTATTTTATGGCAATTAATTTTTTAATAAAAAAAACAGGAATGCCGATAACTTTTTCATTTTTAAAGTTCCACACATGAAACTTTGCCACATTGTAGGTGGTACATTGGGACCTATGTGTGTGAAATTTCAGAAACTTAGGTGCTTGCCTTGTATGGCAATTAATTTTAGAAAAATGGGTAGTAGTGGGGTAAATACAGTTATGCCTCCAACTTTTTTATTTTTAAAGACACAAACAGGAAACTTGGGCACATTACAGGTAACACTTTGCTTGATATGTGTGTGAAATTTCAGAAAGCTAGATCCAGGCATGTGGTGGCAAGGTATTTTTGAAACAATGAGGAAAGAAACACCTATAACTTTTTTATTTTAAAAGTTAGCAGTCTGAAATTTGCTCACTTTGTAGATGGGTTAGGGGTAGTTGTCTGTCAGAAATTTCAGAATGATAGGTCCAGGCATTTGGTGGCTATGATTTTTTTAGATTAAAAGTTACAACAACACGGAATTTTGACAGACAAAAGAGGGAGGGGGAGGCGGGGGAGGGGGGGTGCAATTGACAGTCCAAGCCTCTGTGGAAAAACTTTTGTAACATTCATCTGTTGATGTTTAGGAATTTTTTTAAAGTTTTATGTATTTTTAAAAAAATTAAAAAAAAAAACCAATGGTGCCATGCCCATCAAATTCAGGTTGTCAAACCTCCTCTTTGGGGTCTTGCACCTTGAGCAGTTTCAGCCCTTGACATCAAGGGGATCTCAAGGTTTTAGCTAAGAAGTGCTGGGCAAGCACTGCATCTTTCCTGTTGCAGATTTGGTGGGCCGTAGGGCACCTGGAGCTAAGCAGAGGTGAGGCATCCACAGATCAAAATGTGGGAATGGATAGGTCAGTCAAAACAGCCAACAGGGCAAAACAGAATGGTCCAGAAGCCTTTTTCTCAGAGTTTCACATCATGGGTGATGGAAGGTCATTCTTAGAGAAAAACTCTCATGACCAACAGTGAGGTGCCAGTCGAGAGAGAGGCTCTCATCTTGACAGATGCCCTGTTGCTATGGATGTTGGAACCTGGTATGTTGTTGCTGTGCTTCACTGCCCCTTCCCTTCCATTTCACTTTGTTCACTTGTGAGCTAGAATCTATCTGCACTGCTGGCATGCAATGAGAACATTTGGAGTGTGTGTCAGTGATAAATAGATAGATTTGTGGCTTTGGCTGGCTGGACTGAAAACACATCTCAGAGATAGCTGTAGCTGAGCCCTGAGAGACTGGCGTGCCACGCAGAACCTTTTAAGAGCTTCTCAGAGTCCAGTGTTGGTGCAGGCAGAGGCGGCTGGTGGCAGAGGTGGTTTTTAAAGGAAGAGTCACCAGATATGACCAAGCAATAAGCTGGCACCCTTCCCCACAGCCACAGGGTACAAGTGTGCATCCGAGCTGGACCATTGGGAGACTTTGGAAGTGGGAGGGAGATTGATTGTTTGAGGCTGGAGGCTTTGGTTTGGCTGCCATGACTTAGAGAGAGAGAGAGAGAGAGAGAGAACAGAGGCTGCACAGACAACCTAGAGACACCTATTATAACTTAGCCTCACTGTGCTGGCATGCAACACAGGGCCTTAGAAAGAGGGTCTCAGAGTCACATGTTTGAGCAGGAAGTAAACAGGAGTTCAAAGTATGGATGTGAAAAGTGGTGCCAATGCAAAAGCCTTGAGAGGCTAATGTATATAAGTGAGAAGTGTGAATGGGCGAAGTAGCGTCTGCTGCCCACAAAACACACCCTAATGTTAGAGTAGAGAAACTTGTGACAATCATAAAAAGGTTTTTTAAAAACCCTGTTAAGCAAGACCTGTTAAGCAGCAGTTTGCAGCGGAGTAAGGATACAATCAGAAAATATATTTGAGGGAAGGGGAGAATGTATCACACAGAGTATAGCAACAAAGTACAGCGAAAGCTACAAAAGTTGGAGTGCTGGACACCCCCCCTGGGGTCGGACATGTTGGTGGGGACGCTCCCTTGGGGGCCGAGCATGTTGTCCTCCTTTTTGGTTTCCAAAATATGGTCACCCTACTTTCTAATTTAAAAAAATGGTTGTGGCCATATATGTTCCAAATGTGTTGTAGGAATAGTCAAACCATTCAAGGACTACATTATTCCTCAATCTTCTTTAGAGAGATATCTATAGATTTGTATCTGAAGTATTTAATGAGTTAATTGGCATGTTAACCGTATTGTGACTAGGCAATTGCAGGCATTTTTGGAATCAAGAATCATTCAAAGTTTGAAAACTTAGTAACCTTTCAGCCCTTAACCTTTAATAAAAGTCTAGATCATTCTTTTCTGTTTATTTTTGTTTTGTTTCATTTACTGGCCTTATATAAAACATCTGTTGAACTTTTATTGAAGAACATCATTGTATACATTGATGCAGCTTTCTTTTCCTTTTATAAATTTAGGGACATTCCCACCCAACACATACACACACATATACTTTGCCAGTTACTGTTTATAGATGGACTAGATATTTCAGAGAGCAGTGATGGGCCAGATCTAAACCAAGCAGGATATAACACTATGAAAGCGGTTTGAAAACAGTGTATGGAATGTATCCTGGGCCCCAACAGTTGTCAATGCACTTCAATGCTTTTATAAAGCAGTAGAGTAGTTCCTGTCTCCTGCCATGGTGTTATTCTTAGCCTGTTGGACTAGGACCAGGGATATTTAAAAAATTTGGAATCCTTGTTTAGTCTTATTGCTCACTAGGAGGCTTTGGGCCAATCACTCTCTGTCAACTCCACCTACATCACAGATTGCTACAAGGACACAATGGCTAGGGGACCATGAAGATTGTCCTAAACTAACTGGAGAAGGGTAGGAAGGGTAAGAAATACATTGCATTGCAGAGATGTAATGAACCATTATGTTGTGTGTGTTTTTGAGGAGAGAGTACCTCAGGGAGCAATCCTGTGGTCCCTGAGAGAGTACCTCAGGGATTATAGGGTTTGGGGGAATCTGCCTCCCAGGGCTGTGGATACTGCTACAGCCTCGGGAGGGGGGTCTCTGGGTTCAGATCCCTCCCCCTGCCCCCCCCCCCATCTAGCCACTGCAAAAAGAACTACAGTGACTGCTTTCAAGGTCACAAATGAGAGAGAGGCTGAGACCATCCTCTGGCCTCTTCAGATGTGGCTCTTCCCCCAGCATTGAGGCCTCTCAGAAGTCCATCCTGAGGGGGGGGGGGAAGCATAAAGGAAGATGGAGAGGCGAACATTGCCTGTGTTGCTGCTCTTGCCCTGCTGGCAGCAGCCCAACAGGGCATCAGATACTTGAAAGCCTCCAAGATTGGAGACTTCAGCTAGATCTACACTACTGCTTTATAGTGGTATTGAAGTGCATTGATAACTGTTGGGGCACAATCCACATTCTATATACTGCTTTCATAGTTTTATATCCTGCTTTTTCTTCTGGAAACAAAGCCCTATGAGGAGAGAACTGGGCATGTTTAGCCTAGAGAAGAGAAGATTGAGGGGAGACATGATAGCACTCTTCATATACTTGAAAGGTTATCATACAGAGGAGGGCCAGGATCTCTCCTCGATCATCCCAGAGTGCAGGACACGGAATAATGGGCTCAAGTTACAGAAAGCCAGATTCTGGCTGGACATAAGAACTTCCTGACTGTTAGAGAAGTACAACAATGGAACCAATTACCTAGGGAGGTGGTGGGCTCTCCCACACTAGAGGCCTTCAAGAGGCAGCTGGACAACCATCTGTCAGGGATGCTTTAAAATGGAATTCTGCATTGAGCAGGGGTTTGGACTCAATGGCCTTATAGGCAACTGTAAAATAGCAAAAAAAAAAGTCTGTGTGGGGTGGGAAAGTGGTGATATTGTACAAGATGTTGTGTGCACCTTGTTTATTTGACTATTTATAGGCTGCTTCATAAAACTATAGTTTTCTGCATGGCTCATAATGGGAAGAAAAAAACAGATAAAAAATGCAGCATAATGATAGGGCAAATTTACCAGATTACAACAGGGCCAGATCCACACCATATGTCAAATCATGATGAATGTGGAATATAGATGGTGCAGGATATGTTATGAAAGCAGTATGTTATTGTGCCCCAACATTATCAGTGCACTTCAATACTGCTATAAAGCAGTAGTGTAGTTCTAGCCCAGGTTTAAAAAGGCAAAAACAGATTTTAAAAGATCTGGTAAAATAAGAAAGTCTTTGCATGTTGCCAAAATGACAACTTCTTTGACAATCTAAAATGACAATCCACATGTGCCAGGTGGGCCTCTCTGTAGGAGAACATTCCACAATTGGTGCTGCCACTAAAAAGGCCTTCTTCTCAATGTCCAGTCATTGACAGAATGGAGACACATGTGCATGTCAACAAGCCATCTAGGCATTTGAATGGAGAATGGTGGTAAGCAATATCAATATTTGAAATAGCAAGCTGGTCATCTTATTGTGTGTAAGCTAGTATCTGCATTAACAGACATTTTAAAACAATTGGTAAATCCTGCCCTCATTTTAAAAAAATGACATATTTACTATTGTGAAGAGACAATACTGTGGGTTATCCCATTGCTAGTCACTACTTTGTGGATTTCTCAATCTATCTGGCAGCTCACCCCTTTGAGGCTATATTAGGAACACCCCACATTCTTTAAAAAAATGTTAAATTTAAAATACAATGCTTAATTATTCCTTCTCTAGCTCTGCTGCCCCCATAAAATGTGAATCCTTTTATTTACTTGTCATCTGTACAATATCTGTCCCAAAATATAACATATTAACATATTTAACTTTTACCTCAGTAAATTACAGTTTTTTACATGGATGTTGTCCCAAATAAGTGTTATTGCACTTCAACAGGGCAAAGATATTTGCTGAAAAAAAATGGTCAGATTTTGCATATCCCTGCTTTCTGATTTACATAAACAGTGGCTACAACTACAATCCATGTATAAATCATGATGCACCATGATACAGAAGTATCTGTTCTTTATATATAAGGATCTTATATAGAGAAGCATCTCCTTATATATGACGAGTAACTATCAAATTTATTCTCACATACCCGTAGAATATAAGAAATAAAGACTATGCATGTAAATATATCCCCAACGTCTCATTACTATGTCTACCAAAGCATCTGTAGATAACAACAATTAGGAACTGGTCTACATATAATTTTGTTAAAAGGATTCTGGCCTTAGGATTCTGCTAATGTTTATGTATTTATGAATGAATAAATCCCACTGAAATCTATGGAACATAATCATAAGTAAATGCATTTTGGGTAGCATCTAGAGATTCAAAAGAACAGATTATCCCAGTCAGAAGCTTACTGTCCACTTTGGCTTTGTACACATCAAGTCGGAGAAAAAGAAGCAAAGCTGAGAATCTCTGCCTTTTAGAATTTAAGGCTCCACAACACAATGTTGCCTATGTGTGTGCATGGAGAGGTGGGTTATTTTTACCTTCTGGCTTTTTACCCCAGCAGCTTTTTAAAAATTATTTATTCAAAATACTTGATGGTGTGGATCATGCCGACTGTCAGTTGGCCCCACCTGCACCTTCAAAGCACTCGCTGCTCAAGAAGGGGAGCTAGCCAGAGTAGAAAGAACTCCCTGCTTGAAGAGGGATGTAACTACACACACACACACACACACACACACACAGGCCATTTCTACATGGGCCTTTTTCCCTGGAGTTGTCCCTGGGTGCTCCATGTGAGTCCAAATGATGCACTGGGACTCCTGGGGGCAGGGGGGACAGGCACGGGTTTTCCCAGGGATCAAGAGATCCTGGGAAAACCTGATTCTTTGAGCGGTCTCAGGACCGTCCCAAGACTGAGGGAGGTGTGGGCACCCATCCCACCTGGTGCCCACTTACTCAGGAGTAAGTGCAGCACCTGAAACGGGCATGGAGCCTCGTGGCGCGGCTCCAGGCCCAAAGGGGGGAAACAAGTCCACCATCCCCAGGATGGTGGGGGTGGATGGGTAGCACACGCGGGGGGGGGGGCTTGCCTTCTCCACCACACTCTGCTCCTTTAAAGTAAAAAAAATGGCACCTGCAACAAGCATAACATCCCACGACGTTGCACTTCAGCTTTGGATGCCCAGGGATCATCCCTACTCCCTCCCTCTACACCCATAGGTGTTGAAAGACCCAGACAGAGAGAGAGAGAGAGAGAGAGAGAGACGTTTGTTTCTGCTTGGGGTCCCACCCCAAAGTACTTCTTTTTTTTTTTTAAATGCACTTTGCAAATCTCAGGCTTCTCCAGAGAATACGAATACCTCCTTCTTGTGCGTGGGTAGTGTCATTGGCTACATAATGACATGGTACACTGATAGTTTGAAACCTGGTCTCATCCTGTATGTGAGTTCAATCCTGCAAAGAATTAAGAATTAAGATTTTATTGGGTTTTGCAAGCAAGAACTAAATTTTGAATGTTCATTGGTACTGCTTTTGGGATACCATGCATTATTCTGCTTGGGCACAGAGAGAAGCAAAGTATCCAGTATCTTGTAAGAGAGAAGGCACAATTTGAAAAGGCAGCACAAATTATACCATTGTTTACAGCTGGAGTACTGAGTGTGCAGATTTGTGGCATTTTATTTCTGAGAGGATCCATTAATTAATTAATTAATTACATTTGTATACCGCCCCATAGCCGAAGCTCTCTGGGCGGTTTACATAGGATTAAAACAATTAAAAATAATATACAAAAATTAAAACAGCACAAACATACAACATACACACAATACACACATACATTTAAAACTGCTACAACAGCCCAAAAAAGCTACAAAAACAAAAACAAACCCAGGCTCCTCAGATAGTGCCAAATGCCTGATATTGCCAAATATTCTTTTTTTATTCAGTAATATATATTAGTGATTATATTAGTGTAGATGGTAATCTCAAACAAACTAGCTCTGAAATAGTATATCATCCTCAAACTCACTGTTCTCCATTTCATGCAACTCACATTAGGATGTCAGAGAAATCCACAACAACTTCAAGTGAGTTCGGCTTTCTATGGCCTGGTTTACCACAATGGGCTGCCTTTTCAAAGTCTCAGAGACTCCATGGACTGGCAGACTGGGGTCTAATCTACACCAAGCAGGATATTGCACTATGAAAGAGGTATGAAAGTGGTATATAAAAGGCAAGAACCACACTACTGCTTTATAGTGGTACTGAAGAGCACTGACAACTGTTGGGGCCCATACAGCTTTCATACCACTATCCTGTTTGGTGTGACTCCTGCCTTTTATATACCACTTTCATAGTGCTATATCCTGCTTGGTGTACATGAGGCATGATTTTCACTTTTAAGGGGGATTGGTGGTTATTTGCATTAGTGCTAATGTGCCCTTGCACAAATGTGTGAATACACCAATGCACATTAGCACTAATGTAAATTAGCGAACTTGCAAATTAGTGCACGTACAATGAAATTCCGGTTAAACAAAAACCTGATTCCATCAATGAGGGGAAGATGGAACGAAAGGTGCTGGACACTCTGCGAACTGAAAACGGGATGGATTTAACAAAAACCTGGACATCCCTAATTCATCATTAGTAATACTGACTCTAGTTTAGTGTTTGTTTTGTTGAAAATATAAATTAAAATCATGAATTCTTATCTTCGGGAGGTGAAAAAAGATGCTGCAATCTATTTATACACTTTTCATTGGAAAGGACCAGAGCACTAACCCTTCAACCATTACTCATCCCTCAGTAACAGCAGTTAACCAATTATATTTGGAAGAAGGGGTTCAGCAACTTTTGGGATAGGTTTGCAGATAGGAAGGCCCCAGAAGTTTCTGGAAGTAGTTGGAACTAGCTTCTCTTTGTCATCATTAATTGCTTTGTATCAATTAATTGGAGCCATTCTGCTATAACTTATTCTTGCTAGACAGCATCTCATTACTTCAGGCAATTAAGTTACAACACCTGGTAAAAAGCTGTTTCGTCTTTAAGGAAGATTTATTTCTTTATGAAATGGCTTTTTTTCTGAAGAATGCTGAAACTTAGTTTAGGCTTTTCTGGCAAGGAAGCTGATGATGGGCAACATCTTTACACAACCAGTCACAAAGGATGTCCCTTCCATACACTGTGTTTTTTTGGTGAAGGAAGGTGTGATTATCTGAATCTCCCATCCTATCACATAAACATTATGATAACTATAATGCATCATACTAAAAATCTATTATGGATGGCAAAAAGTACAAGGTCGTCAGAAACACATTAGAGCATATTCTTCAGCATAACTTCCCTTACCCACACTGCTCTTTGAGCTTATGCCAAAATCTCTGATGACCAAATCATCATACATACAACCTATGGTGTGTTTGGCACTTCACTGATCAAACCCTTTGATTCAACCCAAGCATATCAAAAGCAGAACTCCAATTTGAGCTACGGCTGGGCAGATTTTTTGGACAAGCTTCTTTGGGCCATTTGTGGAGGAAGTTTGGGGAGGGGTTGGGAATGGGGGAGGGGGAACTGGAGGATTGGTTTACCTTACTTTATGCACACATGTAGCCAAGGGTTTTTTTGTTTGTTTTACATTCTTAAAAAGCTGCACCAGCTCACTGGTTTTAGGGCCAGCTCACCCATGAGGTAGGTTGAATCACCTGTTTCAGGCAGCAGATCCAGAAGGGTGGCAGATTGTGCACACCACCCACTGCCAGCCACATGCCCTTCCACTGCTGCATGAGATACACACTTTGCTGTTCTAGCCTCACTGCCCACTTCCTTGCAGCCATAGCAAGAAAATAGGCTGGCATGGTTCTCCTGAGTGATCACCACCCATCCTATGCTTTGCTTTGAGCACCTCAGAGTAAGGCAAATGGCAGGCAGTTGTCTGCTCTGGATAGTTTCATCAGATGCCATAGCAAGAGAGAGAGTGCTGGTGTGGCACTCTGGAGCAGTAAGATGATACCTTGAGTGAGGTATCAGCCTGCCTAGCACTCTAGAGAGCCATGGTGAAAGCTGTCCTAGAGCACCCGGCACAGCTCTTCAGAGCACCACCTGCCCAATGCCTTGCTCTGAGGATTCCTCAGAGAAGTCACATTGTTGTACCGTGCATCTTGTCTTTCCCCCTTTAACATGACTTGGGATATATCTTTCAGTCGGCTGTGCAGTCACTCCTTTCTGCAGTGCAGACTTACAGGAGATTACTGCAGACATGTTTTCTAGTGGTTAGATGTGTTGAATAAGCCACATGTCATTGTCCTTACCCTAGTTTCCAACCATGGACTTGGTCATCCTAATCAATGCTTTACACTGGAAAGTGGACAAGGAAAACATTTCTCACTGGTACTGTTGGATCTTTCAGTACCATTGACCATGATGCACTTCTGGACTGCCTGGCTGGGATAGGACTAAAGATCGCTATTTTGTGATGGCTCCTATCCTTCCTAGAAGGTAAGTTCCATAAGGTGGCAATGACTTATCCACATGAATCTATCTTGCCTCCCATGCTATTTAACATTTTCATACAGTTTCTAGAAGAGCGTATTTATAGATTTGGGGTATATGCCATCAATATACTGATGAAACCCAACTCTCTCTCTCCTTTCCCCTGTTCCATGTAGGTGCAGCTGGTGGACATGTGTGTGTGTGGGGGGTCTTCCTGTGTACCCAGGAATTATTCTCCTCTTGGATGTAACAGGAGACACCATGTGTTCCCTGAAGATGAATTTTGCCCAGTTACATGCATTTCTACTGAAATGAAAACAAGTGAGCAAATGAAGTGGCAATCAGTGGCTTGGAAAGATTTTAAAGTATAAAACTATTTCCTTAATAAGAAATCAAATCAAATTAATCTAACTTATATGTTGTTGAGTTGTAATCAATCTACAGCCTACCCAAAAGAGGGCACAGAATAAATTGCTTTCAGCCTCTTTTTTTACACAGGAGATTATCACTGAAAACAGTGGTGAGATTAAATTGACAAATGCTACTGTTATTTTGAATGATGGATGGAACTTCCTGTGATTGCTAGATGAAACAACAGGACCAGGATTATTGTTGTGATTACCTGGGAACAGAAAAGCATACTCTAATCAGGCATGTAGTTTCCAAAGTTTAAGGGACTTCTTTCGAAAAATAAAATAAAAAAACAACAGTTGTCACATCTCACTAGAATGACTGATTTGGACATATAAATGTTATCCTAGGGATATCATGGGCACCCAAAACAGGGGTGGAATCCAATGGAACCCCCCTCCTGTTCAGCCTTCCGGCCCTCCATTTGTGGACCATGCAGCACTCACTGGACCCATTCGTAAGTGCCACATGGTTCACGAGCATTCAGCTGCCACCCACTCCTTCCCTGAGCTGCCATCTTGTGTAAGAATGGTGACTCGGGTCTTTTCAGTAATGTCATGTAGATTATGTCCATAAAGGGCAATCTATGTAACATTACAGGTGCAGCAAGCTCACATGTTGTAGCAACCAACAGCCATAGACAGAGGTGAGTCTGTTCATCCCTCTGTTACACTGTAATAAATAATCTCTCAGAACTCTGTTTATCAAGGTAAAATGTCTGGTGATAAAATATGATACCTGAGACCACTTTTCCTGTCAGAGATAACTAATGTTCTGATTTCCAAAACACAGATTCTGGGCTACTTCTGCTGAAGTCAATAGGTGTTCTAGACCACAGTTGTGATAATCCCAGGAAAGAACTACCAACAGAGCTTCGGCAATTGGGTGGCATAGAAATGTAATAAATAAAGTAAGAGCTGGCCAGTTGGTTACCCATAAACACAGTTTGCAGGGAAAACCCAAATCTAATGAAAGGTTTAACTAAACTTTGACTGGGTTACCTTTAATCCCTTCATGATTTATTTACAGGCCATATGTTACTGCCATATCTTTGCGCTTTGGTTTACACCTGTGTTTATAACGGTGTACAGAGACCTTCTGAGTGTTCATATTTCATTTTGCCCCAATTTGCAATTAATTATGTTTCTTGAATGATAGTTGACTTTTTGATGTTAAAAATCAAAGTTTATTGTAAATTGTTATAGAAGATCGTCTAATTCTTAAAAAAAGAAAAAAAACTTTATAGACATAAATAAATTCCCAACTTTGAATTATAGTGAAACCTGTTGTTATTCGTGGAATCTGCATGTCAAGAGCTTTCCAATGAAGTGTGTTTCATGAGAATAGGCCAATGGGAAGGTAGTCAAAAAGGGATGACCAACTACCTCCCAACTTTAAATTATATATAGAAGATTAGCACAATGGCTTAGCATTACAGATAGTTGTGCTTCTCAGGGATATGATCACAATGACACAGCTGGCTCTAGTTCAGGGGTGGGGAACCTGCACCCTCCAGATTTTGTTGGACTACACCCCCATCGCCCCTGACCATTTTTCATGCTGGCTGTGGCTGATGGGAGTTATTTATTTAAAGTCCTCCCATGATGGCATACAAAACTAATTAGCTTCATATACCTACTTACAATGTTTCCAGTTTAGGCCCCCAGTGATCTTCTATTTAGCCATCTATCCCCAATCCTTTCAGCTGTGCCTATCCTCCAAAGTTGTTCCCAGGATTCCTGCCTCCCTCATTTGATGGTCTGAAGTGCCCCAGTCTGTGAAATTTCATTTTAACCATGAGAATATCTTGTAATTTAAACAGCCCCTTTCAGGCATGGTTTAGACTTTCTGTTCTCCACAGGCCTTCACATCTTCATGACAAGCAGTAATTCAGCAGGTCACAGCTGGATCAAAGCACAACAAAGAAGTGCCTGAGTGCTTCCTTTCCCTCAGGTGGCCTCAGCAATGGCAGTGGATACCTGGAGAAGTTCTCAGTTGGAGCTGTATCCAAACTTCCTCTCCCTCAACCATATCTGGAGGGCCACAGTTTTCCCACTCCTGCTCTTGAAGATCAGGGGTTCTTCACCACAATACCTCAAAATGATCTTCTGTGTTCAGAAGCATATATTTTTGTTGCAAGCTACAAGGGAAAAAAATGATAAGGGTTGGCTCTCTCTAGCATGTTCTGCTTATGAATGTCTCAGGATGTATGAACTGGTGGGCATTGTTGGACTTTCCAAAAGTGTTTGACAAAGTCTCTGATCAAAGACTCCCAAGAAAACTTAGCTCTGTCATGGAATAAGGGAAGTCCTCTTATGGCTCAGGAACTAGTTAAAGAACAGAAAGCATATTGATAAAGATAACTGGATAAAGAGAAACTGGGTAAAAGTGTACCAGGATAAAGGAGTAGGGATGTGTGAATCAGCAAAACTCAAGCTCACTAAGGTTCTCATTCCAATTCAAAGCATATTCTGACTGGACTCCATATCAGATTGTGAGCTTTCATCAGCCCCATGAAAACCCATGCATATTTTTATGCATATTTTTCCAAAGATACACATCAATTGTACACCTCTTTGGAATGTATGCATTCTTCTCCCATTTATTAAAGCGTATTTATGCATATTTTTCAGAAGTACATATTTTTTTATGTGCTTTTTTCAAAAGACCTTTCCCCACCCTGCCCGCTGGGATGGGGAGAGGAGATTGCGGGCGAGGATGGGGAGAGGTGACGTGGGGGGCCACCATAGGCTGGCCCAGGGTGGTGCCACCGGAGATAGGAGGGGTCTGTGGCTATTTAAGGGGGACCAGGACCCCTCCAAATCTCCACTGTGTGCTCCGCAGCTCCCTCCCGCCCTCCCCTGTTGTCAGTGTGGGTTCGCCGGTCGTCTTTTTGAGGCCAAGTAGGAATTTTTTGCTCACAATCTAACTTGAGTGTGAGTTTTTTCGCCTACTTCACACTGCAAAAGCAGGATGGGTGATAACTAGGTCAATCTGGCAATTTGGTCACTTTATTGGCGGTAGGAGCGGGCATTTGATATGTTTTTAATGGTGAGCATTCACGGGCACTATTCAAGTGATTGGTAACGCCTGAGGGCCAACCACTGAGAGCCCTGCGGCATCAGTTGGGGGGATAAGGCTTACCTTTGGGGCCAACCCGTCTCGTCTACTCGGAGCCCTGCGGCACGAGTGGAGACGACACCGGAAGGCCACCCCCACCTCAGATTGGGGAAGCTCGGGGGGCGGCGAAAAAGCAGGCGCCACTTCCCGGGCTGTGAATGTCTCGCCCGACCCCTTCAATGGCCTGGCTGGCCATGCAAAATGCCCGCTTAGGTTACCTCCCCCCTTTATGCTTGCTTTTCTTGTAAATAAATAAAGTGGCCCTTGTTTAAATCCCAACTCTGTGTCGCCTCTTCATTTCTCATCCTTCGCTCCGCAATGTATGCTTACTGTCAAACGGAATTTTTGTGGTTCATGTATCACATTACAAGCTTGGAAATGTAAGGACTTCAACCACAAATTCCATCCAGGTCCATATTCAGTCGGGAAGGTATGAACTGGGTATATCCTGATCAAAAATGACCTGGAACTAATTTATCATACATCCATAATAAAGAGCAAAGAGTGAGAATAAATGGATAGCTCTCACAATAGAGGGATGTAAACAGTGTGGTCCCTAATTATCTTTATTGGGACCAGTGCCTTTTAACTTGTTTATCAATGATCTGGAGTTAGGGGTGAGCATTGAAGTGGCCAGCTTTGCTGATGACATGACATCATTCAGGGGTAGTGAGTCAAAACAAATTTTGTGACAACAATTCTAATGTTTACTAGTAAATGTCAAGAAGCAGCATCATGACTAATGACCGAAAGACAACTGAAAGCAAGCACCTGTACAAAGTGTTAGCACAAGTAGCTGAATAAAACAGTCTGAATGTAGAAAGTGAAGGGCTTGACAAACTTTACTGAATCATAAAGAGATAACATCCTGGCTAAGCAGCCAGAAGTAGAAGACAGCAGGGTAAATCAGGCCAGGTTTCTATGTGAATAAAACTACCACTACTACAAAACATACTGAACATGCAAGAAATCTAGGGTGAAAAAATGACATTTTTGGCTCCACCTGGGGATGTTGAAGGAATCCAGTTGTGGGGGTGGAACTTGATGAACTTTCATCAGCTTGACCCCCCCTCAGAATCTGTTCCATCCTCCGCCTGCTGGCCCTACTTGGTGTGCAACTACTCAGGCTAACTGGTGAAATTTCCATATTGTGTGTGCGTGTGTATCTGAAAAAAAGTGCAAATTATGTCTAAATTGCACAAATTTGAATAATGTGCACAAATTAAAGACAGTTTGTGTAAATCATACAAATTTGCAGAATTTACAATTGAAATTAGCACAAATTTGTGCACTTTGTGACTGTAATTTGCACAAATCTTTATTTGTGCAAAATTTTAAAAAATGGTTGAAGGTACGAGAAACTCAGGGGAAACGTGGCTCATCTCACAAAAACAGAGTTTGGTACACCACTGAAGTTTGACAACAAAAGGGCTGTTTTCTCAGAGATGAACATCCCTAATCCCCCGTCCCCTGCAATGCCTGCTTGCATGCAAGCCTCCCTGATACACCTAGAGCAGTTAATTAACTTTGCACCCTGCGTGACCCTAGGTGTGGCATCCGGTAACTCCAAGAACAAAGTAACCCTTAGCTTGCACCTTTATTGGGTGTGATCACCTTCCATTACTATTCCAACACAAAGAACATAGCCTGTATTGTCCCCCAGTGCCCAATGACCTGTTTGGTTTGATAGTGGACCAATACAGGCTGAAGCACCTTACTTCCATTCACTTGCAGACATCAGATGTGCTGAAACATCACAAAGTTATGATCCTCTCAGTGGAATAAGGCCTTTGTTTTCTCCTGATTTCACAATCCCATCATTTCAGATCCTTTTTAAAAACATTTATCCTTATATTCTTGGCAGGTTTCTACATTAGAGAGTGAATCTGCACTCTGAAAGGGTTTAAGTAATGCTGTAAAGAAATATGACTAGATCAGAAGGCAAGTTATATGGACACCTTTGGGGACTGTAAACAGTAATGCCAGTACAGATAGAGACAACACTTAAAAGCTTTTTAAAACTGCACTCCGTGTATCCGTGTCAGCTCATGGGGAATAACATCTACTTCCATTTCCTATCTCCTTCCAGACTCATAATTTATATCAAGGAAGCAATAATCAATTACCTAGTGCACAGCCATTCTCCATGCCCCCTAGAAGTGCTGCCCTGCTACATTCCAATAGTACAAGAGTGTATTAATAAAGATAAGAGAACACAGATTGTGAGCATTGGATGAGGTGTTGTGCACACTTTCTGTCACGTTATAAAATATAATCAACTGATAAGGAAGTACCTTACCGTGCAAGCCATTGTGAGAGATTGGCAACAGATATAAACCAAATGTTAAGTTCCTCTCAATCTTTTCAGATTCTCTGCCACCCACCATCATCTTTCATACCATCCAGTCACAGGCTACGTGGCTGTAGAAATTGTGCTCTTTGTATTTGAAGGTTTACAATTTAATTGAAAAAAAATGAGGAAAGGCCACAGCTTAGTGGTAGAGCATACTTTGCATTTTATTCCTGTTTAAGCTTACATAAGAAGAACCATGCGGGATCAGAACAAAGGTCCATCTAGTTCAGCATTCTGTTCACACCGTGGCCAACCAGCTGTCAACTCGGAACCCACAAGCAGGACATTAGTGCATCAGAACTCTTCCACCCATGTTCCCCAGTAACACAACTGGTGTACATAGGCATACCGTTTCTGATACTAGAAGTAGCATAGAGACATCAGGATAAGTAGCCATTGATGGCTTTCTCTTTCGTGAATTTTTCTATCCTCCTTTAAAAGCCATCCAAATTGGTGGCCATTACTATGTCTTGTAGTAGTGAAGTTTAACTATGTGCTGTGTGAAGAAGTACTTCCCTTTCTCTGTCTTAAATCTCTCACAATCAGCTACATGGAATGACCCCGGTTCATCTTAGTGCTGTTGCCTTCACTTTCCTATATTTATTTGTCCATGCCTCCACTTAATTAAGGAAGCCAGATTCTGATTGGACATCAGAAAAAACTTCCTGACTGTTAGAGCAGTACGACAATGGAACCAATTACCTAAGGAGGTTGTGGGCTCTCCCACTCCTTCCCCTAAGCCACACCTTAAACATAGTAAGGGGGACACCCCTGCCTGGTGCCACACAACTCTGGATTGGTGAGTTGCAAAGGCAAGCCTTCTGCTGCTCATGGGTCAGATTTGCCAATCATCCTAAAGGTGTCTTATGGTGTTCATCAATTCCCTCACCTATCTGCCATACAACCAACTAACCTATTTAATACACTCCCACTTCATAGAATCAATTCAACTAACTGAATTACAGAGTAGGTGGGGGGGGGGGAACTCAGCAGACCAATAAGAACACAAGTCAAGTATTCCTACTCAGCCCTCCAAAGGGAGTGACCAGCTAATCCTGGACTGCTTCAAGGGAAGGTGGTGTGGAAGGGAGTAGGGATGTCAAAGGAAACAATTCAGGAGTTAGAGCTTGGTGAGTTTTTGCCAGCTCCCCCCTCCCCCCGGATACCAGCTCACACATCCCTGAGATTGTTCACACCTTCCCACTTTATTTTTTATATGAGTGAGCCACAATTTGTGCAAAATTGCAGGCATAACTGTTTACTGAAATCAAGATTTGCACAAAATCATGGCTGTAAATAGAGTAATTGCCTGAAAATAGGCCATTTATGCCTGCAATTTTGCTCAAATTGCACTATTTACGACTGCAATTTTGCACCGTGATTTCCATAAATAGTTATACCTGTGATTCTGTGCAAATCATGACTCACATCTATCTATCTATCTACAGAAAGAGAAAGAGCGAGAGAGAGGAAATGTTCCCTGGTTTCAGGAACTGACCTGTTGCTCGGCTGGCAAATGTGTGCCAAGTTGGGGGCATCGCAGGGATCCATCGATAGCCATCCCTAGGTGAGAGCTGAAAGGAAAGAAGCCAAGCAAGGTAGAAGAGTTAGTGGGCATGTCTACACCATCCATTTATCCCAGGGTCAGTTCGAGGTCCAAATGACGCACAGCTGATCCCGGGTTCAATCAGGGACGACCTCTCAGTTGTCCTGGAATAACTAGGACTCCACTTATCCCAATTTTCCCTGCAGTACTGGGACAACCCTGAGGACCACGGGCAGTGTGGTGCAGGCTCTCAGGTCCTCCCTCCTCTCCATGAGTAACGGAGCTCACCTAATGGGCACGGAGCTCTGCGGGAGGAGTCCGTGCCCATCAAGGGTGAGGGAGGCAGCATTTTCACCATCCTTTGGATGGCTCTCAGCAGCTTTCAGCAATGACTGTTTTTAAAAAATCTTACCTTGAAGCTGGATCAGGCCTGCACAATTGTGAAATGTCTCCTCTTCTTAAAAAAACATAAAACGCTGCACCGGAATGTCCCTCTTTACTCTGAGACATCATGCTGGCATTTGCACCCTGGGGGATGATCCCAGAAGCTGTAAAGCCTGAGATCCTCCTCCCTGCCTGTCCCAGAAGGCCTGCAGGTATAGCTGAGCCCAAAATTTAAAGTCCTAGTTCCACCCCTCGGTGCTTTGTAGCATGCTGCTGCATGCATGCTACAGTATCCCTGACTCTTCCCCTCCAGCCGCAAAAGTATCCCTTGTTTAAGTTGTTCTGATGAGGGCTAAGGAACAATAATGTCAATGTTTATAGTAGAGAAATATAGGTAAGGGAAAGGGTTTTTTAAATGTTGTTTTCCAACCTGCTGTAAGGTAGTAAAGTTTCTTCACATCCCTAAGACTAGTAACAAATTTGTTCCACATGGAGAGCTTTGATCCAGTGGCAGCCACATAGAAAAAAAGCCTCTCAAACGTTATTTTCACATAAGAAAATTGTATATTTGGTATATTTTCTGTATTAATATACAATAACATTTGAATAAACAATACTATATGGTCAGAACTTCTTTATGTCTCCTTTTAGGGATAGAGTACTGTACGAGATGTACTACTGCTCTGGCACAGTATGGGTGCTGCTGTTATCTGATAATTAAATTAATTCATTCTAGGAAGCAAGATGGGAACAAGAGACATAGGCAAATGTATCTGTATTATACTATATGGCGAGTCTGATGGTTGGGCAGCCAATATACTTCTCTCTGTTGACTCAAAAGCTAAAAGATATTCATTATACACATTTTTCCTATCAACTGTCAAACATGCCCAGCAAAAACTGGTTTTCTATAAAGCTTTCCAATTTGTTTTTCTTTGCCTGACGGGAAGGAATATAAATTGCTTTTTCTTTGGTTGCTACTTTGAGAAGAAATCAAATGGCTCACGAGTTCATCTTAAGTAAAGTAGACAAAATGCTGGAGAGCCCAAGCCATAGATACAAATTCTAATTATCCTGACTGCATCCTGTGTGGCTGCCTGCTTTGTGGTTGCCCTGACTAGTCAGTTCATTGCATCTGATGGGTTCTAGATCTAAATCAGATAATAATATGCTCCTCAAAACTTTCCTTACAACAGGAGTTCCAGAATTATTGTATAAGTTTCCTAGGGCACACCATAGGGCACATGAACTCATATAAGTATTAGTTAGGATGTTTAAAAATATCCCCCTTTTTTCATTAAGTATGTAATCAATATATTCTTTCTAACCTTCCCCAGAAATATAAGAGGTTTTCCTCATTTTGTGCTTGTACCCTGTGGATGAATGAAAGAAAGGCTTCTACGAGAAAGACTCAAATGTACCTCTAATTTAGATTATTTAGTTCTTTTCTATTCTATTATCTGGCAAAACAGAAGAACGTTAAAATTTTAGATATGGCTTTCTTTGTCAGCAAAAATGTCAAAACACAACAGAACAGCAAAGTATTTTTGCATGGCTGTCTTGATTATCAAATTCTTGGGAATGTGGGAATAATTTCCCAGAATCTAGTTTTTCCTTTAGAAAGTTGCTGATGGCAATCAAATACTAGTGATAAATAACCCCACCCTCCACCCCCAAACATACACACTCATGTCAGATCGACTTAGAAGTGGGGTATCCCACTCTATCAGAAATATCTCAGCTCATTTTCCTAGCCGATCCTACATTCAGAAGCCGGAACTAAACCTAGGCGGAGTAGAATTTGGGTATTTACCTCTTCTTTGATGTTAGCATTAGGAATACCAGAAGTTCAAATCCAGATACAGTGAGCTTCTCTGTCATCTCTAATCAAGACTATTGTTCTGCCTCAGTATTCCACAACCTGGTGTCCTCCAGGCATTTTGGAATGCAATCCCCAGCATCTCTGAGTTTTGGCCATGTTGGTTGAGGCTGATGGGAGTTGAAGTCCAAAACATATAGAAGACACCAGTTTGGGGAAGGCTGTTCTATTTACTCAACCCTTTGTTCAAGGTGCATTGATGAACTCTAGAATTGACAAAAAACTTCTGGCTCTTCCTATATGATATTTCTCCATTGCTTTTTTAAATCCATCAAGTAGGGGCTGGGATCCTTTTTTGGTCCAGGGGCCAGATTGCCCCCTTGGGTCAATCTGAGGGGCTGGATAACATCAATGGTTTGGGGGTTTCCCCCAAAAGCCCCACACACCCAATTTTTCTTTCTTTGTGCCTCTGTCTGCATGAAGAAAGGGACTTGCTGGTTCACGGAGGAGCGGTTCCTCCAAGTTCCATCCAAGGCTGGGGCCTCCTTTATGCACTGATAGGCATCCTGATTGTGGCAGTGAGTAATGTGCAAAATGGGTAGCACACACAGGGAATTGTCCAGCATTTGGAGGAGCAACACTTCCAAGCACCAGCCAAGTTGGGTGTCTCCTCGAACGGTGAAGGGAACACCAGGGGACTCCGCTGGTGCTTGTAGGAGCTGCTCCTCCAAGTGTTGCCTTCGTCAGAAGCCTCCTTCATGTGCCACTCACCATCCCAAGTGGGGCACCAAGTGGCACACGAAGTCTGAGGCCCTTTCTCTGTACAAAGAGAGGCACAGAGCTCCTTGCCTCTCTCTGCAAAGAGCAATGTAAAAGTGGGTAGGGATGATGTCAAGGGAGGGGGGCCTGGGAGAGGGACAGGAATGGTGGAGATCCCTCCATGGGGTAAATTCAGCCCACAGGCTGGAGGTTCCCCACTGCTGCCATAAACCTATATTCCCATGACAGTCTGTTTCCACTCTCAATCAAAGTGCTGATACTGACCTTTACATTTCTACTCTTTGAAGCAGAATATCTTAAGAATTGCCCCTGCCCAAATTAATCTGCTAATTCATCAAATGAGATCTTGTTCTATGCCCCCCTTAATCTTCTGCCTGAGGTGTGATGGTGGGCACAAAAAAAAGGACCTTTTCTGTGGTGGTGCCAAGAAGGTAGTATGCCCTAAGAATATCTGTTCACTTAGACCTACCACTGCTCACCTTTGGACAAGCAGCCAAGAATATTCTCTTTGGCATGCTTTTTAGGTAAAGTTTTTAAACATCATTTTTATTACTTTTGTTCTTTGCAGCACTCAATCCTACTTTTCAACTGTAGTGTTAATGTACAGCTGGTTTGATCGTGTTTTAGGTATTGTTTATAAATATATATGTCTGTTTGCTACCTTGATTAAAAACCTTTTTCGAAAGATGCTATACAAATGTTTTTAGTAAATACATAAAAGAAAATCAGTCGTAGAAATGCAGTAACTAGCCACACACCATTCTAGCATAACTTCAGCCCTAGGGAGGTGTTCTCCTGCTTGCATGTAGGGTTAAAGTGCAGAAGCAGACCATGGGCATACATGTAAGCCTCGCCTCCAGCTTCCCCATGTGCCTGGTACCCAGTTAGATCTTTGTGGTGAGAGGTTGTAAGTACGTTCAGCTGATAAGATAAGGTTCACAATTGCATGAATTCTGTAAATGCATTCAATTAAACACATTTACAAGTTCTCTTCAGACCTTAACACTCAATGCATGAAGGTCTAACATGAACATTTAACTGGGTAATGAGTGCCCAGGTCAGTTGTGGGAGGGGCTTATGTGCACATCTGCATCCCCCTCCATATGGTAGCCATACACATGAGCAGGTAAACGCTCCACAGGGTTCCAGCTTTATTATGAGGGAGAGAATATTCCTAAAAATAATTTACACTGAAGGAATGGTACAATAGTGCCAAACCAAAATAATGCATCGAATTTCCATGCACTCATAATGAATTGGATTTCCATACATTTCATATAGTTGTAGTTTCTTAGCATAAACCATCCTCATAGGTATTATTTGTTGAGCTGAATCAATTGTTCAGACAACGAGTAGTTTATCATATAATAGAATAGATAACTAAAGTGGTGGAATTAAATTCTGAGCACATAGTTCAAGTTAGTTGAAGAAAAATCATTTGAATGGTTGGTTTATTCTTAACATCTTTTGAGACTAAAAGATTGCTAGCATATTATGAGAGATTTTAAATGGATACCTAGGTAGATGGGTGGGTAGATAGGTAGGTACCATGGGCAGTATCCAATAGGATGTGAGCAGTAACACAAATTGCATTGTGCAAGCATAAGAGACCTCTAATGCAATGCTAACAGAATAACTGGTGCAACAGGTTTTCCTTGAAAACCTGTTGCACCAGCTAATGCTATTGCTATTGCTCTAGAGGTCCCTTACAGTGGTGCAACATAATTTACATTAGTGCTCATGTCCAACTGGATACTGCCTCTAGGTGGAGAGTCTGAGCCCTTCAGACCTCCTCCCGGGTCAAAACAAATGCTTTGTTGCACTTAAACATTTCATGCTCCACTCACTTGTATGCAGACTCATCACACTGGGGAGGAGGGAAATGGGCATAAAGTGAAACCCACATTAGGGCAGGGACTCCTATCTTGGATGCTAACTTTTTGGGGTGCGGTTTCAACTCCTTTGGCTACAGGCTCAGGTAATTCACACATACCATAGATACGCTGCAACATTTTGTTCTGGGAGTGGGGGCACTTGGTTATGTCATAGTGAATTCAGGTGCTGTTATTGTGGCTATGGGGCTACTGAGAAACAATAAGGAGGTGTCTGCATGCTTGGGAGAACCTCAAAGTTTGCATATGTAGAAAAAATATTTAGGGGGGTAATTCTAGGGGAACCCCTCAAAAGCATTCCAGTGAGGACTGAGTATGCTCCTTGACCAGGTATTGCTGAATATTTGTGGAAGGGAAAATGAAATAGAGTATCTGGAAGGAGGCATGGCTGGCTGATTGGAACACTGAACAAGAACATTTTGTTGCATTTACGTCTTTTATGAACTAATTTAGCTGTGGCTCCTTAGGTGTGTGCATTTGATTATTACCTTGCTCACAAACAGTGGTCACACAATGCCTAGCATAAAGAAAATTAGCAACATACCTTCATCACTCTCAGTTCCATAATCATTGGATGGAGAATCACACTCTGCCAAGTTAACCTTCAGTATCATGAACCCTGAATTTGTTCACTGTCTCCTCCTAATCTGGAAGCATAAATGCACAACATTAAGTTTATTCACTTGCATCTGGCACCTGGCTTACACCCCGAGAAACTCCACTTTCAAAACACTTGACTTAGAAGTGCCATTTCATTGTTAATTAAACTAATCCAACACAACTCTTAGTGCCAAGCATGTCAAAACAGCATCACAGATTATAAAATGAGCCATGAACCTGTAACAAAAGGCCTTTCTTAATAAGATAGTCAAATGGTATTTGAAAACCACATAGGAACCTAGCAGAATAGAGCTCTTCATGACTTAATTAGTCCATTTTAGTTGCCTAATGTTTTATGGCAATTTCTCTGTTGCCTAAGCAACAGGTTTGTTCGTGTCTTGTACAAATAGGAGGGAGTAAGGCTTTTGTCTTTTTCATATATTTTGTTCAGTGTGCATGAATATCGACTGAACAAAATGATTTGAGCATTTACATTGCAGGGATTTAATCAGCACTGAATGGTGCAATTCCCCACATGTCTCTTCATGTGTGTCAGGCACAATTGTCTGTCTCTATATAGTTTCAATTTCATGTCTGTAGCCCTATTTGGATAAATATGGGTGTGTTTGTTTATATATTGGGTTTATATATAGAACTGAAATTACACCATACATAAAAAGAATAAAAAATATGATAATTGTGGTAAATATAAAAGGAAAAAAAACACAGCAACATTAATCTAGAAGAGGAAAAAACATTTCTGATAACTCAACTTCTTATCTGTAACATTTGTTTGCTCCATTTGTTATTCCAATATGAAATAAAGAGACTCCAATACTTAACACATGTACTTATAATAGTAATATTACCAGACCTATTACATGTAATTGCGCTTATTTTTTCCATAAGTATTGCAATCAGGGTGGTGTAAGAGAAAGGCATTCCTTCTTCTTCCTCTCTATTGTCACTCAGGCCAGATCTACACCTTGTGTCAAATCATTACGATCCCATCTTGGTAATGATATATCCCTCTTGCGCATTTCTACCTCGTAGGACACACAATGATTATCCATTGCAGTATTTGAGACTATGTGGAATACAAAGCAGGAAATAGCACTAGGAAAGTGATATATGGAATGTGTAATGTGCCCCAAAAGTTTTCAGTGCACTTCAGTACCACTATAATGCAGTAATGTAGTTCTAGCCTCAGAGTGATGCTGGCCATGGTGCAGTCTGGAAAATATAGTTCATTTGAGGGATTCAGGGCTGCAACTGTGAAGGGCAGGGCAGCGGGAGGAGCTCAAAAAAATAAATAAAAATGAGCCAGACTGAAGGGAGCAATCCCTACATTATACTCCATATTTTATGTAATCACACCAAGCTGGAAATGGTCATCCATATGTTCTTCTGTTGAAATTTTAATAGGGGGTTCAGAGAATATGCAAACTATCCTCTCAAGAAACAGTTTCTAGATGGGCCTCTAGAAATTCTCTTGAATACTAGTTTCAAGCCCATGTCACTACAGGAGCTAGTAACCCAATGGCAAAACATATTGTCTCTTGCGTCCCACTATGTCAGTCTTCAAACCCTGTATGGAGGTTACTTACCTTCCATGCAACTGAGGACTTTTGTCCCTTGCTTCCTCACACCCATCGCCACTGAACAACGTTGGCGTCTCCCTCTCAGGCCCTAGGCCCACCTCCTTCCCTCACCCTCCACATTTTAAAACCTGACTTTCCCTCCTCTACAACTGCCACAGAGTGTTCGCTGCTCTTCCAAGAGCAGGATCCCCACTGTTATGTTTTTCTCCCTGCACAGCACAGAAATATGTGGGAGCTGTATAGTTCCCTGACTGCCTCAGGCTCCTAGCTAGAGCACGGAAACATACTGTTTGACTATTAAAGGCCAAGCTTGAATTATTTTGAACTTTCATTTTGGGGATAGGTTCAGCACCTTTAGAGTCCTGGTTGGTTCTTACTGAAACCTGGAATGGATTCACAGCCCCACCAAAGTTGGAGCCACCAGCAGTACCTATTGAATTTGGTCAGTGCAAATAGGTGAGAATTTTGTCTTTGACATGAACTTACCAAAATCCCCAACTTTCTTCATAAACAGGATGGAGAAAGGTTGAGATTAAAAAGTCGCATGAAAATGTTTGTTGTAACAACATTCTGATGCTGTTTGAGAGAGAGAGAGAGAGAGAGAGAGACCATTTCTGCACCGGCCTTTTATTTTGGAATCATCCTTGGGTCATCCCTGTGCATTCAAATGGGACTCCCAGGGGTAGGGGGGATGGGCACAGTTTTTCTCCGGGATAAAGAATGTAGGCTGACCATATGAAAAGGAGGACAGGGCTCATGTAACTTTAACAGTTGTAGAGAAAAGGGAATTTCAGCCGGTGTAATTTGTATGCAATTAGTTCCTGGTGAAATTCCCTCTTCATCACAACAGTTAAAGTTGCAGGCACTATACTAGAGTGACCATATACAAAAGAAGGCAGGGCCCCTGCAACTTTAACTGTTGTGATGAAAAGGGAATTTCACCAGGAACTAATTGCATACAAATGACTCCGGCTGAAATTCCCTTTTCTCTACACCTGTTAAAGTTACATGAGCCCTGTCCTCCTTTTCATATGGTCAGCCTAAAGAATGTCCCGAGACCACCGGAGGTGTGGGCGCCCATCCTGCCTTGCAATATGCAGGCACCAGAAACGTGCCCATCAGGGGAGTGGGGAAGCAAGTCCGCCATCCCCAGGATGGCGGGGGGCAGATTTTGAGGATTTTTTTTTAAAAAAAACTCCTTACCTTTTCGATGGAGCACAAGTATGCTCTTCCAGTTCTTTGTTTTAAAAAATGGCAGGCGCAATGGTGCGACGTTGGTTTGGAAAGAGGAGGGCAATCCTGGAAGCAGATACATCTGGGATCATCCCCCCTCCCTCCCTCCCTCTACACCCATAGGTTTAGAAAGGGCCAGAGTGTTTGTGTTAAGAGGAAGGAATTCAGAGCAGAGAGGTGGTCAGAAGTGCATAACCCTTCCCATTGGTTCTTATCCAAATCCACAACCTCCTGCTGCACCTCCCATATGCAAATTTAGAACCCCGTGGATTGGGTCCAGGAACAAGAACACACAATTCTTTACTCTCTTACTTATATATACCACTTCATATAATAACATATTTAAGTGGTTTAACTAAAATGCATATGGAATACAATATATAAAATAATATGTCGTTTAAAACATTACAGCAAAAGAAAAGCAAAACAGAGCACTGTGATAGTCCATTACAGGCTGGGGAAATCCTGCATAAACAGAGAATGTTTTTAAAAGGTGTTCGCAACTTGCCACAGTTTCTGCCTCTCCCATTATGCATGGGAGAGTGTCCAGAGGGTAATTCTCACCCTTCACTGACTGAACCATCTTAGTTCTCTGCCAGACTACTATGACTTTTAAACTAGAATCTATTCCCAGTTAGAAACAAATCTTCCCCAAGTTCCCCTGACACGCACCCCTTTAAGACTCACTTTTATTGGTTCTGGCACCCTCGTTTCTTACAATGGGGATAGTATAATCCCAATCAGAATTGGCTTCAATGAATGGTGAGCATCTTCAACTCAGTGGGAAGAAAAAGCATTTATGACACGAGAAAGGTGGCACCATTCAGGTGAAATGTTACAGCACTCGCATTAAAATATCACATGCAAACCTGACATGCAATAAATTAGGTGGAGAAAAAGGAAAAGAAAAAGAAGGAAGGAAGGAAGGAAATGAAGGAAACAACAAGTTGTACCAAGCCAAACTATATGGGCAAACTTGATGTTGATAATACTGTGAGTCAGTTGCAAAGCAAAGCTGCTATTTGACTTCTTTAGCCTAGATTTATGAACCCCCAACTTTACTTCATGAATCACTCATGCACTGGCAAAAAAAAGGGGAAGGGGGAAGTATATAAGATAATTTCAGTAGGAATTGATGCATTTTTGCTGCCAGCTTTTTCTCTTTTAGTTGGCTGTGCACATTATGCTGCGGGGAGTGTTCTGCCTGCTTACAAGAACTAATCGCCCATCACTAACAGATGATTTTAAAATATGTAGTATTACCATTTGTATTCTGACTGCATTGTCCTGCAGCTTTTATTTGCTTTTTAGCCTTGAGAAGCCTGACACAGCCTTCATAATTGGAATGCAGTTTTCTTCACCAAATTGCTTGCAAAAAGAGGGTTGGTTTTTTTTTAGTGAGTAGACATTTTGGGTTGGATCCAGATTTAGGCTGGATTCAACTGCACTGACAGAGTAGACTTCTCTACCTGCTCATTCCTACAGCAGCCCCAGCAGACCCTTGAGAATACTACACAGGGAGCTAGGAGACCCTGCTGAATGGAGTGAGTTCTAGTGTGACAGAGGGAGAGTGGGGGTAATAGGATAGGCTGACCAGATAAAATCCAGGTCAGGGCTCATGTAACTTTAACAGTTGTAGAGAAAAGGGAGTTTCAGCCAGTGTCATTTGTATGCAATTAGTTCCTGGTGATATTCCCTCTTCATCACAACAGTTAAAGGTGCAGGCACTATACTAGAGTGACCAGATACAAAAGAAGGCAGGCCCCCTGCAACTTTAACAGTTGTGATGAAGAGGGAATTTCACTAGGAACTAATTGCATACAAATGACACTGGCTGAAATTCCCTTTTCTCTACAACTGTTAAAGTTACATGAGCCCTGACCTGGATTTTATCTGGTCACCCTATAATAGGACATCCCCTAAAATAGGGCAGATGAACCTTCTGCAAACAGAGTCCTTCCTCTCACAAAAGCTCCCTTCCTTTTGAGGAAGGCAGATCCTGGATCTCTTTGCATTCAGAAAAAACTCTTGAATGCCATAGGGCCAGAAACATAATATATGTCATTCTCCAATCTTTCCCCTTCTCTGTCCTTTTTTTTATTTTAAAGAACACATTCATCCCGATCCTATACAACTTTACAGAAGTCCCACAGTTTTCTATAAAGCTTATATCCAAGTAGATGTGCTTAAGAGTTCAAACTTATTCACGTTGCTTAGTCCACACATTCCTTAGGAATGGGGGATGGGATAGGCAATGTGGTTGTAAATCATAAGTGTTCACTGCTCAGTGATACAAAGGGAAATGTTTTTCTGTGGATCTAGACTGCTTTTTACCATGGGGAGAATTGTGGGGGTGAAGCTGTCATACGATATTGATAGACTCGATAGACTTTGGACTCATCTACACCTAAGGGAGTAGAGGAAGGGAGTGGGGAGGATCACAGAATTACCTGCTTCTGTGATCCTCCCCCAGCATCTAGACGGCTGCACGATATCCTGGAAGGGAAGAGGGACGTTGTGGCTGCCATTTTTTGTGTGTACAGCCCTGATCCGCACAGCCCTGATCTGTGAGAAAAGGTAAAAAATAAAACATGCCCCCCCCCCCACACACACACCATCTCAGGAATGGTGAAATTGCTACCCCCACCCCATGGGCACAGAGCCTCTCCACGCAGCTCCGTGCCTGACCCTGCAACTTGCAGGGAAGAAGGGGTGACCTGGGAGCGGCAGCCACACCACCTACGCTCCACAAGATAGTCCTGGGACCGTGGAAATATTGGGAAATCTGTGGTCCCAGATATCCCAGGGAAAGTTCCTGATTGTCCCAGGTTGTCCCCGGGATCCCCTGTGCATCATATGGATGCACAGGGATGACCTAGAAATGACCCAGAGATATTTGGCAGGTGTAGACGTGACCTTTCTTTGCTTTGAGTAGATTGCTTAAGTTGTATTTACACCAGGAATTGATTAATCTATCATTTTAACTTCCTTCCAAAAGAAAAAAATGTAAATGTCAAAGTCTTTTTGTCCCATTATTGAAGAAATCTGTGATTTTTGGTAAGTTCTTTCTAAAATAATCAATCAAACAAAATCTTCGCAATGAAACTGAATATGCAAAATCCACTACAAAAAACATTCAAACTTGATTTTGCTGACATCCTTAATTGTCAGCATGGAGAGAACCATGTTGTATCTGCTTGACATGTATCGATTAAAGATAAGGAGCCTATAACAAAAAAAGAGAGTGAGAGGTAGAACCTTAATTGAATGCTACAAACAAGGTTGAATACACACAGATTCTAAGCTTGATTTTTAGGGATGAAAGAACCAGCAATTCTTGAGCTTTCCTAAATTTTCTGAAAAACATGACGAAAACATTCATTTTGGCTTGCTGCCGTTTTCATTTTCGATTTGTTTTTCAGCTAATTCACATGCAAAAAGTGCACATTTCTGTTCATATTTTTCAATGGTGCACACTTTTCTCTCACGGACTAAAGCAGACTCATGCATATTTTTTGGGAAAATGCACATTTCAAAGTAAATACACATTTCAAAGTGCATGTTTCTTTTTTTAAAAAAAACATATTTTTCAAATGCAATCACAAATCTGAAAATTTACAAACATCCCTTGGAAAAAGGAACTCCTGCTTGTATTTGCATTTAAGATAGGAAATGGAATATCTTTGCATGAGTTAAGTACTCAAAGCCCTCTGCCTGGATGGACAAATCTGTCAGTTTTCCTTTCTCATGCTTTCATTTTTTCAACAAAAAAAAAGTCAAGGTCTTTCCATCCTGTTTATGAAGAAATTTGGGGATTTTGGTTAGTTCTTGTTAAAAACAAAATCCCACTCTTCCCTAGTTAATACCTCCTGCTATGGCCATTGCTTTGAGGCAGGGAGCAGGAGAACACGACATGAGATACATAGGCCCAATTTGGAGAATTGCATCCTCTGAAGGTCTTTTTCTTGTGATAGGGAAGCAGGCACATTTTGCTGTCTCACTCAAAACGTAATAAGTGAGGGGGACACTCCACATAAATGTCTGAATTGCTTGTTTCTTCACATGGCTCAGCTCATATGGAACTTATGTATCATGAGTTATATCATGGGCATGAAGGAAGGAGTCTTACCTTTCTGCCTGCTGCTACCCCACAGGAATAACACCTTCTTCCAGGGTAAGTGTCCAAACCAACCCTAAATAATACTTTATTTAGAAGAACAGAACACTATGTCATAGTAATACCCTAGATCTCAAAACAACAAAAAAGGCTGAGGCTGCAATCCTATTTATTTATTTATTATTGTATTTGTATATCCCGCCTTTAAGGAACCCAAGGTGGCGTATATAATCCTCCTCCTCTCCATTTTATCCTCACAACAACAACCCTGTGAGGTAGGTTGGGCTGAGAGTCTCTGACTGACCCAAAGTCACCCAGTGGGTTTCCATGGCTGAGAGGGGACTAGAATGTGGATCTTCCGACTCCCAGTCCAACATTTCAGCCACTACACCACACTGGCTCTCCCTGGGAATCACTTATTTCTGAGTAGCTATGCAAAGGATTGTGCTCTGTAAATGAATGAGGAGCTAACAAATGTGTGTAGCTTTGATAAGACAGAAACTAATATAGTAGTTTTATAAATTATTTGGCAATGATATTTATTTGGCTGGACAAACTGTTGGAATACACCACATCAACACTATTTTGTCTCATGTGAGTGTAGCAGCTGCAGGACCCAATGAGGCATCACATCAGCCTGCCAGTTAGCTGTCTTGCTTTGTCATGGCCTTGAACCAATAATGATACCTCTCTTCCTCCCCCACAACACCCTCTCTCCAACACACACACACCCTAAAGCCACTGTGAAGTCTATTAGCAACCATGTGGAAAAAGTACCATCTGGAAACACCCACAGATAGCTTACTATCATTCTCCAAGCGCTAGCAGATTGCTTGGAACATAACAGAACAAGCACTGTAAAGAGAAAGAGAAACTTTGCCGCTCATCCACAAAGGGGGTTATCAGGTTTTAAAGCTCGTGTTTGACTCCCTCAATAGGTAACCAGGGTCATATCAATCTAAGCAGTTAATACCATCATTCTAAACACATGCACGCACGCACACACGCACACACACAAGGAATTTTCAGAAATGAGAGCTGGTGCATTTCTGAGGGCAAGCACTTCAATTGTTCTGTCTCATCCTAACTTAAAGCTCAATGCTCCTCTGCAGTTCAGTCCTAAGCATGTCTATTCAGAAACAGGCCCCAGGGGATTTTCTCACAGATAAATGGGTATAGAACTCCAGCTATCGGGCAGTATCCAATTAGACACTAATGTAAATTACATTGTACTACCAAAGGGATTTCTGGTGCAATGCTGATAGCATTAGCTAGTGCAACAGATTTTCCAGGAAATCTCTCCAGCCATTGGGCTACAGCAGGTTCCTATGCTAGGACAATACAATTTACTTTAGTGCTAGCATATGTTTGGATACTGCCTCTAAATTTTAAAAAACAATAACACTTATTACATACCACTTTCATCTTAGTTTCTTCATGATCTTTCAATAAACAATTCTAGAAAAAAAGGCACCATTTTGAATTTGGTCTATCTGAACAGGGGGATACAAGCCTTCAAAGTATTGCTAAACAATGGCTGAATTTGGACGACACAATAAGCAATTGGGGGTGGGAAACAATCGTCAGTTGTATTATCGTGTTGTCCGAATGCTGCCATAGTCAACTCAGCGCTGATCCTAATCCACACCACAGTTGATTATTTATTACCATGTTGTGTGGGGAGTACCCCCTAGATGAACAACTGTAAAGTTGATTATTACCCCACCATTGACTATCGTGTTGTCTGAATTCAGCCATTGTGTTACTAATATGAGGGAATTGTACGAAAGGGAGGGCTTACAAATAGCTGAATGAATTAAGAAGGAACAGTAACACTCAGAGAGATTCTGTCTGTGAATGGCAACTCTTGTCTTGATACACTAATGGAAATGTTGCAGTCTCATATCCCACACTACAAAGGGTGACAGACCATTACAATGGGTCATGTATATCTTTCCAGTCATATTACCTATAAACAAACAGAATGCTGAATTGACTTATTAACCCAAAGGCTTCCATTTATTTGGCCAATTATCTGAAATAATATTTACAGGATTTACCACATGACACAAGGGTATACAGGCTCATGATAATGAGATTGAACTAAGCAAGTTATTTTGACATTTCTATTTGTGAGGCATGCTCCCTGAAATATGAAAAATTGCCAAGCTTTCATCTTAGTGGAATTAACTCACACATTTGAATTTTTAACTTGCACACACTCTCATTATCAAAATCATGCCCAAACTTCTCTGTGAAACAAATGGCAGGCTCATTATGAACCAAAATAAAATAATATTCATTCTAAACCTATAGGAAGCTTGAATGCTCACTGTTGTTCATGCATTAGGCTCATAATTCATTGTCATGCTAGAAATCTAAGCTCTCCCACTTGGGGACATCTCAAATTGTTCTAATAGCCTTCCAGGACAGAAGTACAGCATGTAGATAGTGGAATCAAATGATATACCACTGAGAAGAACATTGATGACTAAGGAGTGGACTGGTTACTCCATTTTCAATCTACATCCCATTTTGTACGTAGATATCAATATGCTTTGTCTTTTTGTGCTAGTTAAGGTGAAGGAAATCAAGAGAGATTTGTTTGGAAACAACTATAGATAAAATAGCAATAGTTTTAAATAGCAGTGGATCAACCAGCAAGAGAAAAGATTCAGAAAGGCAACTAGGCAGCAGATTGGAATGTAGATGGGGTATAGGTTTCTGTGTGTATTTATGGGGCCTTCAAGAGTGAGAAGGGGAGGGAGAGTGCAGATAATTGTCTATGGCAACACACAGCCTCTCATAGCCTCCTTTGCGGTCTTTGCCATTGCCATCATGTCACGTCACCAAATTTGCTGCCAAAATGCAACAGTGCAGCCACAAAAGAACAATGAGTTCTCTTTAAGAGAAGGCATTAGAGGAACAAAATTGCCATTGGGGCAGGCAGGGTTTCAGCCTCAGGTGAGTTCTGGGGGAATGAAATTGGGCCCTGGGTCTCCAAGGGTTCCCTGACCCTTTTCCAAGTTGTCCAATTAGCCTGGTAGAGCCTGGTATTGGTGGTGAAACTGGTATCTATAAAAGAAAACACACACTGAAAAAATGATATACTAGAAGGCTGTTGCCTGAATAAGTACTCATCTTTTTTTCTGTTCTCAGCTCACTAAGGAAATATCAACAAAGAAAATAAGTAAGTGAAGAAACCATTGCATGCATTTAATAGGAAAGTCTTGGTGCAGTTATCAGGGCAGAGACAATTGTATATTATTATTATTATTATTATTATTATTATTATTATTATTATTGTATTATATTTATATACCGCCCCATAGCCAAAGCTCTCTGGGCAGTTTACAAAAATTAAAAGACTAAACATTAAAAAGTCAATATACAAAATTTAAAACCATAAAACATAAACCAGCAGATATTTAAAACATTTTAAACTTTTAAGCCTGGCCACAAAGTCAGTTACAACCGCAACTTAAGCTGTTAAAATGCCTGGGAGAAAAGAAATGTTTTGACCTGGCATCGAAAAGATAACAGTATTGACGCCAGGCGGGCCACATCGGGGAGATCATTCCATAATTGGGGGGCCACCACAGAGAAAGCCCTCTCCCTTGTTGCCGTCCTCCGAGCTTCCCTCGGAGTAGGCACCCGGAGGAGGACCTTTGAAGTTGAGTGCAGTGTACGGGTAGGTTCATGTCGGGAAAGGCGTTCCATCAGGTATTGTGGTCCCAAGCCGTGTAAGGCTTTATAGATTAATACCAGCACCTTGAATCGGGAACATACAGGCAGCCAATGCAAATGGGCCAGAATCGGTCTTATATGTTCGAACCTTCTGGTCCCTGCTACCAATCTGGCTGCTGCATTTTGCACAAGCTGCAGCTTCCGAACCATCTTCAAAGGCAGCCCCATCATGATACACCTTTGTACAACTTGAAATGGACTCTGTCAACAGGGGCTCCATTGGCCAATTTTGTCATAAATAGCTAGTAGACATATTTGAGGAGGATTCTTGCTATCCACCATTTTACATCTCATCAATTTTGCAAGGAAGAAATGTATTGCACAAAGGTTCTACTTTCTCTTGTTTTAAAGCTACTACTATTGCCCAAAGAGCCTACTGAGTTGAAATCCTACTGTGTTACATAGAAATATATGTTTTCTGATAATGAAGGAAATATTGATAATCTACTTGGTTTGATTACATACAAGGTGATTTGCAAATTTAAACTGAATGTACATCATTTCTGAAATTGTGCAGTCTCATTTCTTGCATTGCATGATGTCTAATGACGAGTGCTAATGTTTTATGTTCACATTAGCTTGCCAACGTTAAATGTATCCTAGTTTAAGGCTTCCCAAAAGCATACAGTTCAAAACAATCTATTTAACACCATGGTTAATTCAGTCTAAATCACTATAATATAACTTCACTGGTGCTGTGAGAATGAAGAACTGGTCTCATTAATGAGCAGTCTGTATTTTCTTCCCCCCAAAGAAGACATGCTCTAATTAACTACCTTGTCTTAAGCTATTCTCAAGGCATTGTAGTTACCCAGACAGTCTGACTGGAAATTAAATAGGGTGGCATCATAGTAAAATGGCAACTACATCAGTCATTCTTCCCACTGGTTTGACTCCTATCAAATTCTCAGCAGAGTAGCACAGATCCTTTCCTTCTGAAACATATCAATTTGTTTAGATCAATGTGACTTACAAACTAGGACCATGCCATTTTATTTATTTCATTTCTATACCCCTCAATAGCCAAAGCTCTCTGGGCAGTTCATACAAATTGCGAGATAAAAACAAAAACATATTATAAACTTACAAAACAAAATAACATTATAATATAAAAAAATATTAACATACAAAATTTTAAAACAATTTAAATCAGCTTAAAAAACAGTTACAATAAGATATTGGGACCTCATAAAACAACAGACATTAAATCCCATCATATGCCATTCAATGCCTGGGAGTAGAAGATGACAATATTGATGACAGGTGGACCACAGTGGGGGGAGCATTCCATAATCAGGGGGATCACCAGTGAGATGGCCCTCTCTCTTGTTGCCACCTCCTGAGCCTTCCTCCAAGGAGACCCTCGGAGGAGGGCCTCAGATGATGATCGTAGTTTCCAGGTAAGTTCATACCAGGTAGGAAAGGCACTCCGTAAAGTACTGCAGTCCTGACCCATGTAAGACTTCTGTACTCTAAATGCCCTTCCTGATGTGGTTTTTAAAATTTCTTTAAAAAAATATTGAAATGTCAAAGCTTAGTTCCACAGATTTGTGTGTAACATGTAGTATGCCTCGCAGCCGAGTTCTGACTGTTGACAGCCTGTGGGTGAGTCAAGTCACTGAAGAAAAACTAGACTGAACTAGTAATGTCTGCATGTTGTCATGACCTAGAAATGGATATCATTTCTAGGGATCAGACTCTTTTGAACGTGCAGATTTACAACAATGGGATGAACGTCTATGACACTGTGACCAGGGCCAGATCTACAATGAAGTGCAAAAATAACCATTGGGGCAACTTTACACATTATGTATACTGCTTTTCCTACTTTTTATTCCATATTATCCAAAATACCACAATAGATGTTGCTATGTGTGTGATGAGGTATAAATGTGTTAGAGGGATATAGCGTCACCATGATGGGATCGTATCAATATGACATGAGGTGTAGATCTGGCCCTTGAAATCACATAAGGCAGCACAGCTAATAGGATTAAATTGTGTTGCAGACAAATGAAGCTGAAGCCTGTGAGTATTAGGGGTGGACGGATACACCTCTGCCCAGTCCCTGTGGGCGCTCACCAAAATTCTGCTACCACTCACCCCTCAGACCCACTCACTAAGTGGTCGTTTACCTAATGAACAGGTCCAGCAGCCACCACCCCCATAGTGAGCCAGCTTTTGCATAGAAATGGTAGCTCAGTCATTTCTGTAATAATAATGTTGTACAAATGGAATCTGTAAAGAAGCCATTTACGCAACATTACAAGCATAAAATGCAACTAGTGGATTGCTATGGGGATCGGCGAAAGACACACATTTCTATATTACATGTGTAAGATGCAGATTTCTACACAAATAGTGGCTCACTATGGGGACGGCTGCTTGGCGAGTGGGTACGTGAGAACTCTGTGGCTCAGTGAGCAGAGTCCGGGGGTGCAGGTGTGAAGGAGTCTGCTGGACTTCCAGACCCAGTTGGGGGCTCATGACATCCCTAGTGAGGATGAAGAAGATGCAAGAAACAGTGCTAATTGAACAATGCATCTTTGTTTGCAAAAAGTGCATCTTCGTTTACACTAAGGGTGCAATCCTATGCATATTTAAATAGAAAAAGGCCTACAATTCCCAGCATCCCTCCAGCCTAGGGGCATGCTGGGATTTGTAGGACTCTTTTCAGTCTAAACCTGTATAGGATTACATCCTAGATGAGATAAGTAGCATTAAAGATGGTCTGGATGCTGCAGCTTGTGCAAAATGTTGTGGCCAGACAGATAATGGATGTTATCCTGACCGAGTCAGAAAGCCAAAAGGACCTGAGAATGTTTTTCTCTTTTTACTCGAATTTTTCTCATCGTTTTGTAGCACGGATTAATGTAAAATTCAATAAAAATATTCTTTTTTTAAAAAATCCAAACCTTATAAAATACCACACACACAAAAAAACACATAAGCTGACAATTGGAAGTAGCTGTCAACACAAGACATCCTGTCAACACAAGACATCCTGTTTTCCACTTCAAAAATTTTATACTAGTGTGAGAGAGGATACAGACATTTCACCTTCTACACCATAACACTGCCAGACCATTTTTCATCCAGTGTTCTGCCTGCTGTATCTCCAGAACCAGGGCAAGCCCAAGCCCAAGATATTTTGTAGTCTGAGGTGTAAATGCAAGTCAAGGTGCACAGTGCAGAGCTATTTTGACACCTCAAGTAGAAAGTCCCACAAGCAATAATAATAATAATAATAATAATAATAATAATAACTGAATAAGAAAAAACACAACCACCCAAACTCCCCCAGACATGTTTTGCCTGTACCACAGGTAACCACCAAAGTGGGCCACCCAAGGCGACACATAGCTTGGTCAGATGATATGAACCACAATGTTATGCATTGTTACTATAATACACAACAAAATACCAACATGAAAAGCACAGATGCACCAACAACAAGCACACAAACATCCACAGAAGAAACAGCAAACCTAGACACAACAACCCCACCAGAGCATCTCCAGACAATGACACAACCCGAAACACACAATGACACAAACATGAACATAGAACAGCAACTGATGGAAGAAATTGAGACAAATCTAACAAACTGGAGAGAAACCAACCTGATGAAAAGAAACCCACTACCTAGACTAAAGTTTAACAAGGATATGCAGAAGCTCATAAACATAATGAATAGTAAACTCACGATATACATTAACAACAATAGCAACCTACAAGAAATCCACACAGTCATCTATGCAGCAGCAACAACAGTCCTCATCTATAACAAACAGAAACTCCCCACCAATAACAACACCCGCAGAAGATTAGACACCAAACCAAAATGGCAAATCAGAATTGAAAACAAAATTTAAAAACTACAAAAGGGTATAGGAAGAATGACACAGTACATGAATGGAAATCATTTGGAAAATATCCTCAAAAATACCCAACACATCATAGCAAAAGAAACGCCAATAGTAGCTCTTGAGACACTGAAATAAACTTGCAGTCCAAACCACTAGGCTAGAAAGATACAAAGAATCAAATGAAAGAAAAGCCCAAAACACTCTCTTTAAGAGAAACAAGAAACTATTATACCAAAGAATAAGCAAGAAAAAAGAAAACAACATTACACCCACCCACCCAACTAAAGGAGAAATATCCACATCCTGGAAAAATATCTGGTCAGAACTGGTACAACACAAAGAAAGCACAAACTGGATAAGACAAGAAGAACAAAGACAGAGACAACTACCACAGAGTATACAATAACCCTGGAAGAATTGAAGGAAACAATACAAAGGACATACAACTGGAAAGCACCTGGTCCACACCAAATTTATTTTTTTTGGTACAGTTTACATCAACACACAGATACCTTGCTCAACAGATTAACACAGACATAGTTGGCCACTTCATAAGTATAAGCACTAGGGGTGTGCACGGACCCCCCGGATCGGATCGGGACCCGGATCGGGACCTCCAATTTTGTCCCGGACCGGTTCGGACAAAATCGGAGGCCCCCCGGACCGGATCGAGTCCGATCCCGACCCAAAAATCGTAAATTTTTGGATCGGCCGCCATTTTTTTCCCCATAGACTTGCATTGCAATGCAAGTCTATGAGGAAAAAATGGCGGCGGGTGGGTGAGGGGGGGCCTAACTCCCTCCCCCCCCGGGGCCGTCCGCTGTGGACGGCCCCGGCAGGTAAGCCCGCTCCCCCGCGCTCCCTACCCCCCCTGGGGCCGCCCGCTTCCATCCGCTGGCGCCCGCGGGCGCCAGCGGATAGAAGCGGACGGCTCCGGGGGGGGGTAAGCCCCCTTCCCCGCCACTGCTTACCTTCTCGGCCCGTCTGCTCCCGTCCGGCGCCGGCGGCTACTACCAGCGGGCTCCGCGGCCTACTCTCGAGTAGCGCGCCGGGTGATGACATCACCCGGCGCGCCACCCTGGAGTAGGCCGCGGAGCCTGCTGGTAGTAGTAGGCGCCGGCGCCGGGACAGGAGCCGCCGGGCCGGGAAGGTAAGGGCCCCCCTCCCCCCTCCGCGCACCCCCTCCTCCCCTCCACGCGCCCCCTGCTTACCTTCCCGGCCCGGCGGCTCCCGTCCGGCGCCGGCGCCTACTACTACCAGCAGGCTCCGTGGCCTGCTCTAGAGTAGCGCGCCGGGTGATGACATCACCCGGCGCGCCACCCTGGAGTAGGCCGCGGAGCCTGCTGGTAGTAGTAGGCGCCGGCGCCGGGACGGGAGCCGCCGGGACGGGAAGGTAAGGGCCCCCCTCCCCCCTCCGCGCGCCCCCTCCTCCCCTCCACGCACCCCCTGCTTACCTTCCCGGCCCGGCGGCTCCCGTTCGGCGCCGGCGCCTACTACTACCAGCAGGCTCCGCGGCCTGCTCTAGAGTAGCGCGCCGGGTGATGACATCACCCGGCGCGCCACCCTAGAGCAGGCCGCGGAGCCCGCTGGTAGTAGCTGCTAGTGCCGGACGGGAGCAGACGGGCCGACAAGGTAAGCGCCCCCCTCCTCCCCCCCCCGCTGTCCACTTTCATCGGCGGGCGCCCGCTGGCGCCCGCCAATGGAAGCGGCGGTGGGCGCCAGTGGGCGCCCGCCGATCCGCCGATCCGCCGAACCGGTTCGGAGCCTTTTCGGACCGGTTCGGATTGGATCGGCCGATCCAGCTGCGGGATCGGAAATCGGATAATTTATCCGATTTCCCACTGGACCGGACTCGGATCGTGGATCGGGTCCGATCCAGTGCACATCCCTAATAAGCACAAGAATCCTGAACCTAATCCATGAGAATTTTGTTCAAAATGTTCTTCTCCTTTGAATTTCCTTTCAAAAGCAATTTCTTTTCTATCAAGTTGTACGAGAATGGCAAAAATAAGTGGAAGAAATGTTTGCACAGCACTAATTTAGATGCCTCTTTTCAGTCCTAACAGTGGCTTACAAAAAAACCAATTAAAACACCATATCCAAATATCAACTCATCTAAAGCCCTCTTCACACATGCCTTCATACAGATACTAAAGATGTAGAGTGGGTTACACTGCATCCCACAAGTCCTTTTCCCTGATGTTTTCAGATATTTCTCTTTCTTAACGCTACCATCCTAACTAAGGTCCATTGAAATTAATGGGATTTGGGCTACAATCTTGAACTGCAACACTTGACTTGGAATAGTGCAATCCTATTTATGTCATTTCAAAAATAAATAAGCCCCACTAAATTTCATGGGTCTTGAATGTAGATAGGACTGCAGCATTGACCACAAACTCTTATACAACAAATCCCAGCTAAGAAGGTATCTTTTCTGCCAAGGTTTTTTGAACAGTCCATGATTTCCCTCCCTACTGTTGTGTAACACTGTGCTTACTAAATTGAAAAGCCCAAAAATAAATAGTGATTTCATTAACTCCCATGGACAAAGAGTAGATATATATCTGTCTATGAAGAAAAGCAATGACTAATAATTTTAAGGTAAGAAGAAGTTAGAAAGAAACTTTTAAGAAACAACACACAGAAAGTATATTGTATTTTTTTCACTCACTTCTGAATGGTAAAGTGGTTGCAGTGTATATGTTCCAAGTTCCTTAATATATTTTCAAAATTCATTGCATTATCCAAGAGGTTCTCTATGGAATGTAAGGGGAGCTTCCAGGATTGATTGTACCTGTTGATCAAATAGATCAAATACTTAGAGAGCTACTCATGGGCATCTGGGCGGAACAAATAATTTAATACCAATCCATTTCTTCTCCCAGTTGCTCTCTGAAGCATATCACATTCAAACAAATCCCATTGGTATCATAATACAATTCAATTCCTGCTATTGACTTTTCAAGGTATATAATAAAACAATGTATCATTCCATATTGTAATGAAATGGCCCATTGACTTTTATTATGTAACAAAATATAGTGCCCTATTTCTGAATTCATGTCTGAACCACGTAGTGGAAATAAATCTTTTAAGCAGGAGTTTTTGAATTTGTGTAATTTAAGCCTTGGATTTTAAACTCATCCTTTCATGAAGAGGATGGACATGTTCATGCACACACACACACACACACAGAGAGAGAGAGAGAGAGAGAGAGAGAGACTATTAGAAATGATCCTCCATGCATTCCAAGGAGCAGGAAACAGGGCTGCATACACACTGGTCCCATCTCAAACATCCCCATCATTGCTGGCTCCAATCCCAGACTTTTAGGCATGCTGGGCAAAAGATCTGGCTCACAATGCCCTGAGCTGTATATGCATAGGCTCCTCCACATGATTGGGAGCCCTGTGTGATAGGTTCACAAACACATGGGATGGGATCGTATACATAGATTCCCCCTTCTGACTTTCCACCCAATAGGTTGTATCCAATGTTAGTCTAACGAAGCCACTCATTTTAAAGGGTCTGCTCAAAGAAATACTAACATTGGATTCAACCAATGTTGAAAGGTCTGGGAGTGGAACTGACATGAGCAGAGATGTTGAGGGCGGAGCCAACAAGCAGGGCCCCACTTCAACCTGTAGGCATTCTTGGAATACATGGAGGATAACTTCTGAATAGCTCTCACAAACATACACACACACTTTCCCCAATCTCATTGTGCTCCTAAGCCCCCTAAAATGTGGAGCTAGTTAGCTAAAGAAAGTTTTCGGAGACTCATGGAGAGGCCATTGGAGAGCTGGAGAACCTTATCCCGTTTCCAGTGTTGAAGAAAGATTCAACTGCCAGTCCAGTTTGCTTCTGGACATGAAATGAAGCATGGGGGGCATCTTTGCCTAAAGCAAGACAAAATGTCTTGAGTTTTGTTTGTATGCCCAGCAAGGACTTTTGTTTGTATGCTCACTTCTTGGGCCACTTACAGATTAAGGTTTTGGTCTAGGAAGTATGCTCCCTACCACAACCCACACTTCAATGTTTGAGGGATTACAAGAACATGGATTTGCAAAACACTGTGAGTGCATCTCAGAAAGAAGCAATCCTTTTTTGGAGGGGAGGGCTTTGGTGATGACACTTGCAATTCGCAATCTGATTATAATTTGAGCCAAGGGAAGTTTTCGCACCCCCAGTTTTGAAGTGCTGAGGGTACCATTATAAACAATACTCCACTGAACCACTGTGTCATGTGAATACAAGTCCTTATCAAAATAACAATTATAAAACTTACAGACACATTCTCTACACCAAATGGCTAGTCATGAGACATAAAGATTAACTTATTTTGTAAGGCCAGATAAGACTGTCTCAGTTTATCTTAAACCTGGTCTCATTTTCTAAATGGTTACTGACCCTATAATTTCTCCTCTTTTTTACATATTGTTCCCAGTCTAGTACATACAGAGAATGTGACTTCATAATTCTCATTCTGAAGTAATAAAAGAGGTTTGCAATGGAAATAAGCAGCCAGTGGGTTTTAAAAAAAAATCTGATAAAACACACAAAGGACATGTAATTGAATTTATTAGGACTCTGGGACTGAGATACAAATGAAGAATAAACCAGACCAGTGATTCACACATTGGAACCTGCCAATTAGGTGCAGATATTGTGAGCTACAGCTGAAGACATAAATAACACAGAGTCATAAAGGGAATGAGTCCTGAATGCTAGGGGGTTCTCTATCCCTTTTGTACTTCTTTTAACTCTCTCCTGCACCACAAATTGTGTTTGCATGTGAGTAAAGTCCTCAGTCTCAGTCTCTACAAGATCTTGCTGACAAGCAAGGTCTAACATTTCATAATTGCCATTATTATTATTAACATTTATATACTACCTTGTCTGTTAAAAAGACATCAAGATGGAAACAACAATTTAAAACAATATAACCATAAAACAATAAAAACAGTTTAAAAACTAGGGATGTGCACTGACCCCCCGGATCGGATCGGATAGCGGATCGGAATCGGACCTGGGGGGTCGGATCGGATCGGATCGGATCGGATCGTGTGTCGGATCGGATCCGATTCCGATCCGCGGATCGGATTTTCCGATCCGGATCGGACGCCATTTTGAATGCTTTTTCCTATAGCAAATTATTGTTTTACAAAAACGCCTATAACTTTTTCATTTTTAACGACAGAAGGATGAAACTTGGGCACATTGTACACTGGTTAGGGATAGGTATCTGTGAGAAATTTCAGAAAGATTGGTGCATGCAGTTTGTGGCAATTAATTTTTTAATAAATAACATGGAATGCCTATAACTCGGTCATTTTTAAAGTTACACACATGAAACTTTGCCACATTGTAGGTGGAACCTTGGGACCCACGTGTGTGAAATCCCAGAACCGTGGGTGCTTGCCTGGTGTGGCAATGAATTTTTGAAAAATGGGTAGTAGTGGGGTAAATGCAGTTATGCCTCCCATGTTTTTATTTTTAAAGATACAAACAGGACACTTCGGCACATTACAGGGAACACTTCCCTTGATATGTGTGTAAAATTTCAGACAGCTAGCTCCAGGCATGTGTTGGCAATGAATTGTTGAAAATTGGGTAGCAGTGGGGTAAAATACAGTTTTGCCTCCCATTTTTTTATTTTCAAAGATACAAACGGGAAACTTTGGCACATTGCAGGGAACACTTCACTTCAAAAGTGTGTGAAATTTCCGGAAGCTAGGTGCAACATTTTAGTGGGAAACGAACGTTTATTCATGGCATTTCACATGGGATTTATGGGTTGGTTTTAAGAGCTACAAACCTCTAACTCGCTCACATGGCACAGGACCTATGCCCGCTCAAACGCTGGAAATTTAACAAACTTTGGTGCAATGCTTTAGTGGGAAAACAAAGGTTTATGCATGGCATTTCACATGGGATTTATGGGTTGGTTTTAAGAGCTACAAACCTCTAACTCGCTCACATGGCACAGGACCTATGCCCGCTCAAACGCTGGAAATTTAACAAACTTTGGTGCAATGCTTTAGTGGGAAAACAAAGGTTTATGCATGGCATTTCACATGGGATTTATGGGTTGGTTTTAAGAGCTACAAACCTCTAACTCGCTCACATGGCACAGGACCTATGCCCGCTCAAACGCTGGAAATTTAACAAACTTTGGTGCAATGCTTTAGTGGGAAAACAAAGGTTTATGCATGGCATTTCACATGGGATTTATGGGTTGGTTTTAAGAGCTACAAACCTCTAACTCGCTCACATGGCACAGGACCTATGCCCGCTCAAACGCTGGAAATTTAACAAACTTTGGTGCAATGCTTTAGTGGGAAAACAAAGGTTAAACTTTATTATTTTAAACCTTCAGGAAGGGGACATTGCCTGCCTGGTGTGGATTGGTAATGACGGAAGAAAGTTTCACTTATTCATTTGTAAAATGTAAAGTGATTGTAAATTGCTTTAGGGACCCATACATTTACATGACAAGACAGGTGTTGGTTGCAGGAATGCTACCAAATGCACTAGTAGCTAATCCCAGGTAATAGCTATTCAGATCCTAGCTAATAGCTATTATTCAGATCCTAGCCTGGGAAGGGATCTTGCAGGATAAGTGATTGTTCTTTTCTTGTGTACTATGTAATTCTAAACCAGAAGGCTGCTTTGATGTAGAGCCAATCCACATGGTCTCTTGCAGCACCTAGTATTATTTATTTCTCCTTCCACAGCAGAATCTGGAAGGCGGGCAGGCAGGCTGGCATTTAATGGGCAAAGTCCAACAGCGGCATTGGGGACTGGGTGACATTCTCCTTGAGGGCGAATGCCAAGTCCCATGGCTTGTGCGAGGAGGGCGGCTTGCTCTCTTTGCAGGAAGGATCTGGAAGGCGGCAGGCGGCATCAGCAGCGGGCGGGCAGGCTGGCATTTAATGGGCAAAGTCCAACAGCGGCATTGGGGACTGGGTGACATTCTCCTTGAGGGCGAATGCCAAGTCCCATGGCTTGTGCGAGGAGGGCGGCTTGCTCTCTTTGCAGGAAGGATCTGGAAGGCGGCAGGCGGCATCAGCAGCGGGCGGGCAGGCTGGCATTTAATGGGCAAAGTCCAACAGCGGCATTGGGGACTGGGTGACATTCTCCTTGAGGGCGAATGCCAAGTCCCATGGCTTGTGCGAGGAGGGCGGCTTGCTCTCTTTGCAGGAAGGATCTGGGAGGCGGCAGGCGGCATCAGCAGCGGGCGGGCAGGCTGGCATTTAATGGGCAAAGTCCAACAGCGGCATTGGGGACTGGGTGACATTCTCCTTGAGGGCGAATGCCAAGTCCCATGGCTTGTGCGAGGAGGGCGGCTTGCTCTCTTTGCAGGAAGGATCTGGGAGGCGGCAGGCGGCATCAGCAGCGGGCGGGCAGGCTGGCATTTAATGGGCAAAGTCCAACAGCGGCATTGGGGACTGGGTGACATTCTCCTTGAGGGCGAATGCCAAGTCCCATGGCTTGTGCGAGGAGGGCGGCTTGCTCTCTTTGCAGGAAGGATCTGGAAGGCGGCAGGCGGCATCAGCAGCGGGCGGGCAGGCTGGCATTTAATGGGCAAAGTCTCTCCTTTCCCGGGCACTGTGGCAGTGAGAGTGCCATAGGCTGCAAAAGAAGAAGGGGGGGAAAAAAGAATGAATATTAGTTGACCACTTCAACACAACCAGCTCCCTCCCACCCAAGACTGGCATGTGCCCGGTCCTGAGTGCCCACGCCCCAGCAGGCACACGGGGCTGCCTGCTCACTCGGAAGTTAGCAGGCAGACAGCCAACCTTCAGTTAGGTGGAAGGTGCCCCCCCCCATTCACAGAACACTTACCGTAGTCCTCCTGAGGGCGTTGTTGATAAGATGCCACTTCCAGGCGGGCAGTGACGGGCAGGTGGGCAGTCTGCATTACCGTCTCTCCTGGGCACTGTGGCAAAGAGTTCCATAGGCTGCAAAAGAAGAAGGGGGGGGGGAGAATATGAGAAAAATGATACTTTTCCACCACTGGCTCCCTCCCACCCAAGACTGGCATGTGCCCGGTCCTGAGTGCCCACGGCCCAGCAGGCACACGGGGCTGCCTGCTCACTCGGAAGTTAGCAGGCAGACAGCCAACCTTCAGTTAGGTGGAAGGTGCCCCCCCCCATTCACAGAACACTTACCGTAGTCCTCCTGAGGGCGTTGTTGATAAGATGCCACTTCCAGGCGGGCAGTGACGGGCAGGTGGGCAGTCTGCATTACCGTCTCTCCTGGGCACTGTGGCAAAGAGTTCCATAGGCTGCAAAAGAAGAAGGGGGGGGGGGGAGAATATGAGAAAAATGATACTTTTCCACCACTGGCTCCCTCCCACCCAAGACTGGCATGTGCCCGGTCCTGAGTGCCCACGGCCCAGCAGGCACACGGGGCTGCCTGCTCACTCGGAAGTTAGCAGGCAGACAGCCAACCTTCAGTTAGGTGGAAGGTGCCCCCCCCCCCATTCACAGAACACTTACCGTAGTCCTCCTGAGGGCGTTGTTGATAAGATGCCACTTCCAGGCGGGCAGTGACGGGCAGGTGGGCAGTCTGCATTACCGTCTCTCCTGGGCACTGTGGCAAAGAGTTCCATAGGCTGCAAAAGAAGAAGGGGGGGGAGAATATGAGAAAAATGATACTTTTCCACCACTGGCTCCCTCCCACCCAAGACTGGCATGTGCCCGGTCCTGAGTGCCCACGCCCCAGCAGGCACACGGGCTGCCTGCTCACTCGGAAGTTAGCAGGCAGACAGCCAACCTTCAGTTAGGTGGAAGGTGCCCCCCCCCATTCACAGAACACTTACCATAGTCCTGAGGGCGTTGAGGACTCGGTGAGATTCTCCTGGAGGAACCCTAGTCCCATGGCTTGTGCAAGAAAGGCGGCTGGCCCGCCTCGCAGGAACGATCTGGAAGGCGGCAGGCGGCATCAGCAGCGGGCGGGCAGGCTGGCATGTAATGGGCAAAGTCTCTCCTTTCCCGGGCACTGTGGCAGTGAGAGTGCCATAGGCTGCAAAAGAAGAGGAGGGGGAGAATGAATATTACATAAATACTTTTATACTGCAAAAGAAGAAAGGAAAATAAATAAAGATTTGTATTAATTAATACAAACAAGTCCTAGTAACTAGTCTCCCACCGGCACACTTCTCTTGTTTGTGATGCAATCCTCTTTCTCCTGCACCCCTCCCTTTCTAAATCACTCTTCTGAGCCCATTGTTAGAGGGATTGGCTATCCTTTTGTGTCTGGCAGGACACAGCTTACCGGATCATTAGAGAATCACCATTTCTTTTGTCCTTGGGTTATTCATTCACTCCTAATAGCACCCTACGTTAGGCTGACCAGATCAAATCCAGGTCAGGGTTCCTAACTTCAGCAGTTGTAGAGAAAAGGGAATTTCTGCCAGTGTCATTTGTATGGAATTAGTTCCTGCTGAGATTCCCTCTTCATCACAACAGTTAAAGGTGCAGGGGCCCTGCCTTCTTTTCTATATGGCCACTCTGCCTGCACTCTTACCTGAGTCGTAGGGGCGACGTGAATCGAGGGGCCACCTCCATGCGGCCGTGGCTGGGGCAGATGGGCAGTCTGCTTGCTTACTCGGAAGTAAGATCTCACACTGCCCCACTTCTGGACACTCTCAGGTGTCCCTGCGTTGACTGCACAGTGCACACACTTACCTTATTCGTGCGGCGGCTGTGGATCGGAGGACTCCAGTGGCACATAGGCTCCTCCAGGCAAAGTCACATTGGCACAGGGTCCTCCAGGCAAAGTCCCAGTGGCATAGGCTCCTCCAGGCAAAGTCACGTTGGCACAGGGTCCTCCAGGCAAAGTCACAGTTTGGCACAGCTCCCTCCAGGCAAAGTCACATTGGCACAGGGTCCTCCAGGCAAAGTCCCAGTGGCATAGGCTCCTCCAGGCAAAGTCACGTTGGCACAGGGTCCTCCAGGCAAAGTCACAGTTTGGCACAGCTCCCTCCAGGCAAAGTCACATTGGCACAGGGTCCTCCAGGCAAAGTCACAGTTTGGCACAGCTCCCTCCAGGCAAAGTCACATTGGCACAGGGTCCTCCAGGCAAAGTCACAGTTTGGCACAGCTCCCTCCAGGCAAAGTCACGTTGGCACAGGGTCCTCCAGGCAAAGTCACATTGGCACAGGGTCCTCCAGGCAAAGTCACAGTTTGGCACAGCTCCCTCCAGGCAAAGTCACATTGGCACAGGGTCCTCCAGGCAAAGTCCCAGTGGCATAGGCTCCTCCAGGCAAAGTCACGTTGGCACAGGGTCCTCCAGGCAAAGTCCCAGTGGCAGAGGCAAAGTCCCACTGGCAGAGGCAAAGTCACAGCTGCATGGGCACCTCCAGGCAGGCAGGCGGGCGGGCAGGCAGAGGCGGGCATGATGCCAGGCGCTTGCGCATTGCACAAGTAAGCAATAGAACCGTGAGACCAGCCCACGCATTCCGGCTACTTCACAATGGCGGCAACCTAGCAGGTGGGCAGGCGGGCAGGCAGGCAGGCAGGCAGAGGCAGAGGCAGAGGCGGGCATGATGCCAGGCGCTTGCGCATTGCACAAGTAAGCAATAGAACCGTGAGACCAGCCCACGCATTCCGGCTACTTCACAATGGCGGCAACCTAGCAGGCGGGCAGGCAGGCAGGCAGAGGCAGAGGCAGAGGCGGGCATGATGCCAGGCGCTTGCGCATTGCACAAGTAAGCAATAGAACCGTGAGACCAGCCCACGCATTCCGGCTACTTCACAATGGCGGCAACCTAGCAGGTGGGCAGGCGGGCAGGCAGGCAGGCAGGCAGAGGCAGAGGCGGGCATGATGCCAGGCGCTTGCGCATTGCACAAGTAAGCAATAGAACCGTGAGACCAGCCCACGCATTCCGGCTACTTCACAATGGCGGCAACCTAGCAGGTGGGCAGGCGGGCAGGCAGGCAGGCAGGCAGAGGCAGAGGCGGGCATGATGCCAGGCGCTTGCGCATTGCACAAGTAAGCAATAGAACCGTGAGACCAGCCCACGCATTCCGGCTACTTCACAATGGCGGCAACCTAGCAGGTGGGCAGGCGGGCAGGCAGGCAGGCAGGCAGAGGCAGAGGCAGAGGCGGGCATGATGCCAGGCGCTTGCGCATTGCACAAGTAAGCAATAGAACCGTGAGACCAGCCCACGCATTCCGGCTACTTCACAATGGCGGCAACCTAGCAGGCGGGCAGGCAGGCAGGCAGAGGCAGAGGCAGAGGCAGAGGCAGAGGCGGGCATGATGCCAGGCGCTTGCGCATTGCACAAGTAAGCAATAGAACCGTGAGACCAGCCCACGCATTCCGGCTACTTCACAATGGCGGCAACCTAGCAGGTGGGCAGGCGGGCAGGCAGGCAGGCAGGCAGAGGCAGAGGCGGGCATGATGCCAGGCGCTTGCGCATTGCACAAGTAAGCAATAGAACCGTGAGACCAGCCCACGCATTCCGGCTACTTCACAATGGCGGCAACCTAGCAGGCGGGCAGGCAGGCAGGCAGAGGCAGAGGCAGAGGCAGAGGCAGAGGCGGGCATGATGCCAGGCGCTTGCGCATTGCACAAGTAAGCAATAGAACCGTGAGACCAGCCCACGCATTCCGGCTACTTCACAATGGCGGCAACCTAGCAGGCGGGCAGGCAGGCAGGCAGAGGCAGAGGCAGAGGCAGAGGCGGGCATGATGCCAGGCGCTTGCGCATTGCACAAGTAAGCAATAGAACCGTGAGACCAGCCCACGCATTCCGGCTACTTCACAATGGCGGCAACCTAGCAGGCGGGCAGGCAGGCAGGCAGAGGCAGAGGCAGAGGCGGGCATGATGCCAGGCGCTTGCGCATTGCACAAGTAAGCAATAGAACCGTGAGACCAGCCCACGCATTCCGGCTACTTCACAATGGCGGCAACCTAGCAGGCGGGCAGGCAGGCAGGCAGGCAGAGGCAGAGGCAGAGGCGGGCATGATGCCAGGCGCTTGCGCATTGCACAAGTAAGCAATAGAACCGTGAGACCAGCCCACGCATTCCGGCTACTTCACAATGGCGGCAACCTAGCAGGCGGGCAGGCAGGCAGGCAGGCAGAGGCAGAGGCAGAGGCGGGCATGATGCCAGGCGCTTGCGCATTGCACAAGTAAGCAATAGAACCGTGAGACCAGCCCACGCATTCCGGCTACTTCACAATGGCGGCAACCTAGCAGGTGGGCAGGCGGGCAGGCAGTTTTTTAAATCATATAGCCAAAATAAACACAACACACAGTGACAGCCCTGCAAGGCTGCCACATAAGTCCAAAAGACACAGTCAGAAACAGTGTGGGATGCTGCTTGTCATCCACTCAATGTAGGAGCCTGGAAGAGGAATCCTATCGCGTCCTTCGTTCATAGTCAGAGAGGTGCATGCGTTCCTTGGCGATAAAATTAAGCCTTCTTCTTATCCAAAGTTCTCATGAGCCTCTGACGTGGTCTTACAAGAAGAAACGCCCATGGAAGTGTGGGACCTTACAGAAGGCCTGGAGGGAGCCATCGGAGTCCAATTTCAGAGGCACACGTGCAAGCACATTGGTTCAAGTCAAACAACATAGAATGTGTGAGATGCTTGTGCATCCCCTCAATGTAAGAGGCTAGGAGAAGAAACTAGATCCCTTCGGGATCCATCGTTCAGAGTTGAGTTACTGAGCTGTAAACAACACAGCCAGTAAATTAAAGTAAAGAAAATTAATTAACCGAAAATAAGAATTAAAAAATCAAGGGCCTGCCGGTGCCTGCCCAAAGGTGTGGGATGGATGGGGGGTGCCTGCCAATTACTCCCCCGCGGGCATGAGGGTGGGGTATCCCAGCAGGGGCAGATTGACCTTGAGGAAGACCAGCTGCTCCACAATCTCAGCGTCCAAGCGAGAGCGGTGGGGTGTGACCACGTCGCCCGCCATGGAAAACACCCGCTCGCTTGGAACGCTGGACGGTGGGCAGCTGATTCTGTCCATGGCCACCCGCGCCAGATCAGGCCACATCTGGCGCCGAGATGACCAGTAGGCCAGGGGTTCGATGGAGCCGTCCTCCATCTGCTCCGCCAGGTAACGCTGCACTGCTGCTGCAGCGTCATCCTGGCGGCGGCTGGGTTGAGTGCCTCTATGCCCAACCGCAGCCTGCAAAGCCTTGTCCCAAAACCCCTGGCCTGTCCCCCTGCTGGGTGTGGTGGTGCTGGTGCCGCCGCTGCTGGTGGTGCTCAGCGGACTTAGCGCCTGGGCTTCGGTGGGCTCCTCCTCTGCCTGCCCAATCCTGGCATCCCGGGCCGCCCGAACGTCCGTCACCAGCATTTCCACCCAACCTGCCCGGGAAGTCTGCCCACATAACCCATCCTTGATGCGCGGGTCGCACATGGTGGCCAACATGTACTGCCTCTCGTTGTAGAGAGGCTGGACCCGGCGGGATAGGCTTTCCCTCAGCCTCGTCACCACTTCCCGCACCTCTGGCAGGAAGCGCCTGCCGGTGACGGCATCCCCGGCCTCCAGAAACTCGCCCATCTGATTCTGGAGATGCCTGGCCACGGGGAGCACCTGGCTGAGAAGGGCAGTGCTGCTGCTCAGGGTCTCGGTGGCCTCAAGGAACGGCTTGAGGACCACCAGAAGCTGGGACATGGCCTCCCACTGCTGCCTGGACAGTGGGGCCTGGATGCCAATGTCCCCGACCCTGAACATCTCGTGGACAACACGCTGTTGCTCCACCATACGCTCGAGCATGTGGTAGGTGGAGTTCCAACGTGTTGCCACGTCCTGCACTAGCCGGTGCTGCGGAAGTCCCAGCTCCTGCTGCTTCTCCCGCAGCAACCGACTGCCCTTCACGCTGTGGTGGAAATGCCCAGCCACCTTCCTGCAGCTCTCTAGGAGATTACGGATTTGGGGAGGGAGAGGGGCCTTGCTGCCTCCAAGGCCATCCCTGACGACCAGGTTGAAGACGTGCGCGATGCAGCGGATGCCCTCAAATCTGCCATCGCGCACCGCCTTCAGCATATTGGCTCCCCCGTCCGTGACCATGTAACCGCGGGTGTGCTGGTGCCCGCCCAGCCACCCTGCCACCATGCGGTTCATGGCCTCCGTAATCTCCTCCGCCGTGTGGGACTGGTCCATGACTGCGGTATGAAGGAGGGCCCAGCGGCAGCCCTCCTTCCCAGTCCCAGAAGTCCTGGGTGCTTCCTGCCCTGAGGCTCCCCACCAGTGAGCCGTCAGGGACAGGTAAGCGTGCACTCCTCCTTCGCTGGACCAGATGTCCGAAGTGAAGTGCACCTTCTGTGCCTCTGCCTGGCACAGACGACCCAGAACTAACTCCCTGCATGCCTGGTACAGGGAGGGCACCACACGCCTGCTCAGGGTGGTGCGACACGGCGGCTTGTAGTATGGAACCACAAGAGCCATCAGCCTCTTGAAGCCTGCGTTCTCGACGAGGCTGAATGGCTGGTCATCCAACGCCACCATCTCACCGATGCAATTGGTGATCTGGTTGGGCGCTGGAAAACGCCACCTTGTGGCTCCATACTTCCCCCACCCCATCTCTTCCATGGTGGCCTGGCGAAGCCTCTTGGGGATGGGAGGTCGAGAGCTGGCAGAAGTTGCAGGAGCCTTCTGCTTGCCCTTGCCGCTAGCACCAGTCTGCTGCGAGGTGCCCGCCTCGGTCCCAAGCAAAACAGACTGGTGGTGCCTCTGCATGTGGCGGGTGAGGTTCGTGGTGGTGAAGTGGCCTGGCATTTTTCCCCTGCTCACTGACATCTTGCAGTGGCGACAGACAGCAAAGCGGGAATCCACTGCCACCTCAAAGTGGTCCCACACCTTGCTTGCCTGTCGCTTCTGGGGTGACACAGACGGCCTGCCGGCGCCTTCGCTCTGTGGTGTCACCTCAGGAGCAAGGGAATGAGTGGAAGAGAGGACGGATTGTGGAGAGTAAGTCTCTGGTGCTGCCTGCTCTTCCTCTTGCCCCACATCAGAGTCCTCCTTCTCACTCTGAACCTCGCTGACTTCCACAAGATCTGGGAAAAGATCAGTCAGCGGGTTCACAGGCTCACCCACCAAAGAAGGAGCTGGATATAGTGCTCCTTCTTCATGCCCACTGCTGCTCCCAGCACCTGCCTCATGTTGCTGAAAGAGTGCCCTGCAGGCACTACTTTGAGTTGCCTCTGCCTGCTTCTGCTGCCCCAGTGGAGAACGCCTCAGTTTAACTGGGGGTGTGGAAGTAGGCTGCCTGCTGCTGGTCCCAGCAGCAGCAGCAGCAGCGCCATGCCCAGAGCGGCCTCTCCCAAATGCTGCCTTGGGAGCACCCCCCCTTTGAGTGCCACGCTTCATTTTATTTTTATTATTATTTATTTTTGTGTAAGTGTGTGCTTTGCTGACTTTTTTTGTGTTTGTAGCAGCAGGCTACACAGCCCAGCAACACACACTCACTCACAAGCGCGCACACACACACACACACACAGAGAAAGAGAGAGAGAGAGAGAGAGGATAGAAATATTTTTTTATTATTTTTTTGGGTTTTTTTCAGAAAGCGAAAGTAGAACAAACAAACACACTCACTGCAAAGACAAACTGAACTCACAGACAAACAAACGTGCTATCTAAGAAAGGAAAGGCAAGAGAGAAAGGAAAGCCAAGAGAGAGAACAAGAAAAGCTGAAGTAAAAGATCAGAAACTCCTCAAAACCACCTCCAAATGCAATCAAATCAATACAGTCTCTCCAACACAGCTCCAAAACACTCCCTAATCTCCTCCACGTTCAACCCACAAAGAGCCAGAAGGGCAGGGCTGAGAGAATATATACTGGTGCCCTCCTCCAGCATTGCGATTGGAGGCTGAAGAAAGTCTTCACAGGATTGGGTGATTCAGTCATGTATTCTAAAGCACAATTGGTGGATCAAGCTGTCAAACACACACACACAAACACAGCCTCCCCCTCCCTTTCCTGAAGGTTTAAAATAATAAAGTTTAACCTTTGTTTTCCCACTAAAGCATTGCACCAAAGTTTGTTAAATTTCCAGCGTTTGAGCGGGCATAGGTCCTGTGCCATGTGAGCGAGTTAGAGGTTTGTAGCTCTTAAAACCAACCCATAAATCCCATGTGAAATGCCATGCATAAACCTTTGTTTTCCCACTAAAGCATTGCACCAAAGTTTGTTAAATTTCCAGCGTTTGAGCGGGCATAGGTCCTGTGCCATGTGAGCGAGTTAGAGGTTTGTAGCTCTTAAAACCAACCCATAAATCCCATGTGAAATGCCATGCATAAACCTTTGTTTTCCCACTAAAGCATTGCACCAAAGTTTGTTAAATTTCCAGCGTTTGAGCAGGCATAGGTCCTGTGCCATGTGAGCGAGTTAGAGGTTTGTAGCTCTTAAAACCAACCCATAAATCCCATGTGAAATGCCATGAATAAACGTTCGTTTCCCACTAAAATGTTGCACCTAGCTTCCGGAAATTTCACACACATTTGAAGTGAAGTGTTCCCTGCAATGTGCCAAAGTTTCCCGTTTGTATCTTTGAAAATAAAAAAATGGGAGGCAAAACTGTATTTTACCCCACTGCTACCCAATTTTCAACAATTCATTGCCAACACATGCCTGGAGCTAGCTGTCTGAAATTTTACACACATATCAAGGGAAGTGTTCCCTGTAATGTGCCGAAGTGTCCTGTTTGTATCTTTAAAAATAAAAACATGGGAGGCATAACTGCATTTACCCCACTACTACCCATTTTTCAAAAATTCATTGCCACACCAGGCAAGCACCCACGGTTCTGGGATTTCACACACGTGGGTCCCAAGGTACCACCTACAATGTGGCAAAGTTTCATGTGTGTAACTTTAAAAATGACCGAGTTATAGGCATTCCATGTTATTTATTAAAAAATTAATTGCCACAAACTGCATGCACCAATCTTTCTGAAATTTCTCACAGATACCTATCCCTAACCAGTGTACAATGTGCCCAAGTTTCATCCTTCTGTCGTTAAAAATGAAAAAGTTATAGGCGTTTTTGTAAAACAACAATACTTTGCTATGGGAAAAACGCATTTAAAATGGCGTCCGATCCGCCGATCCGATCCGATCCGGATCGGACCTCGCCGGATCGGATCGGATCGGATCGGATGGTGTATCGGATCGGATCGGATCGGATTTTCCGATTTTTGGGGCGGATCGGATTCGGATCGTGGATCGGATCCGATCCGATGCACACCCCTATTAAAAACACACATCTGAAAAGGGTAGATTAAGTAGATGCATTTCCACACCTTTTCTAAAGGCCAAGAGAGTGGGGGGCCACTTATAATTCTTGTGGCTGTGCATTCCATACTTTGGGGACAATAGAGGAGAAAGCCTTTCCATGGGTTCCTAACGAATGGGCATCTGCAGGTAATGGTGCCCTCTTTTTATGTTCTTATGTTCTTAATTCCCTACAATGGCGAGGCACTGATTTAGCACTTTGACTGGCTCACCTGGTTTCTAAATATCATACTAGTCCCCCCCACGCCCCAGCAAGACTGTCAAACAAGTTGTGAGAGTGCTTTATCCGGGGTGAATTTAAAATGGTGCCTACCAATCAGTGATGGACAACTCAATCTATATTCAATCAGTGTCAGTTTTGTGTTCATTAGTTCATAAGTCTGTTTCCACAGTAATCTGCAGCATCCTTGAAAATCCACAAAAAAGGTATGCATTTTATAATAAAATACACATTTTCTTTGTATGCATTTTATCATAAAATAATTATTTTAGCCTGGTCAGGAATTACTTGATACATCTGAGATGGATTACTTCTGCCTGCTAACAAAAACAGATTAATAAATGAATCTGAGTTGTTGCCAGGAAAGGACAGAATTTCTACATGATAGTTCTTTGGCGCAAACCAAACTGGAACTTCCTGTTCACTCAGAGCACTTCAAAACACTTAGCAGAGATTAGAAAGGAGCAGGAGAGAAAAGACAAGTGCCAAACAATTTTTAAAAAACTCACGCCAAACATAGGTCACATTCATCATCACACTAAGCAAAATACAAAATAGAATTGTAGAGCCCTTTCAGCAAACATGGACTAGGCTGAGATTAAGAGGTGGCAATGATACTCTGAGGGAGCTGGTGTAGGGTAGCAGCTCAGTGTGTGAGCTAAAGTCTCTATTTCAAATCTCACCTTCAAAGTGAACTCACCAGGTGGCTTTTGGCAAACTCCTGTTCTCTTAGCTCCTCATTTGCAACATGGAAACTATGACCAGGCTGTTTAAGGATGGTCGTGATAAATGTAGAACTCTGTGAACATTTGATATGCATTATATAAATGCTAAGTTGCCTGTTGAAGAAAAGGGCAATTGTTCTCAAAGTGGCAGGCATTAATCTAGCGGTATCATTCTGCTTTCCTCCATTTTCTGCAAAATGTTTCTGTGCCCTATGAATGATTGAGTTAAAGTACCAAATGTAAAAAGCACGGTATGGCATTATAGCTTCTGTGATCTATCATCTTATTTCATTCAATGCAGTTATATTAATTTATTTTTATACTGCTGCTACAATCTGAAAGTCTTTGAAGTAATGTTGGTATATGCATAACATAATGAAGTCCCAATTAGGATAAGGTTCCTTAGATAATATTGATTCAAACCCGGATAACATTATTTCACCCCAGCATGTATCAAGTAATCATATACATTTAGATATGTCTAATGCTACTTTTTCATGAAATAAATTTTCCAGTTATGGGGGAAATTATGGAAGAAAAATACATTTTTATGAAGCACCTAACAATTTTATTATTATTCATAAAACTGTAAATTACAGAGGGACTGATAGGCCATCTAGTCCCACCCTCCTATGTACTCCAAAAGGCTGGAACACCAGACCTTATTTCTGAAGGATCTTCTAGTCCTCTGTGTGCCGCAAGTAGAGATACAGTCAGGCATGACAGTAAAATGCCTTCAGATTAATTGTTCCAGATGACAGATGAGATAAATGGCAGGCTCAGGGCAATTTAAAATTATACCAATAAGGCAGTCATCACCATGGGCATGTGGATGATGCCAAAACATATTTTTCTTGTCATTCCAAAAACAGGACTGGTGAGTTTGATAGCACGCAAATGGGGTCAGAGTAGTAGTGATAGTGATGGACCCAAGAAGAATCATGCTGGGTCAGACCAAAGGTTCATCTAGTCCAGCATTCTGTTCACACAGTGGCTAACCAACTTACAATTTATTCAAACCAATATTTGGCACCAATATTTGGTACGCATGTTCTCTGTGTGTGCAAGCACATGTACGTGTACATTTGAAGACATAACCACTATTAATTATGCATATATGTGAAAATCTTTCAAATACATGTATTACAATTTTTTTGCACTCTGGAAAAGAAATCTAATATTACAGCCATTTAAAACAAAGAGTATCAGTTATATGAGCAGAGGGAGTATGTACATAATGACCTGGTGGAGAATCCAACTGCGTATTAATTAATATTTTGTTCATTTCTTTCTGATTACTGATAGAATATTTACCTACAAAGCCATCCATGCATCATGACATTATTATATTGTCCTGCGTCCTTTGACATCATGAAACTCTATAGGCATGGGTGTGCACAGTCAATACTTCTGTTGGTTTGCTTAGCAAATGTGAAATCTGGCATCTGTCCTGACAGCCTCATCTTTCACGCTGATATAGAAAAATAGGGCTTGTATTGAAAGGAATGAGAATCTATTTCTTGTTGCTGATCTTCTATGTTTCTCCAGTTGCTGCTATAAAGAAAGATGGCTACTTATGTGCAACTAGAAAAAGAATGCAGAATTACACAATGTGAATTAATGACACACAACACAGGCAGGTCCCATAACAGCACTGCCCAGGTCCAAACATCTTAAGACAATTTCTACCCATGTTCCTCCAACAATCCTGCCTATACAAGCCACCAATCTTATGAACACCACCGCCATAACCCATGGGCCTGAATGTATGCAGCACCCATAAACAAACAAGGTGTGGCAAGGATTGCAATACTTCTGTAAGCACTTTCACTTGATCTAAGAAATACCTAGTGATTAACCCTGTGTGTAAAAATCTACGGTGATAAAAACTCAAGAATTTAGCCCATCATGAAAAAAATATAATCACCTCTCCTCTTATTTAAAAGAAACTCAGTATATCTTCGTATATCATGGATATTTTTGTGAGACACCTGGAGGTAAAAAAGAAAACCACCCTAAGGACAAGCTCAGTATGTAATGAAAGACTGGATATATAGGTTCATTAAACAAAAAACCTACGGTTTACAAAAACAATGTTAAGGCTCTACAGATTCCAACCAAGCACCAAAAAGCAGGGAAATTAGGAGTTAACGCTCACAAGCCTTAATGCCACATCCTCCCTAAGGAGGCAGAAAGTGCAAGTGAAATTCTCATTCTCCCAAAGCAGATAAACCATAAGGACAGGGTGGAGAATATGATATGCAGAGGTGACTGTGGGGTTGTGGAAAACTGATCACGAACAACTTAGGGCCACCTACTTCTCTTTTTTTGTTTAGAACAGCCCTTCCCCAACCTGGTGCCCTCCAAAGGTGTTGGACTACAACTCCCATCACTGCAAGTCAGTATGTCCCATGGTCAGGAATGCTGGGACTTGTCATCTCAAAAATCTAGATATGCAATTTGATCTGCAGAGGTGACTGTGAGGTTGTGGGAAATGATGATGAACAACTTAGGACCAGCTACTTCTCATTTCTTAGAGCATCTCCTTATGTTGAGAGTTGCAACCCAACACATATGACAGACACCAGGTTGGGGAATGTTGTTCAAGAACAAGGGAAGGCAGAATGTAGATCTCCAGATGTTTTGGAATACAACTTGTAAAAGCCTCTATCAGCATGGGCAGTTATCAGGAATGCCATGAGTTGATGTCCAAATCATCAGGATAGATTTATTTTCTGCCCACATCTGTACTAAAGTATGATGCTTTCCAGCATTAAGATATGTGAACAATCAAGGAACTACAAAAGAGCTGCATCACTTTAAATAAACTGTCAAAACCAAATGAAACAACAATGAATGAATCTTGAATACCTAATCCAGATAGCCTTTCAGACATCAACATTAGTTTTCAACACATGGCATAGGATGTCTGTTTCTTGAATATCAGATGAAGGATTTCTCTTACTTGTTCAGCAGTGTGAGATCAAAGACAGAGCTACCACCTAATACTTTCATGCGTAAGTATTATTTTAAAATTGATTTTTGTCTTCCCCATAACACATAACATGGGAGTTACAGTGTAACACATCTGGAGAGCACCAGGCTGGAGAAGGTTGACTCCTATACATGTCTTCTCAGAAGCCAGTGCCACTGAATTCACTAGGACTTTCTCCCAAGAGGTATAGGATTGCAAATTAATCTTATCTGAAAGGTGTTCAAGACAGCCAAACTAAACCTCTTCTGCTCCACTGTTGCTTTGATGAGATGATGTGTTGTGCAGGGATTGTGGGGAGTGAACAGTATATTTTTTATAAATACATAAAAAAAAACATTGGTTCTTTGAAAGGCAGGATACTGACCAAAAGTTGGAAGTGCCTGGCACATGCTCTGGTTCTAGATCTGCAATGAATAGTTCCCCTTTTGTTATCAAGAGTGCTGCTATATGCGATATATGTGTGAGAGAAAAGTATTGGGCAGACCCTGTATTTGGTAAGGGTATGACACAGCATTCCCCATCCTGCTGCCCTCCAGGTGTTTGAGATGGCAAGTCCCAGCATTCCTGATCAATTTCCCTGCTTTTTGGTGCTTGGTTGGAATCTGTAGAGCCTTAACATTGTTTTTGTAAACCGTAGGTTTTTTGTTTAATGAATTTCATGGCTTTGTGTAACAGATGACTGGATATTATACAGTTGACAACCAAGCCAGCGTCAGCCAGAATGTTATACCATCTTGACATCCAATATAAAATCAAAGCTAGTGTTATGTGTTGAACTCACTTTTAACATTAATAAATCAACCAAAATGCTTGCATCTCCCTCATTTTTAAAGATAAAGAGATGAAACCTGGCATCATGGTAGCTCTTAAGTAGGGATATTGCTATGCCAAGTATGAAGCAGATCCATTCATGCCTTGATTTTTAGGAATTTTTTAAAGTTCAAACAGAAATCTCTTTGGGGTCCAGGACCTTGAGCAGTACAAGTTTAAAAAATGAAACTAAAGATAAAGAGATGAAACTTGGTACCATGGTAGCTCTGAAGTAGGGATTTAGCCATGCCAAGTTGGAAGCAGATCCGTTCATCCCTTGATTTTCAGAAACATTTAAAACTTCAATTTAATTTTTTAAATTAACTAAAATGCTTACAGTTCCATCATTCTTAAAGATAAAGGGATGAAACTTGACAGCATGGTAGCTCTTAAGTAGGGATTGAGCCATGCCAAGTTGGAAGCAGATCTGTTTATGCCTTGAGTTTTAGGAATTTTAAAACTTCAAATCCAATACTCCTCTTTGGGGTCTAGGGCCTTGAGCAGTACATAAAAAAAGAAAGAAAGTAAAGATGAAAAGATGAAACTTGGCACCATGGTACCTCTTAAGTAAGGCTTTAGCCATACCAAGTTGAAAGCAGATTGGTTCATGCCTTGAATTTTAGAAAAAACGTTTGAAGTCAAACTTTTTAAAAAAATATCCTAATAATCAAGGCACGAACCGATCTGCTTCTAACTTGACATGGCTCAATTCAAGGGTGACCACTAAGGTGTGACCTAGTGGCTAAAGTGTTGGACTGGGAGCTGGGAGATCTGGGTTCTACTCCCCACTTAGCCATGGAAACCCATTGGGTGACTTTGGGCCAATTGCAGACTCTCAGCCCAACCCATCTCACAGGGTTGCTGTTGTGAAGATAAAATGGAGAGGAGAAGGATTATGTATGCCACCTTGGGTTTCTTGGCGGAAAAAAGGTGGGATATAAATGCAATAATAAATAATTAAAAAAAACTGTCAGGATTTCCCCAGATTTCTCCTGGTTTTTGTTCTATCCTCGGTGTCAGGGGGGATTTTATGTAATAGTCTATAATGACCTGGAATTACACACTTTCCCTTTTAAGGCCACCATTAGCATGGCAGGGGGGAATGACATGCTTTCTGGAGGTGTGTCATTCTCTCCCACTGCTCCAATCAAGGTCTTAAAAGGGAAAAACATGTCATTCCCAGACATTATAGAAAATGGCCTGATCGGAGCAGTGGGGTGGGGTGACAATGACATGCTTTCCCCTCCTCCGCACCAATTGGGGACTTTAAGGTGGCCCCAGAAAGCCATTTTCCTGCCCCCCCCCACTAGGTGTCCTCTTTTTTGGTTTCCCAAATATGGTCACTCTACTCAGTTCTTGCACAGGCTGCATATCCATCCCTAGATATTTACTCAAAAGTAAGACCCATTGAATTTCCTTGGTTCTTGAAAAGCAACACACTTGCTTTTAGATTTGCCAGTCTCAGCATTCTATGTGTGCTATGAATGCCTGCTCTGTCTGTCCCTATAGTTTCCTGCAAGGTCCAGCCAGGGGAAGCCAGTAAATTAAACCCAGGGGTGGAGGGAGGGATTCCCTCAAGTTCATCTGACAGCAGGTGCTATAGAACATGGACCTTCCAGGAGTGTTGAGGCTGGATTTCTGGCAGACCCAGCCAGGCAACTTTATGGCCTGTTAGTCCCTCCATTTGATAGCCCGCAGAGCACCTGCCTCATAAGGCAAATGGCCACATGAGAACTGTTATTATGGCCTTCTACTTTGTTTGTCTTTAGTAGTCTGTGGTCCAGATCTCTTCAGAAGGGGGAATTGTGTTTTGTGGTTGGGGTCAGTCTAAATTATCTCCAGGGATCCCTTACTCAGTGCCTCTGATAGCAAAGAGATTGAGGATTTTCCCCAACTCTGTTACTCTTGAAGTTACTAGGCCTGTTGAAAATAGATTTTATAACATAAGCATGAAAACAGTGAATACCCCTTTTAACTTGTTAAACCAATGAAAACACGCCACACAAGAAGTCTTAAGATATGAATGGTTTATAAAGAAAAGTAAATGCAAAAGAACATCAGATGCAGAAGTGAAATCTGAAACATTACTACTACTACTACTAGTAGTAGTAGTATCCTGCCTTTTGCCCAATGCTGGGCCTCAGGGCAGCCTTACAAAACTAAAACATATACAGCTAAAACCTATAAATAGGAATATACTAGGCTGACTATATGAAAAGGAGGACAGGGCTCATGTAACTTTAACAGTTGTAGAGAAAAGGGGATTTCAGCCAGTGTCATTTCTATGCAATTAGTTCCTGGTGAAATTCCCTCGTCATCACAACAGTTAAAGTTGGAGGGGCCCTGCCTTCTTTTGTATATGGTCACTCTAATATAGTGCCTGCAACTTTAACTGTTGTGATGAAGAGGGAATTTCACCAGGGACTAATTGCATACAAATGACACTGGCTGAAATTCCCTTTTCTCCAAAACTGTTAAAGTTACATGAGCTCTGTCCTCCTTTTCATATGGTCAGCCTAAATATACAAAAGTTAAAAATATAATTAAATACTTTTCAATATTAAAGCATTTTAAACATTTTAAACGCATAACAATTTAAAAGTCAAAGTTATAGACAGAGGTCCAGACGATTTGCCAAAGTCCTGCTGGAACAAAAAAGGGTTTGTCTGCATCCAAAAACACATCAAGGAGGGAGCCAGTGTAGACTGCAAGGATTAGAAAGAAAATCCATGTGTGTACACTATGCAAAATAAATGATAGCTCAACTGTTTCTAAACCTTATTAGAAAAACAGGGTGACTAGGCCGAAACCAACGTTGTAGGCCCAGAAGCACTTTGAAAGGTTTCAGCATTGTACTTAAAACTTAACACCGGCCCAAACTAATTAAATGAAGTGTTTGAAGCTTTCAACTTATAGCAGTATGGACCAAACTCTTAGAAAAGAGGGAAGGAGCACTGTGTGTGTATGGGGTGGGGGTGGGGGATAGAAAGAAAGGTATAGCCACATATTCCCAGGAGAGATCTGAAGATCAGGTTACCATGGATCCAGAGGAACCACACCCTGCTTCACCAGGGAGCAAAAGAGCAAACTGACCTTATGAAGATAGCCCCAAATACTCTGAGAGCCAAAGGAATGCATGTTCCGGAAAAGAAAAGAGAAACTCTTCTTCTTCTTCTTCTTCTTCTTCTTCTTCTTCTTCTTCTTCTTCACTCAAATGGTCTGTGCTAGAGGCAGTGGCCATTTCACTCACCCACCCCACATTCTAAGGCAGGAGGGAGGGGGGAGAGCAACACTACTGAGCGTGTGTCGCGCTATGAGGGAAGATGGCCGCCTCATTGACTTGAATGAGAGGTTAAAATAGTCCTTAAAAGTCAACCGAAGGAAATTAAAAAAAAAACGAAAAGCTTTCCACCAACTACAGTCCAGGAGGATGAAGACCCCACCACTGGATTAATTAATAAGGCTCTAGCAATTATGCAAATTGTGAGCACAAAAGTCTCAACCCAGAAGTAAATTTTACAAAAGCAGGGAGACAGGTTTGTATTCCTTTTCGACCTTAAACTGCTCTCCTTCCCTCAATCTTTCACCAATCTTCGTGAAATTTTCTGGTAATGTAAAACTAACATTTCTTTCTGGCACCTGTAAATTTCAGAAAGGTTGATGAAACATTTTCGATTTTATGGCTGTTAGAATGACCCCCCCCCCCCAATTATCACTTTAACATGGCGGAATGTGTTTTTTACTGACGGCCCTTAACAATGGAGGCACGGCTGTGCCTCCATTAATATAGTATATAAGATCCTATTCTTCTCCCTAATCCTTTACCAGAGTTGTGAATCAACACAACTAAACAAAAACCCAATTTTAACATAGATTTTACACATACAACTGTTATTTCACTGCTATTCCATCCCTAAAATATCAGAAGAAGCTAGAGCTCTATGTTTTCTTCTATGGCTAGTGATCAGTGTCTCTACTGAGTTTTTATCATTGGTTCAATCACTTGCCTCAACAAGAAAAATCCTCAGAGCATTCATTGGTGGAGATTTTTCTCACATTGTATTGCATTCAAGGTGATGGTGAGTGAATGGGGGAAGGGACAAGCATGACAACAAAGCAGAACAGCCAGCATTTGATTAATTACAAACCAGGAAATGAGGAAAAGTCTGCACCTTGATTGGATTAATGCATGTTAATTTCTAATGAACCTTTCAAGATGAGATTCTTGGAAAGAAGACTGGAAGGCAAAAATCTGTACAAGATACGTCGGTGCCAGTTTTCAAAATAGTTTTGTTAGTCTCCAGAACTATTTGAGTGTAAACATGTTCAGCTTGTGGGCTTCCTATGGGCATCTGATCACCACTGTGGGAAACAGGTTGCTATACCAGGTAAGGAGGAGAAAGGGAACCCCGTAAGTGAGTGAGAGAAAAAAAGCCGAAGGTGGGGGCAGAACCAATTATGTATCTTGTGAAGGTGTATATTCAAGTAAAGCTTTTAATCTTGAAGAAGTATTTATTCAAGTAGAGTCTATGCGTTTTGGACTCAAAATGAGTCCTTCCTCAGGTAAGGCTTTGGTCTGATCATTCAGATCTCTTCTTTTGTTTTTACATTTCAATAGTATAATTCTTGGTTCAGGACAACGTCTCTTCAGATAATTATACCAAGTGATTCTTTCGTACTTTCTTTTTCAATGTTTTATTAATTGATTAAATACAGGAAGCATAAATCATTCATGTTATTAATAGCATTTAAAAATTCATGAGATGAAATGTTTGCTATTATGTATCAGAGGGTTAGACCGCTTCCCACAACTTTAAATTTTAAAGCCAGAGGAAAAATACAAACACGATGGCATGGTGTAGTGTTGTGTTCTGTCTCTTTAAGAAGCCAGCCTCAAAGTCCAGCAGGTGCAGGCCATGTGAGTCCTCTCAAGGAAACAGTTTTGCAGTAGAAGCCTATATATAGGGTTCAGCCTACATAATCTCCTCAGAATCAGGCCAATCTTGGACCTAGATGGTGGTTTAGGATAATTCTTGGTTAAATTGTGCTTCATTTGTTATTCTTCCAATCCAAGTTTTCTTTTTCTGCCCTGGTAAACATACAACAGTAGATGTATTTCCATACTGTATGGATTTATTGAAGAGATTATTTCAAATCTCTTTTCACACTGCACCATTTTCACCTACTGGCACTGGGGTTTCCAAGAATTCCAAAACATGAAAGCTTAAAGAAGCATCATACGAACATAAGAAGTGCCATGCTAGATCAGGCCAAGGGTCTATCTTTTCCAACATTTTGTTCACACAGTGTCCAGTAGGACATGACTGCAATCGTGTCCTCCCAGCTGTGTTTCTCAGCAACTGGCATATTGCCTCTGATACTGGAGGTGGCATATACCCAACAGGACTAGTAGCCGTAAAATATAAGATCCATGTTGGATCAGACCAAGGGTCCATCTCATCCAGTATTCATTTTCATTATAGATATGTCATTCCTATATATCAGCATCTTCCACAGTAGAGGCATTAGAGCAACGGTGGGCTACATGCAGCCTGGATGCTGCTTATGCCCCTCATGGCTATTTTTGCAGCATCCTGCTCTCACCTATTGCCAAATTTGCCTCAATTGTGGCAAAAAAAAAAAAAAACATGGCAATTTTGCAAGGAAACAAAGCATGCAGGAGTGTGGGCCTTATTTGCAAACAGAATCACATTTCTGGATGTCTGCCAGGAGTGCAATTCTACTAGGAAACAAGTGTACACTTAGGAATGGCTGTTGTGGAGAAATTCAACCAATTTGGGGCTTGTTGGGTTTTCCTGGAGCCCCCAGTTCAGCTTGCCTTAGCAAGTAGAGCAATGGGCTTTCCCAAAAATGATGAACTGGATTCCCCCCCCCCCAAATTACCATTTTCCCAAGATCACTACTTTCCATCACTTTTGAACTCAATGTTCATAACTTTGATAGATAGATCAGCACATTCTGAGCTGGTACATGCTAGTATAGTCCTTTGGGCAATAAAGGATCTAAGGTGGTTTACATAATAAAAGAAGGATTTCCATTAGATGGGAAATCACAAATTCACATATATTTTAATAATTCCTAATATTCTTAATCTCACTATGTGAGATAACTGGAGCAAAAGGCCATAAAGATGAGGTTGCCATGGTCATGATGTGAAACAACTAAAACATGTTGCTTAATAGTACACCTGTCATAGAAGCAGCAACAACTCCAATTATATCTTTAAGGCCATTTACTACAAAGTTGTTTTGATGTAAAATCCAATTAATGGAGGCCTAGGCACAGATGGGCTGAGCAGCTGTCCATGCACTGAAAAACCATTTGTTTCCAACTTGCCAAAGGTACAATTTCAAACTATGCTCTTTACTACAGTGCATCCCAATTAACTTGAACATTTTACAGTTGAAAGATAACTTTGAGTGTTGGCACACTATTCATCATTCATACATGGCAATTAAATAATTTGGGACTAAAACCCCAATATTTGTCCATTACCTTTGTATTACAATCATTTAACAAAGCATCAGGATGTGGACCTATTTTCATAACTTGTGCCAGCTGTGGTATGTAGGGCCAAACTAGACATGACATTAAATGCATCTTTGCCTTTAACAATTACTGCAAATTTCATCAGCTGGGAGGCTGATAATTAACAGGAACAAGTATACATGATGAGCAGATCATGGAGCCAGGATTTGTATTGGGAGCCAGGATTTGTATTGGGAGGAAATCCACCACTGGCACAAATAAATAAATAAATAAATAAATAAATAAATAAAGATGCATCTAATGCCATGTGTAGTTTGGCCCATAGTTAGCTAGTGTTGACTTGCAGCCATGGTGGAATAGACATAAGCACTTGAGTGCATCTTTGACAGTGAATATTGTAATCAGCTAACACTGGAAAATGTTGTGATAAATTGTTGAGTTGTTGTTGTTGTTGTTGTTGTTGTCATGGCCTCAATGCCCCAAGCAAGACTTTGAGGAGGAGGTACAGGCTGCTCAACCCAGGGTGGGACCGTTGGTACATCCTCCCATGTCCTCCCAGTTAGACAACATGGCCCTACCATCATCTTCCCATTCGGAAGATGGGTCCCCAGCAGCACCTTCATCTCCCTGACCTCACAGAATTCAATGGATACAAAAGCTGTCAAGATCCTTTTATAAACAACAGCTGGCTTCTTCAGGGAAGTGGGGGGACAACTCTAGCAAAGGTCTGATCAGCCTACATAAAGCATCAGCTGACTTCAGACATCTGCTGAGATAATATCCCTCTAGCTAAGATCAGGACAAGAGCTCCAGCCAGCAAGGTCCACAGGGAGCTGTCCATGGTCCCGACTTTCCTGACTGTTAATTTAAACAACTTTACTTGCCGGTGCTTAACTTGACCTATTAGGCCTGACTGTGTCCACTCCATCTGCAAGCCTTAAATTCTAATGTAATTGGATACTTTTTTGAGCTCTTCCTGAATTTTTGGAGAATTTCAGTCCTCGTGAGAATATTTTGCAAAATGGCTTCCCCATTTTTTCCATATGTGAATAGATGGAAAATTTCAGGTGTAACTGTGGATCCAGTTTTAGAACTTGTTAAGATAATTGTAATATTCTTGGAGGAAACAAATGGCTTGTCCTTGAGTCCTTCCAGTTCCCTTTTCATAGCCTACAATTTCCTTCTTCCACCAATATGAAAGAAGTGTTGGGAAATTCTGCCTTGCCTCAGAAAATACTTTGTGAAATACCCCCACCCACCCCTACGTATTTACCACACAGAAGCAGTGTGGAGAACATTGGGAGACTATTTTTGCTTAGCCCTAGAATTTTGTCACTCAGCAGAAAAGTAGCTTTTCCTGCAGAGGGTGGGGATGTCAAAATCTGGGCTGACTTTAACACTTGCTATCAGCAGGAACACCGACTATCTCATCCCATAGCAGTGTGACTGGAAGTTAGGCTAAAAGCCATGGCCTGGAGATAGCAGCTACTTAATGAATAGTAAACCTCAGCAGAATTCTATTTTCATGCCTTTTTCTTGCATGTTTAGATTGTGTCAGGAGGACTCAGCTTAGCATTAAATTGCGGCTTGGGTTTTTCGCCATCATCTTTTTGTTTCGTTGAGATGGCTGCATTTTAGTCTTCTTAGTTGAGCTGAAAGAGAAGTTGCCCCAAGAAGTTTTATTAAGAAGCATCAAAGAAAAGACCTTTTGAGTCTTATTATAATAAAAGGGGGGTTCCTAAGTCTTTAGAAGTTTCAAGTCTGATATCACTGTGACATTGAGTTTTAAAAATTGTGTGAATTATATGTGTAGTATCAAATGTTAAACCAATTTAGAGTGGACCCATTGAAATGAAAAAGACATTGGTTAATCATACCTAGCTAAAGTCCCATTCATTTCAATGAAGTGTATTGAAATGGTTGACTATTGTAGAATTTCTAAAAAATATAGCTTATTAACTTGGGTGTTGTCTTTTTTACAGCTTTAATTTTGCAACTCTTTTCAGAATAAATAATTTCATATGTGTAATAGATTCCATTGATAGAGATATTTTCTCAAATCACATTGGTAACCTAATCATTTGTACAGTTCTTTCCTTGATTGATTGGCTTTTTTCTATGGCTGTTTTTGTTCCTGTCTAGTTAGCAAGAGCCTTAGTGGGCCAGATAGAGCCAATGGGCATTGCCTAAAGATGGTATAAACACACCTAAATTCACAGACTGTCATCATAAGATATATTTGTGTAAAGAAGCCCTTAGCCACTCTATGCCATTGACTTCAATTAGGGAATTTTATTACACACACACACACACACACACACACCTTCCATTTGAAACATATTCCAACCACATGGCCAAAATCATTGTTGCTTATGCATGAGATTCAAGTTTCTAGTGCTGCATTAAAGAGCTTGAATATTTTGGCAAAGTATCTTAATGTTCAAGTCAAACACATTCATAATAACAATTAGTAATGAGAGATATTTTGACTGTGAAAAATCCTTTAAACACACATTGACTCCTAATTGGAAGGCTTAAATGAAAGCTTAATTTTTTGCTATTAAAAAGGACTAATTAAAACTTTATACATTTTTAGCCAATTAATCAAAACAGTCTTTGGAAATAACCATAGAAATGTTATATTAAAATCTAGTTGTCATTTTATCATAGTTATTATCTTCTTTTAAAAATTGGCTTGGAAATTGCCTTCATATTTAATTGCCCCAAACCTGAAACAGGAAATTTTAAATTAATTTGCTTTCCTAGAATGGCTTCTGGGCAAAAATCCATTTTATATAGAATTGCCCTTTCTTCAACTGTACCACTGGTAGAGAACCTCTTTCAGAACAAGGACCAAATTCAATTTCAGAGAAGCTCTCAGGCAAAGGGGAAGGTGGCAAGGCAAAAGGGGTTTCAGAATCAAATTTCATTTCTGCCTTGAGGTTAGGTGTTTGGACAAGTTATTTTTCTTTGAACCTCACTAGTTCACATTCTGGGATTGGCCATGCCCACTGTGACAGCTATTTTGTGAATGGACAAGCCCCTTCCCATGGCAGACATTTTGTTGAGTGCTCCGATGATACTGTCTCAAAATTCCAAATGTGCTCACTGGCCCAAAAGGTTTGGTGACCCCTGCTCTATATGATCCTGAACAAGAATCAATATAATGCTACAATAAATACTGAAGGTGCCATTTGTGTATTTGTGTTGTCTTTACCTACTGTGACTATGAGCATAAAAGAGTATCTAAATGGAGCAAACTAAAGTTTGCATTTTGTTCAAAATAAATTTCCTTTAAGTTACCCCTCCTAATCAGTTTAAGTACCTGACTCTATTCACACTGAGTGAGTGGCTAAAAAGTTGTTGTTTTTAAGGTCACTCAAGAAAGATAGATCTTAGCCTTTTATCATTATCACCCTTTTCACACTTACTTTAGCTTTTAAAAATCCCTGTTTGTACTGGTCTGATTGTGAGTGTGGCAGTGATATGTGGAGTTAGCTGCCAATTAGGTCACTGTTCTTAAGACCTTGCTTTTTGCCATTATTTCTTTATTTGTGAAAGAGCTCCTACCTTTCTTTCCAGTCCTTTTACACCATGTAAAACTAACTGGTATTTCCTCCAAAACCCAGCTGTCCATTCCAAGCAACGTTAATGTCAGCAACTTTTTGCTGCAGTGCGTGACATTTTTACAGCCAACACAAAGGACATTTCAGGTCAATTTTTGCCATTCAAAATCAATAGAAAGTTTTCTTTATAACATTGACTGTATACATGCCTATAAGTACAATTAACTCACATACACAAATAAAAGAAGTTAACGAGCCAGTGTCCCCAATTGCAATGAGTTCTAATTAAAATCAATGATATACATTATATTAGTACACTATATACAATGCACTATTTCCATGTCCCCTTTTTTATGAAAAGCAAAATCTATTTCTTTTGATCATAAACATCAATATTGCGAAATACAACTTTCTAGTGTTCTGCATATTCTGTTTGATCTATGTTGGAGCCACTTCAGGCTCCACTGTAATGATAGTATGTTTGAGTAATTTTTGGTCCTTCATCATTTCTTGTGAGATATTTCCTTGATTTAGTTTGTTTCTTATCCTATCCAACTCTACTGGAAGTTGCAAATGTCTTCTATTATGCCAACAACTGTAGCCATCCAGTGGAGACTGTTGGCTCCTATTTCAGTGGGGCTCTGGGTTTCAGTGAGAACTCTAAAGGAGCTATCTAAAATGCTGAACCCTATCCCCAAAATGGATTTGGCACCTTGGAGAGTCCTTTAGATTTGTGACTGGTTCTGGCTGAAACCCAGAGTGGATTCACAGCCCCACTGACTTTGGAGCCACCAACCTCCACTGTGTCCATCATGTGTTAGGACTTTATCATATCATGGTGCAATCTCATACAAAACATGCCCTTTCTGAGCCCAAGGTTCATCAGTGAAAATGCAAACATTATCATTTGGGTTTAATAATGCTGTAGACTCATGGCCCTGCAGAATTTTGGCCTTCAGCTCCCATTATTCCTCACCTTTGGCTTATGCTGGCCACAGCAGAAGGGAGTTGTGGCCTTCCAGATGTTTTGGCCTGCAATTTCCCACCCACCCACACACCCCTTAGACCCTTTATTATTGGACATATATTTTTATTTTATCTTGTTCACTCTCTTCCACCTGTGCATCATTATGCACATGAACTCCTTCCATCAGTCCTAGTAACCATGATTGTAGCTTCCCAGGCAAGGAGAACCATACCTCTATAAAAAGGATAGCTTATGAACTCAACATGCAGTTACTCTTCTGAGTCCAAACATCCACAGCCCTAATTGAAAGCATGAACTTTTGGCTCTTCTTTACAAATAGAATAACTCTAAATGGATCAAAAAGCTTAATACATCAATAAGCTGTACATTCTTAGACCAAATCTAACAAGTTTCTTTCTCCTGTTGCTTAAGTAACACACCTTTACTCATGTTTTAAGCAAATATCTATCAAAAGACTTCATTTGTTCCAAAGTTCACCAGGGCTTAGTCCGGCCGGCCAGGGGTATACTGGGATATGAAACAGAATATGTTTACAAGTCTGTCCCATCCATGGGATCATATTATCTAACTTCCAGCTAGGTTCATACAGCCAGATCACTTTTCAGGTGTTAAATTGTTCAGTGATGAGCAGCAGCATTGGCTCCTAATATGATCCCCATTCACATATTACTCATATAAAGCAGTCATCATATGAGTGATGAACGAGGGACACACCTTCATACCGATGCCCACATGTTGGTGAGGTTGTCTGCAGAGGGAAGTCTCCACAAAAAATTCCTACACATTTTCAAACGCATTTCCTGTAATATTCATTTTTGCAAGCAAATCCCTTTAATATAAATGCATTTTTGTGTGCAGTTTTTCCCAAAAATGTATACACGGTTTTTTATACTTTTTTAAAAATGAGAACTGCATTGCAAAATTCAATGGGTTGCACATTTTGAAGGATAACTGTATTTCAGTTCACGTATTGGTTCAAAAGTGCAAAATTAGGTAAGTTCACATTACGATGCAAACTGAACAAATTTGTCTCCAAAACTTCTTCAAGCCCCCCTGCTCCTCCCCATAAAGCATCAAGAGATTAGGGATGTTGCAAGAATCCGCCCCGGGTGTGAAGTTTTCCAAGCATTCAGCATGTTGCCCCTCTCCTGGGACTCTGGCTGGCTTCCCTGCAAGCTGGCCTGACTTGATCTGTATCAAGTCAGGCCAGCTCACAGACTTTCAGGTGTTTTTTGTTTCTTAAATGGCCATTTTTCTTAAATCATCATTTTCTTATGTTATAATATATTAGGGATGTGCACGGACCAATCGTCCGATTTTTCCCGGATCGGGTTTTTCCGGACCAGTTCGGAAAATATCGGACAATCCAGAGGGGGGATTGGAAATCAGATAATTGTATCCGATTTCCCCTGGATCGGCTCCGGATTGTGGATCGGAGCCGATCCAGTGCACACCCCTATAATATATGAACAATTGCAGCTGTAATATAAATACATTCATACTCACATTTTCCAAACAGCTTAGAAATTATGATCAGGTGATCCATGCTATTTAATATGCCTTTCTAACTAAAAGTAATGCTACTTCAATCGTGTGTAAAATAATGTTTATGGAGTTAAGCAATGGGTATGAAATTGTGCATTTTTACTTTGAGTTAAGATAAATTATGTGAGCAGCTAGCCTGCAGTTCCAGAAGATGTATAGCTGTGTCAATTTTCTGTTTACCGCCGAATATAATGTTACTGCTTTCATTAGGCATTTCCACTCTACATATTCAAAGACAGGGCATGTACAGGTCTCACACAAAAGGGAATATTCCTTTCAACTGAGATGATTCAGACAATAGAGTTACCACATGGAAAGTATATTGTGCCCTCTGCACTACGTACAGCGGTGGTGAGCTCCTTTGTGTGTATCAACTCACCACATGGAGCAGACAGAAAGAAAAGCTCTCAATTGCCCCACATAAACAGCCGCACCACCGCACACAGAGAAAGCACAAAAGTCAGTTTCGAAATGGCCCTCATAGAGCAGATTCCTGCTGTTGGCTTTTGGCTACATAAAGACCAGCATCCAGGCCCCTTGTTTCCAGACATTCTAATGTGTGTGATTAATGCACATAAGTGGCATTACAATGGCAAGCAACTTTTCCAGCAATGTTGTCTTCCCCATCCTCTGCCCACCATATGTTGATTATCGATGATAAGAACATCTCAAAAGAGCTATGGTGGGAGTCAATCTATCGGGTGAGCCAGTACAGAAATCCATTTGTCATAGGTAGTTACCTTATATCTAGTGATGTACAGATTTTGTTTTTTATTTTTATTTATATCCCACCTTTTGTCCCCCAAGGAACCCAAAATGGCTTACATAACCCTCATCCTCTCAATTTTATCCTCACAACAACCTTGTGAGGGAGGCTGGGCTGAAAGTCTGTGACTGGCCCAAATTCACACAGTGAACTTCCATGGCCAAGTGTGAACTAGAACCGGATCTCCTGACTCCCAGTCTGATACTCTAGCCACTACACCACACTGGCTGGCTGTTCTGGCTGTGTTTCATGAATGGACAGGTGTCTTTCATTCTATTGTCGACTTATTGACAACTGATTTTCCCCCTAACCATAATTCTGTTCTAATTGCATTGATTTGCATTAGCTGTGCGCAAGTGCACATTAACACTAATGAGAAAAACCAGTCTTCAGAATCCACATGACTCGGAAAAACTAAGTCTGCTGCAGAATCCACAGGATGGATTCATAGAAATACGAACTCATTTGAATCTATTGCAGATTCCTCCAACATCCCAACTTATACCAACCTAGTATTGTGTATTCTGTCTGACATTGGTGCATCCTTTCACTGCATTTATTATTGGATCCTTTTAACTGGAGATGCTACAGATGGAACCTGGCACCTTCTTCATGCAAAGCATCTTCTTTGCCCCTGAACCATGGCTTTTCCCTATTGGGCAATTACATAGAGTGAGCACCCAAGTGGACATGCATATAGATGCTTAATGGTGCAGACCTATGGACAATTACCTGGGAGTTAGCTCCATTGAACATAGTGAGGACCCCCCTCTGTGTAGATTTGTGTACGTTTGCACTGTAAAGAGCTATAATTTTTAAGTAAAGATGTTGCAGTGCCACCCCTCTAATGCCTACAGTCTCTCCACATGTAAACAGAGAGAAGTGAAGCTGTTTGCTTTAACTGTTCTTGTGGTGATCTCAGATCATGTTCTATTAACGTGACGTTTATTCACTTACATTATTTAATAGCGGCAGAAGTCTGTAGCCTACTTCCAGGAGAAAAGCCAGGCAATTACCTGTTAAATGCATGGATGGAATGTCATCAATGGTCCTGGATTCGTCTGATTGATTAAAGACAGAGATGAATATTTGAATTTGGAATTTGATATAAAAGCTAGGGTTAACCTACTCACATATCACAGCAAAATTCACGAACTACTAGAAACATGATTCTGTTACTCTATTGGATTTTAATATAAAAATCCAAATTCAAATTGTCATCTCTGCCTTTAATCAGTCTTTCCCAAGGCTAATTAAATATAAGTAGATTTCATATCTAATATAGTGAATTTAACATTCAACAGATACCTCTGAAAAGGAACAGAGCAGAGCAAGGGATAGGAGAGAACAGCAATGCTGACACTTTCAGTTGGGGACCAACAAATCCTTGGTTCTTAAAAATGAAATTCTGTAAACCATATAAAATTTTGTGTGAATTCTAATTTCATGGAGGGATAGAAAATGCAAAATTGGTGGGAATAAGGAAAATTCTTCACATGATTGTCAACACTTCCATTTATTCTTATGAATTTATTGCTAGTACATTATTGGTTTTCTCTGTGAAAAAGCAATGAAAGTGATGTCCAACAATTCCTTGGAATGCCAGTTTGGATTCCTTAAACATTTTGGCTGAACTTCCTCATAATAATAATAATAATAATAATAATAATAATAATATTTATTTATCACCCACCTCTCCCTCCGGATCGAGGCGGGGGAACAACATCAACATAAAATACACAAAAGTGATTAAAAGCACATAAAACCAATACATCACTAAAATACCAATAAAACACCAATAAAAACACTTAAAATTCACCTGGGTACGCCTGCCGGAAGAGATCAGTCTTTATAGCTGTTTTAAATTCCTGGAGACTGGTGAGTTGGCGGATCTCTCCCAGCAGGTCATTCCACAATCTGGGAGCGGCAGAAGAAAAGGTCCTCTGGGTAATGGTTGTCAGTCCAGTTTTTGTTGACTGAAGTAAATTCTTCCCAGAGGACCTGGGCATGCGGGCGGACTGTATGGGAGAAGGCGATCCCGCAGGTAACCTGGACCCAAACCATGTAGGGCTTTAAAGGTAATAACCAACACTTTGTACTTCGCCCAGAAACTAATTGGCAGCCAGTGGAGAGATTTCAAAGCTGGTGTCATGTGGTCACCCCTAGGTGTACCGGTGACCAACCTGGCTGCCATATTTTGAACTAGTTGAAGTTTCCAGACTAGGCACAGAGGTAGCCCTATGTACAGCGCATTGCAGAAGTCGAGCCTCGATGTTACCAGTGTGTGCACTACTGACTTTAGGTCTTCCAACTCTAGGAAGGGGCACAGCTGGCGTATCAGCCGAAGTTGATAGTAGGCACTCCTGGCCGTCGCATCTATCTGGGCTGTCATTTGGAGTGACGGATCCAGGAGCACCCCCAAGCTGTGAACACAGCCTTTCAGGGGGAGTGTAACCCCATCCAGAACTGGTTGACACACCTCCAACCCCAGGTTGTGGCCCTTGACAGTAAGCACCTCCGTCTGGTCTGAATTCAGCTTCAGTTTGTTTTCCCTCATCCAGCCCATTACCGCCTCCAAGCATTCATTCAGAGGAGACACACTACCCCACCCCATGCCTCCAGATGATCTCAACCAGTGGTTTCATGTATATGTTAAACAGCATTGGGGATAGGATGGCTCCTTGAGGTAAGCCACACAACAACTCCTTCTTTGAGGAGCAACTATCCTCAAGCATCACCATCTGGAACCTGCCTGAGAGGTAGGACTGGAACCACTGAAGCACAGTGCCCCCGATTCCCAATCCCCTCAGGCGTTCCAGAAGGATACCATGGTTGATGGTATCGAAAGCCGCTGAGAGGTCCAGAAGTACCAGCAGGGACACACTCCCCCTGTCAATATTCAAGCGTAGATCATCCACTAAGGCGACCATAGCAGTCTCAACTCCATATCCTGCCCTGAAGCCAGTTTGAAATGGGTCTAGAAAATTTGTATCATCCAAAACTGCTTGGAGTTGGAAGGCAACTGCCCTCTCAATCACCTTGCCCAGAAACGGAAGATTCAATACTGGTCTGTAATTATTAAGGTCCAGGGGATCCAGGGAGGGCTTTTTTAGAAGTGGCCGTACTACCGCTTCTTTTAAACACGATGGAAAACTTCCCTCCCTGAGAGATGTATTAATAATATGTTGTAATTGTAATCTAATTACATCTCCTCCCTGGGTGACCAGCCAAGAAGGACAGGGATCGAGAGGACAAGTCATCCTTCTTACTCGTCCAAGCAGCTTGTCCACATCCTCGGTACTCACCAACTGAAACTGATCCAGTGTAATTCTACTCACAGAGTTGCTGGACACTCCATTGTCAACCTCTGTTATAATGACTGCATCTAAGTCGGCTCTTATCCGAGAGATTTTATCTGTGAAATGATCGTTAAAGGCATCACAGCAAACTACTGAAGGCTCTAAGATCGGGTTCAGGGGGGAAGGTGCCCGGGTTAGGCCCCTCACCACCCTGAACAGTTCTGCTGGACGTGAATTCGCAGACGCAATGTGTGCAGAGAAGAAAGCTTTCTTCGCTGCACGTAGTGCCACTCCATAGGAACAAAGATGTTCTCTATGTCGTGTCTTATCGGATATAAGTTGAGTTTTCTGCCATCTGCGCTCCAGTCATCGTCCTTTCTGCTTCAACTCCCTGAGATCTTTTGTATACCAGGGTGCCCGGTTAGAAGCAGGTTGGAGAGGATGTTTGGGGGCGATCGTGTCGATAGCCCTAGTTAGGTCTTGATTCCATCTATTGACCAGGGCTTCTACAGGATCGTCGATGATACCAGCCATAGAACCCTCCAAGGCCTGGAATCCAGAAGGATCCATCAGCCTTCGAGGGCAGACCATCTTAATAGGTCCGCCACCCCTGCAAGGGCGGGTAGTAGCCGTGAAACTAACCCTGACCAGAAAATGGTCTGTCCATTTGTTACCCCAGCCCATAGATCTGTCTGTTCAGAGCTGAAGTCAGCATTGAGGGTGTGACCTGCTGATGTGTAGGTCCAGAGACCAATTGGGATAGGCCCATGGTTGTCATGGATGCCATGGACTCCCGAGCTGCACCTGACAAACCGGCCCCGAATGGGATGTTGAAGTCGCCCAGGACCAAAAGCCTGGGCAAATCCAACACCAGCTCCAAGACCAGTTCTGTGAGCTCGGCCAGGGAGTCTGATAGGCAGCTGGGTGGCCGGTACACTAACAGAATCCCTAGTCTATCCCTGGTCTTCAGATTCATGTACACATACTCAATGTGATTCAATTTCCGGACAGGAAGTCTGGTCAGGTTAAGACTGTCTTTGTAGACCACAGCTACTCCATCCCCCCACCCACTTTCCCTCGCCTGCTCACTAACACAGTACCCAGCTGGGAGGGCCTGGGCCAATGTCAGGCCACTGTCATCTCCCAGCCAGGTCTCGGTGAAGCATGCCAGGTCGGCCTTCTCATCTATAAGGAGCTCATAAATTATGTCTGTTTTGTTTTTAACTGACCTGGCATTGCATAGGAGCAATGAGAGGTTCTGTGGGTGGCCTGGATCACTCACCAAATTCCCCGGGGTAGCAGGGTGACCGGAAGGTAAGATGGATGTTAAATTTCTATCTCTCCTTCCCCTGTAATGGCACTTCACCCTGCTATTGCCATATCTCCCCTTGCCTTGCACAACACATATTGCCGCTCCCAGACACATCACAGCTCAGCTGCTCTCCCGGCCACCCTGAGCGTCTCAGACTGGTGGGCTGGACTGGGTTAGTAGGAGGCACAGTGAGCTCCAACAAAGCCTCTTCTTCCTCCCCCGCTGGTGTTTCAAGCCTCTCCAAGGTAGACTGGGCTGGAAGAAGGCGTGGTTAACTGCAACCCTCTTCCTCCTCCCTCGCTGATGTTTTAAGCCTCTCCAAGATGGACTGGGGCCTGAGCTGGAGGAGGTGTGGTGAGCTCCAACAAACCCTCTTCTTCCTCCCCCGCTGGTGTTTCAAGCCTCTCTCTATTGGATGAGCAGCATACTTGCTATATGAGTGGGGAATAAACCTCAAGTGCAGGAGATGTCAACACTTTCTTTTTGTCTTTGATATCTGAACACTTTAAACACAATAAATGGAGCTCTTCCGTAAATCCCAATGAAAAAGCCTCAATGTCATCATTTAAATATTATATCATATCTTTAAAAAAATTGAGAAAGACACCTTTACATTTGAACAGTCATAGCTCATCACTGTCTCCCTCACCTGTACCCACCCATTTGTCATTCAAGTGATCCAAGGCTCATCCCCTTCTTTCTACCTCATATTCACCTTTTGTCATACATATTTGGCTGATAGGCTGGGAACTAAGGGCAGTATCCAATGGGACTGCTGAGCTCCTGCTGATTGTGTTGTGCCAGCGGGACCCATCACTTGCACAATGGGGAGATAGTGCTTCATTGTGCAAAAAGTGCAGAAACACTCATCTCCAGATCAGGACAGGTCATAAGAACATAAGAAGAGCCTTGCTAGATCAGACTGAGGGTCCATCTAGTCCAGCACTCTGTTCACACAGTGGCCAACCAGCTGTCAACCAGGGACCAACAAACAGGACATGGTGCAACAGTACCCTCCCATCCACGTTCCCTAGCAACTGGTGCATATAGGCTTACTGCCTCAGATACTGGAGGTAACACATAGCCATCAGGGCTAGTCGCCCTTGATAGCCTTCTCCTCCAGGAATTTATCCACCCTCCTTTTAAAGCCATCCAAATTGGTGGCCATAATTTGGCCAAATTGGTGGCCATAATTTGGCCAAATTGGTGGCCAAATTCCATAATTTAACTATGTGCTGTGTGAAGAAGGACTTCCTTTTATTTGTCCTGAATCTCCCACCAATCAATTTCATGGGATGATCTCAGGTTCTAGTATTTTGAGAGTGAGAAAAAATGTCTCCCTATCCACATTCTCCACACCATGGAGAATTTGGTCAGCGGAGCTCACTTCTGCAGGCTCTGCTGATCTGTCCCATTCCAGAAATGAGTGTTTACACTAAGGTTGGGTTGCTTTTTACAACTGCAAGTTCCCGACTGCACTATCAGTGGGGCCCACTGCTGGCTTAAATTGTACCCAAAGCTAATCAGGAGTAAATGCAACTAGATATTGGGACATTAACATAATGAGCACTCCGGAGTCCACTGCTGAGGCATTGTGCACCATTTGACGTTTTAAGGCCAGCCATGAAAGACAGCCCCATATATAATACAGTCATTCATGTTTGAGGTTATGAAGAAGGTCGACAAGTTGGAAGGTAGATTTCAGATGTTTGGGACTGGTAGATAAAGTCCAAAAAATCTGCATCTATATTTTCCATGTTTTTAACCACATGGAACTGGTGAGAAATGCTGCAGGCCATGACAACAGTTTGTGATTTCATGCAGGCACAGAGGTAGTACAACTTTGCCTTAGTGGAGAACAACATTGGTAATTCTGTACTTGAAGAATGTGAGAAAAAAATAATTTCTAAAGAAAGACAGAAGGGTTTTACACAATAAACCTAACTAATGGGAATACCATCATTTGAGAGGATGACGGTACAGTACAGATTGCAGCCATGTTCACAAGTTGACATATTGAATGACATAAACCCAAGAATCGCTAACAGAAGTCAACAGTCTTTGTAATATGCTTCTTTCAGCTACCAAAACAGCACCGTGAGTGTTCTGTGAGTGTTCTCAGCTATGTAAACATGACTTCATTGTGTATTTTAGTGCATGTTGCAGCAATGTGGACCGAAAGAGATAAAACAGGACCAAATAAGAAAATGTCTAAACTAACATTTTTAATTGAAGAATGCTTATGATCTTTCTACAGATTCTGAAAAACTTTAATCAAAGGAAATAAAGTGCCAGTGATGAGGATGGGGGAGCAATTATATTACAAGTTAAAATGTACATATATGAACCAAGGTCCAAAATCTGAGTGACATAGGAATATAGGAAGCTGCCTTATACTGAGTCAGACCATTGGTCCATCTGGCCCAGTATTGTTGACACTGACTGGCAGCAAGGCTCTCCAGGGTTTCAGGCAGGAGCTTTTCCTACCCTACTTAGAGATGCCAGTGAATGAACCTGGAACCTTCTGCATGCAAAGCAGATGCTCTGCCACTGAGCCACGGATCCTCCTATCCACACACTAACTGGGAGTAAGTCATATTAAACTCAGTGGGTATAATCCTCTATCAGCTTACCTAGGAGTAAACTCCTTTAAACTCAGTGGGACTTACTTCTGAGCAGAAATACATAACATTGCACTGTCAATTTCACAGAATTCAAACTATGTCTGTGTTCTCCTAAACTGGGAAACAGGAATATAATGTAAAAGAGCATTATCCTTGCATTCATCGTTGTTGCTAAAATGAGGACATTGCTAATCGACACTGAAAGAATATATGCAAATAAAATTTTCCAGTTTGCAGTAATATATCACGGTGTTGTTCTATATTGCTTGCTGTAGTTGCATTCTGCATGGAATAATTTCACTAACCTTTATGTTAGTACTCCTAAATAGCTTGTGGTTTACAGCCAAAATAATTCATAGTGTATATACCATTTTTAAAAGTGTGATTTGCAAATCATGATGTGTTCATAGCAAAGTGCACTGTAATTTATGTGCGTCACATTCTTTATTACCATGTCATTCTTCCATATTGGTCAGAAACATGTCTTTTTAATGCTTCATCAGTTTGAATCAATTCTGATCTCGAATTTAACATTTATTCAAGCACCAATAACAACATTGGAGTAGAAGAAAGAGAATCAATATTCTTCCATATATAACCTGAAATGCATGTTAGTGTGACGATAAGAGCCTAGATTTATGTACCTAACAAGCTATATAAAGACTGATATATGGAGTTGTCCTATAATCTGTTTGGTGTACTTAATCTATATAAAATCAAAATGAGGCTATAAATCATTGGATAACCATTGACAGAATATCCTACAACATTTCACAAATGAAAATAGGCATACCATTTCTTATGTTATTTGGAAAGACACAGATGTACTCTCTGTAGCCATGAGTATGTCTTGAAACAGTAAAGTCAGAAGTATAATACATGTCCATTTCCAAGAAAATGAACTTCTGGAAGAGATTATGTCAAAGGATTGCACTTATCTTTCATTTGTAGGCAAAGTCAAGAGCTAAAACATTATGCATTTCACAATGTAATCCTAAACACACTTACTTGGGAGTAAGGTTTAAGAACATAAAAAGAGCCATGCTGGACCAGACCAAGGGTCCATCTAGTCCAACATTCTATTCACACAGTAATCAACCAGCCACATATGGCAAACCCACAAGCAGGAGATGAGTGCAATAGCACCTTCCTACCCATGTTCCCCATTAATTGGTATAACAGGCATACTGCCTCTTATACTGGAGGTAGCAATATATAGCCATCAGGACTAGTAGTCATGGATAATTTTATTCTCCATGAATTTGCCCAATCCCTGTTTAAAGCCATCCAAATTGGGGGCAATCACTACATCTTGTAGAAGTGAATTCCATAGTTTAGCTATGTGCTGTGTGAAGAAGTTCTTCATTTCATCTCTCCAGAATCCCCCACTTCATGACCAAAGGTTCTAGTATTATGAGGGGGGAAGGTCTCCCATGCATAATTTTGTACACCTCTATCACATCCCCCTTACCATTTTTCAGAGCTAAACAGTCACAACTGCTGTAACCTTTCCTCACAGGGGAGTTGCTCCAGCCCTTTGATCATTTTTGTTGCCCTTTTCTGCACTTCTGGAACTCAGTGAGGCTTACTTCTAAAATAAACATGCTTAGGAGTCAACTGTCATTTAGAACAAGAAATTAGGAAAGCTTGCTGCTACAGATCGAAACTCAACACTATTTTTTTATCTTGCCTGATGCTGGTAAAATTTGAAAAACTAAGGCAGATGCATGCCAAATGTGGTGTCCAAGATCACAAAGTAGTTAGAGTTGAGTATGTCTTGAGTACATACACAGTCTAAATGTAGGACGGTCACTCCGTTCTTGGCAAATATGTGTCTACTTTGTGAAAATTTCATGATCACAACAGTTCACTCTATCAGTGCTCCATCAGTGCATTTGAAATTCAATACAGATATGAATGTGACTGTTTGAGAATCCTAACTCATTATTTTATGAACACAGGTTTCCACTCATTGTTACAAGGAAAGATCACTTTTATTATTTCATGTATATCCTGCCTTCCTTCCATAAAGGAATTCAAGGTAGCATATGTAGGATTCCCAGGACATCCGCCACCTAGCCACTGGCCAGATGCAGTCTTGCCTAGACCATACTCTTCTTAGGGATGTTGCAAGCACCCAACTGGGTCTGGGAGTCCAATGGATTCCCCTGCGTCCAACCCCTGGAACCAGCCAGGCACCCATGGTGTATGCATAGGCCCATGCTTCAAATGCCCACCCCAGCCTGATGAGCACCTGGCAACCATCCACCCTCATTCGTAGCCTCCATTGTGAACAACAGCGGACGCTTCAGAAATTATGTATTTTCCCCATTGTATAAATGGCATCCATAAAGGCCCCATTTACACAAGAGTAAAGGCACAAACAGAGCTTTCGCACATTTACTCTTGCATAAATGGGGCTTTTATGGACACTATTTACATAATGGGGGAAATGTGCAATTCTTGGATCCTCCATTGTTACACACAAGGGCGGACAGGCTCGTAATGTCGTTGGATGCTCACCGAGCCTCAAAAGTTCATGCAGTGCCACAAATCGGGGTGGATAGCAGCAGCAGTGGGATGAGCATATGACGAATTGGATGCAGGTGAGTCCATCCATCCCTAACTCTTCTTCATCAAATGTGGAATTCTGAAGTACAAAATATTCTCCATTATATTACAGTGACACACATGAAACAGAATGGCTTCAAAATAAGCAAGTTCTAGTTCAGATCCTTCAACTTGCCAGTAGTTAAAAATAAATATATACTGACATTGGTTAAGATCCAAAAAACAGTCTGACACCATCCAAAACTGGTTGCAAGCCTCCATCCAGATTGGCAGATTTCCCAACCCACATTACTTATGTCTTATTTGGATTAAGCTTCATCCCTCATCCATCCCAAACCACCTGCATACACTTCTTCAGCATTTCCACAGCCTCCCTGGCATTAACAGGTGGGAAAGAGGTAGAGCTGCACTATAGCCCAAACTTCCAGATGACTTCTCCTAGCAGTTCCAAGTTGATGCTAAAAAGCATGAGGGGGCAAGATGGAATTTTGAGGTGCTTCTATGGCCAATGGCCATGATGTAGAAAAGAATCTCCCAGCATCACCTTCTAACTCTATCCTTTTAGAAAGGACTGGAATCACTATAATATTGGGTGAGTTGGGATGATTGCTGCAGGGGAAGATGCCATTGTGACTGCCGTTGGCATTATACCCTGTGCTGTAGCAGTAAAGATTGTAGGACTGGTACAATTCACATCCCTCCCCGAAACACACAACGGGTTCAGGCAATATACCAATCCGTGCTGCAGTGCACAGAATAATGCATATTGCAGTCATGCATGCACCATGAGTGGGGATGGGGATGGGGTGAGAAGCTACAATGGTTTCTGCTGCTGCTAAAATCATCTGACTCCAGTCAAAGTCTCCCAATTCCAGCCCACAAGGATATCATGGTCATTGATAGAGAAAGCTGCTGAGATCATTGAATCATAGTATAGTAAAGTTGGAAGGGGACCTTTGTGGCCATCGTGTCCAAACCCCTGCTCAATGCAGGAATCCTCCTTAAAGCATCCCTGACACATGGCTGTCCAGCTGCATCTTGAATGCTCTAGTGTGGGAGAGCCTATGACCTCCATAGGTAATTGGTTCCATTGTCATACTGCTCTAATACTCAGGAAGTTTTTCCTGTTGTTTAGCCGGAATCTGGCTTGCTGTAACTTGAGCCCATTATTCCATGTCTGGGATGGTCAAGAAGAGATCCTGGCCCTCTTCTGTGTGACAACCTTTCAAGTATTTGAAGAGTGCTATCATGTCTCTCCTCAGTCTTCTCCAGGCTAAACATGCCCAGTTCTTTCAGTCTCTCCTCCTAGGGCTTTGGTTCCAGATCCCTGATCATCCTCATTGCCCTCATCTGAACCCCCTCCAGCTTGCCTGCATCCTTCTTGAAGTGTCTAGGAGAACCAAGAGGGTTGTACTTCCCTCATTCATTTCCTGACATAAGTCATTCAAGTCCACTTCTGTCCCCAAACTAGGCCAGAAGACAGATTGGACAGATCCAAAATCACCCAAAACTGTCTGAAGTTGATAAATTAAGACTTAAGAGAAAACATAACAGCACCAAAAGTGGCTGATTAAATCATTTCAAAAGCAGTGATCTTTAGCAATAAAAGCCTGCTTGAGCAAATGTATCATGGATATCAATCTAAACATGGAGAAAGAAGGGGTGTCACAAATCTCTCCATGGAAAGCTTTACAGTTTGGGAAACACTAATTGTGACAGATTTATCCTTGCCTAGGGATATTATGATATGGGATGTCTATACTAGGGATGTGCACGGACACAAAAAATTGGATCAGAATCGGAATCGGAACTTTAAATTTTTTTTAAAAAATCAGATCGAAAAAATCAGAGGTCTATCATATCGGATTGAATCCGATACCGATATTAAAATCGGATGTCCAATTTTTGAATCAGACGCCAATTTGAGTGATTTTTCCCATTGCCTAGTATTGTGTTACAAAATCCCCTATAACATTTTTATTTTTAAAGATAGAAGGATGAAACTTGGCCACATTGCAGATGGGTTTGTGGTACTTATCTGTGAGAAATTTCAGAAAGATAGCTCCAGGCATTTTGTGGCTATGAATTTTTTAGTAATGAACCAGGAATGCCTATAACTTTTTTATTTTTAAAGGTCCACACATGAAACTTTGCCACATTGCAGATGGTATGTTGGGATTCATGCATGTGAAATTTCAGAACCATAGGTGCTTGCCTTGTGTGGCAATTATTTTTTTAAAAAAAAATGGGTAGCAGTGGGGTAAAGACAGTTATGCCTTCAACTTTTTTATTTTTAAAGATCCAAACATGAAACATGTCCATATTAAAGGTACCACTTTGGTTGATATGTTTGAATAATTTCAGAACCATAGCTTCAAGTGTGTAGTGGCAAGGTATTTGGGGAGAAATGAGGAGAGAAACCCATTTAACTTTTTTTCATTTAAAAGACAGAAGCATGAAACTTGCCCACATGGAAGATGGGTTTGAGGTACTTATCTGTGAGAAATTTTAAAAAGATAGCTCCAGGCATTTTGTGTCTATCAATTTTTTACTTTAAAAAGTTCCAAAAGTTGAAAAACAGAGGCTTTGACTGCTGTCAAACTGCACCCCCTTCCCCCCTCTGTTAGCTGTCAAAGCCCAAAAAATCGGATCGGAAAAAAACGGATTTCCAAATTTTCGAATCAGACTCAGTATTGGATGTCCTGGATCAGCAGGGAACTTGTCGCATGCCATATTCCAGGAACAAAGTGTCAGCATGAAAATTGCAATTTTACAAAATTCCTTGTATTTACACACATGATTTTGAAACAGAGGACTCTGAGATCAGGCATGTCTTTCTATCTTTTACTTTACAGTTTTGAGCAGGTTTTACATTTGATATAAGAGCGTTAAACATACAAAATACAAAGTGATTGCAAGCAAAATTTATTTTAAAACAGGGAGCATTGTCTTTGAAGATCAAACTTTCTTACTCTACAACATTACTGAACTTGTAGCAAAACAAAGCATAAAGCCAATGGGGACCAGTGCCATTGTCCTTCTAAGAAAGGTGAAAAATCTTGGAGTTTTTGTATTTTGACTCTCCTGTTTAAATGATTTTTTTTTTGAACTGCTGACATTTGTTTCCCACAGAACACAATGTTTTCTAATTATTAATTATTATTTTTTCCCAAAGTTCCCGGCTATGATTTTGGAAAGTAATATATTTACGCCATAGCCTGTCAGCTTTCTTAATACACAAAGCAAAATGCCACCTGCTTCTGTTTTGTAGGACCTGTTTATTTCCTACAATATTTTATGTTTAGTTATTTGTGTCATGATCTTGACATGACTAGTGAGCTTTTATCCTTTTCCCCCAACTTTCTTATCTGAGGTACATATTGCATTTTCCTTAGTTTAGCTGGGAAATTCTTTTTTTTTTCCATAGCAGACTTCAAGATCGGTGGAAAGTCATAGGATGTCACCACAAATGTTAAAATTAAGGACAGATGAAAATTTCGTTTTGGTTTGCAAATCACTCAGAAAGGCCCTGTTTACAATCCTGAATGTGAGTGGGAGATCATTTTCTCAGAAAATGTTTGCAAATTCTGAAGCTTGTGTTCATGTTCATAAAACGTGTAATTGAAATATGCACAGCTTTTTCAAAATGTGCAATTTTTATATCACCCATGCTTTAGTCTACAGGGGAAATTTGGGCAATTTTGAAAACGTGCAAATTTGGGGATTTTTTGCACAACTTTCATGTTCTACAGCTGTACATTTTGTTCAATATTCCCATTTGTGCAAAACAAACAATAATTGCAAATGGGAACACAAGCTGAGGAGAGATGAGCAGTGAGCTGATGTTCAGAAAATCTTGGTGAGCACAAACATTACTCATTTCTCCATCTCTAGTTAGAATGCCTTGCTGGAATCAAACTAGTTTAACTTTAATACAGGAATATGTCTTAATATTCCATTGCTTCTCATGGCTTAGGAGAATCTTGCAATTTATGAGAGAAATTTGGAAAACCAATATCTCTATTTTGCAAAGGAGCTGTTCTTCAGATTGGTGCAGGAGTCTTGCCAAATGCAAAGGTTTCTGGGGCAAATATCTGTTGCACAATTTAAAAAAGGCACACTCTGGCTGAATTCGGACGACACAATAAGCAACTGGGGTGGGGGAAACAATCGTCAGTTGTATTGACTATCGTGTCATCTGAATGCTGCCATAGTCAACTCAGCGCTGATCTTAATCCACACCACGGTTGATTATTTATTACCATGTTGTGTGGGGAGTACACCCTAGATGAACAACTGTAGAGTTGATTATTACCCACCATTGACTATCATGTTGTCCCAATTCAGCCTCTCTCTTGTGCTATTTGCCAGCCAGAGGATATTTCCAGATACTCTAGAAACAATGTAGAAAAGAAATGTTTGAATTATTTACTTTTATTTCCCCTTTGAACTGCTGTCCAGCCCACCCCAACTCCCAAGACCATATCATAATTCCCATCAGTTTCAAAAGCTGTTTAGCAAGGTATATGGGGAGGGCGTTTTGTTTGAGGGGGAGGAAAAGATTTAAACATCCTTGGGCTTGTGGAACTAGTTAGTGTCACTGTTCTTTGGATTCTGGCTAATGTGAATAAATACCGATCTCTTCCACCAGGCCTACCCAGTCGAACTGTATTTTAATAATGTATTAATTTTATATGTGTTAATCAGTTTTATGTATTTTATGTCATTTGTATCAATGATATTCCCCACCTCGATCCTGAGGGAGAGGAGGGTAAGAAATAAATAAATTTATTATTATTATTATTATTATTATTATTATTATTATTATTATCTTTCTAAAAATGTAGATCTTTCATAACGTTGAGGGCCTTGAACCTGTCCCCACCACTGTCAAGTCAAGCATGCTGTGGCCTCTAAGCCACAGTCCTCATTCGGTTGCTTTTAGGGTTCTCCCACTTAGGATATTCCCCCCTAAATTTTGTTTGTGACCCTTCTGATTTAGTAAAATATAAAAGTGGATATCGGAGTGATTGAGCTGTGCATCTCTGTTTTAGGCAGTACAAGCTTCATTAAGGCTTAAACTAAAAGGACTTATTCAATTTGTGACTTGAATGGGAAATCTTCTTTTTTTTCCTATTCATCTCCTTCATATTCAGATCAAAAGCTGGAGAAAGCTTGCAGAGTTCAGCTTTGTTAAATTAGATCTGTTTGATTTTTAATGAAGCCCAAGTACAATTAGTGAAAGTGTGGTCTCTGTTAGTTTGATTTCTTTCACCAGATCATTAAGCAGTTAAACAAGCTCATAAATACATTTTACTTTGCTACAAAGCATCTATTCCAACATACTGCTTACCGCCATGTGTACAACAAGTAATTAGTTTTGTTTGGCATGACCCCTCAAAAGTTTAAGCCCTTTTACATCCCATTGATTTTAATTTCAGACAGAGAGGGAGAGTAAAGTATGTTTTCATCTGTTCTGTTTAAATACTACGGGATTGGATCTAGACTTAGGGTAATATCAGTGGCAACACCTATGGTTATGGTTGAACTGAACACACAGAAACTAGGAGATTATTTTTCCAACCATAATGCCAGTCACCCCCTTTCAGACCACACTGCACATTGAGCGCATGTGTGGTAAGTGACAAAAGGCAAGAGCCCATTGGGATGCTCACTTGACTGTTCAACCACATGACTCTGAGACCTATCACTCAACAGCCAATGTGTTGGGGGCTCATGCTGAGGATGGGGCTCTGGGGGGAGCTTGGTTGGGGACTCTGAGTTGTGGGGGAGTTGGAGGGTTGAGGGGCTTCATACCTATGTCTCTGGATTGAGAGCTCACCCTAAATCTGCACAGTCAGGGCTCAGGGGGGTAATATCTGGGGTGGAGGTATTGTCTGGGGTGGAGGTGTTGTCTGGGGTGGAGCATCAGATGGGTAATATATGGGGTAGAGGTTCAGGGGTATGGTTCAGTTGCCCCAGTAGAGAAGTGATAATTCATGGGATTTTGTGGGTGGAGGCTGTACATGGGTTCTGACCCCCTGCCCCAAGGCATCACCCTCCTGAGTGCTCACCATGTAGATCCAGGCATGAAATCCCCCAACTGCTCTCAGAACCACCACCCCAACCTTGAGCCCCGACCCCCCACCCTAAGCCTTCATCCATAGACACTCACCCCCAGCGTGAGCTTTCATCTTTGATCCCCCACCCCAGACAATTACTTTCAGACACCCACCACTGATATCCCCCACCCCAGACACACACACCATCACACTCAAGACCCCACCCCTGAGACCCCTCCACGGACATCTGTAGTGAGTTTGTTCGTGAGCAGAAATATGGATATCGCAGAGTTCCAAAATACTGATGAGAGCTCTGTAACCTAACACAATGAATAGATTTTAGCAAACTTTAGCTGACAAGAGTAGGCCTCATTCCCAGGATGGGCATCTCATAGGCCTTTTCTACACCACGGGGGTGTAGTGGGCCCAGTACGAGTGAACCCGGAAGTAGCCACTTCTAGGTTCATCGTCCCCAACTACATCAACAGGCGCGACATCCTGGGTTGTCCGACATCGCACCCGCCATTTTGTTTGGGTTTTTTTGACCGGGAAGAGCATTCCTGCACTCCTCCGTAAAAGTCAGTATTAAAACAAAAAAGCAGCACATGATTGGACCCCCTCCCCACCATCCTGGGAATGGCAATTCCGCTTCCCCCTCTCCTGATGGCCTTGGAACCTCGCAGTGGTGCTCCATGGCCATTGGTGCAGCTGCACTTACTCGCAAGTAAGCGCAGCTGCACTGGGGCGGGCGGCCACATCTTCCATGGTCCCAGGAACTTCCCGGGAATGCGGAAAAATCTGGGATTTTTCTGGTTCCGTGGAACCAGGAAAAATCCCATGCCTGCCCCCCACCCCCAGTACTCCCTGTGCATCATGCAGACTCACAGGGAGCAGCCAGTGTCCATCCCAGGCATTTTGCCTGGTGTGGAAAGGGCCATAGTTATGTCACCCTTTTTTTAATAGAGTCTTATCTCAAGATGAGCTGGGAGGTTTTTACTCCAAATGAGGGACTAGAAAGGCAATTAGTTTCCCAAGCTGAGATGCTTTGGGAACCTGTGAGAGGGATTCCCCCCTGCTACTTCTAGAAGTGGGGAGGGCTGTAGCCTGTCAGCTCCTGAGAGGGAGGGAAGCATCTAGAAGAGGGGCCTATAGGATCCAATCCACATGCTTCGTGCTTCGGTCTGGCTTCAGGGGGCAATGTGCACAGCCTTTGTGCAGAAAGGATGGTTTCCGTCTATCATGGGGGGGGGGGGCATAGACACCCAACTATGAGAGCTTGATTAGTGAGAAGCAGGTATGAACTTTTTTTGCATATATACATTCATTTTCTATCAGTAAACTGTCATCTTTCTGCAAAAGTGGCTTGGTAACCAAAAGAACCTGATTGATTACTTGGACCTGGCAGAACCAGAACCCAGATCTAACACAGCATCACCCTCTGTAATGCCACCCTGCAGATCCAGGCATGAAAATGCCATAACCCACCTACACCTGGAGCCCACCCTTATCCTGCACACACAAACACACACAAACACATTTGTTATGAACCCCGTGACTTCTGTACCTCCTGTGTTTTCTGTTGCAGCCTTTTAAAAGAAATGCATTTCCATCGGTAAACAAAAACAACAAAATGTGAATCGAACACCCTTCTGAAGGGGTGAGGCACAGCCACTTTAATTCCCTCTCCCTGCCTTAAACCTTGATTGATTGAACTGTACCAAACTGTTCTGCCATGGGCTCCAGAGGGCCCCTTTAAATCCTACCCTCTGGCCGCATGCCACAGCTCAGTGTGAACATTCCAAAGCCTCCAACCTATTTCCCTCAATACAAACAAATGGGGTTTTTTTGGGGGGGGGATATTTATATCTCTCCAAATCCCTGACCAATCTTGCAGAATTTCAACCTCACTGCTAGTTAGCCTATTCTCTCCCACCTGACAATTTTCATTCAATATTTCATATGACATGAGGTTGACCATGCCTTTTCACTGTTGTTTCTTGGATTTTCATACTAAAAAAATAAAATAAAAAATTGTACCATAGCCTGTACAGCAGATGAACTCCCCAAGGGCCTATATTTCAAAGGGCAACACTAACTTCCATCTATGCGGCCCTACATGGGGGTTAATCCTTTCCCCCTATAATTTCCCATAATAAGCTTTGTTATGCATCAACCATAGCTAATCCATTCGTAAACTGCCATAGCTACCTACATGGAAAATTTGAGGCAGATTAGACAAGTGGGGGCTTGGCTATGTCCCAAAAAATTGGCGTTTTGCCCCTATGGGGAAAACACGGACTATGGTGTTCCCAGCCATAACTGTGGGTGACCTGACTGGCCCACCCACAATCTAACTGTGCTCCAGCACAAGTGCTAATGATGTTGTACTACTGAAAGCAAACCTTGCACAATGTAACTAGTGCTTTCCAGGGCGACTGGAAATAGTGGCAATTTGCTGTAGAATTTCAGTGGCAAAATGCTGCTTTTTCCCCATTGCCCTAGTAAGGGCTAGTTATGTTGTGCAAACGTTGGTTTACACCAGTGCAACATCATTGGTGCTGGCACAGGGACATATCTGGACACTACCCATAGTCAGAGTTAGAGCAGACCACTGAAATCAATGGGACTTTGAAAGTCATGCCTAAGTTAACTCCTATTTATTTAAGTGGATCTACTTTAAGCATGACTAAGGCCGTTTCTACATCAGCCTTTTTTTGGGATTGCCCCTGGGTGGCCCCTGGGTGTCCAAATGACTCACAGGGACTCACAGGGGTAGAGGGGATGGGGACAGTTTTTCCAAGAGTTAAAAAATCCCTGGGAAAACCCGATTTTTCCAGCGGTCCTGGGAATGTTCCAAGATTGCAGAGGTGTGGGCACCCATGCCAGCTGGTGCCCGTTTACCCACGAGTAAGCAGGCACCAAAAATGGGCGTGGAGCCATGCCACGTGGCTCCATGCCCATCAGGGGAGAGGGAGGAAGGAAGGTGAGGGCCCAATTTTGGGCAGTATTTTTCCCCACTTACTTTTTGCATTGGAGCACAAAGTGTGCTCTTCAGATCTTCTTTAAATAAAATGGTGGGCATGACAGCGCAACATCCCGGGTGGAAACCGGGATGTCACACTTCCTGGTTTGGCAAGAGGAGGGCAATCCCATAAGCAGGTATGTCTGGGATCATTCCCCCTCCCTCCCTCTACACCCAAGTCTGGATCCAACCAAAGATTTTACAGCTCTAATCATTGCTCTGCCAACACTGTTGGGTTATTTCAGTCTTTTTCAGCTTTTACTCTATGTGTTAAGGTAGGAGCAGGATTTCCCGCTGGTCCAACACCCAACAACGCTCAGATCCACTAGTCCCATCCTCCAGTTCCCACACATACATCAAAGATCTGATGACATGCACACCTAGTTGCCCCACATGTGGACCCTACACATACACAAGGTGTAAGTACTCAGACTCTGTGCAGAAGAACTGGTGGACACAGGGAGACTGGGGTGGACTTAGCCACCATGAAACTGCTGAATCTCCCTGTGTTTAGTCATGTGAATGAAACTATCATAGGAATTCTACAGCCATCTAAATCCTTTCAGCCTTGCAAACAATTAGTGTTGGTTACAGAGCCCCCCTCTGTGACTGTCGATTTTTGCAGAAGAGCATTTCCAAAATATGTTGCAATCATTTCCACTTCAGCATTGTCAGGCCATAGCTAGAAAAGGGAGCAGCTGAAAGTCAGTGAGCCTTAAGGATACTGTTTGCCTGAGTTTGCTAGAATATAGGGCAGTTTACTGCAGCTTCACTTCTCTTTGCTTCCAGGAAGGAGGAGTTGGCTTTAGCTTGCCAATGTAGATTTCACAAAAGACCCTCAAGGCATAATGGTAGCTCATGAGACAAAACAGAAGCTGTTTCTATTTTTAGAGTTGTCGGCCAACTGTTGTGGGTCAGTTCCGATAGCTCAACCAAAGGGAAAAAAGGGAATTACAATAGTCCCTAAGGGAAGTAGAATCTGGCTGGGTTGGATAATCAGCGTGAGCTCAAACGTTCCCATTGTCTTCTGTAGCTCTTCAGCATGGATAAGAAAAACAGCATCACTGGCATATTTGAAAAGGGTTTCTTTGGTTGGAGCTTTACCCCATTGTATATTGCATTGCATGGTGTCATCAAGTAGACGGCAGTCCGCAGACATAATGTGGCAACAGCAGCTTCAAAATAATAGAGAAACAGGCAAAGCTAATGTTTCAAAGCCCTTTGGGGTTTGTGTATACTCTCCTCAATACAAAATGAAAAAAAATGTCTCAGTGTGCGCTTACAGGAAGATGTGCATTAGAATGTTCGATAGACTCAAAAAGTAGCAACAGATTCAATTAATATGGATTTGCCCACTTTTTTTTTAACTGGGCAACCATTTGGAGGGTGCCTGGGCTTGCCTTAAATCAACATCTATTGTATTAACTATATCAATTCTGTGACACAGGAAGAACTTATTCAGTGTGCATTATGAACTAGCTCAGACATTTCCTTAAATCAGGGGTGTTGGACCTCAGGCCCTGGGTCCCAACCTGACCCTCTGGGATTCTCCATATGGCCATGTTCCCTTCCCCATGTCACCAAGTGGTTCCCACTGCCCTCCTCTCCCCTCCCCGCAGCTGCCTATTATTTGATGGTTTCCCAGCTTTCCCAGCGATTTCTTCCCCATTCTAAAAAGTTGAAATATCTCCCCTAAGACTTAGTTACTGGCAGTAAGAGCATTAAGTTAAAAATATGCTGGTATTTTTTGCTTTTGGCCATACTCACCATTGGGTGTCCCCACAATTGAATTTGGCCCTCAGTCTGAAAGAGGTTCAACAACCTGTCTTACCTAATATTACCATGGAAAGATGATCATTCTAATCCACAATCCTTCAGAGACACTGATGGTTAACTGAAGGTCTGGAAGTTCAGGGACCTCTGTGACAGTGTTGTCATGGCCAGACTACTTCCTGATGAGGTTTAAATTGACTGTGACCATTCCTCTGTGCATGGATAATAGACCCAATATGGAATCTGCTGCATTCCCGAACACGCTCAGGGAGGTTCCAGTTGACATGGCTGGTGCTCCTGTCAAAGCCCTGGCCTTGTTGTGGAATATTGAGATGGAATAGACTGTTGACAGAATCATTCCTAAGCATCCTCTCTTGAAACATACAGCCTTCCTAGTTAACTGGGGAGTTCTGGGTGATGAAATAGGCTGGAAGGCAACTAGAACATGAGTAATGCACAGTGAATCTGACCAATCACAAATAAGAGCTCATTATCAGGTTTACTTTGTGGCAGTGATGGCAGCAAAGATGGGCTACTTTTCTGCCATTGCTTCATCCACAAGTAGTTGTGAGGATAAGACCACTCATAACTGCTCTGACCTTGAGGCCACTATTAGTACAGGTCTTATGGTAACTAGGGCACCAACTAGCCAAGTTGTATGGGATCAGTTTCAGTTAACATATTCTGAAGGTGTAGACAAGCTGCTTGGAAAGGTCAAGCCAATTACCTGTGTACCTGACCCTTGTCCATCTTGGTGAATTGCATCTAGCTAGAGGGGATTTCTTGGTTGTATCCATTAATTACTATCTCCTTGCCAGAAGGCATCATCCCGGCCACCATAAAGGAGGTAGCTGTGCAGCGCCTCCTGAAGAAACTGTCACCAAAGACCAATAGTGCTAGAACACAATGCTAAATTATCATATGATAGGCTGTTAGAATTATATTAGTATTGCAATTATATTAGCATGGAAAATGTAAAAATACGTTATAATTTATATAGTGCCACCAGTACATGGCATTTTACAACAAAGTATGAGCAAAGTCTCATCGGTGGAATAAGAGAGAACAGAGAGCAATTGTGAAGCAAGGGTAAACATGAAGTGAATGGAGCAAACTAACAGTGTGATCCTATACCTGACTACTCAGAAATAAGTTCAATGAGGCCTATTCCCAATTAGATGGACATAGGGTCGCAGTGTTATAAACCTAACATGAGTCTGACTGGATCAGATAAAGGGCCTATCTAGCCCAGACCACAAACAGGAAACCCACAAGTTGGATATGAGCACAATCTCACTCATATCACCTAGGAAATTATATTCACAGCCATGATGCCGCCAGTCCTGGAGGTAGCATACAGCCATCATGACTAGTAGATACTGATTAGCCTTATTCTCTATGAATTTGTGTAATCCCTTTTAAAGTCATCTATGTTGGAGGCCATTACACATCTTGTGCCAGCACATTCCATAGTTTCACCATGCACTGTGTGAAGAAGTACTTCTGTCTCCCAACATTCAACTTTACTGAATGACCCTGGATCCTACAACTATAATGAGAAAGGGTTTTTTTTTAAAAAAAAACTGTCCATTTTCTCCCTACCATGCATAATTTTATAGATCTCTATCACATCCCCCCTTACTTGCCCTTTTTCTAAATAAAATCCACCCCAAATGTATTGGAATTCTTACATTTAAAAAAGGTGATGGGGGAGAGCATGGTTATAGTTGATTTAGGCTGTTTCTACACCAGGCTGTTTGCCTGGGATGGCCCCCGGCTTGTCCCTGTGTGCTGATGGTGTGTATTAGGTACTTCTGGGATCATCCTCCCTCCCTCTACACCCCTATGGTGTAGGAAGGGACTTACTCATCCACCCTGCTTCAGAAGCCAATGTAGGGTGTTGCAGAGTACATGAGTACAGCCTACAGGGCTATCAGAAATGCATTAAGGTGAAGAGGAGTAGGGTTTAGGTAGTGAGATTTGGTATGAAAATAGAGGAATTGCAGCTACTTCAAAAGTGGCTGGAGCCACCTCTCTCTCTCTCTCTCTCTCTTCACCACTCAGTGGGCTGTTGAGGTGGGGGAGGGAGAAATTGCTCGTGCCAGATGTCTGAACTGTTTGCTTGCAGATGGTTGTGAAATTAGACCACATGTTGTCCTAGGGGTGCAAGTTGTCCACCCCTTGTTTAAAGGAGCATGTCACCTTAGGACTAAGCATGGTACTTATAAACTGTTTCACTGATCCTCATCTTTATTTCTCTTTACCCTCATCTCTTTGCCAGCATTTCCCTTAAATACTTTTATGGACAGGAGAGAAAGAGAGAGAGAGAGAAACATTTCTTTTTTCCTTTTATGGGCTTTCCTTCTCTTTTCAGACTTTATCCCTGTAGCAGCACACATTCATCGTCTCTTGACTGGCAACCATGTGGCAAACCATGTGAGCAATACAGCAGGTCTTGGGTGGGTCAGAATAAGACACAGTTATGTGGTCAAAATGGGTTTCTGTTTGCTGTTGCTTTTGATGGCATCACTGCATGCCCGGGGAGACTATCTCTGCTTAGTATTTCATGTTCATGCTGGGATTAATTTGACAGCATTTTACTTTTGGGTGACTTTAGCAGAAGCTTTTATTAACTCCTTTATTACTGGCTGGGGGGAGGGCAGGGGGAAGATTTCTTATTCCCAGTGATGTTATAGCATCACCTAGATGTACACTGGTATGTGCAAAAGGTTACCTTTTTCTTTTTCTTTCCTTTTTTAAAGAGGAGGGAAATGAACTTTAACTGACATGACAATCCATCAATTATAGAGACAGTAATTCTCCAAGAACAGAATTACAGCAGAGAAGAAATGGACCAACAATTCCTTAGATGGACTAAATGGTAATTTTGATACTAATTTATCCCAGCTAAAGAAGCTCGTTTCAGTCAAAGGGACAAAAATAATTATTAAAAATAAAAGTGCAGATGTTCTAATCTAAATGCAATTGTATTTTGCAATGAGGTCCAAGTCTGGCCGTTAAGGACAAAGAAGACTGGCTAACAGCAAGGAAAACTCCCAGGAACAGGTGTGAGAATCTGAGTGACTTCCAGAAGGTATCTTCCAGAAATATGTAATTTGGTGGCCTGACAGTTAGGAGGAAGTAGTCAGGAAGGCAGTAGAAAAAACACCAAAGGAGAAAGAAGGAGAGCTCACAAACAACAATGCCCTTTTCCTGTGTCTTTGTCATCAGTTCAGGTACATGGACAACCATTGATAGGAAAGAAGCAGAAAACATAGGCAGTAGGGCTGTGCACTGCTTCAGGCCTGAACCTTGAATCCAAACTGAAGCAGTTCAGGATGAGGCAGTCCAGAGCAGGTTGGATCCAAAGTGCTTCGGGCCACTTTGGCCCCATCTGTGGTGATGGTGAACTGTTGGCCCTGCCCATCCATGGGATTTAACTGCCCTGTCTGGCAGACATCCATCCTCAATAAGAACCACTATTTTAAATGAAGACGGGGGCTCTGTCATTTCCTAGACCTAAAGTCCTGGACAATTACTGTAAAGAGGAATTACTGCAGATAAATTATGATAAGACTAAGGTTGTAGTGTTTTCCAGAAGGAGGTCAAAGTATAGTTGGCAGATAAATCATCATCCAATAGAGCAGGTAACTACACATAAATATCTAGGAATGATATTCCATTCAACAGGTTCATGGAAAGATCATCAAAATAAGACCACTGCAGCCGCTCAAAGAAGTACTAGGGCACTCCTTTCTTTCTTCTATAGTAAAGGAGGTCAGTATATTCCATCGGTACTACAGGTTTTTGAGGCAAAAGTTATTGCACAAATGCTCTATGGCTCTGAAATTTGTATGCACAAAAAATCTGTACAATGGGAGGCTGTTCATACTAAATTCTTAAGAGCAATTTTAGGGGTCCCAAGTTGTGTACCAAACTCAGTCTTAAGGTTAGAGGTAGGTCAGATTTCAATGGAAGCACGTATATGGATACGTAAGCTAAATCTGTGGCTAAAAATGGTATATATGCCAGTTGGGTTGGCCCCATTAACTTTGAAGGACACCTTCCACTCAAGGTGGAAAATATCATTAAATATGAAGTTACAATCTCTGGGTTTTTCTATGGCTGCTGTCCAAAGTGTAGGATATGAAAAGGCAAAAGTGGATATAATACAACGAATACGAGACTTTGAGTTCCAAAATGATCTAAGTCAAGTAACTTTATATCCTGGTATCAGGGGCAATAGAGGCCCATTTACAACTGCAAACTACTTAATAAACTTAACTATTCCTAGGCTTAGAAAGGCCTATACATGGGCGAAGCTCAATGTTATGCCATCCGCATTGTTGGAGGGAAAATTCCAGAAAATACCCTATAATGAACGAGTATGCCCATGTGGGACAGGGGCAATAAAGACAATAAGCCATGTGTTGTTACAGTGCCAGTTCTATAAGGAGCTCAGGATCTCCCTGATTACACCGATTATAGATAAATTCCCAGGGAGATCGAATATATTTTACTTAGATTATCTGTTAATGGATCGGGATGCTCAAACTACATCAAAAGTAGCCAGATTTTGTGCAGCAGCTATCACGTGTCGTAGAAAAGTAGTAGGTAAATAATAGCAAGGCAGACAGATTTGATATATGTACCTACTTTGAATTGCATAAAATGAGACACTTATATGGTAAGGAATGATATGAATGTGATAAAATCTAAAATTGAATGTGCAAATGTTGCTGGTCTATGATTGTAATAAAATTTTATACACATATAATCTAGCATGATAGAGATTGTGGGCCATGTACTGTGGTATTGTTCCTTCTATTGTGATCTTCGGTACATTTTTATTATCTCTATCTTACAATGTATGCCAGCCAGATCTGATGTGTTTTATACAGACTATCTCCTGGCCGACCAGAATTGTCAAATAACTCCCAAGGCGGCTAGATTCTGTGCTGTTGTAATTGCATACCAGCGTGGGATATCATCGGACTGTGATAATGTTTTAATGTTTTAATTTTTAATGTTTTAATTTTTAATGTTTTAAATCCTATATTATTATAAGTAGGATATGTACAATTCAATTAATTTTAATTTTTTTTTTTACTGTTTATCTGTATTTTTAATTAATTATTACTTTTTAAATATTATTGCACCTTACCTTGTTGGCCTTGCGAATATGACTGTGTTTATAGTACTGCTCTACTTTGCTGGTCTTGCGACCGTAATAAATTCTATTCTATTCTAGTCACAATTGATGGCAGCCATAATGGGCCATATCTAGAAATGACAGAGTCCCCATCTTCATTTAACAAGGACAGGCGGGTGCCAGATGGGTCAGATAAGTCCTGTGGGCAAGTGAGGGCAGTGTCTCTAGGTTCAGGGGGAGAGCAGGGATGGGGGATTCTGATGGACTCCCAGTTGGTCTCGGACCTGGCTTTCCCAGGTGCCCACTGAGCAGCTGCTCGGTGGGTATCCAGGAACCTGCAATGGCAAACCCGTCTTGCTTCAGATCTGGATCTGAAGCGGGTCGGCCTGGGTCCGAAGCAGTCCAACTTGGATTGGGGCCAATTCAGAAGCTTGGCATCAGCCTCTGAAGCGAATCAGGGGAGCAGAGATCCATGTATAGGCCTCATAGGCAGAATGCCATAGACTCATAGCTGATCTAACCAAAGAAATATACATTAATCTTCCCATTCATACTATCCATTCAACAAAAGCATGTGGCATTGGTACAGCAATCTTGCACCTTCAGATGCAGGTGCAAGACTGCAAGACAGATTCAGTGCTGCCCCATAACAAAACTTATTTGCCTGCAGGAGTATGTGAATAGAATGTTTTCTAGCTTAGACTTTTCTCTCTGACGCTTCAGCGTTCCATACTCCCTTGAGAGATCTGGACAGGAGTGGTGCTTGGAAGACTATAAGACAACTTTTCCAAGGCCTCTTCAAACTTAGTGTTGGCCATGGCTGCACAAGAATACTACTGAAAGGCCATGTCTGCAGTGGGTTAGCTCTCTTGTGATTCTAGTCTGACAGGCAGGATAGACTTTTTGGGATACCTATGGGGTGAAATTGAGTGTCTTCAGACATAAAGGACCTAGCTGGCAGTCTTGGCAATTCTGGATATAAAAATTTCAGGATAGAAATGTGAATGGGATTTGGGAGGGGTGTGTCACGGGGGTAGGGGGATTATTATTATTATTATTATTATTATTATTATTATTATTAATTACACTTATATACCGCCCCATAGCCGAAGCTCACTTGGCAGGAATCCATAATATGAACATCTTTCTAACAAGCTCATTCAGTATTTTTTTCAATATGTGATTACTAACTCACACATCAATATTGTTTATTGTTTATTACCGTTTTGTGAACAATAGATGCCAGACTAAGAACTGGTTTTGATGTCCTACTGCTCTCTCTGTTCATTACTCTACTGTGTCACTTCTTATTTTGTCTGTTCAATTTGTGTGTGTGTTTGTGGAGAGAGAGAGAGAGAGAGAGAGAGAGAGAGAGAGAGAGAGAATAGGTTTTGAGTAATTGCTGCTTTAATTGAATTTCTATAAGTCACGTATAAAAGATGGGGTATACTACTTAAATAAATCCCACTGTCAGAACTGTCCATTGTGATCATAGAATCATAGAATCATAGAATAGTAGAGTTGGAAGGAGCCTATAAGGCCATCGAGTCCAACTCCCTGCTCAATGCAGAAATCCACCTTAAAGCATTGATCTGATGATGTGCATACAGATCCAATCCACCATGGCTTTTGTGGTGGTGGAGGAGGAGGAGGTGTTTGCACATGCACAAGTGCATATCCATGCACAGTACCATTTTGCCTGGATCAGAATGGGAGTTACCACTGTTCTCTTCACATGGGAAAAAGCACAGCCAATTCAATTCCTCTGAGGGCAATCGTTATAACTTTCAAATCAATGTCTTTGCAAAACGGACAGATTTGCCTTTATGTCAACAGCTATTTGGATTTTTCCAGAAGACACTTAATCTGTAATGTAGAAGAAAAACCTTTTAAAAACAACAGATTACTCTATTTGTATTGAGCAACCCGTGCTCTGAGTGTGTGTGTGTGTGTGTGATTGGATCACTGTATAAAAAATGCAAATACAGTGATCAGAAGTGGAAGGAACTTGCCCTCCCGACCACCTTTGTATATGAGTTGGCACAATAATTGGCACACTGAATGTGATCGCTGTGATCAGTGCATGGTTGGCAGGCACACAGTTGCTGGCATAGCCTGTAACACATTAATACATTCAGTGACTGAATAAACACTTTTGTAGTCTTCCTTTGAAAACAGATTTTGATGAGATGGGGGAAAAAAACACAAAAACAATTAGAGCAGTGTAGCCGCAATCTTGCAAAAATAAAGCCAGGCATTCTTGTTGAAGCATAACCAGGACAGAGAGAGAGAAAGTCTTCCATTATTGTTAATTGAGAGTCTATTCATAGACCCATTCATTGTGTTTTTCTAAAAATATAACTTGATGTTTGTTGATAAAGCAGCTTGATTCCCCACAGATGGTGGAATTGAAGCTATCCAGAGCAGATGAGAAATTGCACAAATGTAGGACTTTATTTGACGAAGAAAATACACATACACATATGTTTGCTGCTCATCTGTTGCCTCAAACCACTTTTATCTCTCTGCCGAACATAGCTCCAGGAGTTATTTTATAAACGAAAGCAAATGTTGTCAAGATTAATTTAAATGTTCATGAAATACAGGGGTCACCGTTGTACCGATGAAAGCAACCTCGGCCTAACTAATAAATTAACACTAAGTCAGCAATATTGGAATGCTGAAAAGGAAATTATTATATTTGCTAGCTTGGTAAATCACTAGGAGACAGAGCGAGGGAAGGCAGAAAAGGGGATAAACCAAAACAATAGACATTATTTATTATTATTCACATTTATATCCTCTTCTTCTTCCAAGGAGCTTAGGGCAAAATAGTGAGGTCAGTTAGGCCAAGACAGCAACTGGCCCAAAATTGCCTAGTCAGTTTCATGGCTGAGCAGGGATTTGAATCCAGGTCTGTTCAAGTCCACCATGCTAATATTTACACTACACTGACTCACTGTTAACATATATAGGCATTTTTAAAATCAAATTTAGAGATACACATTTCTCAATTGTTAGTCTACTATCAAACATGGTGTCCCATTTCTTGGCAAGCAAGTCAAATCCTTCTTAACCAGGACAAGTCATCTGGGTCAGGATTAAGGAAATTAAGATTAATAGGGAACCTGTTCATCATAGAGCACAACAGGGCAGATGTTGTTTCAGCAGTAGCTAGGTGCCAACTGAGCAGCTTTATGGGTGCTGCTGTCACACCCCTTCCTAGCTTGTCATTACAGTCCCGATTCAGAGCATGCTTCCTTCTCATGAGTAGGGCTCAGGGATATTTGATATTCTGTCAGAGAGGCACTGCTCCTCTGATTCTGTGACTCTGTTCTGACATGCTACTGCCTCTGTTCCTAGGGGTGATCCTGGTGGTCTGGAGTGGGGGGAATGGGTCCAAAGTATTTTGGTTCTTCTGATGCTACAGCCTACCTGAGTGGAGCATCCCTCTGAGTGGTGATCTTGGGGGAGGGAGGATCAGCATCTTCTGACTCCTCTTGACTCCTACAAATACTGAGGCCAGTGAAACCCACAAACACTAGAATAAGGATGTCAGTGGAATCCATCCAGATAGGTGAAGCTCACTGAGTATTAGTCAGCTTGGCCCGCTTTCCTGTCAGTTGCCCTGACTCAATCAGCACGGAGTCAGGCCAGTTTGCAGATATCCATGTGTGTGTGTGTGTGTGTGTGTGTAATTTGTGTAAAAAGCAATTTATGCAAACTATGCAAATGTTCGTCATAATTTGTGCACATTATGGCTGTAATTCAAGTAATCTGCGCAAATTGCTTTTTACACCCACATCCTGACAAAACAAAACAAAAGTTCCTGGATTTTGGGAACAAACTCCCAGCTCAGTTCAAAACTGCAAGCAAAGTCGGGGGCACCATGGAAATCTGACGAGCCCAAAAATGGACGGTTTTCTCATTGATGGACATCCCTGTACTAAGTCTCCCTTATCTTCTGAGGTCCCATCCAGTTCCAGAATAGTCTTGCCAGGAAGGTGGTGGGATATGACACTTGGCCATTTCTTTGGACAGTAAAAGCAATGCATTGTGGGTTGGATCGATAGCCCAGGATCTTCACCAATGGCGAAGGCTAAATGGACATGCATTCAAATATCCATCTTCCCCAGTTTTACTCTTCTGTACAAACTCCCTCTTTTCTAACAAATATACAGTTTTCACAAAATAAAATATCTTAAATATAGCAGGAAAAAATGAATTCCAATATCAAATCTCAATCTGTGTTCTGGATTGCATCCAGACTTTCTGTAAATCAAGTTTAGGTCACAAGACACTCCTTCTGGATGAGGGGAGCATATACAATTTTTGCCAATTCCTCATTCTCCCTGCATCTCCCTGTCCTCCCTGAAAAGCTGCTCTGGAGGATTGTTGGACTCTCCAGAACATTATGGCAGGTGGCACAAAAGGCCTCAGGGGAAATAAGGGATTAATAATAACTTTTCCCCTCCCTTTGTCCATAGGGTGCTTCCTTTCTGCCAATAGAATAATTCAGATTTAAATTGCATTTGAGGTGTGAATGCCAAATACATAATTTTTCAATAGTACATCTTTCTGCAAGACACCATAGCATTCTTGTAAAGCTGGGCCACTTTTTGTTCTTCCTATTTGAACAGGGCTAACATGAAGCGTCAGCATCCTTGGCCCCAACCCAGAAAATGGACCACCATCATCAATCCCTGATAAGTCAGTATGGTGGAGGAAGTTCAGCCACTAACATAGTCTGCCTTCTCTCTGAACAGTACAAAGGATGGTCTCCCCTGGGAGAATTCGGATCCTTCAATTGGGTCCCATCCTCAGTGCTTCATTGCCGTCTGTAGTGATGGTATTGGCTCCTCTTCCCTTCTGTCCACCAGTGGGGGTGACAAGTAGCAGTGGCTGTGTGGCTCCTCTGTAAAATTCAGCACATTAAAATCCTCATCTGGAAGCACCCATAATCATATTTTTCAGACCAGAAGCAGTAAGTTCATTGATTTTTCTTACATATAATCTCTCTCTCTCTCTCTCTCTCTCTCTCTCTCTCATTCATCTGAGTTTCAAACACATTCAAAAATTTGGATAGAATTAATGTGTATCTACACATAGAAACCTATTTCCATCTTTTGCTAGACCAAACTTTCTTTGGCCCTGCTCTTTACTTCCCTTCTTTACTTCCCTTACTTTACTTCAACATATATATTGAAGTTTTTCCTAGGAATTACAACTTTCTGACAGGGAAGCTCTTTTACTTACAAATTGTGTTGCCTGGGCAACATAAAGCACAGAGCATGTTACGGGGGAAGTGTTTGGCCCCCTTAGAAATGTCTGCATTTCAGATCTACAGCACCACCACAACACCAGAAAATGGAATACTCATGCACAAGGCAGAGACCTCAGTTCCTGTCAATCAGCAAAGCCCAATTGGCCAACTGCAGGCTATTTATAACCTGTCAAAATATGTCTTCAATCGTGCAATGCCTAAAATTAAATTCTACCATGATATACTACAGGGATCTATTTTTTGCACTTTTAAAATACTCTGCAGGCCTTTGAGTGAGAGGAAGGGCATCCAATGGGTGGGGGGGGGGTGGAGTATGCATAGTAAGTGTAGGAATGAGATAGTGAACAATATATTGCATGGTCTCCCTATATATATATATATATATATATTAAAGGTAGTTTCTCCTGGTGTGCCAGATGATGTCTATTCTGTGTATTTTTCTCTTATGGATTAAAGTTTGAAAAACAGTGTACTATTTTTCAAAAGTACACTGTTTTTGTGTGCATCTTTCAAATGTATGCATTTTAATGCTTTTTGTTACACAAATCACATCACAGGCTTAGAAATGTATGGACTTCAACTACAGATTGCTTTGGGGCCTACATTCAGATCCAGGAAGTGTGAAGTGGGTAAATTCTGCTCACAAACAAACTGAAATGAATTTCTTATACATCCTTAAAAAGTTTGGAAGTGCATCGCCCAATACCAAAAATAACTAATTGGTCAGATAATCTTGGGGAATATGCAAGGGGAAATTGACAGTGGAACAGATGGATAGGATCACAAAGACCATTTGAGAAGAAGGCCTTGTGAAAGGGGGTTGGAAAAAACTGATTTGGCACATGGAAGTAACTATCAGTAACTCAAGGTGTTTTTTTTTTAGTATGGAGGTCAATTTCCTGCCTACACTTCAGTGTTCTTGAGTACTATTTTGATCGGAACCCATCTCTCTTTGATTTTGAATTTTTTCTATAGCTACCCACAACCAATATTATACTTATCCACACCACCTACATATGCAGCTGTTGAGGTTTTTAGCTAGGTCCATACTACCATTTTTTACTAGTTTTTTAAGTCAATGTTTCTGAAAAGATAACTCTACAACAGCCACTGAGGGAAGGGAGAAACGTAATGTTCATCAATGTCATGTTAATAAAATCAGTACTGTTTGCGTACGTGAGAAGAAAGACAGAACAGAAAGCAAACACATCGACAGGTCAGAATGACAGCTCGCCATGTACGTTCATTCAGACCTGTCAAAAAGTTGCAGGATCTTTAAAAAATTCAGATAAAATCGGGGGTTGGAGGGATCGATCTCAATTTTCATACACATGTCTAGCACATGTTGCTACACATATGTGCCAAATTTCAGACCAATCCCTCCACCCCTGTATTTTATATGAATTTTTGAAAGATCCTGCAACTCTTGACCTGTCAGAACTTAAACATTCTTTAATAAATTCATATAAAATCGAGGGTTAGAGGGATCAATCTCAAATTTCATACACATACTTAAGCATACCCCATAAGCATTGTGACCAAGTTTCAAGCCTGTAACTTTGAAAATACAGATGTTATAGGCATTTTTTTCAAAAAAAATTCAGCTCTATAGGACACAATGGGGATTTCTGATAATTATCGTGAAGACGACACGATTAACCTATGATATTATTGAAGATGATAATTTTTTTGCTCTGAAATTCTGATAACGAAAAAATACGATATTTTCGGGCGTGCACATCCCTAGTTTTGAGTTCCTCTGGCCCTGAGCCATGTATGAACATACCCATCACTTTCATTTTCAAAATCTTATCCTCAGTCCATCAATAGGATCAATTTTTAAAAAGATAAAGGAAGTGGTGAGGTTGACGTTGAGATTTCGATCAAACCCATGGTGCAGGGGGGAAGGGCCTATAGGAGTGTGTGACACAATATGGCCTAGATATTGCTCTGCCATAAACTTTAATATACAAACCTATATACCTTCTTTTCTTTTTGCCTGTGCCATTTTCATGGTGCCTTCTACTCTCTCTCTCTCTCTCTCTTTCTCTCTGACTAGGTTCAGACAATTGCAGTGGCATTAACAACTATTGTGGCTGCCCTCATGTATGTCATCCACATCCCCACAGTACAATGTGGGTTGGCATGTCATCTGAACATGGCAGGGCAGGTGGGGGACATTGTACCCACCCTAAAACCCACAATGTGCTGCAGCATGGGTTATAATACAAATGGAGGGCTCACATGCATCATACATGGGTCAGGGGGAGCAGCCATGATGGTTGCTTCTCCTGCTGCAATTGTCCGAATTCAGCCTCTCTCTGGCTGGTTTCAGACGACACATTAGGCAACAGAGGGGGAAGTAGCATACTGACCATGCGTTAGGTAGGCAGTGCCCCACACACGACATGCTGCAACTCCGGTCCTTGTGCAGCTGAAACTTCCAGTGGCCATCTTGGTTGCTATGTCTGCTCCCTCCCCCCCCCTCAGTCCCCCAGCCATATCCCAGCATGCACCGTGAGTTCTGCTGGCTGTATAGAGCAGAAGGGGGGTTTCGGCTGCTCCAGACAGAAGAACTCTATGACCAAACGGAATAGTCCACTGAGAGAGGGGGGTTGGTTTCGGATGACACTTTAAACAACAGGCTTCAGGTTAAACAATGTGCAAGCCCGTTGTTTCTCTCCATTGCTTAATTGGGCAGAATAGCGTTCTGTCAGTTTGTGTGTGCATGGTATGTAACCTTCTACACAACATTATAAGCAACACAACTGATGGTTGCCACTTCCCCCCTCTGTTGATTATTGTGTCATCCGAAACCAGCCTCTCTCTCTCTCTCTCTCTCTCTCTCTCTCACACACACACACACACACGTTCCTCCTCCAGATTTCAGCTTGCCACAGGTACTTTCTTAAAAAGAAAAAAAATAACTATCAAGAAAAGATTATTATGCACCATAATATATTGTGTTGCTTGGCTCTTACTTGCAAATTAGCATACATCCTGCAGCATTTACTTAACTTTTCCATTGAAATAAATGGGACTTAAAAGTGCTTCACTTTGTGGGATGGTGCCCATTAATGCATTGTGCCAGATATATCATTACTGCCATTAAGGGCACCTGAAGTACTTGCCAGCTGTTCTCTAACTTGATTTACTGCTTCTCATGGGAGTCGACAGAGCTTGAACTTTCCTGCTAGAGCATTCATTAAGTTTGTTTGTCTGATAGCATTGGTTGGCCTGTCACTGCAGTCTTGCACCCAGTCCAGTCACATTTGCTTGGAAATAACTCCCACTCATTTTGGTGGAAGTTGCCATCAAAGCCAACTATTTGGAGTAGCTTTGGATATTACAGCTATCACCAACAAGCCCAAGAGAATCCATATCGCTTATGCAATAGAATGCACAGGAAGCAGCTGAGGGGGATATAAGACATCTTAGTGGTACGACGACTGTCACAACTTTATTGAATTGATAAAGATATGGAATGGACAGAAATATATTTGCAACAACTAACTCTACTCACCAATGAGAGCATTCTGAATATATTAGGTTCGGCTTCTGAGGACTCTCCACTGTCTCTTAGTTAGATGACTCCTAGAGATGGATGAGAATTTCAGTTCAGTTCAGTTTTGAAAAGAAATTACCAAAATTTGCAAAGTTCTTCTTATTCAGGAAAGAAAGAATTTGAGATTATTTTGTTTTTAAAAAAATCAAATATTAGAGACAACAAAACTCTCAAATTTCAACCTCCCGAGTGACTCTATCCTCAGTCCAGTTCCTGGATCAGTTGATTAAACTGATCTAATATTTTCCTAGCCTCCTCATGTTAAAAGTGGGCCAAAGACATATCTGACATGTTCAACTCACCATAGCTAAATGGCCTTAAATGCAATGAAGTCATCAAGATCCAAGGACAGCTTTTTGAACATATCCTCATATACCCTTGAGACAACTGGCAGTGAGTGGTAGGCTGGATAAGCCATCCTTCTTAAGATGCCTCAGAGCAGCCTAGACTTGAATTGTTCCCTGCCTTCATTGAACCTGCCAAATTGCAATACCTCACTTCACTAAAAATGTCCACAGTGTGAAGCAAAACAACAACAACAAATATCCCCAGGTGTCAATTTTGAGAGTCCCCCCCCAAAAAACCCTAATCAATCCCCAAAGGTGACTGGCACATCCCACACTGCCAGATCCTGGAATGATTGGGTGGAAGAAAAGCTACGAGGGAGGAAGAGCCTCCTATTAAAGGAAGCCACCACTCCTTCTTGGTTGGCCCTTCTGGTGCTGTGGACCACTGATGCTCCTGCCCACCTTATGCTCCTTCTGGCATTGGGTTGGGGCAAATCGACCACCACCACAAGCCATAGGTATATGGTGCAGGAAACAATTGGATTGCCACTTCTTCTCCCAGAGATGGTGCAAAAGATGGCAGGATTAAGTGCACCAAGAATCTTTAAATTAGGGCTGTGCACTGCCTCGGGCTAAACCCCCAAATCCAAGTAGAGAGGGGCCTATTTGGCCTGTCTCAGCCTGAATATGAGGTGGTACTGGGTTGGCCTGTGGCACCCCAAGGTGACACAGATTGGTACTGAAGGCCTTGGGGTGTCTCAGGCCGATTTAGGGCGGTTATGGGCAGTTCCCCTCCTGCCTGCCCAGGATAGCCAATGCGAGGTTTCCCCTCATTGGACTCACTGGATACCTCCTTCCCCTCCCTTCCCCTTCCTCTCCCTCCCTGGTCACCTCCCAAACCTGCCACCACCACTTCTAGAACCTACCTTTGCTGTTCATCTTCCTCCCTTAGAGAAAGGGAGTAAGATGGGGCCCTCTCTTTTTCATAGATCTATGGTCGCAAATTAAGGAAATGGCCCTTTACAACCACCATAGTTTGTGGACAAAGATCTATTAACAGAACATCCATCTTAGTTTCAAATCAAAGCTCTAAGGGAGGAAGATGTATGGCAAAAGTAAGTACCAACACGGACATGGTGGCGGCAGCTCCGGGGAGAGGGGGGAGGGGAGAGGGAGTCCAATGGACTCCCAATCAACATTGTGCTGGTCTTTTCTGGGAGCCAGCCATGCAGAAGCATGGCATGCACCCAGAAACCCACAAAGGTTGACCTACTTCGGGGGAGCTGAGCCTCGCTTTGGCTTCAGTACCAAAGCTAGGTGGCCAAGCCCTGAAGTGCCCTGAGATTAATCGAGGCCATTTTGGAGGCCCCAGAATGGCCTCCAAGGTATATCACGGGGACTGTGCACAGCCCTACTTTAAGTACTACTTCTTCCCACTTTAGCCAGAAGAACTCTAATGTTTTCTTTTGCAGGGAAATTGGTTGAGCAAGATAAATTGTGGAGGAACTGGGTGTAGAGGCTGCAGGTTTCCTCAGTGCATTTAAAGGAATAGGAACTGCCCAAGCAACTACTTGGCAACCCCAGTGGATGCGGGTGGGTCTTTCCATGTATCACCATCTCTATGTGAGAAACAGTATCCCCAGCTTCATGTCACCCTGTCTCACAAATGTTACAAAACACAAAGCAAGAATTCTGTCAGCCCACCCCTTATGATTTCAGGGGTCATGACTCCATAGAACAGAATGATTGCATTTAGATGCCATGCTATACCACAGTTTAATGTGATGAGAACAAGCCACAGTGAAATTCAAGCTCATTGTGGCTTGGTCTCACCACACTAAACTATGGTTTAACTTTACCCCTAAACTCTCACATTGAATAGCTCTATGTACAAACAACCCAGTTAAAGAATATTATGTCACTATATATTTAAATGTATATATCTTTAACTTTTTTTCTTACTGCTACCTGAAGAAGTTCCATCAAAGCTTGATATCTTACAAAAACAATTGGTTCAATAAAAGGTAATGTGAGTGTTCATTTGGAATCTTGGCTTTTATCTCAATTCCTCCAAATCAAAATGATGACTAGAAAGCTAGCATTGCTTATTTCAATGGAGCTTGCTTCCCCATAAACACATTTAGGAGTACAGTCTTCCACTCGAATGGAAATGCTCTCCATTTTCATCACTTTCATATTTTAACAGGGCAGCCCTAGTCCTTGATCAATCCAGAGTTCCATTTGTGGATCTCCTTGGGATGTTTGGGAACTACAGACCCAGTTACAGATGGGCAGAAGAATGTTCCTAATCTCAACTTCAAGTACCTGAATTGTGTACACTAGAGTGAACTGCCTAGAGAGCTTTGGCTACTGGGCGGTATGGAAATGAAATAAAAATAAATAAAAATACCAGAAGTGCAAATCATTGGTTACAGCCATGTAGAGCCTGATGCGTTTATAAAGATGTTTGAAAGGAAATGAAGGAAGGTGGACGAAGGTTTTCTATTTTAGGTCAGTAGTTCAAGTTTTATTTCAGGAGATGTAAGTAAAACCAGCAATTACGCTCACCATGCTCTTTTTCCGCAGCAAACCCTTAGCAGAAATAGCAAGTAATTCAGGCACTTTGAAGTGCTCTAATCCATAATACGGTTAAGATCCACAGGCAGGATGGTGTGGTTGGGATCCTATTTCTTCACTTGTGTTCAGCATATGAATTGCCACTCCAATGTTAAAGCAGTGCCTACAATTTAGCTCTCTCTCTCTCTCTCTCTCTCTCTCTCTGAGGGATATTTGCTTGCATAATGCTAGCATGACACAGGGGGGAATTGGGACTCAGCTATCCATTTTGTGAGTCAATAGAGGTCTTTGGTCTCCGATGCTGTCAGCCCGACATATTTCACAAGCAATATATTTTCTTTAGATATACAAAGAGAGAGCCCCTAACATTAATTTGAATTTTTCCCACTTCCCAGTATTCTATGTTTTCTCCTCTTGCCATGACATTTATGCTTGAGACAATACTAGGAAGGGAAATAAACAAAACCTGAACCTTCAAGCAGCTCAAACAGGTGTGGGGGTTTTGTAAATAGTTTTCTTAGCCACTGAACATTCCCTCTGAACTTCTGGGCTTGGGAGTACTTGATGGTTTTGTGTGTGTGTCTGGAATTTCAATAACAGTGTCTACTGCAAACAAGAAAACCTCAAGCCACAGCAAACATGATACTGTGCCCTGGAGGTTGATGAGCTACGCCAATCAAGTGGGCTTTAATCTGAAGCTTAAAAAACAAGTCAAAGTACTCCTGCAGCAGATGACTTGAATAACTATAGTTTTATTGATAACTATCAAGTGAGTTCAGTCCTTTCAAACCATGCTTACAGCGCAATCCTATGCATGTCTACTTAACAGTAATTACCATTTGGTCCAGTGGGACTTACACCCAGCTGAGTGAGCAAAAGAATGTAGCTTTTAAAGTCTCATGAAAATGGGATTTTGCTATGCATTTATTTTCAAAATATTGTTAAATGTTAAGCACCTTTAAATCCCACTGAATCGAACAGGAGCAAATTAAGTGCATGGTTAATTCCCCCATTGAAATCAGTAGGGCTTGTGGGGACGGGGGGATGCTTAGGTTTCACTGAATTTTGTGCTTTGTGTGCTTTGCCTTTAGTTCAAATTCATTATGCTCTTTGGCTGTGTTCTTAAGAAGATTCAGAGTTGAAGTTAACCAATCTGTTTAATCCTTTAAATCTAATTTGCCTTTCCCCTACTGCTAAGCGATTGAACTCAGGTTAAAGTGATGAAAGCTAATAGACATTGCTGTTATCACACATGAGAGCTGTAATGTCTAAATGATCAGGCTCTTTTCTCCACATCAAAATACCCAAGGGTCATGTTTCTGCTTCACATTGCCCTGTTGTCTGTATTGCTGAAAGTCAAAAGTCGTTAATTATGTAACCCTTGCTCAAAGGAGGATACTTATCTGTCCTACAAATCACCTCTGGACTTAAAAGTTCCCGAGTTACTGGTCCACGCAATGAAAAAGACCATAATGCTGAGTCTGCTTAATAGATTTGTGATGGAACTAATTAGATATGGTAGAAGAAGCTACTACAGTGGTTGTCAGTTATTGCATGGGTGAGCAACTTGTGGCCCTCCAACTGTTTTGGCCAACAACTCTCATCAGCCGTAGCCAACATGTATCCATCTCTTTAGCAATGTGCAGAGAATGCCTGCACCATCTGTCCGATAATAGACTAGATCCAGATGTATGCCAAATCAACTCTGCTGGTGTGAGTGAACTTCCTCACCTCCTCCTTCCCATGGCAGCCCCTCTAGCTCCTTGAGAATGCTCCACAGAGAGTCAGGATAACCATCTGCATGGGGTGAGCTGTAATGTGAGCTGTAATATGGAGGTATGGAGGGACCTTCCAGGACTGGAGTCCTTCCTCTTATGGAAGGTCCTTCATCTCATAGAAGCACATCCTGGATCTGACCGAATGGCAGGAAATTATCTTCAGCTTCCTAGATGCTACTGAACAAACACCCAGGACAAGTGAATTCTCGAAGTATGAAATAAAGCACTCCTAATATGTCCTTATATTAAAAGTATCATATGGGCATGTTGGTGCTTGGAAAGCTCTTTATGTGCATTGGCTTTCCACCAGCTTTGAGCATTCTCAGCCAAAACATTGTTCAGTATTTAATGTGTGTTTGTCTGTTGATGCATGTATGTGAGGAGCCCCATTCCACAGCCCCTTCCTGTGAGAGGGAAGAGCAATGCAGCATACCTGTGTTGTGGTGGTTCGAGGTTGAGCTCAATTCATCTGACCCACTTTTGTAGAGTATCTAAAAGAACGTCTCCTCCCTTATGTACCTGCTTAGACCCCTAGGTCATCTTCAAAGGGCTTCCGGGTGCCACTGCTGAAGGAAGCTAGGTGTGTGGCTACACAAGAGAGGGACTTGACAGTTGTGACACCCTGTTTTTGGAATGTCCTACCTAAGGACATTGAGCAGGGGGTTGGACTTGATGGCCTTATAGGCCCCTTCCAACTCTACTATTCTATAATTCTATGATTTTAAGGAGACCCATCTGGTGCCTACATTGTTATCTTTTTGACACCAGAAAATGACTTTTAATTTCTCTCAGGCATTTAAGAGACCTCACTCTAGATTTTTATGGCTATTTAGTCTATTCCTATGCTGTTTGTTTCTGATTGTATTTTATTCTTTTAAATATTTGCATTGTGTTTTACATTTTTTCCTGTTTGGCATTTTAGACTTTTAGCTGTTTATATTATTTTGTTTGTTATTGGGTGGATTAAAAAGTATAATTAATAATCAATAATTCCATGGTCAATGCAAAGAGGAGATAGAGGCTAGAGATGTCGTGAGAGTCTGGGAACAACTCCCCGCAAATGGTTCTGTAAAGGGGCCATCTGCACAACTTTACAGGCATAAATAGCTAACCCTAACCCTAACCATAGCTCCCTCAAGGAGTTTCTTTTCTCTTTAAGGCTGCAACCCTGTGCAGAGTTAGGCACCCTTAAGCCCCTTGATTTCAAATTGGTTTAGGCAAGCCTAACTTTGCATAATATTAGACTGTATGTCTCTTTTTACGTTGGGGACTTTTTCACCCCAAAACTGTGCCAAGCGAATGGAGTGGGGTCTGGAATTTGCCTTGCAACTGCCCAGGGTCAGGATCGAGGGTAGGTATGGTTGGGCACTTGCCAAGGGTCCATACCCCAGTAGGGGCCCACTCACAAAAGCCCCCTAGGATTGCTCCTCTTCACCATTGCAACTTGCTCTCACTCCATCTCAGGCAATTGTGGTGGTGATAAGGAGGATCAGTAAATCCCACTGCCTATTTACTCATGGTCAAGCAAGGGGTAGCAATGATGAGAAAAGAGGGTGAGGAGCAATAACAGCTTGTTACAAGGGCAGTGAGACTTACAGAGGGAGGGGGTCATAGAGGGTGTCTTGCCTAGGGAGCCTCAGACACATGGAGATGGCACTGCATTTGCCCCTGGGAGTGGTGGGACAAGTGTGAGTACACGATGCATGAAGCATTTACACACTGGCCAAGGCAGTGGGCATGGCTCGGAACTATAAAAGCCGGTGCCCCCACCCCACTCAAATCCTGTTTGGTGCCTGCTCACCCATAATATAGGACTCCTTCAGTGCCAAGTAGGCTTTTTTAAAAAAATCTGCAAACCTGATTGACATTGGGTTTCAGGGATTTTTACCTACTCCACTTTGATCCAGTCAGGGAGTAATAGGAAATTGGAATGAGTGGTCCTGTTATAAATAGGTTGGTTAAAATGGCAGGGTGGAGCAGTACAGGAAAAACAGCCAGTGGTAGAGTTGGAGAGAAATTCCTTCCATTTGCATTTTAATGTTAATTTATCTAATTTCTCATTCTCAAACCAACCTGTGAACTGAAATTCAGTTACCCTTCAAAATTCGCACTGCTCCAAATTCCGCAGTGGAGTTATCCAATTTTTAAAAATGCATGTATTAGGGAATAGTGCATGCAAAGGCATGCAAAAAATGTATGTATAAGGGGAAAGTTCTCAGAAAAGTACAGATAGGAGTTCGAATGACATTCAAGAATGTAGTATATTAGGGAAATTGCAAAAAAAAAAAAAGAGTATATTAGGCAACATTCCCTGCAAAATGCATGTATTAGGGAAAACGCACACAAAAATACATTTGAACTTTTATGTAAACTTTTAAAAAAAAACATTAAAGCCTATTCAAAGGAAAGCAGGTATGAGATGAAATAAACTTTAGAATGGGGAAATTCTCAAATTTCTGGATGAACCAAACTTGAGACTGGAAAGATGAGGAAATGAGAAACACCGACAGGTTTGTCTATTCCTATTAGTGGGCCTCTCATTGGTGACCCTCCAGAGGCAAAAGGGGATTCCCAAATCTTATCCTTAAGGCATGGATGGACAACCTTTTCAGGCTTTGAGGCCACCAGCAAGGCTGGAGATGAGTGAAATTAGAGTGGATGGAGCAAGAATACATATGCATACAGGTTCATTCTGTCTGTGTGACACACACACTCACACCCATTTATTCACCCGTCCCACCCCAATGATCCTAATTGGGACAGTCGTTTCCCTGCTGCTAATAGTGAGTGGGATCCGTGGTAGGGGGGAGTTGGAAGCTCTAACCTCACCCACACAGTGAACCCCATCAAGCTCGCTGTTTCCCCAATTCTATGTGGCATGTCCAGTAAATGTATTGAAAATGTTTTAGCTGTTTAAAACCTTTTAAATGCTGAATGTTAGAGATTTTATATCTTGCATTGTGATGTGTATTTTTGTGAACCATACAGAGAGCTTGGGCTATTTGGTGGTATAAAAATGAAAATCATTATCAGCAGCAGCGACAGCAGTGAAGAACAGCAACCCTGATCAGGATTATGGATGGGGGGAGTTGAGGTTAAAACTTCCAACCTGTGCACCAAAAACATGATTTTGCTGACGATTACTAAGAGGGGCAACCTCTCTCCACACAGGAATCCCACTCGAGATCACTGCCTGTTGCCTGCCACCCAGGGATGGGGGGGGGTGAACTTCTGAGGTGCACTCTGGGCTCTATGGGCTGCACAGAGAGCAGCCAAGAGCCACTAGCAGCCCATGACCTGTGGATTGCAATGTTCTCTTAAGGTCTTGGGGACCAATCATGGTGAAGGGAAGCCCTTTGAGGCATTTCTGGAGCACTCAGTCAAAGTCATGGAGCTCGAGGGGCTATCAAGTTGCGATGGCTTCTCTCAGCTAAAGGACTGCTGACCACATGTAGGCAGACCCATATACTGCTCGGACCCAGGACAGAGTCATTGGTCCAAGATATGAGGAAGATGAGGATGATGCCATTCAATTCTGGCACAGATTGTCCTGCTGCAGATTTGTTGCTAAAATTAAAATAAAGTTGTGGCCCTAGTTCATCGAGTACCTGCTCCTCACCTCTTTTTTCCTATGGGATACAGTTCTGTTCATTTCCGTGGTGTTGGTTGTATGCCCCAATCCAAAAATCATTTCATGCAGTAGCGTCTGTGTGTTGTTGTGTCCAATTGTTGAACATCTGTTTACTGGATCAACTCCATTGTGGAGGGCTGGAGCAACTCCACTACGATGAAAGGTTATAACATTTGGTGTGTATGTTTAGTTGGGGGAGAGGGAGTAAGTAATGGAGGGCATGGTAGAGGTTTGTAAAATTATACATGATGCAGAATGGACAGAGAGAAGTTTTTCTCCTTCTCATAATACTAGACTCCAGAATTATCCAATGAAACCAAATGGTGGGAGATTCAGGACAGACACACATTGCATAGTTAAGCTATGGAATTTGCTATCAGAAGCTGTGCTGAGGGTCACCAACCTAGAAGGTTTCAAAAGGTGATTAAACAAGATCATGGAAGATAAGGCTGTCAAGTGCTATTAGTCATGATAGCTGGGTCTTTGGTCTGATCCATCATGGCCCTTCTTACGTTCTTCACACTGTCAGTTTTGACAAAATTGGTTACCTGTGGTAATCAGTGCTGTACAACTAGGTTGACCATATGAAAAGGAGGACAGGACTCATGTAGCTTTAACAGTTGTAGAGAAAAGGGAACTTCAGCCAGTGTCATTTGTATGCAATTAGTTCCTGGTGATATTTCCTCTTCATCACAACAGTTAAAGTTGCAGGGGCCCTGCCTTCTTTTGTATATGGTCACTCTAGTATAGTGCCTGCACCTTTAACTGTTGTGATGAAGAGGGAATTTCACCAGGAACTAATTGCATACAAATGACACTGGCTGAAATTCCCTTTTCTCTACAACTGTTAAAGTTATATGAGCCCTGTCCTCCTTTTCATATGGTCAGCCTAGGAACACACACTCTGTCTTTTTAGTACTGGAGCTTGTGAAGCCCATATCCAAAGTGCTTGGCTGTGCATGCCCCCTCTGCATTTTCAACCAAATGCAAAAGAATGCTGAAGGGTTAATCACCATAAATTAAGACTTGCATACCTTTGAAAGGAAATGTTGGCAGGTCTGACTTATAAGTACCGGTGAGGAATGCTAAAAGCTCTTTGTACAATTAAAAAAAGTTATAGGAGACCTGTTACAAAGTAACAGGTTGCAAACGATCATACAAGAACTCAAAATGGCCAAATTTTCTGTGCCAATGGTTTCTTTTCAACATATTTTTATTTCCTGCCAATACCACCCCTTTCTCTTTTGCACACACTTTTCAACTTTATTGCTAAGATGATTTCTTTCTGCTTTCAATTTCATGCATGGCTACCATATACATTTCCTTCTCTCTCTCTTTATATATTATTATTGCACGCATACCTCTCAGGTAATTTGAATTGATATTCCACCATATTCTAATGCATTTGCTTTCCAGAATATTTTTAGTGGTTTGATTTAACACAGAAAGGGGTAATTTTTTCCTCCCCACACTTTGCATTGAAAACTGTTTTGTAACTGGATGAATGCAGTATTTCTCAGGATCATCTTGAGACTGGATTAAGACCTACCAAAGACTCTTGACTATCATAGCAATTTAGAGAGGAGGGGAAGGTCCTGCATCTCTCACCTGCCTCTTCTCCTCCCCACCCCCCAACACCCCTGGCATAGGCCTTGTGATGGTGAAGCTGGAGGGCAGCTCTACCCTTCAAAGAGGCTGAGGTAGTAGAGTCCTGAAGTGATAGAATTCGGGACTGATCCACTTCAGGTTAAATAGGAGGTGCTTCACTCACTGTGAACAGAAAGCTAGCACAGCAGGGACCGAAGATTTAGCACAGTCCTCTCTACGATGTGTTGGTTTTTACTTGCAGGAAGGATTTGGGGGGGGGGGAACGCGAGATGTGGACGCACATAGAGATTATGCCTTAGTCTGTGGTATTTTTGACCAGGGATAGGCAACCTGGTGCCCTCCACATGTTTTGAAGTACAACTCCCATAATTTCTGGCCATTTCCCATGTTGGCTGGGGCTGATGGGAATTGTAATCCAAAACCAGTCCATCAAATGTTAATTTCAGATACACTGAATGTCTCACTTGTTCTTTATTTCAGTGATTTTAACATTAAGATATTATATAGAATAGGTTTGTCTTAATTGTGAGCTGTGGAATCAGACATGTGAGCAAGGTCACACACCCTTGGGGGCTGGGCATGCTGTGGTGGGCACGCCTCCTTGAGCATTGGCCATGTTGTCCTCCTTTTTGGTTTTCAAAATATGTTCACCCTACCTTATAGGGATATTGTAATCATTGCTGAGATAACATATGTGATGTGTTTAGTGCCCTTAAGAAAAATTCTTCTTAAATATGTGAAGCACAATCGTATCCATATTTCCTCAGCAATAAGACCTACACACTCCCTAATAAATGGATTTAAGATTGCAGGCTGTGTATTAATATTTTTTCCATAGTAAGAGACTGGATTGACATTTCTTACTGGTATAACTTAAGACTTCTATGAATTAATAAACAGTTCAATCAGATCTCTATGTGTAGGGTGATATTGTTAACTTCCATATGCAATTGTTGCAACAACAAAAAAATCTCCTTTTCTATTGTATATCACCAAGGCAGCTTGCTATGGGCAGAGGGCTGAGGAAATAAAGTTGATCCATTTATATCCTTCCTGGTAGTCCAAGAGTGAAAGATGATGAAAGGGAGGACTTGGGTCTATATCAATCAAATGGCAAACCTTGTTTTTCTTTTCATGTGAAAATTTGTGCACAATTTTCCCAAATGTAGGCCTGAATTGTGCACATTTTTAAATGTATGTATTCTTTCTCATTGATTAAAGCACGTTTGCATTTTTCAAAAGTACCTATTTTTTCATGCACATTTTAAAAAATGTATACATTTTTGCAATGCATATTTTGGTCGTTGTTTGATGGATCACATCACAAGCTTGGAAATGTATGGACTTCAACCACATCTTGTGCCCAGCTTCATGTTCAGTTTCAAGAGGTGGATCCAATTGGGTAGATTCTGGGCAAATTCTTGTAATAAACAATGTGGATCCAATTTCTCATACATCTGTACTTCATAGATCCAACACAACATATAGAGCTATCCAACACAACACAGAGAGAAGAGGGGGGGGGTTGACGTTAGTTGAAACATCAAATTATTTTTAACATGAAGAAATTTTCCCACTGTGTTTTAGGGAAGGGACCGGTTGACTTTGTATTACAAAATGCCCTTGAGGTCAGCTGGAGCTTTGGCTGGCTTTCATTTCTTGTCCTTCTTCTTGCCTTTCTGGCTCAATTGCCCTTTATACCTTCCTGAGTTTGCTACTTGTGCATAGCAGATTTTAAAATTCTGCTTCTCCATCTGGAGCCTTTGGCATTTGCTTCTGGCTCTCTTATTTCTTGATAATAGAAGTAATTTGTATTGGACACTATTACTGGCATGATTATGTCATGCCTGATAACTGCCACCTTGAATTCTCCTTTTCTTTTGGTGGACATTAGTGTCCATATGTTTCTGAGTAGATGTTGATAGTTAGTCATCAAAGCATCTGCTTTAGCTTAGACAATTTTTGCTGCCATTCCAAAAAAAAAAAAAAAAGGAAATTCCTTAAAAGATTCAAAGTTGAACTGCAAGTCCTATAGATCACCCTCCTCCCCATGACCTCAGCTTCGTGGTTACATTGCATGCCAAATCTATTCCAATTTTCTTCCCATCTTTCTTTCTGCCCCTCCCTTCATGCAACTAAGTGGCACCCTATGCTGGCATTACTGGTGCAAAGAGACAAGAAAGTCACAGTGACCAATGCAATATGGATGCAAACCAAGGGAGTGCTAATGATGTAACAAAGGTAATGTGCAATTTGGGACACAGTGGCTGTTAGTTGAGACTGTTGTATTCCTTATTCCAGTGCTAACCCACCAGAAGTTAACAAATGAATGACAAAATAGAAGAATGGAACATCCTGAGTTGTGTACAAATCAGCTTGGTTTGTTCACCCTTTAGTACAGGGGTCAGCAACACATGGCCCACAGACTGGGGATACCTCTCTCGGCCACATGTGGCAGCCACTGGGTTCCATGGTGTGGCCCCCAGCACAGCCACGCTACCTGTTTCCCAACAATTCTGCTGAGAACAAGGTGCATGTTTCCCAGCAGAATCGCTGGAAATGCAGCTCTGTGGCCACTTCTGGTTGCAGTAGTGGGTGGCTGCAGAATGGAAGGAGTGCAATTCCTGGAGGGTTCCAGGAGGTCCAACACAGCCCCCAATTTTCTGAAGTTGCCCACCCCTGCTTTAGTGGTACTAATTGCTGCACTGGTGTAGTGATAGCGATAGACTATGTAATGGGGAGTTGGAAAGGCAAATGGAAAGGTTCCCTCTGAGCCAATTACGAATCAGGCTGGGCAGTATCCCTGGTTTCAGGAACTGTAAGAAATGTAGTTCCTGTATCCTTACTAGGGCCATAGGGAACTATAAAGATACATTTCTTATGGTTTGTGACAGAGCCGGCCTTACCATTAGGGCACAGTGAGGTGGTCCTCTCAGGCAGCAGATGTTGGGAGAAAGCAGCAAGGTGTTGGGAGAAAGAGGTCTGGATACTCTCTTTTGCTATTGCTATGGCACCTTTAAGGATGGAACCCTGTCAAAGTGGTGTACAGGATAAGCTAGCTTGCTGCCATCAGGTATAGTGAAGAACACTGTCCCATCACTAGTGTTGAAGAAAGATTCAACTGCCAGTCCAGTTTGCTTTTGTACATAGAATGGGAGGGTGCACCATCTTGTTATTTGCCTCAGGCAGCAAAATGTCATGGGCCGGCCCTGGTTTGTGTTGCCCAAGTTGCTGTCAGATGATGTATCCTATGTGTTGAGACCTCCACAGCCATCACCAGGTTCATTATGAGAAATCGTTCATTTTTAAAAACCATAGGAGATTTTTCCTGAAACTGACTGGACATTGCATTAGGTAGCAAACAGATACATTTGGGGAACATTGTGTAGGGAGGGGGACCTTGGATTGCTTTGTAAACCCAGCCTCTGAAATTCTGTAACTCCTCCCAGCCTCCCAGGAATCAATCTCTCTCTCTCTCTCTCTCTCTCTCTCTCTCTCTCTCCCTCTCCCTCTGTTGTTCTGATTAATCATGTTCTTCTGATTATTCATGTTGTTCTGATTAAACTGATAGTTTTAAATCTAACTTTGGGCCTTGTTTTTTTTTAAAAACCAGCAACGTTTTGAACAATACTAGAGAGCATCCAAAATATGCTATTGACACCACCTCTACCCATTATTTAAAGCAGGAAATGTAGCAATTATCATAGATCTGTATAAAATATTGAAAGGAACAAATTCAAGGATAAATTCAGTGACATAAATAAATAGTACCTGTCATCAGCTAACTGGAGTTGGAACATAAAATAAATGTTCTGGAAAAAAGTGAATTTTTGGGAGGTTGTCTTAACATTTTTTCCAATTTTTCAAAATTCTGATGGAATAAAATAGCCAAGAGCATTCAAATGTGCTAATAGATCAAGTAAACTGAATGCATAAGAATACAAGTGATCATGGTGCATCGTAATATCAATAGGGAATTGGACTGAATAATTTATTCTTATTACTACAACAAATCACCTGGCATTAATGTCAATGGTTTAATTTTCCCCACAGCTAGGCAGCTGCTGCTATGCACATCTTTCATCAGGATGGATCAGTTACATTAAAGCAACAGCTGCTAAAGATACAGAGTGGCGCACTGGGAAATACAAAATTTTAATATTACTTGATTTTTTCCAAAAATGATCCATGCTAGTCCCTTAGTGGTAGGTTATTTGGATTGCTCTCAGAACCTAAGGTTTTGACAGCAATGCATTGGCTGTTTGGAACCCAGTGTTATTTCAAGACATGGTGCAAAATCTGAAACCCAATGTGCAGAGGAAACACCCTTATCGTTCGTGGGGAAAATACTGGGGGAAATAGATGAACAGACAAGTCAATTTTGGTAGACAACATTAATGAACAAACTACTCCAGGCATATCAGGAATGGTAGAATTCATTCTACTGCCCCTTTCCTTAAAAAAATGGGAGCCATATATTGGATATATTGCAGTTGTCCTCAAACTGTGAGATGTACCCCAGGGAGCTACAGAGATAGGAGTGTGCGCAAAGTCCCATGGAGGGATATAAAGTAGGTGATGCTTTTGAACAACCCCTAGCAGAGAACTCCCATTGGTCCATATTGGATGTGTGGGAGTAACTGCATACACACTACTCCCATCCTCTTAATGAGACTGGGAAAGAACAGGATTCAGAAAAAGCTGCTGTTGTGGTTTTTCTTATGATGTTGCCCTTTGCATGCTTTTAGGAGCAGTGAAGAGATATTATCTAGGCATGGGCAAACCCTGAGCTCCATCACACCAGCGATTTAGTTCACTCTCACCATGCCTGGTGTGTGGATTTGCAGCACAGTACTCACATGATGCTGTGCCTGTCCTGCTGATACCCTACCTCTTCCCCAGCCTTTTCTGTTTTTTTCCTAGAATGCTAAAAGTCTGGATTATTTTCCCTAAGCTCATTTAATGCGCCTTTAAGCCTCCATGTAGTTTTAAAGGAATTAGGGGGGGGGGGTTGCTGTGATGAGAGTCTTGCTGTTGGCTTGAATGGATTGCATCAGATCCTGGCAGGGAAAAGCGCTCTCTCCCAGCAGCCAGCTCCAAGCCTCAATATAAAACACAAACCTTGCATTCCAGCCTCCAAAACATTTTTTTAAATCATACAATACTCGAATCTCTGCAGAGATGGGATTGTACTCCTTCAATGCCCCCAAAGAGCCAGACTAGAGGGTCGTTCCATTTTTGCCCGGCAGAAAGGCTGTCTGGTTGAAGTGCTCATTTGACAGGACCTGACTGGATGGAGAAAGAGAAGGGGCAGGGTGGAGTGGAGTGGAGTGGAGTGGAGAGGAGTGGAGTGGAGTAGAAGAGCAAAGGAGTTAAAGAGCGAAAGAGCAGCTATTCAGGTGAAAGGGATCATAAGATTGACGCGCTTTTGCATCAAAGGTAAAAAAAAAAAACATGATGGCAAACCAGGGGGTGGGAATTAGGTGTGATGGAGCTTCCTGTCTCTTTATTTCTGTAGCATTTCTCCAAAGATCCTTTTTTTTTTTTCAAAAGGTGGTCAATTAATACATATGTCTTTACAGTATTTCATGCTAAAGTTATAATCTAACTCTTATATGGAGCCATTTGGATACAGGGCATAAATTAAGCAGTTGAAACATTTCAGTCGTTTTTCCTTAGAACAATTCTGGGGGTCCCCAGGTGTGTGGATAATGCAGGGTTGTGCTTGAAAACTGGTCTAAACTCCATAACCTGCACAGCTTGGACGTCTACTCCATCTAGATGGATTCAATTTGTTTTGACCAATAGGACTCTTGCAACTGTTCTATGATCTGGCAAGACTCTTATAGAAATAGCCGGTTGAAGGATGTACACTGTAAAATAATGGAAATGGGTATTTCTCCATTTGAGCATTTTCCTTTGGGCAATAATGGAAATGGGTATTTTTCCATTTGAACATTTTTCTTTGAGCAAGGCAAACAAAGTTCTTTTGCTACAATTGTATGATACTGAACAGCCAAATTTGATAGCCTTGACAGCTAGATTTTGATCTTCTATTGCGAGTGTAGTGCGAAATAAAGAGTCGAGAAAAGTAAATGGGATTAAAATGGGCCATTTTTTATTAAAGATCTGCAAAAGAGGAAATGAAAACCTAGGCGGGCATCTTCTATTGGCCTCTACAGGCCAAATCTTAGGATCGGGTGAAAACAATTCTCCTACTTTGGGGTGGCGCCCAATCCTTCGCCGCCCTGCAGTCTAGCCCCAATTGGGGAAGGGAGGCCTTCCAGTGTCTCCCATCCCGTGCCGCATAGCTCCGAGTAGGAGAGGAGGGTTGGCCTCAGAGGTAAACCTTATCCCAATGATCTGGTGCTGCAAGACTCCCAGATGTGGGCCTCAGGCACTACCCATCACCTCAACGGTGCCTGAAAATGTTCACCATTACAAAACAGCTAAAGATGCCTGCACCTATCGCCAAGATTATGTGACCAATCATTTCCAGTTTACCTATTTAATACACCCCATCTGTCTTACAGTGTGAAGTAGGCAAAAAAGCTCTTAGCCAAATTAGGTTTAAGAGCAAAAAAATCCTACTTGGCCTCCTAAAAATGACTGGTGGAGCCCACACTGTCTACAGGGAGGGGAAGGAGGGAGCTGCGCAGAAGAAGGAATGCCGGGCAGGTCCGTTGCCATGCTCCTTAAGCCCTGCGGACCTAGCCCCGCCCAGTGGCACCACACGAGGCCTTCAATGGTGAGCCTCCACATCTCCTCTTCTCACGCACACACACACACACACACAACTGTCTTCCTCCGCCCAGTTGGGCGTAGGGATGTGCATTTTTAGGCATTCAATTCTCAATTGGGAGCAAAGGGCTAACTATCTAAAACTATTCATATTTATGTGCCTTGGGGTGCATTAATACTGGACGTATGAATGCTCTAACATCTATCTGCCTTGCTAGAGAGGAGATTCCAAAAGCATTGTTCATTTCAACCTTCTTGTCCCTGTTTAGGGGATTCAGAGACTGTAATGCATGTTTTATTATATTGCAATTTCTATCAAGATATTAGCAGAAAAGTTATTGCACCTTTATTATCTAAGTTTCCTGGCAGAGACAAAGCGATTTATGCATTTTACTGTTTAGCCAACACCATTACTGTTGTTACTGGAAAAGTTGCTAAGTTTTTCTTCTGTTGTGGATAAGGTGAGAAAGCTCCATTAACCTGTTTTTTATTTGTTCAGTATGGATGATGCACTGTTTTATATGTCTTTGTATATACAGTTTCTTTCCCTATATTTTTGTAAATATATCTTGTCTTATATACCTTATTTTTGCAATCGGGTTGTGGACTGCAATCAACAGGTATGGATTTTATCTCTGTAGAGTTCCACATCATGAGCTTGGGAGAACAATGCATATTTTACAGAGTGTCTAAGACATTTTTTATTTTTTATTTTTTGCTTTGAGGACCTACATTAATTGGAGACATTTCAGAATATACACCAAAATATTCATCCCAATTCAGATACTGTCTGTTAAATTCAATGGATGTATACTTAAATTCATATTAAATCAAGATGCTATCCTTTGTCTCCGATGGGATACATATCTGTATTCTTTTCTTCTTTATCTTCTTGTTCTTAACCCCCTGGCTAGCTTGTGTAAGAGTTTGGGCATCCCAACCCTGTTTTTTTTTCTTATGAAAGCAAGTAAACCAGTTGATGTGGTCAAAATGTGTATTTAGAATAATTATCCTCCCCAGCAGAGTTACAATAGCTTTGTCAGAAATTGAACTTTCCAGATTACTATGATATGCTTAGAGATACCCCACCCTATTCCGTTTATAATGCAAGTGCAAGGATTTGCCCTAAACCATAGGTCCATACATCAGCAACAGGCTGCATACACACAACGGCATGCAACAATTTCCACGTGCATAACTGTTTGAGACAAAATGAATGGTGTTGGGTTGGAGGTCCCAGAAGATATGCCTCAAGTCCAATTCTTAAAAAAAAACTATTATACTGGAATAGAAAATAAAACTAGAGAAAAATATGAGACCTATCATAAGATTTAATATTGAACTGTTCTGTTTTTGTCTCTACCTCAAGGTCAAAGAAGAAGAGATAATTCCCTGACCAATTAAAACCAAAGAAATTCCTTATTTATTTATTTATTTATTTATTCATTGTTGTTTTTTCCTCCAAATAGATTCATGCATTCTTTTGAAATTGTTTACTCTGCTTTTTGAAAATAAAAGTGCAATTTTAAACAAAACAATGATGCTACAAGTGCTTTTGATGTCTGGATATCCCCCATCATACATGGAGAGTTTCTGTTTAAAGCTGTTTTGTAAAAGATCATTTGTGCATAGATATGTGAACTTACTACTCTTTTCTGCTTTCTCTGTTCCTAGAATCCCCCTACACCAAGGAATGCATTGGTCATTCAAGTTTGCACAGAAGGACAGTGTGCAGTTTTTCAACCCTGATCTTGAATGACACCATACAAATGCAGTCTGTGTATGGAATACAGGAAAACACATGGGTAATACAAAGATCATACACCAGCATAAAAAAAAACCTGGCAAAAAATGTGGCTGAAAATAAACTCCATGGATTGCTGGTTCAAGATATAGCTGTTTAGACCCTCCTTCCCTCAGTATATGGAAGGCATTGTCAACCAAGGGATTCAGACAGGTGGATCTATGATTGAATTCACTGGGCTTTGAGCGAGGCCTTCAATTATTTCTTTAAATTAATTACTCATTCAAGGATTAACACATTAGACAAACTTTATGTGAATCATTTTATCACAGTTATGCTTACTGAAAATCCATATAAAACACCTGCAAACTCATGTTCTCCTTTCCTAGCTGATTTCTTCATATTTGTATTATTTTTAAAAATGTGATGCAGGTGCAGTGTGAAACCTAATTTATTAAGTCTGAAATTAAATTGGAGGCTCTCCTTGTACAATCTGACACTTTGGTAATACTTTGGTCAGCCGAAAATCAGTTTAGTCTGGTGATGAATGGAATGGGCTCACAGCAAGAGTTAGTAAACAAGGAACAAAAGTTCCAAATGTGCGATTTAAAAATGTGTCTCCCTATGACAATTTGTAGAAAATCGTTTGAATCAGTAGTGTTGAACCTCAGGCCTGCAGCCATATCTGGCTGCCCTGAGATTCTGATCTGGCTCTCTAGGGTGCATCAGATAGCTAAACACTCTTTCTTTGTGCTTCCCACCAGACTGATCATATGGCGGTTCCAATATTTTCTGTTTTTCCCCCATTCTAAAAAGCTGAAATCCCTCTCCTAAGTCTTAGTTACTGGCAGTAAGAGCTTTAAGCTAAAACATACTGGAATTTTGGTCTCACCCAGCTTCGACATCACCTCCTACTGGAATGTGGCCCCCAAGAGCTTCTCTGAAATTGAATTTGAAACAGGTTGAACACCTCTAGTATAAATGAGCATCCTAAATAACATTTACCATCTCTATGTAGACAAGTGGAAATTACTGGGTCTTCAGGCCTGATTATGAGCTTTTCTATATAAAGCACTTATTGAATACCCATCATTCCCTACTCATGGCTGTTTAAAAGTTCTTTAGATGATGTCATGACCCTCAAGTTTTGCTTCTGTTTTTAAAGAGTAATTCAAAAGTTTTTTTTTAAAAAAAAAACCACAGGGAAAATGTGCTATTAGTTGTGAAAGTGAAAGAAAACACTTTGCCACTTGTATATTTGCAATTCTGCTATGTCACAGTGCCATCTCGAGGTAATGTAGTGGGAAAATAGGAAGACAAACACTCTTTGTGCAGTGCTTGGATCTCAATTCTGCAACGAAACTAAAGGCAGATACAGCAGATTATCAGCCTTGTGGGGCGGGGGGAACCCAATCTCTAAGTTAAGCCAAAGTGAGGAGGAATGTTTCTTATAGTAAATGTCAATAATGCAAGCTGCCTGCTTGCTAAGAATGGACACAGTCTGGGTCAGTTTTGTGCTGCCTGAGAGATGGTTTACATGTTCACAGCTTCTAAGACATAGACACTGGCTGAATTCGGACAACACGATAGTCAATGGTGGGGTAATAATCAACTTTACCGTTGTTCATCTAGGGGGTACTCCCCACACAACATGGTAATAAATAATCAACTGTGGTGTGGATTAGGATCAGTGCTGAGTTGACTATGGCAGCATTTGGATGACACGATAGTCAATACAACTGATGATTGTTTCCCCCACCCCAGTTGCTTATTGTGTCGTCCGAATTCAGCCATTAGGTTCAGACAACACAATAACCAACGGGGTTTAAATAGTCAGTGGGTTATTGTATTGTGTGGCGGTTGGTTATTTGGCCAAAATAACCTGTGCAAAGAACCAACTCTGTGCAGAGTTGGTTATTTGAACCACTATTGGTTATCATGTTGTGTGGTGGGCACCATTGGTTATTTCCTTGGCCACCATTGGTTATTTCATCACCCACAGAGTTACAAGGCAAGAATAGTCAAAGCAGCAGCAGCCACTCTAGTCTAATAGGCAGGATAGATTTTCAGCAGCAGTGGCTGATGGGATACTAGTGGGAGGACTGAGGGGGGATAAGTGAGTCAACTCAGCATGGACTAATAGTCAACTCAACGCTGATCCTAATCTGCACCACAGTTGATTATTATGTCATGTGGAGAGTATCTCCTAGATATACAACTGTCAAGTTGATTATTACTCCACTGTTGACTATTGTGTTGTATGAACACAGCCACTGAAAGCTCTTTTATATGTACTAGAAAGAATAAAACTTATTGGGGTGTGCTAAAAGATACTGGTGAAATGTTGATGACCATCACTGAAATGTCCTCTGCAAATCTGAGAACATTGTCCCATTAATAAAGCATAAGACACTGATCTAGATTTTCTGGGGGGAAATTCATGTATTTATAGTGTTTGGGGTATTATTAGACTAGTAAGATATGGCTCAGGAAATAGCTTCTTTTTCATGATAGGTAGACTGGATTTTGATAGCTTCCCGATAGCTGCCCATTGGAGTGTTCCATCCCTTAGCTATGCTTGGCTTCTGACTGACAGAAAGATGCTCTGTCATTGTATGATGCATTATTTTCCAATTTTGCTGAATGTTTTGATCTCACACCCCATCTCAAATTTGCACATAAAAGCCTACTTGTGCCTGCTGTTGTGACACATAAATTATCATTTACTTTTGCAGTTGCATCAGCTAAATTTAGGAAGACAGTTTTAGGGCATGATGTTTGAGGTAATGTGTCAAAGAACTTAAGGAGTGAACAAAAATTGTGACAAAACAAAACAAAAAAGTCATCTGCAAAGGTAATATATTATACAGTGGCTTCAGTTATAGGGATTTGATCTCAAGCAAGGCTAGGTCAACAATATCGTTTTCAAGGATTTCTGATAGTGCCGTGCTGAAAATTTTGATTATTCAATTTTCAGCGTTTCATGGGGTGTGTGGGGAAAGTGAATACTCTGGCAAAACAGGCTGGGAGAGGTGAGAATTTTGGAGAATTTTCTCTTTGGAAGGAGGACAGGGTTTCCACATACCTTTTAAAGTGTAGGTAGTTGTTCAGGGGTCTTCTTTCTATTTTTTTTATTATTATTATTTTAAAACAATCCCAGCACTTGCAGGAGCCCAGGGGTTCTTCTTAAATACCTACTTGAGAGGGCAAGGTCACATGGACTGTAATAGGCATTCAAGAAGAACTGCTAGGCTCCTTCAAATACTGGGAGTGTTGTTGTTGCTGTTATTTAAAAAAAAATAGAAAAAAGACCCCTAGCAACCGGCTAAGCTTTACAAAGTTATGTGGAAATGCTGCCCCCCTCCCCAAGGAGAAAATTCTCTGAAATTCTCCCCCTCCCTAAAAAAGAGGCAGAAAAAACAATGCCTCTTTTGCAGGGTGAGAAATAGTTCCTGAAAATAAGGGGCAGGATTCGGCACAGCACTAATTTCTGAATGGCCTGTAATGACTAAACTGTTCTTATCAGGCATTCAGAACTATTTCTCCTTCAAAAATCCTACACATGGAAGAGCCCACCACCACCAGATCCCCATATTAATGGAAAGGGTCAGAAGAGAGGCTGTGATCTTATTTGACCCTGATTACCCAGAGTTCCCAATTGCACAGATGCCCATAACCATGTTCAGTTGAATGCAGTTACAGGCCAGATCTACATCAAGCAGGATATAGCACTATGAAAGTGGTATGGAAGAGGTATATAAAGGCAGGATCTACACTACTGTTTTATAGCGGTATTGAAGTGCACTGACAACTGTTGGGGCCCACTGACACATTCTATATACCATATTCATACTGCTTTCATGGTGTTATATCCTGCTTGCTGTAGATGTGTCAGGGGCCCCAACAGTTGTCAGTGCACTTCAATACCTCTATAAAGCAGTAGTGTAGATCCTGCCACAGACTATCTTCAGACCTTCCTCCTTAACATGGGGAGGATGGAACTGGAGGAGGCAGGGTTGGAACATGCATCCCTGGTTCCCCTCCACTCTTAGGATTTCCGAGTACCTGAATAGGTTCCTGTAATAGTAGATAAAGTGAAGGGGACCAGGAATTCTTTTTAAAAGAATGGGCAAAATACAACAGGATGCTTACGTCTAGGGATGGCACGGGCGTCCAGTTGGGGCTTGAAGCTCAGCAAGAAGCTTGGCCATCTGTGCTTGCTCAACTAGCTGAGCCACCTTGTCTCCTTAATTTGCCGGCCCTGCTCATTTTGCAAAAAAGTTTCCTTCCCTTTGAAGGGGCACCTTAAGGGACAAGGAAACATGTCCGCAAGACATGCAGGGCCAGGAAACCGTGAGCTCTTCCCGCGCTCCCGTGGACGCACGTACCAGGATCAGGCAGGTGGCGAGAGCCCGATGTATGGAAGTTGAACAGGGTGTGGGAGAGTTCGGGTATCCCTACTTATGCCCCCGCTGATTCATTCTTTTCCACCTGACATATTTCCTTCTGTAAGTAGTGGGTCCCACCAATTCCACTGCAGAAGCGGGACGCACCACTTATGCAAGGGTGATTTACCACTTCCGAAGGGAAGCCCCACAGTCAGCAGAAATGCTAATTTCTTCAAGGAGGCAGGTCAGCAGAGCTCTCTTATGCAAGCTCCGTCGACCTGCTTCTTTCCAGAAACAAGCATTTCCACTTGTTTTGGGTTGTCCCTGAAGTGCTGAAGCACTGTTGCAAAAGCCGTGGATGGTGCTTAAACAATGCAAATGGCGGAGCAGAAGAGAATTGACATGAGCATAAATACCCTGTTGGATTCTGCCTAGTTTGTACCCATATTCTTGATCTCTTTGTTCATTTAGAGTTTTATATGAAATTGAGCTTCTCCTATCACCCTCAACTAGGGCTATCCATTGCTGTGGAATCTGGCCTTTTGGGCTCAATGGACCCCCAGCATGTAATTCAGGTCACATTTGTGGGTCAAGCTGAAGAGCTTTTCGCAAAATCTGGGAACTTTCCCCTGTTTTACTTGTAACTTTATGTAAATAGAAATGTGGGGGAACATATGGGAGACCTCTCAAGGAAGTCCTGCTCCTGGTGAATACATCCATGTTTGTGCCGTGTCCTTCCTTTTTTTATGTTCACTGAAGCCCTATTCAGTCATCGCTCACTTAAAGGAGCAATACAAGTACAACAGGAATGCAGAGCTACATCTTTACCCTGCTCCCATCGCTAGGTCACTTCTTCCAGCTTCCCACCTGCGGCATGGAACATGCTGTACATATGTAGGCTCCTCATATAAGTTTCAAAATAATACCAGGAGCCTACATGAGGACAGCAAGCTCCATGCTGCAGACATTTGCCCAGAATCCACGGAAAGCAAGAATGAAGAATATGATAATCAGGGTGGGGCTAATGGCACAGCCTCACGACCCCTTTGTACTCACATTTGCAGGAATAGTGACAGCCATTGAGCTTTAGAAACCAAGGTTACAAGGACTGAGCCTTCTGTTCCTTAGGAACCTAGGAAGCTGCCTTACTCTGATTCAGACCATTGGCCCTTCCACCCAGCAATATTGACACAGACTGGCAGCAGCTTTTCAGGCAGGATTCTTTCCTACCCCTACTTAGAGATGCCAGGGATTGAACCTGGAAGTGTCTGCATGCAAAGCAGGTGCTCTACCATGGAGCTACAGCTCCTTCCAAATTCAGCAAAGCTGTTAAGCACTCCCTTTCTATCATGAAAGGCTGATGCATGCCTAAGTGTTGATAAATCCACCTTTCCAGTTTATATTTTTGGCAGTCTGAAACTACGGTAACTCACAATACATAAGGAGGCTTCCAATGATAAATGAATATTCTCCCCAAAGTGGTTCCCTTATAGTTATCAGTATCCATTATAGCTACACACACAGATGAGTTCCTCTCCCTCCCCCTTCCCATTCTAGGCTAAAACAACAATAACAACAATGTTTGTGGGTTAATTCATCTCTCTGGTTTTGTTTCTTGACTTTTATTCCTTAGGAGGCATAGAACTGTGGCAGACATTAATCCTTAAGATTGTAATAATAATAATAATAATAATAATAATTATTATTATTATTATTATTATTATTATTTATAACCTGCCTCTCCCTTCGGATCGAGGCGGGAACACAATGTAAAATACAAAAATCACAAACAGTTAAAAAAATTTAAAACAAGAGAAAATGCATCATTAAAACATCTTAATGTTTTAATAATGCAGCATATTGTTTAATGATTGTAGCAGCATATTGTTCCTCAAAAGATGTCATACATAATGCTATTATATCTCTTTGGTGGCTAAAATTGTGATTGGCCTATTATTCCCTGTCAAGTAAGAACACTGTGGCCTAGTAGACTTAGGCTGACCATATGAAAAGGAGGACAGGGCTCATGTAACTTTAACAGTTGTAGAGAAAAGGGAATTTCAGCCAGTGTCATTTGTATGCAATTAGTTCCTGGTGAAATTCCCTCTTCATCACAACAGTTAAAGTTGCAGGCACTATACTAGAGTGACCATATACAAAAGAAGGCAGGGCCCTGCAAGTTTAACTGTTGTGATGAAGAGGGAATTTCACCAGGAACTAATTGCATACAAATGACACACAATTGTTTAGAAAAGGGAATTTCAACATGTGTCATTTGTATACATGCAGCACCCGGTGAAATTCCCTGTTCATCACAACAGTTAAAGCTGCAGGAGCCCTGCCCTCTTGACCAGATACAAAAGAGGGCAGGGTGCCTGCAGCTTTAACTGTTGTGATGAAGAGGAAATTTATGATAAGCTAATGTGTAAAATGAAAATAAAGAGGAGAATGTCCAGTAAGAATGATTTTGGAGATATATGGAGCCTATTTTTGGAATATGTATTAAGAACGGGGAAGGGGCAAATACTTTCAAAAGAGTCTTTACAATTTTGGAAGGAAGAATAATGAATAATTGAAGGTCTCCTGGGGGGAGGGGAGCACGGGGGGGTATGTGGTTATGTATTGTATTTTTTGTTGTTTATGTTGTATTTTGTTTGAAAATAATAAAAAAAATAAAAAAGGAAATTTCACCAGATGTTGCATGCATACAAATGACCAATTGTTAAAGACAAAGGAGCCCTGTCCTCCTTTCCATATCGTCACCCTAGTGTTATCCCTCCCTCCCCATATTTACAGCACCTGGCTATATGATGAAGGAATTTAGCAAATATGAATGAGGTTTTCCCAAATTGCTACTGAGTGTTGCTGAATCTACAGCATTCTAGCATTAAGAAGAGAGTCTTCGTATGCTCCCTTTCTCACCCTTAAGTTCTGAAGTTTTCATTTGCGCTGTACCAAACATTTCTTCCATATTTTTAGACCATTCTCATTCAGTGCGATGAAAAAGAAATTACTTTCGGAGGGGGGGGGGATTCAAAGGAGAAGAACATTTCAGAGAAATCTGGTTCCTGATTATACTATGCCTTAAGCCAATCGTGAGGCATTTGGTTTAGTGCTGTTCGATGAATTCATATATTTTTAATTTCTTCTTGCATATCTAACCAGGTGCACAATGTCCCATGACAAAATCACCCGCTAAATGCATTCCATTCAGGCCAAGCTGCAAGCCTCTCTTGGCTCATCTTGATGTCAAGTGTCAAGCTGAGCGACTCAGAGCACCAGTGTTCTGTCATACCAAGCACTGGGGGAAAAAGGCTTTTCTGCTCTGTACCAACCAAATTGCCAACAACAACCACTTTAACATGAGAACAACTCATTCCAGAAACACTCAACACACAGTGTTATAATATCAGGCCCTTATTCCCAAACCAATTCAAATTAAGTATGTGACTGAGTATCATTTTCATCGGTCTACAGATCAGGCTCGGAAAAGACTAGGACCTTGTTTGAAATCTTAGACAGAAATATCAAGGCATGCTCTTGATTTATTTTTATTTTTAGGCTTAATTCACAAAGAATTCTGTATAATTGGCTTTGCCTAGGCGTTTTCATATGATTGTGTGAGACGGAATATTGGCACAGAATATATTTATGTAGCACCATCAGTGTGCATGTTTCCTGCCCCCAGGAGCTTACAATCTTTAAAAAATGATACCATGGAAACATCAGAAGCAGGGGAGGCAGAAGTAAACAACAGGGAAGTCATAGGTAGTTATTTCAGTTTCACGTGCTTAGGCTTTGTTACAGGGCGACTGTGAGATTGGCAGTAGAACTTCTGGTGGAGCAGCTCTGCCTTTATTCAATGATTACAAGAACGCGAATGAACCACCCTGAACTGGGAGCCATCAGCCGACCTTGTTATGTTCAAGGGAAACTGCTCTGTCAAGGCTATAGCAAGGAAAACATCTTTTCTGCCCAGAAAAAAAGATAAAGCTGCTGTGGTGGTTTTCTTGGAGGACTCTCGCCAGGCTAAAAGATTTAGAGAGATGTCAAAGACAAGAGGGAAGAAGGCTCTGGAACCAGGCCCTGCCTTCTCCTTCTTTGGCAGTTTGTGGGAGCAGGCAGACATTTATTTTTCTATTTAAATAAAGTTTTTTTTAATATTCAAGAGGAAAAGAGAGAATAGAATGGGGGAATGGCATGGTGACTGAAGGGTTGGGTTAGGGATGGGAGTTTGCAACCTCTGCCCCCTCTCCAATTTAAATGGGAAAGTTTACAGTTGGGTGCACATTTCTTTAAAGTGTGCACCAGGGGAATCTGGTGGCTCCGATGTCAGTGGGGTGGTGAATCTGCTCTGGGTTTCAGTAAGAACTCTAAAGGAGCTATCCAAGGTGTGCACCTTCAGAGTTCTGTCTGGTTCTGTCTGAAACATGGAGCAAATTCACTTCCTCGCAGACATCGGAGCCACCAGCATCCACTGGTGAACATAAGAACATAAGAAGAGCCTTGCTGGATCAGACCAAGGGTCCATCTAGTCCAGCATTCTGTTCACACAGTAGTGCGCACACAAATGCATACTTTCTTCCCACTGACCAGAGTGTGAATATGTGCATTTCTCCAAAATGCACATTTAAAGTGTGCATTTTCCCTCAAATAGGCATTTTGGGAATGACTATCACAAGTTCTGGCATGCCAGCTTTGCCCTCAAGATGCTCTTGCATTCCACATTCATATTTGGGGTCTGAAAAGGCACATTCTGGTCTTAAACAAAATTTCTGATTGAGTTGGATCAAATCCTCATATGCTTTCCACTTTATTTATTCTTCACTTGTAGGCCTACTCCTTGTAGAAGCACCTTCAGTACGGATAAGTTGGTGCAAGAGGTGCCTAAATAAATTCCACAACACAAAGCTGCTCTAATGGTGCTTTGAGGTTCTCCCTGCTTTCTGTTACAGATTCTTTCAAGTTTGCTCTTTTACTATATTTGCTCTCGTGTCCCTCTGGTATTGATTTCCGAGGGCTTCATTGACTTTCTGCACACACTGTACAGTCTGCATATGGAGAGAGTGATTTTCTTTTAAACAAGCCACTTATTTTAAATAACCTCTGTGGAGACACAGATTTATCATACATCCTGTTGTGACCCCTGTGGTACAGGAGGAAGGTTATTTGCCTTTAAATGTTGCTATTTTAAGCCTTGTTAGGTAATAGTGTTTCTTGAAGGTGGGAATGAGAGTTAGCCTTGGAAGTTTACTTATAATGAGGAAGCCACAACAACGTCCTTCCAAAATATAGCTCCATGGTAACGTACATCCTTTATTTACAGAAGGTTCCAAGTTCAACTGGTGTCTCTAATAACCTCAGGTAGCAGAAATGACAAAGACCTCTGCCTGTGACCTTGGAGATTAGTTGCCACTCAGGACAGACAACCCTGGACTTGATGGTCCAATGAGGTGGGTGAAAATAAGGCAGAGGGCTGGTTCGCATGATCAAACAACCCACCATGGCTTACTTAGGCTAGGCTGACCATATGAAAAGGAGGACAGGGCTCATGTAACTTTAACAGTTGTAGAGAAAAGGGAATTTCAGCCAGTGTCATTTGTTTGCAATTAGTTCCTGGTGAAATTCCCTCTTCATCACAACTGTTAAAGTTGCAGGGGCCCTGCCTTCTTTTGTATCTGGTCACTCTAGTATAGTGCCTGCAACTTTAACTGTTGTGATGAAGAGGGAATTTCACCAGGAACTAATTGCATACAAATGACACTGGCTGAAATTCCCTTTTCTCTGCAATTGTTAAAGTTACATGAGCCCTATCCTCCTTTTCATATGGTCAGCCTAACTTAAGCCATGGTGCACTGCGGCAAATGCCAGCATGTGCCAGTGGCCATTTTGAATATTCAAGCCACAGCTGCAGCTTGTCATATCATCCAAACTTGAGCAGTAGGGTAGAATGGTAGAAGAACCCTCACATAACCCATGGTCTACTCTAGGGTTATGCAAGGGTTGCTTAATCCTCATATAATCCCTGCCACCATGATTTGGTCAACAAGAAAAGCCACAACATGAATATTCAAAAACCGCCCGGCAGCATGGATCACCGTGGCTTTAAATGGTGGGCAGTGGTGATCGTGAAAACTGTGTCAGAGCTTCACCTATTTGGAGTTAAACCTATTTGTGTAGAAAAAATGTAATGGCTCTATTAGTGATACCTTTTCAAGTTAGTTAGGGTTCCCATCTGCCCGGATTTGCCCGGACATGCCCGGAAAATGATGGGCAAATCCTGATCCGGGGGGGGACCCATTTTCGGGGGCTAGATCCGGAAATTTAGCCCCCACCAAAAGGCCTGTTTTGGGCATTTCTGGTTTTGGCCTTCCAAGGATTGCCGAAGCCATTTCCGGGTTCCTAGAGGGCCGTCGCAATGGCGACAGGCCCTCTAAGAACCTGGATTTGGCTTCGGCAGGCCTCAGAAGACCGAAACTGGAAGTGCCCAAAATGAACATTCCAGGACTTGTCCAAACCATTTCCGGGTTCCTAAAGGGCAGTCGCCATGGTGATGGCCCTCTAGCAACATGGATTTGGCTCAAGCAGGCCTTGGAAAGTCCGTTTCGGGCACTTTCGGCCAAAACCGGAAGTGCTCAAAATGGGCCTTCTGAGGCCTGCCTGAGCCATTTCCGGGTTCCTAGAGGGCAGCAGCAGGAGCGACGGCAGTAATGGCAGTGGTAGCACAGTGGTAGCAATTTAAAAAATATTGGGCTTGAAAAATATGATCTCTTCAATAATAGGCTGACCATCTGAAAAGGAGGACAGGGCTCATATAACTTTAACAGTTGTAGAGAAAAGGGAATTTCAACCAGTGTCGTTTGTATGCAATTAGTTCCTGGTGATATTCCCTCTTCATCACAACTGTTAAAGTTGCAGGGGCCCTGCCTTCTTTTGTATATGGTCACTCTAGTATAGTGCCTGCAACTTTAACTGTTGTGATGAAAAGGGAATTTCACCAGGAACTAGCTGCATACAAATGACACCTGCTAAAATTCCCTTTCCTCTACAACTGTTAAAGTTATATGAGCCCTGTCCTCCTTTTCAGATGGTCAGCCTATTCAATAATGTAGGAAGGATTTTTGTTCCCTTTCAGTGCTTCTTCCCCAAATTCAACTTACATTTTCTATACTTACTGCTAGGAACTAATGTCTTACTCTCTATAGCCAAAAATATGCAATCTCTTCCCACCTCAATTCCCAGTACTTTGAAAGAGAAAAAAATACTGTGTATTCTAGCATGGTAACAATGTGGTTGATCTTATGCATAGGGGAAGAACAAACAATACTTCACCCCACCCCACCCCAAGCAAGAAACTGTTGAAGTTTGGAGATAGGTGAACAGGAGGTTGCTCATCTACTCCTAAATCTGGAGGGCAGTGTGGCACTTATCTATTCCTTTCCTGCAGTGTATAGGAGAGTTTGGGGCAAGATTGGGGTTAAGGAATGCACACTTCATTGTGGATCTTTGTTTTATCATTCCCTCTGGGATACTCTTAATCTATTAGGGGGCTGCACCTCTTTCACAACTAAAGGAGTATTTGGAAGAGTGATTCATTAGGAGCAGAAGAAGTGCTTTTCCACTCATCCTAATTAAGCCTCCTTCCTGCAGGATTTTTTTCCGGCTTTGACGTGGTCTGAGTCCTTAAAGATGACATCCTAGAGTACTAGTGGTATATTCCTATTGAATACATATGCCTTGACACTCATCCCTCAAATTTAATTCCCCACTCACCCCTCCAGAACACTGTATAAACTTGTATGGGGCTTGATCAGGGCAGTTTCTTCCTCCTCTTCCAACTGATGTTGTAGTATCTAATGCTAGTCCTACTCAGAGTAGATTTATTGAAACAAATAAGTTGCATTCATTTCAATGGGTTTAAGATTAACATTAGATATTACTCATGGTATACAAAGTTCAAAAAAACATTTTCATATAAAGTTTGATTTTTAAATAAAGCTTCTGGGTTAATCACTTTAACTTCTAAATGAAGCATTGCATATATAATTGCATATAACTTGCACAACCAGCTTGCACAGCCAACTTGATTACAGACTATGGCATATAATGTCCAGGTGTGCACTAGGACAGGTGCCTGAATGTTGGTCCTCTGGGACATGCTAGAGCAGAGATATGCAGCAAGCACCCTCCGCACTACAGCATCCATCACCTCTTATCATTGACCCTACTGGCTAGGGCTGATGGCAGTTAAAGTCCAATAATATCTGAAGGGCCATGGGTTCCCCAATACTGAAGCATTCCACAACTTTGCTTGATTAATAGTTAGAACTAGGGGTGTGCACGGACCCCCCAGATCGGATAAGGACCTGGATTGGGACCTCCAATTTTGTCCCGGATCGGATTGGACAAAATCGGAGGGGCCCCAGACCAGACCAGATCAGGTCCAATCCTGATCCAAAAATCAGACATCCGATTTTTGGATTGGCCGCCATTCCCCCCCCCCCCCTAGACTTGCATTGGGGGAAAGAAAGCTTTCCCCCAATGCAAGTCTATGAGGAAAAAATGGCGGCGGGTGGGTGAGGGGGGCCTAACTCCCTCCTCCCCCCAGGGCCATCTGCTATGGATGGCACCGGCAGATAAACCCCCTCTCCCGCGCTCCTTACCCCCCCCCCCGGGGCCGTCTGCTTCCATGGATCTGTGAGTATGGATATTAGAAAAGTGATGGGGAAAGAGTGTTAAATGTTATGAAAGTTGAGACTATGGTCATCCAGTGAAGGATTTGCAATCAGAAAAGATATTTGAAGGAAGGGGAAACTGTACCACACAGAGTATAGCAAAAACTTCAAAGTAAAGCAAAAGCTAAAAAAATAGGAGTCAGTGAAGTTAATTTCAGATACATTGAATGTCTGTCTTGTTCTTTATTTCAATGATTTTAACATTAAGATGTTACGTAGAACAGTTTGTCTTAATTGTGTCTGTGAAATCGGACATGTGACCAAGGCCATGTTCAGGTGGACATGACCCCTTGAGGGCTGGGCATTTTGGTGGGCATGCCCCCTTGGGGGCTGGGCATGTTGGTGGGCACACCCTCTTGGGGGCTGGGCATTTTAGTGGGCATGCCCCCTTGGGACGGCCATGTTATCCTCCTTTTTGGTTTCCAAAATATGGTCACCCTAAAGTTAGTGTTTCTAATATCCAGGACCAGAACCATTTTACAAATGGGGTTAAAATTATTAACTGGATGTAGTTCCAAGGCTTCAGTATGACGAAGGTGTTGAACCTGAATTCCATTGTGGAGAAGCTCCTGGGGCCGCATGCCAGTGTTGGGTAGGGCCAAAGGCAAAAGAGTGGGGCCAAAAATAAGTTGAAATACCTCTCCTAAGGCTTCGTTACTGTCAGTAAGAGTTTAAAGCTCCCACCCCCCATTTTTGACCTGATCCCTTTTGCCTTTGGCCACATTTCCTTTCCCGTCAATCCATTGGAATAAGTCCTCTGAGAACTTCTTCAAAATTGAACTCAGGAAGAAGAGGTTCCCCACCCCTGGAATGCAGCTCAAGGTTGCAATCCTGTACACACTTACCTGAAATTAAGTCCCATTGAACTCAAGGGGACACATTTGAGTAGACATGTATACAGTACACTGCACTTCTCTTCTTGAAATAAACCATAGGTAACATTGCTTAATTTTTAGTTGGATCATGTCCATAGTTATGAAATATCAATGGGAAGTGGGTTTTTTTTTCTCAGTACACATAGGATGAATGGCCCAAGAGTCAAGTGCCAGCTACTATAACTAGTAGCTCTTTACTTGGAGTATCAAGTCATCTGTTTAACAACTGGCAGGGCGTCTATCGTGTTGTATCAAAAGGCTCAACGAATGCAAAAGTAATTGATGGTTTAATCCACTGGGAAGGACTTTAGTTTACAACATGTTTTACTTCCCTTGGCCTGTTTTTCCAGCACTCTGACTCTATGGTCTGCAAATATTCAATTTTACCCTGCAGCTATTTCCAGAGAAATAAACAAGGTCAGCCTTCATGGCAGAAACTTGAAATCATACAGATTGCTCTTGTCATTCATTATTTCCAATCTACTTTTTGGAGTAAAAATAAAAATCAGCCAGAAAGGAACCAAACGGCAAGGAGCTTTATGAAGTAAGAATCAGAAAATTCCAAAATGGCTGGAGCTCAAAGCAGTGAGAATTAGGGGTGTGCACGGACCCGGATTGGGACCTCCAATTTTGTCCTGGTTTGGATCGGACAAAATCGGAGGCCCCCTGGACCAGATCGGGTCCAATCCCGATCCAAAAATCGTACATCCGATTTTTGGATCGGTCGTCATTTTTCCCCCCCATAGACTTGCATTGGGGGAAAGAAAGCTTTCCCCCAATGCAAGTCTATGAGGAAAAAATGGCGGCGGGTGGGTGAGGGGGGGCCTAACTCCCTCCTCTCCCCTGGGGCCATCCGCTGTGGACAGCCCCGGCAGGTAAGCCCCCTCCCCCGCACTCCTTACCCCCCCGGGGCCGTCCACTTCCATCTGCTGGCGCCCACGGGTGTCAGCAAATGGAAGTGGATGGCCCTGGGGGGGTAAGCCCCCTCCCCCTCCCCCTGCTTACCTTCTGTGGCCGTCCGCTCCCGTCCACTGCTGGCTGCTACTGTAAGCAGGCTTCGCGGCTTGCCCCTAGGTAGCACACCAGGTGATCATCACCAGCGGCCAGTGGCGGATGGGAACGGACGGCCACGGAAGGTAAGCATGCCACGGGCACCCCTCCCCCCTCCCCCCTGCCCCCTGCTTACCTTCCATGGCCGTCCGCTCCTGTCTGCCACTGGCCGCTACTGCGATCGGGCTTTGCGGCCTGCCCCTAGGTAGCGCGCCAGATGATGACATCACCTGGCGTGCTACTCAGGAGCAGGCCGCGAAGCCCGACCGCAGTAGCGGCCAGCGGTGGATGGGAGCGGACGGCCACAGAAGGTAAGGGCACCGCAGGTCCCCCTCCCCCCTGCTTACCTTCCATGGCCGGACGCTCTCGTCCGCCGCCCCCTGCCCCAGTTGTCCGCTCCCGGAAGGTAAGCGTGCCGTGGGCCAGCTGTTCCCCTCCCCCCTCCCCCTGCTTACCTTCCAGGGATGTCCGCTCTCGTCCGCCGCCCCCTGCCCCAGTTGTCCGCTTCCATTGGCGGGCGCCCGCTGGCGCTCACCAATGGAAGTGGACAGCCCCGCCAGGGAGGGCCCCCCCCCCGCTGCCCGCTTCCATCGGCGGGTGCCCGCGGGCGCCTGCCAATGGAAGTGGCGGTGAGCACCAGCGGGCGCCCGCTGATCCTCCAATCCATCCAATCTGGATCGGAACCTTTCTGGATCGGATCGGATTGGATCGAACGATCCAGCGGTGAGATCGGAAATCAGATAATTGTATCCGATTTCCCCTGGATCGGATTCGGATCATGGACCGGACCCGATCCAGTGCACACCCCTAGTGAGAATCCTTCCAAACATAAAGCAAGTAGTGATTGTTTCCTATTAGTCTTTCCAGCTAGACCCAGAATAAGTCAAAGAAGCTCTTGTATTTTCAGTCTATAAACTGAAATGATTTAATAAATAACTAGCTTGACTCATGCAGACCATCTGCATGCTAGTACTTTATTGTTCAGTAGCTGCTCAGACTCCTCTTCGGGCTTCCCCACCACCACCACTCTCCCCACTCCCTCCCAACCACTCCCCATTCCCTGCTGGTATGGCAATGATATGTTTCAATGCCAGTTCTATCAGCTGTGTTTATATATCCTGTTGGTTAGCAACACAAAGTTCTTCTCATAACTTGGAACCTCCAGTGTACAAAGTTCTTCTCATAGTCTAGAACCTCCAGCATGTCATAGCTTTCAACCTTCAGCATACAAAGTTCTATGCCATGCATTGCCATGCAACACCTTATTGTTTTATATAGAGAGATAGCCAATATATCCCTAGATTCAGAGCTCTTCTTTGTATACTTTAGTTACCATTTACGTAAAATGTTTGAATCAAATGTCATTCATATAGCTAAATGAATAATTCACAAAAGTTATTCACAAAAGCATGTCATCCTATTGCCCAGCAAACTGATTTTCAAACAATCAATCCTGATGCTGTTGTCAAATAAATCCTTGATTTAACATTGTTTATCAAAACATAACTTGTGAATACATCTTATTTTTCCACTTGTACTTCTTCAGTGGATGACAGCATTTGAAAGCCAGTTAATTTGAGTTAAACTTAAATCATTTTCATAAGTGATGCTTGAATCATCTGTTCCATTTCTCACATCTGTACATTGAATGAAACCACACTTTGTATTTGTGTGTTTTTAAAGGCCTTGCATTACCATTCACAAATGAAACATTTCACTTCAAACATTTCATATGAATAGGCATGAATACAGTATGATCCTGTGTGTGGAAGTTTAGTTGGAACTCAGCTGAGTATGAGGGAGTGTTTACTCCCATGTAAACATGCACAGAACTGCAGCATTATGCCCAAGCTGCATTTAGGGTGCAACCTGTGAAGAAAATGTACTTTGAGAATGGTCTACTCTGCAAGAGTGGCTGACCTGCTGAAAGCATTGGCCTTTGAGTTGAAGGGAGGGGGTTGTGGTGGAGTTGAGAGTGTTCTTTCTCAGGCCTCTGTTTTGTCTTATCTTGGGAAGAGTTGCCAAGGCCAGAGATGATATGGCCAGTGCCAGGAGCTAACGAGCTCCAGCTGTGGGAAAGCAGTGGGAGGCTTTAGGGGAGTAACGGGAGGGTGGTTTCTATGGTTACGGTGCCAGTGGCCCAAAGAAATTAAAAGAAGCTAGCTGGGAGCCCTTTGGGTCTTCTCCGGAGCAGGCACTTGATGGAGAGAGATCCCTGTCCGGCCAGGCACACGCCGGGTGTTAGTTAGAAGTTTATTGTTTTCCAGCTGAAGTTGTGACACTTTTAAGAGTGTGGTTAACTGGGGGTTTATTGTGCTTGATTGCTGCTAAAACGAATCTACCTCGTTCCTTCTCCCCTCCCCCTTTTCCTTCTTGGTTCCCTTTTTTACCTAATGCTTGCTTGATATTGTTCTGTTCTGACCAATGTTCTTACCTAATGCTTGCTTGATATTATTCTGTTCTGTGAATAAACTGCTTTGGTCCCTAAATTACGTGTGGTTATTTCCATCGTTGGCTCAAGCCCGTTGGGGCTGGGGAACCAGGTGGCAGGGGCAAGAGACCTGCCAAGGCAAGGAAGAGGTTAACTTCCCTTGACATAACCCCATGCATATTTAGACAGAGAAAAATTCTATAGTAGAATGGAACCCTTATTCACTTACTTTGATAGTACATTTACAGCTGATTGTAGATAAGATTGCACTCCACTGAAGGATCAGATATGCAGTTTGGGAGTTCTCCTCTATGCATTGTTAACTGGGGAATCTCAAATTTGCCAGCCCTAGCTCTATCTGGACAACCTCGGTTATTCATGCTGTCATGCACTGTGTAAACTGCCTTTAACGACAGTTTGGAAACTTCAGCTTGTGCAGAATGCAGCTATATTGTGCTAAATGCACTGGTTGCCAATGTACTTCTGAGCCCAACTGAAAATGTTGGTTTTAACCTCTACAGCCTGAAATATTTTGGGGGAAAGTTATTCAATGGACAGTCTTCACCCATACCAGGCTGCTAACACTAAAGTTAGCATCTAGGACCCTTCTTGCTTACCCACCTCTGAGAGCAGTCAGGTTGGTGGGTATAAGGGAGAAGGCCTTTTCAGCAATGGCCCCATGTCTCTGGAATACACTCCCAACTGAAGTCCATCAAGCCCTTTTACTACAGGAAAGCCCTCAAGATTCATCTGTTTTCCTTGGCTTTTTTCCAGAACTGTGTTTTTTACAGGACTGCTAAGGGGTTTGACTGCAATTAGTTTTTGCCTTTAGTATTTTTGGATTGGGATGTCTGTTTTATTATTATCACTGGTGTTCATTCACTCTGATGTTTACTACTGCCTTGTTTTTTTATCTTGTGAGCCATCTTGAAAAATGTTTGTATCCTAAGAGGCAGCCTAAAAATATTTTAAATCAATATACCACCCAATAACCAAAGCTGCCTGGGAAGTTTACATGTCATGTTGGCAAGCTCCATGCCTTCCAGTGAGCATCTGTTGCAATTACATGTAACATGTGAGTCTGATAGTGTGAAGATTTAACATTTCAAGGTTATGCATGATCTGAAGATGCCTTTTTGTGCTTGATCAGCCATCCTATCTCATAGCTGCTCCTTCCAAGTGTTTGTAATGCAGCTTCACTCACTTCCTTTATTAAAATCTGCCTAGGAGAAAAAGAAGTTCTGGAAGGGGTTGAGCAGTGAACAGGAGGAGGATCCAGCCAGCTTGCCTTTTGGGGGGACTTTACATCACACCCTCCACCACTCCTTGACACTGAGACTCACATTTTGAGACACTGGCCCACCACTGTCACATGTCATTGAGGCCTGAGAATCAGTTTTAAAAATCCCCTGAGCCCTGTGACTATGTTCTTCTGAAAACATGTGAGGGGTAAAACTGTGGATGGGGCTGCACACACAAATCCAGCCCCCAATAGAACCCATGTGCATCAGTCCCCTTCCCACCCCCTGCAGATCCCTGTCAGGGTGGCCACTTACGCATTGCTAAATAAGAGGACACCAATTTGCATAACATTCACATCTACAAATTTATACACATAGGTGCAAATTAAGAAACAACTATGATTTAAATAGATACAATGTATCTCACCATCATGGAGAAGACTGACCAGGTAACCAGTGGGCATTCTCAGTCTGCTATCCAGGTGCTATTTGCTAATGGCAACTTCAAGACACCTGCTTCTCTCTCTCTCTCCTCGTTAGGGTTCTTTGACTTTCAACCAGATGTGGACTGGATATTTTCAAATAGAAGACACTCTCAAAGAGAGAATTGTCCTCTGCCAGCTCCCCAGTATAGAGGAATGTCCTCTGTACAGTAGGAAACCTGGCCACCCTACCTTGACATGTTGAACAGCAAGGCCTGCAATGAAGTTCTCCTTGCAATCACTTGAATTTGAGTAGAACTCTCAGTTTGATTAAGGAGCCTGCTAACATGAATGTGAGTAGAACTTCCCTGATCAAGGCAGCAAGCGCAGGGATTTGAAGACGCAGGGCTGGCATGCACAGGCATGTTGTGGCAAGGCTTGCACGCATGAGCCCATCCCCAGATTTAACTCTCATACATTCAAACAACTGCATAAAAAGAATGCATGAAGAAGGTTCTGGTCCCTCCTCATACAGTGAAGAATAATTCATATTCTTTGCAACAATTTCTTACAATGGCCCTATTCAGAAGACACCTTAAACCATGGCTTTAACCACAGTGAATAAGGCTTTTTGCCTTATTCACCATGGTTAAACTTGTGGTTTAAGGTGACTTCAGAACACGGCCTGGCTTTCTGGCTTAACCACTGTGGTTAAAGCCATGGTTTAAAATATCTTCTGAATGGGGCCAATAATTCTTGCTGGCCAGGAATACATATCCCAAGGACCTCCCTCTTCATTTTGAAGGAAATGACAGCTTCATGCATGCCAAGGAGCTTCATGTGCATATTGGAGTGCATGTGAGACTCTCGATGGGAAAAAGTTACACCTTGTGCCTGTGACCATTGGATCATGTTCCTAAAGATGCTGGAATTTCTCTTTTATTTCTGGTATCCATATGCAAGCCCAAATGTTCTGCACTGTTAGGAAGATAGCATACTGTACTTTTTTTTCTGCAATGGGAAAGAGGAGAAACTTGAGACTCATCAAATTATAGGAAAGCAAGCATGCTTCTTCCAGATCCCTCAAATGAAACCATCAGATTTCTAGGGACTTTCTTTACACGTCACAAAAGAGGCATTCTTACAATCCAATCCTAAACATGTAAAAGAAATTCTCATTCCTGGCAAGGATGTTTAGGATTGCACATATCGGATCGCTGGTACAAGTGGATTATATGTGAAAGAGGGTCTCCAAGGTGAGTGAGAGTAATAATTTTGTTATATCTTTAGTATTCAAGTTACTGCTACAAAACAGCGGCCAAGATCAAAGAGTATGTTTCTATGCCTGTACCTAAGCACTCTCCAGATTTTCTCTCTGAGTGTAGCTACTCATGCAGTATCAGAGGTACTACAGAGGTCCCAGAGGAGCTTTCTGAGTCACAAGTGGCTGTCTTGTGAAGAGAGCCTCATGTGTTCAGAAAGGGGATGAAGAAGTTCCAGCCATAGCTCTTTTGGATCCCACCCATCACATTTGGAGAAAGAGGGCTCTACAGTAGTACTATATCTACAAACAAATTTATTTACTTATTTATTTCATTTATATCCCAACTTTCTTTCATCATAGACCTAAAGGTGGCCCACATAGGCATTGTGGAAAAAATGTAATTTGGCCCAACACAACATCAAGGTCCAACAAACTCTCTATTTTTCCTGAGACAAAGGGACCGAAGAAAGATGCATGCACACACACGGCATTTTGCTGTCACAATTCAGACACTGCCAAAGACAAAACTCACTTGTGAGAATGTCAGTAGAAAATTGACCCCAAAAACACACAAAGCCAGTCAGACAAATATGCATGGGATAATTTATTGCACTGACTATCCAGCTCTGACAGCGTAAGGCAAAAGACCTTGGGAATCTTAAATATGCAAAACTCTTAAATATGCAAATGATGTTATATCATACTGTGCATTTTTTCACTAACATGTTTTGACATGTTCTTGCTTTTAATCAAACAATTTGCATTTTCTCTTTATGTTCCCTCAATGAGGTGCCAAAATATAGTTTGCTGTGTCTGCAGTAGCCATACTACAAAAGTTAGGCATTTAGATGTCTTTTTAACTCCCAGCCAAAAAAAAAAAAGTGAGGGGGGGGGACAAAATTGATTTTGAAGTCAGCTGCTAGGGATTATAAATCTAAGAAATATTACTGAGCATCAACAGCATGGCATTTTGAATATCAGAGCATGGGAGAAACTAATTATGTTTTGGAAAAGCAGAGCATTGCAAAGAGAATAGTTATCATTGCCTGTTCACAACAGATATGCAAAAACTAAAAAACAAACCTTATTTTAATACGAAATAGTTAATATTTAACTATTATGGAATATAGGGTATCATTATTAAATATAGGATACCATTTCATATTGCAGTACTTTTTCCTCCATTATACCCACCACTTTTCTTTAAAAAAATAAATAAATCTTGGCTTATTACACAGATACAAACTTCTCCTATGTCATTCAAAGTGGCTCACTTACAATTAAGTCAGGTGACAAAAGACTGTTATGTGTGATGGATGTAGACCTGAGTCAGTGATGGAATCTGATTTGTGAACAGTTAGGCATCTAAGGACTTTTGAATGACATTATGATCTTCAGCACAGGAATCACTAAGGCAACCCGGCTTTCATCAGGAGATGGTAGCGGTTTCTGAAATGAATCATGAGGAGAAGGCAACACAGAGGATGCAACAACAACAACTTTAATAAATATATCTTACTGTGAACATCATTATGTTGCAGGCAAGGATGAACAGGAGCACAGCTCCTGAAAACTGACTCAGGTACTTCCTGGTATGGGAAGTCAGGAGGGACAATACACTACAATCCCTTAGCCATGACCAAGGCACTGAGAGAGGACAAAGCCACAAGGATGCTGTTCCTTCTGCCACAGATTCCAGCTATTAATTTTTTAAATTAAAAGTTACAAAAGTTTTTCCACAGAGGCTTGGGCTGTTAATTGCACCCCCCCTCCCCTGCCTCCCCCTCCCTCTTTTATCTGTCAAAACTCCGTGTTGTTGTAACTTTTAAACTAAAAAAATCGTAGCCACCAAATGCCTGGACCTAACTTTCTGAAATTTCTGACAGACAACTACCCCTAACCCATCTACAAAGTGAGCAACTTTCAGACTTCGAACTTTTAAAATAAAAAAGTTATAGGTGTTTCTTTCCTCATTGTTTCAAAAATACCTTGCCACCACATGCCTGGACCTAACTTTCTGAAATTTCACACACATATCAAACAAAGTGTTACCTGTAATGTACCCAAGTTTCCTGTTTGTATCTTTAAAAATAAAAAAGTTGGAAGCATAACTGTATTTACCCCACTACTACCCATTTTTCTAAAATTAATTGCCACGCAAGGCAAGCACCTATGTTTCTGAAATTTCACACACATAGGTCCCAATGTACCTCGTACAATGTGGCAAAGTTTCATGTGTGGAACTTTAAAAATGAAAAAGTTATAGGCATTCCTGGTTATTTATAAAAAAAAATAATTGCCACAAAATTCATGCACCAATCTTTCTGAACGTTCTCACAGATAACTAACCCTAACCCATCTACAAAGTGTCCAAGTTTCATCCTTCTATCTTTAAAAATGAAAAAGTTATAGGCGTTTTTGTAACACAATACTAGGCTATGGGGAAAAGCATTCAAAATGGCGTCCGATCCTCCGATTTTTTCCAATCCGGATCGGACCTCGGCGGATCAGATCAGATCGGAGGGTTGATCGGATCGGATCAGATCAGAATTTTCCGATTTTGGGGTGGATCGGATTCGAATCGTGGATTGGATCCGATCCGATGCACACCCCTAATTTTAAGTGTTTTCATATAGCTTTAATTATATTTTTTAACTTTTCTATATTTCTATTTATATGTTAATTTTGAAAAGTCGCCTTGAGTATTGGGTAAAAAGCAGGATACAAATAAGTATAATAATAAATATAATAAATAGTCTTCTCTCCTGCCGTCTGTAGCAAACAAGACTCACAGAAAGTACAAAAAGAAAATGGGCAAAGGAACATGTAGTTGAGGCTAGTGGGGGTGGGTACCAAAGCTGCATCCTTTCTCAGTGCCTAAGGAACACCAGGGCTGTCTATATGTCTTTTTTTATATATATATAATTTTTATTTATATCAACATAATAAAACATAAACATAAAATACAATACATAACCCTCTACGACCCCCCCCCCATGCACCCCATCCCCATGAGACCTTCTCTTAATCATTCTTCATCTTTCCAAAATTTTAACAGCTCTTTTGAAGGTTGATGTCCCTTCCCCGAACTTAATACATATTCCAGAAAGGGACTCCATATTTCTCCAAAATCATTCTTACTGGACATTCCCCTCTTTATTTTCATTCTACACGTCAATTTATCATTTAATGCCATATCCCATATTTCTTTATACCATTCTTCTATTGTATAGCTTCCTTGTCCTGGGCTGTCTATATGTCTTCAAAGCCCTGCAGTGGCTGCAATCCGGTGCTGCGTCGAATATATGATGCAGCCGCTGACTCACAGCCATCGCAGGGCAAATACACAAAGCTGTGAATTAGAAAAGTCTGGGATTTACCCCAATTTCTTTCTTCAGAGTCATCATGGCCCTTCTGCCATGTGACCTCGCTCTGGCATCTAGCCAGGGGCCATCCAGGATGGATGGCGGCCACTGATTGGTTGCTGGAAGCTGGGAAGAGGGTGGGGCGGTCTCCAGGACCCAGGTGGCCTCCAGACAATCCCACATTCCTTCCTGCAATCTGGATTACACAGTGCCACCCCACAGCAGCGAAACCGCAGGGTTTAGCGGCAAAGCGCAGCAATGCCACGCCGTGAAGGCAGGACCACCCCAAAACCTGCAAATTTTTCATGCACAATTAGTTATATGTGAAAGAAAGGTGTAGGATAAAGTAAACAATGTTCCAGAGCACAAGTTACTCTTCCTACCTTTTGTTTCTATTGCTTTGAAGTGATACTAACTAGCACAGTATAACATAGAAATCTCTCTCACTGTCCTCTTTCATTCCTTTTTCTTTGTCTAAAGGTTATATGAACTCACTGCTGATTTTCTTTGTGTGCACAAATTGTCAAGCAGAGCTGTGCGCAAATAGCCTCTCAAGATTCTCCACCATGAAGCATTAAGCACATCTAATCTTAACGCTAGGGTTGTCATGAGCATTTGAGTTGGGGTGCTCGAAAAGCAAGTGGCTCTGACAAATGCTCATAAACAGATTCAAGATGAGCAAGGCCTTACTTGCCACTAATCTGTTAGTGCCCAGAGCTTCCACCTCTACCTTTATCTCCTCCTAGGGCCCTACTCACTTTCCTTGGGAAGGAGGCAAGAACATGAGCAGTGTCAGGCACCCTGGAGGCCCCAGCAGAATGGATTGCCATGGCAGGAATGGGATTAAGACTACCAGTCCCACAATCCCTGATAGGACAATGTTATTAATGTCATTTCCACCAGGGAGAAGGCCCTCAGAGGGTATTCTTGCTGGTGGAAATTATGCAAATAACATAATTTTCCTGCCAGGCATGATGGAACTGGTAGTCTCTGCCCTGTCCCTAGTGGAGAAATATGTTCCCCTGAGGCCTCCAAATGTCTAGAGTCATCTCCACTGCCAACTTTCCTTGGCCCAAAGGTAGGGTAGACAGGTGTCCCCTTTTAGAGAGAATAGTCCTCTGTTTGAAGGGCTGCCAGAAGACCATAGTCTATTTGAAGGCATCTTCTATTTGAAAGGCTGCCCTGTTCAATTTCAGCTAAAAAATAAGGAATCATAACAACTGAAATTAAAATAATTATTTCTACATTTGTATGCATGCATACACATTATTAGCATATGAACATTTCGTGCAAATCAATGTCTTCCTTTGTCCTTTTTGTTGATGCATTTCCACTTCTTTGATGAATCATAAGTGACCACCCTACCCCAAGGTAAATTGTTTGGACTGGACAAGGGAATGGGGAGCCAGTGGCAGCAGGCATTTTAAGCAACTGGGAACCTTTTGAAATCTCTCAAACTGGAACAACAATTTTCCCCACCTGTATCACTAGCAAACCCAAACCCTCAATTTCTGGATCAACCTCCCCAAATCCAGGATCCAGAGCATCATCCTATAAAATGATACTATGAGACAGATTACACTGGAGCATCTGTCAAATATAGGAACACCTGTAGTCTCTCCCCTGAGATGCAGAGTAAAGACCAAAGTGACAGAAATGGAAACATGCTGTTAACTACATTCTTAGCATGACTCCTGTGCCTGACTGGCAGAGAGCCAATCCCGAGTTCCTTAAAAGCAGAACATCTGTACGTCTTGAGCATAGTGGAAAAAAACAGAGGCATTGTTTCGGTCTTGCTAGAAAGAGTCGAGTGCAAATACACAATAGCCTATGTAAGCATGAAGGGAAATGACAATGATCACCTTAACCATGAAATGTCAAGTCAGAAGTCCCCTTCTTTCCTCATCTTCTTTACTCCCTTTTCAGTGTTTGCTCAATGTTGGAGAGAGCATGTCCAGCAAATACCAAGAGTCGCATCAGGGATCTGTCTTCTGCAAGAGGAAGAGACCTTCCATAAAAGGAAAGACTGTGCTAGCGGAAGGTCCCTCTGGCAAATTTTGGTGACCCTCTCTAGTCCATCACATATCCCAGCTTACCCTATTCATCAGGGTCTCCTGACAATGTATAGCATTTTCAGAAGGCTGGAGGAGCTGCCATAAGAAGAACAGGATGGGGAGGTTCACTCCCATTGATGCAGTTGATCCACCATAAATATGGATCCAACCCCTAAATGGGGAAAAGGATAGTGGGATGAAGTGATTTGCATCTGTTTCAGGGGAAGTCCTTCATGGCTTCCCCCCTTCCTCCCCCAGCTCTTTTCTTTCTTTTCTCTACCCCTGACTTCTTTAAACATTAAAATCCCACTGGCTCTGCTGGTGGCTTCAGTGGACTACAGCTCATGCCATTCTTTCTTTTCAACTGTACATTTCATTCAATAATATACAACCTCTATTTGATGTAACTTCATGAAAATATAACATGCCATGTAGATGAATCATGGGCTGCCATTTTGTTTTTCTAAGTAACTTAACTCAGCCAAGAATGAGAGTCATCCAACATCAAAATTCGTAATCTACATCACCTAATGAAAACAAATTTGACACTATTCCAGTATTGTTATTGCTAATGGTCCGAGTTGTTGATAGGCTACCAGTGTTATCTCAGTTTCCAGAAGCTCCTATATCAAGTAATGTAAGAAATGCCTCTCTGTTGTGTTTGCTTTGATTGCTCTTCACTGGCTGCCTCACTTGGGAGTGAGCCTCATTGAACTCAATGGGATTTACCTCTCGGTACACATGTATAGGATTGCACTGCCATCGTTCTCCAGCATATGTTAACACAGCTTTCTCCACCCCGGCACCTTCCAGATGTTTTGGAGTGCTACTCCCATCATCCCTGATCATTGGCCATGCTGGCTTAGGTTGATGGAAATTGTGTTCCCTCTTCATCACAACAGTTAAAGCAGCAGGAGCCCTGTCCTCTTGACCATGTACAAAAGAGGGCAGGGCTTCTGCAGCTTTAACTTTGTGATGATGAGGTAATTTCACCAGGTTCTGCATATATATAAATACCACCTGCTGAAATTCCCTTTTCTATGAAACTGTTAAAGATACAGGAGCCCTGTCCTCCTTTTCATATGGTCAGCCTACATTAGATAAAAGCAATCTAAAACAGCACTAAAACAATTTTGATTTACTAATTTCCAGCTATGAATAGTTTACTTTTAAACAAATTTAAAATTATGAAGTGCTATTTAGTAGAGGGATTTCTATAAATAAATTGATTGCCATATATAAATAGGAACATGTTGTTGTTGTTGTTGTTTTAAAAAAGTATTTAGTGGTTACATCAGCTCCATTTTTCAGAAGATTTGCCCTAGACCTACTAAAGCACTTATAAGAGTCCAAATTAAAGACTGATATGTCAAGTGGAAGAACATAGCTATATGCTAAAACTTTGAAAGAAAAACAAAATACTACTCTTTGCAGCAACTGCAACAAAATCCCCAAAGAATGAAGAAAGCTGAATTGAATACAGTAATAGAGTTAACAAGATCTTGAAACATTTTAGCACTTTAAATACTGCAGCAATTACCTACAATTGAAATAGGTACTACTGGTTATTGACTTTCCTCTGATATTGGTGCAATTGTTGAAATATTCTTAATTATTAAAGACTACCATTGTGGACAGGTTTGCATACCTAAGAGCTGCTTTGAAAACCTGTTGCAGTCAATGGCCTCAATTAGCTTCAGTTCTGAATTACTATGGATTAAATTAAAGGGCAAGAGGGTGTACCAAATTACTGTAAATCACAACGTGATGGCAATGGCCTTGTTCAGAACAACCAACTACTCATAATCACTTGGTTCTCAAGCACTCCTGTCAGAGCAAGACATTATTTTCAGATCATTTTCTTTGCTTTTGTAACATCTCCATTTTCATCATTGTAGCCTTAATAGTCTTAATATTTAGTTACATTTGATCATGTCCATCCTAGCAGCTGATTATTTAAATTGCACCTAAATGCTCTTAAGATCTATCATTCTTTCAAAAGGAAAAATGATAAAGGCAGGAATTTAGTTTCAGTTCATTTTGAATAAGAAGTTACCAACATTTGCATACTCAGGGCAGCAATATATATATATATATATATATATATATATATGAAACTGAAAGTGGCAGTTTTATCCGTTGTGGCCCTAGTTCTTCAGAGTCTGGATCTGAATCCCTGAGTATTCAACTATGTTAGTACTGAACTGGTTTTGCCACCTCTTTTTTCTGACAGACTCCTCATCTTTAACAGCTATATGGCAGACAGGTACAATATATTCCTCTCTATGCTGTTGGATTTGGCTGGTGCAAATGGATGAGAATTTCATTTTTTTTTCATGTTTGACACAGAAAGAATTTCCCAGTCTAAACATGTTATTTAGAAGATGTGATTTGCAACTGTGCCTTTCTTTCTTTCTTCTCAAAGGTAAGCAAAAGGGTCTTGATCCAGAATGAATATGGGGTATGCTGTAATCCCAATCCAGAATGTGGGGGAAGGAGCTATGCCTGTAATTGTCATTGCCAAACAATGATTACATTTTGGCAATGAACATTACTGATGCTGTGTGCGTGTTTGAGAGAGAGAGAGAGAGAGAGAGATCTGGATCAGGACCATGGCAGGGGGCAATTGGTTACAGCCACCCTACCCCCCCATGCTAGAATCCCAGTCCAAATTGCCCTGCACTTACTTTAGAGGAAATAAGAAATAAAGACAGACATAGCTGCTAACCACATCTTCAAGGATGTATAATTTGGGTCTCATTTTCTCATATGTCCATTTTACCTTAGGCCATTCCATCCCATTTTCACATTTCTCCCAAAATATGCAGTTACATGGCTCCTTCACTACGTGGCAACCTCTGCACAGATCCACTGAACATACATTCTCAATGAACCAGTTGGGTTATGTAAATAATGGTTAGGATCAGCTTCAAGATAGACTAAATGCAACTGTAAATCACATTTCTAATGTAGCACTGAATAGAATATGCAAAATTGCTCAACACTTCAAGTGGTATTTTTTGTTATTATTCTTAGAAAATCTAGTAGTGGTGAAGGAGAGGCTAAGCTAAATAAGACATGGGGACGTTGTTTTCAACAAGTCATGACTCACAAGAACTGAGCTAAGTGGGCAACACAAGCACTGTCAACTATAAGATAATTAATTCAGTTCCCAACTGTAATAAAGGTGCAGAACAAGTTCGAAAACATTTGAATGAAATGAGAAAAGAATGGAAGGGATGCCAAGATAACTAATGAACAAAATAAGTCTCAAATTTGGACTCAGAAATATATAAAGGAGGAAAAGGTTTTCTATGAATGTGTGTCAGTGTTGTGAGGTGATCATTGTTCATTTTTTATTATTTTTATTTTTAATATCTTGATTTAACTCCCTTCCATATCAGGAGATATTACATACCTAAATCTTGCTTGCTGTCACTCCAGTTCTGGAAATTTTAAGGCACTCTGTAGACACATTTTCTAGCCTTTGTTGCAACTGTAGAGAAAATTGACCTATCTGAATATATATATTTCATATTTCTGCAATTTTTATAAAGCAGGAATTTTACTTATGAATTGCTCACATCAAGATATTATGCTGTCTGGTATAAATGTCCTTTTATATGAGGTTACAAAATATTATGCACAGGGTTGACTCAGAATAAAGATACACGCTATTTTGAAGACGTAGCTAGTAGGGATGCTATTCTTTGTTTTTTTCCCAAAAGTAAGTGCAGGGGGGCTGATTTGGATTGGGACCCTATCTTGGTGGACAGATGGGGACTTTAATTCTCCCCCCCCTCGCTCCCCATCTTCATTGGCAGTCCCTTGCTTGGAATTGTCATTGCCAAAAAAGATCCATTAAAACAAATGGCTAGCTTTTCATTACCAAAATTCCATTGGGATTCTGTGTAGTCATTCCCAGTCTCACCATATCACATCCCTAATCATACAAGGCTACTGCTATACAGTATCTAGTGATAGTATTCCAGGTATTACTGTACAGATCATGTTTATCCATTCTGTAATGCTGGTATAACATCTTGGGGCTTTTGCAGGTATTGTCCCAAGCAGTTTTGAAAACAGCCTCCTTGTTTATTTTTAGCCACATAAACATATTTAGCAGATTTCTTTTTTCCCTTAGCACAATTCATGAGCTAATTAAATAAAAAAGAGGAGGAACAAATTGGAAGAGGTAAGCTCAAGCGACCTAAAAATCCAAGACAGAGAGGAGCAGGTGTGTTTGAGAATAAAACCCACACCCTTAATTCACAAAGAATAGAATATTATTTTAAAATGGCTTTTTTATGTTTATTTCAAAGAGAGGTCTCGTATCAGCCAATCTGCCTCTGCCTTGTGTACATTGTAGGGAATCAAAACGACTTTTAAAAACAAGCATAAACCAAGCAACTCATAAACATCTACACTCTTTCGAACAAATAGATGTACCATCATCAATATTCTTTCCTGCACATCTCATTATGTGCTTTGTTTTTTGCTGGGGTCATTCACAGGTATTTGCCAGATTTATCACAAATGTAAGAATGTGTGTTGGATCTGATGTCCAAAGACACCTATGGAGAGAGAAGGGGATAAGCCAGGGAGGCAACAACTAATGTGTTTCTCCTGCTCTATTCTATGCACTGCTTGTAAGAGGATGTGTCCGCTCCTCTGATTCTGACTTGATCAATAAAAGTGGTAAGTTGTGTGCAAGGGGAAGGGACTTGATTGGCTTCACTCCAGATTGTTGCTTTCCCTTGTGGCAATTGACAAGGTAGAACAAAGAGCATTTGCCCGGTGCTTGCTGGAACTCCTGAAAGTGCTGGCCAAGTACACATAGCTGGCGTTGCTCACCCCTTGCCTTCCTTGTGCAGGGAAGGGGGAATGGCACACAGGGAAACTGGAGATAACAATAGGATTCCTGTCCCCACCTCCTCCCCAAGCTCCCAGTAGCCTCCAGAGTGGGAGGGGCTTAGAGAGGGGATTGGGCAGAGCCCATGGAGGGAGCCCTAGCCTCTGGCGCTGGATTGGGAACCTCCAGAGGCCTTCAGGCTGGAGGTTCCCATCTCTGCTGAAGAAGATGTGGGAGGGGAGATGCCCTGGGGATGTGGAGGCTTTAGCTCATTGAAAGCTACCCAGCAGCAATGGTTCTAGCAGTCATGTTCCCCATCAGTTTGCCTTTAATCAAACATGATGCTCTGTAACAGACTTGATCCAGTGCCTAGAGTAGGAGAGGTATGGCCCAGGAGCAGACAATGGAAAGCTTCTCAGAAGTCTCCTGAAGTTAGAGGGTGCCCACACATATCTGAAAATGTTTGCATATGCTTGTTATGGATCCTTGTTATTAGTTAATAAAACTGTGACTTTTACTTCAACTTAGAGTGTCCTCGTTCTGGTGGGGAAGCAAGAGGTTCCTTTAATTTCAATACTTTCAAGTAGAGATGGACAAACGTGCCATGATATATATATATATATATATATATATATATAATTATTATTATTTATTTCATTTCTAACCCGCCTCTCCATCTAGATCGAGGCGGGGAACAACACCAAATATAAATATAAAACAATAAAATAGATAAACCGTTAAAACAGATAAAAACAAATACATTATTAAAAACATCTTAAAATTAAACTGGATAGGCCTGCCGGAAGAGAACAGTCTTCACGGCTTTCTTAAATTCCAGAAGACTGCTAATTTGTCGAATCTCCTCCGGCAGGCCATTCCACAGCCTGGGAGCGGCAGAAGAGAAGGTCCTCTGGGTAACACTCGTCAGCCTAGTTCTGGCTGACTGGAGTAAATTCTTCCCAGAGGACCTGAGTGTGCGGGGCGGATTATACGGGAGAAGGCGATCCCGCAGGTAACCTGGACCCAAACCATGTAGGGCTTTAAAGGTAATAACCAACACTTTATACGTCGCCCGGAAACTAATGGGCAGCCAGTGGAGTGATTTTAAGATTGGTGTTATGTGGTCACCCCTAGGTGTACCGGTGACCAACCTGGCTGCCATATTTTGAACTAATTGAAGTTTCCGGACTAGGCACAAAGGTAGCCCTATGTACAGCGCATTGCAGAAGTCGAGCCTCGAAGTTACCAGTGAGTGCACTACCATCTTTAGGTCTTCCAACTCTAGGAAGGGGCGCAGCTGGCGTATCAGCCGAAGCTGATAGTAGGCACTCCTGGCCGTCGCATCTATCTGGGCTGTCATTTGGAGCGACGGATCCAGGAGTACCCCCAAGCTGCGAACACAGTCTTTCAGGGGGGGTGTAACCCCATCCAGAACTGGTTGACACACCTCCAAACCCAGGTTGTGGCCTTTGACAGCAAGCACCTCCGTCTTGTCTGGATTCAGCTTCAGTTTGTTTTTCCTCATCCAGCCCATTACCGCCTCCAAACATTCATTCAGAGGAGACACACTATCCTTAGCTGACGATGTTGTCGAAGGCACAGAGAAATATATTTGGGTGTCATCAGCGTACTGATAGCACCCCGCCCCATGACTCCGGATGATCTCTCCCAGCGGTTTCATATAAATGTTAAACAGCATTGGGGAAAGGATGGCACCTTGTGGTACACCACATAGCAGCTCCTTCTTTGAAGAGCAGCTATCCCCAAGCATTACCATCTGGAACCTGCCCGAGAGATAGGACCAGAACCACTGAAGCACAGTGCCCCCGATTCCCAATCCCCTCAGGCGTTCCAGAAGAATACCATGGTCGATGGTATCGAAAGCTGCTGAGAGGTCCAGGAGTACCAGTATATATTCCTTTCTTCCACATTTGATTTTTTAAAACCATAGGCCAGTATCCAACATGGTACTTATGTCCTTCTGATTCTCATGCACCCTGCCAATTCCACTGGGCAACAAGCCCCTAATGCTTACACAACAGTGATATAGCACGTCCAAGACCAATCCCAAATGAACAGAAACTCTCATTTCTGGAAGCAGGCAGGTCAGCAAAGCATGTATAAGGGAGCTGCACTGACCTGCCTCTGTCCAGAAATGAGGATTTCCGCTTATCCCAGGGCTTCTTTTAGGAAGTGTTAATTCTCCCTTGCAAAAGCAGTTGATCCTGCTTGCAGAATCAGCAGGACCCACCTCTTGAGGAAAAGAATCAGTGGGTCCATAAGGGCCCTGTTGGATACTGCCCTCAAGTTCTTTCCATTCCATTTATGAAGAAATGTGTGAAGTTTAGTAAGTTCTTGTCAAAAGTGAAGAAAACAACATTCTCACTCATCTGCACAGTTCAATAGATTACAGCTGTTTCCAGCATGGAGATAATCGTGTTGTACCTGCCAGCCGTATTTCTGATAAAGATGAGCAGCCTGTTGGAAAATAAGAGGTTGGAACCCCAATTTAGTAGCACAAAACATGGTTGAATGCACAGGGATTCAAATCCAGACTTTTAATTGCTAAGCACTGAAAGTCCTGGGCCCAGAGGAATGAATCTGTACATTTTGTTCTTCCTCACCTTCAAATTTTTAAAATCTGAAGTTTGTTCTGTTCCATTTTTGGTGAATTTTGGTAAGTTCTTTGCAACAACCAAACCAAATGAAAATCTCACCCATCTTTCAAGTCTTGAAGTCCTCTAAGGCTTGCATTCTTAGAGGACTATGTCCACTGCTGTCATTCTGCTAACACAAAGTTTCTAGCATGTGTGGATACCCCATTTTCAACCTTGCACAAGGCTCCACGCTAAAACTTTGATTTTGTTTGTGCAAACACTTGCACAAGCCATTTTAAAATCCCTTGTACAAGTACTTTCACAATTTGTTATGACTTTATGATGCTAGGAGTTGCTTGTGTTAGTTGTTCCCCTAGTACTTGCACAACCACCAGCAAACCATGCAACTTCTAGCACAATGCCACCTATTGTACTTTTCCCATTAGCATTATGTTGGATATAACCTAGAACAGCCTTCCCCTGGTGCCTTCCAGATGTGTTGGACAAGCTGGCTGGGAATTATTAGTTTCTGGGCGAAGTACAAAGTGTTGGTCATTACTTTTAAAGCCCTACATGGTTTGGGTTCAAGTTACCTGAGTGGTCACCTTCCCCTGTATAATCTGCCCCACACGTAGGTGCTCTGGGAAGAATTTATTTATTCAGTCAGCCAAAACTATGCTGACAACTGTTACCTAGAGGACCTTCTCTTCTGCCGCTCCCAAACTGTGGAATGGCCTGTTGGAAGAGATTCGTCAACTTAACAGTCTCTCTGATTTTGAGAAAGCCATAAAGGCTGACCTCTTCCGGCAGGCCTACCCAGTCGAATTTTAAGAGTTTCATTGTTATTTTAATAATATATACATTTTGTATGTTTTTAATCAGTTTTATGTATTTTATACTATTTTGTATTTGATGTTGTTCCCCACCTCGATCCAGAGGGAGAGGCGGGTTAGAAACAAATAAATTAATAATAATTATTATTATTATTATTATACTTGAAGTTGCAGTCCAACACATCTGGAGAGGACCTGGTTGAGGAAGACTGACAAAGACTCCATAGATATTCTTAGAGAGCACCGTTCAGCCTCTTAGAAACTGCCAGCAGGGTGTGCCCATCTAAGCAATCAATTAATAGCAACACAATGGCCAAGGCTAAACTTAAATTATGAAACCAAACCCTTCTCTAATCAAGAGAGAAATTACTTTTGAAGATCACATTACCCTTTCTCCAGCCCTCAGTAATAATCACCATAAGGCTTAAGCACTGAGGTTGTCCCAAGGAAGGGAAATTACAATTTTGAAATTATATTAACATAATTAGCTCCAGGCATCCATAATCTTCAGCTACTTTGACTTGGATTTCTATGTCCTTCACTCCATGTCATTTCTGCCCAGGCAGTATTCTATTCAAAAAAGCAAAACAGGTCTTATTTAGGGCAACACTCTAAGATTTGTTTTGTAACTAGCATAATATATTTACATTGTCTTTTTTTTTTTTTTTTGGTAAACAGCTCCCAGTACTCACAGTGTGAACCTGTGTCACAAATTGGCATTTACGGCCATGCTGGGGCTACAATGTGTGTATGCACATTACATTCTGGACATCAGCTTTGGGGTGGGGCCTATGGGTCTGTATAAGTCAAATCTGACTCAAGTCCTGTGTACTTGCCATTTGGTTGGCACCTACCCTAGGTTTGAGTCAGCATGAGTGATGTCTGGTTGCCTGTTGGATCGAGTAGGTGTTTTCTGTTAAACACCCTGATTGGCACAGAGTGTTTAGGCTTTTGACTCTTCTGTACTAAATCACCAGAGACTATTAGCTTCTTTGTAGTGGTGGTGCTTATAATGAGGCTAGATTGGCTTGGACAGGGCCAGTGTGGATAGGGCATATCAGGGTAAACTATCAATGAACACCCAGAGGCACCAAGGTTTGCCAACCAGGGCTATCAGATCTGGGGCAGGGAAAGAAATCCCTTTGTGATCTAAATGGGTCAAATACTTAGAACCAAGAGACATGAATTGTGGCTCAGGAAGGCACCCTTACATACCAGAAAGTGTGGTTAGAGGATGGAGATAGCCAACCTGTGGCCTGGTTAGGCTCAACTTTATTACTTAGCATTCACTAATACTCTTGCAAATCTCCTTTGTTGTAATGCAATAAAACTGTGGTCCTAGTTTACACAACACCTCTTTGAGTAAACAAAGTGTCCACCTCTTTGTTTCTCGGTACTGTCACAATGTAGCTCTTGTGGCTTCATCCATCAGGCAGGTTCTTCAATTGCCATTTGCCAGGGGGTTTGCCTTAGGTGGGGTAGTTTTACCAAATGATGGCCATTAAACCAATGAGTCTTTGGCCCATTGACTAATCAAACGGTCTTCTTTGTTACATATCTCCTCTTTATTAACTGGTGCCACTGGAAGTTGTGCTCTTGCCTTCAAAATCAAAGGTAAAACAACCATCCAGAATGTAGCAGATTGCTAGCTGTGCTGAAGTCAATATTAACTTTTAAGAGACTTAAGTGCGCATAGCAGTGCATTGGCCTGTGGCTGCTGAGCATAAGTAGTCTAAAGAATCACAAAAGGATACCCATGGAGAGCAAATATGAACCAGGACATTTATCAGAAAGCTCACATGAGATTTCTATTCAGGAATTGCAAAAGCCTCATTCATTTCACTGCTGTTGGCAAGTCATGGAATTTGCTGCCAAACAGCTGCGATATTGTTTTCCATACATGGGTGCACATGTAACCAGTGAATGCTAAGCCCACTTGTACTGTTGCAGAATTTCCTCCCTTTGACTCTGCCTCTTTTGATAAAAGCTGTGAATTAATTAGCAATTAAGATTCTTAATCCAGCTCACCCAGTTCCCATAATGCACCGACGAAGCAACAACTGCCAATCTAATGCTATATGGGTGCCTGCCAAAGGCCCACTGCTGCAACACCACAAGTCACTCAACACCTTACTTCTAGCCATGTTTGGGCCTTTGGATATGGATAGGAGTCCACTTAGAGCTGGTCTATTCATTCAGTAGAATTACACAGTGCATGTTTTCCTGGACTATACCACCTTCGAGGATATCATATTCAAACACACATGAACAAAGAGCCCTCTTTGGCCCTAGAAAATAGCATGCCAAGAGTAGCATTCTCCATAATGTGCTAGTTTTCTATCTAAAGGGGGGTGTCTTTATGTTTCATGGAGATGCCTTGCCTGAAATGCAAAATGGTACCATCCAAGATAAGCTGCACTGCATAATTCTGCTGCTTGCCTAGATTGGCTCTGTTCAATCCTCCCACGTGCCTTAGTCATGTCCCCTGTCCAATGGTATATGACTCACAAAAAGCTGTATAACCATCATAATGTATCTAAAAACAAGCAAACCCATAACTAAAGTATTTTCATGTGCCATAGCCTTTAGTAAAAGTATTTCATGGGGCAGGTTTTAGCAGACTTCAGAAAGATGACGTGTGCTCCAATTTTAATTTAGAAAATGTATACGTCACTCTCAAATCCCCAAAGGTTTACTTGTAGAGTGCCTAAAAGGATTCCTCAACCACAGTGAGCCTATCCCCTAATGTTTCCACATATGCCACTGTTTATGAGTGTGTTCCTTGACTGGATAGTACTCAGATCTGTGATTCATACAGAAATGCAGTGGTAGCCTCCTCTGAAGGAACCAATGGCCTTCAACCATTCTGGCTTTCCCCCAAAATAAATAGAGCTGATTCAGATTTCTGATTTTCCAAAAAGAAAACCTTGAGGAGGGTTTGGAGCATTTGGAAGAATACTTGAATCAGCCCAATGACGACTCCCATCATTTACAGCTAGGGATTTTTCTGAAAATTGTTCTGAAAAAGACACACAAAGCTGGAGCCTGGATAACTGAAGGTCAAGTGATTACTGATATATCAGGCAAAGCAGATAGAGCAACTACATCCACCTGAGCATCCAGGGCATGTGGTGGATAGAATATGAGTAACTCCCACCAAAAAGAGCACCATCTTTCAAATATTCACACCACCCCTATCCAGATGTTTAATTCTGAGGCATCTCCAAAATCATATATTAATTTATTTATTAGCTAATTTCTCTACCACCCAATAGCCAAAGCTCTCTGAGCAGTTCACAACAATTAAAAATCACAAAACACATCATAAAATACAATATAAAATGGAAAAGCTCAAAACTACAGTATCAAAGTACAAAACCAAAATGAGGCCAAGCAGCGGTGCAGAGAATTAAAATACGATAGCAGAACTAAAAGCCTAAAATGCTTGGGGAAACAAAAAGGCCTTCACCTGGTGCCAAACAGAGCACAATGCAGGTGCCAGGCAAGCCTCTCTGGGAAGCTCATTCCACAACTGGAATGCCACAGCTGAAAAGCCCTCTTCTTGGTAGCCACCTACCTCACTTCCTTTGGGATGGGCTGTAGGCAATATACAGATAGCTTGATGAGGTACAGAGGAGTTGCAACAAACAAGTCTGTTAAGACTTATGGCCAAGGGAAAAAAGAAAATGATAATAGCTTTATCCTAAGCAAAAACATACATAGTCACTTGTACTAGTAGAGATTTTTTTTAAAAAAAGTCAAACCCTCATTGCAAAGCGAGAAGGAGAGAGATACAAAAAGGGAAGAGCAGAGCCTTCGTATAACCTGGCCTGAAGCCACTTATGTCTTCGAATGACCCAAAAACACTGATGCAGAGAGGTGCTGGAGCCCAATGAAGGCTACTTAGATGGAAACAAAGCTAAAAGAATCATGCCGGAGACAGTGTGGACAGCCTCCTCTTGTGAAGCCTTTAATTATTTAATTTCTCTTGTAGCACACATCCAGGTTTTGTTTTCTTCATCGGCCCAACAAGATGAGAGTTATTACAGCACCATTGCTTCCTGCAAGCTGGGTATCATGGGACGCTCCAGTCCACATTAAATGAGTCTACACTGAAGCTCCTTCTCCTTATTACCTAAGTCTGAGACACCCGCAGAAAAATTGCCATGTTGGCCTAATTTCAGTTTCAGGGGGAATTTTGGGCAACCTGTTTCACACTACTAAACTTGTAACAGTGGTGGCAGCATTTGAAAGGTGGATGGGGTGGGGTGTGTGGAAGAAAGGAACTGCTAAGCAACTCCTTCCTCTGATCTCAATACACAACAGAATGATTCACTTCCACCTGAAAAACTCACTCATTCACAAGCACACACAGGGACGCACACTGTGAATCAGATAGGAAACTGGGAACATGTTTCAGGGTTAGGCCTTGTGTTAACACAGTTTCCACAGGGCTGAGAGTCCTCCTGTAGAGATAGAAAGTGACAATCCAACATTGTGCGAGTGGACTTCCACTCTAGGGATGTCGAAGAAATTCACAACAGAATCAAATGAATTTGAATTTATATGAATCCAACCCACGGATTCTGCAGTAGACCAGCTTTCCCGAGACGCAAGGATTCCACACACTTGTACTTTCCAGAAAATTTTATGCAGATTTAATCATAAAAATATATGTAAAATAAAAACACACCAGCTGGAAATGTGCATTTCCCTCATCAGCTAAAGCATAAAAATGTGCATGGGGGGGCCATGTGCATTTTTGCAAGTGCAAATTTGCACAAATGTGAATTTCTGCAACTTTGGGAAAGTAGACCAAAAAAACCCACAATTCTGTCAATAAATGGAGGATGGAATGAAAGGCACCTGACAATCCACAAAACACAGAGCAGATGTTACAAATCCTGTACATCCCTATTCCGCTCACAGAATCAGATTACCCCTTCCTCTCAACCTTCCTGCAGTCTCCAGTCTTCTCCCGACCTGATCCAGGGGGTCCCTGAACCCTTAGGAACATGTCTGTGTGGCGTTCAAGGAGGGGGGATCCATTCCGCCAAGCATCAGCATTGCCTGTTCTGATGGCAGAGATATACAATTGGATACAACCCAGAGCTTATAATTTAGAGACGTGCACTTACATGGGACACGAACAACAAGGGGAGACATGATAGAAGTGCACAAAATTATGAAGAGCGGGGACGTTTTTCTCCCTCTCTCATAATACTAGAACCCGGGGTCATCCCATGTAGCTGATTGGTGTGAGATTCATGACAGATAAAAAGAAATACTTCACACAATACATAGTTAAACTATGGAATTCACTTCCACTTGATGTAGTGATTGCCACCAATTTGGTTGGCTTTAAAAGAGGACTGGACCATTTATGGCCGATAAGCTATCAATGACTGCCAGTAGTGATGGCTATATGCTACCCCCTGTATCAGAGGCAGTATGCTTATGTACACCAGTTGCTGGGCATCCTGCTTGTGATTTAGCCATGGGCAGCTGGTTGGCCACTGTATGAACAGAGTGCTGGGCAAAGCAGGATATGACAATTTGAAAACGGTTTGACAACTGTATATGGCGTGTGTCCTGGGCCCCAATAATTGTCACAACTGTTATAAAATGTTTTAAAGCAGTAGTGTAGATCCTACCCTGGACTAGATGGACCTTGGTCTGATCCAGCATAGCTCTTCTTATGTTCTTATGTAATTTATGACTATGTCCTAACAAGATCACTTGGAGCTGCTAAAGCAGAACAGCACTTGTACCTGCTATATGAATGCTGTAGTCCCTCTGCAGATAAAAGCTGTGTTTTTCCATATTCCTGTTACTTCTACAAACGTATCTGAAAAGATTACACCTCCCACTTAGTCTGTGCTTTTCGTAGTTCCTAGGCAGCAGCAGCAGAAGCACTGCTTCAGCTTCCACACTGCCAGAGGAATGTAAGAATTCATCTTACCTATTCTCTCATATTACACAAGTATCCTCAGCCATTTGCTTTGGGAATGACTGCCAGTGTATATGAGCCAATATGTTCTTATGATGCCAATGGACGCAAATAGGTAAAGTATAATAATGTCTCACTATATTTCATCCCATCAAACATGTGCACACCTCAAAGCATTCACTTTTTCTTTTTCTACAAGTACCCAGTAGGTCAAGTGAGGATAAAACATTTGCTTCATCTTCTGGATAGCAGCAAGGATAAATCGGAACAGCTTTCAATTCCTTCAGTATACGCACCCAATAGGCAGAAAAGAAGACAATTGGCAACATGACTGCCTGCAAAAGGAAATTAAAGCAAAAATTTAAAAAACCTAATAGAAATGATCTCCCCATTCCATTTCACCAGAAAAATGCCCCATGCAAATGGAAGAAACTAACAAATGTATAAAACACCATCGATTCTCAGCATACATCAATATCTGTGGGAAGATTCATAGTAAAACTGAGAGCCAGTATAATTCAGTGGATAGAATATTGGACTTAGACCTTGGCAAAAGCTCCATTCAGATATTAAGTTGCTGGATGACTTTGGGATGTAGTTGCAATCCCTTCTTATTAGTGCTCACATTGATAAATACAAACGTGTCAGAGAAAGTGCCAGCAATGCTTATTGAGTGTGGGGATACTATGGGGGAGGGGGAATCAATCATTTATATATAGTCAAGATGTTCTACAAATGCCCTCAACTGTATTGGTTACAGTTCACAGAGTTTCAGCATGGATCCATCCTGCAGCCTGGGAATACAGCAATGCAGCAGGCATGCCAGAGTCTTGTGTCTTCACACCCAGGCTCTTTTATGGATCTGTCCCAATGTCTACAATGCCTAACACAATATGTTTGTGACAGAATGACCATAATGTTCCAAGTAAACCTATTGCTGTAGGAAAGGGAAAAAAAACACCCTGCAGGCTGGCAGTCAATTATGCCCTTTGATAAAATTCCTTCCTAGCTCCATCAACCACTGATTAAAGATGGTCTACAGCAATATAAAAAAATTAAGAAGGGTGGGCTGGAAAGGCCAGGACCAACATTGGCTGGATCCACCTGGAAGTTCTTTTGATATGCCCTGGAAGTGGACCAGAGAGAAAAATCCCCCTCCCAGGTCTGCTCCCTTGGGCTTCACCCCTCAGGAACCAACCAACACTGTCCTCAGAGGAGCTCCCAGCATGCTATGCAACCACGCAGTCTCTTGCATCAGCCAACCATGAAATGATACTCGCAACGATAAAATGTGCTCAAAAAAGCATATGATTGAAAAATGCACATTAAAAATGCATAGATGGGGGGAGGGGAAATGTGCACAAACACATCTTTGTCAATGGGAGTAAAATGTGTACATTTCAAAAATACAAATCAATGTACATTGATGTGTATATCTAGAAAAATGAACATGGGTTTTCATGCCGAAAAAAAGCAAAGCTCACAATCTGATACATAGGTCAAAATGAGCTTTGAAGCAGAAGTTGGACTTGTGACGAGCTCAAATTTGGTGGATTTGCACACCCCTAGAATGATTCCACAACTCCCCCTGTATTTGGCTCCTTTCACACACACACACACACACACACACACACACACACACAGAGGGAGAGAGAGAGAGAGAGAGAGAGAGAGAGAGAGAGAGAAAGAGAGGAGGCCATGGAGGAGCCACTTTTGCTGTGTTCTGTCCAATGAGGCTATGATAGATGTGTGATTATCGCAAGCTTAAAAGTGATGAACAGCACAAGGGTTTTGTACTATAGCCATGTCCAAGAAGCACTCCAGTTTTAGCTACACCACAGATACTTTTATTTCCACTTTCTGTTTCATCTGTGTCTGTGCACTGGATGACACCACAATAAGAGTAAGATTAATTATTCCCCTAGATTCCTCTCCAGCCCTGAGAATAACATTGACAATTGTACATGTGCTGCCAAGCTCTACAAGAGCCCGCTAGTTCCTTAACCACAAAATGAATGATTTTCACAGTACTGTTCGGTATCCGCTGCACTTCTGCATGCTGCTATGTGGACTAACTGGGATCATCGTATACATTCGATCTTTAAAAATCTGTGCAATTATAGAAGTGCCAAATGGTCTGTACACTTTTGTAAAAGGCGAGCATCTCGACAGTAGGCATTTCAAGTGTTTTCATACCAATTAAATTGTGTTTGAGCAAACCCAGGAGGGCTCTCCTCACATGAGATCAGCAACGATAATGGGACAAGCAGCGGGCAAAATGAGTTCTCTCAACTGACAGTGACAAAATGTAGTTTATTTCATTGATTTGGAGATGTAAACAAGAATGGATAACTGGGCCTCTTCTCTGAAGCAGGATGAGGGCAGGGATTGCCATAGAGGATGGAGGGAACACCTGCTGTCAGTACAAATGAGTACCTGGACCTGTATGACACAAACATGCCATTCTGCTTTTTCCTTTCCAAATCTGGGAAGATTTTGAGTTTTTCATCAACCTACCTTATGCCAGCATGTCAGGGAAACAGCAATCCTCCAAAACCTCCCTCCCTCCCTACTTCTCCCCCTCCCCCACCGCCACCCTCCAGTCTTATCTTCTGACCCTTTCAGAGACTCTGGATCTTGAATTATGAACCTTGAATTATGAAGCTTGGGGGCGAAATGACATGATTCTCAGTTGTATGATTCTTTTGCCCTTACATTCTTTCCCTCATTAATAGTTTGGGGTTGTTGTTGTTATTGTTGTTGTTGTTGTTTTTAAAATGAAAAGCAGCCTCGGAGGCTGTAATCAAGAGTGGAAGAGTGGCAAGGAGGGGCTGCTTAGCCCTTTCCATCCTTGCTATTTGTCCATTCAAAATTTGTTCTCCACAAGTTGTTCCTCTCCTGGGCAGGATCTACACTATTGCTTTATAACGGCATTGAAGTGCACTAACAACTGTTGGGCCAATGACACTTTCCATATACCATTTTCAAACTGCTTTCAAAGTGTTATATCCTGCTTGGTGTAGGTCTGGTCTTGGTGCTGACAAAGATATGGTACCCAGTGTATTTTCTGCTGTGGAAAGGAAATCAGCCAGCTTAGACAAATGACAAGCCTTCCTCTCTCTCTCTCTCTCTCCCTGCTCTGGAAAGTAGCCTTCCATTATTAAGGAACCACTATGGAAAAAATTATGCTACCAAACATATCATGTCATTTGAGTTTTAGGCTTGGGCCTGATCTACTGAGTTACTGAGGTCGGACCACGTAACTCCTTTTAGCAGCAGAAAGGAATAGGTGTGTGCGCCATTGGCTCCTGTAATTGATAGGCAGTGGGCTGGCTGAGCATCTCATGTAGTTGAAGCAAGAGGTTTGCACCTAGCTGGTGAACTCCCCTGGACTTTGTGAGTATGTACTAGAGGCCAGGTGTCTTGCTCTTACTTAGTTAATGGAGAAGTAACTTCTTGATATGCTTTGGATTCCAGTCACCTTTCTGGAGAGAGTGCTTTCTCACTGTTCCCCTAATTGTTTCCCTTGCTCTTCTATAAGTAGGGGCAACAGAGTGCTTTGGGGGGGACCAGAGTGCTTTGGGATGGGTATTGAACCTTCCCTCCACTCATTTCCCCCCAAAATTCCACACACATAACCCATGGGGTTGGTATTAAAAGAAAAAGGGAAAAAATAACCCTTCACTGTGGAGTCATTTTCTTTTCTTTTTTAACCCTCGTGCAGGGAGGGTGGAATTTTGGGAAAATAGCTGGGAAAAGGTTTAACACTCCCCACACACACATACACACCCACAAGTGCCAAGGTCCCAATCTGAATTGAGACTGTGTGTGCTTACATTAGAGTAGGAAAATCAATCATGCATAGCTCCACTATGCTTGATTAGGAAACTGTTTAGTTTGGCTCACTCTCCCGGAATGATAGCATCACACCTCTGGAATCAGCTTCCATCGGAACTTCTTTGTAGGTTTTCAGGCAAACTCTTAAGACTCACCTGTCTCACTGGCCTTCGTATAGTGTCTTGGGCTGCTGTTTTTTGTGGGTAATATCTGTATTGTTTCTTTAATTAGTAATCACCATTTTTATGGAAATTCTATTGAATTCATGTTATTGAATTATTGTATCTGGATAGGGTTTTTTAAATCATCTATGCTGCCTTGAGAGGATTTATTTATTTATTTATTCATTAAAACAATTGTATCCCACCCTATATCACTGGAATCTCAGGGTGGCATATAGATAAAAGTATGCAAACAGTATAAAACAATAAATAAACCACCAAGAATTCCACCAAGCAGCCTAGAAATAATTTTAATTTTATATATATATATATATATATATATATATATATATCAGGAATATGCCTTCTGTTCTGCTAGAGTAAAAGTCTAACCTGCCAGAGGATGATAGAGCAATCAGAAGGGAACAAGGGCAAATACAGAAGCTGGGTAGGTAGAACATGAATCAAGATCAGACCTGCGTAATATTGCATTCCCGGGTCATGCATAGCATGACACATTATTGCAGTCCACCAGATGCTTCATAAATGCTTTGTTTGTGTGGTTGTAGGTGGGTAGCTTCCTAGGAAATATGTCTCATTGAACTCAGTGGCAGTGAAATCAGAATAAATACATTTTGAATCACACTGGACAAATCTAAAACCCCATGCACATCCTGAATGGTCTGAGTGCCCCCACACACTGGGATTTGGGCATCTTCTGCTGTGGCCTCTGCTGATGTAAATGGGCATCTTCTGCTGTGGCCTCAAAATGGTGGCATTCTCTCCCTAGAGGGATCCACCTGGTGCCAACTTTGTTCGGTTTTCGACGCCAGGGAAAGATTTTTTTTTTATCTCCTAGGCCTTTAAAATATTATTTTAACTGGTGCTTGCTTTATTTTAATATGTGTAAAGCTGTAATATAAAGCATCTTCTTTCTCTTTAGTGGCTCAGATATTTTTCTCTTTTAAATGCTGAATTTCATAGAATATTAGAGTTGGAAGGGGCCTATAAGGCCAACCCCCTTGACTACTTGTAAAATAATACTTTTTAATATGTTTTATTATGGGCTTTATTGTTTTGCTTTTATTATATATGTAGTCATGAGAGCTTTGGCTAATGAATGTAAGAATAAAGAAAAAAATAGTCCATCGTGCTATAAACCTGCACTTTATCCCATCCTGTATCAGCCCTCTGTTGCAGAAACCTTCATGTGTCACTCCTATGGAGGGAAAAAATATTCACATCTATATACCATTCTCAAGTCATCAGCTCCAGCCTGTGGAGACCATGATACAATTCCAAAACAAAAATGATGTTAATTCAATTCTGTGACAGCACCATCAAGCCTGTCAAGGTGGAGTGAGGCAAAATGATGTCAATTCAAAATTCTGAAAGCCATGATAATGCTGTCACCATGAAATTGTATCAAAATTCAGACAATTGCAGTGAGAAGGGGTTCAGAAGCATCCCAAGAGATGCTAGATTCACAGCTTGTATAAAACTCATAATTTTGCTGACCTCAAACTGTCCTGTCAAAGCTATCCAGGGACACTGGGAAGTGAGAGATTTTAAAACTTCTCATGGTCTCTAAAGGTTGGCTCATGCAATGTTTCTGTTGGGTGTGTGATGCATGCAGTCTAGAGAATCTTTGTATTCATCTGCACACATGCAATATAGGAACCAACCACAGATGTTCATACTATTATTTAACACCCAGAAAGATTACCTAAGGAAACAAAATAAGGAATCATTAATTTGATCCCAGCACAACTAACCAATATAGGATTAGCAACCTTAACCTTTTCGTCCAATAAACATGTAAACAAAAGCTGTGGAGGGAGGGGCAGGAACTTGTATCTTCCTCAGCCATTTTCTTATCCCTCTTTAGCAACTCCACTTTCCCCTTTGGATGATTCTTTGTGCATCTTGAGTTATCTTCTTGTTTAGAGGCAAGCCCACAGATTTTCCTTAGGCATAGGGAACGTCTGGAGAACTGACTGAGCTATCCTTTCAATATACCTGGGCTCACTTTCAAGCTTTCAACAAAGAAGTGGGAGACTGTCATGAAAAATTCATGGTGCTCTAATCACCACAGGGCATTTTCGTCAGTTCTTTGGATCAGTAGCAAGGCATCTCTTTAGGTGCCTTTCCTTTTCATCTCTTTGGGGCTGAGAGAGTAACGACTGCATCTGAGTCACTGAGTCGGGGTGAGGGGAAGCTCTGGAGCCAAGTCTGGCTATGAGATAAACAGTCAATATATTAAAATGTTAAAAGGGGTCATTTCCAGTAAAGGACATGGACCATATGTGGACAGTATCAGATAGATTGATTTCACCAAAAACACCAGCATCAGTCAGCCAAATGGCACCATTCACAAACTGTCTTCTGTCTCATAGGAGAACTGATAGCTCTAATGCAACCTTTCAACACCTGATTTTATTTACAGACCCAAACACAGCATTACAGCTCCCAACAACCAGAGGACCAAATTAATGAGTGACTGTTTCGTACCTAAGTGAATTCTCTGAAGTGACTAATGTTCCAGTCGCTGTTAACCTCACACAAAGTATTCAGCTGTCTTTCTAGTCTGTTCCAAGAGAAGTTCCCTGAAATGCAAGACAACATCACTCTTTCACCAGGTGAGTTTATCCAATAAAAGTTATCTGAGGACAGGTTCAAATGTGTTTCATCTTATGTAGTACAGCCCTCTCAGAGGACTATACAAACATGCACATGGAGAGACTTTATTCTTTCCGTGATGCTTATATACTGAGTGTTTAATAATCTGTTCTAGAACATTTCCAGATATTGACATCAACCTGGTTAGTCTGGAGTTACCGGAATATTTCCCCAACTCTTTTCCCTGTGATTGATGTTGTAGCTTGTTCCTGGCATGAAGAACACACTAAGCAGAACTGAAACACAAATAACTTTGTTTACTGTTATCTTCTTCAATCCATCTTTCATCTTGCTTTTAACCTACCCTTTCTCCTTGACTATCTTGGGAAATATAGTTCTAAGAGCCAGACTATAACTTTGAAGAGATAAACTTGTTCTGAAACAAAACAAAGGGATATAATATTGGGTCATATACATATGCCTCTGCTTATGTCTTCCCCTTAGAAGATGGCAGATAGGTTGGTTGTCATAGTCAGATGCTCAGAGGGAATAACAGCTAATGGTTGCCAACTGTGGTATTGTTTCTGTCAGAATCTTTAAGCAGGAACTCCAGAACCTGAATTAGACCCTTCATGAATTGAGGCTGAAATCTACCCTGATGAAATACTGTGTACTGTGAGTGTGAGAGTACAAGGCCTTCTTTGGGCATAGAAAAGGTACGTAACATCAGTCCCTGTAGCTGGATTGGCCAGGCATGGTATAAAACACTAGCCTAGCCTTCTGTCCTTGCCTAGTCATAGTATCTCTGCCTACTGTACGTCATGCTTTACAGCACTAGCCACTGACCTGAGGGATCCTGAACTGGCAAACATACTATCCATGTCTATATATACACATGGCCCCCTAGGGATAGGTAGGCTGACCATATGAAAAGGAGGACAGGGCTCATGTAACTTTAACAGTTGTAGAGAAAAGGGAATTTCAGCCAGTGTCATTTGTATGCAATTAGTTCCTGGTGGAATTCCTTTTTCATCACAACAGTTAAAGTTGCAGGGGCCCTGCCTTCTTTTGTATATGGTCACTCTAGTATAGTGCCTGCAACTTTAACTGTTGTGATGAAGAGGGGATTTCACCAGGAGCTAATTGCATACAAATAACACCGGCTGAAATTCCCTTTTCTCTACAACCGTTAAAGTTTCATGAGCCCTGTCCTCCTTTGCATATGGTCAGCCTAGATAGGGCAGAAATTAATTCAGTTTGCATTTCAAACCAGTATGAGAGCCAAAATTCAGCTATCCTATTAAATTCACACATCTTGCAATTTTGCAAAGGGGTCTCGGACAATAATAATAATAATAATTAATGAGTGTGCAAAGTAATGTTAAAATGCACTATATTCAGAAAATTGCTTACAAAAATGTGTATATTCAGTAAGAATGCATACAAAATGCATGTATTATGAGGAATGTGCCCAAAACTGCGTATGAATTTTCATGTGAGCTGCGGGGGGGGGGGGGTCATCTCTACAGTCAGGGCAAACCTAACTAAGGACTGTAGACATTCTCAACATTTGAGATGATTTGATCGGAAAAATAAGAAACTGAGAAAAATGGGAATTGACAAATTAGTCAAGGCTCCAGTGAGACTGCCAAGAAAGAACTGAGATGGGCTGCCATGTTTTCTTTGAGTCTCATTGGCCTTAAAAATGAGACCACTAGAAGATACGAGATGTCATGCATTATACCATTTTCTTCTCTGCATAGTTATACTTGCTAGAGTTCAATCAGTACAGGCGATCATGCTGTCCTCATAGCTATCATTATTTGTCCTGAGACTAGTGAAAGTCATTAGCATAATAGCTAAGCTTAAAGACATCTGTTGCTTTTGGTATGATGCCCTGTTGAGTAATCACCGTCCACTTGAAGTTTAAATGCCAGCGTGTCAATTGGGACAATCAGTTTACATATAGGGGGTGGAATTGCAATTACTTTGCCTGCAAAACACTGTGAAAATCCGATTCAACAATATCATTCTCTAGGCTGAGACTGCTGGCCTCGCTGTTACTCTATCAGCATCCCTCTCTTGCAATGTTCTCCATACAGACTTTTAGCAGATGTGACACTGGGCTACAGCTCTTGCTCTCTCTTTTAAAGTGTTACATCATCCTCAGTTCCGATGGCTGAGAGTGAGTTTATTAGCTTCAGTAAAGGAGCAAATCAATTAATTAAATTGGAAAGGATAGCAAAGCAGATCTTGCAATAATAGTACAATCAAGATCTTCCTGGAAATCGTCACTGAAGTTTATGGAGAATGAGTGATGACATTAGGTAGCCTTCCTCCCACTCCCGCCTTAAGGGTCAGAGACTAACATTGCATCATGGGCTGTTTGGCTAATTTCTGCAACAAACCTTAGAAACTAGTTCTGCCTTGTTTTGATCAATCTTGTGTGGATGCATATTAATGAAACACTCCCACATTTTCTAACAATGGCAGGTTGGCACCCAGCTTCTTCGAATCAGCCTCTGTGCACGCAGCTCAACCATTCAGAACTTCAAGCTATTAAACTGGCATTGTGCATTTCAGACCCAGCCAAGAAGACTCTCATAGACTAGCAGAGTTAAAGAGCAATTAATAATAAAAATGCAATAAATAATAAATAAATAAATAAACTCCCAACATGCCTCAGCCAGCCATGCCTGCTGAGGCATGCTGGGAGTTGTAGGACTGTGCAATTAATGGTCTTGAATCCCAGAACTTAACCCAAGAATACAGTAAATATCTTACAAAGCACCCATCCCATGTGGCACCAAAGCCATGTGTGTGTGTAGGGTGATCATATGGAAAGGATGACAGGGCTCCTGTGTGCAGGTGTCATTTGTATGCATGCAGCACCTGGTGAAATTCATTCTTCATCACAACAGTTAAAGATGCAGAATCCCTGCCCTCTTTTTTATCTGATAAATAGGGCAAGGCTCCTGCAGCTTTAACTATTGTGATGAAGAGAAAATTTCACCAGATGTTGCATGCGTACAAATGACACCTGCTGAAATTCCCTTTTCTATACAACTGTTAAAATACAGGAGCCCTGCCCTCCTTTCCATATGGTCACCCTATGTGTGTGTGAGTCTGTGCCTGCCTCTTTGATGTCATCCCTTCACATCCAGAGATAAAGGCTCAGAGTGAACCAAGAGGAACAGAGTTCAAAGGCAAAAGTAATCAACCCATTCCTGAACTGAGTGGACATTTCAATGGAACAATCTAACCTCGTGGGCAATCAGAGACAGAAACTGCATGTGAAGTAACCACTTTGGAAATGTTGATCCTGAAATGAAAGCTTCTTTCAGTGCACTCTACTATTTATGCATCTAGAAGACTGGATTAGACAACTTGGATTATCCTGTGTTTAAAATTCATAGCACATTTTTCTGAAGTGAGAAAGCAATGCAAAATGTAAGCTTACCAACTACAACAGAAGGCAAGAAAAATCAGCATAATAATCACAATACCCCTGGCAGTGGGTATTATGTATTTTCCTATCGGAGTAAACAGACAAATTTAAAACCCAAAACTAAAGGACAGTAATAAAATATTCATAAGCTTTTATTATAATGAGGACTGCATAGGAGGATTCGTGTACATTTCTTTATCCTGGGAACTGGAGCAAATATTATGAATGTTATATCATTTGCTTAGGCTTTGGGAAATGTAAACATTTATCTATTTATTGTATTTTTAATGTTCCAGATCAGGTAGGCCAGACTGAGAAAGAGTGACTAGCCCAAAGTCGCAGTAAGGACTGAAGAAAGATTGAACCTAAGTGTCTTTGAACAAAATTCTACACCTTCGGCAATAAGTATGGTTGTACCAACAACCCAGCGTGGTAGGTTAGACAGAGAATGGGAAATTGGCCCAAGGTCATGCAGTGAACCTCACGGATGAGAATGATTTGAAACCAGGTTTCCAAGGGCTAAAGCCAAAACTTCAACCACTACACTACACAGCTCTCTATTTGCATTTAACAGTGCAATCCTTTGTGTGTCTACTCAAGTGTATGTTTCATTGAGGTTTACTCCCAGGACACTGGATAAGATAAAACTGCAGCCTAATTATATTAAAGAAGTGTGGCATATTACAGATACAGTATCTGATTTCAAGCCAACTGAAGATGCAATCCTATGCATGTTTTGACAGAAAAAAAGTCCTAGAACTCCCAGCATTCCCTAGCCAGCATGACTGACTGAGGAATGTTGGGAGTTGTAGGATTGTGCCCTGAATCTGGTTAGAAGTTAGAAATATTCAACAGATGTGTTGAGCAGCAGCTTTTTAGAGATGCACAGTGATAAAGGTAGGACTAGGCCTTGGGGACATAGTCTAGGATCCCACAGCCCAAGGGGCTTCCAAATGACCACCCATGGAGCTGCAGGTGATGAGGGCTTCAAGGCGTCAGAAGCAAACTCCATTTTATTCCTGTAGTCATGGTGGTGTTATGATTTAAGTGACCTTAAAATGCACAAATGCACATGCTCAAGACTTTTGTTTTGTTTTTAAATCAGTATTGGCAAACATTCTAACACATCAGGAATGTAGAAACGGTTGTAAAGCTGGTGGGTGAGAAACATTAGTCATGCGCTTCACAAGTGAAGTAATAGAGAAGGCCATTTAAAGCCCCCCTGCCATATGACCATTATCTCGCTGTACCACTCCAGATGCTGAGTGGGCAGTTTTATCTGGGTTGTCTTGGCCTAAGTCCAACACACTAACTGTCACACCACCCTAGACTTTTGAAGAAATAATTTGCTTTTCACTCCAATGATCTTACCTGATTGCTGCAGACATCACCTTGATGAATTTATTCCAGATAAAATATCCATAAAATTATCTCAAGGAATTGGGCAGGTGGGTGGGTAGCTCAGTGGCAAAGCTTATGACTTGACCTGCTAATATGAAGTCCTGGGTTTGATAGCTGTTGTCTCCAGATGTGTGAGCTGGATAAGACAACTGCTTCAAAGATCAGAGAAAGCTGGTTTTGCAGCCCAAATGTTGGTTTTGATATTCTGTGGGCAGGCAGGCAGGCAGGCGGGTGGGGGAGGGGGGGTTCAACCCAAAATATGTTAATGTAGGTAACACCAGGTTACAGAGATCATTGGAGGCTATATATTTATATCGTTATGCATATCTTTAGACAGGCAGAAATGTTTTACTTTTGCAGCTTATGCAAATGTGGGAGGGTGTCACGACCACAAGCAAAATACATAAGAATCAAAACAAACATCTGCAGCCGGCATGTGGGTGGGTTTGAGGTAATAAGGAACAATATATGAGACACTTAAAGTGATGCAAAACACAAGGGGTTGGATCCAGGATGTGCCTTCTATCAATGGAAAGACTCTGCTCATCCAAGGTACCTCTGCCCGATTTTCAGGGATCCCTCCTCAGCCCTGCACTGGAGCTCGCCCCATTCAGCAGGGTCCCCAAACCTATGTGTAGTGTTTTCAGGGGGTGGAGGGCCTGCCATGAGGCAAAAGGATCTAACCCAATATGTATTTTGAAATAAATGAAGATTTTGTGAACAGGAATTCAGAATGGACTCAAGATGCCAGGTCAAATAGGATTCATATGAATTGCAGTAGCATAATGAGACTAAGGAAAAGTTGAGGCAAATACCCATTTGAACCACAGTGGTTGGGTGTGGGGGACAATATAAATGTGTTCCCAGTTGCACATTACTGTGGTGGGGAGTCAGCTACAGAGATGCAGTCACATCAGAAGGAAACAAAAATGGATGGAGGTGGGGGGAGGGAATGAGGTGACACCCCTCAATTCTGCAAGGGTGAACTATGTATACATATCAAATTTTGCATGCACAATCTCTTGGTGGATTGGTTCCCATGCATGCATAGTAGTGCTGCATGGGGCAACCCCCCTGAGTACAGCATCTAAGGATATCTGTGCGGTGATCTATCAGGATTGAATCTGTGTTTATTTTATCACGTGATAGTTAATGCAGTTTATCTTGCCAGCATCAATTGCATGACAGGGTGCAGGGAGAATGAAGTAGTGATGAATGGATTTTGCTAATTTCATTTGGTTTGTACAAATGTGTGTTAATGCAAATTTGCAAATTTGAGCACATCCCCTCAAAATTGCAAATTTGCCCAAATCCCTCCCCCAAAAAAAGTTTTTTTAAAAAAAAATGGTGCACATGTCTGTCAAATCCATGCCACTGGGCAAAAGCTGGTCTGCTTTGGAATCTGTAGGTTGCATTCATAGAAATCCAGGCCCATATGAATCCACTGCAGATTTTTCTGGCATTCCATAATGAAGCCATCCAAGCCACATGCTACTTGGGCAAGCAAAACTCTGGAGTAATAGGCAATCTGTCTTGAGCAGCAACCACTTAAGAGACCCTGAATGACCATCACGAGTATGATTGGAACATTTACATCTACTGTGAAAAAGATTCCCCCTTTTGATGATTTCTCAAGGATGCTCAAAAGTGAGCCAGAATGTTGCAGTTCAGTGCTCTTGGGTTTGCCAGCATGACACAGTTGCCTAGCCATTGGGCATGTTCCCTTTCCTCCTCTTAATCAATGGCAAAGGGTTCCCCACCAAGAACCCTGGGAAGCCTTGAGAAGATTGAGGGGGTGGGAATTAGGGATGTGCACTGGATCGGACCCGATCCACGATCCGAGTCCGGTCCAGTGGGAAATCGGATAAATTATCCGATTTCCGATCCCGCAGCTGGATCGGCCGATCCAATCCGAACCGGTCCGAAAAGGCTCCGAACCGGTTCGGCGGATCGGCGGATCGGCGGGCGCCCACTGGCGCCCACCGCCGCTTCCATTGGCGGGCGCCAGTGGGCGCCCACCGATGAAAGTGGACAGCGGGGGGGGGAGGAGGGGGGCGCTTACCTTCTCGGCCCGTCCGCTCCCGTCCGGCACTAGCAGCTACTACCAGCGGGCTCCGCGGCCTGCTCTAGGGTGGCGCGCCGGGTGATGTCATAACCCGGCGCGCTACTCTAGAGCAGGCTGCGGAGCCTGCTGGTGGTAGCCGCCGGCCCCGGACGGGAGCGGACGGGCCGAGAAGGTAAGCAGGGGGTGCGTGGAGGGGAGGAGGGGGCGCGCGGAGGGGGCGCGCGGAGGGGGGAGGGGGGCCCTTACCTTTCCGTCCCGGCGGCTCCCGTCCCGGCGCCTACTACTACCAGCAGGCTCCGCGGCCTGCTCTAGGGTGGCGCGCCGGGTGATGTCATCACCCGGCGCGCTACTCTAGAGTAGGCCGCGGAGCCTGCTGGTAGTAGTAGGCGCTGGCGCCGGCCAGGAGCCGCCGGGCCGGGAAGGTAAGCAGGGGGTGCGTGGAGGGGAGGAGGGGGCGCGCGGAGGGGGGAGGGGGGCCCTTACCTTCCCGTCCCGGCGGCTCCCGTCCCGGCGCCAGCGCCTACTACTACCAGCAGGCTCCGCGGCCTGCTCTAGGGTGGCGCACCGGGTGATGTCATCACCCGGCGCGCTACTCTAGAGCAGGGCGCGGAGCATGCTGGTAGTAGTAGGCGCCGGCGCCGGACGGGAGCCGCCGGGCCGGGAAGGTAAGCAGGGGGTGCGTGGAGGGGAGGAGGGGGCGCGCGGACGGGGGAGGGGGGCCCTTACCTTCCCGTCCCGGCGGCTCCCGTCCCGGCGCCGGTGCCTACTACTACCAGCAGGCTCCGCGGCCTGCTCTAGGGTGGCGCGCCGGGTGATGTCATCACCGGCGCGCTACTCTAGAGCAGGCCGCGGAGCCTGCTGGTAGTAGTAGGCGCCGGCGCCGGACGGGAGCCGCCGGGCCGGGAAGGTAAGCAGGGGGTGCGTGGAGGGGAGGAGGGGGCGCGCGGAGGGGGGAGGGGGGCCCTTACCTTCCCGTCCCGGCGGCTCCCGTCCCGGCGCCGGCGCCTACTACTACCAGCAGGCTCCGCGGCCTGCTCTAGGGTGGCGCGCCGGGTGATGTCATCACCGGCGCGCTACTCTAGAGCAGGCCGCGGAGCCTGCTGGTAGTAGTAGGCGCCGGCGCCGGACGGGAGCCGCCGGGCCGGGAAGGTAAGCAGGGGGTGCGTGGAGGGGAGGAGGGGGCGCGCGGAGGGGGGAGGGGGGCCCTTACCTTCCCGTCCCGGCGGCTCCCGTCCCGGCGCCGGCGCCTACTACTACCAGCAGGCTCTGCGGCCTACTCCAGGGTGGCGCGCCGGGTGATGTCATCACCCGGCGCGCTACTCGAGAGTAGGCCGCGGAGCCCGCTGGTAGTAGCCGCCGGCGCCGGACGGGAGCGGACGGGCCGAGAAGGTAAGCAGGGGGTGCGTGGAGGGGAGGAGGGGGCGCGCGGAGGGGGCGCGCGGAGGGGGAGGGGGGCCCTTACCTTCCCGTCCCGGCGGCTCCCGTCCCGGCGCCTACTACTACCAGCAGGCTCCGCGGCCTGCTCTAGGGTGGCGCGCCGGGTGATGTCATCACCCGGCGCGCTACTCTAGAGTAGGCCGCGGAGCCTGCTGGTAGTAGTAGGCGCTGGCGCCGGCCAGGAGCCGCCGGGCCGGGAAGGTAAGCAGGGGGTGCGTGGAGGGGAGGAGGGGGCGCGCGGAGGGGGGAGGGGGGCCCTTACCTTCCCGTCCCGGCGGCTCCCGTCCCGGCGCCAGCGCCTACTACTACCAGCAGGCTCCGCGGCCTGCTCTAGGGTGGCGCACCGGGTGATGTCATCACCCGGCGCGCTACTCTAGAGCAGGGCGCGGAGCATGCTGGTAGTAGTAGGCGCCGGCGCCGGACGGGAGCCGCCGGGCCGGGAAGGTAAGCAGGGGGTGCGTGGAGGGGAGGAGGGGGCGCGCGGAGGGGGGAGGGGGGCCCTTACCTTCCCGTCCCGGCGGCTCCCGTCCCAGCGCCGGCGCCTACTACTACCAGCAGGCTCCGCGGCCTGCTCTAGGGTGGCGCGCCGGGTGATGTCATCACCGGCGCGCTACTCTAGAGCAGGCCGCGGAGCCTGCTGGTAGTAGTAGGCGCCGGCGCCGGACGGGAGCCGCCGGGCCGGGAAGGTAAGCAGGGGGTGCGTGGAGGGTAGGAGGGGGCACGCGGAGGGGGGAGGGGGGCCCTTACCTTCCCGTCCCGGCGGCTCCCGTCCCGGCGCCGGCGCCTACTACTACCAGCAGGCTCCGCGGCCTGCTCTAGGGTGGCGCGCCGGGTGATGTCATCACCGGCGCGCTACTCTAGAGCAGGCCGCGGAGCCTGCTGGTAGTAGTAGGCGCCGGCGCCGGACGGGAGCCGCCGGGCCGGGAAGGTAAGCAGGGGGTGCGTGGAGGGGAGGAGGGGGCGCGCGGAGGGGGGAGGGGGGCCCTTACCTTCCCGTCCCGGCGGCTCCCGTCCCGGCGCCGGCGCCTACTACTACCAGCAGGCTCTGCGGCCTACTCCAGGGTGGCGCGCCGGGTGATGTCATCACCCGGCGCGCTACTCGAGAGTAGGCCGCGGAGCCCGCTGGTAGTAGCCGCCGGCGCCGGACGGGAGCGGACGGGCCGAGAAGGTAAGCAGTGGCGGGGAAGGGGGCTTACCCCCCCCCCCCGGAGCCGTCCGCTTCTATCCGCTGGCGCCCGCGGGCGCCAGCGGATGGAAGCGGGCGGCCCCAGGGGGGGTAGGGAGTGCGGGGGAGGGGGCTTACCTGCCGGGGCCGTCCACAGCGGACGGCCCCGGGGGGGGAGGGAGTTAGGCCCCCCCTCAGCCACCCGCCGCCATTTTTTCCTCATAGACTTGCATTGCAATGCAAGTCTATGGGGAAAAAAATGGCGGCCGATCCAAAAATTTACGGTTTTTGGGTCGGGATCGGACTCGATCCGGTCCGGGGGGCCTCCGATTTTGTCCGAACCGGTCCGGGACAAAATTGGAGGTCCCGATCCGGGTCCCGATCCGATCCGGGGGGTCCGTGCACACCCCTAGTGGGAATATGATAGCACTTTTCAAGTACCTAACAAAGAGGGCCGCAACCTATTCTATATCATCCAAGATTGTAAGACACAAAATAACAGGCCTAAGTTACAGGAGGGCAGATTTCAGTTGAACATCAGAAAAAAATTCCTAAAGGCCAGAGCATCAGACAATGAAACCAACTGCCTAGGGAGGTGGTGGGCTCTCAGTTGCTGGAGGTATTCAAGCAGAGACTGGACAGCCATCTGTCTGGGTCCAGGATGCTTTAAAGTTTAAACTGGATTCTTGCACTGAGCAGAGGGTTGGAGTTGATGGTCTAAAGGGCCTTTCTGAATCTATGATTCTATGATAAGAACCATTTGACTTCACTGATATAATCACTTTGCCAAATCTGATAGGCTACGTGATGTATTGATAGCATTGCATTTCCATGTGGTCCCTGATAGGCTGGGATCACTCAGGAAAGAAGAATGTCTATGAGAAGAAACAGCACTGATGCACCAACGGGGGCATGAGCAAGAACTGGGAAATGCTGTGAAAAAATGTACTGCTGTGAAAAATGTACTGAAGACTCCATTTTTTCTGCATAGCAAAGGAAAGGAGTGTAGTAGAGCACAGGCTTTTTATACAGCAGGTCTCACGTTCAATCTTTGGCTAAAAGGAGCAGGGGATGGGGATGATTCCCTGACCAAGACCCTGAAGACATGCTGCTGGTCAGAGCCTGACTTGGTTTAAGGCAGCTTCCTTCCATTCCTATGAGAGGTGTGTGGATGGGAAATTGGGACAGGAGATGCAACAGTGGAGAGGAGATACAGTAACCGCATCTTCACATGGTCACTTAGAGCATCTCAAGCAAATTGTGGCCCTTCAGATGTTTTGGCCTACAACTCCCATCAGCCCTAGCCAGCAGAGTGAATGCTTTGGGATCATGGAAATTGTTGGCCAAAACATATGGAGGGCTGCAAGTTGCCCATCTTTCATCTAAAGATACCCGCACTGTCCACTAGTGAGGATCAACCTGACCAAAAGTTCCTTCAGAGAATTGGTCCCAAATAGATGCCACATGCTTGTCATTGGTGTAAAGGGGTCATGCATGTGTGCATGTGTAGATTTTCTTCATACAAGTGGGAGCAGGATTTGATAGGCCCACAGTTCCCCCTGGCAAGATGTAGCACTATGCATAGACATCTGTATTCACACACAGCCCCTTCATACTGATGCTGAACAATCAGCTGCCAGCAGGTATGGCTGGCATAAGTGAAGGTGTTGGGGGCAGGGCGACCCGAGCTATCCCCTCAGGCAATTCAACAACACATGAAAGGGGAACTTTTTGAATATCTCTCTAATATTTCAGTAAATTGAAAAGATGGATTAGTTAATACCACTGTGGTCATTGGTCCCAATACATCTCTAATCTCATGTATTTCAATCAAATACTAGCCCCAGGTGGGATGGCACCCCTCAGTTTCAATGAGGCCTGGATGAGCATAGCACTGTAGGTATGCTTCTTCAAATGGATACAAATCCACTTCAGTATGAGCTGCACAAGGATCACCATTGCTGAAACCAGAAGTGGCGGAGGCAGGGGAAGGGGGAGTTTTAAACCTTCTTTGCCCTGAAATAATTTGAAATTATCTCAGATACAATGAGAATAGTATTTCATGCCCTCCAGAACATTAGGAAAATACAGGCTGAATCAAAAGTTAAACATTTCCTTGGAGAATTTGAAGCCTCACCTCAAAAATATGAAATAAGTTTCTCTTTTGCTTGTTAATGTAGCCTTGGAAACCATTTTGTGTTGAGCCACTTTGCTCCCAGCTGTTCTGCCTGAGGTGAATTGGCTTACTTTCAAATTTACTACAAGTGGTTTGAATCCCACCCACTACTGTAAATAAAGGCATGGTGTAACCACATGTTGCTGCTCTCCATTGCTCCTGCCAGCCTATAGATACAAGGAAATACAAAAGAAGAAGCAGGCTGAGTAAACAAATCAGGAATATATTTAGACTTAATGATAGATAGGTGTCTTTTGACAGCTGTTCCGTATTGTGCATAGAAGCCACGTTCATTGTAGGTGAACCAGCGTTTCAGTAGATAGGAAGCATATTGTTGATTGTGGGGTGGACAAATTACAGCTTGAAGTTCCTTAATGGCTAGAAGCCAAGTGTGACAGCCGGATCCTTTGTCAGACAAATGACTTCACTGATGGGCCAGGATGGCTTATGGGCAGGAAATTGTTGAAGACACTTCAGGAAAGTGAAAGCCACTTTGGTGAAGACAACTCGTTCTCTCCTTTCTGCTCACCAGCGAAGAATGATGTAATCCAAATGTCTCTGTCTTTACAGGAGGAAAAAAGAAATTACAGTTTTAATTGGAATGAGACTGAGACAGAGAGGAAGAGCTGCCTTTGACCTCTGGAAGCACTCTTCGGGCTTATCTCTCTGGGGATCTGATGCAGGACATTGCATTTGCTTCTGGTAGGAGTAGTAACATATGTATCATCATCTATGCTCAGCTTGGATATTCAAAAATAAACTCAAATGTTACAGAAACTTTATAAATCTCCTGTAATGTTTTCCTTTGAAAGAACTTCTCACTGCTTGGGAAAATGGGGAGCATATAATACTGGTGTCAGCAGTAGGATCGTGTCTCCTTGGAGAGAAACTGTGGACATGTCATTCAGCCATCATGGATGGATTAGCAGCCACACTCCTTGAGCGATTCATATGGTTCCTATGACAAATGGAAGCCAACTCACAGCAGCTTAAAGGCAGTCTTGAGGCAAAGTACCAACAGCCAACAAAGGCCTCACAACAGCAGAGCCAATGGCTTTACAAGGGCTTGAACAAGGGCATGCCTGATCAGTCTGGAAATTTTCCAAGTGCAGCTGATGCTATGGAGAGTCAACATGAGCAGGTGAGAGCTTGGCTGGTTCAGCTGTTTACAAGGGCAAAGTGTGAATAACAGACACAAGCCCTTTAAATACCCATGTACTGCCACTCACACAAAAGTAGTAGTGAGCCCTTATAATTTTGTCACTGATTCAAATAGGTCTCCTTCTTCTGGGGCAGACTTTGGGGAAGGAAGCAAGAGTGGAGATGGTAGAGGGAGGGTGGCTTGTAAATGTTAGGGAGTTACGCTGGTACACATGTTGCCATCGACTTTGTACAAAGATAGGTGTTTCCAGTTGCACTCACAGTTTAGATCCCACTATTATTCAAAGCATCAGAGCATGCCCCTCAATGTCTTTTGTCTTTGCCTTTTTGTTTTAAGAAATGGTGGCATTTTTTACTCTGCTGTCTCTTTTTCCCTGCCTCTCTTGTCTAGATAGGTACGTCTACTGAATGTTAAACAGCTAAAGCACTTTAGGTAAATGCTACTGTATGCATGGATTATTTTTACATAAGACTTTTTAACGAACATAAGAGCATTCTGGTGACCGGATGCTGAGTTTAATTTACATTTTTCAAGCTATTTTGTGCGTAGATCTCTGAGCTTACCGGAAAGTCACAGCTTTACCTTTTAGAATAAATATACAGTGTAACATTTAAAGGAAAGATGAAGATAATATATCTAACCCCTCTTAGATTTCTCTTTCATTTTCTCCCATTTCTCCAAAAATTAAAGAAAACATGCAGATTTTTAGTCCCAGAGGAAAATCTCCTTGTTGCCTTTTCCTTTTTTTTAATTGCCTCATTGTTAAATGACAGGTATTTATACACTTCTTCCTCACTCATCCTAACCTCAGTGTCTACAGGCATAATTGCAGGCCTGATTGGACCATTGTGCCTACAATTTTGCATAAATGGTGCTATTTATGGCCACCATTTTGCACACAATGTCAATTTATGTAAAATGGTTGCCTGTGGTTTTTCCCCTCAAAATGGTGGTGCACAGGTAAGCACAGGGGACTGTGGACTGGCATCTGGGTGGCTGATCTGGTGGTAACTTGCAGAGCTTGAGCCCCAATCCAAATTCTTCTGGCATTCTTAATATCAACCAAAAACCCTCAAGAATAATAAGCATGGGGACTTCTGGTATGCAGTAAACAGATCGGGATCGTTTCTCCTCCGTGTGAGAAAAACTAAAAAGAACAACATCCCAATTATAAGATCTTCAAACTGTAAGTGAAAAGCAATGTTTATTATGGGAATCATTAAAGAATAAAGGGAAGATAACTGCAAAGTTGTAGATAAACCAGCAGTCTTATATCTTAATGAACCTGGGAGAGCAGCCAAGCTGGGATTGAAACAGCAGACTGCGCGTATCTTTGTTGATACAACTTCAAACAAAAGCAAAGAATAATTTGTACTTACGGAAAGTACTGGACATTATTAACTAATTATCAATGATCTAAATAAGAGGTAGCAGAAAGATCAAGCACCACAACCATTGGCTGGATGCCAGATGAGAAGCGGAAGAGGGAGAAGTAAGAAAATCTTGCCACCAAAGTGGACGAGAACTAAAGCACACCCCCCGACAAGAGTTGGTCTCATCTGACTAGAAAGAATTCAGAAAATTTAGACGCAGTCATGACGAATGGGAAAACGGGTCCGCAAGCAACCGGAAGTGGGAATCATAAAAATGGAGCTAAGCCAGGAGCAGTTCCTAAGATAATGAAACCACAAACAGAGCCGATGTCCTCTGAAGCTTTACTGGCTAGCATTCAAGACATGATAGATAAACAGAAGCAGGAGCCCATGCAGGAGGTTAAGAAGATCCAGATTTCTCAATCGGAATTACAAAGCGGTCTTCAAATGATTAATGACAAATTTGTATCTTTGGAGCAGCAATCAGAGCAGAACAAAGATAAGATAAAAAAGCAAGAAATAATTTTACAAGAAATGGACTTACGTTTAATTTCTATGGAAGATAGAGACAGGAGAATGAATATACGCATCAGATTCTTCCAGGAACAGCAGGGGGGAAACTCAAAGATTTTGAAAGACAAGCTAATGCAATGGATTAAGGAGATGGATCCTCAAGCGATATGGGCTGAAGAAGATATTGAAAGGATCCACAGAGTTGGACCTAAAAGGAGTTGAATGGTCCCAAGGGACATAATAGTAATATTTGCCAGTTTTTACAAAAAAGAAAAATTGATGCAAACCATCAGACGTGCTGGGCAATTGATGTTCCAGTCTTCACAGATACAGATCTACAATGATCTATGTTTTCAAACAATTCAATGGAGGAAGAGTGTGAAGCTGTGTACAACTACCCTGCGAAAGAATTCAATTGTTTATAGCTGGGGATATCCAGTATTCCTGAGATTTATGTACAAGGGGAAACAACACAGAATAACATCATGTGAGCAAGGAATGGATCTTCTGCAGAGCCTGGGCCTGATGGAGAAAGAACAAGAAAGAGAAGAAGAAGGGGCAGCAGGAGGAAGCAGTTTGTGACTGAGAAATGGATTAAAGAGGGATAATAAGAAGAGCAAAGGGAGGGGGAATTCTGCTTTGGTTCCATGTTGGATGTTTGCCGTCCCCCCCAGAAGGGTCCTAAGAAGAGGAAAAGAGGAGCCACTGCCCGGGGAAACCTGGGGTTGAAGGGGGGAAATGGGGGTTATATGTGGGGGGAATGGGGAGGGAAGGGGGGTAATTGTGACACATTAGGAGACCTACAGAAAAAATTAAAAATGGAGATATGGAAAATAAAGTAAGATTGATAACTTTAAATGTTAATGGGCTGGGTAGTGTTATTAAAAGAAAGAGGATTGAAGGGTTGTTGAATAAAAGGAAAGCTGATATAATATTTTTACAAGAAACACATCAAAAAGAAGACAGTAGAAATGAACTTAAAATGAGGAATGTGGGTGTATATAAGAAAGCATATGGGACTTCTAAAGCAAGAGGTGTTGTGATAATTATCTCTAAAAAATGTAAACTTAATGTGGTCAAAGTGGTAAAAGATGTGTGGGGAAGATTTATTATTTTACACTGTTTCTTGGGGGAGGAAAAATATGTATTGGTTAATGTATATGCTCCAAATGAAAAGCAAATGGATTTTTATGATAAAGTGTTTAGTAATATGGGGAATGTAGAGAAAGCAAATATTGTAATGGTTGGAGACTTCAATATGATGATGGATAAAATGAGAGATAAAGATACTATAAAAGGTATCGGGGAAACGGGTTTAGCAAAAGTAATGGAACAAAAAGAATTAAAGGATGTTTGGAGAATAGTAAAAGGGGAAGAAAAGAAATATACTTTTTACTCATCAAAATATAAGAGTTTCTCCAGGATTGATTATATATTTGTTTCAAAGAATATGCTTTCTAAGATTATGGATTGTGAAATAGATGTAATTAAGGTCTCAGATCACGCATTAATGAGCATGGATATTAAAATAAAGAAAGATTACAGGGAAGCAAAAAGGTGGAGATTAGATACTAAAATTTTAAGTTATAAAAACATTGTGGAAAAAATAAAAAAAGGAAATTCAGACTATATGGGAAATAAATGAAACAGGGGTAAACTCACAGGGGATAGTTTGGGACACGATGAAAGCACTAGTAAGAGGGATATGTATTAGAGAATCATGTAAATTAAAAAGACAACAAGATGCACATAGTAAAAAGATCGAAGAGGAGATTAAGGAAGTAGAGGAACAATTTAGAACTAACAAGGATATGCATATATATGCTCAACTCCAAGCAAAAAAGAAAGAACTTGAGGGAAAGGACATAGAGAGAGTTCAAAAAGAATTACTATATTTCAAAAGAATTTTTTTTTAATATAGCAACAGAAATTCTAAAATGCTAGCAAGGTCCACGCAATCAAAGAAGGAAAAAAGTATAATAGGGATAATTAAAGATAAAACGGGGAAAAGCTGTAATTTAATGAAGGGTAAATTAAAAATTTTTGAAGATTTTTATCAGGAATTGTATAAATCAGAAGCGGGCCCACAAACAAGAATACAGGAATATATAGAGAAAAATTGGAAGATAAGATTACAAGGCAAGGATGGGGATTATATGGAAGCATTAGTGACCGAAAAAGAAATAAAGGGAATTATTGACAAATTGAAAGGAGGGAAATCTCCAGGAGTTGATGGGCTGGGGCCGGAATATTATAAGATATTTAAAGAACTTTTACTACAAAAATGGAAAAATTGTATAATAATATAATAAAGGGAGAGAAGACCCCACCATCGTGGGAACATTCGTTGATAATATTAATCCCGAAACCAGATAAGGATTTAACGGACCCAGCATCATATAGACCCATTTCTTTAATTAATCAAGATTCTAAAATATTTACAGCAATCATGGCAACAAGATTGAATACCTTTATAAATAAGTATATAAAAAAGGATCAATGTGGATTTATTCCAGAGAGGCAAATGCCAAATTTAATAGGGAGGGTATTGAATATAATAAATACTATTAAAAGAAGGAATTTAAAAGCAGTGCTGATAGCTTTAGATATTTTTAAAGCCTTTGATTGTGTGGAATGGCCGGCACTAAAAACTATTATAAAGATATTTGGTTTTGAAGAAAGGTTCATGGGAGTGATTAATCAGCTTTATGCAAACAATAAGGTGGAGGTAATGGTAAATGACGGTTTAACACAACAAATTACCTTAGCCCGAGGAACAAGACAAGGGTGTCCTCTCTCCCCAATATTATTTGCAATTGTTATAGAAATATTGGCAAATGTTATTAGGGAGGATGAGAGATTGAAAGGAATAGGAGGGGAGAATAAAATAAAAATTAATATGTTTGCGGATGATACTTTATTGACACTAGAAAATCCGAGGGGAAGTATAGAAGAAATAAAACAACATTTGAGAGAATTTGGAGAGAATACAGGGTTACAGGTAAATTGGGGGAAATCAGAAATGATGTTATTTAATTATGATAAAGAAGAAAGGGATGAGTGTAGTTTAAAACTTGATCTGAAAGTTAAAAATATATTGCGCTATTTAGGAGTTTATATTACGAAAGATTTAGAAAAGTTAGAGGAAATAAATTTTAGTAGTTTAAAAAAACAGATAATGAAGAAGTTAGAGGCTTATAGGAAATTAAAGCATTCATGGTTTGGTAGAATAGCGGTTATTAAAATGAAAATATTACGAAAGATTGTTTTTTTTGTTTAGAATGTTACCAATCAAAATAACAGAAGTAGAATTAAGAAGTTGGCAAAGTATGATAAGTAATTATTGTAACGGAGATAGAAAAGCAAGAATTAATAAAACGAAATGGTATAAGATTCAGAGGAAAGGAGGGTTGGGACGCCCGAATATAAAGATGTATTATACAGCTAACCAATTAAGATGCGTTATAAATAGTATAGTAGGGAAAGAGGATTTAGAATGGTTAAAGAAGCAGACAGGAGAAATAGAGTTAGAGTTACGAAATATTTTTTTTAGTAAAATACAAAAGAATCAACTGAAGGATATGGAAAATCCCATCCTAAGGAATATCATAGAAATTTGGGGAAGGTATAAAAAGAAATTAATACCAGGAATTTCTCCTCTAACCCCAGTTGTTTTATTGGAAAACTTCCCAGGTAATTTGAGAAGAGAATTGGAAGGGCCACTGAAGGAAAAAAAAATAATTAAAGTGAAAGACTGGCTAAAGAGACTGGTTAATAAAAAGCAAATAGAAGAAGTTCTAAGAGGGCAAAAGAAATATGGTTTAAGTGTTTACAATTGGAACAATGGACACAGAAATGGAAAAAGAAAAATAAGGATTGTAGAAAGGAAACAAGATTTGAAAAGCTAATTGAGTCAAGAGCGAAGAAGGGGAAAATAAAAGTAAAAAAGGTATAATAAGTGAAATATATAATATATTGTTAGAGGAGGGAGAGTCACAAGAAATTTTGAAAACAATCTGGGAAGAAGATTTAAAAATTCAAATCACTGAGGATAGATGGGGGAAGTTATGGGAACTAAGAACTTTAAAGTTGTTATCAATAAGGATAAAAGAAAATCATTATAAAATAATCTGGAGATGGTATCTCACTCCTGTAAGATTACATCAGATAGATAAGAAAATGTCAAAGCTATGCTGGAGGGGTTGTCAGGAAGTGGGGACTTATTACCATATGTGGTGGACATGTGAGTATGTAAAAAAAAATTGGAAAAGAGTTTTTAAAGAAATAAGTGAAATATTGGGTAAGAATGTGGATGCAAGTCCAAATATAGCTTTATTGGGGATGTTTGATAAAGAATATGGGAATAATAATATAAGATAATTGATAAACAACCTCCTGACACCGGCTAGATTAATGATAGCTAAAAGTTGGAAAATACAAGGGAATTATAGTACAGAAGAATGGTACAAAGGAGTGTGGGATATTGCAATTAATGATAGATTAACATGTAAAATTAAAGTTAGGATGGGATTAGCCAAAAAGAATGATTTTGAAAGTATTTGGGGATCATTTATAGAATATGTTTTAGTAAAGGGGAGAGGTTGTACACCTTCAAAAGAATCACTGCAATTTTGGAAAAATGTATAATATAACAGAGCAAGGAAGGTATCAAGGGTAGGGGAGCACAGGGGGGATGTGGAGGTTTTGTTTATGTATTGTGTTATTTTATGTATTATTTGTTGAAAACTAAATAAAATTATTTTTTTAAAAAAGAATAATAAGCATAATGCTATCTTACACTAGGGCTGTGCATGCACCCCCGATTGACCTTGGGGATCATTTCGGAGCCCCCGAAACAGCTCGATTCAACTCGGGGTGTTTCGGGGGTTGCCCGCCTCACCTCGCCCTTTGCCGAGGCTGAGATGAGATTCGGGGCCCTGAGGCAACTTGGTCTTGCCGGTCCCTGGGTGCTGGCCATGCAGCCAGCACCCAGGAAAGCCAATAGCAAGGCTGGCAGTGAGTCCATTGGACCCACCTCCCTCTCCCCGCTCTCCCTGCTTACCTGGTGCCTCCTTGCTGGTGGCCACCGCATGGCCAGCCACCCTCCTCACCGGCACCACCAGCCACCCTCATGGCCGGCCACGGCCACCACATGGCCGGCACTGCCAGCCGTCCTCATTCCCGGCACCTCCAGCTGCCCTCGTTGCTGGTGCCGCCAGCCGTGGCCACCGCATGGCCAGTGCTGCTGGCCGCCCTCAATCCCAGTGCCACCAGCCACTCTCAATCCTGGTGCCCGGCACATCACTTACTGCAACCAGGAAACGCAATGATCAAATGAGAACCAGGCTGCGTTCCCGTGATATCTTGAAATCGCGGCCTGGTTCTCATTGGAGCGCTGGGGTTGAGGGTGGCTGGTGGCGGCTGGCGGCACTAGGATTGAGGGTGGCTGGGTGCACCGGCCATGCGACGGCTGCCACCAGCAACACCAGCAAAAAGGGCAGATGGCGGTGCCAGCCATGCAGCGGCCGGTGAGGAGGGTAGCAGGCCATGCGGCAAGGAGGCAGCAGATAAGCAGGGAGAGGGAGGTGAGGGCCCAGCGCAACTCTGAATTGGTCCAAGGCACCTTGAAGCTTTGGTGCTGGTAAACTTTGGCTTTGAGGTGCCTCAGGGTGACCCAGAACCAACTCAGAACCGAAGTGAGGCAGCCGAATCAGCTCGCCTCGCCTCAATTTCACGGGTTCAGCCCGGCACAGCACTATCTTACACCATGAGCATTCAAAGCTACTACAGAATTGAGCATAGGAAGCTACTTTAAATCTAGTGGAGGCTGGAGGCTCTGATTTTGTGGGGCTGTGAATCCATTCTGGCATTCAGTCAGAACCAGCCAGAACTCTAAAGGGGCTATCTGAGGTGCTTTACCCCTATCACCAAAATAGGATAAGTACATTGAGTAGCGTTCTGGTTGGCTTTGACTGAAACCCAGAATGGATTCACAGCCCCACCAAATTCAGAGCCACCAGGCTCCACTGCCATCATGTCAGAATATATATCCATCAAGCCCTGCATTATCTAGCCTGAGAAGCAGTGGCACTCCAGATCTCAGGGAGAGTTTGATTTCATCATTTGCAATCTGATCCTTTTAACTAGAGATACCTGAGGTCAAATCTGGGACGTTCTGCACACAAAGCATGTGCTCTGCTATTGAACTACAGCCCCTTGTAACTGCATCCAATATTCTTATTTTTTATTATAGTATTTGTCTTTGTGACATATTAAAATACAATGCAAAATGAGAAAAATACAATTACAAGAGAACACAGACCAGCAAAGATAAACTAATAAAATCAAGCCCAGATGGGTCTTGAAATGTGAACAGCCAAGAAACTGAGAAGCCTTAGAAACATTAAAGACCCTAAATGCCACAGAAAATGAACACCTTCAGTGGGTCCCACCCCCTGCCCTCCACAAGCCCCCTCCCTAAGCTCCACCCCCTTTGCAACTCAAGGGGGAATCCCTTTGTTATCTCGGCCAAGTCCCTTCCCGCACCACTCCTGCACTGATCAGGATGCAGCAGCACAGGAAGGTGCTACTTGATCAGGCTGGCATTTGCTGGACCTGGCCAGCTGTGTCCTTTCCCAACCTATTCCTAACCCAATCCAGCTGCAAGCATGACAGCAAGCAGGCACTTGGCACGCATTTATATGAGTCGGCTCCTGCAAGCACCACAGAGTTGCTTTCCATGCGGAGAGAGGCACGGAGCCCTCCCCCCCCACACACATATACATTAGGGGTTGTCCCCTCTATCCTAGAAAGACTTCTTTGTTTTCCCAGTATTTTAGCATTATAGCAACCTAGTCTTTTAGCTCTGCTGTTTTAAATCTGTATTTTAAATCTTTACATTGATGTGACATTTTATTTGTGGTTGTACTTTTATATTTTTGTTTTAAGCTTTCATATTTTATATTTTATGCTGTACCTTACGGTTTTAATTTTTGTGAACTACCCAGAGAGCTTTGGCTATTGGACGGTATAGAAATGAAATGATAAATAAATAATAAATAGGGAAGGAGGAGGAATGACTGAGGAGTTTTTGTCTCCTTTTCGTACTTTTTGTCTCCTTTTCATCTTTGTACTTTGCCTCTGAGCCCATCTAGCTTGTTCAGGGGCAGGAACTGAGAGGCTTGTGGATGTGGAAGATCCACATCCTGTCCTGTCCCCTCTCCACCCACTGACATGACCCCTTTCCATCCTCAGCAGAAGATTAATGAATGTGCTAGAACTGGAGTGGGGGACTTGGGGCCCTGAACTCACATCATCTGGGGCTCACGGAAGTTAGAGTGAAACGACATCTGGAGGGCCACAGGATCCCCACTCCTCTGTTAGGAGCCTTCAGACTGAAGTATCCTCAGTCTGTCAGCAAAAGTAACACAATATCTCAGCCAACATATATTCCCAAAATCATGTTTTCCTAGACCAATGTGAATGATGCTGGTTTTAACCTATAGAGCCTTATGCAGCTCAGGACCACATTACGTGACAGAGCGCCTCTCCCGGCATGAATCTACCTCTACACTATGCTCATCATCTAAGGCCCTCCTCCAGGAGCCTCCACCAAGGGAGGCTCAGAAGGTGGCAACAAGGGAGAGGGCCTTCTTGGTGGCAGCCCCCCCAATTATGGAATGAACTCCCTTTCTAAGCCTGCCTGGTGCCAACACTGTTATCTTTTCAGTACCAGGTTAAGTCCTTCCTTTACTCCCAAGCATTTGGCAGCATATGATACTATTTTAATGAGGTCATGGGATGTTGGTTGGATGTGTGTGTGTACTCTGTTTATATAATAATAATAATAATAATAATAATAATAATTATTATTATTATTATTATTATTATTTATAACCCGCCTCTCCCTACGGATCGAGGCGGGGAACACAATACACATACAAGCATGACAAAGTTTAAAAAAAATTAAAACAAGAGAAACACATCATTAAAACATTTAAAATTCATCCGGATAGGCCTGCCGGAAAAGAACAGTCTTCATGACTCTCTTGAATTCGTGAAGACTGTCAGTTTGTCTAACCTCCTCCGGCAGACCATTCCATAATCTGGGAGCCATAGAAGAGAAGGTCCTCTGGGTAACACTCACCAGCCTAGTTCTGGCTGGCTTGAGTACGTATATTTGTAGATCAACTGTTTTTCTATTATGTATAATATATTTTCTAAGGTTTTTAATCTTTGTAAACCACCCAGAGAGTTTTGGCTATTGGGTGGTATAGAAATGTCATAAATGAAATTAAATGAATGGGGAAACTGGCAAAGGAGAATCAGCAGATAGTGCAAAAGTACATTTAACTCCTCCCTTGTCCACCCACTCTTCCCGCTAAATGCACCCCTTCCTTACCCCAAACATACAAACAGGTGTTTTATTTGCCAGCCAGATTTATTTCACATTTCAGAGTCTGGCTGGAAGGAGAAACCGTTTAAAATGGCTAGCATTGCAGTGGGAGTACTTAACCCTTCCCCCCTGCTAATTTCCACCTGCAAACAAGTAAGGGAGGGGTTAAGCACTCCCACTAAAAATGGCCCTCACTCCCACATAATCATTAGAATGGAAACAATGGGTCCATTACTTCTTGTTTCCACTCTAACAGAAGATTTCCTGCCCACAGCTCCACCTTCGTGATATAGTGGTGATAATATTAGCCTACCTTATAGGGCTGTCATAAAGATACTAAATTGGAAGCACTCTGAACACTCTGAGGTGCTAAGTAATCATGTTATATGAACAACTCTACTAAAAATCTGTTACACACTTTTAGGCTGCACATGGATACAAATTGAAATTCTACTGAAGTAGCACATGTCAGCACTGGCCGGGTCATGCCCCACAAGCGCTTTGAAGACCCCTGTGCACCATGCAGCCATTGAAAACTTGTGTATTAATGAATCTGAGAGCTAAAAGGTTTTGACACAAATTATGATAAAACCAGCCGAGCTAACAAGCTGATGTAAAGCAGCTTACAGTAAAGGCAGAAATAGCTATTAGGGTTAAAAGGAATATTGTTGACAGAATTCAGTGATAGTCCCTTGAGTGATGAGAGACACAAGACTAGAACAAGCCCTGGGGAGAATTCACATAACACTCAGTAACCAGTAGAAAGCTTCCAGTTGGCAGCTGCATTTGTGTGTTTCCTTGCTGTGCTCTTGTTTAGATCATAGTAAGAAAATTCCTGAGGAAATCACATTGTAGTCAATGTGCCTGCCTGGGAACATGTGGCCCATCCACAGGCAAAGTACAGTGGTAGGTATGCAAAGTCTGTGATGAATAGACATAAAGAAACATTGCTGAGGAGTATATTCCAAGGGCTGATTGAGAGAACAATTCTATGCCCCCTAAACAGTATCGGGTAGGGGAAGGCATAGGATGTTTCAGATTCCTGGATCTGAGGCCAGAGGCAGGGCTCCAATCTCAGACCCAGGAGTCCGAGCTCACCACCCCCTCCCCTGCCCCCTCACAGCCAGCATGGAAAGAACCATGCCAACTATCTCTCCAAAGCCACAAATGTGACCTTGGCGTGGAGAGAAAAAAAGCATGCCAGTGGATGGGGGCAGGACAAGGGACTGGAGAAGTGGGGATATGAACTCTCCCCCACCATCCACCATCCTCCATCCCTCCCCCCTCCCTGATGACTCAGCTAAATGGACAAAATCACCCAAATGGCTAAAATGGACATCACAGGTGGGGGAGCACAGAGGCAAAGATCATCTCCATGCTGTTCTCACTCTGCAATGGATTTCTGTCAGCCTCCACGTTCAAAGACTTATGGGCATCCTGATAGGATTGCACTCTAATTACGTGAATAGTATGGCAGCCATTTCTCTGCCTGTTTTCCTCAGCCATTGTCAGCAGTCGTCAGGGCAATGTTAGCATGGAAATTAATTGTGATAACTGGCCAGTCCATGTGCTTTCTTCTTGTAGCTATTACCAGAGCAGCAAGAAGATGCTGTGCAGGAGACACTGGTGCTGCTGCTGCTGGAGATACTGTTGGAGCTAGGGGTAGGGGAGAAATACATTTGGTTCACATTTGGGGATGCAATCTTGTGGGGACGCCAGGCAATTTCACGCCGGCTGGGAAGGAGCAGGCCGAAGGAGGAGGCTGATCATGCCGGCCCAGCCGAAGGAGGAGGCCAATTGCGCCAGGCCGAAGGAGGAGGAGATCGTGCATTTTTATCCTTTACTTTGTTGATACACAGCTTTACATCTCCAGTTTATACATATAGAGATCTGCTGGTTTCATGACAGTTTGCTCAAATGGGGTGAAATGGATGGTTGCTCTTCCTATGAGAACACCCCACCCCAATTTCACCCCATTTCAGCAAACTGTCAGGGAACCAGCAGATCTCTATTTTTATAAATTGGAGATGCACAGTTGTCCATCAGCAAAGTAAAGGATAAAAGATCTGCACATTTGTGGAGGAATATGTGCATTTGTGGAGGGATCTACTTCAAACTTGGCATGCCTAAAGCCCTACTTAAGAGCTATCATGGTGCCAAGTTTCATCTCTTTATCTTTAAAAATGACAGAGCTGTAAGCATTTTGGTTAATTTCAATTGACTATAATACAGCGGTTATCCAAAAACAGTGTGGTTCTTTGATGGATAATCTGAAAAAGTGGAACAAGGGAGCTGCTCCAAAAATCGAAGTGGAGAAGCCCCTCAACAGAGCTCTGCTTCAAATTTCAGAGCAGAGCAGACCCGCTTCGCAGACCCCTACTGCTGCAAGGCTTTATTCTGATTTTACTTTTATATTGTAGTTTCCAACTTTTTAATTTTATATTTTGTTTTATGTGATATTTCCTGGTTTTAATAGCTGTGGGCTGCCCAGAGAGCTTTGGCTATTGGGCGTTATGGAGATGTAACAAATAACTAAAATAAATGTAGAGCCGGAAAGCCTCAGCGAAGGAACAGAGACAAAATCCAATCAGGAATGCTTACTTAAAAAACAAGGCCTTGTCTTGACAGATGAACAAGCCCAGGAAGGGCCTGAGTGTAGTGACAGAGTGCAGGCGTTGCATGCAAAGGTCCCAGGTTCAGTCCCCACCATCTCTAGGGACATATCTACACCTTATGTCAAATCATTATGACTGTGGAATAAAAAGCTGGATATAACACTATGAAAGCAGCATATGGAACATGGATTGTGCACTTCAATACCGCTATAAAGCGGTAGTGTAGATCAAGCCTAGGTAGAACTGGGGAAGACTCTTGCCTGAAATCCTGGGGAGCCACTGCCAGCCACTAGAGACAGTACTGAGCTAAATGGACCAATGCTCTGACTCAGTATAAGGCACCTTCCAATGTGCCTTCCTAGGAATGGGCCAAGCAAGCATCCATGAGGGAGTTCCATGGGGAGGTGGTTGCATGCACACTGTGATGGGTTACCGTTTGGAAAAGGGTCATCTGTATTAATTCTGTGCTTTCTTTTTTTTTAAGAAATGTGAGATGAAAAAAGTTAACTGACCAGGAATTGTACAGATTATCCATTGAAAGCTTTTGGATTTCCCTTTCTGAGGGGCTTCTGAATACTGTGTATGTATTCAATAAATAAATTCTAAATAAATAAAAATCTCAGAAGTATTCAGTACAGCTTCCAGCACAGAAGTCTATCTACAGACATTTAAAAGCCCATTATATTAATTTAATGTATTTATTTATCTCACACTTTCTACCCTGCTGTTCTGCCCAAATGGATCCCCGAAGCAGTTTACGATCAATAAAACATCAAAATATAAAAATACAAGATAAGATTGGCAGGAGCATAACGAAAATAAAACCAAGAGCTAAAAAATACAGCCAAGGTAAGAGAGATGAGACCACAAAATTCTAAAACTGCCCAATTAATTTATAGCAAGGTACAACGAAAATGTGTTAGAATCCAGTATATCTCCAACAGGGATGCAAGCAAAAAGAGTGTCATGTTTAAAAATGGCTACAACCCAAGGGACAGGTTATGTTATCGAGTTACATAATTTCCACGGGGACATCTTACACCTGTCTTCTTGCAGCTTTATTCAGCAAATTAACAAGATACCCTCTAGCTCTCTGGGATATTGTTGTGGGATATTCAGCCTTATTGGCAGTGCAAACAGTTCAACCTGTCTGAGGTGAAATGGGAGTTGGGATATTGTCTCTTGATGAGAGTGTTAAGTTACAATAATAAGAAATGAAACCTATTCATGGAAACAAAGTCAAAGGTAAGCCAAGTCGGCTAATGTGCATACAATCGTTCTACAATTTCACCAATGATAAAAAGAGGTCTGCCGTGTGTTTAGGGTTTACTGAGGTTCCCACTTTTAGTTAGTTGTTACTTCAAATGGCTGTAGATTGTGAATAATAACAAAAACAATAACAATAATAATAACAACATACCTGAAATGTATTTTAGGAGCTGGCTCTTTGCTTGAGCAGAGCTACATTTTTGAACCATGCTTTATTGATGACTATCCAAACAACTGCCCTGGTGAGAATTCCAGATGATGATGAGCTGGGCATGGCACAGAACTTATCTAAAGAGTCAACACTTATACAGGGTTGTAAATCAGTTTCTTCGCTGGTGCATCCCTAATGACAGGGTAGAGTGAGAATACTTATACTGTGTACAAATTCTCCCGTCACAATGATGAATAGCATCTACTCACACATTTCCTTCCCTTAAATAAAAAGTTGAAGAACAGGTGTATAAATGTAGATTTTGCAAGGACTAGAGTGTCCTCTAGCCACAGGAACACCTGCCTTTAACTGAGGTCAGACCATTGGTCCATATAGCCCAGTATTGTCAACATTGACTGGCCTTGGCTCTGCAGGGCCAGATCTACACCAAGCAGGATATAGCACTATGAAAGTATGAAAGTGGTATATGGTATATGTCATGAGCCCCAACAGTTGTCAGTGCACTTCAATACCGCTATAAAGCAGTAGTGTGGCTCCTGCCTCCTATATACCACTTTCATACCTCTTTCATAGTGCTATATCCTGCTTGATGTGGATTAGATCCAGGTTTTCAGGCAGGCTTCTTTCCCATCCCTATCTTGAGATGCCAGGGACTGAACCTGGGACCTTCTGCATCCAAAGCAGGTGCTATATCAAACTGAGCTATGGCCCCCTCCAGCCTCCTAAGTTAGACAACACCTTCCATACTTCATGACCTCATGCAGGGGTGTCGCTAGGCTGGAGCCTATGGCCCACATCTGTTTCCTAGGGCCCCAGGTCTCATCTTCAGAGCCTCAAGTGTCCATTAGTGCCAATGGAAGGTTGTTTCTTAACTTAATTGCCATGCAAGGGGCACTTTTCAAGGAGAATTAACTCTCTCCTCCCCATATCCCAGAACACTCACACACACACACACATCTTTTTCTGCATGGCATTAAGCTTTTTTAAAAAAACAAAAAACGTTTTCCATTGGTTTGGAATGGTCTAGGACAGGGTGCAAATTAATTGATTTTTTTTTTATTTTATTTGAGATTATTTGGATGAGAAATTAATTGTCTGGCTTTGCCACCAAAATTTATGCAGATTTGTGTCCTATGGGCCTGGGCCCCAAATCCTTTAAGTGCTTAGCAACAGCCCTGCCTGCCTGACACCAAATTATACAGATTATAATGTGTCTGTAGCAGAAAGTAGGAAAGTATCCATGAACAGAACATTTAGCCATCCATGGGATCTGCCTTGAAAGGTCAGCCCCAGCAGCTAATGAATCCCAGATGTGCTCTAAATCTCATTCATTATTTTTATTCAACATGCAATTTATTCAGGCTATGATTAAAACTACACTAATGAAGGTAGGATCAGCACAGGAAAAAAAAATAAGGGAGCTGGGACTGATCATCATGGAAGGGAGAAATGTGTGCAGAGCTATAGCCAAAGGAAGGAAACAGGTCCATTTCTTGGGTGTAATATAGCCAGGTTGCCCTGCTGATTAACAAAAGCTCTAACCATAGTGTGCCATAAATGATGTATCTCAGGTACAGTGCTTTGTTAGAAAGTGCTATATAAATTATTATTCTTATTTTGTCTCTTTCTCGCTCGTGGCAGTTTTTCCAGACGGACATGACGGGCTTTGCCAAGTCATGCTGTCTTTTACAGATTCAGGAATTTCTTGACAATTGAGCATGTTTTAAGTATGATGCTTTCGGGATGTTGATGTGGATGTATTTTGGTAGACCTAGTTTCTGAAGGTTTTCTATATAGTTTTTTGATGTGACTAACAGAAAAATTGTGACCTTTTCCTGTTGCCATAGTTCTTTGACTTCCATGGCCAGTGGTGTATATTTGTCTATCTTTTCTTCTTCCTTTTCAACAACATTTTTGACATTCGGTATTGCTATGTCGATGAGGTATGTGTGTTTTTCTTTTTTGTCTATGACCATTATAATTTTGTAGAATGTTGGAAGGCATGTTATGGGTCTGTAGTTAGCTGGGTTTGAAGTATCTGGAGTTTTTGGTTTAATGTAGATTTTGCCTTCAGTTAGGAATAGAGGGAATAGGTGTGGGTATTCTATGACCGTGTTGATCTGTTGAGTGAGGTATTCGTGTGTTGATGTAAGCTGTTTGTACCAGACGTTTTGTATTTGGTCTGGGCCGGGTGCTTTCCAGTTGTGTGTCCTTTGTATTGTTTCCTTCAGTTCCTCCAGAGTTATTGTATACTCTGTTTGCTGTGGTAGTTCTCTCTGTCTTTCTACTTCTTGTCTTATCCAGTTTGTGCTTTCTTTGTGTTGTACCAGTTCTGAACAGATATTTTTCCAGAATGTGGTTATTTCTCCTATAGTTATTATTGGCAACTGTTATTTGTGCATCAAAAGAGAAAAGTAAGATCCTGGCCCTATGCATGTATAACCAGACGTCTCGTGGATTTCAGTGACACTCACAGTGTATAGGATTGCATCACACCTCACCTGTGCACTTCACCTTAGATTGCAAACTTTGCAATGTGCTCTACATTGAGCTCCCCCTGAAGGGTGTCTGGAAACTTCAATTGGTGCAAAATGTGGCAGCTAGGCTGCTACGCAGAGTGTAATATCACGACCACATTACACCTGTCCTGAAAGACCTGGGCTTTCCAGGTCCAATTCAAGCTATTGGAGCCTATCCACATTGCCCTTCAACTGACTGATATTCTGTTTAAAAACGTGTTTGTTTTTTTAAGTCGTTTCATTACGTGGTAGGACACACTAAGCATTACTTACGTTTCATAATGACTGCTACCACCATCCTGAAAGCATTCAGTGGTGTCACACAGGGTTGTTTCTGTGTTTTTCAGGCTGCTTGAGTTACCGAGACGGAAGTGGGCAGGTCAAGCAGCCTGCAAAACAAAAACGAAAGAAGAGACCCAGAATTAACCCTGTAATACACCAGTGAACACGGAGGTAGCAGTCACTATGAAATGTAAGTACTGCTCAGTGTGTCCTAGCACATAATGAAACAACTTAAAAACCATGTTTTTAAACAGAATATAAGTCGTTTTAAAGACAATATGGATAGGCACTTGGTTTTAACTAGGGATGTGCATCGTATCCAATTCCGATACCGATTAAAATCGGAGGAAGTCAGACATCTGATTCACGATTCCAATGCATTCCCTTGGACATCTGATTTTTTCCATTGTCTTCAATTTTAATCAGACAAAATCAGAAAATCGGACACCATTTTGAATGATTTTCCCCATAGCCTAGTATTGTTACAAAAATGCCTATAACTTTTTTATTTTAAACGATAAAAGCATGAAACTTGGCCACATTGCAGATGGGTTAGAGTTACTTCTGTGTGAGAAATTTCAGAAAGATAGCTCCAGGTATTTTGTGGTGATGATTTTTTTACTAACAAAACAGGAATGCTTATAACTTTTTTATTTTTAAAGATCCACACATGAAACTTTGCCACATTGCAGATGGTATATTGGGACTTGTGCATGTGAAATTTCAGAAATATAAGTGCTTGCCTTTGGTGGCAATTAATTTTTGAAAAATGGGTAGCAGTGGGGGAAATACAATTATGCCTTCAACTTTTTTTATTTTTAAAGATCCAAACATGAAACTTGTCCACATTAGAGATACCACTTTGGATGACATGTGTGAGAAATTTCAGAAGCATAGCTTCAAGCATGTAGTGGCAAGATATTTTGGGAGAAATGAAGAGAGAAATGCATTTAACATTTTTATTTTTAAAGATAGGAGCATGAAACTTGCCCACATGGCAGATGGATTTGAAGTACTTATGTGTGAGAAATTTCAGAAAGATAGCTCCAGGCATTTTGTGGCTATGAATTTTTTACTTTAAAAGTTTCAAAAGTTTCAAAATGGTGGGTTTGACAGTTGTCAAGTTGCACCCCTCTCCCCCACCTCCTCCCACCTCTGTTAGCTGTCAAATCCACCATTTTGAAACTTTTGGAACTTTTAAAGTAAAAAATTCATAGCCACAAAAAGCCTGGAGCTATCTATCTGAAATTTCTCACACGGAAGTAACTCTAACCCATCTGCAATGTGGCCAAGTTTCATGCTTTTATCTTTTAAAATAAAAAAGTTATAGGCATTTTTGTAACATAATACTAGGATATGGGGAAAATCATTCAAAATGGCGTCCGATTAAAAAATAGGACGTCCGATTTTAATATCGTTATCCGATACAATACAATGGACCTCTGATTTTCCGATACAATATTTTTCTAAATATGAAGTTCCGATTCCGATACAATTTTTTGTGTCCATGCACATCCCTAGTTTTAACTTTTAAAGCCCTAAAGAGCTTAGGACCTGACTATCTAAGGGACCACCTGTCTCACTATGAACCTGCCTAGGTATTATGACGTGTATGCAGGAGATGCCTTCTTGAGGGCACCATTATCTACAGAAGCCTGTTTGATGGATAAGCATGAAAGAGCTTTCTCCTATGTTGCCCCCAAAATATGGAATGTGCTCCTTCAAGAACTGTGATTGGCCCCCATTCTTGTGAAGATGCTCTTTAATGTAGTTTTGTTTTATTTAATTACTGTGTTTAATGTTCTTGTTTTTATTGTTTTAAGGGTTGTTTTAAATTGTTATATACCGCCTTTATAAGTTTCAAACAGATAAGGTGGTATGTACAAGTTAATAAATAAATTATTAGATAAATTGGACTCCCATCCCTTGCTTTCTTTGTGACTGGAGCAAATTTGGGTTTAAACACCCAGAACTGCTACTACCATTAGTAACATGAGGCTCTGAGTCCAGAGTTAAACATGCCTCCCATTGGTTAGGTGCTGAATAGCCATATACTCTCTATTTTCAGCACAAAAGACATAGGCATCTTCATTTGGAATACTGAGGAAGAAGGTCTAGAATAGCCAAAGCATATTCACCATGAATAATGTTGTTCTCCATAAGTTTGGAGAAACAAGAGACATATTGTGATTCCTTTTTTTCCTGAACCAATAGACATGCATTTTAATGCACTAGCCTTGGGAACTAAAATTATTTCTTTATAACATATAACTAATGGGTTGCTAATAGCATTTAAAAAAAAAAAACCTGACAACTGAACAAGTTATAACTTGCTTGTGGCATAAAAAAAAGTGTTTCTTATTATGTAATTTTTTTTTTGAAAATGACCTAGTTTTATTGATGTGTTTCTAACGCTTGAATTTGAGTGATATGTGCCTGTCTTTCAATTGGGTATTTGGTAAAGACATACTAAGACATACTAAGATGTGGGCCTTCTCTGTGGTGGCTCCTCAATTGTGGAACGATCTCCCCGACGAGGCCCGCCTGGCGCCAACATTGTTATCTTTTCGGCGCCAGGTCAAGACTTTCCTCTTCTCTCAGGCATTTGGCAATATCTGAGGAGCCTGGGTTTGTTTTGTTTTGTTTTTGTAGTTTTTTGAAGTGTTGAAGTGGTTTTTAAATATAAAGATTGTGTGTATGTTGTATGTTTTTGCTGTTTTAATTTTTGTATATTGTTTTTAATTGTTTTTAATCCTATGTAAACCGCCCAGAGAGCTTCGGCTATGGGGCGGTATACAAATGTAATAAATAAAATAAATAAATAAATAAATAAGATGACAACGGCTTTCCTCAAAAACATTACCTTGGAATATTAGCACAGATTGTACGAAGTTACATGTTAAAACTGTAAGATTGCTAATTGTTAACCTTGATGTTCAGCTGCATGCTTTTATACATGGTACATTTCTGCTTGACAGTCAGTGCATATAGTTTTAGTAACTACCAACTCTTGCATTCCAGAGTCAGAGAGTACTACTCTTGTCTCTAAGACATCTATATTTTTCTCCACAGTGAAGTAAGCACTTTTAGACACAATGGACAAAATCCTTCAGCCTTTTCCTCTTCAGTGGTTGCGCTGAGATCAACAGAACTTCAAACAAATTCAAGCCTATCTTTACATTGATTTCTCATAGGGGGAATCTACACCATCCATTTATTCCAGGATTGTATCGCAGTCATCTCTTACAGGCAACATGACGTTCACTTGTTCCTGCAGTGAGCTCAGGACCACCTCTCAGTTATTCAGGAATATCACTGACTGCTTTTGTCATGTTTTTTTTGCTCTCTTGCTACAATCCCGAAGTCTGTGGCTGGTGTGCCCCCCCCTTTGCGAAGCTGTTGCTGTTTGGCACTCAGCAAACATCCAAACAGCTGCCAGTGGTGTGTCCAGAGGTTTTGGAGGCATATGGGAGTGGACCTGGCCGCCATTTTCGCCACATGTTTTCCTTTTTTTTTGTAATATTTTATTTTTCAACATAACACAACATAAAACAACATAAAATACAATACATAACCAACATACCCCCCGTGCACCCCTCCCCCCAGGAGACCTTCAATTATTCATTATTCATCTTTCCAGAATTGTAAAGACTCTTTTGAAGGTATTTGCCCCTTCCCTGTTCTTAATACATATTCCAAAAATGGGCTCCATATATCTCCAAAATCATTCTTACTGGATATTCCCCTCTTTATTTTCATTTTACACGTCAGCTTATCATTAAGTACCATATCCCATATTTCTTTATACCATTCTTCTATAGTATATATCCCTTGCCCTTTCCAATTTTTAGCAATCATTATTCTGACGGGAGCCAGGAGGTTGTTTATCAATTCTCTCTTGCTTATATTCTCATTTCCTTTATCCCATATTGCTAGTAGAGCCAGTTTGGGCTTAATTCCAGTTTACTTCCAATTATTTCACTTATTTCTTTGAACACCCTTTCCCAAATTTTTTGTACATATTCACAGCTCCACCACATATGAAAATAAGTTCCAACCTCCTGACATCCCCTCCAACAATTCTTGGACACTTTTTTATCTATCTGATGAAATCTTACCGGTGTTAAATACCATCTCCATACTGTCTTATAATAATTTTCCTTAATTCTAATAGACAACAGCTTTAACATTCTTGCATCCCATATCCTCCCCCAGTTATGTTCATTAATTTGTTCCTTTACATCATCTTCCCAAATCTTTTTAATAATTTTAAGAGAGTCCTGATAATCATCTTCCTCTGTCAATATTTTGTATATCTCACTAGTCAAACCTTTTTTAATTTCAATTTCTTCCTTCTTTCCTCTTGATTCAATTAAATCTTCGAATCTTGTATTATTTCTACATTTCTTATTTTTCATTTTCCATTCCTGTGTCCATTTTTCCAATTGTAAACATTTGAACCAAGCTATCTTTTGTCCTTTTAATAACTCTCTAATTTGCTCCTTATCTATCATTCTTTCCATCCAATTCCTTAACTTAATAATTTCCTGATCCTTCAGACTCCCTTCCAACTCTACTTTTAAATTCCTTGGGAAGTTTCCCACTACTACCACTGGGGCGAGTGGAGAGTCTCCTGGTATTAACTTTCCTTTAACTTTCTCCCAGATCTCTAGAATATTTTTCAGCAACGGGTTGTCCAGTCCCCTCAAATCTTTATTTTTAATTTTAATAAAAAAAATATTTTGCAATTTGAAATCTAGTTCCCCTGTTTGCGTTTCTAACCATTCTAAATCTTCCTCCCCTAATATACTATTTATAACATATCTTAACTGATTAGCAATATAATAATTCTTTATATTTGGAAGTCCCAAACCACCTTTCTTTTGTGTCTTATACCATAACCCTTTATTAATCCTAGCTCTCTTATCTCCATTGCAATAAGCGTTAATCATATTTTGCCAGCTCTTTAACTCTACTTCCGATATTTTAATCGGCAGCATTCTAAACAAAAAATTAATCTTAGGTAATATCTTCATTTTAATAACTGCTATTCTACCAAACCAAGAATGTTTTAATTTTCTATATACCTCTAACTTTTCCCTTACCTGTTTTTTCAGACTTGCAAAATTAATTTCCTCTAACCTATCTAAATCTTTTGCAATATTAACTCCTAAATAACGTCTTATATTTTTAAGCCTAAGACCTAACTTAACTTTACCCTCCTCCATCTCCTCCTTGTTATAATTAAATAACATCATTTCTGACTTCCCCCAATTAACTTGTAAGCCAGTAATCTCCCCAAATTCTCTCAAATGCTTCTTAACCAACTCCCCACTCTCCAGGGGATCTTCTAATGTCAGTAATGTATCATCCGCAAACATATTCATTTTAATCTTCTCCTTCCCTCCTATCCCCTTCAATCTTACATCCTCCCTTATAACATTTGCCAAAATTTCTATCACTATTGCAAATAAGATCGGTGAAAGTGGACATCCTTGTCTAGTTCCTCAAGCTATTGTAATCTGTTGCGTTAACCCATCATTAACCATTATTTCTGCTTTATTATTTTTATACAGCTGATCCGTCGCTCCCATAAATTTATCTCCAAGCCCAAATGTTTTTAAAATTGTTTTAAGTGCTGGCCATTCCACGCAATCAAAGGCTTTGAATATATCCAATGCTAACAGACCTGCTTTTAAATTCCTTTTTTTAATAATATTAATTATATTTAAAACTCTTCCAATTAAATTAGGCATTTGCCTTCCTGAAATAAATCCACATTGGTCTTTTCTAATATAGCCACATGTTTTTGATGTGTATTGGCGTGTTTTGGCACCAAGATTGTGCATTTGCTTTTAATGCAAACATATCTGTTTGCAGCATTGCATATTTGACGGACTTCCTATTCACCCCATATGTTGCTGTGCATTTGAGTTTGTGCGCATCCCTCACGAGTCATAAAAAACAGCCCCGTAGCTGTGTCATCTACATAGCCCCACCCACTTTTTCCGATCCACATGCGGAAGCACCGTCACAGGGTACACGTCCTCCCACAATAGCACTCCTGAAATTGCAAAAACTTCTCCTATGTGTGCCCCATGAGTGCTGATTGTGGAAGCAGGAACACTCACAATCAACCCTCCTCCATTGCAAAAGGGCTATAGATGTAGAAAGGGTCATATTTGTCTCCTGTTCTTCCTCAAAGAAACAAAGGCTGAAATTTTAACTTCACAACAAGCCTGTGGGTTAGGTTGAGTTGAGAGACAATGACTTACCTGAGGCTATCCAATGAACATCATGGATGAGCAGGGATCCAAACCTCAATTTCCCAATCCAGTGCTCTACTGCCATGTTGTCTGGCCATACACACTACCCAGATTCTACAGTAGAGGAATCACAAGCAAGGACCCACTTTCTTACAGCTGATGTAACATCCAAAGTTCTGGATACAGCCACAGCTGGTGTATCCCTCAATTTCCTCCTCCTTGATGATCTTATTAAAAAGACAAGGGAAGAAATGCTATACAAATGCAGACTTATCTAAATTTATCCCATTCAAAAGAGACATATTCTTCTCCCATCCTTCCATTTCAATATTAAACATTTCCAATATGCTATACATAGCAAGGTCTCTATGCTTGCTGAGGCAAGATACAAATATTTTAATTTTTCCCACAGCTGGCAAAATGGGACTTGCCCCTTTATCATGGGAATGAAATTTTGTGGATGTTTTGAACAGCAGGGTGGGGGGAATTAAAGGAACCCAGAACAGCAAAGATGTCTTCTACGTGCAGATAAATTCATTATATTGAAGCAGGATTGCCATTTTGGCTGAGATACTTCTCTGGACTATACCCATCATAATGGTTAATCCAGCCATGATGATGACTAGTACTGTTTATATGAATTGAGGTGCTGTGTGAGCATTAAAATGTAGGGTCTCTGAGTCTATCTACACTACTGCTTTAAAACGGTTTAAAACGGTTTATAACAGTTTTGATAACTGTTGGGACCCAGGACACAGTCCATATACAGTTTTCAAAATGTTTTCAAAGTGTTTTATCCTGCTTGGTGTAGATAGGCTCTCTGTCTACAAAGAAATCGGGGGGGGGGGGGATGGGTGAGACTGGTGATGTTCTCAAACACACAGCTTTGGACCCTTTCTGCTCTGGGTGGTGCTCCCCATTATAGACAGAGACATAGTGCAAAGACATACCATATCGATGTTTTGATAAATTGCCCCCATTTGTGCAACCGCATGCACACCACCACCACCCAGGTGCAAACTGTATAACATAGCCACCCCTAGGGTAGCAATGCCTTGGATTTGTATCTCTAGAAAGAGACTTTGGCCTTTTCTACATCTAGGGGCGTAGCTGGAGGGAAGGGGAGGATCGCGGACTTACCTGCTTCTGCGATCCTCTCCCAGCTGCTATACACCTGCGCAACATCCCAAAAGGAAAGAGGAACCTAGCAGCCGCCTTTTTTATTTTTTTTTAGAAGAGGAGCCAGTCGCACGGCCTTGATCCTGCAAAAAAGTAAATAACCCCCCCACCACCACCAAACTCCATTCCAACCACCCCATCATCCCAGGGATAGTGAAATTGCTGCCCCCACCCCCAAAGAGCACGGATCCCCCCCCCGAACAGCTATGTTTACCCACGAGGAGGCAGGAAGAAGCCAGGATGGGTGATCGTACCCCTGCAGAGCCCGGGATCTTGCCTAGACTGCGGGGAACATCAGGATAACCGAGGACTCGGTTATCCTGGGGCAAGTCTCTGCCCATCCCTGGTTGCCCCCAGGATCCCCTGTGCATCATTTGGATGTACAGGGATGGCCTAGAGATGACCCTGGGATAACTGCATGGTGTAGACATGGCCCATGTGTCAGTAGAGTTCTAGCCACACATCCATGTTACCAGTCCTCTTGAAAAGTTACTGCCGAATCTCATCACTGTGTCCAGTAAAGATGGACGATTAATTCTTACAGCACAGTGTTGCAGAGTTGTCTTTGCGAGAGGGCAGAGTGATGGGTGTTCAGGATGGTCTGCTGATGTAGCAGGAAAATGTAGCATGTGTGCAAAGATCAAGCCACTACCTCCCTTTGTCAGTCCTACGGCAGGGTGAGTACAGGGCCGTGGCTCAGTAATAGGGCATGAGCTTTGCATGTAGAAGGTCCCAGGTTCAATTTCCGGCATAACCTGGTAGAATTGGAAAACCTCCTGCCTGAAACCCTGGAGACCATGGTCTGTCAGTGTTGATGGACCAATGGGCTAGATGGACCAATGGTCTGACTCAGTATAAGGTAGCTTCCGCTGTTCCTAGAGAAAGAGTTTTTTTTTAAAAAAAACACACCCTAGGGGTCCCAGGCTGCTCATGTTTCCCTGCGGCTCCTATTTACATAACAAAAAATAGGCACATGTTAATTGCATTGATGCAATTAATGCCATGTCCAATTTGTCCCTGCTTTTATACTGTATTTTAAATTATATTTTTATACTGGTGTTGTTTTATATTTTTAATGGTTTTGAATGGTTTTAATTTTTGTAAACTGCCCAGAGAGCTTCGGCTATTGGGTGGTATAGAAATGCAGTAAATAAATAAGAATAAAGAAATAAAGAAATAAATGAGAACCACAGTATGGCGTTGATCCAGTGCTGCACAAACCCTGGACAGCTACTCCAGGAGGGGGAAAAGAACCAGTGTAGAAATGTCAGAAAGAAATGGTTTTATCCTACTCTTTTCTCATTTTTCTATAACAGCTTTACCTAGAAAAGGCTGTGGTCGCCAATTATAGCTAAGATTTCTGCCAGACATGGGAACTCTCATTCTTTTGGCACCTCTTCCTCCTTGTGGGTTAAAAATATGGCAAGGTATGCTGCTTTTCTGCAGAGGGAGAAAGTGCCATGACTTATCTCATTCTCTCTGCTCGCTTGTCACATTTGCTCACCTCTCCTTATCACTGAGATCAAACTGACAACATAGACTGGACTAGCTGTGAAAGCTTTTTTCAATTGTTTGAGCTGATTAAGAAATGCAAGCATCCACCTGAAAACAAAACAGTTTTAGAGCAGAGGTAGTTTTGTAGCAGCAGAAGCAGTAATAGTAGTAAAGAAGTCATTGCTATGATCTTGCCTTGATAAGGCTGCCCACAGCTGATAAATGAAACTGTGTATGTAAATAAAGGTCTTCTGAAGTGACCACCTTTTGGTTGATATTTTATTGCTAAACCCATATCCTATGGACTATTAGTTTATTCCCCCAGTTTTAGATTTGCTGGGAGTGGATGTTCTCATTTGGCAGTCATCAAATAACACTCCACACATGCTCAAAGATAGCCCCTTTAAAATGTTTGAGTTCTGCTGAGCTGTGTTGCAAATTAAGCCTGTTTAACAGCAGAATATTCTTTCTTGTGAAAATACTAACTCGGAAACTAAAATCTATATAGATTTTGGAAAAAAGATCCATGATCACACATGGGCAGACATCCACAGGAAAACATTATGTCAGAATTGTGTCTGAGGTTAGGTGGGGTATTCATTAATGGAGATCAGAAAGCTCTCCCATGTCTCTTAGGTCAACGTTCCAGTCATACCACTTTTATCCATCCCCTTTCCGCTCAAAGCAGGGGAACCAGACATCATATTCTACTCTTCTAACTTTGGAGCAGGGTGCTGCCTCAGGATCTGGTTGTAAAATTCAGTACACATATCAGAAGTCTAAAATGATAACAATTAGTGCCCTACAAAAGCTTCAGAAGGAAAACATATACAGCATCAATAAATAGGATTCGCTCATCTCTGTGGCCCTTCCAGAAGATTCACACACAACTACAAAGCTACAGTTTGAAGCACACTTAGTATGTCATCAGCTGAACTTTCTTCAGAATGAACATACGAACATAGGAAGCTGCCCTATACTGAGTCAAACCCTTGGTCTGTCCAGCCCAGTATTGTCGACACTGACTAGCAGCAGCTCTCCAGGGTTTCAGGTAGGAGTTTTTTCCCCTCACTCTACCTGGAGAAGCTGGAGATTGAACTTGGGACCGTCTGCATTCCACACAGGGGCTCTATCACACTGTGCTGTGTAGGATTGGATTATACAATACAGAGTGATCTTATTATGCATTTCCATTAAAATGTATTGTTGTTCTGTTCTATTCATCACAGTTTTGTAAATACTTTCATACTTTAACACGGTCAGAATGCCACAGCTTTTATTCTCCCTCCATTTCCTTAGCAATGAAAGCATAATAAAGGCACTAATGATAGTATAAATGCCAGACCATTAAACTAAGCAATCTAGTGTATTCAAGATGGTTTATGAGGGAGAATATAATAGCAGTGTTGATTTACACTCATTTAACTATGTAAATAATTTACTAATGAGATTTAAATATACCACCATTGTTTTAAAAAAAGAATCTAGCAGCATACAAAGCTTGATGTTCAACCTCCTAATTCCGAGGCACACGCTAATGCTCCATATCACAATAGGGATGTATGAGAATTTTGTTTCAGTTGGTCACTCACTTGAAAAGGCCGTGCTCACAATCCCAAATGCTAACAGGAGCACATATTCTCTGAAAATGTTCACAAATTCCTGGACTTGCCTTCACAGTCACAAAATGTGCACCTCAAAAATGTTCAACTTTCTCAAAAATGTGCAACTTTTCCCATTTGAACAAACAGAAAAAGAGATCACAAATGAGAATGGGAACACACCAAATGAAGCTTTGAAGTAAAGTTTGGAGAATTTTAGCAGGTTCGAGCATCCCTGGTTCTCCCATCCCTATGTGACTCCACACCTTGGAGCCAGAAAAGAAAGGTAGATAACGACCCTGTTCAGATGACATGCTAAGCCATGGTGGTTAAGCATTTTGAGTTAAACATTATGGTTTAGCATATCATGTGTACCATTCCTAACCATGGCGACTACATAACCACAGTTTAAACATGCCCACAAACCATTTACTGCAAAAAGGTTAATGGCCTAACCATGGCTTAACAGGTTGTCTGAACAGCTCACTGTATTTATTTATTTATTTATTTCATTTCTAACCCGCCTCTCCATCCAGATCGAGGCGGGGAACAACTCCAAATACAAATATAAAACAATAAAATAGATAAACCGTTAAAACAGGTAAAAACAAATACATTATTAAAAACATCTTAAAATTAAACTGGATAGGCCTGCCGGAAGAGAACAGTCTTCACAGCTTTCTTAAATTCCAGAAGACTGCTAATTTGTCGAATCTCCTCCGGCAGGCCATTCCACAGCCTGGGAGCGGCAGAAGAGAAGGTCCTCTGGGAAACACTCGTCAGCCTAGTTCTGGCTGACTGGAGTAAATTCTTCCCAGAGGACCAGAGTGTGCGGGGCAGATTATACGGGAGAAGGCGATCCCGCAGGTAACCTGGACCCAAACCATGTAGGGCTTTAAAGGTAATAACCAACACTTTATACGTCGCCCGGAAACTAATGGGCAGCCAGTGGAGTGATTTTAAGATTGGTGTTATGTGGTCACCCCTAGGTGTACCGGTGACCAACCTGGCTGCCATATTTTGAACTAATTGATGCCAATCAGGACATCTAGGCCAATGTTAAATGAACACCACCTCCATTTAACATGTGCTGATTGGCTGCATTATGTCTTGCCCCTCCTTGGTCTGTTTATTAATTTATTATTTATTAAGAAAATGTTATGTACACACACACACACACACATACACACAGAGTTTACAACATAATACTAAAACAAATATATATATATATATATATATATATATATATCACAATGTTAAAAAGACAGGTATAACAGATAAAAACAACACAAAAATTTGAGGTACCCTTAAACAGTACATACAGTTCTGAGAACCCAAAAGCATTAAGAACTCAACAAGCTAAATGCTTGTCGACATTTTAAAAAATCTTCATGAGATGGCAAAAAGTAATCAAGGAGGAGTAATGTGGTGATGTGTACTACCTTACAGAGGGCAGTCCTCTATTTGAAGTGCTGCCCAGTCCAAGTCCAGTTTAACTAGGAAGAACCATAAAAAGGGAAAGGAGGAGCCTTAAAGTTGCCCATCAACAGAACCTGGACAGCAGACTAACCTGATCACAGGCTTCCCCACTAACATTAAATTGTATTTTATTTGAATTATAGTAATTCTTTCTACGTTTGCACCTATACATCAATACGTAAATGTTATGCAAATCTGCATCTTTTTTGTGATGCACCCTCTCTTTTATGATGATAGGTAAGCGGCTATCCTAGGGAGAGAAGCATGACAGGCCACCCTAAGCAGGGAGTTCCACAGCCACAAAGAAAACCCACTCTCACATCCCACTAAATGTGTCTCAGATATTGGGACATGGAGATGAGCCCTCCTCGGGAACATTGTCACTAGTGCTGGGCAAATTTAATCTGGGTGAATTTGTTGTTTCCTGGGGGAGGGGGAAATGATCCATGTAAATTCAGATGAGAAAATAAATGTTGGTTATGCGTAAATGAGCTTTGGCGCATATGCAAAATAAAACTTAGACGCTGTAGTTTGGAAACTCAGAGTGCATCATGATATCAGGGATTTCCATGTTGTTGTTGTTTTCTTGTGGCCTTTCAATGTTAATCTAACCAGCCAAGTCCATGTGTGGAAATAGCATTGTCTTGATACAGACTGTGCATGCTCAGAAGCTTGAAATCAATTCCAAATGTAATTGAGAATTTCTAAAAGCACCTATCCAGACTCGTTAAAAAAAGTAAGCATTATGACTGGGCAAAATTCAACCAACAAAATGACAAATTACAAAATTCAGTAGCATCACCAGTTGTCATATGTGAGGCTTAAACCAGCATTTGCTCGAATCTGTCTAAAATATCAATGCAAAAGCAACATTGGCTAGAATGTATTTATGTTCAGTTTAAAATGGATCACTTGCATTTTTCCATCCCACACTGTTAGTGGTCACACATCTAGAAGAGGCTCAAATGTGCTTATCAGACTCTGTGTGTGTGTGTGTGTGTGTGTGAGAGAGAGAGAGAGAGAGAGACAGAGAGACAGAGAGACAGAGACAGAGAGAGACAGACAGACAGACAAACAGAGAGAGAGAGAGAGAGAGAGAGAGAGAGAGAGAGAGAGAGAAAGAGAAAGAGAAAGAGAATGTCCTTCATGCACTCTATAAGGATTTGAGATAGAATCAAATGTTATCTGCTTCCAGAGGTGCCTTACCAATATATAGTATAAATCTCTTAGTCATGGCTTTCTGCCCTTGCAGCGTTCTTGTTTCAGTCCCCTTTGCCTTCATCTTTAGATGGACAACTTTCCTTTCATTTTCTTATCATTACATTTAGTTCTGGCTTTCAGCTACCAGCCTTTGGACATTATAAGGAGCTAATGGCAAAAAATGATACCCTTATGCCAAGATTATCCTCCCCCCTGGCACCACAACACATCATTAATTAGTAGGATAGAGAAATGCTCAGCATGACATTGATGTCAGGACAGGGGTTAAGATGTACAACATTTTAAAGGGGGTGGAGGACTCAACACAGGGCTACCATTTTTGGCAGAATCACTGCATTTCTTGTAACGTGTAGTCTACTCTTGAGCTGTGGCTCCTCATTCTCCGAACATTACCCTGGTTTATTTCTCAGGGTCACTTTCAGATGTTACAACTAAGTAGTATAGTAGCAACAACAACAACAACAACAACAACAACAACAACAGATGTGTTAATGACATCTCCCTCATTTTTTATTTATTTATTATTACATTTTTATACTGCCCAATAGCCGAGGCTCTCCGGGCAGTGCACAATTCAAACCACAAAAATACAATAAGTATACGATACATGTAAAACATTAAAAGGTAAACGTGCAATATAAAATCAGATTAATTACAGTCAAGGGAAAGCCTGTGTGAAGAGGTATGTTTTTAGGAGACGTTAAAAAGCTATTACATTTTCTGCCTCCCAAACCGCATGAGGGAGGATTTTCCAGAGGGTGGGTGTCACTACCGAGAAGTTCCGCTATTGAGGTTCTTCATGGCAACATTCTGTTCGTTTCCGAATATCATCATGAAGGACCTCCTCTGAAGAACATAACTGGCATCTGGGTGTATATAAGGGAAGGCAGTTTGCTAGGTATTTTTATTGTATTATTATTATTATTATTATTATTATTATTATTATTATTCTCACCTTTTTCCCAATACTGGGATGCAAGGTGGCTTACAAATTAAAATATGTACAATTAAAACAGAGATATACAAAAATTAAAAATATAATTAAACATAGTACAATTTTAAAATATTTAGAACATTTAAAAACATCCACAGAGGTGTCTCAACTACTCCCCAAAGGCCTGCTGAAACAGAAAGGTTTTAGCCTGCCTCCGAAAGCACACCAAGGAGGGAGCCAGTCTAGCTTCCCTAGGAAGGGAGTTCCAGAGCCCCGTGGCAGCTACCGAGAAGCCCTCTCCTGCGTTCCCACCAGGTGTGCCTGTGATGAGGTTGGAACAGAGAGAAGAGCCTCTGCTGAAGACCTCAGGGGACAGGCAGGCTCATAAGGGAGAATACGGTCTTTCAGATAACCTGGACCTGAGCTGGATAGAGCTTTGTAGGTCATAACCAGCACTTTGAATTGTGCCCGGAAACAGACTGGAAGCCAGTGGAGCTGTTTTAACAGGGGAGTTGTATGCTCCCTGTAACCAGCCCCAGACAACAATCTGACCACAGCTCTTTGAACCAGTTGAAGTTTCTGAACACTCTTCAAAGGCAGCCTCACGTAGAGCACATTACAGTAATCCAAATGGGATGTAACTAAGGCATGTGTCACAGTGGCCAGGTCTGACATCTCAAGGAACAGGCGCAGCTGGCGCACAAGCCTTAAATGTGCAAATGCACTGCAGATACCTGAGCATCCAGGCTCAGGGCTGAATCCAGGAGTACACCCAAGCTGCTTCAGGGGGAGTGTAACCCCATCCAGCACAAGCTGAAACCCTATTCCCTGATCTGCCTTTCGACTGACGAGGAGCACCTCTGACTTGTCTGGATTAAGCTTCAATTTGTTTGCCCTCATCTAGTCCATTACTGCCGACAGACACCGGTTTAGGACCAAAATAGTTTCCTTGGAATTGGGTGGAAAGGAGAAGTAGAGTTGGGTGCCATCAGCGTACTGGTGGCACCACACCCCAAAACTCTGAACAACCTCTCCCAACGGTTTCATGTATATGTTAAATAGCATGGGGGACAAAACAGAACCCTGGGGGATGCCACAAGCCAATGGCCAAGGAGTCAAACAGAAATCCCCCTGCACCACCTTCTGGATTCACCCCTCCAGGAAGGAATGGAGCCACTGTAAAGCAGTGCTTCTAAGTCCCATCCCAGCGAGGCAGCCCAGGAGGGTACATGGTCAATGGTATCGAATGCCGCTGAGAGGTCCAGCAGAAACAACAGGGACCCACTCCCCCTGTCCATTTCCCAGTATAGGTCATCCACCAAGGCAACCAAAGCTGTTTCTGTCCCATAACCAGGTCTGAAGCCAGATTGAAATGGATCTAGATAATCAGTTTCATCAAGGAAACCCTAGAGTTGGGAAGCCACCACACATTCCAATACCTTGCCCAGAATTGGGATATTGGAGACTGGCCAGTAATTATCTAATGCATTGGGGTTCAAGGAGGCCTTTTCCAACTTAGGTTGTACTACCGCCTCCTTCAGGCAAGGTGGAATCCTGCCTTGGTGGAGGGAGGCATTAACCACTCCACTCACCCACTTGGCCAGTCCCCCTCTGGCTGCTTTTATGAGCCAGGAAGTGCAAGGTTCTCTCATACATGTAATGGATCTTACCTCTCCAAAGATACTATCCACATCATCGGGCTGTACAAATGGAAAAGTATCCAATAACCCTGGACAAGCAAGTGCCAAAGTTACATCCAGTGGGTCTGCATCAACTATAGCATCCAAGTCAGAGTGGATCCAAGCTATTTTGTCTGCAAAGTGCTGCTCAAACTGGTCACAGTGGGCTGCTGACAGGTCTGAATTCTCTTCTTGCGGTCCAGCATGTAAAAGTCCTCTGACCACCTGAAACAGCTTCGCTGGATGGCTCTTTGTAGAAGCAATAGTGGCAGAAAAAAATAGGGTTTTTTTGCTGCCCATATTGCCACGGAGTAGGCCTTCAAATAGGCTCTAGCCCGTGTTCGATCAGATTTGCTCCAAGTTTTCTGCCAACGGCACTCTAGTCTCCATCTCACTCATTTCATCACCCCCAGTTCCCTGGAAAACCAGGAGGCTGGTGTGGCTCCACTTCATGAGAGGGGACGCTCAGGAGCAATCATGTCCACAGCCCTGGTCATTTCACCATTTCAGAGATTGAGCAGGACTTCAACAGAATCGCCTGTCGAGGCAACGGGAAAATCCCCAAGAGCCGTCAGGAAACCATTCGGATCCATTAGCCTCCTGGAGTGGAGCATCTTAATTGGTCCTCCACCCCTGCAGAGGTTCTGAGTACCAGCAAATCTAAGCCTCACCATGACAACAGAACTATACAAAGTCCCTCCACTCTCTGATCACCATCACCCCATCCAACACAGAAAACAAGGTCCAGGATGTGCCCAGCAGCATGAGTGGGGCCAGATACCATTTGGGACAGACCCATGGTTGTCATGGTGGACATGAAGTCCTGAGCCACTCCTGACAGGACAGCCTCAGCATGGGTGTTGAAATCCCCCAGCACAACAAGCCTGGGAGACAACCTCGAGACTACCCCGGCTAGCTCAGGAAGGGAGACCATTGAGCAGTGGGTTGAGCAGTACACCAACAGAATCCCTGTTCTGTCCTAGGCACCCACCTTCAGCTACACACACTCGAACCCTGCAGACTGTGGGACAGGGCACCTGGTCAGGGGGATGGAATCCCGATAAACCACTGCCACTCCACAAGCCTTGCCTACTGCTGGACAGAGAACCCTGTGTGATACAAGCCAGGTCAGCATGCTCATCCAGGATCAAGTCCTGGATAGCAGATGTTTTACCATTCACTGACCTGGCATTCACCAGCAGTACTTTCAGCCCAGAGGATCTGTTGCCAGGGCCATCAAGGTTATCTGAGTAGGGGGGCTACAGTTTAGCGACAGCCAGAACCCTACTGCTGTTCCCTCTCTTATTAGGGCATAACTGTCTTCCCCTCCACATCTCCCTCTGCCCTGTATAATGGTGATGGCTGCTCCCTGACTCCCATCACCTCCCCCTTTCCTTGCAATGCTGATCCCAAGTTGTTTAGGGCTTTATAGGATAACAACATAACCTTGTACATGGCTTGGTAGTTAACCAGCAGCCCGTGCAGTTCTTTTAACACCTAGTTCCAGTGAAGTACATATTTTGAGACACTTACAAGAAATCCTCCAAATGCTTGTTAGAGTAATGATTCTAGATTAACTAAAGGAAGAGAAAGTGGGAAAGTTATAATACTTACTTAAACAAATAACATTTATTAAGGATCTATCAGTTAAACCAACAGCAAAGGCTTAACCTTTTCCACAAAGTCCTTCAAAACAAAGAACAAGACAAGACTCATAGCCGAAGCACATGGTACCTTCTTGTTTACTGTAGAGTATGCACAGAGATCCTAATACAGAATGGGTCTCTAGCACAGAATACAGGATTCTTTAACCCTTCCCATTACTTGCAAGTAAATGTACATGAGATCACAACATAACAGTGAAATTTTATACATATAAATTCAGAAGTAAGTTCTGTTGAGTTGAAAGGGGTTTAATCTAAAGTAAGTGCATATAGGATTTCAAAATCTGGTTATAAAAGTTCTTGTGTATACACAGCCAGGCCACATCTACATTGAGCAGGATATAGCAGTACGAAAGCGGTATGAAAGCAGCATATAAAAGACAGGAGTCACACCAAGCAGGATATAGAGGTATATGGTTGGTGTCAATGGGACCCACCAGTTGTCAGTGCACTTCAATAACACTATAAAGCAGTAGTGTGGCTCCTGCCTTTTATATACCACTTTCATACCGCTATATCCTGCTTGGCATAGATCTGGCCCCAAGTTCAGTTCCTTTGAGTTGCTTTTCATTCCACTATTGCCATCCAGAACAGTTAGTCCACATAGCATCATGTTGTTCTGACTGGAAATGAATAGGTTAATTCAACCGCAAGGTCTCCAAATTTTTAACATTTCAGCACCAGTGAAACAGTCTGAGCTAGCAAGAGCTTTTAGAGACTCTCCCACCTCCTAAACTCTAAACCACACACACACACCAGTACACATACAATCATGTTCGAGCAGCCATACTTGTTGGCAGTGCTTGGCCCAGGCATCTTGCTGCCTGAGTCAAAGAACAAGTTGGTGCTACCCTCCCATTCTACAAAGCTGGTGAGAGCCAGTGTGGTGACAGTTGGATCAGGATTGAGGAGACTTAGGTTCTGCCCTGAAACTCACAGGGAAAACTTGGGCCAGTTGCTCCTTAGAGGAAGAGCAGGGCTATAAATAATAAGGAAAGCTGAACTGAACAATGATCCTACCTCAGGCAAATGTGTTACTCAGTACCTGAGTTGATACAGACAGCCTCCGAATCAGCCTGAAAAGAATCAGGCCATTTTTTAAAGCACAATGCTTCAGAAAATGGCCTGAATATCCTCAGTCTGATTTGGAGGCCATCTACTTCAACCTGGGTGCTGAACCCAGGATTCAAAATTATGGATCTTTGTGCCTTCCACTGACTATCTTGGGAAATTAAAAATGACTGTAAGATGTTTCTGTTTGCCAGAAGTATATGAAATTTGCATATACCCACCAGGCTTAATAGCCAGTTCAGAAGGGATTATGCCTGAACCTGCCACATTCCAGAAAAATATTTGCAGTGGTGTTTATGCTATCTACCTTTATAGTTTGGGGAGGATAAGTGACTGACAATACCTTTTTGTTGTTGTTGTTTCTGGTTAGAATTAGATGAATATGTGCAGGGATTTTTGTACAAGAACAGCTTTTACAATTTGATGGTATACAAAATAAAGATGCACTTGCTTTGTGTTTGTTGTGGACCATTCTTCTGAAAATTATTGACAGCTCTAAGTAAGAAGACTATAATGTTTCAGGAAGAAAGGTACAGTGGAAGAGAGTCTTCAAATTAGAGGGGTGAGTGCTTTCTCCCTGTTTTTTGAGGGCAATTTCTGTGAAAATGGAACAGTCAATAGAGGTGCCTCCTACAATGTTTCAGAAGGATAGGTGCAGGGGCTAGGGAGTTGTTGAAAAGCAGTTTAAGGCTTTTTTAAAAATAGTGAGCCCTAGTGGGATTAGAAGAATGGCCATCTAACAGTCCCTTTCTTTAGCACAGTGAGTGGAGGATCCCTGGTAAAACATGCCAAGGTGGACCTGGAAGTCACCCATTCCATCGCTCCCCCTTTCATTTGTGTTTACAGAATGATGCTACTTTTGAAGACACATTGCCTGTGTTTCTGAAGCCAAATCACAAACAAAACCTCATGCAGGGCCCAGGTTTGATTCTAGTCATTCGGTGGGTAGACCACTTCATCTTGGGAAGAAATGGTCCAAAAGGGCCCAATTTGGCCTGGGCTAGGGCCAAATCTGATGTTCATCCCTACTGCCTATTACCGGTTCTCCCTCCCCTTCCTATAATCTATTTCTAGCCACTGTTTGCACTGACTTCTGCGGACTCACCCTCCAGCTCAGCCTTTCCCTGTTCCCAAATGCTCAGCAAACATGCCTTACACAATGCTCGTACATTGATCTTCTGCTTCAGTGCAACAGGACATAGCATCAGGTCATTTGTCAAGCATAATTGGATGAATTAGGTGGCTCTGCAAGCCTCTCTCATTGCCTATGATATTTTCCTGAAATTTTACTTGATCGAATAAAAGTGCCACCAACAGAAGTAGAGTAATAGCAGTGGATTTAATCTGTCTTTTTTCCACTTAGCCTTGGGAAGATAAGATAAACAATGGGAAAAAAAAGCAATGTGTGAACAAGATGGAACTTATCATGGAGCTCTCTTCTGGAGCAATTCAGAGGGGGAAAAGAATACAGTTGACATTGTTAAAGTGGTGAAACAGTACATTCACACCTTCCAGAAAACCGTTGAAATAGCTTTTCAATTCTACTGAAGGCAAGGAGGTGTTAATATTTTAACAGAAGCATGGGCTACCATTCCTGTGTCTACCCAAAGCTCATTATATTTTCTTTCCCTTTCTCTACTGCCAAAAGAACTGTAGAAGAAACAGTGTGTATTTTAAAATGTATATAGAACAATACATACATACAGCTTTCTGTTCATTCCACGCTATTCCATGCTAAACATTTCTCCTTCTTTCCCAAGGTTAAAGTATAACTAGGAGCTATGCTTCTCATTATGGTTCATACCTCAGTTTGGCTGTTATACTTGGTAATGAAGAGCTCAGGGCAGAGCAAGCAGGAGAGGCCTCTCCTAGCTGGCAGAGATTCACTCATTTCAGGATTCCACACTGGCAAATCTGTTTTAATTTCTAAATTACAGCCATTCCGTGCTTAAGTTCGTGGTGCTCTTGTTTAAGGAGGAAAACAGGCTAGGAGAACTACTCTTAAACAACTGAAAATATTATCCTGTATTTTTGAGAGTGCACAGTGGTGGAGGAAGCATAAACATACCTGTGGGCATGTGAATCAGACATTTTGGACACACATAAAAGTCCCTGGGGAATGGCCTGGAGGAGCATTTTTAAAGTAAAAAATAAACAGCCAACAGTCACAGAATAGTAGAATAAGGTGGCGTGTATTCTATTGGTAAACGATTCTTTTGTTTAGCAGGATGTTCTCTGCAATGGTTTACCTTGCAAATCCCAAAGCATGTGCCTTAAGACAAGTGCACTCAGAGCCCCACATTTTAAGAAGGACATATGGACAAACCAGAACATGTCCAGAGCAGGCCAACCAGGATGGTGAAGCAAGGTGTGGACTCATGAGGAACAGCTGAAGGAACTGTTTATGATTAGCCCAGAGAAGATTATGGAGAGACGTGATAGTGACCCTCAATTAAGGTGTCACACAGAAGATGGAACAGACTAGGGCCAGATCTACACTACTGTTTTATAGCAGCATTGAAGTGCACTGATAACTGTTGGGGCACATGACGCATTCCATAAATTGTTTTCATGGTGTTATTTCCTGCTTTTTATTCCACATTATCCAAAATACCACAATAAATGTCATTGTGTGTCCTACAAGGTATAAATGTGCAAGAGGGACAAAGCATTACCAGGATGGTATCGTAATGTTTTAAGAACCAATGGATGGAAATTGCAGGGAAGCAGACTTTGGCTAAATATTAGGAGAAAAATTCTAATGTTGTAAGCTGTTCAGCAGTGAAACAGACTGCCTTAGAAAGTGGCACAATCTCCTTTACTGCAGGTATTTAAGCACAGTCTGGATGCCTGTTTGTCAAGGATGCTGTAGCTGCAGCCAACTAAGTCCCTTTTTCTGAGCCTCCTTCCAGCAGGGAGAGTGACATCAGCAAGTGGACCATGTCCCCTGACATCATTTGCCCCATGGTGGGCCTGGTGGGTAATAGGGCAGTCCATCTCCCACCCAAAACAGTTCTGCACTCCTGATTTATAACTTCAATCGTTACCAAAATGCCATATATGAGCAGAGCAAAAATACCTGCCCTTAGATGGACTTTTATGTCACTTTTTTTAAAAGTTACTGCTCTGGTCATGTATTCTTCCAGTCAAGAGGCACCTGGAGATTCATGGTTAACACTGATCCACAGGGGGGGGGGGGGGATCTGCACTTGGGTAGGCTACATTATATTGTTGTGTTGCTTTTTAGCTGTCTCTAGCAGCTCTGCCAGGCAGATTATTTTTCCAGAGAGGACAGTGATCCAGTTTTAGAACACAACAGATGTGCCGTTTGTTCTTCTTCTGGTAAACAAACTAGGCCTCTTTTGTTGAAACCCCCCCCCCCCCACATATATATATATATATATATATATATACATACGCACGCACGCACACATGCACACACTGGCCTTCTCACTTCCAGAACCCCACACCCTGCCCCACTCTGGCCTTCTGGGCTGCCCTTAAAGATACATGCAACATACACTAGCTTTGGCTAGATCTGTACTACTGCTTTAAAGTGGTATTAAAGTGACACTGTTGGGGTGCATTACGCATTCCATAAACTGCTTTCATGGTGTTATTTCCTGCTTTTTATTCCGCATTGTACAAAATAACACAACAAAGGACATTGTGTGGCCTACCAGGTATAAATGTGCAAGAGGGGTATTGCGTCACCATGATGAGATGTAATGATTTGACTCTGAGGAGCATCAGACAAGCATTTTATTGCACACTCGCTACTGCCCACTTACGCATGTGTGTACGTCCTTTAGATGATCACGACATCTGCCCCCCGTGTGCCTCCTGTGCCTTCTGCTCATTTTTCCATCACAAAATAGACCCCTTTTAATCCGAGTTTTTAAAAAAAAATATGGAATGTGCCATGATCTCCTGCTGTGTGCAGGAAAAGAGGCATGATAAAAAACAGCCCCTGAATGGGCCACTTGGTTATTGTGTACTTCCTCTTTCTCCTCTGGACAGAAAGAAGAAATAATGAGGGACAAAAGGAGGGGGGCGGAAAAGCAATGGTAAGGAAACACGATTTTCCCCCATGTGATGATGCTTACAAAGTCTAGATCTACAGTATGTGGGCTTTTCTCATTTTATAGTACAGTTTGCTGTACTGTTTTGGTGGTAATCTCATTTTTAAATCATTAAACACAGCTTTTTCCCCCCACTTCTGCCCACATGCTCTTTAGGAAGGCTAAATACTGTGCTGCTTCTAAAACAAAACAACAAATAACAATGATTATTAAATGCACGTCCTTTTCAGTTGTTCGAGTCTGTAGAATAAACGCATGTAGGCAGGAAGGCTCATCAGAGCGGGCTCCACCCACCTCCCTAACTTCTACATATTCATCTGAATATCTGAAACAAACCAAGGTTGGGGGCAGTGCTGCCACTTCAGTGCCACCAACCTGCCTATGCACACTAACTCTAGACTCGCCAATGACTGAGGCTGCAATCCCATTCCCACTTACCCCATTGAACTCAGTGGGACTGCCTTTTTTGAGGAGCCATATATAGGCTCACATTGCGGAATAGCTATATTCTGAATTAAGTGTCTGCCGAGGTGTACATCCCCTTTGGAGCAAGACAAAACAAAATATTTTGATAGGGTTCCCACCATGCAGTGTTTGGAAAAGTGGGAAATGGGGTTATTTTACCTCGTCCTCAGAGGGTCTCATTTTCTCAGCCACTTCCTCTGTACGTCTAATCTATATTTTAATAGCATACTCTCAGAACCTCAGACTGTTCAGCTGACCTGGAAAAAGAAGTAGAAGAAGGGAAGAAAGAGCTAATTATGTGCATTTCTTTATAAATGCTGCTTATGAATGCTATAAAAGAAAAGGAAGAAAAATGCTATGAATTTAGTATTTGTTTAAGTCATGAAATGAAGAGGCCAACTTTAGAGAGGAAGGGGATTTTTAAAAAAACGATCACCAAAAAAGGTTGTTACCTGATAAAGAGCACAGAATCAAACACATCGCTTCTGATCACAGATTCTATTTCTAGCCTGTTCCCCATTAACACCTTTCCTCCTAATTAGGCTTTGCTGAATACCTAAGAAAACAAAACAAGATGCTAAGTCATTGAACATTTTATACACCAAAAGCTTCAATCGCACTTAGCTTTTTATATATCCTCCTTTCATTTACACAGCTTTGTACCTTGCCACTCAAGTGTTTCATAGCAAGCTATTCATTAAGCCAGCACTTTATTTCTGTTCTCAGATAAGCTAAACTTGCCCCTCTCTCACACACACACACTTTACCATCTGCATAAATATTTTGGAACAAATGCATTTTACAGAAGTGGATCTTGTAGGTTGAATCCAAGTGTGTCATTCCACGGATGGAAGCAGTTTTGTCAGAAGAACTAGGAGGGGTAATTTCCCCACCCCCTGTGCAGTCTCAAAATCTGCTCTAAAGGGCTGAGAAACCCCTCCAGAACAGCTTTTGGGACAATGCAGAGGGCTGCAGGAGGGAGGAGAGAAGGACATCGGATTTAACAAGTAAGTGTGTGTGTGTGTTTGTGCAAATTTTAGCAGAGAAATTTGGAGTATGTACATCTCACCTCTATAAGTTCCTGTTAATGCATTATAAAAGAAGCATGGTAATGAGAGAAACACAACTTAGGTCCCTTCTCATATGATCTCCACAGTATGGGAACTCCTTTCTGCAACCCAAGGTAATGCGAAACATTCCAATAGAAGCCCACAATGTCAACATCATCATTCTGAGGCAATACCGGCAGGAAAACAAGCTGCAGCATCGGCTTCTCCCACATGGTTTGGGCCTTCCCACACAGTGGCAGCATTCGGACAACATATTATGCAACGGAGGGGGGAATAACACACTCACTGTGCATTATTTTCCCGATGCCCGACACACAACATGTTGACCCTCCCCCCGTTGTGTGGTTGAAAGTCCTGGTGTTCTTCTGGGCGGCTGGTGCTTCTCTCTCCCTCCTCCCTCAGTCCTCCTGGCTCTATCCATCATGCACCTCAAGTTCTGCCAGCTGTATAGGAGCAGTCGGGGGTGGGGGGGTTCGGCCGCTCCTGCCGGGGAACTCTATGACCAACTGGAATAGTCCACGGAGAAAGGGGGGATCCCGACACACAACATTTTAATCAACGGGTTTTGGGATAAGCAATGGAGCAGCCCATTGTTTTTCCCTGTTGTTTAATTCACCAAAATAGCATACTGTCAGTTGTGTGTCCCTTGTGTGTTGCCCGACACAATAATCAACACAACTGATGGTTGATTTCCCCCCCCCCCGTTGATTATCGCTCCGTCCAAGTCAAGCCAGTGATAGTTCCTGCAATGAAGATAGCATGCAAGTAGTCACTTACAATGCTGTAAGGAATGGTGGAACCACACACAGCTGGGCCTCTGATGTCGATCCACTTACAGGGCCAAGGTAGAGCTTAAAATAGCCTGGTCCCACCCATTCCATTCAGGGCTTTAAAGGTCAAAACCAACTTCTTAAATTGGTCCCAGACACAAATGAAACCAACATCCAAGTAGTATAATGTGCATCACCTCATTTCACTGAGCTGCATTCTTCCTTTTTTGAAATTCCACTTTGGAAATTACTTTGGAAGAGGGAGGTATAACAAACTATGTGACAATAATGTCGAATATCAGCTTGCCAAATTCAGTACCTTTACATTAGGCTTATTTTCTAGGCAACCTAAATCCAACATTATACTTTACAGCTTGCTGGACTGGGGCAACTGAACATAAAAGTTTATTATAAATATTCACTCAACAGATAAATTAATGTTATACCAAAATACACTTCGTGCGATCCAAATATTTTGTCTCTATTTGCATTTCATTTTAACTCAAGTGTTTGTTTTAGCAATATGTTTTTGATTAACAGTCCTCCTTGAGACAGATCAGCAATACCATCTGTCTTCAAACCTACTTACTAAGCTGTCTTCATTCAAGGCAGAATCACTTAGATGCAAAGGAAGGAGAAATACAGTTACGACTGAAATGAAGAGTACAACAATTCTTAAAGCCACTTTTCCTAACTAAAATGTGTTTGTAAAAAAAAAAAATACATTCTGTTCTAATTTCAGTTACAAGGGCTCAGCAGTAGACCTCAGGCTTTTATATGCAGAAGGTCCCAGGCTCAGTCCCTGGCATCTGTAGGTAAGGTGGGGAAAGGTTCCTGTTAGAAACTCTGGAGAGATGTTGCTACTCTGACCAGGGATGCAGAAACTCTTTTGGCTCAAGGACCACATTCTATTTCAGAGAAATTGAAACTCTTGGGAGACCACACTCTAGTATAGCTAGAGTGCCCAGATACAAAAGAGGGCAGGGCTCCTGCAGCTTTAACTGTTGTGGTGAAGACAGAATTTCACCTGCTGAAATTCCCTTTTCAATACAACTGTTAAAGATACAGGAGCCCTGTCCTCCTTTTCATATGGTCTGATCTATATAAAGAAGCTTCCAGCATTAATTTGCCACCAATCCAAGCTAGGAATGCAGTTGGATTTAGGAAGCTTAGAAAATGAGCATGAGACACAATCCCATCCATGGCTAAGGATGGCTACTAGTTCTGATGGCAATATGCCACCTCCAATATCAGAGGCAGAATGCCTATGTACACTGGTTGCTGGAGAACATGGGTGGGAGGGTGCTGTGTTACACTCATGTCCTGCTTGTGGGTTTCCCATGGGCAGCTGGTTGGCCATATGTGAACAGAATGCTGTACTAGATGCCCCCTTGGCCTGATCTAGCATGACTCTTCTTATGCTTATGTTCTTGTGTTTAGAAAGAAAAAAGGCCTGCAGCTCCCAGCATGCCCCAGCAACATATAAGATTTTTTTCTGTCTAAACATGCATAGGATTGTGCCCATAAAGTACTGAATTTGTCATGAAGGCTGTCATAAAACTCTGTGTGTTCCCCCCCACCCCATAACTTTCAAAGTGGAATTTCAAAAATGAAGTTTGGAACTCAGTCAAATTCAGCTTACAAAGTTTCAGCACATTTTATTTCATCTCTACATTATACACACAATCACGATAGGCATAAAAATCCTAAATTTGAGCTGGTGAAAATGCAACATTATCTATTGACTCCATCTTGCAAATGTATAAAATTCCCACTTTACCTGAATTGTAAAATAACACAATTTCTAGTTAAGAAGAATGACTATGGAAACTCATTTAAAAAAGAATCAAAATTACAATAAGTACATTTTTAAAAGTACAATCACTGTCAGAATAAACAAAATGCCTGACATCCTTTTTAAAGGTGCAATGATGAATGTTGCCATGACGACTGCTATTTATTCCACTGTTGTTTTATTTGTTTTTTTTCATACTTTCCTGCATATGAAAATGAAGACCAAGGTGTTTTCAATCTTCCAATTTTTCATGTATTTTATTTTTGTTACTTCTATTCCGTATTCCATTGTCTCAGAATATCCCAAGCCAATTAACAGCAACAAAAACATTTTAAAAAAACGCAAGTCAAAGAACAGAAACGAACCTCAAACAAGCTCATCCACCATGCCTCCCCTAAGCGGGAGGGGGAACCGCTTTCCCCTGTGTGCCGAACATCCCTTGCACTTAGGGCTCATCTACACCTATGAGCCTTCAGGGGGGAGAATCCCAGGCTTTCCCGCTTCTGGGATCGTCCCCAGGCATCCAAATGCCAGTGCGACATCACAGAAGGAAAAAGGGACATCCAGTGTGGCGTAGGTTTTTATGGTTTTTTTGTTTGTTTTTGAAGGAGAGTTTTGCGTAGCCACACAGGCACAATCGTGTGCCAAAACGTAGGGTTTTTTAAAAAAAGAAAATTGAGAGCCATTGCTACGATGGCAAAACAAGCCCCCCTCACCCCCCGATGGGCATGGAGCCCCCTTGCAGAGCTCCATGCCCAATGACAGAGCCCCATTACTTGCATTGAAGAAGGAATGACCCCAGGAGCAGACACCACACTGCCTGAGGACCATTGGGTTGTCATGGGACCACACTAATATTTGGGGAAAACGTGATCCCAGTTATCCTGGGCAAACAGAGTGGTTGTCCCTGGTTAACCCAGGGATCCTCTGTGCATCATTTAGATGCTCAGGGATGACCACGTGACCAGCCCGGGATTAATGGCTGGTGTAGACATGGCCTTAGTGTTCATTTAAGATCAAAGAGTCCAGATATATCTTCAGTGCGGAAGGAAGGAGACTGAATAGCCCAATTATGGTGATGCAGCTAGTCTAATGCTGGATGACCCTCTCTTCTTATCCCAGACAGGAAATCCTTTTTGGAAAGCAACTGTATCTCATTGGTAGAGCACACTGAGTTGTATCCAATGGTGTCCTTCCACCAGCAGAATGGTTACTGCTGGCGGATCAAATTTTCCCTCCTTCCTATAACCCCTCATGTGCCCCCCCCAAAATCTGTTCCAAATAGTTGAGGGAACTTTTGGAGCAGATTTAGTGGGGAGGGGGCATGGGGGCTGTCAGGGGAGGAGGGGGAAGTCAGCCCCTATTACACAAATGGGAGTCCGCTCAGGTAGTGTTGGGCTTTCCACACCACTTCACAGAATATTTGTTGTTTGCATTGTTTTTGTAAGTTGTATTTTCATGTGTTTTTACACCAATTTGAAATCCATTTTGGATGAAGGGCAGTCTAGAAATTGTTACAACTGAGAAATGCATGTAAACATGTTTAATCAATGGAAGAAGAATGCATACATTTCCAAGATGTGCACAATCAATGAGTACATTTTAAAATATATTAGCAAAAATACACATGAATTTTCATCCTAGAAGAAAAATGCAAAGCTTACAATGTGATGCAGACATGAGGTGAAATTTGGAGAAATTCAATGAGCTCGAGTTTTGTGATTTGCACATCCCTACTAAAAGCACTTACCACAAAACACCTGCACCTATTGATCTGAAATTCGGCAGACTTCATACCCCCAGGAGAGGATACTATGCTTGCAAATTGCATCCATGTCCTCCCCCCAAAATTGAAGGTTATAGGCATTTGTTGATTTTTCCCTTTGTAGTCAGTAGAAAGAAGGCTCCTCCTCTTTTGTTTTTGTATTTGTGTCAGTAGAAAGATGTCTGATGCTTTGGGAAATGAAGCAAAGTGACGCGTCTGCCTCAGATTCAAGACAGAGTGATGTTTGTCTGAGTTACTGAGCCAAAGCACCCTCCTATCCAAACCAACAAGGTTAGTTCTGACATAAATAACTTTTCTGTGCACAACCCTAAGTTAAAGTGTTTGTTGGGGTTGGAAATATGAAGATGGAAATGTAGGCTGACCATATGAAAAGGAGGACAGGGCTCATGTAACTTTAACAGTTGTAGAGAAAAGGGAATTTCAGCCAGTGTCATTTGCATGCAATTAGTTCCTGGTAAAATTCCCTCTTCATCACAACAGTTAAAGTTGCAGGGGCCCTGCCTTCTTTTGTATATGGTCACTCTAGTATAGTGCCTGCAACTTTAACTGTTGTGATGAAGAGGGAATTTCACCAGGAACTAATTGCATACAAATGACACTGGCTGAAATTTCCTTTTCTCTACAACTGTTAAAGTTACATGAGCCCTGTCCTCCTTTTCATATGGCCAGCCTATGGAAATGTAATTTCCTATTCTTTGTCAGAATTACTGAATTTTACCTTAATCCCACTTTGACTCCCTTTCTCCTTGTTTCCAAGACAAGGTAAAGATGGCTTCTCTTATTTTGTCACTTCCTGACCTCTGCCATTTTACTTCTGAACTAAAAGAGGGAGAAAAAGATTCCTTGGGCTGTTCAATTAATCTTCGCAGTCAATGCATATGAGGAGATTCATTCCATTCTACTATCAATATTTTAGGCCACTACCTCACAATTATAGTAGAAAGCACCCTCAGTTCAATTATTCTCTTTCAATCTTGGGACTTCATGATTATTTTTTTTTAATGCTAGAAACCTGTGTGCAGTTATAACCAATTCACCCAGCTGCCAGTGCCCTCTTTGGCAGCTAGTCTTTTTTGCTCATCATTTCTGAATGGATGCTGCTTTACCAGACTAGAAATAAGCTCATCCTTTGTCCTAACTGCTAAATCCCCCTGATCATGCAGGCTTCCAAATCACATGTGTAGATCAGGGCCGGAGCTGCACTTCATGTTGTACTGATACAATCCCATCATGGGAATGCTATATTCCTCTTGCGTATTTATACCTTGTAGCACGTACAGTGGCATCTGTAGTAGTATTTTGGATAATACGGAATACAAAGTGGGAAATGACACTTCAAAAGCAATATATGGAGTGTATAATATGCCCCAGCCATTATCAGTGCACTTCTGTACTGTTAAAAAGCACAAGTGTAGATCTGGCCCTAATTTCTTGCTTCAGACTTCCCCCTCCAGCACGTAGAAGGCCATGGGCTCAAGCGATGAGGATACAACAGAAAGGGTGAGGCCATCAAGCATGACCCTCCTCTCCTCCTCATGTGGTGGTGATAATGTGCATTTGAATGCCTGAATACAGTTTAAGATCACCAGTAATCCATTTTGTGGCTTCATATCTTTTATTGGGTAACATGCAACTGATGTACAGTTAAGTGTTTGGGTACTTTGCAAGGAAGGAACACCTCTTGGCAAATTTCTACTGCATCTTTCGATCCAGAGGTATCCCCAGGGCAACTTGGATGAAATAATAAAATGCATTTAACTATTCAAAGCATTAAAGTCATCCCATTAAAACACACAATTGGACCACAAAATCAGTCAATGAGAGCACACAAATATCCCACATTAGCAAGCAGCATATGTCCTCAAAGGGTTTACAAAAAGCTTCCTGAACATAATTCATTTCTGTTAAATTCAGTGGGGAAATGCAGATAAACCTTTTATTTAACCAGAACTTCTAATTATAAAGCGATCATTAGCTATTTATTAATGTTTTGTATGTTTGATCGACGTTTCTTGTAAGCAACAGAATACTTTCCTGCACATTGGGTAACTGGGCATTTTATTTTAAATGAACGTCAGGAGTGATCCATCTAGAGCTAAGCATTTTAGACCCCTATTGGTATGCACACCCCATAACTCCTCTTTGGGGTAAAAGGAATAAAATTATAGGGCTTTAAAGTGCTTAGTTTTGGCTGGATTGTATTTATTATTAGAATAAAGCAATAATAAAATACTAAGGGTGCAATCCTATTCATGTTTAGACAGAAAAAGCCCTACAATTCCAACATGCCTCAGCTATGTCAGTTAAGTCCTGGCTGCTCGTGCAGGTCCGCAGGCAGGTTCAGCGCAGGGGGACCAGATCGCCAGGGATTTCCCGGTCCTAACCGGGAAAACTGGGGCGATCCGGGCCAACCGGGCCCTGGGGGAAAACCTCTGGGGAAACGGTTGGCTCGATCTGGAGCGCTCCCCCTCCTCCCTGTTCAAAGCACCACCGTGCCAAGCCCCTTGCGGGCAACACTCACCTGGGCTCATGTCGCTGGCTCACTCGCTCACGCCGGTGCTTTGAACAGGGAGGAGGGGGAGCGAGCGAGTGCTGGAGTGGAAGCTTTTTGCTCCTTGGGCAGCCTGATGCCCCGCTCTAAAAGATGGTGTAGGGCTCCAGATACCATCATCCCCAAGGATGATGGGGGTTGTAGCCCAACACCAACTGGGGCGGTTTGGACATGTTGCTGGGGACGATGGGACTTGAAGTCCCAACACAATCTTGTGGGCGCTGCACACCCCCTTTGGGCGGCCATTTTGGACCTGGATTTTGGTTTCCAAAATCTGGTCACCGTAGTTCAGCGGCTCAGCAAACCAGGTTCAAGGGTGGGCAGCTGGGGAAGGGGGAAGAATCCAATGGATTCCTGGTCAAGATGGTTGGCCTGGTACCCGAGAAAATGCAAATCCAAATGATTTAGATGTCTGAATCTCAATTCAGATCTGGATCCAAAGCGGGTCGGACCAGGTCTGTATCGGGCCAAGGCAGATCAGTGTTAAGTCAGAAGCTCTGAATCAGCCTCTGAAATGTATTAGGGTGTGTGTGTGTCCACAGCCCTTTTGTGATGCATTTAGTGCAATCTTAAGGTGCTTAAACAGAAGCATAATAATGTCCAGATCACAGAAGATAATAGTTCCACTCAGGCAGGTCAGTGCAGATCCTGTGTTGAACTGTTGTGTCAGATCTCAGAGCATCCTCTGTCACCATGGCTACTAGTATGTAAACAACGTATTCCTTTCCACAAGTAAGTTAGTCTTTGTAAAATCACTAAGTTAGTCTAAATCACTACTAAAACATTGAACTTCAGGGAATACTACAGGCTATGGTGTAAAAAGCCAAGTTTCCTTTAAGAGCATAAAGCTGTCATGACAGTTGACTCATGTTGGCCAATGTGAATAATACTGTGGTACATGCAATAACTGGAAGCACTTGACAGAACAGGAAGTGACACGGTGCAATGTGACTCGCCTGCAGAGATGTGTTTTGGCTGGAGACAGGACAAGGTGAAAAGTTCTTCTTTAAGAATGACCTTTTCATGAGGACAGTTATTAACATTCTTCTAGTATAGCCCCATCGGTCACATTTTGAATCTTCATTTGGACAAGTGAGCAATTAGGCATGCAAGGATTTCTTGCTTAATTCATGGCACATCAATACCAGTAATGAAATTGCAACTAGCAGTCAATATGGGGAAGACTTAATCAGCAGATAAACAGCCAAATAATTGCAAATGTCACCCAAGCTTGCTTAACTATTCGAATGTAGAGGATGTAGATGTAGAGGAATGCAAGCAACCAATTAGATCCCTACACTCAGATGCATTTTCCATATAGGGAATACCTCTGGTATTTTCCCTTTGGGTTCAGCCCATTTGTGACCCACTGCTACCTATGGTGGCTTAAGGTAGCTATCTCTGTCTGGAAGTGGCTGATGGTCAGCAGTCAACAATGGGAAGTATTGTATGTGTGTGTACTATTTATTCTTTTCCCCTGACCTCATATTATTCCAGCTGGAAATGCAATGCTCTAAGACTTGGCTTAGGCTGCAATCCTATGGTCCAAGGGCCATAGGATTTTTTGGATCGCCTCTTCAAGAGAAAAGAAAGAGGTCCACTATTAGAAACTGAGATCTGACCTTCTAAACCTTCACCGTATGAGCTCCAATGTCAGAGAAGTAGAAAGGAGGCATTTTGGGAGAGTCTATGAATCCATAAAATCAAAATCCGTCCTGGGTTAGGGGTGGACACTATGCTGACTATGCTGATGTGTGAATCAGCTTTATTGTTATTTTCAAAGTATCTCTGTTAGAACAACTTAGGCCCCCTCCACAAGAATGCGCCTTTGCGCCTGGTTCCGCGATTATGCGCATTATCGCGGAGGCGCATTTACTCACAATCCCTCTGCACGGGAGGCGGCGAGAAGCGGCGAAGCGCATTAAAAGATGCCCAAAAAGCGCTTTCCAGGTAGTTAATGCGCATAATCGCTTGTTCACACAGCGAAAATGCGCTTTAACGGCCGGAGCAAAATAAAAGTCGCTATTTAACGCGCGTTCGAAAATGCGCATTATCGGGGAGATAACGCGCCTGTACGCCCGTTTTGCGCTCCGCTGGTGTGTAGGTAAAATTTATAATGAGCCTTCAAGGCTCATTAAACGTCTCGTGTGGAGGAGGCCTTAGACTTTCCCAATTCATATGTATGTATTAATTCATTCTCCTACTTATTTCCAATGACTCCAATATTTTCCCATGCAATCACTCTTTGTGTTTCTGTTCCAACTTCTTAACCTTACATTCTAGATCTAGTTCTCATCAAATTTCACGAATCTGTTTTGTGGTATATCTTCAAGTTCATCAGATACTGGTTGTATGCTCTCCATTGTCCTGAGTTCTTTTCCTTGTGTCCATTTTTAATTAACTCCTTACCATACCCATCATAATGTCTGCAATTACTATTAAATGACTAGTTGTATTTCATCATTTGATTTCATGTACTAATATTCTGATAGATCAGACACTACAACACTCATTCCATCTTAAGGTATATATAAACATACCATACAGGATGAAAAACAAAACAAAACCCAAAGTTCTAGTCTATCTGAATTTCAAATAATATAGAAAATATTATATAATTTTATTTATTTTAAAGTGCAGAATGCATAAATACTTGTAATCAGCACTAGATGGAAGAGAGAGAAATACATTTATAATAATAATCAAATCCAAATAAATAAATCCACAGTCCCTTTCAGCTTAAAATTCCCAGGCCCAGGAACTGGGTTATTTACCTGTTCGGGATGGGGTTGTAGTCTTGTGTGTGTGGGGGGGGGGGTGCTACTGGATCCATCTTTGTCAGGTGACCTCATTGGCTTGGGGTGCCCATTACCTGCTTCAGCTGGTACACCAAATACACCCATTCCTGGCCAGGAACAGCCTAGAAACTGTGATCCATGCACTGGTACAGACTATTGCAATGCACTCTGCCTGAGGCTGTTATTGTGCCTGGTTCAGAAACTGCAGCTAGTGCAGAACACAGCAGTTAGGATGCTTAGTGGAGCGCCTAGACATTCACACCTGTGTTAAAAGAACTGCACTGGCTGCCTATTAGTTACCAAGCCATGAGTTGTTTAAGGCTTTGTATGTCAGAAACAAAACCTTGAACCTAGTCAACCCCTGAGATTTTCTGAGGAGTAGGCTGACCAGATAAAATCCAGGTCAGGGCTCATGTAACTTTAACAATTGTAGAGAAAAGGGAATTTCAGCTGGTGTCATTTGTCTGCAATTAGCTCCTGGTGAAATTTCATCACAACAGTTAAAGGTGCAGGCACTATACTAGAGTGACCAGATACAAAAGAAGGCAGGGCCCCTGCAACTTTAACTGTTGTGAGGAACAGGAAATATCACCAGGAACTAATTGCATACAAATGACACTGGCTGAAATTCCCTTTTCTTTACAACTGTTAAAGTTACATGAGCCCTGACCTGGATTTTATCTGGTCACCCTACTGAGGAGCCCTTACTAGTTGCTCCATGGCTAATGGAATATCATCTAGTATCAGTACGTAAGCAGGCCTTCTCAGTGGTGGCACCCATGCTTTGAAACAATCTCCTATGTGTAATGCCTAGGCAGAGATATGGTGGCAAGTTTTAAACTCCTCATGAAAACACCTATTTCTGCAGGCTTTTCCTGACCAGTAAGACTCTATTACCACCCTGTTTTATTCTGCTAACATCAGGCTGACCATATGAAAAGGAGGACAGGGCTCATGTAACTTTAAGAGTTGTAGAGAAAAGGGAATCTCAGCCAGTGTCATTTGTATGCAATTAGTCCCTGGTGTAATTCCCTCTTCATCACAACAGTTAAAGTTGCAGGCACTATACTAGAGTGAATATATACAAAAGAAGGCAGGGCCCCTGCAACTTTAACTGTTGTGATGAAGAGGGAATTTCACCAGGAACTAATTGCATACAAATGACACTGGCTGAAATTCCCTTTTCTCTACAACTCGTAAAGTTACATGAGCCCTGTCCTCCTTTTCATATGGTCAGCCTAGCTAACATAATGTTTTTAAATGTTCTTAACTGTTTCTAATTATTTATTCTTTTTATCTTGCTTTTTATCTTGTTATGACATTTTAATGTAAACCACTTGAGGATTTTAATATATTAAGAGGAATAGAAGCATGTTAAATAAAGAAATGAATAAAATGTAAATGCAACTTGTCTCCTTGACTGAAATCTGAGAAAGCATTAGTTTGGCTTGCTTGATCTCCAGCATATGCTGTCATCCTGTGTAAGTCCTAGATTGATTTTGTTTACTGTTGTCTGTATTGGATGCAGTGATCTGCACAATGGAATAATATATTACTATAATTTTGCAAAATCATATGAGTAATTTGCAATTTGATTTAAAGTTGTTCCCTTGAACTCTTGCTTACGAGCTGTAGCTCTTACCAGCACAACAGATTGCATAATATAGATTTGAGTCACAGTGGGAAGAGTAATTGCCACCGCAGTTAACGTGTTGGAAATCTGTACTTTAAGTACCGTCCAACACATATGAAAATTGGTGTCAAAACTCCGATGCGTTTTCCTGGAGCACTATTATAGATGTGAAGTATTGTTTTACTTTGTCATGTCGAACCAGATCTGTATTTAATTTAAAGGGAGAAGGATCAAAGGGAAGATGTCACAGAGGGAAAGGGTACGGTTAGAGGAAGAAAAAGTAGTACCAAATGGACAGTATCAAAGGGGCCCACGGTTACTCTGATTCCCTAGGCAGGCACACAAAACCTGAATAACCAGAATAACTGAGGATCAAAAAGCAGAATAACTCAGGATCACTTTCCCAGGAAGCAAAGCAGTAAATCCTATGTCTGTCACTGGTAGATACCTGAAGATATTCAGTTGAACGAGACTATCAGGGCAGTGTGATCCTGAGTTATTCTGCTGTCATCCTGACCTTTCTTCTTGTTTACAGTTTCATTAAACTCCCTTGCCTAGTAGATGCTTACTCATTTTGCAAGGCTTTTTAATTTCTTAAAACAGCTTGTAGAAAACAGTTAGGGGAATATATATTAGCGCACTGTACCTACAAAAGTGTATCTGATCCTTGATCTCCGCTGAATACATTGTTGCCTGTGTGCCATATTTCATGTAGCAGTTGCTGTTCTGTTCCTGAACCGAAGCACGTTGAGGCTCAACAAGCATCTGGATGAGAGGCAATGGTGAGAGAACCCCATATGCCACTCTAAGCACCGTGGAGGACGCGCAAGACAGGATCAACGTGTAAATGTAAAAGAAATAGGAGACCATGATGTGAGAAAGTCAGTAGAACTAGCTTCAGAAGGCAGCCCCTCTTTCTTAACACTCGAAGCCAAAAAACACCAAACTATCTACAGGGGAGGGGCAATTCCCATTAATCATATCTTCATAAACTCAGTTTAGCAGCAACTCCTCCTCCTCCAAGGGGAGACCTAGCATGAGACAATGGATTGAATCTAGGCTGACCATATGAAAAGGAGGACAGGGTTCATGTAACTTTAACAGTTGTAGAGAAAAGGGAATTTCAGCCAGTGTCATTTGTATGCAATTAGTTCCTGGTGAAATTCCCTCTTCATCACAACAGTTAAAGTTGCAGGGGCCCTGCCTTCTTTTGTATATGGTCACTCTAGTATAGTGCCTGCACCTTTAACTGTTGTGATGAAGAGGTGATGCCAGCTATAGAGAATCAAACCTGCTGCTGTTCCATAGCTCTATCCTGAATTCTGTTTCCTGGTCATATCATGTTCAGAAATGTGTGGATTTTATATATATAAGAGAAAGTATACCATGGTTTATTTACATTGATTGTGGGAACACTAAGTCACACTGAACATTTGAGAGTGCCTTTTCCTTAACCAGCCTGCCTGGTCCCTGAGGTTATCAGATGAGGCACTCCTGGTGGTTCTGCATGGAATTGCAGCCTGTTTGGAGCCTTTACTGTATTTGCCCCCTCTCTATGGAACTCCCTACCACTTGATGTCAGGCAGTCACCAATGTTATTTCATTTTTGGCAACTGCTGAAGATATTTTTATTTAAACAACTCTTCTCGTATTAACCAGCCGTGGTTTTGTTGGCACAATCTGCTTTTAAAAAATTGAATTCTGCCATTTTTATTATTTTTGCTCTCTTTTTATTGTTCACCACTTCGGAATTTTGTCACATATAGAGTGGGATATGAATCCTGTTGTTGTTGCTGCTGCTGCTGCTGTTTCCCTGAATTGTGAAATTCCAATCCATAGTCATGAACGTAATACTGGCAGTAGAAAGCTGTGTCAATTTCAGACTAATGAAGCAATCCTGTTTGCTTAGCCTGTGTCTGTTCAATGGAAATGGATGTTTGAAATGAATTGGGCTGTGTGGATTCTCTCTGTGTGTGTTGGTGTGTCCTATTTTACATTTCTCCTTTCATTTACAACAACACGTGCATACATTGAAGAAAATGGATGTGTTTTCATTAGACCCATGCATGACTCAAATGTAATTTAATTAGAACAGATTATGATATACACCATTTGCAAAACATACAGAATCTATGTTCCCAACCAACAGTAATTATGTCATTTCTTAATTATTCTCTTACAGTATATAACCATGAAGCAAATGCTCAGTGTGGATGTCAGTGAGTGCAGCAGATGTGGATGGGGAATGGGGATGAGACAGCAGATCTCTCTGCTTTAGGACTAAGCAAAACGGGTGTCAGCTTGTTCAACTGCTCTTCCATTCATTTTTACTTTTTCATGGCAGTCAGGCAGTGGTGGACTAAATGCTCTTTTTGCTGAAACAGAGACACCCTTGATGGGAAGGTGGGGGATGCTTTTAATCAAATATCATCATGTAACCTGTCTGTAGGGCTGCTGCACTCCCTGGAGAAACACCAATGCAATGGAAGAAATATAAGGAGAATCTAGCTTGCTGTGCTGGCAACTGACTGATTTTTGTTTCAGACACTCTGATTCCACACGATCCTCTTATCCATCACACACAATGACACCAAAAGTCAATGCACCTTATTGCCTGAATCTCTCCTCTCTAAGGGGAGCCTTCCCCCAATCTGGTGCCCTCCAGATGTTTTGGACCACAACTCCCATTGTAGTTGAAAACATCTGGAGGGCACACATTGGGGAGGTCTGCGCTAAGGACGCATGTGTCACATCTTGTCAACTAGATTAATCGAGAAAATCACCCATGTCTTTTTTCCTTAGCTGAAAATCTACAAACTTTAAAATGCACTGAAACAACAAAATGCACCTTGTTCACATTCCACGAGCTTTTCTATATAAGGCATTTGTCGTGCGCTCGCCATTCCCTACTCGTGGTTGTTTATTGGTTCTTTAGATGATGTTGCGACCTTCCAATTTTGCTTCTGTTTAGAGCATGGAAAATGGAATATTATTTCTGATGGTGAAAGAAAGGGCAATTTCATTATATATATTTGCACTATTCCACTGCACCACAGTGTCACCTACATATTATGTAACAGAAAAACAGGAAAGGGAATACCCTTCATGTAGTCCTTGGAACTCAATTCTGCAACAAAACCAAAAGTAGATACATGAGAAGAACAGCCTCATGTTAAAAAAAAAGCCCTTTAACCATAGTGAATGGCCTTCACATGTGATTGTTATTAGGGATGTGCACTGACCCCCCGGATCGGATCGGATAGCGGATCGGAATCGGACCTGGGGGGTCGGATCGGATCGGATCGGATCGGAGGCTGGTCGGATCGGATCGGACCAGATGTCCGATCCGGATCAGACGCCATTTTGAATGCTTTTTCTCATAGCCAAGTATTGTTTTACAAAAATGCCTATAACTTTTTCATTTTTAAAGATAGAAGGATGAAACTTGGGCACATTGTAGACTGGTTAGGGATAGTTATCTGTGAGAAATTTCAGAAAGATTGGTGCATGCGTTTTGTGGCAATTAATTTTTTAATAAATACCCATGAATGCTTATAACTTTGTCATTTTTAAAGTTACAAACATGAAACTTTGCCACATTGTAGGAGGTACCTTGGGACCTATGTGTGTGAAATTTCAGAAACATAGGTGCTTGCCTTGTGTGGCAATTAATTTTAGAAAAATGGGTAGTAGTGGGGTAAATACAGTTACGCCTCCCATTTTTTTATTTTTAAAGATACAAACAGGAAACCTGGGCACATTACAGGTACCACTCGCCTTGATATGTGAGTGAAATTTCAGAAACATTGGAGCTTGCCTTGTGTGGCAATTAAGTTTTGAAACAATGAGGAAAGAAACACCTATAACTTTGTCATTTTTAAAGTTACACACATGAAACTTTGCCATATTGTAGGTGGTACCTTGGGACCTATGTGTGTGAAATTTCAGAAACATAGGTGCTTGCCTTGTGTGGCAATTAATTTTAGAAAAATGGGTAGTAGTGGGGTAAATACAGTTATGCCTCCCATTTTTTTAGTTTTGAAGATACAAACAGGAAACTTGGGCACATTACAGGGAACACTTCACTTGATATGTGTGTAAAATTTCAGAAACATTGGTGCTTGCCTGGTGTGGCAATTAATTTTTGAAACAATGAGGGATTCATTGGACAGCACTTGCCCATAGGGATTCATTGGAGAGTACTTGCCCATAGGGAATCATTGGAAAGCACTTTCCCATAGGGAATCATTGCATTGCACTTTCCCACTGAGAAATGCAGTTATGCCTCCCACATTTTTATTTTTGAAGATACAAACAGGAAACTTGGGCACATTGTAGACTGGTTAGGGATAGTTATCTGTGAGAAATTTCAGAAAGATTGGTGCATGCATTTTGTGGCAATTAATTTTTTAATAAATACGCAGGAATGCCTATAACTTTGTCATTTTTAAAGTTACACACATGAAACTTTGCCACATTGTAGGTGGTACCTTGGGACCTATGTGTGTGAAATTTCAAAAACGTAGGTGCTTGCCTTGTATGGCAATTAATTTTAGAAAAATGGGTAGTAGTGGGGTAAATACAGTTACGCCTCCCATTTTTTTATTTTTTAAGATACAAACAGGAAACAAGGGCACATTACAGGGAACACTTCACTTGATATGTGTGTAAAATTTCAGAAACATTGGAGCTTGCCTTGTGTGGCAATTAATTTTTGAAACAATGAGGAAAGAAACGCCTATAACCTTTTTATTTTAAAAGTTAGAAGTCTGAACATTGCTCACTTTGTAGATGGGTTAGGGGTAGATATGTGTCAGAAATTTCAGAATGATAGGTCCAGGCATTTGATGGCTATGGAATTTTTAGATAAAATGTTTCAAAAAATTTTCCACAGAGGCCCGGTCTTCCCCTCTTCCCCCTCCCGCTTCCCGCGAAGAAAAGGAAACACTCTCTCGTCTCGATCCCTTTCATCCTGTTGCTAGTATCCATTACAGGGCTCGTGTCTGCTTTCACTTTTTACTCAAGCAGAACGGCTGAGCCTAGCTGAGTTTTGCAGCCATGCGTGCAAGGAAGGATCTCTCTCATCTCGATCCCTTTGATCCTGTTGCTAGTATCCATTACAGGGCTCGTGTCTGCTTTCACTTTTTACTCAAGCAGAACGGCTGAACCTAGCTCAGTTTTGCAGCCATGCGTGCAAGGAAGGATCACTCTCTCTCGATCTCTTTGATCCTTGTTCCTCCCCTTCTCCTCCCCCTCGCCGGCGTTGTGTGTGCGCCCCGCCGGTGCCCTCGCGTGCGGGCCGGTTCCTGGGCAGCAGAGGCTCTGCCTGGCTGCTGTGAGGCTCCTGAAGGGCTTGCCTAATGCGGGCTGTTGTGCTCCGCTGGGCCGCGGGGGTAGGTTGATGATGAAGAGGATGATGGGGAGGGCGTTCAATGGCCCCTCCGCTCACCAACTGACAGCGCGTGCTCCGCTCCAGACACCCGGCCTCGGCAGCCAGGAGGATACGCTGCCAAGCCCCCCGCCGCCGCCCGCGCGCGCACACACACCACCCGTCCATTATCATTTGGGCAGCCCTAATTAAGGAGCGCTCAAAAAATGGCAAAACCCCCTCTCCTTTTTTCTTAATTCCTTGCAGCTCCCACGATTTAACCCTTTCCTATCAGCTACAATTAATTAATAGTAGGATGACCAGTACCTGGAGACTGGTGTGTACAAATGTGTTTTTTTTTTTAGGCTTGAGATCATAAAGAGGCAAATATTCTACCTACAGTATTGGAAGCAGTATGTTGGGAAACAAGGGTGACCATATGACAGTTAAAGCTGCAGGAGCTATACTAGAGTGACCAGATACAAAAGAGAGCAGAGCTCCTGCAATTTTAACTTTTGTGATGAAGAGGGAATTTCACCAGGTGCCGCATGGATACAAATGACACCTGCTGAAATTCCCTTTTCTATTCCACTGTTAAAGCCCTGTATTCCTTTTCATATGGTCATCCTACTAATTACATTTTTTAAAAAAGTAATAATACATACTGCTTCCAATACGGTAGGTAGAATATTTGCCTCTTTATGATCTCAAGCCTTAAAAAAAAAAACATTTGTACACACCAGTCTCCTGGTACTGGTCATCCTACTATTAATTAATTGTAGCTGATAGGAAAGGGTTAAATCGTGGGAGCTGCAAGGAATTAAGAAAAAAGGAGAGGGGGTTTTGCCATTTTTTGAGCGCTCCTTAATTAGGGCTGCCCAAATGATAATGGACGGGTGGTGTGTGTGCGCGCGCGGGCGGCGGCGGCGGGCTTGGCAGCGTATCCTCCTGGCTGCCGAGGCCGGGTGTCTGGAGCGGAGCACGCGCTGTCAGTTGGTGAGCGGAGGGGCCATTGAACGCCCTCCCCATCATCCTCTTCATCATCAACCTACCCCCGCGGCCCAGCGGAGCACAACAGCCAGCATTAGGCAAGCCCTTCAGGAGCCTCACAGCAGCCAGGCAGAGCCTCTGCTGCCCAGGAACCGGCCCGCACGCAAGGGCACCGGCGGGGCGCACACACAACGCCGGCGAGGGGGAGGAGAAGGGGAGGAACAAAGGATCAAAGAGATCGAGAGAGAGTGATCCTTCCTTGCACGCATGGCTGCAAAACTGAGCTAGGTTCAGCCGTTCTGCTTGAGTAAAAAGTGAAAGCAGACACGAGCCCTGTAATGGATACTAGCAACAGGATCAAAGGGATCGAGATGAGAGAGATCCTTCCTTGCACGCATGGCTGCAAAACTCAGCTAGGCTCAGCCTTTCTGCTTGAGTAAAAAGTGAAAGCAGACACGAGCCCTGTAATGGATACTAGCAACAGGATGAAAGGGATCGAGACGAGAGAGTGTTTCCTTTTCTTCGCGGGAAGCGGGAGGGGGAAGAGGGGAAGACCGGGCCTCTGTGGAAAATTTTTTGAAACATTTTATCTAAAAATTCCATAGCCATCAAATGCCTGGACCTATCATTCTGAAATTTCTGACACATATCTACCCCTAACCCATCTACAAAGTGAGCAATGTTCAGACTTCTAACTTTTAAAATAAAAAGGTTATAGGCGTTTCTTTCCTCATTGTTTCAAAAATTAATTGCCACACAAGGCAAGCTCCAATGTTTCTGAAATTTCACTCACATATCAAGGCAAGTGGTACCTGTAATGTGCCCAGGTTTCCTGTTTGTATCTTTAAAAATAAAAAAATGGGAGGCGTAACTGTATTTACCCCACTACTACCCATTTTACTAAAATTAATTGCCACACAAGGCAAGCACCTATGTTTCTGAAATTTCACACACATAGATCCCAAGGTACCTCCTACAATGTGGCAAAGTTTCATGTTTGTAACTTTAAAAGTGACAAAGTTATAAGCATTCATGGGTATTTATTAAAAAATTAATTGCCACAAAACGCATGCACCAATCTTTCTGAAATTTCTCACAGATAACTATCCCTAACCAGTCTATAATGTGCCCAAGTTTCATCCTTTTATCTTTAAAAATGAAAAAGTTATAGGCGTTTTTGTAAAACAATACTTGGCTATGAGAAAAAGCATTCAAAATGGCGTCCGATCCGGATCGGACCTCGTCGGATCGGATCGGATCGGATCGGAGGTTGGTCGGATCGGATCGGATTTTCCCGATTTTGGGTCGGATCGGATTCGGATCGTGGATCGGATCCGATCCGATGCACACCCCTAATTGTTATGCACACATATATGTCTTATTTATTTATTTATTTATTTAACTATTAAAAGCTTATATTTTCCTGAGAGGACATTAAAAGCAGTAAACAGACAAAATCAGCAACATTTAAAACAACCTTCAAATCCCAAATTAACAACCAGCCATAACGTTTTGTAAGACCAACAAATGACCATAACGGGGCAGGGGTGGGGACAGGACAACCAAGGAGGTCTTAAAGAGCTAAATTTTCACATACTACCTAAAGCAGCACAACAGGTGGAAATTGCAGGGAAACAGATTTCAGCTAAATATTATGAGAAACCTCTGACAGCGAGAGCTGTTCACCAGCAGAACAGATTGTCTCGGGAGGTGGTGGGTTCTCCTTCACTGGAGATATTTGGGGAAAAGTTGGGTGGCCATCTATCCAGGATACTGTAATTGCACCCTACAATACAGAACCTGTATTGAGCAGGAGGTTGATGATCTCCGAGCACTCTTCCAACTCTGATTCTATGTTTCTGTAATGCCAGGACTGGATTGAACTCTGTTGGCAGAGCATTCCACAAGGTGGGTCTAACCACAGGGAATTCTCTAGACCTTGTCGGTGCGCCTCTGAAAATGCTTCATGAGGCCTGGGATCTGAAGGACTGGTGCCACAGATGATGACAAGAGTATGCAAGAATGACCACATGAAAGAAAGTGGCCCTTGAGGTAGCCAGGTCCCAAGCTGTTGACACCAATGTTTCCCACAGCAAACACAGCATGTGTGGATGACATATCCACGTCTTTAACCACCCCTGTACATGGTTCTGGGAACTGTATGCCATCTATACTTGGTGTGTTTTCTGGCGAAAAAACAGTGCAACACTCGTGTACAGACAACAATCATATTTGCCACAGGAAGTGTGGACCTGCCTTGGCTTTGTATACAAAATGTAGTTAAAGTGAGCTGAGGTCACTAAAATGCATTCTAGAAAATCAGCCGTAGCCTGCAGATTCACATAATTTATCTGATTTTTGGTGAGTAAGGAATAGAATGAGGACCTATGGAACCCCTTGCCCATGATGGTACATCTTTCTTGGCATTTGCATAGATATAAAACGCTTTCCAGTTCAGAAGAGCATTTTGTTTGTGTTGTAGTTTAAATAAATAAATAAATAAATAAATAAATAATATAGTATTTTAATGATTTACAGTGCAATCTATACAGACATACCTGGGAGTAAGTTCCACATTGAACCCAATGGGTCTTACTTCTGAGTAGCCATGTATGGGATTGCACTGTCAATTGATATTACATTTTATTGATCTTGTTGCATTTTTTTAGTTTTGTGAGCTGCTGTGACGTAAATCCTGCATGATGATGTTCAAGAGGCTTTGAGGGAAGAGGAGAGATAGAAAGAACTATTAGTAGACCTGGAGCAAACTGCTCAGGATTTTGGAACACCCCAGTTCCCTTACTATCAATGCAACCAGCAAAATAGGTTACATGGAGGTTTTGTAGGTCTTATTAAAGGCAACTGTAACAGAGCTGCCTTTTTTACAGAGGACTGGCTATTTTCCTCTTGCTCCATGAACTTATGCTTGCACCTAGACAACTAAAGCAGCAGTTTAGGATTGAGTTACTGATAAATGGTCAGTGCAATCCTGAACATGTTTACACAGAAGGCAATCCCATGGAGTTGGGGGCATACTCCTTTGTAAGTGTGTTTAAAAGGATTGCCACCAAATATCTCTCTGCTTATGGTTGTTGTATGGTATCATTTAAAACTGGGATTGAAATATTTTGAAGTAATAAAGAAAATCCCAATTGCTGACTTGAAATCAGATTCTTTCCATAGATGTTTTGTATCCATCAAGGTTGAGGTAAGTGTTACCTATTTTAAATGCACTCCCCTGTCTCCTGAAATATGTTATTGATATTGTTGGATATATTAAGGACATCCCCAAATGAGCTGTTGGTAGCGAATTGCTGCTCTCCCATTGCAGTCAAATATCTAGTTCCAGATGGTCATTTGGAATTCACTATACAGCCTTGAATTTATAGCCTCATGCCTGAAACGTAACTCTCATTCCTTTTTGGGCATTGCCGTTCACCTTTAACTATGCCATGCTGTAAAATAGGTTGCTTTGTAAACCACTGGACCATGGATTCTATTTTTTAAATTGACCTCAGAGGTTCCCATAAGTGGAAATACTTCAGGCATATACACTGCCAATCCTGATTTGATCAAATGGCAAGTATGCAATGTGACCAACCAATATCCAATACACCAATTAGAAAAAGTCCATAATGCATGTACTTGTAAATGCCATTTTGACAGAATTTGCATAGCAGCTTTGAGTTGACCATCACAACTGATGACCAAACCAAGCCTGGCAGACTGATCTGCAGAATGACTGGTGACCACCAGGCTGCACTCATATAAACATGATGATCCACCATAGTGTAGTACTTCATAAAATCTACATGGGGAACACAAGTGAAGTAGGGATGAGAAGGACATGGGAGATAGAGCTGAGACATTGATGAAAATATTGGCCTTCATGCCAGTTAAGAAAACATCAAGATGAACATAGAAAGCTGGTGATGTGAAAGAACAGGCTTTGACAAGTTGGGATAAATGGGATCAGATAAATAAGACCTAAGGTACAGGGATAATTCCCTAAGCTCAAGTCACCAGCCTAAAGGACATGTTGCCTTCTTGTATGAGGATCATTAGATAACAGGAGAATGCTAGGTGTATCTCAGAATTTTTTTAAAAATGGTGAAGGTCTGTAGCTCAATGGAAAGGTGCATGTTTCCCATGCAGAAAGTTCCAGGTTCAATCCTGGACATCTCTAGGTAGTTCTTAGAAAGACCCCTGTCTGAAACCTTGGAGAGGTGCTACCAGTCAGTGAAAATCAGGGGTAGGCAACATGATGCTGATGCCTTTCTTGGTGCCCACCAAAGCAACAGACTTCTTCTACTCCCCCCTCCCCATTAAGACATTTTCATACTGGCAGCTGGGATTACTTCTAAGCAAAGTGAGGGTGTCCAGCTGCTGCTATCTTCATTTCTCATGAGTGCCTCTTTGCATTCTGTGCTACATTATGAGGCTCAGATACTTCTTTAGGAAATGAAGATGGTGGCTGGCTGCAGAATGATGCTTTCCTCTGTAGCACGCCCAGCCACCAAACAACAACAACAAGGGGAAAAGGAGAAAAGGTGATGAAAACTGTGGATTCAAAGGAGTCTAATGTATTATAGCTCAAGACCCTACCTTTGCCTTGCACAGTAATTTGGGCTGGTTAGTCCTTTGTGACTAGCCACACTTCCAAAGGCTGCCATTTTGTGGTGGTGCCAAGGACAGTTTGCTAATTTGTCAAATGTGCTCACAGGTCCCGGAAGCTTGTCTACCTCTTGTGTAAATTAGCCATCCCCAAACTGGAGCCCTCCAGATATGGTGGACTACAACTCCCAGCATGCCTCCCAGCCAGCATTCACCAAGATCCTTGGTGACATTATTAAAGAGAAAAACCTCTTCAGACAAGCAAAGAAGCCTATTCGGAATGGTCTAGCTATGAACGAATGCCAAAGAGGAATGTTGAAACATCGTCCCAATACTTCTGAAAACTGAGAAATGTGCATTGCAGTGTGCTCCCTTTTATCCTAGCATTTTCTAGTTTGGTTGTTAACAATGAGAATTTAAATATGGCCATTACCGGAGAGGAATGTTTTGTATAGCAAGACAAAACGGATCCATTGCCAGCAGGGAAAATTTATGGGGATTAGAAAGGAATGTGCAAGGGGAGTTCCCTAGCAACAGATCTGATTAAGATGAAATGTTAAAATTGGGATGAAACTGCTATGAATTAACCAATGTTTAGATTGTCCTATCACACATTCCTTTTATTTCTGTTGCTTGTGATATTACAGTATCGCCGCTCAAGGGGGAGTGTGTAATGCAAAGCTTCCTTGTGAATTAATTGTGGCTGACAGTGTTTTTAACAAGTGACAGTTCTACAGTTTGAGGAGCAAAAAGACTTTGCCCTCAGGTTGGGCAAATCACATGGTAGTTGCTTCCCCCCCCCCCCTTAGATATAAATAATAATAATCAAAGATTGTGACTAAAACATAGAATCACCCTTTCTTCTGCTCAAGGATTCTTTCTCTCTCTCTCCTAATGTATAAAAATAATTGTTAAAAGGTTTATGGAAGCATAACATCATTTTGTTCCAGATTATTTTTGTGCTCTTGTACAGTATGTGACAATATGCAAGTCAGTCACCATATGCTCTTTGGAAGAATTCTGAACATCAATTTAGGGTGCATAGCCTGTAAATGTGCATTTATTTTCAAATGTAAACCCTGCATTATACTGTTTTTATACTGTTGTTGTTTTATATTTTGAATAATTGTTATGGTTTTAATTTTTGTGAACTGCCCAGGGAGCTTTGGCAATTGGGCGGTATAAAAATGCAATAAATAAATAAATGCACCATCCTGGGTTGCTACAAGTGGGAAGAAGAGATCATACAGATACCATGATCCCAATTCATGAAGCTTATTAAAGCATTGCAAAGAAGGTAATCTTGCAAAATGAAAGCTCTTTGCAGGTGTTCACGTCTGAATGTGTGGACAGGAATGTGCATCCTACGCACCAGGAACGTTCCCAAATCAAGGCTGATTGACCTTCATCCCACGTGTAGGCTTTCCAACATGGGGATGAGAATTTGATTGGCCAAGTTTCTTGTTTTCGCTCACATTTGGAAACCTAAACACAATGAAAGTGGCTGCTTCAGACTCAACCAATTGTGCTTTGACTAGAAGTGTCGTCTACACATGGGGTGTCATAGCAGGGATGGAACTAGCCCTGTACACTTCACTCCTGCAGGCCCCTTCACACATCCAGAAGTCAATACTTGAAGAGGACTAAATGTATGAATTGTACTCTGTTAAAATTATCTAATCTGCGTACCCCAGCTAGCAAACCAAATTACAGCTAAAATATTGGGCATTAGTGCTAAAGACATCCATAACATTATAACATGTTAATTATAACTTGTTTTCATGCTTTATGGTTTTAAATTTTGTATATCGGTGATTTTAATGTTCAATGTTTTTGATTTTTGTAAACCGCCCAGAGAGCTTCGGCTATGGGGTGATATATAAATGGAATAAAATAAATAAATAAATAACATTTCTCATTTGTTTTAAATTGTGAGTCACCTTTGAGTCCTTTCTGACCTGAAATAATTTTATACAAACATACATATATATAAATTAATATTGTTACATATTAGGGTGACCAGATAAAATCCAGGTCAGGGCTCATGTAACTTTAACTGTTGTACAGCAAAGGGAATTTCAGCCAGTGTCATTTGTATGCAATTAGTTCCTGGTGAAATTCCCTCTTCATCACAACAGTTAAAGTTGCAGGGGCCCTGCCCTCTTTTGTATATGGTCACTCTAGTATAGTGCATGCACCTTTAACTGTTGTGATGAAGAGGGAATTTCACCAGGAACTAATTGCATACAAATGACACTGGCTGAAATTGCCTTTTCTTTACAACTGTTAAAGTTACATGAGCCCTGACCTGTATTTCATCTGGTCAGCCTATTACAGATATGCTGTCATATTCAGAGCAGTTCCTCCTGTAGGCCTGAATATGGTGGTTGCTGATAACTTATTAAATTGACCATCTGTTGTTCAAAGAATCTGGAATGCAAGTCACTTCTACCTGTCAGGGTGAGGTCTAAGGCTAGTTACTTTTGGGATATCCAAAACAGCAATTTCAGAGAGAAAACTGTTGTAACTTGTGTCTGCGCGTGGTTGGCAAAAATCTTGGGATGATGGCATTGCTTCTATTTTTAAAAATTCTATTTTAAAATGGTGTTGTTGGTGTTGTTGGTGTTATTTTGAAATATATCCATTCAACTAAACACTCTGAAGGCATCCTTTAACCCGAAATGTCTATACCATTTCCTTTTCGAAGGGCATCTCTGCATTACAATTAATTAGAGAGTGTGACATAAGTGGATAATGACTTTTTGAACTAAAATAGGATGATGAAGGTCCACAGGGATGGAATATAAAAAGTTGTCTCATTCATATATATTGGAGAGAGAAAAGAGAGAGAGAGAGAGAGAGAGAACAAAATGCATTTTGCACAGTTAAAGCATCTCCTTCAAAAGAATACAGATGACATGGGTCAAAGTACTCTTGCAACCAAAGAAGTGAAACTTCAAAAATTGCTCCAGTATTTCTGGTTTTTTGAGAGATGCATTAGTAACTTCCAAAAAGACTGAAAGTTTAATACATCAGGAATGTAAAGCAGTTTTTTTTCCAATGGTTGAGAAAGAGAAGATTTAGGTTATCATTATTTCACATTGATTGGAATTTTATTTATTAATTTAAAGATTTTTTTAACCTACATTTCATCCTAGGATATCAAGCTGGCATGTAAAAGGCATAAAAAAGCAAAATATGCCACAAAATAATACAATAATAAAAGACCACAAAAACAACAGAGCAAATAAACCAATGTAGTACCTTAAAATGCCTGAGCAAATATGTGAATTTTGACCTGGTGCTGAAATGATGGGAGCTTCGATGGCATGGGAAGTCCAGCTTCCATTGGGAGGGAATTCCAGAGACATTTACCCCTAATAGCAGTGGGACCGGGGTTCCCAGTCATTCCCCATGGAGCTAATTTGTCTAGAAAAGGTCATAAAATTATAGAGTGCAGCCCTACTCAGTGGAGGGACCTGACATCCCCAACAGATGGCTGGCTAGTCTCTGCTGCTTGAATACCTCCAGCATGAGAGCCCACCTCCTCCATAGGCAGTTGATTCCATTGTACGACTGCTCTTACTATCAGGAAGCTTCTCCTAATCTTCAACCAAAGTCTGCCCTCCTGTGTAACTTAAGCCCCTTATTTTCTGTCCTACAGTCCTGGATGATAAAGAACATGTTCTGTGTGACAACCTTTTAGGTACTTGAAAAATGCTATCATTTAGGTTCAAAATGCAATAGACCCTATTGCCACCATGTTTTCAACCAGCTACATTTTGCAGTTCATGAAAAACCTTATGACCTTTACAGATAATGTAGGTGTATGGTGATTCTATCATTCATTAGCAGTAAAAGAAGGTCTATTTTAACTTGATTCCAGCTGCATGATTCTTTTGTATTTTGTTCACAGCAATAAACTTGACAATAGTTTTCCAATGCATGGCAAATGCAAGGCTGTCTCTAGCTGGAGATGTATCTTGGATACAGAAGGGTAAATAAGAGTGTGGAACCATAAACAGTCCATTGCTCATGCACACTCAGTTTCCTTCACTAAGGTCCCCTCTACAAGGATTCGCTTTTGCGCCTGGTTAGGCGATTATGCGCATAATCGCAGAAGCGCATACGCCTAATCCCTCTGCACGAGAGGCGAGAAGCAGCGAAGCACATAAACAGATGTCCAAAATGCGCTTTACAAGTAGTTAATGCGCATAAGCGCTTATTCACACAGTCAAAATGCACTTTAACGGACGGAGCAAAATAAAACTCGCGATTTAACGCGCATTCGATAATGCGCATAATCGGGGAGATAACGCGCCTCGATGCCCGATTTGTGCTCCATTCTTGTAGAGGTAATTTTTTTTAATGAGCCTTGAAAGAGCTTTAAATGCCTCTTGTAGAGGCACCCCAACACCATACCATGTGGTTGAACCTGGGAGAGAAACTTGCTTTTGTCTTTTGATAATATTTGCTTAGAAAATATGGAAAGGGGTTGCCCAGTCACTGAGGTCATTGGAGGGCATGGTGGTTCCACATGGACCTTGGTCCGATTGGAGTCCACCAGGAGAAGAGCCTTTAGTTTGGTGGCCCCTTCTCTTTGGAACTCCCTGCCCTTGGAAGTCAGGCGGGCACCAACACTTTGCTGCTTCTGGCACTTCCTGAAAACAACTCTTTTCCTGGAAGCGTTCCTCAACTGACCAGCCACTGATTTTATTGGTACTCTGTTTTAAATTGAACAATTTTAAATTGAGCAATGTTTTAATCTTCTTTCTTTTTCATGTTTTATTCCTATATTCACTACTCTGGAATCTATTTTAGATATGGAGTGGTAAATAAATAAATAAATAAATAAATAAGACAAACTCCAGAGCAGACAAGGGCTGTGGGTTCATTGCCATTTCTCTAACTAGAACATTCCTATCATTTGCAATAGTTCTGACTGCTGACTGTTAAAGAAGTGTACAATGAATGTTAACATTGCTCAGTCATCTGTAGCACCCTCTGAAAATGAAACTGTGGAAACTGCAGGGTGATGTGTGAATGAGCTGTCGCCCAAATCGGGAAAATGAAATTGGCTGCTAAAGAGGCCTTAACGACTATCACAGTGGCATCGTAGTGCAGTAAGGAAGCAAAAGTCTGGGAAATTCCATTTGCCAGAATAAGGGCCAGCTACTGTAATCTTTTAATGGAAAAAAAACATAAAAAAATGAAATTTCTAATTAGCTTAATTCATTACAGGCAGCTTTAGCTTGTTTTGTTGAAAATGTTGGGATTTAAAATGTTCTAATTTCACATGAAATTCTAGTCATGTAGTAATTTACCTTTTTGATCTTAATGAGACCAGGATTTTATCCTTAATCTCTCATTTCATTTTACTTTCTCTTCTCATGCTGTGTTTTTTCTCTCACACACAGCCATGGTCTTCCAGTGTTACAACAACACGGTAATAGCTGTTGGATCATCAGGTTAGAAATTACCAGATCAACCAGTGGGACCCTTTGCACGTTCAATGAAATGTCTGCTATATAACAACTTCTGGGGGAGAAGGGTGGGAATCCTAATTAGAATTCCACAACAACAACAAAACAATAGCAAACAAAATGTCACAACCAGACCTTTGGAGAGGGGCTCCATCCCCACCCTGAATTCTCAACATTTGAGCAAATACTGCTTGCACAAGGGGAAATGTGCAAGCAGTATTTGCTCAATAGCACTATGGGAGGTAAACCTGCTCCAGCCTTCCTGCATCCTAACCAATAAGTGCAACAATACTGGGGTGATTGACAAGGAGGGGAACAATGATGCCATCCTTTATTTCCTTTCATTGTTTGTCCTGACTAAACCAAGAGAAGGGGACAACATTTCCTCTGCTTGTTGTGGGTTGAGGGTTCTTAATCAAAATTGATTTATGTATTATTGTAAAGCACCACAATGCCAGAAATGGCAAAGTGGCGCTATAAAAACGTTTTTAAATAAAAAATAAATAGTCTATTATAGTAACCCATTTACAGCCTTCCCTTGGCCATGGTTTCACTATTTGGCATTTATTTTCTAATTTTATTAAAATGGAATCATATGAAATTATTTATGAAATTAAACGACATTAAACATATTGCACTAGTCATGTTTAAGTTTTTGCTATTATGCATTGGCTTGGATCCAAATGTAGCTAACGGAAGGCCTCTTTCCATCCATGGAAGGCTTTTGATGCATTAGAAGATCCCACTGGTGGAAGGGGGTGTTCTGATGGTACATCCTTCTCCTACAGTTCTCCTCCCCCACTATTTCAGAAGTCCCCAATCCTCCAGGACATCAACGTCTGCAGGGGGAGGGGGAATCAGCACAAGTTTCCTCCCTTTCTTCTGCTAGTGGGAGCCCCCCCCCCCCACTGCTGTTCCACTTTGCTGACACCACCAGCAGCAAAGCTGGGATCTAAGCCACTGACTTCATGGTGTCTCCCACAGTTTACTCTGACTGGCACTATCACCACCACCACCATAGCATTTCTGGGTACAGGCCTGTGCTCAAACCAAAATAAGATAGCACTAGTGAAGATATCATTAGTAAATTTGATCTGGAAGAGGGTGAAAATTTCTTTCTGATGCTAAATACATTGAGTCATAATCTTGGACCTGGAATATGAAGCCCATATCAGCAACAATCCTATTCACAAGGAATAAAAGTACACACATTGCTCTAATATACACATGGTACTCTTGCTGAGTATGGTTTCCACATATACTGTAATGTACGGGATCAATTTTGTCCATATAAGAAGCTCCTGGGATGGGTTTATTGTGTCCAGCTTTTTTAACCTTGCTTCCTCACTCATCTGGCAATTCGTTCATAGTCCTAGACCATCATCACATGGGGGGTAATCATGGTTCCTTACTGTGGCTTCTCCACCCCCACTTTTGTCCTTCATTACTTCCTCTTTCTTCCCAGAGAGGAAAGAGGAAGTAAACAAGGACTATGTGGCCCATTCAGGGGCTGCTTCTATCATGCTGCTTTTCTTGCACGCAGCAGGAGATTATGGCACATTCCATTTTTTTTTTAATCGGATTAAAAGGGGTCTATTTTGCAATGGAAAAACAAGCAGATAAAGCAGGAGGTGTGCAGGAGGCAGACGTCATCTAAAGGACGTGCAAACATGCATAAGTGGGCAATAGCGAAAATGAGATAAAACACTCATCTGATGACGCCCCTACTAAGAAGGAAATAGAAGAATCCAGGCTTCCTGGCACTCTTCTAAGGCCTGTTTCACATTTTACAGATAAAAAAAATGTATACTACTTGCTTATTTGGTGCACTCTATCACATTTGAAGAAACTCTATGAACATATTTCACTGTTTGTACACCTTGGGAGCAAGTACAAGGGAATTCTAGTCAATCATGGCTACCTGCCACATTTGCGTATAGTGGAACAGGTGGATGTAGACCCTTCAACAAACATGTTCCCAGGGGGTACATGATACATGCAGCCTTAATCCATAACATGTGAATGATTCGTAAAGCTGACTGGCAGGCCTCTTCAACATATATTATTATAGCCAGCCAGGTCAGGAAGCTTCATCCCACAGCTTGATCTCACAACTAGAGCAGAGGTGAGTAGAGAAAATTATTATCCTCAACATGTGTGAAAGTTAATCTGGCCAAGTGATGGAGTAAATAGATGACATCCATACTGCATAATCCCCAGTAGGATTGCATTTCATAGATACACCATATTTTTAATGAGCTTTAGATTCCAGTACTTACAATGGTGTTCCTTAAACAGACTTCAGCTTTTACAGTTGAGAAACAAGAGAAATGTTTTTGTGAATTATAGTGAGTGATGGATCTTATGATAATGTTCACGTGTTAAAATGTGTAAGAATATATTTCGATAGTTACATTTGTGTACACTGTTTTTTGCATTGTAATGCATTATTCATATTCTGGTGTTTCAACTTTGTATTTTTGAATGAACATTTTGGGAAGGTGGGGAAAATATGTTCTTATAGTTCTAATATGTTCTTACACATTCTTTTCCCCCTTGTTTTGTATGTATGTGTGTATGCTTTCCTGCATAAGCAGCAGCGAATTTACAATTCAGTGTACACTCAGGCCTCATCTGGGGTCATGGGAATTGGCATTCAGTGGCTCACAACAGCAAGTCATTTGATTAACTATAATTGGATTGAGACCACACAGTACACAGAGAATAATTTTATAAAAGCTTCTAGCAACATGCCCATTTAAGAGCATCAGACACGGCATACATTTTAATAATGTATCATTTTATATGCTTTTAATTAGTGTATATATATATATATATAGGTGTTTTGTATTTGTTTTTGTACCGTGCCTCGATCCAGAGGGAGAGGCGGGTAAGAAATAATAATAATAATAAGACCACTAAGAGCAGCATCTCCCTCCATTCCACTTCCCAAGAAAACTCAAGTGTAGCAAGTGTGAGATCATTCAAGAAACTTTAATTACTTTTTTATAATTCAATCTTTTTTAAAAGAATCAAGATCCTACAGCACTTTGTTTAAGAATTGTGTTCAGTGTCAAATTAATTGTGCAGTATTTTTATTTTTTTAAAAAAATAGAGAAACATTCTGCTGAAGAGAGTGTAACAATAGGATAATTAGTTCCACAGTACTTTTTTTAATTGCATGGAAACAATAGATTAGGCCGTAAAGAGCTTAATTAAACTGATTAACTTTGCCTTTTTGTTCGTGCTGGTGCTGCAGGACAGAAGGTGAAACCTGCCAAAAAGCACAAAGATATATTTTCAAGGATGATGCATTGACTGTTATCATTGCTTTAATTCATTAATTTCTAATAACACCCTTGTACAACCTAAGACAATGATGAATGCAGGACATTCTTATCTTGTTGTTTTTGCTATAAAGAGAAGTTCAGTGCTTAGTGTTCATATGTGTCAAAGATAACTTTGAACCTAGACAACAAGGATGAGTTCCTCTTTTACCAGCAGAGTAAATTATACACAATTGATGCATGCATTTGGGGAAACAAGCACAAAACTACACCAATTTTTTTTTCATGCGATCTCCATCTCTGGGAGGCTGCAAATATGATATCGGTGCACCATCTTTGGTTTGACTGTGCAGGCTCAATCTTCAGGATTTCTTTTATTGAAATATTTTTAAAATGAAAGCGTTTGTTAGAATCATTCCCTAACTCTAGCACTGGCACTTACGTGCTCCCCCAAATTCTATCTCTTCATGGCAAGTAGTATAACAAGCAGCTCCACTTCCCTCTGGAGCTCAGCATAAAGCTCTGTAACTGTTAATTAACACTACGGTTCTCCTGGGAGATTCAAAGACAGTATGAAATTGTAGCGAAACAAAATTCATACAGCATTACAGAGCTGGAACACATGCAAAGATCATCAAATCCAGTACCTTGTGTGTTGTTGTTGTTTTAAAAAATTAGGGTCTTCTATCCATTATGCTACCTTACCCCCAACCCAACCTCCAGTTAATTCATCACCTAAGACAGACCAAAGAGTGACAGCAGCAGAATGCAAGAGCAAAAGAGGTACAACACGATGAACTGAGTTGTCCAGCTCAGGGACAGATTGTGTCAATTCGACTTTTGTTCTTTAAGAGCTGCTTCTGAAAAACAGTGGGGCGTACTGCTTTGGAACTGATTGCACATTCTTGGCCTTGGTGATTGTCTGCTTAAATATGAAATCACTTCACTTGACTCAAGAAGTAAATTAGTGGGTGGCAGTTACATTATAAGCTTCAAGCAGTGGCATGACTCAGGAAAGAAAATGGGGTTAATCACATTCTCAGGCAGAAGGTTCAATCATAAAGAAGCTCAGGTTTGGGGCACTTTGCAGTACAGTGTATTATATCGTAAAGATGTATATCATCGTACATACAATTAATGCAGGGGCTGAGTTATGGTGGCTGTGTAGCCAAAATGGGGCTACTGAGAGACGAGAAGGAGGTATCAGCATGCTCAGGAGATGCCCAAGGATGGAAGAAGTGGAAGAAATGAAGAAGAAGAAGAAGAAGAAGAAGAAGAAGAAGAAGAAGAAGAAGAAGAAGAAGAAGAAGGGGGTAACCTACCCCAAACTGTCAAATGGGGAGTGAAAGTTGGGAATATTGCAACCTCATCTGCAAGTTACTGGAAGGGGACAGTGTAGTTAGCTTATGGAGATGTAGGCCACACCTAGTCTTAGGATCTCTACAGCCTACAATGTGGTTTCCTGTGGTTTCTTAGTTTTGCTCCTCCCCTTCCTTCCCCTGCCCTCCCCCCACCCTCTCTCTCTGACCTGGTTCATTGCTGGGAGAACTTATGTTTGCGCTCTCATTCCTGCTGGTGCTATAGAACACAAATAGATAGAACAAACTCTGCTTTTGAAAACTCTATGTTGTATCTGCATATTATATACAAGAACATTGTGAGTAAACTATTTTTAACTTTTCTTCACTAAAGGAGGGTATAACGTTCATTCTGTTCTAGTTTTTATATTGTTCTGCTAACTGCATCAATAGTAAATAGTTCCCATCACTTAACATGCTTATTTGCCTCAGAATCCTGAGTGTCTGGGGGGGGGGGGGGGGGAGCAATAGAAAACTGGGATTAGGGTGGGTAATTGAATGGAGTATTTTCAAAGAAGGTGTGTCTGGAACACTGAACAGATGTACTCCACAATGCACCATTTTGTTGCAAGTCCCACTGGTAGTGCAAAACACCAATTTTCCAACACCCCATATGAGTATGAACCGATGAGGGGTGGGTTTGTTTCATTTTTTACAGAAAATGGAATAGAAACCCCAGAACTATATTTAGGCCTGGCTGAGAGTTCACAGTTGTTTTAAATGTATACTGTTTTTATATGTTGTCCGTTTTTATGCTTTTATGGTTTAAAATTTTGTATATCGATTTTTAATGTCCAAAGTTTTAATTTTTGTAAACCGTCCAGAGAGCTTCAGCTATGGGGTGTTATATAAATCTATTAAATAAATAAAAATAAATAAACTATACTACATCAAACTAAATTAAACTATTAAATGGCAGGGTTGTGCACCTCCTCGGGTCCAGATCCCAAACTGAAATAGGCTGATGTGGCCTGCCTCGGTCCTAATCTGGATAGGAACTGGATCAGGCTGAAGTGGTCCAAAACAGATCGGACCAGACCTGAAGCACGTGAGGCCACTTTGGCCCAATCCGGAGCTATGGTGAACCACTGCCTCATCCATCCGCAGGAATTACCTGACCCAAAATGGCCTTTTATTAGGGTGACCAGATAAAATCCAGGTCAGGGCTCATGTAACTTTAACAGTTGTAGAGAAAAGGGAATTTCAGCCAGTGTCATTTGTATGCAATTAATTCCTGGTGATATTCCCTCTTCATCACAACAGTTAAAGGTGCAGGCACTATATTAGAGTGACCATATACAAAAGAAGGCAGGCCCCCTGCAACTTTAACTGTTGTGATGAAGAGGGAATTTCACCAGGAACTCATTGCGTACAAATGACACTGGCTGAAATTCCCTTTTCTCTACAACTGTTAAAGTTACATGAGCCCTGACCTGGATTTTATCTGGTCACCCTACTTTTATGGCCACTGAAGTTTGAACATTAGATCTAGGGAACAACAGAGCCACCATCTTCCTTCAAAATGGCAATTCTCATCAAGGCTGGGCAGCTGCCAGATGGGTCAGATAAGTCCCAGGAGTGGGTGGAAGCAGCAGTTTGCCGGATTCAGGAGTGAGCAAGGGGGACAGCTGGGAGGGAGGCAAGTGGGAGCCCAATGGACTTCCAGTTGGTCTCATTCCTGGGAACCTGCAACATCTAACCCACTTCGCACTTCAGATGTCCAGATCTCGCTCCAGATCCAGATCTGAAGTGGCTCAGACCTGGCGCAAAGCAGCCCAAGGCAGACCAGGGCTGATTCGGAAGCTCCGAAGTAGCCTGCAACGTGCATCAGGCAGTCCCTGCACAGCCCTATTAAATAGTGCATTCTGTAAACCTCATAGAACAAACCCTGCTTGGATCCATCACTCCAAATGTCAGCCCAGATAAATGCGATGGCCAGGAGTGCTTACTATCAGCTTCGACTGTTGCGCCAGCTCCGCCCTTTCCTAGAGTTGGAAAACCTAAAGACAGTAGTGCACGCACTGGTAACTTCGAGGCTTGACTTATGTAATGCGCTGTACATAGGGCTACCATTGTACCTAAACTTCAATTAGTTCAAAATATGGCAGCCAGGTTGGTCACCGGTAAACCTAGGGGTGACCATATTGCACCAACTTTAAAATCACTTCACTGGCTGCCAATTAGTTTCTGGGAGAAGTACAAAGTGTTGGTTATTACTAGGGATGTGCACAGTAAAAAAAATCGGATCGGAATTGACGCATCAGATCAGAGGCTTTCCGGATCCGATCCAATTCCAATCTGAAAATTGGACATCCCATTTTCAGATTGGACACCATTTTAGGTGTTTTTGCCATAGGCTTGCATTGGGGGAAAGAAAGCTTTCCCCCAATGCAAGCCTATGTGGAAAACATGGGGGCAGGTGAGTGGTGACCTAACTCCCCCCTCCCTGTCCCTCCCCCCCACTCGTGCTCCTTACCTGCCTGGGCCGTCCACTTCCATCCGCTGCTGCCCGCTGGTGCCTTCTACTGAGAAACAGGCTTCTGAGAAACGAGAAGGACATTTCAGGAAGGAAGGAAATTCCTTTTCAAAAGCAATTTCTTTTCTATCAAATTGAATAAATACGATCGGAAAAACATGTGGAAGAATTTTTTTGGCACAGCACTATGAATTATCATATTTTCAGTCTGCTTTCCCAGTTTGCATTGCACCTTGGCACTGCTTTGATTTTAAATTTAGACTATTATATTAGCTGACATAATGTGAATTTACTCTAAAAATAATATTGTAATGAGCAGTTATCCATTGCAGAAGTGCCTTTCAGACCGTAGATTGTTTTCACGTTCTTAATGTGAAAAAATTAATCTTTCATGCTGTTGATCTAGGTTATTTGTTTTGTTCAATTAACGCTGCACAGTACAGGTAGATTTTTCCCCCCCTAGGTTTGCTAGCTGTTTAATCTTATTATAGATGACTATTACTAATTTCCATATTTGAACTATCTAATAAAAAAGAATATGGAGAAGTTTGACAGTGAAACTACAGTTATTAGATCAGAAGTCAAAGGTAAAACAGAATGGTTTATTTTGTAATTGGAAAGGGAGGGAGAAAGGAAGCACTTTCACGGCCAAGTAGATGAGATTTTACATTAAAAATGCCTCAGGAAGAGTATAGTATTTTGTGCTAGGGATGTCTCAGGCATCCAACTGTATCCCGGAGTACAGCGGACTCCCCTGCATCTGCCCCCACAACCAGCTGGGGCACAGTGCATTCGTGGGCCCACTCTTCAAGTACCCCATGGCTCAGTGACTGCCCAGCAGCCATCCGCCCTCGTCCAGAGCTGCCATTGCATATTTCCCAAGCTGCGTAAATGACAGTCGTAAAGGCCCCATTTATGCAAGATTAAAGGGGTGAACACTTTTAAAATGACAACATAAAGCATAACATACAATATAAAATGTAAAAGGTTAAAATGACAGTATAAAAGTTCACTTGCTACATTTTATAAACAGCCTACGGGGCTGCCCCAGACAGTTTGCTGCCTGAGACAAAGGGCTACAGAAGCCATCCAGACTGGCAGTTGAATCCTGCTTCACCACTTGTGATGGGACAGTGTCCCCATTGCATGCAGGGCAAGCCCATGACAATTTGCTGCCTGAAGCAGAACAGAAAATGGCACCCACCACCACCATCAGCATCAAGTCAAGATACATAGTACCTAAAGCTGTCCGAGTTACTTTTAGCACCAATAATAATAATAATAATAATAAGCAACAACAACAAATTGGATGGCCTTTTATGACCCAAAATCAGCTGCCTGAGGCAGCCACCACATACTGCCTAAAGCTAGGACCAGTCATGACTGTACCTGGGGGAGCAGACTAGCTTAGGGGGTGCAGGGCAGACCATTTGGTACTTGCCACTCTGTCTTCCAACATCTCACTGCCACTCCCTACACTCCAGCATCCACTACCTGAGGCATCACTCTGCCTAATGGTAAGGCAGGCACTATAACCCATGAGAGATCAACTTTCCCACTGTACTCTGAGGATTGGTCAGACCTATACTGTGAGCTATATTTTTATTTCAGCAGGGAGACTAGGAATACTGAAGAGGAAATACGAAAGTAACGATCACAAAGGGTTGTGAAGGTTGAAGTCAAACGACTGAAATTGTCTCAAATCGCCCCAGTACAGGAGCAGGATGTTCCATAGAAAACAGCAGTATTTCCCACTCTCCCTTCCCTCATCACCAATGTAACAACTGGAATTATCACCCTGGGATGACTCATAACTTAGAGCTGCATACCTCACAGTATCTTCTCACAGCAAGAAGGGGGGAAATAAGATATTACTGAGGACATACTGCTAAAAAGTACACTCTGGTAAGAATGGTAGGCACTGTTCTATTTTGCAATGAGAATTTCCCCCCTTTCTTCTGTAGTATGCTTGTTTAATCTATATAAAGAGTGACAGGTCAAATTTTACACACAAGTGCTAGAATTAGGTTTGCTATGTTTAGGGTGACCATCCGCCCGGATTTGTCCGTACATGCCCGGGAAATGGGGAGCAAATCCGCATCCGGGTGGAAAAACTGTTTTGGGGGGCCAAATCCAGAAATTTAGCCCCCCAAAAGGGTGACCAGATGGCCCTGGGCGATCCGGGCCAACCGGGGGGCGGCGGGGGCAAACCGGGGCGGCGGGGGGTCACGCGGCGGTGGCGGGAGGCTGGCGGCGCAAGGCACTTACCTGCTGGGGTGTCCGCTTACCTCCGGTGCTCGGAATCTACTGAGAAACAGGCTTCGCGGCCTGTCCCTCAGTAGCGCGCCAGGTGATGACGTCATCACTCGGCGCACTACTGAGAGACAGGCCAGGAAGTCTGTTTCTCAGTAGATTCCGAGCACCGGAGGGAAGTGGACGCCCCAGCCGGTAAGGAGTGCGGGGTGGCGCAGCGCGGGGGGCGGCGCGGGGCGGGGCGGGCGGCAGCGCAAGGCATGCAGGCAGGGGGGGCGGCGCGGGGCAGGGCGGCGCAGGTGCGCGGTGAAGGGGTTGTTTTGGGTGGGTGGGGTGGCGGGGGGGGGGTCCGGGATTTTGATCCTCAAAATCTGGTCACCCTAGCTACGTTTTCTTTTAGCATAACATTTCTGCTTTTAAACAGCTGCATGATAGGCAAAAATTCAACAGATGCAGCTTGCCTTTCATGGTTCGTTTTACCGTTCCAGTAAAGAGTAGTAGCCCTAACTAACAAAGACTGAAATACAGAAGTGGTGCCATGTATCTAAAGTTAAACCACAATTTGGAATACATGCATAGCTAGGTTTGCTACCTCCCAAAAGTTTAAAGTTTTAAAAATAAAGAAATTGGGTCAAATATTGCAATTGTGTCCCTTTCAAATTGTCAGCCAAAAATTCTACTGGTAGTTCTGAAATGATCTGATTACATGAACAAGCCTTACACATTCTCACAATATATTTTTATGAAACGTTAATGATTTGTTTTGTAATAACACACACTCACTCACACTCTTTTTATACACTGTAAAACTTGTATCTTTATTCTTGCATTAGATATTGAGCTCCTACTTAGGCTCTTCTACTGTAAATGTTCTACAAGCATATCACAATTATAATTTGTGGGTTTTAGCCATATGAGCTGGCAGTGCCCAATAGTTGCCTCTTTTTGGGAGGAGGTTATCATACAGATAAAACTTGGATTGGAACACTCTTTAATATTTACTGATGTGCACATCCTCTTAAATTATCTACCTGCTTCCGTTTATGGTCAGCATAAATTGATTCTTCATGACCTCTGGACAGCTAAAAGACTGTTATTACAACATTGGCAGGATAAACACTCACCTCCTATACTGCAATGGATTGGGGACCTACCAATGCTTTCAACATTTGAAAGCATGATATATAGCTATCACTTGCAAATGGATTTGGTCTGCTTTTGTTGAAATTTATGTATAACTTTTAGAAAGCCATATTTTCCATATATATGGCTTTCATGTGAAGATATCATATGCGTGAATTGAAACTGATATATTCACATTTATGTAGCTACATTTTTTCTTTTCCTCTTTTGTTGCTGTTGTTGTTTAAATTGCACAATAAAAAATTAATTAAATAAAAGCATTGATGCCTGCCTGATATCAACTGGCAGAGAAGGAACCAGTATACTAAAGCTCTGCTCTGAGTGAACTCTAAACAGACCTCAGTTCCATGTGGAACCAACAGGTGTGCCTCGTTCAGTGATGTCAGTGACTGGAATTTCCCATCCAGCCCCAATTTTGAGGGGCATTTCACTTTCTTCCCCATCCCATAGCCCCCTAAAATGCTGAAAAGATTAAGGCCAGTATTAATTTCTATAACCTGCTTCCTAACAGATTATATTCTTGTAGAGACTTACAAGCCATTATCGGTGGCATGACTGAAATATGCAAGCACAAGAGTGACTGTTTATGAAGAGTTAAAGGCACAACACCTACAATGTAATCATCCATGCAGGAAACATATGGATTTTTTACTTAAAGTGAAGAATTAATAACATTTCAATGCATTGTTGGTGTACGATACTAGCCAGTGAAAATACAAATTTACAACCAACTCTACAGAAATCCACTGTTCACACAATCAAGAAAGAAAATCATGACGTGACATTTCTTCAGCAGTTCTTATACAGACTTTTGTGTAACTACTACATACAAGAATGTGGAACGGATCCAAAATCATGGGGCCCAATCCTTCCATGTACTGTATGCCAGTACATGGATGGAATCCCTGTCATGCTCAATAGAGTCCTGTTTCTTCATCTTCCCCCCTTCCCCGGTGCCTGTACATGAAAACAGCATCCAAGGACGGTAGAGAAACTAAAAGGGTTGTGCATACATTCTACATCCCCTTGTAGACCTCCTTCTCTGCACTGATCCAGATTTCAAGTTTCCAAAGAGGGAGGGCTAGATGGGAATGTAGGAGGCATGCACCCACCCAAATCCCCATAATGTCCCAGTGTGCTGCTACATATGCACTTCTGTAACCATGCTGATGTGGGCAGAAGATGGAGTGAAGAAACCGGGACTGATTGCACCCTATGTGGAATCCTGCACATATGGCTACATATACAAACACACACACACACACACACACACACAGAAGGTACATGGTCAAAATAATGTTTAAAGATAAGATACAAGCAGAGTTCAGTGTTACCAGTCAAGGAGTTTAAATAAGGACAAGTGAAGATCCTCATTTAGATAAATAAACACCAACTGCTTTTTCACCTTTTCTCAAACAGCAGGAAGATTTGTTAAGAGCCTCGCCATTTGTGTCCAGCTGTCTGCATAGGAACTACGGGGAGCATATTTCTGTTAGAGTCTGGTTGTGTGTTGTGTCTGTTCAGACAAGAAAGAAGCCCTGGGCTGCTGATGCTATTTTTTTACAGGAGATTTTTGACTTTTGTTCTCTAATGCTAACTTTGCCACCATGATTGATGCCCTTGCAACTTCTAGACCAAGCCACTGCTGGGCATTCCACCCAGGTTCATATCTGAAATCCTTTCAGCAGATTATACTGCTGAATAGAACAGCAGCTTGCTTGTTAACTGAATTATTTTGTTGAAGCAAACATCAGCATGCTTCTTCTGGGTTCCTATTATGTATGTGTTAAGACTGAGAAAAGCTTCCACCTAAGCATATATGGCAATGTACAAAAGTCTCAGGTGTAATTGGGCCACTTTTGAATATGAAGTACTAAGCAGGCGAGGCAAAGTGGGTTCATTTGAAGGATACAGAACCACTTTGGGCAGTCAGAAGTGTTGCTATTTTTTTCTGGCCAGTTTGATACATTTTTTAACCTTCCACAGGTGTCTCCAAGCCCTGCTACCAGAGAGGAAGGGAGAGGCACAGGAGTGGGATAGAGTTCTTTGAGCCTCATCAGACAAACGTTTTATAGCATGCTCTTTACTGGCCACTCATGTATGTTAGCGGATCCTTTTGATAACACCGTCCGCCTCCTGCGCATCTCCTGCTTCTTTTGTCAGTTTTAGGATCACAAAATAAACCTCTTTTTACCCAATTCTTCTGAGGTTGCATTATGAAATGCCCACTAGAGGATGCTGTCCCCATTGAAATCTACAGGGCACATGGTCACTGGTCTCTTTTTGGTGAAAAGTGCTTCTTTCAAAAGCAGAAGAGAACCAGCAAAAGAACCTATTGTAAGGAAACGCAATTTCCTGCCCGTCTGATGATTCTATTTGACTGGCAGCTTTACCTTCCAATCAGGAAATGACTTTACCAGGGCTTTCCTTTTTCCTTCCAATCACAGTGCTTTAAAGAGGGACATGGAGAGCTGGAACAATGGTTACAATAGTATATTATCACATACCATTATTCCTGGGACCTTTGAGGGTCTAAGTTTAAACTCCTACCTTTGAAGTTGAGTTCAGAAACAAAGAAAATAACAAATGAAGAATGCAGATTATCTGGCCACCTCAAGTGCCTACTGTGAGGTTATCCTCAACAATTTGCTGCTGCTGCCCCTGTCTCACCTTTACTATTTAGGCACCACAGCCCACAGCCCCACAGATGGAACTAACAAGAATTTATTGATAAGAAATTGCATGTCAACAAGCTTAATGGTTACTTCAGTTCTAATTTGTAGTGGTTAGAAGTACAATGCTTAGTGGTTTCTCTCAATACACTCTTAAATGGTTTCAAACTGTTTCTTATCTAAACATCTATTCCCTAAAACTCTATCTGTGGTCCCCTCCTCAAGGATTCACTTTTGCGCCTGGTTAAGTGATTATGCGCCTCATTGCTGAAGCACATTTACGCCTAATACCTCTGCACAAGAGGCAGGCAGGGTGAGGGGAGGGGGGAGGTAGGGCGGGGGAGCGGGCGCCTGTCTCTTTAAGGCAGGTCCCTGCGAGTTGTTATGCTGGAGAGCGAAGGAACTGACAGGGCGATTGAATGAAACGGAGCGGGGGGGGGGGGGGACAGGGCAAGAAAAAGGGAAAAGGGAGCTGGAAGACTGAACCCGGTAGGAGCAGAGCCAGGAGCCGAGCGGGGGAGCCAGCAGCAGCAGCAGCACTTGGGAGGCAGGGCGCACAGGGGGGTGGGGAAACAGGGCAAGAAAAAGGGAAAAGGGAGCTGGAAGACAGAGCGAGAGGTCAGCTGGAGCCCGGTAGGAGCGGAGCCAGGAGCCGAGCGGGGGAGCCAGCAGCAGCAGCAGCAGCAGCACTACTCGGGAGGCAGGGCGCTGGCTTCACATCCCGCAGCAAAATAAAACTCGCTATTTAACGCGCATTCGATAATGCGCACAATCGGAGGGATAGCGCGCCTCTACGCCCGATTTGCGCTCCCTCCTTGTAGAGGTAAATTTTTTAAAGCGCCCTGAAAGAGCTTTAAACCTCTCTTGTAGAGGCAGCCTCACTCTCTCAATATTCAATCAAACACTTCTCTTAACTCATCAAATACTCACTGGCTGGTTTCGGACGACACATTAAGCAACAGGGGGGAAGAGGCAACTGTCAGTTGTGTTGCTTATTGTGTCGTGTGGAGGGTTACACACCACGCACACACAACTGACGGTATGCTATTCCGCCCAATTAAGCAACAGAGAGAAACAACGGGCTTGCACATTGTTTAGCCCAAAGCCCCGTTGTTTAAAGTGTTGTCCGAAACGAACCCCTCCCCCTCTCAGTGGACTATTCCATGTGGGAATAGAGTTCTGCCTGCTGGAGCAGCCGAAACTCCCAGTTGGAGGACTGAGGGAGGGGGAGGGAGCAGCCGTAGCAACCAAGATGGCCACCAGAACTTTCAGCTGCACAAGGAACAGAGTTGCAGCATGTCGTGTGTAGAGTACCCCCTGCTTAGTGTGCTGTGAGTACGCTAATTCCCCCTCCGTTGCCTAATATGTCATCCAAACCCAGCCACTCTCTCATCTAATAATAATACTCCCAATCCCTCTCCTGTCAGCTCTTCTCTGCCAGAATCATAGATACCTTCACTCTGTTTTCCAGCTCCTCCCACTCTTACACAGCCAACCAATCCAGGCACTCCAAATAACCAGCCAATTCACTCTATACTTACCAAGACCTATAACCACAAACAGTTGTACATTTTGGCCTAGTCATTTACTTTAATTGTTAGCATTCTTAACCTTTTTAAAGATATACATAAATAAATGCACATCATAAACAACAAATAACAAATTATAATAATAAGCAGCAGAACATCACACCTACGCATACACTTAAAATTGCTGCAAAGTTTGCACCCCCACAAGATACTGAAATCCTCCCCATCACCACTTTCACAGGACACAAATGCCCTTCAGAGGTGGAAGAGATACATTTGTGGGCATTTGAGATAGCAGAGGCTTTTGTTTTGCGGAGAATTCAAGTGGTGGGAGGTGCTGATTTGTAATCATTTCCCCCTTCATCCTACTGGGTTTCCAAATAGTAGAAAGAGGACAGTAAGCTGTAGAATGAACAAGCCTTCATTTTGCATTTTATTCCAACCTATGGAGCTGCATAATAAACAACCTAAATAAATATAAGCAGGAAACACTGACATTCATGATCCTGCTATAAAATGAGCACCACCCTCCACCTACAGGCAGTCATATAGAAGAAAGAAATTACAGTTTAATTTATCTTTCCAGGCTCAGCCCACATATGAAAGGCTGTGAACGCAACAGGTTTTTTTTTTTTGTTTCCACTTAGGCAAAACGTTTTTTGCTAAAATTAAACTGCATGACAAACAGTGCTGAGTAGCATATGCTTCACAATTTATGTCACATGAGAGTACATATTATAAATCTTAAGATATAACTTTCCATCACTTTTTAAACAAAATATTCTGAGCCCTTATATCATGCAGGTGGTTTTAGGAACATTAAAAGTGTACAAGACAAAAATACTACACATACCCCCTAAATTGTCTTCAGGGATTGATATTTGTCTAACTATCTGAAATCTGGCTATGTATCTCTTTGAACGTCATCAGATGGGGGGATCACATTTCCTTACTGCTGCTTCCCCCCTTTTGTCCCATGATACTTCCTCTTTCTTCACACAGGGAAGAGGAAGTAAGCATTGACCATGTGGCCCATTCAGTGGGTGTTTTATTGCATGCTTTTTATTGCTTACATGGATGCTGTTAATATCAACAATGTAATATGCTAGGCTGACCAGATAAAATCCAGGTCAGGGCTAATATAACTTTAACAGTTGTAGAGAAAAAGGAATTTCAGCCAGTGTCATTTGTATGCAGTTAGTTCCTGGTGAAATTCCCTCTTCATCACACCTGTTAAAGTTGCAGGGGCCCTGCCTTCTTTTGTATATGGTCACTCTAGTATAGTGCCTGCACCTTTAACTGTTGTGATGAAGAGGGAATTTCACCAGGAACTAATTGCATACAAATAGCACCGGCTGAAATTCCCTTTTCTCTACAACTGTTAAAGTTACATGAGCCCTGACCTGGATTTTATCTGGTCAGCCTAAATATGCCATAGTGTACAATGTACTTTGCAATACTCCTATTGGTTTGGCGATTATAGCATCATGCTTGCAGGACTGATGCATATGCTGTACACAGGTTTCTCTGTAGTCTTTCCTGCCAGCAGCACAGAAGGAAGCTGTTGCTTCATTTTTAATGCTTGCCAATTCACAGAAATAAACTGTACCAACAATTTCTCCCAAGGAAAATTACAGACTCTCCAAGTGTGTGGACATGGAGTTTTAGGATCACTGTCTCATTCATTTATTTATTTATTTATTACATTTGTATACCGCCCCATAGCCGAAGCTCTCTGGGCGGTTTACATAGGATTAAAAACAATTAAAAAAATATACAAAAATTAAAACATTCATGGACTCAACAAAACAAAAGAGAGGACTAGAGGAAGTAGTTCAGGATAAAAATTACACCAAATAATAATAGCATAAGCATATGTCCACAATCCACAGGCATAATAGGCTGCCAGTAATTGGGTTGGGTCCAGGGTATTCATTCTGCCAATTGAACAGAGTTCCACTCAGAACGCTCCTACTGGTGGAAAGTGAGAAGTGAGACAACTTTTGTCAAATCACCTTCTCTCTACAACCTCACAATACTGTTCCCCCAACCCTCCTGAGCATATTTGGTTGGAGGACATAGGGGACTGCAGTGGGAAGGTGAAATCAACAAGATTTCCTTCTCCTCCTCATCTTCCTCCTCTTCCTCCTCCTCCATTCAGCCAGCAAAGAAGCTCAGTTGGATCAAAAGCCTCTTACTGAATATAGGAGTCTTTCTGTCCATAGGAAGCTTTTGTTGGATCCATCCCATGATCTAACAATGTGTGTTTTAGTCCCACTGACATTTTTGTTTGGCTGGCAGGCTGAAAAAAAGCCAACATTTAAATCAATATGTAATTGACCCTTATCTTCTAGCTAAATACAGTGGTTCATACACTGCCTAGAACAGCAAACCAAACAGAAATTAATTTTCAAGCAATGTCATCTAAATACTGTAGAACCGAAATACTGTTTTCATTGCTGCCTGTTACTTAGTTGTTGTGGATAAATTACCATGGGAAATCAAGTCATTTAAGAACTGCAGTGATCAAAAGCAGGTTAGTTTTGCAAATTGTGGGCTTTAACACTGGCTGATGAAGTGTTAAAGCCCACACAGTCACAATTATGGTGATGATGATAATGAGGATGATATGGAGAACAAGACAAATACCATATGAAGCCACCTTATGGTGAGTTAAACTATTGTTTCATCTGGACCTGTTTACTCAGAGACCCTGTTCAGAAGACACATTAAGCCACAGCTTTAAACTCGGTGAATAAGACAAAAAGCCCTGTTCACCATGGTTAAAGCCATGGTTTAAGGTGTCTTCCGAATAGGGCCAGAGAGTCTCAGGCAGAGTTCTGACTGAAAATCAGTACTGAGGAGTATTTCTTCATTCTTTGAACTATGATTAGAAACTAAAGCAATACTAGTACACTTCATGGTATAGATGATAGATTATGATAGACAGACAGACAGACAGACGAGAGAGAGAGAGAGAGAGAGAGAGAGAGAGAGAGAGAGAGAGGTATATAGGTATTCCTTTTTTTCAAGCTACGGTTGTCATTGAATTTCTTCTTGTCACACTGTAAACCCCTGAATACCAGATTCTGGAAGCACAATGGGAGAAGGCTCATAACTTTATGACCTTGTTGTTGCATTTCCAAAGGCATTTGGGTGGTCACTGTGGAAACTGGATAATGGACTAGACAGACCCTTGACCTGATCCAGCAAGACACTTCTGTTCTTAGCTGTTAAAGGCATAAGAGCCATGTCAGGGGGGTGAGACATGGGAGGAGGCGATAGCTCTGTCTCAATAATATATTGCCTGTTATAGTCCAGCTGGATTTTCTGGTGACTTAAGAGGGGTGTCAATTTGTGGGAGAAATTCTATTAGCATTGGAGACTAGGCCTGGAAACTCATATAGTTAGGGTGACCATATTTTGGAAACCAAAAAGGAGGACAACATGGCCGCCCCTCCAAGGGGGCGTGCCCACCCAAACATGGCCTTGGTCACACGTCTGATTTCACAGCACATAATTAAACAAACTTGTACTACATAACATCTTAATGTTAAAATCACTGAAATAAAGAACAAGTGAGACATTCAAAGACATTTGTAGCTTTTGCTGTACTTTGAAGCTTTTGCCATACTCTGTGTGATACAGTCTCCCCTTCCCTCAGGTATCTTTTTTGACTGCAAATCCTTCACTGGATGACCATAGTCTCAACTTCCCTAACATTTAACACTCTTTCCCCATCACCTTTCTCAAATCCATACTTACAGATTCAGCATACTGCTACCACTGAATAAGTGCAGAAAAACCGAGTACAACAAACTAGCATTCAGAAAGAATATAAAATACTATCCCCCTGCAAACAAAAGCCATGGAACAAAATGGACTAACAGCTTCCCTCCTTTTATCTAAATATCTCCTGAATTTACACTGCCTCAGTGTGCAGAGAACAGAGATTCCAATCAGGGACCCAAAGAAAACTGGCCAAAAAACCCTCAGAAACAGATCCCATTGATTTCAATGAAGCTTACTCCCAGATAAATGAATATAGGATTGCAGCCACTTAACATCTGTGCATCTTTCTCTAGCAAGTGCAAGCCCCTTCTGTCAAGGACAACTGTGCACTCACAGAACCTGGCCTCATGGATCATGCAACCAGCAGGTGCTCTCCAGAAAGATGCTTTCAGAGCCTAGGAGATCCAGACACATTCAGACAAGACACACTATGCACTCACATATTATCTTGCTGGGACAGAACAATTCCCAGAATGACCAGATACAAAAGAGGACAGGGCTCCTGCAACTTTAATTGTTGTGATGAAGAGGGAATTACACCAGGTTGGGGGGAGGGAGGAATCCACAAAGCCACACTGTAAAATAATCATAATCACAATCTCAAAGCCATACAGAAAAGAAATGTCTGTAACCGAGCTGAAAGTTGTGAGTACATATATCCCTTCGCATGTAGTATAATAATCATCATCACCTGCATCAGCACAAAAGCAGTTTTGGAGCCACATTTTTTTTAAAAAAATCATCATCATCCACACACACCTCACACACGATCACCAAAGGCAATAAAAAATAAAATCTACATACCCCTGCATACCCACCCAAAGTGGGGGGAAACCCCACCCTTCCCCAAGACAATTTTTAAAAAAACTCCCCACACACACTTAACCGGGGGGGGGGGAATAAAAATCCACCCCACACTCATCCAAGGCAAAATAATCATAATCATAATGGCTAAAAATAGAATACAAATCCACCACACACCAACATACTCACCCATGGCAAAACTGATAATAGTTTTTAAACTCACCCAAGGCAACCCACTCTCTACACACATTCACCCAATTAAGAGTCTATCTACACTACTGCTATAAAACAGTTTTAAATGGTTTAAAACGGTTTATAACAGTTTTGAGAACTGTTGGGGCCCAGGACACGCTCCACAGACAGTTTTCAAAACGTTTCCAAAGTGTTTTATCCTGCGTGTGTAGATAGGCTCTAATTCATCAAAATCAGTACCCAAAGAATGGATAGAAAATCAGTAACAACTTATTTCATCACTGCAGCCAGAGATAAAATCCAATCTACCCCCCAACACCCCACTAGACTTGGATTGCAGCTAGAGACAGTTCATTTGGCCTGCATTACTTTAACACACACACACCACACACACAGGCGCACACAGGAGCAGCAATTCCCAGGTGGGCGCAGAGCGGAGGAACGTGCCAGTCCTTCTATTTTAAAAAGGGGGGAGATTAAGTTGAGGTAGCGCACTAGGTTAAAAAAGTCAGTTGAAGCCAAACCGTATTACCTGGTGGTTGGAGGGGATGAGGCACCCTCAGTGTAAAGCCCCCCTCTCTATAGGTCTAGGGAGCAGGAAAATAAAATACCATCAGCCGCCTCAGCAGCCCCACTGGCCAGGCTAAGCAAACAGGGAGGGACCACGTCGGCCCAGGTGGAAGCGAACCCAGGCAGCGGCTGCAGCCGTAATAACTCACATGCTGGCCGGAGGCCCGAGCGCTGGGAAGAAGCCCGAGCAGCGGCTGAATCAAGGCGCGGCTGTGGAAGACGAGGAGGAGGACGGGGCAGGCGGCGCTGGCTGGAGGCCCAGGCGCCGGTGGGAGCAAGTTTGGGCGAGCCGCATGCAGTGCACGCGGAGGCTGAAAATGGAGGGGAGCTGAACAAAGAGCAACCAAATCGCCATGTGCTCATAAAAACGGGGAGGAGGCGCCCTAACTGGCCCGGGCAGGTGCAAGGTGAGCCACAAGCACCGCCACTGCTTTACCTCCTCCGCTGCCGCTTCTCTCTTCATGCCCCACTGCTTCAGCGTCCTCCTCTGCTGCTTCTCCACCACCAATTCTCCGCTGCTGCTGCCACCACCACCGGTTCTCCTCCTCGGGTCTCCTCCTCCTCCACCTCCTCCTCCATCCGTCCGTCCGTCTTCTCCTCCTCCTCTGTCTGTCTGTCTTCTTCTCCTCCTCTGTCTGTCTTCTTCTTCTTCTTCTTCTTCTTCTTCTCCTCCTCCTCCTCTGCCGTTGCCGCTCACATCGCAGCAGCCTGGGCCCTGCTGCTGCTTCTGCTGTAAAAAGCCCCTGATCGGCCCGGGGAAGGGGCTAGAACGACGCGCACCCGGAAGTGTGGGTGTGTGTCGTTCCAGCCTCTTCCCCGGCCAATCTGGGCCTTGTTCTTGGCCAGCGCAATCGCGCTAGCCAAGAACAAGGCCCGGATGGCGGGGGGGGGGGAGGCCGGAACGACGCGCACCCGGAAGTGCGGGTGTGCGTCATTCTAGCCTCTTCCCCGGCCGATCTGGGCCTTGTTCTTGGCCAGCGCAATCGCGCTAGCCAAGAACAAGGCCCGGATGGCGGGGGGGGGGGGGGAGGCCGGAACGACGCGCACCCGGAAGTGCGGGTGTGCGTCGTTCCAGCCTCTTCCCCGGCCGATCTGGGCCTTGTTCTTGGCCAGCGCAATCACGCTAGCCAAGAACAAGGCCCGGATGGCGGGGGGGGGGGAGGCTGGAATGACGCACCCGGAAGTGCGGGCGCGCGTCGTTCCGGCCTCTTCCCTTGCTGATCTGGGCCTTGTTCTTGGCCAGCGCAACCGCGCTAGCCAAGAACAAGGCCCAGATGGCACGGGAGAGGCCCAATTTTTCCGGACTTTGGGGGATATTTAAAAATTTCCCCCCTGGACTCAAATTTGGCCCCTTTTCCCTGACATGTCCGGGGGGATCCGGACGTCTGGTCACTCTACATATAGTCAAGTGGTATTTCAGTTAATAAAAAATAACGTTACCTCCTGAACAGATCACCAATGTCTTGTGAGAGTCCATGTGAAGTATCCTCACCCACCCACCCCTGCATCCCAGGGAATATTTAAGGACCTACGTGCCCTGAATGGGAGTGAAGAGAGGAAACATCTAGACGAGGGAGCTATTGAAGAAACCACCAATACCTTGCTATTTTATATTTTAATCATATAGACAATATATGAATGCAGCAAGCATGATAGATGGATGCTTGGATGGATAGATAGATAGATAGATAGATAGATAGATAGATAGATAGATAGAATCACCAACCTTCTGATGTTAGTAGGGCAGGGCAGATAGCACCCATCATTTTACCTTTGTCTGTGTTAGTTGCCTGATAATGAAACCAGCTTCAGGTTTGAGTTGGTTCCTGGGCAAGATGGCCTCAGTGTTCCCCCTTCAAATATGAGCGAGCCCTTCTATAGTGTGCCCACTTCCACACGATTGACTGGGGGCAGATTTGTGAGCAAGTGATCAACAGCTGTAGCTGTTTTTGTCTCAGTGCACAAATCGCTCTAAATGCCCCATCTGCAATCCCAAACGCTAATGGGAGCACATTTTCTCTGAAAAAAATCTTGAATGTGCCTTCATGTCCACAAAATGTGCTCTTGAAAAATGCATAACTTTCTTCAACTTTCTTAAAATGTACAATTTCCTTAAAATATACCACTTCCTGAATATGCACAACGTTATCGAAATGCGCATATTTTAAATCACCCAAACTTTAATCAATGAGAAAAATATGTGCGATTTTGAAAAATTGTGCAAAATTTGCTTGCACAACTTTCACGTTCAATGGCTGTTTGTTTTGTGTAATTTCCCCCTTCGTGCAAAACGAACAGTGAGCGCAAACGCGAGCGCAAATCAAAGAGAGTCAAGTAGCAAGCTGCGGGATCGCCTTCTCCCGTACAATCCGCCCTGCACGCTCAGGTCCTCTGGGAAGAATTTACTGCGGTCGGCCAAGACTAGGCTGACAACTGTTACCCAGAGGACCTTCTCTTCTGCCGCTCCCAGACTGTGGAATGACCTGCCGGAGGAGACTCGTCAACTTAACAGTCTTTTAGAATTTAAGAAAGCTATAAAGACTGTTCTCTTCCGGCAGGCATATCCAGTGTAATTTTTAGAATGTTTTTAGGATGTTTTAGGATGTTTTAATGCAGTTTTAATAATATTTGTCATGTTTTAATTAGTTTTATGTATTTTATCATGCTGTTGTTCCCCGCCTCGATCTAGATGGAGAGGCGGGTAAGAAATAAATCGTTATTATTATGTTATTATGTTCAAAGAATCTTGATGAGCTCAAACATCACTCGTTCAACCCATCCTTAAGCTTAAATATGTTGATGTATTCTTTGCTCCTCTCCAACTGTATGCTTTACCCGTTGTCATTTTCCAAAGCAGCTTCTGACAATTACAGGAAGATACAAAACTCTAAAATTTCCTGTATCTGTGAGACACATTCACAAGGATAACTTTGAACGGTCAGGTCGGGAACCTTACGAGGCACAAAAGGCACTCATATTTTGCTGACTTCTTTGCTGTTTTGCTTTGCATGGCATGGTTATGTATGCTGTGAAAAAGCCACTGTCCTTGAAAGGGCTACTTGATCATGCATAAAGTAGGATAAATGTCCAACCATACCAAACCACTGGCAGTGCCCCCAGCATCCATTATGTGTATCTCAACCAAGGTCAAAGGGTCAATTATTTTTTCCCAGTACACAGTGTTATGCTATTTATAAAGAGCATGACCTGCAAGTTTCCAATATTCCCATTGAACCAGGGCAACCTGTTCACTATAGAATAGTAAATCTGTCCAAATCCAAAGTAGCTGAGCTGTTATACACAAAAGTGTTGCCACATAGAAGGTATTTAAAATTTGCCCACTGGAGCTGCTGTCTTTAGGTATAGCAGTTCACCATGCCAATGGGGGGAAGCATAGAGAAAATCTTCAAATGGGTATGGTGAGCTGTTGCATATGAATGGTTTGCTATGTAGAGAGCAATTTAAAATGCCCTGTTTGTGGTGGCTGTTTTCAGTGCACCAGCCTTCAGTTACATAATAGCTGCAAACTCATACGAAGTTAAAATAAAATGTTTTGTAGTAGCACCTAAAAGGCTAAGCATTTTATGATGGCATAAGCCAGAGATGAGAAACATGTGGCCCTCTAGATATTGATAGACTGCAACTCCTATCAGCCCTAGCCAGCATAGCCAATGGTGAGGGTTGATGGGAGTTGCAGTAGAGCCAGGGCTGTGCAGAGGGGGGCCCAGTGGGACCAGTTGGCCCGGGGCCCATGATTTTGAGGGGGCACTCCGACGAGAAGGTCCCCCCCGCTTATGCTACTGCTTCCGTAGCATAAGCGGCCCATTGAGAAGCGAGGAGCCCACCTTGTGGAAACAGTGCAGAAGCCATCCATCGTGAATACCACTGTCAGACTACAAGCTCCAGAGGGCCATATGCCGCATGCGGGGCAGGGATACATGTACCTTGAGGTGTTGCAGAACAGGAGTGGATCTAAACTACTGCTTTATAATGGTTTATAACAGTTTTAAACTGTTATAAACCGTTTAAAAGTGTTATATCCTGCTAGGTGTAGATCTGGCCCAGGTTTAATATGAAGGTGTTATGTAGAACGGACATGTTGGTGGGCGTGCCCCCTTGGGGCAGCCATGTTGTGCTCTTTTTTTAAAATGAGGGGGGGCACACACTTCCCATCTGGCCTGGGCATATTACAAGCTATGCATGGCCCTGAGTAGAGCCTTTGAGAAATCACGCCCCCCCCCCCCATGGTGATAGTGGTTTTAAAAGCCCTGTTGGATTAAGAGGGCCTTTAAGGCCATGATTGATGGGGGGGAACAAAGAGCACTTTTGGGGACCTCCAGAAAGTGTACAATTCCCCCGGCACACCATTACAGTGGAGGAGAAAAATACATGATTTCCCCAGCCTTGGGGAAATTGTGTTTCTCACCACCACCACCACCACCACCACCACCAATGAGGACCTTTCTTCCTCTAGTGGAGGGAGAAAATATGTAATTTCCACAACCTTGGGAAAATTGCATATTTTCCCCCGCTGCAGTAATGGAGGCTGCCCACCATTAACACAGTGGGGGAAAGGGCAACGGTCGTGTGCAGGTCAGGGCAGAAGTGAGTTCCACCCGGACCTGCATCCTCTTTGTGCTGCAGCCAGTGATGGAGCAAAAATCCGCCACGCGCATCTGTCAAGCCACAGGAGGGCCGGACGTGGGGACGTCTGCTAGCCTTGCAGGCCCAGGCAGATTTTTGCCCCATTGCTCACTAGCACCCACTTCTCCAGATGCAGAAGTTCGCCTTTTACAGAGTCGAATCATTATTTCCCTTTTAACATGACAGTCACAAAAACATATACTCTGCTATGCCATGAGACACATGCTGCATGCTAAAATTATGAGCCTTCTTTCAACCTTTTGCGGCCTATGATGGCTGTGGTTTTTAGGCTACAATTGTAAGCATGCTTACAGGGGAGTGAGTCCCATTGAACCCAATCAGATTTATTCCTGAATAAACATCTGCTATACATTTGACCTCTGCCCATATGGGTCAGCTTTTGACACTTGATAGTGACAATGGAGTGAAAAGGGAGCACACATTAACCAATAAACATAGCAGCAACACCATGACTGGCTGCAGATTATCTGGAAATCAGGGTTGTGCATACCTAAGTTAAATCAGAGGACAAAATCATGTTGACCATATTAATTCTGATTTTCCAGGTGAATTTCCAGACACCTCCAGATAGACCCCCTCTCTGAGAACTTGTAGAGCTGCTTCCAGTCAGTATGGACAATACAGAGCTAGATGGACCAATGGTCGAACTTGTTGTACAGTCCTTTCCTATCTTTCTATTGCAACTATAGTGAAATAATAGCCCCTGCTATTATAGTGTTTTGTTTGAACCACTAGATTCGCTTAGATTTTCAATATCAAAAATCGTAATCTGCAGCCACACCGAGATTGAATGTGTCACTTATATTTGACTTGTTTTAAATGTCAGAGGCAAAACTTAAGGAAATAAATATTATGTCCAGCCTCACATATGGAGGAATAATGAAATATATTTAGAGGAGAAGGGGAAATTATAAACAGTTTGTGCAACTGGGAAGGTGATTTTTTTAAGGGCTAAAATAGAATGTGTTGGATTCAACATTGTGCCACAACCTTCCAGAGCAGGTTTGGAGGGCATGTGGGGGTGCTGCAGGAGAGGACATGGAAGTCCCATTCCACCAGCGATATCTTTCCATTGGCAGAACAATGGGGTCAGTGAGCGCTCAATGATTCTGGATCCAAACCAATGAAGTTATGAAGCTTCAGAAAGGAATCAAATGATGCAGACTAGGAAAAGAAGAAAAAGGAAATCTTCTTTCTGCATCAGAGAGTTGATGTTACATTGAATGTTGTTGCCTCACGGTGCAAGGAGGCTCTAATTGAAGATCTGCCTTATCAAATCCTTTGAATTAAGTTAACAAAGGGAATGAATCAAGCTGTTTGGGAGAGATTTGAACTCCATTAAGCAAGGAATGCCATGCCAACAAACGTCACATTGGTGAGCTGGAATCAGAGAGCAGTTGACAGTCACAAGTTCAAAAGGATGGCAGTTTATCTTGGGTGCTACAACAAGAGACAGGCATTACTTAAACAGATTAAGGTGAAGCAAAGCTACCACACAAGAATGCTAAGGAAGGGCTTCAGGCTTTAAAAAGAGAAACTATTCGTCATCTGAAGGTGTGCATAAGGCAAGATATATTTCTTTATGGGTTTGTTTAGGTGGCTATCCTCTGCACCTCAAAAGCTCCAGAATAACGGTATTTTCAATGTGGCTCAGAGCCTGCTCCATGTGACTTACGATAAAAGTGCATAGTGACAAATGGTGGGCAGCATGTGGAAGAGGATTGATATTTTGATATATTGCCTTGCTAGAGAATCTTGTTTCCCTGCTGGGAATGGCATAAAAGGCATTAAAAGATTAAAAGAGAAGAGGACACCATCATTCTTAAAATGATGTTTATACTTCAGGGCAAAATACATATAAAGCTATAAATCATTCCACTGGGGCTATTGACATTGCTACCACCTTCTTTTGTTGCCTGTGTTCCCAAAATGGCAGCTATGTTGTCCAGTTGAGTAATGGGACACCATCTTATCCTAGACCATATTTCCATTTTCTGAAATGAGTCCATTAGATGCCCAAGGTCCAGAAGTATCCCTTGTCTGGAGAGAATACTTGGGGCTTCATTTGTGCCAAGGACTCAGCATCAGCATCTATTTTTAAGTGCTGGAACATATTGAATAAGTACAGGCATGAGCAAGTGCAAAATGCATTTCCTTCACCAGTCCCAAAACGTCAAAAGTACAGGGAGAGGGCTTCAAGATCAGAATGTGATGTTTAGCACCCTGAGCACTCTTTTTGGTGGAAAGGTGGGATAATAATAATAATAATAACAACAACAATAATAATATGTTTCTTACCCACCTCTCCATTTGGATCGAGGTGGGGAACAACAATATGATAAAATACATAAAACTGATTAAAACATAACACACATTAATAAAACTGCATTAAAAGATCCTAAAACTTCCTAAAAACATCCTAAATCAAAAGTAAATAAATTTCCAGACAGAATGGAGCAGCCTGCATACCTTTTGCCCTCTGACCTAGAATAAAACCACAAGACATCAGTCATGGAGCCTATCTACACTGTACCTTGGAACATTTTAAATAGTATTAATGGAGGCACAGCTGTGCCTCCATTGTTAAGGACCGTCAGTAAAAAACACATTCCGCCATGTTAAAGTTATAATGGGGGGGGGGCATTCTAACAGCCATAAAATTGAAAATGTTTCACCAATATTTCTGAAATTTACAGGTGCCAGAAAGAAATGTTTGTTTTACATCACCTGAAAATTTCAAGAAGATTGGTAAAAGATTGAGGGAAGGAGAGCAGTTTAAGGTAGAAAAGGAATACAAACCTGTCTCCCTGCTTTTGTCAAATGACTTTGGGTTTGCGAGTTTTGTGCTCAAGATTTGCATAATTTCTAGAGCCTTATTAATTAATCCAGTGGTGGGGTCTTCTTCCTCCTTCACTGTAGTTGGTGGAAAGCTTTTCATTTTTTTAAAATTCCCTTCGGTTGACTTTTAAGGACTATTTTTACCTCTCATTCAAGTCAATGATGAAGCCATCTTCCCTCATAGCAAGAGGCATGCTCAGTAGCGTCGCTCTCCCCCCTCCCTCCTGCCTTAGAATGTTGGGGGTGGGTGGGTGAAATGGCCACTGCCTCTAGCACAGACCTTTTGAGTGAAGAAGAAGAAGAAGAGTTTCTCTTTTCTCTTCTGGAACATTATTTCCTTTGGCTCTGAGAGTAATTTGGGCTATCTTCATAAGGCCAGTTTGCTCTTTTGCTCATTGGTGAAGCAGGGTGTGGTTCCTTTGGATCCATGATAACCTGATTTTCAGATCTCTCCTGGAAATAGGTGGCTATACATCCCTTTCAATCCCCCCACCCCAAACACACACAGTGCTCCTTCCCTCTTTTCTAAGAGTTTGGTCCACACTGCTATAAAGTTGAAAGCTTCAAACACTTCATTTAATTAGTTTGGGCCAGTGTAAGTTTTAAGTACAATGTTGAAAACTTTCAAAGTGCTTCTGGGCCTACAATGTTGGTTTCGGCCCAGCCACCCTGTTTTTCTAATAAGGTTTGGAAACAGTTAAACTGTCGTGTATTTTGCATAGTGTACACATGCATTTTCTTTCTAATCCTTGCAGTCTACACTGGCTCCCTCCTGGATGTGTTTTTGGAGGCAGACAACCCCTTTTTTGTTCCAGCAGGTCTTTGGCAAATCATCTGGACCTCTGTCTATACCTTTGACTTTTAGATTGTTATGTGTTTTAAATGTTTTAATATTGAAAAGTATTTAATTATATTTTTAACTTTTGTATATTTCTATTTATAGGTTTTAGCTGTATATATTTTAGTTTTGTAAGGCTGCCCTGAGGCCCAGCATTGGGCAAAAGGCAGGATACTACTACTACTACTACTAATAATAATAATAATAATAGTAATGTTTCAGATTTCACTTCTGTATCTGATGTTCTTTTGTATTTACTTTTCTTTATAAACCATTCATATCTTAAGACTTCTTGTGTGGCATTTTTTCATTGGTTTAACAAGTTAAAAGGATATTCACTGTTTTCATGCTTATGTTATAAAATCTGTTTTCAACAGGCCTAGTAACTTCAAAAGTAACAGAGTTGGGGAAAATCCTCAATCTCTTTGCTATCAAAGGCACTGAGTAAGGGACCCCTGGAGATAATTTAGACTGACCCCAACCACAAAACACAATTCCCCCTTCTGAAGAGATCTGGACCACAGACTACTAAAGACAAAGTAGCAGCCCATAATAACTGTTCTCATGTGGCCATTTGCCTTACGAGGCAGGTACTCTGCGGGCTACCAAATGGAGGGACTAACAAGCCATAAAGTTGCCTGGCTAGGTCTGCCAGAAATCCACCCTCAACACTCCTGGAAGATCCATGTTCTATAGCACCTGCTGTCAGATGAACTTGAGGGAATCCCACCCTCCACCCCTGGGTTTAATTTACTGGCTTCCCCTGGCTGGACCTTGCAGGAAACTATAGGGACAGACAGAGCAGGCATTCATAGCACACATAGAATGCTGAGACTGGCAAATCTAAAAGCAAGTGTGTTGCTTTTCAAGAACCAAGGAAATTCAATGGGTCTTACTTTTGAGTAAATATCTAGGGATGGAAATGCAGCCTGTGCAAGAACTGAGTAGGGTGACCTTATTTGGGAAACCAAAAAAGAGGACACCTAGTGGGGGGGCAGGAAAATGGCTTTCTGGGGCCACCTTAAAGTCCCCAATTGGAGCAGAGGAGGGGATAGCATGTCATTCTCACCCCCACCCCACTGCTCCAATCAAGCCCTTTTCTATAATGTCTGGGAATGACACGTTTTTCCCTTTTAAGGCCTTGATTGGAGCAGTGGGAGAGAATGACACACCTCCAGAAAGCATGTCATTCCCCCCTGCCACGCTAATAGTGGCCTTAAAAGGGAAAGTGTGTAATTCCAGGTCATTATAGACTATTGCATAAAATCCCCCCTGACACTGAGGATAGAACAAAAACCAGGAGAAATCTGGGGAAATCCTGACAGTTTTTTATTATTATTTATTATTGCATTTATATCCCGCCTTTTTTCCTCCAAGAAACCTAAGGCGGCATACATAATCCTCCTCCTCTCCATTTTATCCTCACAACAGCAACCCTGTGAGGTGGGTTGGGCTGAGAGTCTACGACTGGCCCAAAGTCACCCAATGGGTTTCCATGGCCAAGTGGGAAGTAGAACCCGGATCTCCCAGCTCCCAGGCCAACGGTTTAGCCACTACACCACACCCTAGTGGTCACCCTAGAATTGAGCCATGCCAATTGGAAGCAGATCGGTTCGTGCCTTCATTTTTAGGATATATTTTTTTAAAAGTTTGACTTCAAAAAGTTTCCTAAAATTCAAGGCATGAACCAATCTGCTTCCAATTTGGCATGGCTAAAGCCTTACTTAAGAGGTACCATGGTGCCAAGTTTCATCTCTTCATCTTTAATTTCTTTTTTTTTAATGTACTGCTCAAGGCCCTAGACCCCAAAGAGTATTGTGTTTGAAGTTTAAAAAATTCCTAAAAATCAAGGGATGAACGGATCTGCTTCCAACTTGGCATGGCTAAACCCCTATTTCAGAGCTACCATGGTGCCAAGTTTCATCTCTTTATCTTTAATTTCATTTTTTAAACTTGTACTGCTCAAGGTCTTAGACCTCAAAGAGATTTCTGTTTGAACTTTAAAAAATTCCTAAAAATCAAGGTATGGACGGATCTGCTTCAAACTTGGCATAGCTATATCCCTACTTAACAGCTACCATGATGCCAGGTTTCATCTCTTTATCTTTAAAAATGAGGGAGATGCAAGCATTTTGGTTGATTTATCATTTTAAATGTGAGTTCAACACATAACACTAGCTTTGATTTTATATTGGATGTCAAGATGGTGTAACATCCTGGCTGACGCTGGCGTGGTTGTCAACTGTATAATATCCAGTCATCCGTTACACAAAGCCATGAAATTCATTAAACAAAAAACCTATGTTTTACAAAAAACAATGTTAAGGCTCTACAGTTTCCAACCAAGCACCAAAAAGCAGGGAAATTGGGAGTTAAGGCTCACAAGCCTTAACGCCACATCCTCCCTAAGGAGGCAGAAAGTGCAAGTGAAATTCTCATTCTCCCAAAGCAGATAAACCATGAGGACAGGATGGAGAATATGATATGCAGAGGTGGCTGTGGGGTTGTGGAAAACTGATAAAGAACAACTTAGGGCCACCTACTTCCCTTTTTTTGTTCAGAGCAGCCCTTCCCCAACCTGGTGCCCTCCAAAGGTGTTGGACTACAACTCCCATCATTGCAAGTCAGTATGTCCCAAGGTCAGGAATGCTGGGACTTGTCATCTCAAACACCTGGAGGGCAACAAGATGGGGAATGCTGTTCCATATCCTTACCAAATACAGGGTCTGCTCAATACTTTTCTCCGAAACACATCTCGCATATAGCAGCATGCTTGATAACAAAAGGGGAACTATTCATTACAGATCTAGAACCAGAGCATGTGTCAGGCACTTCCAACTTTTGGTCAATATCCTGCCCTTCAAAGAACCAATGTTTTTTTTCTTAAAATGTTTTTATACAAAATATACTGTTCACTCCCCACAATCCCTCCACAGTACATCATCTCATCAAAGCAACAGAGGAGCAGAAGAGGTTTAGTTTGGCTGTCTTGAACACCTTTCAGATGAGATTAGTTTGCAATCCTATACCTCTTGAGAGTAAGTCCTAGTGAATTCCGTGGCAATGGCTTCTGAGAAGACATGTATAGGAGTCAACCTTGTCCAGCTTGGTGCTCTCCAGATGTGTTGCACTTTAACTCTCATGTTATGTGTTATGGGGAAGACAAAAATCATTTCATACTTAATTTTAAAATAATACTTACGCATGAAAGTATTAGGTGGTAGCTCTGTCTTTGATCTCACACTGCTGAACAAGTAAGAGAAATCCTTTATCTGATATTCAAGAAACAGACATCCTAGGCCATGTGTTGAAAACTAATGTTGATGTCTGAAGGGCTATTCAGATTAGGTATTCAAGATTCATTTATTGTTGTTTCATTTGGTTTAGACAGTTTATTTAAAGTGATGCAGCTCTTTTGTAGTTCCTTGATTGATCACATATTTTAATGCTGGAAAACATCATACTTTAGTACAGATGTGGGCAGAAAATAGATCTATCCTGATGTTTTGGACATCAACTCGCAGCATTCCTGATAACTGCCCATGCTGATAGGGGCTTTTGCAAGTTGAATTCCAAAACATCTGGAGATCTACATTCTGCCTTCCCTTGTTCTGGAACAACGTTCTCCAACTTGGTGCCTGTCAGATGTGTTGGGTTACAACTCTCGACATAAGAATCTCTAAGAAATGAGAAGTAGTTGGTCCTAAGTTGTTCATCATCATTTCCCACAACCCCACAGTCACCTCTGTGTATCAAATTGCATATCTAGATTTTTGAGATGACAAGTCCCAGCATTCATGACCATGGGACATACTGACTTGCAATGATGGGAGTTGTAGTCCAAAACCTTTGGAGGGCACCAGGTTGGGGAAGGGCTGCTCTAAACAAAAAAAGAGAAGTAGGTGGCCCTAAGTTGTTATCAGTTTTCCACAACCCCACAGTCACCTCTGCATATCATATTCTCCATCCTGTTCTCATGGTTTATCTGCTTTGGGAGAATGAGAATTTCACTTGCACTTTCTGCCTCCTTAGGGAGGATGTGGCGTTAAGGCTTGTGAGCCTTAACTCCCAATTTCCCTGCTTTTTTGGTGCTTGGTTGGAAACTGTAGAGCCTTAACATTGTTTTTGTAAACTGTAGGTTTTTTGTTTAATGAATTTTAAAACATTCCAAATAGGTGCATTCTAAAATGTCTTAGGCCACATTAAGGAGTACTCACATTACAGGAGAAAAATTCTTCAGTCTTCAAAGCAAAGTGCACGGTCTCACACTCTTCTGTCCGTCTCTTTCTGTTTCATTTTTACAATGAGTTTAGTGCAAAGCATTGTGGGTGCTGTAGTTCAGTCACCCACTTCCTCCTTAGTTCCCCTTTCATTCCCTAGCTTCAATGAGTATAGGGCTAAGCATTGTGGGTGCTGTAGTTTACTCGCCCACTTCCTCCTTCGCCCTATTTCTTCCCCACCAATCAACTACTAAGCATTTGGGCGCTGGTAAATGAAGCACTTCCCCCACGAATCACAAATGGTAAGGAAGGACACATTATTTTACTTAAAACTATTTTTTAAAAGTAAAAACCGTTTTATACAGCTGAAGTGAGTTTTAAAAAACCTCGGGTATACAACGTTCAAGGGAGTGCGTCATGTGGCCCAAAGAGTTTTTGTAACCCTTATGACATGTTACAAAGCTAGAGTGTAGATCGGCTCATGGTTTTCTAAAGAACTCTGTGGCAAATCACTTCATTTTAATTATATTTAGCACTCCAGATTAGTTTCCTAATTAATACTCTTCAGTCTCGGCATTATTAAAGCATGGGCCTGTTGCAAATCATTCACATTGTCAGTTCAAATGCACATCTTCTTCCCATAATAGGACTGACATTCATTGGCAGACAAATTAAAGAGAGGGAGGAAAAATTGCCTTGTAGGAGCCTAAGTGATTGAAATGCAAACAGGATCGTGGGAAACCTTCATTATACAAACAGAGAAGGAAGGAATCATAAAGCTATGACTACCTGGGATGATAGTAACTCTTCAGGCTGGGTTTTTAATGTATTTATTATTTCATTCACTATATTCAGTATATTTATATCCTACCTTCCTTCCATCATTGAACTCGAGGTAGCACCTTAGGTGATCTCTCATTCAGACACTGACCAGTCCCAGACCAGATTAACTTAAGCAAGACGGCTACGTCATGAGCCTCCAGACCATTCCCTTGGACAATATGAACATAAGATGAGCCACACTGGATTAAACCACAGTTTTCTCTAGTCCTCTAGTCCAGCATTCTATTCATAGTCAACCAGCTGCCCATGGGAAACTCATAAACAGGACATGAGTACAACAGTACCTCCAACCCCGTGTTCCCTAACAACCTGTGTACATGGGCATACTTACCCCTGATACTGGAAGTAGCATATAGCCATCAAAGCTAATAGCCATTGGTAGTCTTATCCTCCATGAATTTGTCCAATTCCCTTTTAAAGACTTTCAAACTGGTAGCCATCACTACATCTTGTGGTAGCAAATTCCAGAGTTTAACTATGGTCTGTATGAAGAAGTATGTCTTTTCATCTGTTCTGAATTTCCCACCAATCAGCTTTATGGGATGACCCTAGGTTACAGTGTTATAAGAGGAGAAAAAATTCTCTTTATCTGCATTCTCCATACCATGCATATTTTGTACACCTCTGTCTCCCCTTACTTGCCTTTTTTCTAAGCTAAACATAATTAAACCATGCAGGTAGGTTCGTCATTTGATATCTCCATCATCAAGTGATGCCTTGCATGTGTAAATGGTCCATCACTGATAGAGCACCATATATACCTTTCATCAGATCGAACATATGTTTCTAAATGGAATTGATTTGCACATTCATCTGTAGGTTATCCAGTCCAGGTTCAGATCATGTATATGCCTTTATTTCTCTACATTTAATTACAGTACAGTTCATGAACCACCCAAAGAGCTTCAGCTATTGGGTGGTATAGAAATGTGACCAATAAATTAAAAAAAGATCATTAGTAGTTGAATGTGGGAACTAAAACCATTGTAAAGCACTGCATTTTGAAGTGATGTCAGGAAGGTATAAAAGTTCTATTTGTGTTGTTTGTTCTGTGATGGCTTGTTCACACATGAAAGCCATTGTGTAATGTTGTAAACATCAAGCGATAAATATGTATCTGTGAAACTGTCCCAAATAGAGCTGTACATGTATGAAGCCTTTACATTGCAGAATCTTTCACAGTTAAAAGATGGGATGAAAAGGAAGAAGGAAAAGAATGATTCGTGTACATCTATGTCAGAGTTTAGACAATAGAATAGATTCAGACAACTCATCTTTCTCACCATGCCACGAGATCTTTCATAGAACACTGATGCTTGAAACAGTCAGTTATGATCTACCATTTATATCGACTGTGGTTTCCAAAAGCTAGGCTTTTATGAGTTGATGGCACACTGATTGTGGAATGGGACAGACAATACAGTTCAATGGTTAAGTGGAGACTGGTCTCCCTGAATGTATCTAATCTATATCTACTAAACAAGAGGCCGAAACAGAGACTAACACAATTATGGATTATTTAAATCTCTGATTCAGTGCAGAAGCATATGGGCAGCCTCTTGTGGTACTCACACTTATGTGGATCTGGGCAAATTGGTTTAGACAATAATGATTTTCTAAATAAATTGAATCAGGTGAATGGGGGATATGAACAAACGATGTTAGATAGAACCAGTTAATCAAAATTTACGAAGTGGGCATCTTTATGGGCTAGAGGGAAAGGGGGAATTAAGGATGTCAAATTAGACTTAACAAACTTAAATAACTGCAATTCAAAGGGTGGAACAAGACGTTTAGCAGTGGCAATTGCTGCTCCTCCTTCTCACCACCTCCATTGTCTGGACCAGAGCAAAAGGCAGGTGAACCAGCAGGTTGCCATATTGAAGAGGAAGGGCAGCTCCAGGAGGCTCTTGTAAGCAGGCCCCTGCTGGGCTGTGGGCCCTTGGCAGGTACCCAACCTTGCCTACCTTTCTGGGGAGCATGGCTTATCATGATAATACAAGGTGGCAGAGATTGCAGTCTTCCTATTACTGGAAAAGAGAGAACAGCAGGATGGGGACGACGTGATGTGAATCCAGCGCTGAAGAAGTGGATCAAAGTCGCTGTGGGTGTGCATCAAACCCCGCATGTGATGAACACTTTATCCAATAGCAATGCTACTTCATGACATAGTGCTATTTCCAGGGGTATTCTTAGTTTTGTGTTATTGTTTTTTAAGATGGCTGACCCCCACTTACCAGTTCCCATTGGGATATTCTGAATTAGGAATGCTTTGGGGCTGCTGTTTATTGTAACTCAGCAGGTTTTTGAACCAGCAGCAAATATTTTTTTCTTTTCTCTTCCAGAAGAAGAAAATCTCTGGGTCAAAGTACACATTATATTAATTGCATAGCATGTAGCTGATCCTTATCTTTCTCTTTGCTTTTTTACTTTAAAGTGTGTGTGACCCTGATTCAGATCAGCAAACACTGGGAGGAGAGGGCCAAACTCTCCTCTCCCACCTCTTGGCATCCCCAAAACCGCACCCCACCCACTCCACACAGGGATTTTAAAAAGCAGCAGGAAGCTTCCATTGATCCAATTGATACTTTTTAAAATCCTCATGCAGGACGGTGGAATTTGGATGTGTACTGCTTATGATCTGAATGAGGGCAACATTTGTTGTCATTTTTAAGGATAAGGCTCAGCTGCATGCTATGCAATTAAGGTACCATGTAATTTAACCGTTTGCTACCACTCAATACACATAAGCACAAATAAGAGATAGGAGAAAGTCTCCCAAACCCAGAAGATCACAAAAATCTTTGGACGTCTCTTTTGCCCAATCCCCACCCCAAAATACTAGGGGAGGGGAAGTCTCAGCTGAATACTTCAGCTCAACACTATTTTAAATAGGTTCACATTTACCTACCAGAACAATTTTACCACAATTGCATGCATCAGAAGTGTGTACTATAATTGCTATGAAACATGCAGCTTACGGGTAAACACTTAATCCAAAATGTAGCAGATATTGGAGGACTCTCTCTCTCTCTCTCACACACACACACACACACACCATCTTTTGTGTTATTTGCAATTGTTGGCCCAAGAATTATTAACCAATCTATTCAAAGTGAATAACAGTTTCCTTAACAAAGGATTTCATATATTATCTCAGTAACAAGATATGTCTGTTTTGTTAATTCATAGAAATTTTCTCCTTGGCTGCTTGCCCAGAAGGCTTCTCATAACCCTGAATTTTATTTATCTTAACAGAGCTGACACTCTATCTCAGCAGTTATTTCAGACCATGGAGTCCATAGATATGATAAAACCCCATTGAATGTCGTCCTTCTCATAATCAGGTCGAGGCGGAAGATGTTCCACATAAATTGCTTACTTGCAGAACTCTCTCTCACATACACACACACACACCACTACCACCACCACCACCAACCAATCAGGCAACAGCAACTTATACTATCAGGCATGTGGCCCATGGTGCCATTTTGTGAGGACAAGTGTCATCTCACATTGCTGCTAGGATCCCAACCTGACCTACTTCTTAGTGCAGTAATTGTCCTTGATGCTGCTCAGACTGTGACAAGATTCTGGAAGGAACAGGGAAAGATCATCTTCCTCCTCTTGTGCAACAACCTATGAATCTTCATATCTCATAGAAACTGCAGAATCTGGCACAAATGTGTGGTCACCCAATGTATGAATCAGCAGACATCATCCATATCCCAAGCACAGTGGATGTGGTGGCTACATCCATAGTTTGTCATACATTGGCAAGGGCCTATGTAAATAGTTCCACCCACAAGGCCCCTCTATTGGCATGTTTGGCATCTATCACACAGGTAAAGTTCCTCCTAGGAGTGTCAATGAAAGGGATGTGTGTGAAAGAGAGGTTTGTATCCTGGAAATAAGGGCAGAGAGCTAACAGGTTTCACAACTACAGTTCAATTTACTTCTTGTGTGGCTGACTATTAATCCCAGTATTGGAACATTCAAAATGAGTACTGTTCAGCTGCTGTAATGACTTTCATGATTCATTGGAAAGACAATTAAAGAAAACTGTGCAACATTGTTGGGGCTGATTCACCAAGTGAAAAAGCAGCATGCCACACAGTTTGAGCTAGAGCTATGTTCAAGGTCCCTCTCAAAATTCTCCACACTCTTACTCCAGGGGGGAAAGAAATTCTCCAACAATTTCTCACAGGTAGGCATCACCATTGATAAGGGGTGTAGAACAGCTTCTTTTTTCTCGTAAGGGTTTGTTTTGTTTTTTGTACTGCCACCTCAGAAGACCCTTCTCTAGACTCTTCCAAATGTTACATTTCTCATGGGTGATTGTGGATACACAGGGGTGATTGTGGATAATGCAGGTGCTGGCAACATCTCTCTTTCCTTGAAATAGGGTGACCAGATAAAATCCAGGTCAGGGCTCATGTAACTTTAACAGTTGTAGAGAAAAGGGAATTTCAACCAGTGTCATGTGTATGCAGTTAGTTCCTGGTGAAATTCCATCATCATCACAACAGTTAAAGATGCAGGGGCCCTGCCTTCTTTTGTATATGGTCACTCTAGTATAGTGCCTGCAACTTTAACTGTTGTGATGAAGAGGGAATTTCACCAGGAACTAATTGCATACAAATGACACTGGCTGAACTTCCCTTTTCTCTACAACTGTTAAAGTTACATGAGCCCTGACCTGGATTTTATCTGGTCAGCCTACCTTGAAAGCCCTGCAGCAGGTGTGAGGTGGAGGGGCAACGCTGCATCCAGCTCCAGAGAAAGGATGAAGCTAATGCAGTACAAAAATCTGGCCTCCAATTTCCTGAAACTTTTCTTCCCTCATGAAAGAGGCTTCCACTTTTCTGCCTATTTTCAAGGCATTTTATAATTTATTTTGAATGTGTGTGGTGTTTTTACTTTACCAAATTACTGTGGGGTGGCTGAGGATACTATCTGTATTTCTTCTTTCTATGACACTTCTCACCTTTACTTTGCAATCTCCCGGGCTGCCTGCACTTCCTGATCTGAAAAAGTCCTCTGGGAGGAATAAATTAATGATGTCTTTCCCAGGGTGGGAAGTGCAGGAAGCCAAGGAAACTACAGGCTGTCAGAGAGATGATTGTACAATGAAAGACAGGACAACCATGCACGCTCCTCAGTCATCTCATCAGTAAGATAAACACAAGAATCCAGAACCAAACCCTTGAGAATTTCTCTGAAATTCCTTCTCCTTTGAATTTCTTTTCAAAAGTAGTTTCTTTTCTATCAAATTGAATGAGAATGGTCGACATTATCATGGGAAAAAATTTCAGCACAACATTATCCCCTTGTACAGGATTACATGGGGAATCCAGTATATGTGTTCACTCTGTGGAAGCTCCCATGATTTTGGCAGTTCCAATTCAAGCACTTTCTTGTAACATTCTAACAATGATATAATTTCAAATTTACAAGGCTTGTCAAATTCTTGTCATTTACAAGAAAGGATAGCTATGAGTAGGACTGTCACTATTTTCCAAAGATAAGTCTTGAGGTAATTAAATTTTATTGTATGTTTCTATGTTCTACTGGAGCTTGCTGAGCTTTGTTATATATAATTATTTTTTATGTGCAAATACAACAAAAACTAAAAAGAAAGGAGGAAAACAGCAACAAAGGGGGGAAGGAAGAAAAAGAAAGAAAGAACATGATATAAAAGCATATCCATTCACAATCATCAGTCACAAAACCATTAATAAAAGAAAAAGATTTGATACTTCCATTTTAAATACATACATTAATATAAGCAGTCCATTTTTCTAAATAAGCATCCAAACCAAATTGACACCTGTAGGGTATATATTTAAATGTGGCAAGAGCTTTAAGATCTTCAGACCAGTAAATGATAGGTGGCAAGTGTTTATCGTTCCAGGCTTGTAAATGTCTCTTTGTAAATGTAAGGGCGCTCAAAGTCCACCTTTGCTGTCCATCAACCTTTTTATGTTAGGACTCACCACCACTAATGAGCAATGCCGTGGGAGTGAGGAAAAGTTCAACACTTTAGCAGTCTCTCTGTCCAGTATCTTATTAATTTCCCCGGAAGAAAGTTTGGCTGAGAGACAAAAACAGAGTTTCAGAAACATGATAAAATTAACAGCCCAATGAAAGAGCATTAATGAGTTCAAACCTCAAATACCCGGTGACTCAGAGCCTATCCATATTGCCCTTAAAACTAGGCTGACCAGATAAAATCCAGGTCAGGGCTCCTGTAACTTTAACAGTTGTAGAGAAAAGGGAATTTCAGCCAGTGTCATTTGTATGCAATTAGTTCCTGGTGATAGTCCCTCTTCATCACAACAGTTAAAGGTGCATGCACTATACTAGAGTGACCATATACAAAAGAAGGCAGGGCCCCTGCAACTTTAACTGTTGTGATGAAGAAGGAATTTCACCAGGAACTAATTGCATACAAATGACACTGGCTGAAATTCCCTTTTCTCTACAACTGTTAAAGTTACAGGAGCCCTATTTTATCTGGTCACCCTACTTAAAACTACTTATATTCTGTTTAAAATGTGTGTGTTTTAAGTCGTTTCATTACGTGGTAGGGCACACTGAGCAGTACTTACGTTTCATAGTGACTGCTTCCTCCATCCTCAAAGTGTTCACTGGTGTATTACAGGGTTAATTCCTTGACACTTCTTCTTTCGGTTTTGTTTTGCAGGCTGCTTTACCCGCCCATTGCTGTCTCCTTAACTCAAGCAGCCTGCAAAACAAAAACTAAAGAAGAGTCAAGGAATTAACTCCGTAATACACCAGTGAACACCCTGAGAATGGAGGAAGCAGTCACTATGAAACGTAAGTACTGCTCAGTGTGTCCTACCACGTAATGAAACGACTTTAAAAACCACGTTTTTAACCAGAATATAAGTCGTTTTAAGGGCAATGTGGATAGGCTCTCTATCAATCAGCTTCAATGGTGGTAAGTTCTGCTCACAGGTGTGTTCCTTCTGCTTTCCAGGTCATTTTATATACACATATTTTAAAGGTGCAGGTAATACTAGCAATATACAATACAGGCTAGAACAGAAATAAATTTTATTGCAAGAAAAGACCATACATAGAATTATTTTCCCCGAAAAGATGCCAAATCTAAACTCACATTCAAGCGGTGAGTCCTAACAGAAAAGGATTGAGCCTTATCTGATGCTATTTTCAAGTAATTATGTGATCTTCACATGAGGGATGTATATCATTTCTTACTATGTGTGTTTTTCAGGTCTTAAAAGAAAATACATCGCTTTTCTAAAGAAGCTGGACATGGCGAAACAGAACTAAACTGGGTTCCTGTAAAAACGTTTTCCTTATCTGTAAAAAAAATGTGTTTGTGTTCAATTTATGCTTTTGCATTATACTGATTTAAACTTTTGCCCTTCTGTAAAAGCATTGCTTATTTGTGTTCAATTTACACTTTTATGTTATACTGATTTTCTAGCATGTGTGTTCTCTGTATAGACCTGTTCAATTCACCTATTTCTGCTTACTTTGTACGTTTCTATATAGTTATTTCTTATATATTAGTTTGTCACTCATAATTTTTTGTATAGTTGTATGCTCTTTAGCATTTATTTTTGGGGTCTTATTCAACTGGTGCCCTACTTTTGGTGTATATGTTAAACCCAACATTACAGAAATATAATTTAAAAGTGCATGAACATCTGCAGTCATCGTAGATTGCTGAACTTTTTGAAACAAAATTGTTTTTAACATTAGTTACACCAGGGGTGGACATCTTGTGGCTCTCCACATGTTTTAACCTACAATTCCCATCAGCCCAAGCAAGCATAGCCAATGGTGAGAGATCATGGGAGTTGTAAGCAAAAGCATCTGGAAGGGCGCAAGTTACCCAGTCCTGATTCCGTGTTCTTTTTAAGAAATCTGATATATCAGCTTGATTAGCTAAAGCAGCCTGGTGTCTTCTAGATGTTTTGGACTTCAACTCCCAACAGCCCTAACCAGTAAAGACAATGGTCAGGAATGCTGGGAGTTCTAGCCCAAAACTTCTGGAGTGCACTTGGTGGGTGGGAGCTGAGCTAGAGGTTCCATAGTGTGGCATTTCAGCAACACTGACATTGCAGCAACTGGGGGTTCCTGTCCTACGTTTCTTCCAATGATTTTTATCTCAATGTTAGGGTGACCAGATAAAATCCAGGTCAGGGCTCATGTAACTTTAACAGTTGTAGAGAAAAGGGAATTTCAGCCAGTGTCATTTGTATGCAATTAGTTCTTGGTGAAATTCCCTCTTCATCACAACAGTTAAAGTTGCAGGGGCCCTGCCTTCTTTTGTATATGGTCACTCTAGTGTAGTGCATGCCCCTTTAACTGTTGTGATGAAAAGGGAATTTCACCAGGAACTAATTGCATACAAATGACACTAGCTGAAATTCCCTTTTCTCTACAACTGTTAAAGTTACATGAGCCCTGACCTGGATTTTATCTGGTCACCCTACTCAATGTTTTTAGGTTAACATGCAGAACGTTTACTGCACCATACAGAGAAATGCTTTCATGGTGGTTAATGATCAGTTTGTATGTGACTATCCTGCTGAGATTCTTATTATATACTTGTATTTAATGTATGATTCCCTTGAAGAACATACACTTTGAAATGAGAAATGAACTGGCCTCTTATAGAAGTTAAAACTGATTACTTTGGAGAAGTTTGGAACAGCAGAATATATCTCCTGAAAAATGTGGAACTATATTTTGCTAATGTATATCTGGTTCAAATGAAAAGTCACATTTTTTAATGACTATTTCCACTAAAGTTGTGAATTTGAATGTGGAAGATGTATATTTGTTTGCAGCAACCACATAACCTGTGGTACTTTACAAGAAAGCCTGGTGTGAGTACTGTGATAATAGCACTCTGTTCATTAGCTTATATGTTGTGGGAGGATGCATTACAATGGGCACAATATGCACATTTCATTTCTCTGTGTCTGCAAGTTAAAATGAAGAAATGTCAGTATTCTGAGTAATATTTGATCACCTTGAATCTCTGGGACTTCAATAAACCCTATGCTGAGAAGAATAGAACTGGTGAAATGCTTATATCCTACTCAGTGAAAAAATAGCCCTATAGAGAGATTTTGTTACTGAGAACAATTTGCTACCTCAGTGCAGGGGTCAGCAATCGATTGACTTTAATAGAGGTGGGGGAAAGGGCGCCTTGCCAAAATAAATGGCTTGGGGGGGGGGGTGGCCAGAAGCCTGCCCACCATGAAGGACCCTTGGGGCAACAGGGCATTTTTTGGCAGGAAACCTTTTCCCTGCCTCTATTTTAGTCAATGGAACAATTGCTCCACTAAATTAATAGAGGTGGAGCAAAAGTCCCCTGACAAAAAAAATGGCTGTGAGGTGGCAGGGGGGACAGACAAGAAAAGTGAGAATTCAGAGAGGGGGAGCAGGAAATGTGAGAATCCAGACAGGGCCAAGAAATATGAAATCCAGAGGGGAGGCAAGAAATGTGAGCACTCAGACATGAGTGCACTCCTAACAGTTTACCCCTGACAACAATTTGTGATACTGCCCATGATACTTTTTCAAAATGTCAAATTCCAAAAACGTTACCTATCCCTGCCTTGGAGAGTCTTTAATTGTATTTCATGACACAAGTAGAGTGAGAAATAGGCAGGAACAAGAGTATGACACCAGCAGGAAAGACACACTTAAGGGTTCAGTTACAACACTGGATTGGTCTGTAACCAATGGCATCACTATGCTGGTAAGAGTACAGGACTCTTAGCATGATTGACACGAAGCTGAGACTTTGGTCTTCAAGACCACCAAAATTGTTGTGTTGTGCTGATGTATGAGAAGCAAGCTCCACCATTACAACAAGAGTACCATAAAGGATGCATGTGTCCCTGCTGATAGAATATCAAGGTCAGTCTCCAAGATGGGATCAGATATACCATACCCACTAAACCTCATTCACCATCACATTCAACGATCGCCAAGGAGGACTTTGGTTAATCCTTGGCACCTTCTCTTCCATTCCTTCCCAGTCTTACAAAAGCTATTTTTTTAAACCTCAGTGAATTAGTTTCCTCCTCTCCATGTGTCACCTTGATATTACCACTTTGCCTGTTTGCTTCTGCCACCCGGCCATCAGTTTCCATGGGGTAATGCTGTTTGGCACTCTCACCTGGGATATTCTGAAGAATGAGGGCAGTGGGTTTTTTTCCCCTTTGTGAGGATTTGCAGGATGTTCTATCTCATTACCAATGAATTTTCCAAATTCTCCATTCTCCTGCTTAGTCTTTTTCCCGTGGATCCTCTCCAGTGTTGCTGGATGGCAAAGGGGACTTGACTGGTGGCATTCACTTGCCCATAGCAATTCAGCTGCCATTCAACCCACTCTTTTCCATTATCTAAACACTTGATGAAGCTCTTTGTGACATCCGAAAAGGGTAATAACATCACCCAGGAGATATTGTTCTTCCCACAGCTATGTGGCTTTTCATCCATTAGCTAATTCACTTCTTTTGATACAAATTCCACTATAGCCATACAATGCTAAACCAGCCCAGCTAATATCTGTTTCCCAAATCCCCCTTCTTTCCAAACTTCTGGCTGAAACATGATTTTTTGTATGTGTGATAAAAAAAACTCCAGCTCTTTTGCAGAGATCTGCCAGTGAATGCAGAAAATAATATCATAGCCAAAACAGTGTAAGAAAGCTTGCATACACAGCCTGGATGACATGTATTTAGCCAATAAATATCAGAATTATTTCTTTGGAAACCCACAGCAAAATGTATCCTAAATGTTAAGAGCTTAAAGTAATAAAACTGTTTTATGACTTTTCTGGAATTTTTCTTTTTCTTTTTTTCCTTTTTCCTTTTCTGGTAATATTTCCCAAACGACATTAAAATGTTGGTGCTCACCACCAGATGTTAAAATATATACCCTGCAATAGTTATAACCATCCATTTAAATGGTTTTAAGTGAATTAAAATGCTACTTAAATAGGACAAGTATTGGGAAAGGTATTTTGTTATTCATCATGAAGCCTTTGTCCTTGAGAGATGACCTTGCAGTTGATGACCATGAACATGATGCCATTGATTAAAGCCAGGTTGTAAGATTAATAGAAATGGAACTGCTTAATAAGCTAGAAATAGCATGGAACAGATCCAGACCCTTCAACTGCAAGTTTTCTGCCTTTACGATGGGAGACATGCTTCATCTCCTGATGCATTAAGCAGATGTTCCCTTACAATGAAGAGCCAGATGTCCTGGATGTACAACTGAGCATGTGTGAAGTGCTCAGCCATTCAAAGACAGCCATTCGATGAAGCAAATGGAAAGCTGCAGGCAGGCAAGATGTTCTGGCAGAATCCCAAGCAGAAGCCTGTATAAAAGGGGGAAAGAAAACCCTGTCTGCTGTTGAAATCGAAGTATGAAGGCAGTGCCTAATTCATTAACAGAGAGGAGGCAGAGCTGGATGTCCATTTGGAAACTGCATTAGAAGCCCCGTCTCCAAAGAATCCAAGATAATAAGTGATAGAAAGAGAATGCTCTTAGGAAGATGCTCACAAACACACTCTTTTCTTTCCCTCCCCAGTTATCTGAACATTGCAGAAAAAGCAAAGCATAAGAGGTTGAGAGTTCCACTTCAGAAACACAATTTTTTAAGATAGTTTCAAGGCCCAACAGCCAATGATGGTCTGTTAACTAAATATGGACTCCCATTCACCTTTTGTGAAACAGTGAAGTGGCCAAGTTTGCAGATGACACCAAATTATTTAGGGTAACTAAAACAAAAAGGTATTGTGAGGACCACCAAACGGGGAGACTGGGCATCCGAATGGCAGATGCAGTTCAATGTAAGCATGTGCAAAGTGATGCATGTCGTGGCAAAAAGTCCCAATGTCAAGAATAACCTGATGGGAACTGAACTAGCAAGGACCAATCAAGAAAGAGATCTTTTGGTTGTGGTGGACAGCTTGATGAAAATGTCTACCCAGTGTGCAGCCACTGTAAAACAGGCAAATTCCATGTTAGGCATAATTAGAAAAGGAATTAAGAATAAAACTGCCAATATCATACTGCCTTCATACAAATCTATGGTAAGACCACACTTAGAATACTGTGTACAATTCTGGTTGCTAGTCCTAAAAAAAGATACTGCACAGCTGGAAATAGTGCAGAAACAGGCAACTACAATGATCAAGGGTTGGAGCATCTCCCCTATGAGGGAAAGTTACTACAGTTGAGATTGTTTAACTTGAAAAATTGGCAAGTGAGGGGAGACAAGACAGAGATGTACAAAATGATGCTTGGTGTGGAGATATGGATAGGGAGACATTTTTCTCCCACTATCATAATACTAGAAACTGAGTTCATCCTGTGAAGCTGATTGGTGGATGATTCAGGGGTGTAAGGCAGGTGAGCATCCACGATTAACACAACAAGGGAGAATAACTCCAGGATGCATTTCAGCTTCTTGCTTTCTATTAGGCCTTCTTCAAAGGGCTGTAATAATACATATAAAGAATGGGTCAGACAACACAGAACTAAAATAATTTTCAGTTAGAAAAGCATATTGCAAGAATGACCTGTGCATACATGTAAACAATAACACAATTCCAATGTACACATGAATAGTTCATAGGGCATATTGCAAGTAAGTATACCCTGTGCATATATTTAAATAGTATAAAACAGTTAAAATATTAGATACTCTGTTGTAACAATGTCTGCAAAAATTATTTACAACAGATTGTCTCGTTATAAACACTGGCAACTGGATGGGATGTGCTGAAGGCTATGCTATTATTCATTAATTCATTCATTCATTCATTTACTGCATTTCCATACCGCCCAATAGCCGAAGCTCTCTGGGCAGTTCTTAAAAATTAAAACCATAGAATACAATTTAGTATAAAATTTAAACCACAATATAACAGTATAACCAGAATAAAACCAAGCAGCAATGCAGAGATTTAAAATACAGATTTAAAACAGCAAGTTAAAAGACTTGGATGGTAAAATTTTAAAATACTGGGAAAATAAAAAGTTCTTCACCTGGTGTCAGAAAGAGTATAGCATAGGTGCCAGGCAAACCTCTCTGGGGAGATTATTCCACAGCCAGGGGAGCTCATTCCACACTGTTAAACATTTTTGTTTCTTTTTCCTTTGAATTTCTTATAGGTGTTACCATGACAGTGCAATTCACTCAAGGTCTTCCCGTATCTGGATTGACAACAAACACCAGGAAATGTCTCAAAACTACAGGACACTTACAGGAGTAACCTGTGAATACCACTTTCTGTGAATACCACTTTCTGAGAAGCACCAAGAGGGAAGGGTTGCTAAATGTATGTCCTGCTTGTGGGCTTTCCAGAGGCAGCAATGCTATGCAAAATGCTGGACCAGGGCCCCCCTGGGATCATCATCCTCTATGACCTCATCAGCCTTTGTTGGCTCACTGGTCAGTTGCTCCTGTAGCAGCAGCTCTTGATTCTGCCACAAGATAGGGAGAGAGGTTACCAAAGCAGCTCTACATGGGTATGATTTAAGGTGGCTTCATGCCTTACTTTACAGAGGACTGCTCTTTATTTGAAGACATCCTCTATTTTGGGGGTGGGAAGGAGAGAGATTGGATCTTCTGGTCAATCTCCAGTCATTAGGAACCAAGAAAGCTGCCTAGGTGAACAGCGTGGAATGGCAGTGATGAACAGTGGAATATTCCTGTCACTAGTCCAGCTTCCCTGGTTTGGGGGTGATGGTAAGGCTGGCTTTGACTCTGAGGCAGCTAGAAACCCTAGAAGGTGGCAAGCAACAGAAAAGAATACCAAATTGATGGAAAGGAAGCAAGCAGGTAGCCCAAGAGAAACGACTTGAGTGATGAGAAGTTGCTAGGGGAGCTTCCCTGGTTTGAGGGTGATGGTAAGGCTGGCATAGACTCTAAGGCAGCTTTGAACTCCAGAGGGTGGCAGGCAGCTCTGGTTGACTGCAGGGACGGAAAGCAGGTAGCTAAAGAGAAATCTTGCCTGGGGAAAGAATATAGTGGACACAGCCTTAGAAAACAAAGTGAGACCAAGCAAGCACACAGCAACAGAGAGAGGTGGTGGGGAGATCCAACCATGGAGGGGGGCTGCAGGGGATGTTGAATAGAATTGGTAGGGCCAAATCAGAGCCATCTACACCAGCAGTCTATCCCAAAAGGTAGGGGATGCCCCCTCTGGCTCTTTCCCCTGTAATTTGAGATTTGGTAATATTGTTTTCTTGACCAAATATACCAGCAGAGGTGTCAAACCTCTTTTACGCTGAGGGACAAATTCAGTTTAAGAGAAGTTCTGGAGGTGGGTCATCCCAGTGGTGGGCAGAGCCAGCGGCAACAGGGGCAGTGCCCGAACCATCAACAATGCTAGGATGTTTTAGCTTAAGAGTGCAATCCTATGCATCTTTAGAAAGAAAAAAGTGCTATCACTGCCAATGTTCCCCACTTAAGTGGCTTGAAAAAGAGGCCAGACAAATGTGTGAAGGACCATCTCCCACCCTCTGTCCCTTTCTTCATTTCCTTCCTCCCTTTTCTTTCTTTCTTTCTTTCTTTCTTCCCTCCCTCCCTTCTTCCCTTTGTTCCCTCCTTTGCCTCCCCTTTCTTTCTTTCCTTCCTCTCTTCTTTCTTCTCTTCTCTTCCTTCCTTCCTTCTGTTCTTTCTTTCCTCCCTCCTGCCTTTCCTTTCCTTTCCTTTCCATTCCATTCCATTCTGCCTGCCTGCCTGCCTGCCTTCCCTCCTTTTGTTTTCTTTTCTTCTTTCTCTTTTCTTCCTTCTTCCCTTCCCTTCCCTCCATTCTGCTTTTTCCTTTCTTTCTTTCTTTCTTTCTTTCTTTCTCTTCCTTCCTTCCTTCCTTCCTCCCCTCCTCCCCTCCTCCTCCCCTCTTCCTTCTTTCCTTCCTTTGTTCCCTCTCCCTTTTCCCCTCTTCCCTCATCTTTCCCCTCCCTCCTTCCCTTAAAGATCCTGAAGAGAATGTGACTTTAACAGTGGCTAGCAATGAGCCAGAGCAGCCTAGACATGCCTGCTCTGGATGGGTGATGGTAGGAGCCTCAGAGACTATCCCAGAGAAAAGCACAAGGTGGACAGCTAGAGAGTAGGAATGGGGCTGCAAAGCCAGACACTTTGTTGCATGCTCAATGAGATGAAGAAGGTTGAGCGCTCTTCCTGGAAAGATGGTGTTTCCTTCCATGGACAGTACAGTAATGGACAGTGGCTAAATAAACATACCCTCCCACACATAGCAAGTGGAGAATTTATGAATGGAAATTGTGGAGGAGGGTGAGTTTGACATGCCCCCTTCCTGGGGAGATATGGATACTGCCTGTCACAGATGGTGGGCATAAAGTACAGGGCCTTTTTGGTAGAGTCCCCCTGCCCACTTGTGGAACGCTGTTCAAATTGATGTTTACTGGGGCCCATCATAGGCCTTAAATGCTCACCTGTTTACCTTGGCCTATAATTGGGTTAGGCTTTTATTGGGTGCTTAATAATAATAATAATAATAATACTAACAATTTATTTCTTACCTGCCTCTCCGTCTGGATCGAGGCGGGGAACAACAACATGATAAAATACATAAAATGTATATGGTGCCATCTGGTTTTAATGGTTTGATTTTTATCATTCTTTTTTTCTCCTTGTTTCAGTCTGGTTTCCAGTTTAAATATTGTTATATGCTGCCTTGGGAGGGTTTCTCCTAAAAGGCAGCTTACAAAGCTTTTAAATAAATTAATAAATAAATACAGGGCAAGGTGTGTTCTGCAGGGCACTGTAATATTCATGCACATTCATTTACCTGCATGTTATTTATTTCTTACATTCATATCCTGCCTTTTTTCCATCTTGTAGGAAACCCAAGGTGGTTTCTATGGTCCTTCTCCTCCTCTCCATTTCTATCCTCACAACAACCCTGTGAGGTAAGTTAGGCTGAGAGTCTGTGACTGGCCCAAAGTCACCAGGGAACTTCATGTTCAAGTGGGGACTAGAACTGGACCTCTTGAATCCCAGTCCAACACTCTAACTACTACTCCACTCTGGCATATGTGCTAGAGAGAAAAGATGCTCCTAAGACAGGGTCCTCAGCACTACCAATCAAAACACATCGTGCAGCTGTTCCGTATTTCCCTCCATAATGTGGTGAGTTTGTTTGTTTTGTCCTGATAAGAAAATGTATGGAAGAAGTAATAGGAAAACATGGGAGGTTTACAAATACAACACATTGTCATCTAGACACCCCTAAAATTCTGTGAATGAGGCAGGGACAACTACAATAAAAGCCTCATCTGAAAACACTCAAGATGTAACAGTTCTCCTGCTCTGAGATTTGCTTTCTAGAGGCTTGGAGAAAGGGAGCAGGATCCTAAACTGGGTTGTCTGAGGAATCTGACCTTTGCAAATTCTTGTATGGAATAATTTGATTGGCACATCTCAAATGAACATGTGGATTGGAACTCAGCTCACCACCAGATTTCACACTCCCCCAAATGTTGTAGTGCGGTGCTCAACTAGAGATGAAAACCAGAAAGAAAGAAGAAAGAAAGAAAGAAAGAAAGAAAGAAAGAAAGTGTCAGGGGAGAAATGCTGCTGTTTTCCCCCACGGTAATGGCTTTGTTTTGTTTTCTGAAACTTTTTGGATCATGAAATATTTCCTTTACAACAGGAGTGGTCAACATGTGGCCTTCCAAATTTTTAGTCTATGAGTCTTTCTACATAGGACTCTTATTGTGTAGGGTGACCAGATAAAATCCAGGTCAGGGCTCATGTAACTTTAATAGTTGTAGAGAAAAGGGAATTTCAACCAGCGTCATTTGTATGCAGTTAGTTCCTGGTGAAATTCCTTCTTCATCACAACAGTTAAAGTTGCAGGGGCCCTGCCTTCTTTTGTATCTGGTCACTCTAGTATAGTGCCTGTAACTTTAACTGTTGTGATGAAGAGGGAATTTCACCAGGGACTAATTGCATACAAATGACACTGGCTGAAATCCCCTTTTCTCTACAACTGTTAAAGTGACATGAGCTCTGACCTGGATTTTATCTGGTCACCCTATTATTGTGCTCTTATGATTGCTCACTTATGGTAGTTTGCCAGTCCTTTACATGATGTTATTATCCTCCAGGCCCTCTCCTTAGCTGTGCAACCATTATCATGGATTTGTTTGATTTTCTTCTAACAAGGAAAGTCTGGTATTATTTAGAAATGGTGGAATGAGTGGCTCATGTAATTGCACAATTCTTCTGTACCATAGTGCCAACTAGTGACTATATAATGAAACATATAGGAAGGAATAGAAAGGGGGGAACCAATCTTAATCCCACAAAGAATCCAGAAGCAGAAGCCTTGGTAAAGGTACATGATAAAAGCCTATGTAGAAATGTCCTACAACTGCCATCAGCGTTAGCCAGCATAGCCAATGGTGAGGGATCATGGCAGTTGTAGGCCAAACATCGCAAGGGTCGCAAGTTAGAAGGATGAATAAAACCTTTAAGGCAAGGTGTTGACATATTGTTACCCGTTTTATGCTCCACCAAACATCTAAAAGTGATGTATTTGGAAGAATTTTATGTAACACTATGTACTGTATCACATCACTACAAATCCTGTACAATGAGGAAAATGAAGATGATAAAAAAGGAAGGATCAGAAGAAGCAGAAACTGCTGCTAGGGATCACTCATTAAATAAGACTAATTAGAAAAAGTTTAATATACTGACATTAATATTCAGCGAATCTTGATTCCCCTCCTCCTTTTTTCTCAGCTCCTCTTCAGAAAATGAGAGCTTTCCAAGTCTGTTTGACACTGTAGTGAAGGCTAACTTCAGAATACAAATAACTTTGGGGGGGGGGGGGCTTCTCTACACAGAGGCTTTTCATCCAGGAGTTTTATCAGGGCTTCTCCTTCTGGATTCTTTGAGGGATTAAGAGCGTTCCTTAACATTCATTTCCTGCCCCTTTAGCTATATGTTTCTATGGTTATGTTTCATTATACAGCCACAAGATGCCAAAGTTGTTATAGCGGCATTTCCCCTTTACACGAGAGAAATGCAAACTGATTGAAAATGGATCTTTTTGTTACCACATTATTTCCATTTCAAATTAAGGCACGGAAATGCTCAGAATGCACGAGAGAGGTGGCGGAGGTTGACAACATCATGTAAAGGACCCGCGAACTTCCATGAGTAACCAACTCAATCACAGGATAAAAGCTCCAAGTGGACAAGCCCCTTGTTTTAACTATAATGTGGGTAGTTTCTTCCATTTTCAATTAATGTTTTGCCTGCTTCTCATAAACAGGCAAAAAACTAACAGAGGCAGGCTCTCTTAGAGTTCAGCATTGTGTAGCACATTTGTATGAAAGATTTAAACTGTTTAAAAGTACATTCAATTAGTATGTTATTAGTGTCTGAACATGATTATTTTTATGAGCAAGCCATGTTATACATAATAGGTTTTCATGTTCCTAAGATAACACAGTGGCTTTAGATCTATAAACAGTGCTAAAGTGTTGCATATTTCCCCCCATTTTTCAAGATTTTCATTTTTATTTCTGGAGACAAATGGGGGGAACTTTTTTCCCCCCTGGGCTTCAACATTTCTGGAAATGTTATGCCAACTGACATAGATCAGCAGTTAATTTGGGTGTTTAGGGGTGGAAAGGGGCTCAGATGCCTCATAAGGCAATACAGGACCAGGGCAACAAGGAACATCTTTGCTGGTCCCAGGCACTCCATCTAGATTTGGAATTGAAAGAAGACCCAAGAATTGAATTTCCTTGGTTTTTGAAAAGCAAATGTCTCCTCAATATCTGTCTGTTTCTATGTCTGCCTGTCTCTCTCTTTGCAATCTTAGGTACAGTGCCATTGAACATTGAGGTTCTATCTCTAACATGAACATAAGAAGAGCCATGCTGGATTAGACGAAGGGTCCAGCATTCTGGTCACACAATGGCCAATCATCTGCCCCCAGGAAACTCACAAGCAAGTCATGAGTGCAACAGCACCCTCCTGCCCATGTTCCCCAGCAACTGGGGTAAGTAGGCATACTGCCTCTGATACTGGAGATACCTATAGCCATCATGACTGGTAGCCCTGGATACCCTTGTCCTTCATGAATTTGTCCAACCCCTTTTAAACCATCCAAATTAGTGGCCAGCACAACATCTTGTGTTTCCAAATTCCATAGTTTAACTATGCGCTGTGTGAAGAAGTGCTTCCTTTTACTTGTTCTGAATCTCCCACCAAACAACTTCATGGGATGATCCTAGACTGTAGTACTATGAGAAAGGAAGAAAAAGGTCTCCCTATCAACTTCCTCTAGACCATGCATAATTTTAAACACTGCTATCATGCACTAGAGGCCGTTAACCAGTTTGAAAGGTGGGATGGAGAGCTAGTTATCAGAGGCAGAGCCAAGGGGTTATCAGAGATGATGCCAAGAGCTCATGAGAGGCAGGGCCAAGGGAGTCAGTGGATGAGGATCAGTGTTTGAATCCCCAATTCATACCACAGAAAGAGAAGACTGAGCCACAAAACATGCAAAGGAGGAAATCACATAACCATAGAAAAGTACTCTTTGCACCCACATTCTCTTGTTCCAGGAATAACTCCCATTTCACAGAGAATCCAAGGGCTTTAAAACGAAGAGTGTAATACAAAACTAGAGTTCAGAATCTGTTGTCAAAGTTATGGTTTCTAGGACACGACAAATATAAGTAATTTTGCCTCAGTACTAGATGGAAAGCTCTGAAGAACAGACAGAACGTATCTGTGGGTGGGGGCAGCCTGAATTTGCCAGACCATCACCTAGAAAGCAGCTCACAGATGCTATAGTAACAACAAAGGAATTGTTATTCCCTGCTATTACAGCCAACATAATGTTCTGCTCTTGCCACAGATTCTTGCCACAACTGGTCAGCTTCAGCATAAGCAGAAAGTAGATTCCATTCCTGCTCTCTCACTTCAGTGGCCTCAGGTCTTCCTGCAATGGCAGATGGCATCAACTGGCTTCATGGCAGGCAAACCAATCTGTGTAGGAGAGCAGGCCTGAAGTCTCAGAAAGTGATGCAACCACAACTGTACCTTCTACAAATGATGGTCTTGAAGAGGGAGTGGGGAGGACAGAGATATATGACAGACATAAAGCTGGCTCTACCATTTAGCCTGAGTGGGGCAGTTCTGCAGACATTTCTCTCACACATTATAGGGTGACCATATGAAAAGGAGGACAGGCCTCCTGTATCTTTAACAGTTGAATAGAAAAGGGAATTTCAGCATGACATGTTTTCAAATGTAAATACAAACAGTTTGGCAGATATCCCATATTGTTTTGGAAGCATGTATAACATTCGCAGGAATTGTAATAAATGGTAGGTCTGTAACAGTGTGTTGCTATGTGCAGATTCATAAACCAGCAGCTGAATATCAAGAAGCTGGGAGCTCATTAAATGAGTCATTACGCGACTTTTTCCAAATGATAAAAGCAGACAGCTCCGACTTTGAAAGCAGGGTCTTGGCATCAGCATCTCTGGCCAATGATGAAAGGTTTGGTGCTTGATTTTTGAAGTCACAGTGCTGGTGTAACTTGCCATAACATTTAATAGCATTATATCCATTTAAAATTGCATCCAGCTTTTCAATGTTCAGTCATCAAAAATAATACCGGCCCAATCAATTCTTTGTGTTTCACGTCCTTTGCTAATCACTAAAATCAAACGGTACAGTCCAAATGTCTTTTTACAAAAACTGTACCTGAAAGCAAGTGCTGTTCAGATTCTAGAATCTTTCCCCCGTTGGAATAAAGTTTCTTAGACTGAAGTATCAAACCATCCCAAGAGGGACATGGTGTGAGGATGGAGGAAGACATATGGGCTGGGAATATCTGTGGTGAGTAGGTGCAACAGAATGGATCAAAAATAGATGGGGAAAGATCACTAAAGGCAGAATCCAGTAGGGACCTTACTCACTCCACTGATTCCCTTCTGCAAGTGCTGGATCCTGCCAATTCCGTTGCCCAAGCAGGACCCACTATTTATGCAAGGGAGATTTAGTGCTTCCTAGAGGAAGCCCCAAAATGGGTCAAAACACTAATTTTTGGAAGAAGGCAGGTCAGCGGAGCTCCCTTATGTGAGTTCTGCTGACCTGCCTCCTTCCAGGAAGGAGCATTTCCACTCATTTCAGGATGCCCCAGAGCTGCTAAATCACCATTGTGCAAGCGGTGGTGGCCCCTTGTTCAAAAGAATTGGCAGGGGCATGAGCACCCCATTAGATCTGCCTCTGGACTGGAAACATCACACATGGATTAGATACTTAATGTTCCTGCTGTATTCTATGAAGTTAAAGCCCTAAGCAGGCATTTGGAATACAAGTATACTTTTCACATAAGGAGGGCTCCCACACTAGCTCCACCCCTCATTTCCATTGCCCTCTACATGTGAAGGGTGACTTTCTGAAGGGGGGGGGAGCCTCCTGTATCGATGGAGGCTCTCCACACATTCACAATCAAATAACAGAGAAGGTTCACAGACAGAGGAGCCTCTCCCCTCAAAAAGTCACCCTCCATGTGTAGAGAACTATGGAAATGGTAATGAAGAGGTAAAGGGCTAGCATGTGCCCCTCCACACATGTTTACTATACTTTTGTTTCCAAACATTTGTATAGGGCTTAAATTACCCTGATATGAGTATGAAGCTAATTATCTTTTGTCAGCCGCCTTGGAGGGTTTTGCCCTGAAAGGCAGCATAAAAGTACTTCAAATTAAATTAAATTAAAAATCCAGGGAATAGTCTAATTTTAATCATACTGAAAAGTACTGAAACACAAGACAATAGAGAAAAAGAAAACACAATGGCCCTGGCTATAATTACATTTTTATGCTGTGAATTTTCACATGACAAAATTAAATATATAGTTTACTTTCATAGAACAAAGGAGGTATCATATGAGTATATGATCAAATGCATAGAAGAACTTCAGCTCTTGGGTGATATATAGACATGTAACAAATAAAGAAATAAAAAGTGCAAAAATAGGGACTGCACATCACTTTGGATCAGGATCTAGTACCGAAGCAGGCAAATTTGGCCCACTTCAGACCAGATTGGGCTGAAGTGGTCTGGAACAGGTCAAAGAGGGTCCGGTGTGCTTCAGCCTGATCCGGGATGATGTCAAGCCACTGCCTCCACCCACCCATGGGATTTGCCTGATCCACCCACACTCGTGCCCAGCAGCTATCCGTCCTCCGTGAGAGCTGCCATTTTTAAGGAAGATGGGGGTTCTGTCTTTTCCTAGATCTAAAGTTGCGAACTACATCAGCTGTAAAGCACCATTTCCAAAAATGACCCTTTACAGCCGCCGTAGTTTGCAGTTAGTCCAGAATGCTAAAGCCCAATTGTTGTCTGGGTTCAGCAGAAGGGTGCTGTTGCACTCATGTCCTGCTTGTGGTTTATATAGAATCAGAATTTACCAAATATGTGACTCATATTGGCCAAAATTCCATTTAAACTCAAAAGTCTCAGTTGGTCCAGAATGCTGTAGTCAGACAATTGTCTGGGATCAGCAGGGGGGTCGCACTCATGTGTTGCTTGTGGGTTTCCTGCAGGCAGCTGATTGATCATGATGTGAACAGAATGCTGGACTAGATAGACCCTTGTTCTGATCCAACATGGCTCTTCTTATCTTCTTATATCAGTCTTATTCCAGCTTCACTAAGGGTGCAATCCCACACATGCTGACTGGAGAATGCTGGGAGTTGTAGGACTTTTTTCCATCTAAACATCTGAGCTCAATTCAAGGTGCTGATTTTGGCTTTTAAAGCCCTATCCAAGGACCAGAACAGACATGACTTTAAATCTGTATCTAGCAACAATAGCTTTTTTCCTAATTTTTACTCTTGAGTAGGTGCAGGGGGCACAGTCTGGATTAGAACCCCAGTGAGGGAGGACAGGGGCCTTTCAGGATCCAGATCAGGGGACTTGGGGCGGATCTACACTGCTGCTTTAAAGCACTTTAAAACGCTTTATAACGGTAGTGACAACTCTTTTGGAGTGTGTCCTGGGCCCCAACAGTTGTCACTACTGTTATAAAGTGCTTTAAAGCGCTTTAAAACAGCAGTGTAGATCCTGCCTTGCACTACTCTGGAGTAAAAAAAAAGACATAGCTGCTAGACACAGATTTAAAGTAATGTCAGCTTTGGCCAAGAGAACCTAACTCAGCTTCTGAGGTCCTCCTTCCTGTTCCCCAACCAGTAGGCTGAACCTTTTAAGATCTTCAGGGAAGGCCCTTCTCTCAGTCCTGCAGCCATCGGCTATGCATCTAATGGCGATTCAAGAGAAGACCTTCTCAAGGTGCCTGTGGTGGGGTGGCTGGAGTGGCTGCTTTTTTACTGGCTGGGGAGAGCAGGAGAAGGGAGATTTGAATCTTAGGGCTTCTCCACACAGGGCTTTTATCCTACGATCAAGCTTGGTTACTCACAAACGTTTGTGACATCGTCACCCTCCAGGGACTCTCCTGTATTTGTAACAATTTCCGCAACTTTATTTGTAATGGGGATAATGAGCCTCTTCAATAATAATAATAATAATAATAATAATAATAATAATAATGGCAGTTTGAATCAATTTAAATCTCAACATGTAATGAAAGAATTGCACTATAACTGCAACTCCATCTAGTGGTTGTATGAAAAAACATATAGAACTTGCAGATAAAGGAACTTTCCAGTGGGGGAACAGGGGAAGTGCATTTAAAGGACTGATCTTAATCCCACAGAGAATCCAGAAGCAGAAGTCCTGGTAAAGTTGTGGGATGAAAAGCTGGTGCGGAGAAGCCCTCAAAGTAGCAAAAAGGGGGAAAATCTCGAGGCAGCAACAGCTGTTATTCCTTTATCCTAGCCAGCAACTGCTTCCTTCCTTTCTATGGCACAGCAAGACTTGCTTCTTTCATTACTTCTTACCTTCACCTTTTGGGAGGATCAGGGTAAGGCTAAAGAAGTCTATACATTCTGTATGTTGGGGTGATGTCTTCCCTCCACTCCAAAAGAAAGGTACCAAAAAGAGAATAATCCCTGCTCTTTTAACTCAGATCTTATTGCTCTTTTATTTGGCTACTGACTTTATCTTGGTTTTTTTATGTGCTGATTTTATTCACTGTTTTACTGTTTGTATTTCATGTTTATACTGTATTATTCTGATCACCATACCTAAAAACAGATATGGTAGAGCTGGAAAGGTGTAGAAAAGGGCAACTAAAATAATCAACGGACTGGAGCAATTCCCCTTTGAGGGAAGGTTATAACAGTGGGATTGTTTCACTTGAAAAAAAAAGGATAAGTGGAGAGATGATAGACATGTACAAAATTATGCATAGTGTGGAGAATGTGGATAGGGAGACATTTTTCTCCCTCCCTCCAAATATTAGAAGCCGAGGTCATCCTGTGAAGCCGATTGGTGGGAGATTCAGGACAGATCAAAGGAAGCACTTCTTCACACAGCCCAGAGTTAATCTATGGAATTTGCTACCACAAAATGTAGAGATGGCCAGCTTTAAAAGGGGGTTGGATAAATTCCTGGAGGAAAAGGCCTTCCAATGACTACTAATCCTAATGCCTCTGTGCTACCCCCAGTAATCGGAGGCAGTAGGCCTATGTACACCTGGTGCTGGGGAACATGCACCCTTGTCCTGCTTGTGGTTCTTGGTCAAGAGCTGATTGGTCACTGTGTGAACAGAATGCTGGACTAGATGGACCCTTGATCTGATCCAGCATGACTCTTCTTATTTTCTTATGTAGCCACTGTAGTTAGGATTGGTTCACACGATACACTAAGCCATAATGTTTAGCTCACAATGCTTAACCAACATGGCTTAGTGAGTCATCTGAACAGGGTCATTCTCTCTGGCTCAGTTCAGACAATACATTAGTCAATGCAGTGTGAAAACTCCACTCAGTGGTGGAGTTTTCAGAGGGTACTCCCCACACAACATGTTCTAACTCCACCTTTGTGTGACTGTGGGCTACCATGGAGTTGAATAAAATCCATCGCAATGTTTGACTGACAGTTCCTCCCCCGATCCTCCTGATGGTATCCCATCTGCCATTGCTGTGAAAAAACAATCCCAGCAGTTCTCCTAGCGAGTCCCTCCTTTTGCTGCTCATGCCAGAGAACTCTGTAGCCAGTGGGAAAAGTCAACACTTCGGAGAACTCCACAGAGCCCGCCACACAACACACGACACAACAGTTGTGCAAGAACTCTCTATACAGTGATGATATTCTGTGTGGAGTGTTTTCCCAAAAAAACTCCACCATTGTGTGGAGTTTTCCTGCCAGACAACACATTTCTCAACGGTGGTGAAAAAAACTCCACCGTGGAGATTGATTGATTACATCTTTATACTGCCCATCAGCCAAAGCTCTCTAGGCAATGCCCAGTTAAAAACCTAAGAATAACAATATAAATTTAAACATTAAAAAGTTAAAAAGGCAGTGTAAAATGAGCTACATTAAAAACCAGGGAAAGCCTGTGTAAAAAGGTGTGTCTTCAGGAGTCGTTTAAAAGATGTAACATTTTCTGCCTCCCAAACCGCATGAGGGAGGGTTTTCCAGAGGGTGGGTGCCACTACAGAGAAGGCCCAATGCTGAGGTTCTTCATGGCAGCATTCCGTTTGTCTTGGAATGGCCAGTAGGGCCTCCTCTAAAACCACCATTGAGAAATGTGCTGTCTGAACTGAGCCCCCCCTCACACACACACATACACACACACACACACACACACACACAGAGAGAGTTTGGGAAGTTGCCTGAATTAAACTCAATAGAAAAGGCATATTGGTGGTCACTTCATGGGTTGCCCTCTGATTCAAACTGAATCACAATAGCAATGCCATGTTTCTTTTCCTTTCAAGAAAAGGAGAGTGAAAGAAAGAGACCATATGTGGGTAATAAAAAAAATGCATCCTACATTGCAATTTAGCATTGAACTATAGAAGGGTGCTGCTCTTCATCAGAGTTGCAGCTAGCATGAGTGGGGGTTTTAAATTAGAGGTGTGCATGGCAAAAAATATCATTGTTTATCGTTATCGCCATTTTGAACCAAAAAAATTATTGTCTTCATTCATATCGTAGGTGAACTGTATCGTCTTCATGATAATTATTGTGAAAAAATGATATTTTTTGCAGACCTATTTTTAAAGAAAAAAATGCCTATAACTTCGTTTTTTAAAAGTTGGAGGATTGAAACTTGGGCACAGTGCTTATGGGGTATGTCTAAGTATGTGTATGAAATTTGAGATCGATTTTATATGAATTTTTTAAAGATCGTTTCCGTTCTGATAGGTCTGAATGAACACACATGGCGAGCTGTCATTCTGATCTGTCAGAACTGAAATGATCTTTTAAAAATTTATATAAAATCGACGGTTGGAGGGATCGATCTCAAATTAGGCATACCCCATAAGCACTGTGACCAAGTTTCAAGCCTCTACCTTTTAAAATACGGAAGTTATAGGTATATTTATATGGCAGTCCGATAAAATGATAAAATCGCCCGAAAATTATCGTCTCCAATGATTATCGTAGGTTTTTCTATCATATCGTCATCGTTAAACACATACACGATAACGACCTTATCGTATCGTTATCATACATTTTAATGATATGTTACACATCCCTATTTTAAATCTTCCCACACACACACCACACACACAAACACACACACTCCTCTGACTCAATTCCCTGGAGCAAATCACAAACTTATCCTCGCCTGCAAGTGCTATTAGTCAGCAGGAGAACCCCTCCCCACACCATGGCCGCAATCCAAATTGGTTCCTATATGGCTGCTTTTGGCCCCTCCTCCTCCCCCCTCCAAATGTCAGAGATGTATTCATGCATCCCCAGTGTAACATTTAGTTTTGCCTGTCCTGCTCCATTAACTTCAACAACAGTGTTTGCTTCTGGAGTTTACAACAATTGGTATTCTTCTGGGACAGTGCCCACAGCATGTGGAATAGCTATTGCAGCTGCTTTTTCACTGTTACCTAAACAGCCATTGATATGGTATACAGAATGCTGTATACCAGCATTTTTTGAGAGACAGGACCAGGCCTGGCTGCCTCTACAAGAGAGGTTTAATGCTCTTTCAAGGCGCTTTAAAAAATTTACCTCTACAAGAACGGAGTGCAAATCGGGCGTAGAGGCGCGTGATATCTCCGATTATGCGCATTATCGAATGCGCATTAAACAGCGAGTTTTATTTTGCTTCGGCCATTAAAGCGCATTTTGCCTATGTGAACAAGCGCTTATGCGCATTAACTACTTGTAAAGTGCATTTTGGTCATCCCTTAATGCGCTTCGCCGCCTCTCGTGCAGAGGTATTAGGCGTAAATGCGCCTAACCAGGCGCAAAAGCGAATTCTTGTAGAGGGGACCCAAGTCTGCCTTTCACTCTCTCTCTCTCACACACACACACACCGTTGCACTCATGGCAGGCTGACAATATTGTGCATTTCATAGTAACAACTAAGGTCAGAATAGGTGCCAGTGTTCTAAACTTGAATAGTGATAACTGGATTAATTCAAGAGAAGCTTTTGTTTAAAAATATTAGACAATCATGAAGATCACGACTTTTATTCTTCTAAAATTTTGAAAATTGTTCAATAATTGAGAGATTTTTTTAAAAAAAAATGCAACACCTCAGCCCTAATGGTTTCCTTTACTTGCCTTCCTCTTTTTAAATAATTTTAATTGAACTTTCAATGAAACAGCAACATTACAAAAAATAGAAAACTCTATTTTTACATCGTGTAAACAATCACTTATTTTATGGTTTAAAAAGCATATTTGGGCACAACATTCAAGCAGACATAATTCCTAATCTGAAAATAAGCACTGGCAATGGGGAAATACCATTTGCCATAGCACACATTTCAAGGAGCTCTGATATACACAGCTTTAAAGGCAATATTACGAAACAGGATCACACAATCGACTTATGATTCTACAGTGCAAGGATGTTCACAGGAACCACACTTTCTGAAACTTTAAGTAATGTTAAAATGTCTTAAACAGAACATGCACACAAATCTGTCCTGTTTCCCTCAATATTTGCCTGCCTTTGGTAATTAATAGTAGCATATTCCAAAAAACAAAACAAGAATACCTTAAAAAAAAAAAGCTAGAGGCCTTTTAAAAAAATCTGCCACGCTTCTGTTAAGAAACTATCATGGTCCCTTCCCCTACCCTAAAAATAGTATATAACATCCAGTGTGGATATGTCCTTTCTACTAACCAAGTGGACAGCTGCTGGAGAGGATAGAAACAGAACTAAATTGAATTGTAAAAAAAGCATTTCATTTTTAATTATTTCAAAAAAAGGCACCAACACATTAATCCCCACCCCAAAGCAGTATTAAACACTGTCTTGAAGCTATTGTCTGGCTCCCAAGGCTCTGGATTAACAAGGTGCTTTACTCAAAGCATGCAAACACAACACACACAATGATATTATGAGCATCATCAGATGAGAGTTTTATCGCATGCTCATTACTGCCCACCTCCCATGTTTCTATCGCTACTTCTGGCCTTCCTGTCACAAAATAAGACCCCAGTAAGTCTGACTTATTTTTGCCGCGATCTCCTGCTTGTGTGCAGGAAAAGTGGTGCGATAAAATGCCCACTGAATGGGCCACGTGGTCTTTGTTTATTTCCTCTTTCTTCTCCATGAGAAAGTATTGTGCGTCAGAAGCGGAACAGGGTAGAAGCAACGGTAGGGAACCATGATTTCCCCCCCCCCCCATCTGATGAAGCCCTCTGATTGCTTTTGTTTTGGTCTCCTCACCATTACTGTGGTTTCCTAAACAACGTTATTCTTTGCAATTAAACTAAGTGAGGAATTTGCTAGATGAAATGGCAAACCCTTTTGCCATGCACAGCTCAGCTCCTTTGGGAACTCGTGTGGTAAAATGCTTTGCTTAGATCTAACAGGTGTACCCCGGGGATAATTTAGACATTACTCACTCCCCACTGAGGCCTCAGGAAAGGCCTTACTCATGCCAGCACTACATTCAGGGAAATGTATGGTCCTGTTCACATGTACTGGTGGCAAACCATGGTTTAATTAACCCATGATTTGCCAGTTCATGTGCCACTCATGAGCCACTTCCACCTTGCATACTCATCCTCCGATCAGCCCGTATGACTAGAGTAATCACTGTGGGTTTGCCATGAAGCAATGCTGGATCCCAGTTTGGATTTGGAAAAGGAACTTTAATAACCCAGGATAGTCAGGTGATATCACTGAATGGGAGCTGTACTCGTTAGAAGATTGCTTCTTGATGCTGAGACCACTCTGGAATGTTCAGAAAGGGGAGTCACCAGAGAAGATTAGTCATCTTCTTACACCCCCACCCTCCGTTGAGGTGAGACGCTGACACGTGTGTGTGTGTGTGTGTGTGTGTGTGAGAGAGAGAGAGAGAGAGAGAGTGAGACTATCCACATTGCCCTTAAAACGACTTATATTCTGTTTAAAAACGTGGCTTTTTAAGTCATTTCTTTATGTGGTATGACACACTGACCAGTATTTACGCTTCACAGTGACTGCTTCCTCCATCCTCAAACCATTCACTGGTGTCACACAGGGTTATTTCTTTGTCTCTTCTTCTTTCATTTTTGTTTTGCAGGCTGCTTGACCAGCCCACTTCCACATCCTTAACTTAATCTTGCTCAAGCTGTCAATTAAATGTAAAATCGGACAGTGCTGCTGAAAACGGGAGGGCAATGAGTTACAGAGACAGAAGTGGGTGGGTCAAGCAGCCTGCAGAACAAAAACGAAAGAAGAAGAGACAAAGAATTAACCCTGTGTGACACCAGTGAACACTTTGAGGATGGAGGAAGCAGTCGCTGTGAAACGTAAGTACTGCTCAGTGTGTCCTACCATGTAAAGAAACGACTTAAAAAAACACATTTTTAAACAGAATATAAGTCATTTTAAGGGCAATGTGGATAGGCTCACAGAGAGAGAGAGAGAGAGAGAGAGAGAGAGAGAGAGAGAGAGAGAGAGAGAGAGAGAGAGAGAATAAAAGCATTTAAGGGAGTGAGACAGACGGAAAACTAGTTTTGAGCTCTGGAAGATAATGTGGCAGTGGATTTGCTAGTTGCAGAAGTGTGATACTTTTGGCCTCCACCTATGTATTTGTAAATAAACCCAAACACTGTAAAACACTAAGTTTCTGATCTCTTCATCCAAATAGAACCAAATGATAGGAAGTGGTGCCTCACAAAGCCTCGGCAGCTTGGGAGGTTTCAAGTTAGAAGAATCTCTTGCTGCATCACATTCCATATTTAGATGTCTTATTTTCATCCATTTGAGGCTATGAATCAACACAAATTCTCATTCTCTGGGATGGGTTCGTTCAACCATTTAGATTGGCGTAGGGAGAAAAAGCCTACTATTTGAGAGATGTGTTTTGAAGAGTGAACACATAATTATTGTGTGGTTTGAATAATAATAATACAACAACAATAAAAGAGAGAAATCCATTATGCTTGTCATCTTGCCCATAATGGACATTCCCCACACGCTCTTACTCGCTTTCCCACCCATGCGTTTTTGTTTCTATTTCTGTTGAATGACTACGACTTTCACACACAGGTGCATGGGCATATTTCTATCTGCTTCACTGGAAACTGGAAATTTTGGGTCTATGAAAAGGAACCTGGAGCCATTTCAGCAGGTTTTATGGAGGGAAAGGAGAGGGAGAGCAAGGCCATTCTACCAGCCCTGCTGAAATGCTTCATGTTTCCCCCTTTCCCCTCCCCATTATTTTTCCCTTCTCTGTCATGTCTTTTTAGATAGTAATCCTGTGAGCAGAGACTCCCTTGCTATAATAATCCTGTGAGCAGAGACTCCCTTGATTAATTGACTATATGTAAGCCAGTCTGGGAGCTTTTTATTTTTATTTTTTTGCTGAGGAGCATTGTAAAATATACTTCAAACAAATAATAACTAGTTCTGTGTGTACACACTCAGGTTCTGTACAGAAGTTCTGATAAACACACTGAAGTTAGGCCAGCAGCTGTGATTCCCAACCTCTTCCCCTCCACATATTCATTGTACCTGCAATGTCACCTGCGCAGTGCTTCCATGGTAGTCAATTGTGAGGTTTAGACCATTCCGAACGTCCTATTTGGTTGCTTATTTTTGTACAGTCCACCTTTCTACCCCGAATATTAGGCATTTATATGTCATCAGACATTTAGATAAAATTCGCTTAAGTACGTCCGTTAATGTGTGGTAGTTTTCTCCAGGAGAGGTCAGAGTCCGAATACCATGTGGAGAAATAGATTGCCAGACTTGAGTGGCTGTAGTCAGGAAAAGGTGGAGAATCAGTACAAAAGAAGAAGCTGAAGGCAGCTTAGGAAGGTGACACAAACCTGAGAATGAAAGGCTGAAAGCAGCTGTATGTTGTGACAATTTATGCATATTTCATCCTTATGTTTATTCCCCAGGCGTTGATCTTTTTCTTTCTTTTCCTGGTACAAATCTCAAGAATGTCCCAGAAATGACTAACCAAAACACTTTAACAGTCATCATAAGAACCTTGGGTGGTAGGTAGTGTAAGACATGCTTGAGCCTTTCCAGACAATGAAAAACAGACAGGTTCTATGTTGAATGTTTTACTAAACTTAGTTCTTATTTGCCACCAATGGTGTGATAAACCATTCCTAATTTAGTGCATGGGAAGGGGTAACCTTACTACAGAAAAAGTAGCTTTCTCCACTACTTCTGTCATTGTTTTTTAAAAATGCACTCCAACACTGAAGTAGGGACAATTCAGACTGGAAAGGACTAAATAAAAGGGTTGAGATGGGATGGGGGAAAGATTCCCCAAATGATGCAATGGTTGGCGTTCACCACTTTCTTGTTCATTTTAAGGAGTGTGTTAAAAAGAAAAAAAGTTCCTCCATTTGTTGTGGATTGCCAAGGTGAACACTGGCATTCCACCACAAACAAATATTCCTGGCATTCTAGTATTGCATATTTGACCAAATGTATGAACTATAATACAGCTTGTGATGAGAGACAGGAAGATGGTGCATTTATAGAAAAGTGATTGCTCTATATCACTTCTTTGAATGAAAAGTATGCTGGTAATATTTGCTCCATACCACAGAGCCAGTGTGGCATAGTGGTTAGAGTGTTGTACTGGAGTTGGGAGATCTGGGTTCTAGTTTCCACTCAGCCATAGAAGCTCGTTGGGTGACTTTGGGCTAGTCACAGACTCTCAGCTCAGCGTACCTCACAGAGTTGTTGTTGTTGTTGTTGTTGTGAAGATAAGATGGAGAAAAGGAGGATTATGTATACTGCCTTGGGTTCCTTAAGGAGGAAAAAGAGCAGGATATTTCAATAAATAAAGGACCTATTATTTACATTCAACAGATAACTTTTACTTTTCATTTTTGTGAGGTTTCCTCATCTGTTTGAAGCAAACTTGAAACTTTTGAAAAAGTAAAAATTGTTCACAACAGGCAAGTGGTTGAAAACATCATATTTCTGCACCATGAACAGGATGTTTAGGAGGCTGCTTATAGAGGGCTAGGCCTCTAAATGGAGCCCTGGGCGAGGAATGCCTTTGGTGTCCCCCCGTGGTCAGCTTTACCTCAGCTTGGCAACCACCCAGCTTTCCCACCCCTACAGCCATCCCTTATATAAAGTAATACATTTGTCCATCTACCTCAGTGTAGTCTACACAAGAGTGGGGGATATTATGCAACCAAGGCCATGTACCCTCATTGGAAGCCCACTCTTTCTTCTACACACACAATAACTAACGCAGCATTCATATCCCCTTCCCCATTTCTCTCATTGTCCTTTCTTCCTCTTTAGGCCTTTCTACACCTATGGGTGTAGAGGGAGGGAGGAGGGGCAATCCCGGACGTACCTGTTTCCAGGATCGTCCCTGGGCATCCAAAGCAGATGTGCAACATCCCGGGACACCATTTTTATTTTACTTAAAGGAGCAGGAGTCAGAAGCATGGCGGCAAAGGTAAGAAACTCCCATGCATCCCCTACCCCACCCCTGCCATCCTGGGGATGGTGGACTTGCTTCCCCCCACACACCTCCATGGGCACAGCCACGCAGCATGGCTCCGTGCCCATTTCAGGTGCCACACTTACTCATGAGTAAGTGGGCACCAGGCAAGATGGGCGCCCACACCTCCTGTGTTCTCAGGATGGTCCCGGGACTGCTCAAAGGATCGGGTTTTCCCAGGGTTTCTTTATCCCTGGAAAAACCTGTGCCCATTCCGCTCCTGCCCCCAAGAGTCCCTGTGCATCATTTGGATGCACAGGGAGCACCCAGGGACAACCCTGGGAAAAAGGCCAATGTAGAAACAGCCTTTGACACCCTTTGTTCTGTGTGTGCTTCTCTTTCTCTCTCTCTCTCTCTCTCTCTCTCTCTCTTTCTGAGCCTATTCAGATGAGATGCTAAGCTGTAGGGGTTAAGCATTTTGAGATAAACGTTATGGCTTAGCATGTTGTGTGAACCATTCCTAACCATGGTAGCTAACCACATTTTAAACACTCTCACTAACCATTTGCTGCAAAAGGGTTAGTGCCTAGCCATGGCTTAGTGTATTGTCTGAACAGGGTTGGTCGGTCGGTTTCTGTCTCTGTCTCATTCTCTCCCCACAGCTGCCTCTCCTCACCCCACCCCAACCCTGCACAGGAATTAGACCTTAAAAAGCCTCCACTGGTGCCAACTAAGGCTATTTAAGAGCCTAATTGCCATGTGGGAAAGGGCCATTTAAGGGTGTGTGTAATGCACAGGAGAAGGTTAGCAGTGATTCTGACAGAAAATGCCCCCGCTTTGCAATTAAGAGTTTTTAAAAGCCTCCATTGGCACCAGTGGAGACTTTTTATAGAAATTTCATTGCTGTGTGGGTGGGTGTGATTTTTCAAGGGAAGTTTAGCCATTTCCTCCACAGCAGGGATTGGATTTTTAAAAATATGTCCATTGGCACTAATAGAGGCTTTTAAAAACCTAATTGGTGGTAGGCAGGAGCAGAGGAGACACCACAGGCCTCATGCTTTCAGGCGAGAGGTTCCCCAGCCCTTGCCTACACTGACTGGCAGGTGCTCTCCAGTGTTTCAGACACATCTTTCTCATCCCAAACGTGAGATACTAGGGATTCAACCTGGGCCCTTTTACATGCAAAGCATGTACTCTGCCACTGACCTATGGCATCCCCCACAACACCTATATTGTGCTAAGGCTACAGTCATATCAAAAACTGCCATCAGGTTCTCCTTTAGGTGTCGTATGCCTTGCTTCTCTACTACTCTCACTTGAGAATACATTATCCGTTCTTTCTTTCCACACATAAGACTTCTTCAGACATCATGTTTATGTTGACTGTATACACGATCGGGAACCCTGGAGGATCATCTTCTTTGCATTTATATCCTGCCTTTTTCCTTCCAAGGAAGGTCTAAAACAGCTTGAATGTCTGCATTCAGATTTTATTAAACGGAAGGAGCTGTTCATGGGAACATGGCCTCAAAGAGATATAAATAGATATAAAGGCACACATCTGTGTCTCCTGACTTTGTGAGATGCTTTTTAAACATAAATAAGCACTTTAGCAAACATGCCTATCTTTTCAGCCTTTTTGAGTTTGCTCCTGGAACTACAGTTTGCCTGTGAAATGTTGCCCCCGGCCACGACAAGCCCGTACAGCCCACTCTGACCCAGCCTTGACACAGACTAGATGCAGTCACACAAATGTGCTGTCACAGGCTATCTAGCTTTACAAATACAGTCACAGAATGACACGTTAAATGGGGAAAGTCAACAGAGATGGAGAGAATTCCCACTTGAAGCAATCAACTTCAGAGCTATAAATACAATGAAGCAATCCAGACAACAGCTACTGGTGTCCCTCATAGCCATAATGAGTTTGATCATGAAGAATGCTTCGCATACTGAATTTTCTGACAAGATTAAAATTTGTGTTGGGGAGAAAGTTTGTTTTATGTGTTGGGACTTAAATTCCTGAAGGAGTGCCTCTTACCATATCAATCTGCCCATGTTTTTGAGATCCTCTCCAACCCCTCCCCTTCATTTGCCTCTTCTATCAGGAGTATGGTATTCAGCAAAAAGAGAGAGGGGTTTTTCAGCACTGCTCCCGCCTGCATGCCCGCCCCCCCCCCCCACCCCCAGCTATGGAACATCCGTCCTAGAGAAGTATGCCTTGTTCCAAGTTTACAATTTGTTCGGCACCAGGCAAAAACTTTTTTCTTTTTTACCCAAGCATTTTAATGCATTGCAAGTTTATTCTTTATGGCTTTTACTTACTGTTTTCTTATTGTATTTATGTTATGATATATTCTGCCCTAAAATGCAAAATAAAAAGTAAATAAGATATTTTAAAAATGTATCTTTTGTGTTTCACACCTGTGCATCAAGAAGCTCAAAGAATCAATGTGATGCAGTGGCCAGTGTGGCTCTTGAATGTGGGAAGTGCCGGATTACGGGTTGGCTTTAGGCTAGACATATCTGGGGACTGCCACAGTCCTATTGAGTTTAGGGAATTGAAACAGGCTGGAGTTACCCGAATAGTAGGCATGTCTGATAATTGAGACCCTTCCCTAAAGACCTGGCATGTTTATATTTTACAACTTTTTGAACAGGAATTGAAAGCGCTCTCAGCAGGGGTTCTGCCACTTCCAATCCCTTATTGGTGGGGCAGCATATGAGGGGCAGCATATGAGGGCAGCAGAACCTGATAGCCACCATCCTAAAAACATACAGATGTAACGTCGTTATCCAATCATATCAACAGTTTACAATGCAGATTCAGTTCTTAATTCATAATCCATATTAACTGAAAGATATGCAACATCAGCTTAATTGACTTCATTTAAGAAGACATTGAACAAAATCCATCTTCTGTTTGTAAGCTGTAGGATACCTTATAACCTCTCTCATTCTAGGTACAAAGGGTTGAAAGTAAGCTCTGCTGACGTCTCTTGGGCCATGTCTACACCTGCCTTTTTCCTGGGGCCATCCCTGTGCATCCAAATGACACATGGGATCCAGGGAGCAAGCAAGGATGACCTCTCATTTTTTACCCAGTTATCCCGATTTTCCCCGCAGTCCTGGGACGAGCCAAAGGACCACGGGCAGGGTGGGCACCCATCCTGGCTTCTTCCCTCCTCCCCACAAGTAGCGAGGGTCAGCATGAGGGAAGGATCCAGTCGGGGGGAGTCCAGGGACATTGGAAGTTGGGGGAGTGGGGCCAGGGCTTCTTTTCTTTTCTTTTTTACACTCACTTTTCAGAGGAGCGTATAATTGCCCTCCTGGCTCCGGCTTCTGTAAAAAAAAATGTCAGGTGCTATGTCCCTGTTTGTTTCCAGGATGGCGCACTTCCGTTTAGATGCTGGGGGAGGATCCCAGAAGCAGGTAAGTCCGCAATCCTCCCCCCTCCCTTCCTCTACACCTTAGGTGTAGAAAGGGCCTAGGACTTGCTTCCAAGTAATGAGTGCAGTACCTATGTTTAGACTTCACTTGACATTACACACATATGCAAGTATTTAAAGCCCCACATTTGCTATTAATAAGGAAAGCCAGTTTCAAGAGAAAGTGATTTTCAGTGGGCAAGTGGCAGAAAGGAAGTACCTGCCATTTCCCATTGCAACTCCCTTCCCCCAAACTGCCTCCCCAAAATGGGGCTTCTGGAACCTCATGGTGGGAAAGTTACTTGGAGGAGGGGAAGATTTGAATTAGGACAGGGGTTAAGCAGCCCCTCCCCTCCAGCATAGCTGCTGAAAATCACTTCCCAATTGCTTTCACTTATTAAAAGCAGTCCCCTGATATAAATGCATACACGTATGTTGATGTCTACATAAGCCTTGTGCCTCATTGACATCAATGGGGTTTCAGTGCATAGTTAAGCATACTCTAGCACTTACGCATGCATTATTTTCTTTGGAGAAAATGAAAAATGGACAAAACATTAAAGCCCTTCAGGGATCAGTATTGTACAACTGCTATTTAATTCACCTAGGGTCGTCAATGAAATTTATGAGTCTTCAGACAGCATCATCTTAAAAGTACCTCTGCAAAGATTTCATGCTCCTCGGTAGTATATTTATCCCTGCCAACCCACAGAGGATCCAGTGTCCGCCATGTAGACACAACAACCCTAAATGCATCCATGTAGCCCTAAATCTTTACTTATTGATTGTAAGCCGCTCCAGGAGCCTTTTTGGATGAGGTAAAAAATACTAGAAATAAATATCCACGACATGTGGATCGTACTACAGGTTGCAGCCCGTACAACACAGAGAGGGCCTTCCTTATCCCTTGAGAGCCTCCAGATGACTCCACAGGGACAACAAAGGGGGAATCAATATATGCTATACAGGCCACATCATTGGGATGCATCATACTCAAAATGCTTTTTCAGAAGCTAGCAAGTGTCCAAAGTCATCATGAGGAATTCAAGAACTGGACAGATCTGACCACAGACACCAATGAATGGAGTCTTCAATCCAGCAAGCAATTCAGCAGAAATCAAAATCTTCTATTGAAAGCTTTAGTAGTAGTAGTAGTAGTAGTAGTAGTAACAATAATAATTTGATTTATATCTCACCTTTCCACCAAAAAATGGCACCCAAGGCAATTTTGCATGGAATGTAGCAGCATGTCTACTTTTATCCTTTTTGAAGACAGCCAGCTTAAAGCAGAGTAGTAAATGTTAAAAGGACATCATAGAGAAAAGCAAAAAGGAACAAGGAATGAACCTGAGATTGTGGATTACTTCAGAGGAAAAAGAATACATATTTTCTAATGCATGAAGTTTTGTGAGCAGGCTAACGTTCCCATGTTACAAAATAAGCACATTTTTCCAATCCATGTAGAGAAAAGTTGTTATGAAATCATTTGAAATGGCCCTAAAACTCAGGCCAAATTCACCACCAGCTCAGACGTCTTCTCTAGCTAGAACAAGGGGATTGTGTAATGTAAAATCGTTTTGTGTATACTATAAACCATCATTGATTCAATGTAATAGCAGCCCACCTTCATCACCTGGATCCATTCGATTGTTCGTTTCTGTTCCTAGAGAAATAATGAAAGCTCAATGGCTTGAGAGACTGAAGACTAGTCTGAAACTCATACTGATTTATTGTAGCAATTTTTCAGCAAAGGACAAACTATTCAACATTACCAAAAATCATATAAAATTCAGCACTTATTACATTATGACAGTTAAGTGCAGCAGTGGATTTATGGACTAGCTCTATAGGTGAAAAATGAAAATGGGCTTAGTGAATATAGCCTTATTTCTTCTAAACGTTTGTCCTAAATCTATCCCTGTATCATAATGTGTAAACCATTTTTTGTACTGGTTCAGAGAAATCTTGAGAGGCACTGACAGTGAAGTTTTGGGGCATTCAATTGCTGTGATCCCGTGGAGTAAAAAAGTGAGTCCAGCCCCACTGTCATGACCCTGTCTACCCTGCCCTTCACCCATCCACATGTTTGGGGCACATCTGTACAAGGAAGTCAGCTCCATGTTTGCAGGACTCCCCATGATTTGGAACCCTGATTGTGAATCACAAGGGAAGCTGACACATGTAGTGCAGGCTTCGCTTTGCAGTAGGGGTGCAAGACCTCAGGCCTGGGGGCCAAATGCGGCCCTCTGGAGTTTCCAATCTGGCCCTCCAAGGTTCTCCAGATGAGCACACTTCCCCTGGCCCCATGCCCTTCCCCCTGACCACCAAGGTTTTCCTGGCTTTTGTGCATTTTTCCCCATTATAAAAGGTTGAAATGCCTCTCCTAAGGCTTAGTTACTGGCAGTAAGAGTTTTATGCTTAAAGATCCTGGTATTTTTGGTATTTTGACCCTGCCTCTTTTGCCCTCAGCCCCACCCACCACTGGAAATCGGCCCCCAAGATCTTCTCCGAAATTGAATTCAGCCTTCAGACTGAAAGACATTCAATATCCCTGATATAAAGTGGGGCTTACTCTCAGCTACTCTTAGTGTGCGTAGGAATGCACATTAAGCAGCAATCTCAAGCACACTACCAGGAAGTAAGTTTGATTGAATGCAGCAGCACTTTCCTCTTAGCAAGCATGCTTACGGCTGGGCTGTTAGTACATGTTCCCATTGTTCTCACTAAACACTTCCTGTGCAATTTTCATTGATATGAACAGCAGTCACTGAACAGTTTTTGGGTAATTCCATTTCATTTCCATGGGTCTTACTCAAGATGTATTCCTTGCTGCTATGTCCTCTGTCAACACATTATCTGGCATTAAAGAAAAAACTATAAGCACACCAGGGACTGTGTGTATTCTGCACTTCCCCAGTTGTACCTTGGTATTGGGCACAAAATTCAGAATCCCAATAATCTCAGCTTCCACCTTTTAAGTTTCTAGCCCTTATGGATGCTGGTTTGTTCTTACTAGCTAGAGCTTAAACAAATCACAGTTCTCCAAATTCAGATGTCATAGAGAAGTGTGGTTAGTTTAAAAGTAAAAGTTTCCACTTTCAATCTCCTCCTCTGGCACCTGGAGAGGGAGAAGGGGGAATAAACCAGCCTGAGGCTTCTGCAGGCTTATTCACATATTGGGAAACTGGTTTCCCATTACTTGTGAATTGGGCCATTCGCTCGACTGATTATGTCCTATAGTCATACAACAAGACTCTCAGTGAAAACTGTGAAGTTTCCAAGTGGAGAGTTGTATCAAGCCTAGCATGGAATACGGTAGTCCAATCTAGCCAAATTCAGGAAAGCCCTAATTCTCGATGAGTCACAGTTGGCTTAAGACCGGGCCCTTAGAGAATCAAGTAACTGGAGCCTACAGCTGGCTGTAATTTGATTTGAAGGAAATGGAAAATCTCTCATTAGACATCTCCCTTGCCTAGCTTCATTATACATTGGAACATGCAAGTACATTTGAGCACAGTAGTAAATAAATCATTACTTGCAGACAATTACAAACACAAGTAAGGTAAAAAGCTTTGAGAATAAACTAAAATACCTTTTTCTTACTTTTCTAGACATTGACAATGTTAAAAGTGGTATCGAAGGTCAGTGCTCATGATGATCAACTGTCTTAGGGATTCTGGTGACAAACAATGGCTATGGCCTGATGCGTGCTCCATCATCTGGGTACCTTGTCTTTTCTGCAGTTCCCAATTGAGATAAACGTAGCTTTCTGTATGCTCAGGATGCCCTTAGAGCATTCTGATGCGGCTGCCTACAATCCATATTTCTATAACAACGGAAGTTGTTGATTTGTCCATCTAAAAGCAACAGAAATGCAGGCACGGTGGAGAGAAGCTGAATTCAACAGACTTTGCCATTGATACCAATGCTGGTGTCACCTAAGGATATTATACAGGAAGAGAGATGACAGAGATAGGGTATAATTTAGGGCATAACCTCAGTCTCTGGTGTGACACTGCTGTGTACATGGCGATTCATGTACATGACTTCCCCCATTATATTTTATATCTGGAAATGTTCTGCAATAAGGAATCCATATAGCATTGTGGTGTGTGATGTAAAAAAAACAAAAAGTGGGTGGAATCATAGGTCAAGATCCAGCATCCTTTTGGTTTCTATTTCTCTTTTCTGTGCGCCAAAGGTGCATGTCCATGCACGTAGAAAATCAGAAACCCCTGCACATATTGATCTGGATCGAGGCCGTTCATTTCTCCTTATCCTTCGACTGTCTGACACATAACATATGAGATTATCAATATTACAGTTATCACACAGCTGTCTGAAATTTGTGGGGTGAGTCTTTTTAAGTTATAAATCCCATTATTATTATTATTATTATTATTATTATTATTTCTCTACCACCCCATAGCCGAAGCTCTCTGGACAGTTCACAAAAGATTAAAACATTAAAAATCTATATACAAAATTTAAGAACATAAAACAGGCCTCTGAAAATCTGGAAAAAAATAACTAACTTTCCCATCAAATTTGACACACAACCTGGAGAGTTTTGGCCTGTAATCCTAGTCAGTTCTATTTCTGAGAATTGGCAACAGGTCAGATCCAGCGGTGCACAACATGCAGCAACCTGACACTGTGACTGTGGAATCATATTCCCATCCACACTGACATGTGGTTGGAAATACACACCCATCCATACCACCAAATCTGTATTGTCAACTGATGCACATCTACGATGCAAGTTCCTTATAAAACAAAGAAAGTCATATACTGCAGGAATTACAGCAACTGAAAACTACATCACTTTGTAACAGTAGGTATTGCAACCATTTATTACTAAACTAAAAATAAATAATCTAATTGTGGCCTAGGTTAAACTTCCAATACTCTTTGCTATTGAACATGATGCTGGATCAGGTATAACACATACAGTCCCTATGAGCAATTTCAGTAGTAAATTCATTTACTGATCAGATCCCCACCACTCATAGAGTTGGGAGAATCCTTGTAGGCAATCCAACCCAATCCCTTGCTCAGTGTAAAAAATCTAGAGGTAAGCATTTCCGCAAGATGGCTATCCAGCAGCAGCAACTGAAAGCCCAGCCAACCCCTCAGGCGATTGGTTCCATATGCAGACACACAGTCACACACATGACTAACATCAAGGTGATCCATGACTACCATCAAAGCTATATAGAGCTCCCTTGCAAAAATACTTCCCTAATTAGTTCAATGTGGGAGGCAATTTAACATATATTTGAAACTGCTAGGACATATTGTCTGGAGTTGGGGGGTTCAGTGCCACTAGTATGTTGATGGCACCCAACTTTATCTCTCCGTTCCATTTATATCCAAGGAAGCTGTTCTAGTTTTAAATCGGTGCCTGATGTTGATAGCAGACTGGATGAAGGCAAACAAACTGAAGCTGAATCTAGACAAGATAGAAGTGCTCCTGGTCAGTCGAAAGGCAGATCAGGGAATAGGGATTCAATTTATGCTGGATGGAGTTGCGCTCCCCCTGAAGACTTAGGCTCCTAGTTTGGGTGTACTCTTGGATTTGGCCCTGAATCTGGATGCCAGGTCTTGGTGGTGACCAGGAGTGTTTTTGCACAGTTGTGCCTAGTGTGCCAACTATGCCCATTGTAAGAGATCTTTGATCTCGCCACCCTCATGGATGCCTCGGTTACATCTTGTTTGGACTCTTGGAATGAGCTCTATGTGGGTCTGTCATTGAAAATTGTTCAGAAACTTCAGCTGCTCCAGAATGCTGCTGCCAGACTGTTGACAGAGGCCAGTTACAGGGAGCATGCAACTCCCTTGTCATCAAAGCTTCACTGGCAACCAGTCTGTTTTCAGGTAGAAGTCAAAATGCTGGTTATGACCCATAAAGCCCTACACAGCTTGGGACTAGGCTTCCTGAAAGACTGCCTTCTCCCTTTTCTGTAGAGGCCCTTCTTTTGAGACTGCCACCTTCAGAGACATGTTTGGTAGCAACCTAGGAGATGGCCTTTTCGGTGTTTGCTCCTGTGCTATGGAATTCCCTCTAAATGTTTACTTCCACTCTACTATCCTTCCACTGGCAAACAAAGACTGCTTTATTTAAGAAGGCCTTAAGCCTGTAAGTGGGTCGTTGCGTGCTGTTTTTATTCTGTAATTGTTATGTTTCTATTGTATTTTAATGTTTTGTTTTAACTAGTTTTAATTGTGTCTTTAAATCACCTAGAGTGCCGTATTTTATTTATTTTTTTGGTAGAAAGGCAGGCACAAATCAAATAAATAAAAGAGTCCAAAGCCATTCTTTCATTGATGTTAATGGGGACTCCCTTGGTTTAGCAAGAGGTTCTATATTGTGTGTGGTTCTAACTCACATGACTCCATATAGCTCAGATTATCTATCCCAAAAAATACTTTATTAGCAAATTTTTAAAACATCCTTTTATGTTGTTCCCTTCAACTTGTTGGCAAGGGTACATGGAAATAGTTTGCCCCACCCCAATCCTTTTTAAGCAGCTGTGGCTCCTAACACACAAAGAATCTGAGCATCAAGAATGGGTCTGAATAAAAGGTATTTACATTTTAAAGTGCTGTAGCAATTTGTTTTCTGAATTAAGGCTAGATTACTCATCATTAAGGTTATACTGTTAAATACAGTTATGTAAGTGTGTGTGGGGGCGATCAATTCAGATCCAAAGAATGCTAGAAAGAGGATCAGGGACATCAACTGAATGGGGGTGGGCTCTGGTGCAAGGGTGGAAGGGTTGAGGGGGAATGGGGAAATCCCCCACAAATTGGGCAGAAGCGCCTTCCGTGAGTGGAGCAGAGCTCACAGAAGGTGCCTCTGCCTGATTTTCAGGAATCCCCTCTTCCTCACACACCACAGACTACCCCATTAAGCAGGGCCCTCTGGCCCTCTGGGTAGCATTTGGGGGAGTGCTGGAGGAAGGAAAGAAGGTAGAGTGACCATATGGAAAGGAAGACAGGGTTCCTGTATCTTTAACGGTTGTATAGAAAAGGGGATTTCAACAGGTGCCATTTGTATTCATGCAGCACCTGGTGAAATTCCCTCTTCATCACAACAGTTCAAGCTGCAGGAGCCCTGCCCTCTTGACCAGATACAAAAGAGGGCAAGGCTCCTGCAGCCCATTGCATCCAAACTTGGAAAACTGATTTTTTTACAAACCACATTAATGAACAAGCCACAATATCAAAACTGGATATAAGTAATTTAAAAGCTTATTGTCAATTCTGTGATTTGTACTTTTCCCCTTTTCTCTTTCAATGGCTACTAGTCATGACAGTTATTTATTACCTCCAGTATCAGAGACGGTATTCCTCTGCAAGCCAGTCGCTGGAGAACATGAGTGAGAGAGTAGCATTGCACAGATGGCTTCCCACAGGTAGCTAGTTATCCCCTGTGTGAACAGAATGCTGGACTAGATAAGCCTTTGGTGTGATTCAGCAAGTCTCTTCTTATGTTCGAGTTATGTTGTTGTTGAGAGAGTCCTTGAATAACTAGACCAGCTGCCTTACACTTTGCCCAACATTGCATCCTGACAGAAAGATGGAAGCAGTGGAGGCTAGTGGTGTTCTGGATTTAAAGTTCTGGATGGTTCTGATTGAAACCCAGATTGGATTCACAGCTCCACTGAAACCAGAGCCATCAGCCTCTACAGCTAGAGTAAGCCCCATTGAACACAATGGGATTTGCGTCTGAGTAAATGTGCATAGGAATGCACAGCCTATCAGTAATCCCAATACAAGGAACTATAGCTACAAGAAAAGTACAAGTGTCTGTTGATATGGTTGTGGCTACTCTCAGGGGAATTAGGCTGCCTCTACAAGAGAGGTTTAAAGCTCTTTCAAGGTTATTTAAAAATTTACCTCTACAAGAACGGAGCGCAAATCGGGCGTAGAGGCGCGTTATCTCTCCGATTATGCGCATTATCGAATGCGCATTAAATCGCGAGTTTTATTTTGCTCTGGCCGTTAAAGCGCATTTTGACTATGTGAACAAGCGCTTATGCACATTAACTACTTGTAAAGCACATTTTGGTAATCCGTCAATGCGCTTTGCCGCCTCTTGCCGCATCTCGTGCAGAGGTATTAGGTGTAAATGCGCTTCAGCGATTATGCGCATAATTGCCTAACCGGGCGCAAAAGCGAATCCTTGTAGAGGGGACCTTTGTCTGGGGAAATACAACTTTGTAAATATGTTCACAAATGTTACTAGCCCAGTCCCATGCTTAGAAGCTTGCTTGCCTGCTCATATTTATTTATATATATTTTTATTACATTTATATCCCACCTTTTTTCCTCCAAGGAATTCAAGGTGGCGTACATAATCCTCCTCCTCCTCTCCATGCTATCCTCAACAACCTTGTGAAGTGGGTTGGGCTGAGAGTCTGTGACTGGCCCAAAGTCACCCAGTGGGTTTCCATGGCTGAGTGGAGACTAGAACTCAGATCTCCCGACTCCCAGTCCAACGCTTTAGCCACTATACCACATTGGCTCTCTGTACACTGGTGATGGGTAACCTAGAAGGTTTTTAAAAAAACCTTGTTTTATCATACTTCCCTGTCTGGTCATCTTAAATAACATCTACTAAAATATAAAATGCAACCTACCATAAAAACCTCAAGGCTGACATTGCTATATGTGGTTTGGAAAGGGTAATTGCCATATTTACTCAACTAAATGAAGCACCCAGAGTGAAGCAATTAATATTATTAATTCATATTTCTGGGATGACATGCAATCTGCTACACTGACTGAGGATCTGCCCACATAAACTGGCTGATTTGCATGGCAGCTGTGAGATGAAGTCATGTTTAGTATAAAACAGGCATCAATATTTGTAGAATTAAACAAATGTCAAGAGAATACGATTCTTGGTGGGTTCTTTCTCCCGATCCTACCAAAGGTAATGGCAAATCCATAACATTCAGCCAGGTAGAAATATTACAACGACACCAATATCATGTAACGCTAGGGAGTGTGCAATTAAGCACAGAAATTTCCCATGAGCTGTGGGATGCATGCTCCTTCGTCTTTTTTTTTTTTTTTGCTAAGAGCAAGCATTAAATGCAGGTAAAAGTTGTTTTGTATAGTCACTTACCCTTGAGCAAGAAAATGTAGCATTTAAAGCACTGACCTAGTTGCTAAAGGCTTGTCTCGGTTTTTAAGGGTGTCTGAAATACAAGAACTTCCATCGCTGATAGGCATTAGATGTGTCGCCTACAAACACACACACACACACACACACACAAATAATATTTGCACAGCCAAAGCACATGAACCCAAAATTCTTCAGGTTCCCCTGTGATAACACAGACCACTTCTACCATACCTGTTAACTGCAGGCACATGCATTACCAAATACAGCCTGTCTGGGAGCCCATTAGTACAGGCCACAATGGTTAATGAGGAGGACTGACACCCCATGGCCCCAAAAACGCACCTCAGTGATATGTGAGCTGTGGCTGGATGAGCAGAGAGGCAATTGCATATCCATGAAAAGGGAATATTCCATGAAAATACGATGCCCTTCATGGTTATGCACCTCCTGATATTCCAGTGTCGAAAATCACCAACACATACACACACTGCGCTCTGCCTCTGCGGTATCAGGATTGATGGCATCAGCAATGTTTTGAAGCCGGAACACGACAGCTGTTCAGAAGAACCTGTGCAACACCAATTTCTACCTCTAGTATCCAAAGTCTCCTTTGACACCCTCCATGCAACCCAGCCCTCCGATTGATTGATTGATTGATTACAGTCCTTAATTGGGAAGCTGCAAAATGAAGGGAGCATTCGGACAACACTTTAGGCAATGGAGGGGACAGTAGCATATTCACAGTGCATTATTTTTGCAGTGCCCACCACACGACATGTTGCCCCTCCCCCGTCGCACAGCTGAAAGAACCGGCGTCCTTCTGGGCTGCTGCATCTCCTCCCTCCCTCAGTTCTCTGGCCATATCCCATCCTTCACCGTTAGTTCTACTGGCTGTATTGGAGCAGCCGGGGGTTTTCAGCAACTCCGGCCAGCAAACTCTATGACCGAGTGGAATAATACACGGACAGAGGGGGGTTCCCTCCACACGACACTTTAAACAACGGATTTCGGGATAAACAACGTGCAAGCCCGTTGTTTTTCTCTGTTGTTTAATTGCCCAAAATAGCGTCCCATCAGTTGTGCGTGCATTGTGTATTGCCCTCCACACAACACAATAAGCAACACAACTGATGGTTTCCTCTTCCCCCCTCCGTTGATTATTGTGTCATCCAAAACAGGCCGAAGTGTCAGCATCCAGAGCAGGGGTGGGAAACCTTAAGCCCAACGGCTGAAACCAGCCCTCCTGAGGTTCCAATCTGGCCTTCCAGGCTTGTCCAGATGGCCATGCCCCCTTCCCGGCCCCAACGCCTTTTCTCCAACCACCAATCTTTTGTGCAATTGTTTCTCCATTCTAAAAGGTTGAAAGGCCTCTCCTAAGGCATAGTTACTGGTAGTAAGAGCTTTACGCTTAAAGATCCTGGTATTTTTGGCCCTGCCCCTTTTTTCCTTTGGATCCACCTAGCACTACAATGTAGACCCTGAGAGCTTCTGTGAAAATGAATTCGGCCCTTGGGCCAAAAGAGGTTCCCCACACCTGCTCCACAGCCATCTTTATTTCCCAGAATGTTCTGGGACACAGGAAGAAAATAAAAACATTGAGTGGCTACACTACAGTGCTTCATTCTGAAACATGCCCAGCACCCGGGAGGTGGGGAGGTAAGCTAGGAGATGGTTAGGAGCATCATGGGGACTGGAGAGGGGTGTTTTGCCTGTGCTCTGTGTGTGTGTGTGTTTGTGTCAGTGTGTGTATGTGTGTGTATGTCTGGTTTGCTTGTTTGACGTGGGTGTGGGTGTTGAGTGTATTCCGTCTGCGTTGAGTACATGCGTATTTTCCCTGTATGTGTGTTTCTGTATTTTGCCCAAGGATGGGTAAGAAATTCATTCAGTTTGCATTTTCATACAAAAATGTATACATTTTGAAACATTTGGATCTTAAATGCCATCCCCCCCCCCACCTCCACACACACAGTGCTGAACTGAATTGGAGGCCCTGTGCCTACACAACAGTAAAATGGGGGAAAAGAAGTAGCTGGTAGACACACTTTCAAAGTGATTAAAAACAAGGGTGGAAAGAGGACATGTGTATATAATCATATATTCTCAGATGCTTTGTTCTGCTCCATACTAAATAACTCCAGAGTTAGTTTGGAGTGGTTTGTGGATGCTTCTGAAAGGATCTTCTGCTAGTCTAACTCCAGAGAAATACTTTGTGTTCCACTGTTTTCCTGAGGTAAAAGAGAGCTCAAGTACGGATAAGGATTGTAGAGGCTGCAAAGAGCTGAAGCACAATGGACAGAAATCCAGCCTTTGCTGAGCTATGCCCAGGAGATAAGAGAAGTGGCTCCAAAGGCCAGCCCACGACATTTTGCTGCCAGAGGCAAAGGACACAATGGTAGCCCCTCCCGTTTCATGTGCAAAGGCCAGACTGGACTGACAGTTGAATCTTCCGTCCACATTGGCAATGAAACCAGCATGCTCCACAACACTGAAGGTACCACACTAGCTTAGAGGGTGCAAGACAGGCCACATTGCCCACAACTTTTTCTTCCAACAGCCTGCTGCTGCCTCCCAGTAGATGCTGCCTGAGGCAACCGCTTCAGTCTGCCTAATGGTAGGCAGCCACCTTTCTGTATGCATCGCATTTTTTGTTGTTATAACCAAAGTTATGGATACTGGGGCTAGAATGGTAAATGTTTGTGTTTAAAGGGAGCCTCAAGATAATATAACATCAAGGCTCAGCTGTTGTGGGGATAGTTGTGCAGTTAATTAACAACAAACTGTTTGCCAACCTGATTTTTTTTTTTTAATAGTTGGAACATGTGCAGTTTTGCATTTTAAACTCGCTTAAACCATAGCACCATCATGATAACAGAAACAAAATGGAACTTGCTTCTGCCCTTTTCTGGGTAGTCATTTGACTGCAGGACCCTCTGGACTTTGGCCCCAAGTTCCATCCTAGGTGCACCAATTGATGTGGAACATGATAGCTGCAGGAGTCTGGACTGAATGTCACTACAAAGGGACAAGGGTAGAAGAGGCCTGAAGATGGGAAGAGCTTTTATTTCGGGTAATTCCTAAAGACTTGCTAAACTACATCATACTTTTCTCAGACACGTATATTTGTTGGACAGAATAATGCCTTCATGAAACAGAGGAATTGTATATAGAAAAAATATTTAGCCAAAATCATGGCTTTCATCATAACTCTGCACTTTAGGAGAGAAAACCAGACCAATAAATACAGGGTTAACTCAATTTATCTTATCTGAGACCCTTGGCATTTTACTTCCCAGTCACATCACTGTCTCCATTCTAATCCAAAGTTTTCCTGGATTGTATATTGTTCATGCTAGGGATGTGTATCGTATCATTCCGATGTCCGATAATGATCCAATAATGGCATTATCGGACATCCAATTAATGATAATGATATGATAGAAATGCCTCCGATAATTATCAGCTCTGAAAGTTTTCAGTCCGATTATATCAGATTTTTTTTTGGGGGGGGGGGGGGTATTTATTTATTTATTTATTTTATTCCATTTATATACTGCCCCATAGCCGAAGCTCTCTGGGCGGTTTACAAAAATTAAAAACACTGAACAATTAAAACACCAATATACAAAATTTAAAAGCATAAAGCATAAAAACAAGTTAAAATTACAATATCCTTCTGGTCAAAGCACAACAACAACACAAAAACACAAAAACCCCTCATCGTATGCTGTTAAACACCTGGGAGAAGAGGAAAGTCTTGACCTGGCGCCGAAAAGATGACAATTATCGGACCGCCATATAAATAAACCTATAACTTCTGTATTTTAAAAGTTAGAGACTTGAAACTTGATCACAGTGCTTATGGAATATGCCTAAGTATGTTTATGAAATTGCAGAACAATCTCCCCACCCCTGTATTTTATATGAATTTTTGAAAGATGTTGCTACACATATGTGCCAAATTTCAAATCAATCCCTCCAACCCTGTATTTCATATTAATTTTGTAACGATCGTGGTACTTTGAAAGCAATTGGGAGGCACGGTCAACCAGCTGTCAACTAGAACGATCTTTTAAAAATTCATATAAAATCAAGGGTTTGAGCAATTGCTCTGAATTTTTTTCACAAATGACAAGCAATAGACAAGCTGCACTGGTGAAAATGTTTTCAAGTTTCAAACTTTTCAAATAACGAAGTTACAGGGGGGGGCTTTTGGGGGACCCCCAATAACTTCTTTTATTTTTAAAGATAGAGACATGCAACTTGGGGAGCTAGGACTAGCAACATCCCATCTGCAAAGTAGGGATGTGCATCGAATCGCTAAAATGTACGATAACAATACGATATGCTCTTTATCGTATACAACTTCCTACGATAATCATCGGAGACGATAGTTTTCAGCCCGATTATATCAGATTATCGGACTGCTATATAAATAAACCTATAACTTCTGTATTTTCAAAGTTAGAGGCTTGAAACTTGGTCACAGGGCTTATGGGGTATGCCTAAGTATGTGTATGAAATTTGAGATCGATCCCTCCAAACCTTCAATTTTAAATGAATTCATTAAAGATTGTTTAAGTTCTGACAGGTCAGAATGACAGCTCACCACGTGCATTCATTCAGACTTGTCAAAAAGTTTCACGATCTTTAATAAATTCATATAAAATCAAGTGTTGGAGGGATCGATCTTAAGCATACCCCATAAGCATTGTGACCAAGTTTCAAGCCTGCAACTTTGAAAATACAGAAGTTATAGGCATTTGTTTCTAAAAAATTCAGCTCTATAGGGCACAACGGGGCTGCAAATTAAATATCGTATTTCCGATAATTATCGTGAAGACGATACGGTTTACCTCCGATATTATCGGAGATGATAATTTTTTTGGTCCGAAATTACAATAATGATAAAATACGATATTTTCTGGCATGCACGTCCCTACTGCAAAGTCCAACAAGTTTCATGTCTCTATCTTTTAAAATAAAAAGTTATACCCATTTAAGTTCTTTAAAGAAAGTGTATGTGTCTATTGTCTAATACTTTTTTTAATAACTTTTCTATTTTTAAGTTAGAGACTTGAAAGTGGGCCACAGTGCTTATGTGATATGCCTAAGTATGTGTATGAAATTTTAGAACAATCCCTCCACTCCTGTATTTTATATGAATTTTTGAAAGATTGTGCAACTTATTGACAGCTCTGCACTTGGCTTTAGTTGTCATTTACAGCTGTCAAAAAGTTGCATGATCTTTCAAAAAGTCATATAAAATACAGGGGTGGAGGGATTGTTCTGAAATTTCATACACATACTAGGCATATTCCATAAGCACAGTGAACAAGTTTCAAGTCTCTAACTTTTAAAATACAGAAGTTAGAGTTAAAATACAGAAGCTTTTTGATACATTTCTGTCTCAAAAAGCAACTCTTTAGGGCAAAATACTCCAAATTAAATATTGGAAATCCAATAAATATCGGATATCCGGTCCGATTCGATACAGAATACCTATGATATTATCAGATCCTAAAAAAAATTCTACCGGAATTTCCGATGATACGATAATTTTGGCCGTGCACATCCTTAGTTCATGCTATGAACTAAGAGCATCCCAACGTACTCAGTTTTGTTCCTTACCTGAGGGTGCTTAAAGTTTAGATCCCTAACATATATGTTAAAGCAAGCTCCCACCTTACTAAAAGAATTAAGGGTGCAACACTATGCATGTTTAGACAGAATGGGATGCTGGGTGAGGGCTGCTGAGAGTTGTAGAACATTTTTTTATGTCTACACAAGCATAAGAACGCACCCTTAGTTACTGATGGGAAGGGTTTGGTTTATCAGAACAGCACAATGCATTTTTCTCAGAAAAATGTGATGTATAAGTTCTTTCCCCCCCTTCCCCTACCACCGTCTTAAAATCACTTTAGGCATGTGCCAGTTTAATTTTGCCTAGCAAAGTAAAGACAAGTGATGGCTAAATTTTATCTCTTGATTTCACACCTGAGAGTGAATCATTATAAAAGAAAACCGTTCGAACACAGTCCCACCTTAAATCCCAAGTGTGCATAACTGAGTATTCCTGTTAAGTCACCATTTGGCATGACTTCATTCAGCTATGGAAATCTAACCCAAGGTGTTTTCAGTGGCCATTCGCAGAGTGCCTGAAACCTGCAAACAGACTGCAAACAGCTGCTACACAGACATAAACAATGCAATGGCACCAGCCCTTTATGGTGTCCCAGAGCTAAGCAATGGCAGACACAAAAAAAACAAGCAAGCAAGTTGCAAACAGTAGCCTGGTTCACATGTCATAATAAAATCTGGGTTATTGTGAATGAACAAGTGAGTCTGCTAGTGGAACCTGGCTTGCTGGGAGGGAGACAAGTCAGAGTTCCTGATTCACAAGTCATGACAAACAACCTGACTTGTTTAGCCACTCCCACTCACAGTGGAATCACTCAAGCAGTATGAACTAGTATGGTCATTTGTTCACAACAACCCGTTTTTTTAAAAAAAATAAAAACCTCTGTTGTTGTTACGTGTAACTTATATCAATAAACTGAACTTCTAATTAAGAGCCGATCTACATACGAGGTTTTTTACGTTTTATAAGGGTTATGAAAACTCTTTGGGCCACATGACACACTCCCTAAAATGTTGTATATCTGAGGTTTTTTAAAACTCACTTCAGTTATATACAACGGTTTCACTTTTAATAAATCGTTTTAAGTAAAATAATGTGTCCGTCCTTACCGTTTGTGATTCATGGGGGCAGTGCTTCATTTACTGGTGCCCAAATGCTTAGCAGTTGATTGGTGGGGAAGAAAGAGGAAGTGGGCGAGTGACACCCACAATTCTTAGCCCTATACTCGCTAGGGAATGACAGAGGAACTAAGAAGGAAGTGGGTGACTGAACTACAACCCCCACAATGCCTTGCCCTAAACTCATTGAAAAAACGAAAGAGAAAGCGACAGGGCAGAACAGTGTGTGACTGCACACACTGCTTTAAAGACTGAAGACTGTTCTCCTGTAACGTGAGTAATCAGTAATGTGGCCTAAGACATTTTAGAACGCACCTATTTGGAACGTTTTAAAATACTTTTTAAAATGTTCCAAAGGACTGTGTTGATCGGCTCTAAGTTTCTGAAGGCCTTCATTGTTTCTGAAGACCTTTAGGGCCTAATCCACACCAAGCAGGATATTGCACTATGAAAGTGGTATATAAATGGCAGGAGCCACACTACTGCTTTAGTGTGACAACTATTGGGGCCCACTGACACATACCATACACCACTTTCATACCGCTTCCATAGTGCTATATCCTGCTTGGGTGGATTAGGCCTAGGTTTCTGAAGGCCTTTTATTCCTCTTAGAACTACAGCCAAAGGATATTGAGCACAAATGTATCACTCAACGCTGCATTAATGACAAGCCACCATGGCAGCTTAAGCCACCCTGCTTGATGAAATAGAAAGGCCAAAGGTGTAGGCTTTCATGGAATACAGAAACATAATAGGACAGTCTATACCTGAACAGAATGAGGGAAATTTCCTCATCCATCCATTTGTTTGACTGACAGTCCCCTAACCCCACTCTCTGCTTTGAGAAGCCCTAACATAATATTGATTCTTTGTTTTTGTCTCAACATTCTATCACCTCCATTTCTGTTAAGTTTTTGGCAAAGGGTGCACATTTAGAGAGAAAACACTCCTACAATTCCCAGCATGCTCCAGCCAGCCATTTCTTCTGTCTAAAGGAGCATAGGGTTGCACCCTAAAGGAGTTAATCTTGACATAGTTATTAATTTTTACAACTATGTTTAGGCACATCTAGAATAGACCACTTAATGTAGCTATCCATAACTAAATAAATCCAATGACACATGTTAAGAGGGTGTGACAGTTTACAACAGAAACTTTTAGGTTTTCTTTAAAATCACATGCTGATGAATTTTCCGCAGTTGAAATAATAAAGCTGTGCTCAGTGGAGATTGGTGGCTCCAAGTTCAGTAGGGTTGTGAATCCATTCTGGGTTTTAGTCAGAACCAGCCAGAGCTCTAAAGGAGCTATCCGAGGTGCTGAATCTCATTGCCAAAATAGGTTCCGTGCCATAGATTGACAGCCCCATCAACTCAAAGCCACCAGCCTCCACTGGCGGTGCTGGAATCCTGCTGCCAGTCAAGAGGAGACAATTTCATGAGATGGCTGCTCTTCTGATCATGATAGTTAATAAGGGCAGTCATTGTGTTTGGGTTCAGGAAATGTGAATTTGGTAAATCTACAGCCCGATTCAGGCTTTCTAAAAAGTAAGCTGAATGTGTGGAGAGCAGCTTTGTGAAGAGGACAGCTTCCTCTATCTGTAGGGGTTCTCTACACAGTCCAGAACACTGGATAATCCAGAATAATCAGCCCAGTGAAAGCGACAACAGAGAAGGCAAGGCTAGCACACTCATCTGTTTTGCATGTTTAAACAACACACTTTGAAAATGCCTGAATTGATACATTGAAATGTGAACCAAACAAATTTCTCACCCTAATTCTACTCCAACTTCTCCTAAAACCACAGTGCCTTTATAGAGGTTTTTACATATTCCAAGTAAATGAAAATAATTTCCCCCTCAATATTATGAGTGTAACTCACACAAAAGAACAGAAAAAACAAACATCCCAAAGGAATTAATTTTCCAGCTGCTCCTTTTCTACATTTTCAAATCATTAGAATTGACAGAGGGCCAAACTAGATATGATAGCAGCAGATTTGGGTGTTATCGTATCTTTGCCAAATCCCTATAAAACCCAAGAGGATTTAGAGTATATTAGAGTAGGAAGGGGGCTGTCTGTGCTTGTGTACCTGAAACTGCAACTTCCCCACTGATTTTCTTTTTGTGGTCTCTGAGACCAGAACTAAACCCCATCAGGAGGAAAACAACTGAAAGAAATGGGTTCAGAGAAAGATATGTGTAGGCAGTGTAAGGGCTCAGCATCCATCTTCCTACCCAGCACTAATGTGTTTTAAATGCTGCATATACTGTATAGGAAATTGGCACCATCTGAGGTCGGTCACAACACCATCATGTCTATTTTCAACCTCAAATACATGGCTTAATTACAGTCTTTGAAATATGCATACCAGTTCCTATATACTCGTCACCACTAGCCTTGTTAATTGCTAGCATCAAAAATGGCACCTAGGGGACCAAGGATCTATATGTTCTGTAAACCACCCAGAGAGCTTCAGCTATGGGGCAGTATATAAATGTATAATAATAATAATAATAATAATAATAATAATAATAATGTGTAATGTGAGTTGAATGGGTAGTGTGCAAAACAACCAGCCATTGTGTACATTCGCCACACCTTATGGAAGGAAAATGTGCATATAATCTGATCATGGTACTGTGCATATTATGCATAATCCCCAATAGGCTTTGGGGAATGTGGATATTTTTGAGAGGATTTTGTACAACTCACGTTACCGCTAGCATATACATATAAAATGTACCCCCACCCCAAAGACAAGAATCAAAGTGCATTTTCCCCAGCAGGGTGAACCCAATGTCCACCTGTGTTTAGAATGAATGCAATTGAGTTAATCAACAAATCAAATGCTGATTTAGTTGACTGTCTTTCCCCTCATCATACTTCAGGTGAACTGATTGCCTTTTTAGTTTTAATTTGCAGCATATATATTAATTAAATGAATGTACATTATTCTACTTTTTTAAAAAAACTTCATCGATTTTAAAATAGTTGAAGGGGACAGGTGATTTCATTTGTGGCCAATCTGAGCTGTGCACAGCCAGCTCTTGTTCCCAATATACAGAACTAGCTACCTGAGTTAGACTTAGGAGAGATGATACATTAAAACAAAACACAGAGAGTGGGCTTCCACAGAGGGCTCAGCACTCTAATTCTGTACATCTGTATGAACCATAAGCAGCAATCCTGAGTAAAAATATTTGGAGGTAGCTGCCACTGCAATCAATTTGATTCACACCTGAGTCAACATGGTTACATCAATGTTTAACAGATTTATCGTTAGATGCATGAAAAAGGCTGAGAAGGTAGTGGCAATGCATCCATAAGGTTTGTGGTAGAGTACGGGATCTCAACAGAGAGAGACCTGAACCATGATCAACTCAGTGGAAAGTTCAAAATGCCATTCATACCCACCTCTCCCCTTCCAAACTTCTGTCATTCATTCTTTGCAAAGTTCCCAAGTACAAACTGAAGCTTTAGTGAATCATGACATTCATCTCTAAGCAAAAGAAACCTGTTTTGCCTTGTTGCATATCATTACCATGCTCCAAACAAACTGCAACAAATTACAAGGAACTTTCACAATTACATAAGCCTCAACACAAACACTCTTATGAAAAGACAAATGGGTGCTATCAGGAGAGCAAAGAGAGACCAAAGTAAAATATTACACTGGCACCAAAACAGCCTAAAGGCAGGACTAGCTTGATTATTCATCTCTCAGTGCAACTCTTCAATGCTAATCAAGGTTGGGCTAGTCTATCCATCACCCCATACATTTTAAAGTATGCTTCAAATCTCCTAGCACATACATCGAAATTTCAGAACATTACTAAGAAAGGTTTCATCTCACATTCCTCAGCACTGGAAATTTCCAGTCATTTCATAAGGGAATATAGGCTTAGACAGAATGAAGAAATAGTTTTGAACAGATGTGGTAATCTATGTTTATAGGCTAAGCTTACTACATCACACTGGTTACACTAGACAAGCATTCACTCCCTTTTTCCAGTATGAGAATACTGCATAGGGCAGGGATAGGCTACTTGTGGATCTCTGGTGGTTTAGGCCTACATTTCTCATCATCCCTCACCATTGGCTAGACTGGCAATGGCTGATGGAAGTTTCAGGCCCAACCATCTAGGAGGCCACAGGTTGCCCACCCTTGCCCATAAAGGGTGCTTCCAGACAAAGAGCTCCTAGGGCTAGCAACCAAAAGGCATTGTGCAGTTGTTTTATTCCTTGATAGATTTTCTGCACTAAGGAAAGAGACAGAAGAGGTGGGAAAACACGGGAGGGTTATGAGTTGAAGACTTTGTAGTCATCTGTGAACGAGGCAGGGCAATGACATAAAAGCCTCATCTGAAAGCACCCAAAATCTATGGGGCCCATCGGAGCACTTTCCCTTGACTTTCCTCATTTCTCTACTCCCTGTTTTTTATCCTTCTTACACATTCAGGCTCTGCCCCCATCTTTAAAAGGCTATTCATCCCTTGCAACCTTACCCTCCACACAGAAAGCTGCCCCCCAGTAACCTCCACCCATGTTAACCCCTTCTGGTTTCTACCACCGCAAGACCCCAGAGCAAAACATTGCTTCCTTCCATTGCATTTGGTGCAGCACCACCTCCTGTCCCTCCCACATCAGCATCTCTTTGGACCCTGCTGCAAACCCTCACCTTCACATCTACCTCCCTGTTCCCATTGTAATGTCCAGTCTGAGCATCATACTTACTTACTATATGGAGGATACTGGAACCAGCCATGATCTGGCTGCTGATCCCTGTTGCAGCTGTAATATCTAAAAATGTTCACCGCTGCATGGGCCATGGAGAGCTTCCACAGGAACATCAGCCACTCCAGGCAGTGGCTGGCACTGACATGGAAATTTTTATCCATGTGATCCAGAGGATCTAGATATTACAGCCACAAAATAGATCAACAGTTATATGGAGGCTGTTTCAGCGCTCTCCCCATGGTAATTACAAGGTGGAGACTGAACTGTAGGAGAAACAGTGGATTAGCAAACAGGGCTTGCCTTGCTTTGTGGCTGGCCATGTTTCAATTCACCTCTTCTACAATAAAAGCATTAATTTGAACCAACACACACACTATATATTATCAAGCATCTGACAAAGTGGACTTTGGTCGACAAAAGTGTATGCCACAAATAAAACAATAATTTGCCTTTAAGTTGAACTCTCTGCAAAAGACTCAAAATGGCTGCCCCTTTGATGATTTGTGTGTAATTTATGTTCAAGTACAATTGTGGATTTAAGCATTTGCCAACAGAAGGAAGTGGTCAGTTACGCAAAGATGAACATTGATTATTTAAACCAGGTGTGATGTGTCACAGAATGATAGGCACAATAGTCTTATTTATTTATTTATTTATTACATTTATATTCCATCTTTTTTCTTCCTTAAGGAACCCAAGGCAGCATACATAACCCTCCCCTTCTCCATTTTATCCTCTCAACAACAACGCTGTGAGGTAGGTTGAGCTGAGAGTCTGTGACTGGCCCAAAGTCACCCAGTGGGTTTCCATGGCCAAGTGAAGACTAGAACCCAGATCTCCCTATTTCCAGTCCAGCACTCTAACCACTACACCCCACAGTGGTTCTCTTGGCATGCATTTTTTGTTCACTTGTTTGTATTTGGGCCTTCAAATCCAGATTCGTCTTTATTTATTTTTAATTTGGAAAAACAACAGCCAAAGAAACACCAATATCTTACTTCCCAGAATGCCTTTTTGTGTCCCTAAAATGTGAATTAGGCAACATTCTTGTCCAGATAACTTAGAAGCAGGCAATGGTAGCTATCAAACAGTTACATCCTCGTGGCTGAACATGAGAAGGACAAAAGCCTTACCAAGAGCCTATCTACACAGTCCCTTGGAATGTTTTAAATAGTATTTTAAAACGTTCCAAATAGATGCATTCTAAAACATCTTAGGCCACATTACTGAGTACTCACGTTACAAGAGAAAAATTCTTCAGTCTTTAAAGCGGTGTGTGCAGTGACACAGTCTTCTGCCCTGTCTCTTTCTGTTTCGTTTTTACAATGAGTTTAGGGCAAGGCATTGTGGGCGTTGTAGTTCAGTCACCCACTTCCTCCTTAGTTCCTCAGTCATTCCCTAGCTTTCAATGAGTATAGGACTAAGAATTGTGTAGTTCACTCGCCCACTTCCTCCTTAGCCCCCCTTTCTTCCTCATCAATCAACTGCTAAGCATTTGGGCACCAGTAAATGAAGCACTTCCCCCATGAATCACAAACGGTAAGGAAGGATGCATTATTTTACTTAAAACAATTTATTAAAAGTGAAACCGTTGTATTTAGCTGAAGTGAGTTTTAAAAAACCTCAGGTATACAACGTTATAGGAAGTGCGTCATGTGGCCCAAAGAGTTTTCATAACCCTTATAAAACGTTAAAAACGTAGCGTGTAGATTGGGTCACTGTTAAGAATACTGACAATTCAAACATGAGCCCAGGATCTTGTCTGCCCTCTTCATGGTCTCTTAATCTGGCATCCAAACCTAGCTGCCATTTTTGTAGTCGTAATTTCTAGATACTGAGATTATACTGTTTTGAAGAGGTCTGGTTTTGTTTTCTTATTTTCCACCTTTCAAAATCTGTACCCACTCTTTTATTTTGAAAGAAAATGACTTCCCATTTTTTTCTTGGCAAACCCTTGAATCCACAATTACACTTGATCTTAATTACACACAAAATGTCGGGGGAAAGGGACCATTTAAAATCTGTTTCAGAGAAAGATTAAAGATTGTTATATTTGTGGCATAAAGAACAACATAAAATACTAACCTTCTCAAGGGTTAGTATTTATGTTTCATACTAAATTCTCTCGCTTCCAACATTCATTCACTGAGCCTAATGTTCAATGTTCATTCTGAAATTAGATGCCCATGAATTAAAGGATTACAGCTGCAATCCAGAGGGCTGTGAGTATGAGAAATAAAAACTGCTTCTGCCACTCATAGAATCAAAAGCCAAAATACTAGTTATATGTAGTCATGTTGCTTCCTTGGCACAGTTTTGTTTTCCTCATGAAAACCTCCTGTGTGAGCTGTTTGCATGGAGAAAATATCTGCTCCACATGCACAAACCTGTTTGTGTATGCAAAAGGGGATTGCTGCATCCTAGCCTTAAATCGTGAATGGCCTCTATTCAACTGCAATTTTTGTGGCTTTTAGCCTTGAGTATTGTCTGAGCCATATATCCTTGGTCATAATAATGCCTAGAAATAGCTAATGGAAGTAAATGGATGCAGAATTAAATCCTCAATTGCTACATAATACCTAAACCATATAACTTGAAACGAGGAAGGAGGATTATTGCTAGAATATTATTTGTCAAAAGCTTGTCATTCAGGACATAGTATAAATATGATGACACATACTCCTTATATATGCAATCAGACATCTTTTCCATATTAATTCAGTTTACACTGACTGGAGAGATTTGCAGTTCACATTTCATAAATGCATAAAGGAAAGAAAAAACACCACACAAATAGATAATACTCTTTTGCCTTCTTCAAGCCACAGCTATAAAATATGCAAAATTCAGCCTTCTTATGCAGAACTGATAAAGTGATCTCAAAGAAGGCTCAGATCTCCTACTGCAAGGTTCTTAGAGCCTTAAATGCCTTTAGGTTTTGGTATGGGGTAAAACATCACTTAGCACCATCCAGGATGGAGACCATGACGTTCATAAAATCAAGCACTGGTTCATTGAACTCACTGGAAGCTAGGATCTCATTTGTGGGCTTATGATTTTGTCTGCAGCTACACATCTCTGAACCTTCTGGAACCTTTCTGTCTTCAAACAGATCTATCTTTTTCTTTCTTTTTTGGTCGGGAAAATGAAAGGTACCTTTGGTTTAAATCACTTGTCCTTTGCAGGTTTCATTTACTCATGCTTCTCTGTACAGATGGAAAACAGCCATGATTTCATTAGAAGCTGTATCAATATGAAGAAAACAAGAAAAGGAGGGAATTAAACCATATGCATGCTAGTTATAACCCACCCAAAGACCTCCTCCCCCATGGAACCTATAGTAAATTCACAAGAAACATCTTTCACATTGTGATCAAAGCTGCCATTTGATCATTCGAACATGAGATACTGCTTTCACAGATAAGCTGTCATAGAACATTTTTTTCGACCACAGCAGGCAGCTGCCTCACTATGGGAAGCACACCACAAAGAGATAAGAGTATCACTTTTGTTATCCCTGAACTCCCTCTCTCTCTCTCTCTCTCTCTCTCTCACACACACACACACACACACACCTCTAATGTCAATAAAGAATGCTGCATAATTATATGCTTCTTTCTCACTTTCTGTAATGATGGAAACAGATCCGTCTCTCAGTTAGGGTCTCCACTTGCACATCGCCAGAAAAGAGGGCAAAAGAGTACACAGATTTGCATTAAAATGCATAAGCTAATGTATATAATGCTGATTTAAAAACAATTACGATAAATAGAAATCTCATATATCTCAGCATAGAAGGGGAAGATTATGACCACATGACCCGTGTGCTTGCTCGGTCTGATGCTGAGATAACAGTTGATGGGCAACTTCAAGGCCCCTGTGAGCTCCCTTCTTATGTGTTTTTTTTAACAATCTTTAAACCAAATCTGGACTGAACAGCCCTTCAAATAAAGGATGCCTTCAAACAGAGGACTGTTCTCTTAAAGTAGGACACATGGCCACCTAATACAACTATACAAGCTTCCTTTGAGTTTCTAGAAAAACATTCACAAAGAGAATTTGTTTTATCCCGAGGCCTACTATTTTGTTTTAAACAAAAGGTAAGTGAAAAGATTTTCTAACACATTTCTCCCAATAACCTACCAATAACAGTGCAGTTCCAATCACGTTAACAGAACTATTCTTTTGCAAAAGAGTTGCTACAAACAAATACTATTCAATGCTCTTGCAAAATATGAACCAACAATAAATTAAAACAAAAGAGAGCTAACAAAAATCTAGGGGCACAATCTAGTTAAAAGTAAAGGACCTGTTCAGACAATTTGTAAACCTTAACTTTTTGGTTATCCCTTGTTTGTGGTTTTTGGTTAAGACTAGCACCTTGTTTTGTCTTTCAGACAACACACTGAGCCATGGTTACGTTGCTAATCCTTTTGCAGAAAATGGTTAGTGAGCATATTTAAACTGTAGTTATGTAGCCACCATGGTTAGGAATGGTTCTCATGACACGCTAAGTCAAAATGCTTAACCACTATGGCTTGGTGTGTCGTCTGAACAGGGCCAATATATCTCACCTCCCATTCATTTCACTTGGAGAAGTAAGCATAGATTTATTTGATTGAAATGAATGGGATTTGGATTGATGGGATTGTATCCTATGTCTCTGTCCCCCAAGGGAGAATAATTAGTGCTGCCTCAAGAAATGCTCATGTAAAATACTGCAATGCTTCCAGCCTAATTCATAATTTGAGTAACTGTGGACATTGTAATCTGCAAACATAAGTACAACAAACTGAGCAACAAAACAAACATAATACTTACCTATATTTCATCAACCAGAATGCTTTATCTGATTTTGAACAAAACTCAATAGGTTTATTTTACGTAAGCTTTATGTACCAATTTTTAGCCAAGAATTTGCAGATAAGCCCCTATGATATGTTCTAATTTTAGAAGAAGAGAATTAAAAATAATAATTTTAGATCATTACTTAATTATTAGTAACTAAATACACAATACTTTAATTACATTTTAATGAACCTGTAATCAGAAATGGACCTGTAATCAGAAGATGTTAAGCCTTGTATTCATTCCTTATACCATACTTAGCTACAAACATTTTCATTACTCATATAAAAAAAAATGATATGGTATTATTCTCAGTTGTTTTCTTTCCTGTGTGAATGAAGAAATATTCATTTATGCAAAACAAATATCTTCACATAACTGATTATTTCAAAAATATTGTGCAAAAGTGAAAAGTACTAAATCTGTTCTCTAATCCTATAATTCACAGCAACTTTACATGTTCCATGTTAACCCAAATTCCACAGCAACATAACGACCCATTGTCATTATGTGACAAACATAGATAGATAGGATAGATAGATAATAGATAGATAGATCAATAACAACACAAATGAGGTAAAATGACATGGCTCAAAGGTTTTCTGTGCTTTTTCTGGCTAAAATGGAATAAACATTCGGCTCCACAGAAAAATATAGGTTAGAGGCACATTTTCTCTATCTTTTAAAAAAAATAAAAGCTAAACAAGTAATGCTTTTCTGCATTTTGTAAGCTTTATGTACATTCAAGGGCAGCATTTCTGAAGCTGTACCCAAGTTCTCATGAATACAATATTTATTTTGATGCAATACTATTTCTGTATACCAACATTATGTGGGAAACCAACCTCACTCTAACAAAGAGATTTGCATTTTCAGTCATGACCTGGAGAATCAGCCCCTTTATCTTAACTGGTAAAACATTCAGAATTAAACTTATGAGAGGCTATATGACCTTCCAAAGATACCATTTACAGAATGTACATTTGTTGTAAATGAAAGATCAGTGCTCAAATTACAGGGGCGAGTGCTGGGTGGCAGATGGTGGGCACGCCTTATGTTTTGTGATGGTCCCCTTGGCTACTGGTTAGAAAGCAAGAGGAGGCATAATTTGGGTAAAACAGAAGATCAAACTTGGGGGATTCATTAGGCATCCATGTATCTCCCCACGCCACCCCAATAATTCAAGCTCTACGCATGATAAAAATTATCTTTTTAAGTGCCTAGAATTTCTTAAAACATGTGCTCAATTCTCATCCTTCCACGGACTTCAATAAGTAACATTTACCATTAACTGGATTATGCCTTTAATTTAGAATATAAATAAAAGACTCCAAATAAAGTTTCATTTCACACAGGCAGATCATGCTTTTTAGCAGAGCAATTCTTACTTTACACCACACCACCTTTAAGCTAGGATAGTATCAATAAATAAACTCCTGTTATGATTTCATATATCTTAGTATAGTCACTTCAGAGAACCTGTATGAAATTGGTTTCTGATTATAGAAACCAACATATTACAAAGATAAGACTTTTTCCCCCAGAAGAGAGCCATGTTAAAGAACCTTGAGAAAGAATGTTCTAACAGCATAACAATTTTAATGAAGTTGTCCAAATAAGGTATTCTGAACAGTTTTGGACCAAATAAAGCCATAGAAGCTTCATCCTCTGTTACCCAGATGACTGAAATAATTACACATAAAGTCGGTTATTTGTACTCCAGAGTTAAGAAACAAAAACACCACCTTGCTATTCACAAGTGACTAGAAAATGTATGAGAATTACAAGAGAAAGATGTCAATCCTATGTTCTAGCCAAATTGTAGGACTGTTCTTACTGCATTTTGACCACATATCATGGGTGAAACACACTGTTAAAGTTGTTTTACAATCTTGTGCTGGCTTAGCCTCAGAATATTTCCCTCTACCAATGAGTTACTTACATAGCAATGATCCTAGACATCTTTAAATCCAATTTAGCTCTATGTGGCGAATTGCTAGGTAAGGGTCAAAACTACTTTAAATCCGTATCTGGCACCTACTTCTTTTTCTTCTTTTTAGTCTAGAGTAGCTGCGGAAGGCTTGAGCTGGACTGAGCCCATAGTGGGGGATCGGCCTTCTGCACCTCCTCTAGAGTAAAAATGGGGGAACCAACATAGGTTCTACATAAGATTTAAACCTTTTCAGACATTCGTACAGCACTTGATAAATACATATAGGCAAAAATGGCATCACAGTGGCGGACTCCTCCTCTTCATTATAATTATAATGTTTCTAGGGAACTGCTCACATACATCTGCACATAGGAAGGAGGAGCCTGCTTCCATGATGCTCCTCCTTCCCCAACATGTGTTCACTGAGCTCTGTTCAAGCATCTGAAAAGGATTTTTGACTTTCCAATTATTTATTTTATTTCTACCAGACCCACGATTATTTGTTATACTGAAAGCATATTGTTTTATTTTACACTGAATGTTCAGTTAGCAGTCTAGCCATTACAAATTATGTTTTTCTGAATTTGTCCTGCAGGTACATATGACATGGTGCATCGTACTTGCTCCTGTAATGCCCCATAATCCAGGTGACACTCATTCATCTCTGCTGGCTAAGGAGGATATTTTTTTTTCAGGGCAAGAGGACGAACTAATAAACTTCACATCCCTTCTAGCCATACAGCACTGCAATTCCATGAATCTAATTTTCACATGCTCATTCATACCTCAAGCCATTTTGGTTCTTGCAGAAATTCTCTGCTAACTGCTACTCTATCCTTAAAAATAAACAGCTTCATCACCATGTCCTTGGACTTAAGGCTACAATCCTATACACAGTTCCTTGGAAGTAAGTCCCATTAAAGCCAAAGGGCCTATGTCTGAGTAGCCTTGTATAGACGTTCCTATTCCTCCCTACTGCTACATTCCACCTATGATCTTCATTGTTTGCAGTGATATTCCCTATACTAATAAAGTCTCCCAGTTTCCTACAAATGTTGAATCTATAGTAATTACTTCCAATAGTTTCACAATGCTTATGTTACCTTCCATTTCCCAGCATGTATTATCCTGTGTCTAGACTGAAACTTCCTAAATTTCTGGTTGCACAATTTACCACTAAAACCAGAAATGAGAAAGCAATACCCCCAAAAAAGAGTTCAATGTTAAGTAGAATTTTACACAAAAATCCTGAAACGAATTATATTTAATTTGTACTATGTCATCCATGACAGCCTTGCAATCCCCTGTTCAGCCATTTTTGACTAGTATTTTTGACAGGGATTGGATGACCCAACACTCAAGAAATTCTTCCCAGTGGACAGTTCTATTACATGACATAAATCTAGTAAAGCCATAGAAGACAGGAGGTCAGACGTTTCAAAATTTAATTTTTGGAAGGTGTTAAAAACCAATCCGTACATATTCTGGATTATTTTGGTCTATACATAAATGCTCATAATTATGTGTGGTAATTCATCTTTAGTGGGATAACTGTTTCATGCAAGGCCATTGTGATGAAGCAGAATAGCTTTATCAGACTTGGACTAGGGAGACATAAGCCAGGTCTACACCAAGCAGAACACAGTACTATGAAAGTGGTATGAAAGTGATATATGGTGGCAGGATCCACACTACTGCTTTACAGCAGTATTGAAGTGCACTGACAACTGTTGGGGCCCATGACACATTCCATATACTGTTTTCATATCACTTTCATAGTGTTATATCCTGCTCGGTATAGATGTGTCATGGGCCCCAACAATTGTCAATGTACTTCAATACCACTATAAAGCAGTAGTGTAGATCCTGCCGTAGGTTCAAATCTGTAGTCAGACTTCCTACTTCACAGGGTTTTTATAAGGATAAAATATGACTCAATGAATTGAAATTATTGATTTACGTTATCAAACCCTCAGTGAATTTCTCTGTCAATTTCTGCAAGTTTTATTTATTTGTATAAAATCAATTTTGTTTGTTTGTTTTAAAAATGTGATGTCATATATACCACTCTGAGCATCTTAACAGAAAAGTAGGAACCAAATTGTACATACACCATCAAAATGAGAAGTGTCCTTGTTTCTTGCTGGCTTTAAGCAACTAGATATCAATTTCTACAGGACTGTCATGAGGAAAGCTGCTTCAAAAAGTATCTCACCTGAGTCCCAAAGAAATACTTGCAACTCTATCATAGCTTCCTTTCTAAAACCTTATTCATACGGTGACATATTTCATGGGGGGGGGCGGGGAGGAGGAGCTTCACCAGCTCACACCACAAGGTCAATCAACAAGTTATGCAAGCCACACAGATGCTTGCGGAAACAGTTTCAACATAGCCATTGCTTCATGATAGGGGCAACATAAGTAGAGTAGCTCCCCACGTGGATACTTTACATTGCTCAGTTTACACACTGCGCCCAATAGCTGCCAGTGACACAGAAACTCTCCAAAGGATAAAGGGGCGGGGAGGGCCTATGTGGTGAAGCAGCACACATATTAAAGGGGGGGGGGCAATCCTATGCATGTTTGGACAGGAAAAGGCCTGAAACTCCCAGCATTCCCCAGACAGCATGGCTGGCCAGGGAATGCTGGGAGTTGTAGGGCTTCTTCCTGTCTAAACATGCATAGGTTTGCACCCTAAATCTTCAAGGGTACAGCCATGTGGCTCTAGCAATGCATACAAAAGCAAAGGGACGGAATTGTCTCCCCCATTCCTATCTCACTTCTCTCCAACACAGGGAAAGCTAGTCATGTGATCACACATCGCCAAATACTGGACTGACATAAATACAAGCAATTTTCCGTTTCAAAGCACTAGAGCTGAAACCAATTTTCTTCCAGAAATTCTCCACAGTATTCTCCTGTGAATTTTGGTGTGAAACAGTAACAAGATATTCTTTGAATGCTCACCAAACATTGATTATTTGATATCTGCATTTCATCATCCAATGCTATTTGATTTTAGCATTTGATAGCTGAATAGTACTGGATAGCAGGCATGCATTATTTCATATCTGACAGTATTTTAGTAGCCGACATAAACCAGCAGCTAGTATTTTGTCATAGCTTGTGATACTTGCTATGCAATGGCATTTAGTAATTGGCAATCCCTGATAAATGACATAAAGTGGTGACTAGTATCAGATATTATTTGATTATTTGAAAAGTATTTAATATTACACAATATTTGGTGGGTGACAACTTATGACATCTCACATTTTATGCTTGCCCAAACAAACTTAGTTGAAGAGATGTTAACAAATCTAGAATATTCAGAACCTGAGGTAAAATTTCACATTTGAATTCAAATTTTTAACATTGTGAATATTTTTTCCAGCTCAATATCCCTCCATGTGTTTACTGGGTTATCTTCAGGCACAATGCACCAGCACAAAAGGGTCTGTATAATGTAAAATGCTGGAATCTGCAAAGAGCTAAAGGAGAAGATCTATCCCAGGCCAATTTTTTATTGTTATTGTTGTTGCTATCACTCAGTTGAAGAAATATTAAATGATTGATTGTAATTTGCATACAACTAAAACAATCGTTCTGAAGGATCAGGGGGAGCATTCCCATTTTGTTTTAGATGATTTGTGTACATATTGCAGCAGATACCATCTTAAGAGAGGCATTTCTTTCTGTGTGTCGGAAAGAACAATTCTAAGATGGCACCTGCTACCCTTGGAAAATGCTTGCATTCAAAATAATAAACTAATGAGACAGACCAATAAAATGTTGCAGCCTTACTTATTCTTATTTTTAAAATAAAAATTAAAAGATCCGCAAAGACAAGAAACTCAAGTCACTGTGAGAAGGTGTGACTGAAAATTGACAATAAATACCAGTTAGGGCAGTGTTCTTCATAGCAGGGCCTGAAGGTCAACAACAGCTCCCACTCAACTCAAGAAGCCTTCTGCCTCCCTGTGCAACAGCTGCTCACACCCAGCAGGGGCTCTCTAGCTTTGCCATGTTTGCTTTTGCTGTGACAAGGCTTTGGGGGTTGGAAGTCAGGAGAACTGCCACTTGTCAGCTGTAAGGTGGCTGAGGGCCGGGGGAGGGGGGGAGGAGGAGGCAAGAGCAATCAGCCAATTAGCTGGGATGAGGTAGAAGGCCAAGAGGCAAAGAGCGACATCATTGGCTAGCTCCAATGGTACACTGTGCAGCTGTAGGAGGTGGAGGGGAAATGGAAGGGGGTGAGAGAGCACTCAGTATAGACCTGCGCTGGGTGGCTTTGGTGACAGTGCCTGGAGTCAAACTGGTTTCTGCTTGAAAATAGTGAATATCACTGAGTTAGGGAATCTGGTGGGTTTCCCCACCATCTATCCGAAGAAAATGTATGTTTTCCTTTCAAGTCTGGAATTTTCAACCATTCCATTCATCAAAACCATAAATTTATATTCTGTCTCACTATGGCATCAGTACATGATTGGCTTGTAAATGGACTTTACTTCTTAGAATTCCAACTCAAGGCCTCAAAGTTCCTTTCTAATGAAGTTAACTGTGCCACTCAGAATTCGACACTTCAACCAAACCCATATTGCCTATCATCAATAATTTTGGATTCAGCATTGCTTCTGAATAAGAACACTTTCTTATCACACTCTCAGTTCTAGAATGCAACGTGCATCTCATTGTCAAGCCACTGCATTGTCAAAGCTCTCACAGTCTATAAAGGGGATTTTGCAGTGAAAAGCTTGTATTACTGTCCCAAAGGTACAATTGGATGAATACCTATTTAATGTTTTAAATGCCTAGATTTTAAGCATTATTACAAAGCTCACACTTTCCAATCTGTTTCAACCCACACCAAAGGATGCATGCTGCAATTAAAAGCTGGGGCTTGAGGAGGAATAATGAACCAATAATAGCACACTTGCCAGCTAAAGATTGCTCATCCCAATTACCGTACCAGTTCAACAATGTATTACTATTTCAGTCCCCTTCCAGTATACAGAAATATTTAACCAGTGTCAAAGTGCATACATTACTCACGGACTCTGAATGTTAAATTAGGTAGTAAAAAAACATACATCACATTATTACCTGATCCTGTGAAAACTTTTCTGCACTGGATATGCTTTATATTATTCATGGCTATTGCTATATTTGAAGACCATTGCCTGCTATTTCACTCCAAACATACACATACACACGCAAACACTTAGACAACCCCTGTTAGGAATAAACTTTCTGTCCCTTTAACAAACTAAATGAATGTGCTTGTATGTCTCTGTTTTTGATTCATGGTTTGAAAAACATTAATTTAGGAGGGGAAATGATTATAAAATTTTACTTCACAATCTTTTTTTTTCTCCAGATAACAGATATTCATAATTAAAAGACTATGGAATTCATGTAAAGTTAGCCGCGTAGCCAATCAGCATCACGCAAAAAATAATACAAGAAAATAAAGATGCGGGATTCACTCTTCCAATGATTGTCATTGAACATTAGTAAACATTCACAGTATGAAGTCTCTGTCTGAATATCTCCAGCATATAAAGTAGTGCAAAAAAAGCAATCCAGTCACTTTTCCACCACATCCAGACCATGTTAAATAATTTTCTTACTTCAATTCTTCCACGTATTTACTTAACAAATTCTGCAAGGTCTCCAAAAGACTTATAAAAATAAACCATTTCTGGGAGCTCCATAGCTTCTTCAACAATTGAATATTCAGGGTTGTGTGTGTGTGTGTGTGTGTTTTTAAAAAATGCATCAATATTTAAACATTTTAAGATTAAATTTGGACTTTCAATAGAGTTTCCCCACAATAATCCTTAGCATTTTGAAATCAAAGACTATGAAATCCACTGAATTATGGAAGCTATTTTAAAGCATTAACAAATGAATACATGGCTACTGAACTTCATTGATTCTTACATAGTAAATACCTTGAAATGCTAACTTTTACCAGTGGGCAGTGAGTGAGGTGGATAGTTAAACACACCCTCCTTAAAAGTATAATTATCTCCCTCATGTGCAAAACACCTGCGTTCTAGTAAAAATATAAACTTTAAAACTACTTCAGGTAAAGCCCCCTCCACAAGGTATATCATTTACTTGATATGTAATACAAGTTTACTAATGCTTTGTAATTCATGTTTAACCACCAAATGGCATATTTCTATCTGCTTGTTTCAGACTCCCATTTGCATATTTCATTTTTTTTAACCAATGCACTCTTTAATGCATAAATAGGTTTGGAAACAGTCAAAGTTAAACATCTGTTTCCACAGATTTTGCATTTACACAGTTCTGTTTTGCTGTCTCATTGCCATTTCCTGTGACCTGACAATTTTTCTCCTTTACACAAAGAGACTCTTTTACCCCTTCCTCCATCTCTAAGTACTCTGATTTGTCCTCTGTGGAACAAGATGATGAACTTCGGAATTTCTTGAGTATTGTTGGAAGATATGGGCAGCTGACTGCATTTTGTGTCAGCTGGGTCTGTTCGTCATTCTCAGTCTCTCTGTGATAGAAATAGTTAAAGTTGGAGACAATCACTGGCACTGGTAAAGCAATGGTTAATACACCTGCAATGGCACACAGGGAACCGACTATCTTCCCACCCACAGTTATGGGTTTCATGTCCCCATAACCAACCGTAGTCATGGTCACCACAGCCCACCAAAAGGCATCGGGGATGCTTTGAAAATGGGTGGCAGATTCATCAGCTTCTGCAAAATAAACAGCACTGGAAAACAAAATGACTCCAATGAAAAGGAAGAAGATCAGGAGACCCAGTTCCCTCATGCTGGCCCTGAGAGTGTGACCCAGGATCTGCAAACCCTTGGAGTGTCTGGAGAGTTTGAAGATGCGAAACACCCTGACAAGCCGGATGATCCTCAGGATGGCAAAAGACATGGCCTGTTGGCCATTACTGCCCTGTTGCTGGGCCAGGTCCGTACCCAGGGTGATGAAGTAAGGCAAAATGGAGACGATGTCGATGATGTTCATGATATTCTTGAAGAAGACCGTTTTGCTGGGGCAAGCAAAGAAACGGACTGTAAACTCAAAGGAGAACCAAATGATGCAGACGGTCTCAACAATAAAAAACGGGTCGTTGAAGATCGTGTGGCCCCCACCTTGCAGCTGTAGCGTCTCGTTATCATTCTCCAAGTTGTGGGTCAGAATGAGCTCCTTTTCATCTCTGAACTCTGGCAGCGTCTCCAGACAGAAAATGACAATGGAGATCAAAATGACCAACACGGAGACTATGGCAATGATTCGAGCTGGGCTGGAGCTCTCGGGGTACTCAAAGAGCAGCCACACTTGCTTCTTGAACTCGTTTTCAGGCAACACCTTGTCGTCTTCTTCCTTGACAAACCCTTCATCCTCTCGGAACTTGAGCATGGCCTCCTCCCCAAGTTCGTAGAATTTCACCTCCTCGCTGAAAATGTCAAAGGGCACGTTGACCGGCCTTTTCAGACGCCCACCAGACTGATAGTAGTACAAAATTGCATCGAAGCTGGGCCGGTTCCTGTCAAAGAAATACTCATTCCGGAGCGGGTCAAAGTATCTGCCTCGCTTTGCTGGATCCCCCAGAAGTGTTTCAGGGAACTGGGCCAAGGTCTTCATCTGGGTTTCAAATCGCAGGCCAGACACATTGATGACCACCCGTTCACAGCATTCGTACTCACTATAGCGGATGGAGGTATAGCCCCCAGGTCCAGCACCATCTTCGGGGGGCTGGTCTGAAAATGAAAATTCTTCTTCACCATCTTCATCACTGTAGTAGAACTTCCTTTCCTCGTCTTCTTCATCCTCTCCATCCTCTCCATCCTCTTCCTCCTCTTCTTCCTCCTCCTCCTCCTCCTCCTCACTCAAGTCCTTCAGGATCTTCTCCTCTGAGCCACTGAGGGGCAGCAAGTCTGAGCAAGGGAAAGAGGCACCAAACTCCCTGCCACCGAGGCAGTGAGTCTTTTTCCTCCTTTGCTTCCTTCTTCTACTGCTCTGATGATAGCTGCTGTGTGATGTATTCCCGCCACAAGATGAAGATGCCCCACGACTCTGTTCCTGGTGGTAGTGGTGATGAGGACCTCCTCCTCCTCCTCCAGGAGCCCCAGTTTCCACAGCTGCTGTTGCAGCTGCTACAGCTGCTGCTGCGGCTGCCCTGGACTGTGCTAGTCGCTCTCTTTCTCTGGCTCTTGCTTGGGCTGCATAACCGTAGGGCATGTGGCTGTTGCACCCAGAGCTTTCTGCACTTACCATGGCAACCTCCATGTTGTCTTTGTGTGTTTAGAAGTCTCAAGAAGGGAAAGAAATGTCCGTTTTCTCAATCACCGGGTGTTTTGCATGAGAAGGACGCGACCATGGTGGTTTGGAAAACAATTTCTTGGAAGCATCATCCCATCACGTCAGCACACCTGTGTTTTCCATCTGCCTGTTTGTCAAAAAGATGGATTCCATTTCTTACCGACCAGAGGCTTTGACACAAATTACTGAAGGTTGTTTGTACAGGGACAGAAGAGTCAATAACCTTCGGAGGTTGTCAGGGAGTATCCCTGGACCATGACCTTTTACATTTGACATCCCATCGTTTAAGGTAGTCTTCAGTAGTTTATGAAAAATCCACGGATCTGAGTTCATGATTTTCTGTGGACGCTTTGAATCAAGCAAGGAGTGCACCTAAGCAAAATATGGAGAGCAGCTATATACACACACATCAGGTCTTGAGTTCCTCAAAACAATCAAGTGCAAAATAGCCACTATTCTCACAATTGCCTCACAAGAAGATTGCTGATGAATATGGTCATTTAGAAAGTTGAAGGAACTTCCAATCTTTACTTTGTTTACACAGTGAGGAGGTCTTAGCACACCCACTTTCACCAGTCTGTCAGCAAGGTCTTAAGCTTGGGAAAGCATCACCCAGGGTGGCGGCAGCTACTGTAGCAAGAGGAGGAGGAGGAGGAGGAGGAGGAGGTTGAAAAGCTGGCTCTGTGTTCCCCATTGGAGAGAAGGGAGTGGATCACCCTTTGATTATTCTCATGCAGTAGAAGTACTTAACCTGAGGCACATACATGCACACAAACAAACAAAGGGGGAGGGGGAGGGGAAAAAAGGATGGGTCGTAAACCAGAGATGCAAATGATGGCATTTCATATCAAAGCATTCAGTTTTGCCTACTTGCACTACTCATCATTCCCAATCTTTGTAACAGCCACCCACATTGCACACACAATTTCTCTGAGTCTGTGTGCATCTGTCTATATATAGATATAGTTAAAGAACTGTGCAGGCATATACACACACCCACATCTCACTCAATTCTTTTATCCCTAAGGAGTGGATTTTGAATGCAAATCTACAATGTATGCAGGTAGCTCTGTATTACATAAGGTATATGGGCAGATATGTGTGCATGGCATAGGTATGGATGCAGAATAGGTGTAAATATAATATAGCTCAGTGCATAAGTTGGTATGATGTGTGCTTACATATACTATTTCACAGCTTTTATTACTAAGGAGAGAATCTGGCTGAGCATTTATATTGCAAATATGTGACTTGATTGTGCTGTCTTTATATGTATATATAATGGATCTATAAATAAGATTATGGATTACACACATCAAGGTAGGAAATTTTTGCAGGTATCCACCATGGCTATAAATGAATGGATGTATACATATAATCAAAGAGAATAACAACACAATTGCCACCCAGAACCCGTAACAATACATTGCCTTCAAATACATAGCAAAATATACAATCTGCCAGCTTGCAATTTACATCTTTAGAGCTGATTAGGTCAAAGGATGCTCAAAACACTTTCCAAAATTTGAAAATTAATGATGGCAGTTTTCACTAAAAAGGCATAGTTATGGAAATATTAGGGAGAAGATACTGCGCTGCATGTGGAATAGTCAACCAGCAAAGGCAATGAAGCTTTCACATACGTACGTACACACACAGCATTTAAAAACATGCTTCAGAGACAATCTTCCCAAGAGAGCTATAGCGCATATCTAAATAACCCCCCTAAGCATCATGCAAGGCGGCAGTGGTGGGGGGCATTCCTGTCTACTTACCGCTGTAGACAGAAAAAAGGCAGCGCTCTGGATCTGCAGAAAGAGAGAGAGATCGAGATCATGGGGGCTGGGGAGCAAGGTTTCTCCGAGCAACCTGTTTTCACAGGTGTATCGCTCAGGAAGAGGAGGAGAACTGGAGGCTACAGGCGGACGAGCGATTTCTTTCTCTTCTATGCGAGGCGCGTAAGCCCGCCGTGCGGAGAGACCCCGAGTTAGGGGACAGAATTCAGGCTACAACGGCTTTGAGCTTCACCAAAACGCAGCCATTCATGAAAGTGGAGGGTGGGGGGAATCCAGGCTCAAGCAGAAGTATTTAAAATAAAAAGGTGGGGGCTTTGGGGGCGGGGGTGGAGGAGAGAAGTCAGATCGGGAGCTCGTCTGTAAGGGTGTCAGATTATGGCTGTTGCGAGTGCGGCTCGCTGTTCTTTCGCAGCCCAGCCGTTCGCGCCTAGCAATGGTTGTAAATCACCCGTTCGAAATCGTCCCTCGCATCGAGGCAGGCTGTTGCTATTGACAAAGAAGATGCGCCGCGCTGCCTTGTGGCGGTTGAGACCCCCCTTCCCTCCCTCCCTCCACGGGCTCACGCACGCTTGAAGCTGCAGCCGTTCGCATCGCCTTTTGCGATGCCGGCATCCAAAGTCACTCGCTCGACGAGCAACGTCCACTTGTTGTTGCTCCGGGTTGGTGCCATTGCTTTGTTTCCGCCCTGCGCCACCCCTTCCCTTTCCAAAAAATTAATAAGAAGAATACACTAGATATCAATCGAATAATCTATAAGGGTTTTTTTTGGGGGGGGGGGCTGTCCCTCTCGGAATTCTCCGATTGCCTCTCAAGCGCCCGCTGCGCATCAATTAGCTCAACATTCTAGGACGAACAAGTACTGTTACGCTCGCTCGCTCTCCGTCCCTTTCCCGGCTTCCCCTTTTGCAGAAGTCTCCTGCCCAGTTCTCAATTGTGTTTACGTATCCACTGAAGGACAAACGGCTGGGCTAGGTCTGATTTATTCCCCAGGTTTTCCAGCTCTCTATCGGCCCCTGGCGGCCAGTAATCACACGAACATCTTTTCTTCTTCTTTTTTCTCCCCCCCCCCCTGCCCCCTTCTTTCGTCCCTGCCGCTCCCCCCATCTCTCATCCTTCTTTGACATTCGCTTTTGGTATTAATCTATTAATTATTGAAAGAAATATCCCCAAACTAAATTATAGATACTCTAATAAAACTTTCCACTCAAGCAACCCAAGAACTCAATCTTTCTTTCATTTATATATATATATATATATATATATATTAAAAACCCACACGCAGCCCAACTGGTGTGGCTGTCCAGATTTCCAAAGACATTCATGCAAAAGAAGACAAAGTTTCATGGGGAAGAGGGAGAAGGCAAAGTGGGTATTGTATAATATTGGATAAGGAAAGTCAGGCATCTGGACCAATCATTACTTTGCCATAATAGCATGATTGTGGGGTTAGAAACATTGAATGGCAATTCGTACACTCTGGAAAGAAGTCATAGGAATGGTTAATGTCTACTGATTTCTAACATTTGTGTACCGCTCTTCATAATCTATGTCCCAGGGTGCCGTTCGATGCAAATTAAACATGATAAAATACAGAAGAAGATGAAAAGCCATTGTAAATACAAAAAGACTAGTAACACTTTAAAAGGCTACATAATAAAATGAACAGCGGTTTCAATGAAGATAAGAGGTGGTTAAAAGTTTGGGATAACAAACTTTTTGAATGGCCAAAAATGTTTTGACAAAAAATAAAGTAGATACTAGGGATGCTTCTTTAGGGAAGGAACTCCAAGTGGATACCGCAGGTGATCTCTGCTCACCACCCTACAAGGATTCGCTTTTGCGGCTGGTTAGGCGATTATGCGCATAATCGCAGAAGCGCATTTACGCCTAATCCCTCTGCATGAGAGGTGGCGAGAGGCGGTGAAGCGCATTAAAGGATGTCCAAAATGCGCTTTACAAATAGTTAATGCGCATAAGCGCATATTCACACAGTCAAAATGCGCTTTAACAGACGGAGCAAAATAAAACTCGCGATTTAACGCGCATTCGATAATGCGCATAATCGGAGAGATAACGCGCCTCTACGCCCCATTTGCGCTCCGCTGGTGTGGAGGTAAATTTTTAATGAGACTTCAAAGAGCATTAAACCTCTCTTGTAGAGGCAGCCCCTGATGGCAGAGGCACCCAGAGAAGAGACTCACTTGGTAGAAGATCTGGGCAGGTTGATATGAGGGTGGCCACATCAATGCAGTGGAGGCTGGTGGCTCCGATTACGGTAGGGCTGTGAATCCATTCTGGGTTCCAGTCAGAACCAGCCAGAACTTTAAACTGGATATTCAAGGTGCTGAACTGTATCCTCAAAATAGGTTTAGCACCTTGGAGAGCTCTTTCAGAGTTCTGGCTGGTCCTGACTGAAACCCAGAATAGATTCACAGCCCCACCAAGATTGGAGCCACTAGCCTCTACTTTTCCCTAGTAAGTGTGTTTAGAATTGCAACCTGACAGTGCAATCTTATACAAGTCTATGCATAAGTCTCATTTGGTTAGGTAACTCGGTATAGGATTGCAACCTAAATGTACTATGATGTTTTTTATGATACCTTTACTATGATAGGTTTGTAAAAGGGTGAATCAGCCAGTGCTGCTTCAAATGCTGCTGCAGCTAGTAGTTCTCAGCAAGCTTAGGAACCATTTGTGGAAAAATTGGAGCTGCCAGCCTCTACTGCATAAATGTCCCTTAATGTACCTGTATCACAACCAGCACCTTGAAGTGGGCTCAGAAATGAACTGATAGCCAACAGTGTTTCATGCTAAGGCCAGATCCTTACATTGGAGGAGCATCACTCCCCCCATGACCCCTGCCCATAGGCACTCCTGGGAACATAATTAGAGAGCATAGAGGTGGGGCAGATGTGGGAACCACCCCAATACAGTTGCCCTCTCAACCATCTAGACCAGCCTTCTCCAACCTGGTGCTCTCCAGGTGTATTGGACTGCAACTCCCATTCCCAGCCAGCATGCCCATTGGCTAGCACCCAGTGAAGGAAGGCTGATCCAGACTCGTGCTAGGATGGCTTTTCGTTGTGATTCTGCCCCTCCTATGTGGTTTTTGTATTCTTGCATCCCTGGGAGAAGAATCAGGGAGTGCCAGCTATAGTTTTTCCCTGAGTTAACAATTGGATTTCTCATTTGTCTTGTTGAGGACACCACTGTCTTATGTGTTTTGTTGGCTATCGGTTCATTTCTGAAGTGTGATACATGAATGATATACAATGGCTAAAATCCATAGGTCTGTGTCTGAAAAGGTATCAGAAAAGAGTGCCAATAAATAAATGTGATTATGTCTCACTGAAGTGGCCATCATGACTCTATACTGGATTGGGGCCAATGTATATTGTATACTATTGTGCATGCAGATAAGTGGTACATGAAAGAGAATATCCTACAGCATCTCTTGGTGCTATACAGAACCCAGAACCCCTCTTTCTACATTTGTCAGCATCATCCTTTCCTTGATACTGCCCAGGAAACAGGTGCTGGAAATTAATTTCTATATCCAGGCTCATAATTAGAAAGCCATTCCATTAAATCTTGGCTTCCAACCAAAAAGATCTAATGCCAAAAGACAGAATACCTCACTATGCCTGACATGCCTTAAAAATAATCGAAATAGTGACAGATCCTGATTGATGGCAACCCATAAAAACCAAAAATGGCATACAAATATTACTGGACCTCTCCATTTTTGGCTTTTGCTACCCACAAATTACATTGCAAATGATAGGGAGAAAGACAGCAAGGTTGACTTCTCGGAACACTCCTGCCCCTGATGCATCCAAGCACATGAGTGCCGGAAAATCCCAACTGCTCTTAGTCACACTGGGCATGATCCAGCCATGCCGAATTTTTTTAAAAAAACCCATTGATTTCAAGGGAAGAGACCATTTGATTAAATGTGCTTAAGTGTGTGCTTCAATGCCATTCATCTACACAATCAATAGTTCATCCTCCTGAGATTCTCACGGTGAATGCCTCTCTGAAAGCTTAATTACTGGCAGTAAGAGCCTTAAGCTGCAACATGCTGGTATTTTTGTATTTTGGCCTCACCCCTTTTTTCTTTGGCTCCACCCACCTCTGGAATGCAGCCCCTGAGAGCTTCTCTGAAATTGAATGAGCCCTTGGACTAAAAGAGGTTCCCCACCCCAGATATAGAAAATAAAAGCCAATATTATAATTTAATGAAACAAGACAATTAAAATGAATTTTGAATTTACAAATTAGAATTCTATGCATGAAATATAATATACAAAATGAAGTGTTTGTATGGCTGCCTTAAGTGCCATTTTTGGTAGAAAAATGAAGCACAAATCAAATAAAATGTATCACAGTATTGAAATTTGCTTTACAACTTTTGTTTTAATTAACCTTTGCCACAAGAGTTGAATGGCTTGGTAGTTCTGTCCACACCTACCTTGGAGTAAGTACCATTGAATGCAATGGGGCTTACATCTGAATAGATTTACAAGAATGCAGCCTCAGATTTTCCTCATTTTCTGTAGTTCCATCTAGAAAGAAAAACCAGTACAAACTTGGCTATGTGTTTATAAAAAACCCATCAAACTTCAAATAGTCTATGATATAGCCTTGAAGGTATTCATATGGCAAACATTATAGCAAAAATGTTCCCCATGTGAACAAAATAGCAGAATTAGTCATTCTCAGCCACGGTGCAAGGATGAAGAAAATGAAGCATGAAGGTCAGCGTGCTTAAATCAAACATGCCAGTAGACATATTTGATCCACTTTAGCCAGCCTGGGAAAATAAAATGTAACTCCACCTTAGCCCCTGTTAGCATGGCAAACAATCAGGCATGATGGGAATTGTAGTACATCAGAGGGCCACATGTCCCCCACTTCTGCTGTAGGACTTGCCCACTCAACTTACATTCACAGATGCTATAAAGCTTTGAAGTAACTACATTTGAGCAAAACTAGACAAATAAAATGAAATTTGAATCTAACAAGTTAGGCTGCTACACATGAAAAACAATAACTTTTTACCATTCCATATACTTCTAGTATTTGTGGGTAGTACTATACAATGCTGCCACTCCACTTACGCCACTGACAAGATGCTAGTGTAAGTGACCTAAGTGTGTGTGTGTGGGGGGGGGGGGGGGATCCCCTTGTGCCAGCATTTTCTATTGGTGTTGAGCTAGAGGTGTCTTACGTTAGCACTACAGCAATGGCATAAGTCAGGGTTCCCCAAAGTAGCACCCACAAAGCTCTTCACTACCTGCCCTTTTCAAAAGGTGACATAATGGGCAGTAAAGGGTGCAGTGGACTTGATTGGCCAGCAGATGGAGTCTCTCTGTTGTCTTTGTATGGAGTTCTCTACAACTGAATGGAGAATGTAAGATCTTGCCCAGATTTGCTTTTAACCTCATCTATGTGTATTTAACTGACCTTCAGCCTGCTAGGCAATAAAGCAATAGACTTTTAACCACTTGTGTTGTTATTGCTTCTGAAATCCGAAACCTTGGCTGAATTCGGACGACACAATAATCAACGGGGGGGGGGGGGGGGGGGACAATCGTCAGTTGTATTGACTATCGTGTTGTCATAATGCTGCCATAGTCAACTCAGCGCTGATCCTAATCCACACCACAGTTGTTTATTTATTACCATGTTGTGTGGGGAGTACCCCCTAGATGAACAACTGTAAAGTTGATTATTACCCCACCATTGACTATCATGTTGTCCAAATTGAGCCCTTAACTAATTAGCAAAACAATAACCACCTGTAAAGTCATGTGTTGTCTGCTCCTTTGCCCATCAGGAAGCATTGCCATTACTCTGCACTCAGAGGCAAGATAGGTCTGTTTTAGACTGACCATATGAAAAGGAGGACAGGGCCCATGTAACTTTAACAGTTGTAGAGAAAAAGGCATTTCAGCCAGTGTTATTTGTATGCAATTCATACCTGGTGAAATTCCCTCTTCATTACAACAGTTAAAGTTGCAGGGGCCCTGCCTTCTTTTGTATATGGTCACTCTAGTATAGTGCATGCACTTTTAACTGTTGTGATGAAGAGGGAATTTCACCAAGAACTAATTGCATACAAATGACACTGGCTGAAATTCCTTTTTCTCTACAACTGTTAAAGTTACATGAGCCCTGTCCTCCTTTTCATATGGTCAGCCTAGTCTGTTTCATAGGCAGAGAAGAGAGGTGGGCTGCATTATTCAATGTTGTCTGTAATGCTAAAGGAAAGGGGCTTCCTTACATACCACCTAAAGAGAGAGACCAGCCAGACCCAGAAACTAAGTATCAGGCAACAGAGACTTTTGGTTCCAATTTTGGTTGGGCTATGAACCCATTCTGGGTTTTAATCAGAACGCTAAAGGAGCTTTCCAAGGTGTTAGCCTATTTTGGGGATAGGACTAAGCATCTTAGAGTTCTGTCTGTTTCTGAATAAAACCTACTGGTATCAGGGTACGCTTGTGCAATGGTCCTTAGGTTTGCACCTGTGCCTTTTAAAGGCCACTGTGCAGGTGGACCCTGATAGTACCTGTGCTGCCTGCCTGCTCCCTGTCTGCTGCTGTCAATACATGGCAAACACTGATATTGCATTTGATTTGTACAGCTTTCCATCATCTCCCCCCCCCAACCGCATTCTTTATGGCACACGTGTGTAACCTGTGGGCCTCGGAGGTCTTCAGTGTATATTTGTAAAAATGTATGTGTCACGATTGTTACAGACAGTGGATGGACAAATAAGGATTGTTGAAAATGAACCTTTCTGTCATGAGGAGGTGCTCCCATGAATAAGGGCACATCCAGATGCATGGTTCCTAGCACTACCAATGAAGAACACTTTGTGCAGCTATTTCATCTTTCCCTCTGTAATGAATTTCCTGTGTTAAATAAAAGATGGAAGAAGCAATGGGAAAAGATGGGATGGGTACAAATGAAAGATGACTTGTCTGTCTGGATGCACACACAAACACACACTAAAATCCCATATATGAGGCAGGGTGATCACACAATAAAAGCCTCATCTGGAAGGACCCTAAGATGGATGATTTGTGTAATCCTGGACAGGCAAAGGCAATTGAAACTGAGATTTGAAGCCATGAGACTTCTTCATGATGCTGGAACTGTGATTTACAAAAACTTCAGTAACCATTTTTGTAATTAATCATTTTGGGGCTGGACAGCTAAGCTTATGTGCATTCATTTAATCATATTTTCCTTCACACTTTACTCCTGCTTCCCACATGTTTTCCAGTAGCTCTTTCTTTTTAATTAAGATAACTATGATGTCTTGTAGACTGGAACATTTAGCTGACAGCTGCTTCAGTAAAGGAGACGTTTAAAGTGGCCCATGCATTGACTGGGTCAGGAGCAGGTAGGATCAAAGCACACTCTCACACGCAATGGAAGGTGGCCTCTTCTCAGGGCCAAGCTGCACATTATATTGGAGCTCTCTATCTGGCATAATTCCCTTTTTGTAAAACCAGCTATAGTGGGCCCTCTATTTCATTTTGGGCTGCAGCACAGGCAGGGCAACTTCCCCCCATACTGTAGCCACAAGCCCAGCTAGAGCTGCCCTTAGACACACAGGGGGAAATTTGTGGACTTCAAAATTCAAGCCCAGAATGTTCCCCTCCTTGGCGCAGACCAGCTTTTGAGGAGAGGAATCTAGATTGGGCTGTAACATGGGGGAAAGGGGTGAGACTTCTCTATGCACCACAACCCCGATCCCCAGGAAGAAAATGACACTAGGAGCTCCAAACAGAGCTCCAGTGTAACACTGTTTCCAATGTAGGTTTCCAAGCCCAAATATAGGTTTTGGCCTATAAAGCCTTACCTGGATCAGGACCTCAGCCTTGATGGAGCACTTCTCTTGTATGAACCTACCAGTACACTATGATCAACATCTTGGGCTCTTCTATGAGCGTCTCCTCTGACGGAGATTCAGAGAATGGCAAATTCTCAGTGGTAGCCTTCCAACTGTGGAATGCTGTCCCCAGTGAAGTCCACCTGGTGCCAACATTGTCATCTTTTCTGTCACCAGATGAAGAAGTTCCTCTACTCTCAGGAACTTGATGGCATATGATGGGCCTTTTTAATTGTAGGGTTGTTGTTTTTTAATCAAGTCCTGGTGGTTTTCTTGTTGATATGACTGTTTCAAATTTTTGTACATTCAAAGTTTTATATTATCTTTTATCATGTTGTGAACTGCCCAGAGAGCTTTGGCTATTGTGTGGTATAGAAAGGTAATATATGAATGAAATGAATGAATAAACAGGGAGTTTGGTCCTGAGGTTCCTTTTATTGCCATCAGATCATTGTGAGGCTTGGCAAAGATAAAAGCAGGCATATTGTGCTAGTGATTGCCAGTGATTCCTTAAGAGGGTATAAATATGCTTTGTTTTTAAATCCTGCAGTAGCAAATGTAAGTAGCTAGTTGGTACCAGGATAGATTGGCTTCCTTCAATGGCAATCTATCCTGGTACTAACTGGCTACTTACATTTGCTTCTGCAGGATTTAAAAACAAAGCCAATCACATACGCTTCAGATCATGTCTGTTTCTGCTCCAGAAGCACCTATCCCTCTGGCCAACTCACAGCTCTATAGGCTTTGGGGGGGCTAGGGGACCTTCAAAACAGCATGAGAAATGGCATGGGGGTGGACTACAGTGGGAAGGTGTTATTAGCGAAAAATTGCCTTCCCATTCTGCTGATGGAAGCCTCAAATTGATCTAAGAGCCTTCAGTGGAGAGAAGGGATGTACAGCTTTTATGTAATCCATGCCGTCTGTGTTTCATGGATTGTCGGGTATCTTTTGTTGCATCGTCTACTCACTGACAGAGTCAGATTTTTTGTACAAGAAGTTCGTTCATTTGCTAACAATAAGCAGAGTACGTGTGCAAGGGGATTTCATGCAAATCCCCCACAAACCCCTCGTGACTTGGAAAAAGATGGTTAGCTGCAGAATTCACAGGTCAGATTTACAGAAATCTAATCTTATTTGAATCCATTGTGGATTTCTCTGACATCCTTAGTGAAGAGACACTAGCTGGATACAACCTATATTTTACATGTATATCCCCACATTATATATTACTTACGGCATAGGAAATTGGAGGTGGGGGTGTGAAAGTTCCACTGCATGACTGAATGTACAGAATTTCACAGCCAGGCCCCTTTCTCAATATGAGAATGCGCCGCCACAATGGACCTTCTGTCACCAAGTTGTTGTTCTTTTCGAAAGGTCCCTAAAAGCAATTGTGACAATGGAGAGTTCACGCTTGAAAAAGCAAGGTAACAACATTATAGATGGGTTAGTGCTTTGCCAGCGACCCCATAATATGCTTGGTCGGAATTCTTTTAACAGCCATAGATTCAATACCGGACATCAAAAGCACACTTGACCATCACGTTAGTGCATTTCCCATCTCCAGCAAAATGAAAGGATGCTGGTAAATAAGATCTGTTACCCACTGGTGACAGGAATAAAGGTGCAAGCATAGGTATTTCATTGTCTCAACCTGACAAGCTCGGTCAGCCTAAACTGAATTCCTACCCTCTTACAAATGTTCTGACAGTTCCGTTATAGCCGGCTTTTTCTGTGTCCATTCACGAAATATTCAGTGTCCAAAGGTCATTGTTGCTTCCCTGCTGCTGATTCAGTCAGGACAACAGGTTGGCAACAGAATTTAAGAAGCACTCTCCATTCCACTATTCCTTGAGCAGAAAGTATTTGGTGGTGGTGTTCTTGTTGTTACATAAAGCCAGTAGTTCTACATTCCAATCTTTTCTAAACTAATGCAAATCCTGTGTTGCCATGGGGGCAAACAGTCTGAGTGCAACTGGATAAAAATATGTTTGCCCATTTTTCTTGTTCCTTTTTAAAATATCATTTACCCTTTCTTGAAGTTTGAAGTCAAAAACACGTAATATAAGACTTCTCTCTCTCTCTCTCTCTCTCTCTCTCTCTCTTCTTCTCCCTCTGGTGTCCTTTCAACTCTTTCTCCTCACTTTCCTCAAACTATCACCAACTGACTTTTCTTCAAACCTTTCCCAACATTTTGTGCCTGTCCTTTCATTGGCCCAGCACTCAAAGGGCTCACAGGAGCCAGCATAATTATATGTGCATATGCACATTGTATCACATGTTACATTACATGTGCAGTGTAAGGCATATACATTAAATTCCCCTTTGCCATATCCCTCTCCCTTCTCCCTTCTCCCTTCTCCCTTCTCCCTTTTCCCTTCTCCCTTCTCCCTTCTGAAGCTGCCCACAGCTCGAGCTTTGAACTTTTGCAAAGTTTCAAAATTTTCTACACATCTACACTGCTCAAGCTTCAGTTTAAAACAAAACTGAGCAAAATTGGCCCAGTGGATCTCGAATTATAAGCCTTACACTACCGTATTCTTAAATAAGATGGATACAGCAATGTTAAGGTATGAGACAGAAAGAAAGGTATGAGACAGAAAGAAAATCATCACAACAAATGCTTTACACAGAGTTCAGATTGTAACCTTGAATGGACTGATTGAGCCCTTGCTGAACATTCTTCTGTGCCCCACTATAAAAACAAGAGGAGGTTGTGCCACTTACATCTCAGGTACCTGTTATAGGATGCTTTGTTTCCTAGGAAAAGGAAAAGGCAACAGCAACTGGGCAAGAAAATGAGCCAAAAAGGCCAAGAATGGCAGAGCAGCATTCAATTCATTTATGTGCTAGAGACAGTCGTAATATAGATAGATGATAGATAGACAGACAGACAGACAGACAGAGAGAGAGAGAGAGAGAGAGAGAGAGATAGACAGATAGATGAGAGAGAGAGAGAGAGAGAGAGAGATCTTCAGAGCATTGTGAGCTTCCTTTTTAATATACTTCTGCCCTCAGTCTTAGGGAGAAACTAAATGTTCATCAAATCACTATCATTAAATCAATGCACTGCTATGATTCCAATGAAGACTTTTTTTTTAGCCTCCCCATGGGAGGGGACGTAATTTTAGGACAAAAATAGGAGGGGGGAGATTAAATCACCTCCTTTCAGAGTTCCATGGTCCCAGTCCGAATCAAGGCTATGCACAGTTAAACTAAAGTAAATAAACCAGTCACACATAGCTCAACAATGCATCATTTGACAAATGTTAAGTTTGGCTCTTAGACTAACATCAGTGACCGGGTGGGGAAATTATCTGGCCCAAACCCCATACTCTGTCACCTGCTTCTCCAGCCTGGTACTCTCTAGGTGTTTTGGATTACAACTTTTAGGATTCCTGACCATTGGCCATGTTGGCTGGGGCTAATGGGAGTATAGTTCGAGTGACCAGATACAAAAGAGGGCAGAGCTCCTGCAGCTTTAACTGTTGTGATGAAGAGGGAATTTCACCAGATGCTGCAAACATACAAATTACACCTGCTGAAATTCCCTTTTCTATGCAACTGTTGAATATACAGGAGCCCCGTTCTCCTTTTCATATGGTCACCCTAGCTAATAGTGCAGTAGGAATGGGGAGAAATTTTGATGGGAATGCCCCTTCTGAAAGCAGAATCTCAATGGGCTCAAAAACTACAGAGCAGTCAAACAGGGCATTTGATCAGGAACAGTATCAGGGCACCTGTTAATGCTTAAAGGGCCAGTCATCATTTTTTTCCCATGGCTGTATCATTTTCCTGCAAACTAACCCAAGAGTTTCTCAGAGAATGTAGTCATAGATGAGAATGCTATGCATTATGATTTTATTAAAATTCCTTAAACTGAAAATGTTTTAAAAATAATAATAAAGATAATAAAACAGCAAAAAAGAAGCATTGTAGCAAATTTGCACTTTAACCTTAATCCTGTTGAACAATGTAATTATGTCAATGACAGTTTGTGACTGATGTCTAAAATTATATGTGCCAAATCCCTTTTACACACAGTGATTCTCAATTATGTGCGCTAAGCTTATAAAAGGACTAAAATAATGCTGAAACACAAGACTGGCCCTCATTCTGAGCCAGTCAACATTAGCTTTGGCAATGGAGCACAGTAATCCAGTGGCACTATGTTGGTCTCTATTATATTTCTACCTGCACAATGTTAAGCGAACTTACAGTGCCCATGCTATTCATGTCTACTCAGAAGTAAGTGTATATATGATTGCAACCTAAAGGAGTGAAGTCAAATGGCAAAGCCACACATATTCACAGCCAGTCATACTTCAGGTCATGTCACAGATATTCCAGCTCCAATTTAAAATGTGTTGTTCATGTACATTTCAATTAGCTGCTAAAATTATTATTATTATTATTATTATTATTATTAATAATAATAATAATAATAATAATAATTACATTTATATACTGCCCCATAGCCAAAGCTTTCTGGGCAGTTTACAAAAATTAAACGATTGAACATTAAAACGTCAATATACAAAATTTAAAACCATAAAACATAAAACAGCAGATATTTAAAACATTTTAAACTTTTAAGCCTGCCCACAAATCAGTTAAAACCTCAACTTAAGCTATTAAAATGCCTGGCACCAAAAAGTTTTGACCTGGTGCCAAAAAGATAACAGTGTTGGCGCCAGGCGGGCCTCATCGGGGAGATCATTCCATAATTGGGGGACCACCACAGAGAAGGTCCTCTCCCTTGTTGCCGTTTTCCGAGCTTCCCTTGGAGTAGGCACCTGGAGGAGTACGTAGTGTACAGGTGGGTTCATGTCGGGAAAGGCATTCCATCAGGTATTGTGGTCCCAAACCGTGTAAGGCTTTATAGGTTAAAACCAGCACCTTGAATCGGGCTCGGAAACGTACAGGCAGCCAATGCAAGAGGGCCGGAATCAGTCTTATATATTCGAACCTTCTGGTCCCTGTTACCAATCTGGCTTCTGCATTTTGCACAAGCTGCAGCTTCCGAACCGTCTTCAAAGGCATCTCCACATACAGCGCTTTGCAGTAATCTAACTTGGAAGTTACCAGAGCATAGACAACTGAAGCCAGGTTATCCCTGTCCAGATAGGGGCGTAGCTGGACCACCAACTGGTTGGTAGAAGGCACTCCGTGCCACCGAGGCCACCTGACAGAGATGGTTCTAGGAGAACCCCCAAGCTCCTGGCTAGCCAAAAGCCATGACAGTGGCATCCTTGCAACTTTATTGTTAGTTAGTTATTATAACAATATGTTTGTTTGTTTGCTTGCTTGCTTTCCTCGAAGGACCTCAGAGCATTGTAATTGAGGGTGACCAGGTGTCCTACTTTGCAGAGTAAGTACAGTCCTTTATTTTGGAGAGGTGGAGGACAAGCCTCTATATAAAAATGTCCTCTATTTGAAGAGGTTAAAAGTCCAAGCACCGTAAGGAGGAAGAGCAGCAATTGCCTTGAAGCTGCCCACCAGCAGTTAGCAACTGGATAGCAGACTCAACAGCCACACTGATTACCTGGCCAGTAATCCACTGCAATGAGATCTCTTACATTCTATTGCAATTATAGTTATTATTTCTAACGATGTACCTATAAATGCCAATGTCATGGAACTTGGTGTCCTCTATTTTCCTCTTTTTTGGTGATACGTAAGTGGCCATCCTAGGTATTTACAACAATTCTGTGAGCTAAGTTAGGTTGAGAGACAATGGCTGGCCAAAGGTCAGCGGGCAAGTGGGGACATGATTCTCAGACATGAGAAGAGCAACATTCACAAGGTTCACTTCCCAGTCCAGACCAGTCCTTCATAACCTATTTTATTTAATTTATTATTATATGTATATTGCCACCGCATAGCAGACGTATCCTAGATAGTTCACAAACAAATTATTTTCTAAGAATTCTTCTGGGGTCCACGTAGACTTTCTCAGAAATAAAAACAACAAGCTAGTGCTTGAGGCCAGCGAGTTTGCAGCACTCCAGCTGCCCAGTTAAAACATCATCATCATTAGGGTGACCAGATAAAATCCAGGTCACGGCTCATGGAACGCCTTTCCCGACATGAACCTACCCAAATACTACGTTCAACATCTAAGACCCTCTTCCAAATGCCTCCTCCGAGGGAAGCTCGGAGGTCGGCAACAAGAGAGAGGGCCTTCTCTGTGGTGGCCCCCCAATTGTGGAACGATCTCCCCGACGAGGCCTGTCTGGCGCCAACATTGTTATCTTTTCAGTGCCAGGTCAAGACTTTCCTCTTCTCTCAGGCATTTGGCAATATCTAAGGAGCCTGGGTTTGCTTTGTTTTGTTTTTGTAGTTTTTTTGAAGTGTTGTAGTGGTTTTTAAATGTGCAGATTGTGTGTATGGTGTATGTTTTTGCTGTTTTAATTTTTCGTATATTGTTTTTAATTGTTTTTAATCCTATGTAAACCGCCCAGAGAGCTTCGGCTATGGGGCGGTATACAAATATAATAAATAAATAAATTAAATAAATAAATAACAGTTGTAGAGAAAGGGGAATTTCATCCAGTGTCATTTGTATGCAATGAGTTCCTGGTGAAATTCCCTCTTCATCACAACTGTTAAAGTTGCAGGGGCCCTTCCTTCTTTTGTATATGGTCACTCTAGTATAGTGCCTGCACCTTTAACTGTTGTGATGAAGAGGGAATTTCACCAGGAACTAATTGCATACAACTGACACTGGATGAAATTCCCTTTTCTCTACAACTGTTAAAGTTACATGAGCCCTGACCTGGATTTTATCTGGTCAGCCTAATCATCATCATCATCATCATCATCATCATCATCAGTCACCAGCATCATATCCAAAAACTATAGTGAAAACCTTCAGAAACTGGGCCTACCAAAATATATTCACATCAATATCCAGAAAACAGTCTTACTTAAAACATGTTCAATTGTCAGGAAATTTCTGAACCAGTAAAAGACAGCATGACTTCGCAAAGCCCATCATGTCTGTCTATAACAACCGCCATGAGTGAGAAAAGAGAGATGATGATGATGATGATGATGATAACAACAATACAAGAAAACAATCTTTTACAACATTCATGAGGGATAGGAAGCCTGGAGGGTGCCATGGGAGGTGTCTGTGGGCACATCGGTGATCACGGCTACCACATTGGGAACCCCAATGTTAAATAAATCTCCTGCTCTTGCAAAAACAGGAGGTGGGTTGTCAAGCACCTCGTGTGCCACAATATAGGGCTGGTGTTCAGTTTAATGGGTTCAGGTCTAGTATAGTTCATTTCTTCATGGCTTTCATTAGTCAGTGTTCCCCACAAGGAACCACTTTCTGCAAAACTGGGATTTATGGGCAGAGTGGAACAGAATGTTTCTCTTTGTTGGATTCTTTTTTCTTTTTCTTTTTTTAAAGAGCAATGTGCAGGTCAGACAAACGTACCTTGTAACAGAAAGGAATGTGGTGAATGGTAACAATCCTTAGATCCAGTAAAATGTATTTTCAGCATCCTTACCCAGTTCCTGAGAAAGCTCTCCCCTACATAAGCTGTGATTTCACTACACCAATTGGTTCTAATATTATCCGTCACGTTGATCTACAGCTGAGTAGAGATTGTTTAATCCTTTTTTTCTACCTACTTTGAGCAGTTTGCTTCTATGAACCAATAAGCTGAATGACAAGCATCCAATAAGCTGGTTGGACACAAAGATACCTGCTTTCTATTTTTATCTGCAGCATGGAAAATACTAGAGGTTCAGCAGCTCTTATTCCTTCTTTGTCACTACTTCAAAGGAGGAGCTTCTTGAGAAACGTCTTAGCTACTCTTTGCCCTCAGTTCTGTGTAAAGCTAACATCTTGATCCAATGAGCCATTGCACCATCAAATAAGTGTGTAGGATCCATGGAAGGGCTGCTCTGCTGATGTGACATTGTCACCATTCATGCTGTCCACCAGCATTGTGAGCCTACCCTGTAGGTCGCATCAACACAGCAACAACCACCATTACTGAACAATACCTAGAACTCTTATACAGCGAAGAAAATGTAGAAAGGAGGGATGGCAAATGTCGGACAGTCAAGATTAAGTAGGCAGTGCATCAGGCACACAACTACTAGTGTAGATACAATAGAATATGAAGCTGGGGTACGCAATTCTGTATAACATCTAACATTATCCACTGGTTAACTGTTTGTGCAAATATTTCCTATTCAGCTGTCTCTGTGTGTCAATAACAATTGTGTTTATGCAATAATCAGTGCATTTTTGTATTCACACTGTTTGGTGACAATATTGAGTGCATATATGTATAATAACAATTAAAACTTAAGAACTGCTTATAGGTGATACAGAATTGCATACCCCAGCTTCATATTCTATTGATATCTGCACTAGTAGTTGTGTGCCATATGCACTACCTACTTAATCTTGACTTTGACAACTACTGCCTTCTCTATCGATTTAAATGTTGGACAGGGGCAGGACTGGAGATCACTCATTCCAAAGATCTTCCAGTCACTACGGAATCAGCTATCTTGGTGCAACACTACATATTTGATATATTCTAAAGAAAAAAAATTGTGGAATTCCAGCTAAAATGCAGCATAAAATATTATATTTTCCCCCTTACTTATCTCTATTTGTCTGTTAGCCCATAGATATAGTAACTATATGGGGGATCCTATCTTGAAGACTCACACGGCTCATCTACACCTTCAGCCCTTTCAAGAGGGAGGAGGGATGATTGTGAGGTTTCCCACTTCCACAATCATTGCTCACGGGGCACACACAAGGGAATTTTCCCACAGGTAAAGGAAAGCCATTGCAGGAGGACGTGTGCCCCGTGATGGTGGTTCTGATGTGTATTGGCAGAAGTGGGCAGAACCTAGACAGATGGGTATGGGGCATGGGGGGGATTAAAAACTCCTTTGAGATGTACACAAGTGCAAACACACAGCAATAAGGGCGGATAGGTACTTTGTCAAAATTGCGCTATTGCGCATCAATACGTTTGTGTTAAAAAAAAACACAGAGAGACAGTTGGCAAAACACAGCGATGCTCATGCACATTCCCCTGACAGCAGGTTGGCTGTTCACTGAGCCAGGAACTCACGAAGGGGGGCACACCAGCCAGGGACTTCAGAATTGTAGTGAGAGATGGGGGAACGCCACTACAAAACCAGTCAGCGATATTCCAGAAAAACTGAGTGGTCATCCCAAGATCACCATGGGATTAGGTGAACATCATGTGGCCCTGTAGGTATGACCTTGATATTATTCCGGAATAAATAGCTGGTGTAGATGGCCCCTAAAAGTCTATAAAAATGTATGGAAGAAAGAGGGAGAAAACATTGGGAAAGGCAGAATATAGTTATTTGTCTAGTTGAGGCCTCTGCTAAAGGAAGAGGAGAGGAAGCCATTTATGTCCATTTTCCATTCTCCCTATAGCTCCCTACCCCACCTCCCATGCTCTTCTAGAGGGTGCCCCAACTATCTAGAGCTGATTTTGGAGGGAATACAGACTTTCTGCGAGTGAATGGAAAATGAGAAAAACACCCCCTCCTTTCCTCTTCTGTTAGCAGAGGTGTCTATTGGATACAATTGGATTCAATCCCAGTATTCCCCATGCTACACCTCTCCCTCTGGATCGAGACAGGGAACAACATTAAAAACAAAAACTGATTAAAAACATATAAAAACCAATACATTGTTAAAATACCAATAAAACTCTTAAAATTTGACTGGGTAGGCCTACTGGAAGAAATCAGTCTTTATAGCTTTCTTAAATATGGCACTCTAATTAAAGCAGCTCCCTTCATTCACCACACATGTGTGGTGGGGCACCACCACCAGCACCAGGTAAATGATGCTCCATCTGTTAAAGCAATCACTTATGCATGCAAGAACTATCATGGAGAGAGAGAGAGAGAGAGAGAGAGAGAGAGAGAGAGAGAAGTATTTTATTGTTAGGTTTCATAATATGAATCACTGAGTCAATTTCTTAATGTGGGTATAATGGTTATGTCATTGATCTTAGATATTGACCTATTGTAGAGTGACCAGATTTTGGAACCCAAAATCCCAGTCCCCCACCACCACCCAAAACAACCCACCACCAAGCCACCCCCCCACCCAAAACAACCCCCCAAGCCACCCCACCCACCCAAAATAACCCCCCAAGCCACCCCACCCACCCAAAACAACCCCCACCAAGCCACCCCCCAAAACAAACCCCCCAAGCCACCCCCCCACCCAAAACAACCCCCCACCAAGCCACCCACCCCCAAAAAACATCAGCCCGGACCTACCGGGTTCTCTTCCGCTGCCGCCCCCGCCGGGTCCGCCGCCCCCCCCCAGGTCCCCTGCCGCCGCCGCTGGGTCTTCCTCCACCGCCGCCAGGTCCCCCGCCACTGGGCTCGTAAGGCCAGCGGCCACGTGGAAGAGGCAGGGGAGGGCCGGATCCGGAAGTGACGTAATCGGCCCTCCCCTGCCTCTTCCGCGCGGCCTCTGGCCTCGTCGGGGCTAGTCGCGATGGCGACGACCCCCGAGGAGCCCGGATGCCCGTGCGGAAGAGGCGGGGGAGCTCCCCGCCTCTTCCGCGCAGGCGTCTGTGCTCCTTGGGGGTCGTCGCCATCGCAACTAGCCCCGACGAGGCCAGAGGCTGCGCGGAAGAGGCGGGGGGGGCCGATTACGTCACTTCCGGATCCGGCCCTCTCCCGTCCCTTCCGCGCGGCCTCTGGCCTCATGAGCCCGGCAGCGGCGGTGGAGGACCCGGTGGCGACGGACCCGGCCGCCCCAGCAGGTAAGTGCCCCGCGCCTCGCACTCCTTACCCGCAGGGGCGTCCGCTTCCCTCTGGTGTTCGAATCTACTGAGAAACAGGCTTCGCGGCCTGTCTCTCAGTATCACACCAGGTGATGACGTCATCACCCGGCGCGCTACTGAGGGACAGGCCTCAAAGCCTGTTTCTCAGTAGATTCGAGTACCGGAGGGAAGCGGACGCCCCTGCAGGTAAGGAGCGTGAGGCGCGAGGGAGGGCACTTACCTGCTGGGGCGGCTGCTTCCCGGGCTCCTCCGCCACCACCGCCGCCGGGTCTACCGCCGCTCCTTGCTTGCTGCCACCGCCGCGTGACCCCCCGCCACCCCGGTTTGCCCCCACCACCCCCCGGTTGGGCCGGTTCGCCCCAGGTTTCCTGGTTAGGACCGGGAAACCCCGAGCCATCTGGTCACCCTAACCTATTGATCTGCTATGTTTTGTGCTTATGAAACTTTTGGCATGCCTTAAATGAACTGTTAATAAGCTAGCAAACAGTCGTTGTTATATGGTGATACTAATGTATGATAGCCTCTGTGGTTAGGTATCTGAACTGTGATTGTGTTCAGGTTGTTGCCAACGTTGTTGTTGTTATTTTGTGAACAACTTTGAGACTATGTTTTTATGGGAAATGCAGTATATGAATAAAGTTATTATGACTAAAACATAGCTGTTACTATTTCGATCAATAGAGAGAACGCAGAGGATGAGACAGTGGTACAAGGGACAGGAAGACAGCAGCCAGATCTACACCAAGCAAGATATTGCACTATTAAAGTGATATGAAAGCGGTATATAAAAGGCAGGAGCCACACCAAGCAGGATATAGTGGTATATAGTATGTTCAATGGGCCCCAACAGTTGTCAGTGCACTTCACTGCCACTATAAGCAGTAGGGAGGCTTCTGCTCTTTATATACCGCTTTTCATACCGTTATATCCTGCTTGGTGTAGATCGGCCCAAAAAGTCTAGTGACAGTGGGAGGGGGATAAGCGCATAAATAGCACGTTTTAGTCATCAAAGTACCTCACAAATATTGTATCAATAATACTTAATACTGTAAGATAGGCCGGTATTATTATTCCCACACGGCTGAGCCTGAGATGGTGGATTTCAAATTTGTGGCTCAAATGAGATTTGAGCGGGACGTTTAGCATCACAAAGATGAAGAAAATGGAAGCACGGGGAAGGTGAAAGAGAAAATACTGTGAGTGTTCATCACAGCTATTCCATCCAAGAAATTAAATGTTGAAATTACATAAAAGAGAAAATTAAAATCCCCCAGAATAATCTGTCTGTTGTTCCATTAGTTATGCTCCACCAGCCGAACTCTCAGAGGTAATATATTTAAAGTCTTTTCGTTCCTTTTTTTTTTCCCCCAAAGAACAAAATCATGATTTTCTCTTTGTCAAAATGTCTGTGATTTTCAGGGACTTCTTGCCTTTTGTATCCAAAATGTTCCATTTTCAGTCTGCTGTTTTTCTCTTTGGGAGCAAGTAAACAAAATGCAGAGGCTGGGAATATTGCATTCAGAGGTAATACAGAATGGGATGAAGTTTTCAGGCTTATCATTGCAATTCAAAGAAAGTAGAGGATTTCCATTAATATCATCCCCAGAAGACTAGAGGCTTGAGAATTTGACAGCTTTCAAAGTACCTGCCAGTGGTTTATTACAAATAGGATAAGATGAAAGATCACCCTCAGTTATAGGTTTTGTGTAAACTAATGATATAGGTAGGCTTTCCTCAAGTAGAGGAAGGAAGGAGGGAAGGAAGGAAGAATGGATGGAATATTTTAAAATATATTTCCGATGGAGGAAACAGTACTTGTTTTGATGTGTCAGGAAAGAAATTGAACACTGTTTGTTCCAAGTCATTGCTACAAGCTGTGAAGCTATTTTTAGTAAGGATACAGTATGTGGGAAATATATTATGACATACAAAAGGAATAAGCAGTGCAGAAACCAAATCCATAGACTGCAGAATGTTTAACCTAGTTTATTATCAAGCAGGTGATAAAGTTATAAGGAGCTATCTTATTCCCAGAGGTCCATCTAGCCCAGTACTGAGAGCAGCTTCCCAAGCCTTTAAATTGACTGTTACTTAACATGCAATACCATGCTATTATACTCCTACAGGCATTTTTAACGTCCTTTGCATCATATCTCTGCCATGGCCATAGCTTATATTCTTCCCCTTCCCACCAGGTGTCTAAAAGTAGGAGGCTCTGCTGTATTGATTAATTACTCTCTGAATGGTGCCTGACAATATTGGGTGTGACGGATGGTATTTCATTACGTAATATCAAAAGATGTAAGCATGTGAGAGACAGGGTCGGGGAGCATCACTCAAGGTGTGCACAACTTCTCCCTGAGCAGAATATCAATTGGGTGTCTCCTCAAGGTTGGATCATCATCTGTCTCAAGTAATTTAGTCCCGATAAAATCTGATTTACACATCACATTAATGAGAGTACATGAAAGCCAAGCTGGCTGGGGTCTATTTGTTTATTTATTTTCTATCACAGCTCATTACTAGTGTGACAGTAGTTCTTGAGTGAACTTCTGTTTCTAAGGCTGATGAACAGCATGCTACTTCAGTGGCTCTTGTCAGCACTTCAGTTATTCTTTTCCCATTACACACACACATGCACACCCCCAAAAAACACCCAAATCCTCTTTGCATGCCACAGCTATACTCCTCCTATTCCAATATTCCCCTTTGATGTGCATGCAGAAAGAAAGAGAGCTGTGCATCAATGCAACTGCTGGTACCAGCACCTCAGCTAGGGCCGAGTCTATGGTCCAGTTTGCATAATCGCTGCAGTCCACCATGGTTTATTTAAGCTGTGTAGGTAGCCATTTTGAATATTTAAATCATGGCACACAGTCACCATGGCTTACCATATTACCTGAACCTGATGCTGGTGGGTTGTTATTGTAGTTAATAAATCACGTACAACCCTAAAACATGCTATGGTTTGTGGGTGATTTGTTAACCATGCCAACAACATCTCATCTGATGAGATGATAACCCACGATGACCATCCACCATGGCTTGAATAGTCAAAATGGCCACTGACATGTACAGCAATCCTCCATAGCTTAAAGAATCCATTGTGAGTTGTAATGATTGTGTGAACTGGGTCTATGTGTCAGCAGCACTTGGACCTGCACAACCAATCATGAGCTGCTACATCAACAAAGTAATCCTTAGGATAGGACTGTGTAATAGAAGGGTGGTCACTTACCCACTTAGCTTGACCTTGGCTCCTGGACATGGTGACATCACTCATGGATGTCATTGGGCTTTTGATTGATCGAAAGGGTTAGTAAGTAGGAAAAGGAAGCAGTTAAAACCTGATGCCCTCCAGATTTGATGGACTACAATTCCCATCATCTCCACCCTGCATTCTTCAGCACTCCCTACCTCTGGAAACTGAGCAGGATATCGCAATGGAAATATTCTCCATGAAGGAGAGTGGAGAGGCTTCTGTTCAGAATTCAAGTTGTGCCAATGGTGAAGGCAAAAAAGGCACAATATACTTAAGTAAGACATCTATTCTATAGCAGAAAAAGTGATGTTCAATCTACCAACTCTGCAAGCTTCTGAATAACTTACATGCCTTCAGACACTTATCTGTCCATCTTCCCAAAAGTGTCACTGAGTCAGACAGATAATCAGTAATCACAGGCTTCATGATAACCAGACCTATTTGCATGGATATGACTGTGATGTTCAGCTACTTTAGAGGTTCTTGTATATAAAAAGTTGTAAGTAATTGTTTATAAAATGGCAAAAGTTCCAAGAAAGAAGTTAAATAGACTCACAGTTGTGTTGTAACCGAGTAAGTATAAGGGGGGAGTTCATGTGTGAGTGCTGATTGGATGGTGGCGGGGAAGTGCCTGGATTGGCTAGCTGTGTGAGAGTGGGAGGAGTTAGACAATAGTGTGTGTGTGTAATATATATATATATATATATATATATATATATATATATGGCTGACAAGAGACAGTGTGAGGAAAGTTGTTGTTGACTGGATTAGAGGCTAGGAAGGGCCAACGTGTTTTATTATTTTGGTGGAACTAGTTTGTGGGAAAGAGTGTAGTGTAGCTTAGAGTGGGTAGAGTAAGCAAGAGAAACATAGAACTTGGAAGTTTATATTTGAAACATGTTATGAAGAGAAATTACTGACTGAAACTATTAAGCATTGTGCCTGTAACCAATACGCTGCTAAACTAAGGAAACCATCAAGCTTCCGCTACCTGAACAATTATCTGATATAATTATTTAATTATATCAGCTGGTGTGATCATTGGAAGTGTACCTGAGGAAGGTACTGGTGACAATGGATAGAATGAAGGGGGATTTGAGGGCTAGAGTGCTGGGCTGTGGAGCTGTGGGGCCTAAAAGAGTAAAGGCTGGATAGGAGCAGCAGCAGTAAGCCTAAACCCTCAAACACGTCATAAGCACACGGGGGGGGGGGGGGGGGGAGGTTGAAGTAAGCCCTGAGTGCGAGTGGCGTGGACAGTCCTCTTGTGTAGCCCAGTGAGTGTCACGGGTGCAGGCAGACCATCACAATGACTGGTTTAGATTATATACTGGGAACTAGGGACAGGATCCAACGAGGCTTTTCTAGGTGTGGCCAACCCCTTCACAATCCCACTATGCATGCGACCAGCAGCTGCACCAGCCCTGGTGAGCACATGCCCCCCTACCACTGGGGGGGGGAGCCCCAAAATGAGTAGAAATGTGACCTGCCCCTTCCAGAAACTAGCATTTCCAATCTTTTCAGGCTTGCCCCCAGAAATGTTACATTGCAGCCTCCAGCGGTAGGGGCCATGGATGCTGGCCACTCACAAAAGGCCCCTGTTTGATCCTCTCCTAGGAAATATATTAATTTACCTGGTAGTAAACCCCATTAGACTCAGGCTCTACATGTACATAGACACATATAGGATTGCACCTTCAGATAATGGGTTCAGATTATTTAGTATCTTTGGTTGGATTCAGATGACCAACTTTTCCACAGCAAAGTGATTTAAAAACAAAAACAGTCACTGCATGGTGAGATCACCAAGATACTAGGTATCTTAATGATAAGATGACCCACAATCATCTGAAGAGGCTGTAGCTGTCAGCTTCTAAATCATCATGTTTTTGACAAGTTTAATAATTATATTATTATTATTATTATTATTATTTATTACATTTATATACCGCCCCATAGCCAAAGCTCTCTAGGCCGTTTACAAAAATTAAAAGATTGAACACTAAAAAGACAATATACAAAATTTAAAACCATAAACATAAAACAGTTGACATTTAAAATATTTTAAACTGTTAAGCCTGGGACAAAAGAAAAGTTTTGACCTGGCACCGAAAAGATAACAGTGTTGGCACTAGGCGGACATCATCGGGGAGATCATTCCATAATTGGGGGGCCACCACAGAGAAGGCCCTCTCCCTTGTTGCCGTTCTCCGAGCTTCCCTCGGAGTAGACACCCGGAGGAGGACCTTTGATGTTGAGCATAGTATATGGGTAGGTTCATGTCGGGAAATGCGTTCCATCAGGTATTGTGATCCCAAACCGTATAAGGCTTTATAGGTTAAAACCAGCACCTTGAATCAGGCTCAGAAACATACAGGCAGCCAATGCAAGCGGGCCAGAATCGGTCTTATATGTTCGAGCCTTCTGGTCCCTGTTACCAATCTGGCCGCTGCATTTTGCACATGCTGCAGCTTCCGAACCGTCTTCAAAGGCAGACCCACGTAGAGCGCATTGCAGTAATCTAACTTGGAAGTTACCAGAGCATAGACAACTGAAGCCAGGTTATCCCTGTCCAGATAGAGGCATAGCTGGGCCACCAGCTGAAGTTGGTAGAAGGCACTCCATGCCAGCAAGGCCACCTGAGCCTCAAGTGACAGAGATGGTTCTAGGAGAACCCCCAAGCTAAATACTTTAAACACTGAATGACCTTGGACCCAATCATGTATTTGATTCTTTCAGTTGACCTACTTCTCTATGGGACTTATGGAAGTCTATGGTGATTCCAAATGATCCTGGATAGTAAAGTGGTCATCTGTTTAAACCTCAAGGATATGCACTTCTGTGCTAAATATTTGTAAATCCAAGGGTTTGTGGTTTATTTTTATAACTTCTGACTAATTTGGTTTGCATCAGTCATTGAAGAGAACTAAATAAAATCAAAACTGACAACATGAATTAATTAAAAGTCTGAGTTACTCATGTGAACTACTCAAAGTTCAAGAGCTCAGAGGGTGTTCATTTAAACGTGGGCACTCATCAAATGAAACAAGTCCTTGTGTTTTCATCACAAATTGGGGGGAAATGCTTTTAGCTCAGTTTATGACTCATAAAATGGCAAATCACTTAATTAGTAATAGTTAAGTAAAGAACACACCTGGTGCCCAAGGAAAGAAAAATATGTTGCATTCATGCTATTCTTTCAATAATTTCACTTTATTGACATCACATGTATTCCCCTTCTGTTCTGTCCCTCATCCAGGTCTTTTGCTAGCAAGGGGACTTTATGCCAGTTGGATCAATATATGCAATCGGTCTGGTTCCATTTCTCAAACTTCCCACCACTTGCTCCTCATATATAAAATATGTAGCAAGGGTTACTACAATCCTACAGTAAAGGACTGAAAGACCAAAGTCCAGGCAGAGAGAGACAATGACTGGCCCAAATAGGGTGGCCACTTGTGAATCACCAGAAAAGAGGACAAAGTTGGAAATAATCCTTATAATTTGAATAGAAATTTATTATTACATTTACATCCTGCCTTTTTTCCTCCAAGGAACCCAAGGTAGTGTACATAATCCTCTTCCTCCTCTCCATTTTATCATCACAACAACAACCCTGTGAGGTAGATTGGGCTGAGAGTCTGTGACTGGCCCAAAGTCACCCAGTGAGCTTCCATGGCTGATTGGGGACTGGAACATGGATCTCCCACTCCCAGTCCAACACTCTACCCACTACCCACTGGCAGCACATCTCACCATAGTGTGGAAGGCTGTGACTTGTGTGCCTTGCTCAGTCTGCTGTTCAGAGGCAATTTGAAGGTCCAGTACTTACTTACTTCTTTACCTTTATACTGGACTTAGACTGGGCAGCCCTTCAAATAGAGGACACATGGCCACCCTAGCCCAAATCACCCACAATGAGCTTTATGACTAAGTAGGGATCTCCCTCCTTCATCCAGGATGCTAACCACTGTACCATGCTACCTCTCCCATAGCTTGATTATGAATATGTTCAAAAACTAACTGTTATTGGCCCTAGAGAGTGATGACTCATGGATCAACTTATATTGTTCACCTTTTATAACACTCAAGCCCCATCTGTGCCCTTACTTTCCTGATGGGCACAGCTATCCTGTTGCAAGTCTTCATAATCTTCAAATCTTCATGAGATTAAAAATGTCCACCTTTGGCACTGAGTATTTTTTGAAATAACAAGATTTGTTTTTTTTACTATGGGAACTTCTGTAACCAGAGCAAAAGCTTTTCAACTGTTAAATATATTTAAGCAGACAACTTGTTAAACAAAAACTACCAGGACTACCAGGGAATGCTAAATTAATAGCCATTACAAAAATATTTTTTTTAAGGTAACAACTGTTTTGCATTCCGCACAAGGGTTAGCTGTTATTTATGCAATCAGCTTTAATGTACAAGGCCAAGGGGTGGGGACGGACCCACCTTTAGTTTCTGTTTTAAAAGGATAGGCTGGGGGGGGGGAATTATTGGGTTAAAAGAAATAGAGTTTGTATATTTTATTAAGGGCCTGATGCAGGAACTCTGCAATCAGACTCCCTATTATTGTTGCTGTTGTTGTTGTTGTTATTGTTGTTGTTATTATTATTGCAGCCATAGGTCTCCAGTTTTGGGGAAAGGGGTTTTAACCCTCCCCCACCATACTGTTTCCCTAGAAGTCTTTGAAATAAAAGATATATACATTTTTAAAAAGTTGTAGATGGGCAAAAATTATTCTGAGGGTATGTATGGCATAGAAATGTATATCAATAGTTGGGTGAAGATTTTGAGAATTCTTTGTTAAAATCTGCACCACCTCCACCATCACCCCGATGAGAGCACATTTTGAATGGAAGTGTAGATATGGCCTTTCTGCATTAGAATACAAAAAATCAGGGTCATCCATCGAAACCACTAAGCAGTAAGTTTAAATGAAGGTGAATGAAATGAGGAACTTCTTCACATAGCACATAATTCACATATTGAACCAACTCACCATCATAAGATATCATGATGGCCCTTCCCCACTGAAGGAACTAACAGATGATAGCTATGATAGTCAAAAGCCCAAAGGTTCTCAACAGACACATAATGAGATCCAATTCTACAAGTGTGAAAGCCCCAAATTTTGGAGCAAGCTTAATTCATGGATTTTTGGAGCAAACGAGCAGCAAAGTAGCCTGTTCAAATCTTCCACAATCATTGAGTTTTCTTTTTTGCCTATTAGAAGTCCTTTTCACCCAGGATCCACTTAATGCTGTAATTCAATGCAATACATAGTCTCAGTTGGTTTGGACGGGATATAGAGACTCTGAGAGGGCTTATCAATGCAACAATGATTTTGCTATCATCATTTGGTGCCTTTTTCTTTAGTTCAGTACAGTGGAACTAATTTGAGTATGTATTTAATTTCTTATATTCTGCTTTACTGCATCCACCTTTCCTCCACTCTTTAGGTGCCCACTGTTGATAGTCATGATTTTGAGCTAGATAGAAACGTTATAGCAATCCAGCAAGGTGATGGTACTTTTGTGTTCAGGCACCGTGAGAAAGAGGAAATGTTCTTCTCAAAAAAGCAATTGTTGTCCTCCACCTTAACAAAAGCATGGTTGTTTTGACCATTTGCTTTTCTAACTCTAGGCCTCCGATCCTATGACATCACGTATTCATTCCATCTATATCCCACCATTCCTTGAAGTTCCAAAGTACGGCACCGAGTCTGCAAACCAGTGCACAGTATCAGGACCATATTACATTTGTCTTGAAAAACCTGCACTAGTTGCCAGTTGCTTTCCAGGCTCAATTAAAGGTGTTGGTTTTACCTTTAATGGCCTAAATGGCTTCGGACTGGCTAAGTAAAGGACTGCCTATCTTACTATGAACCTGCCTGAGTATTAAGCTCTGCAAGAGAGGCTCATTTTTCAGGCAAGAGTGAAATGGCTTTCTCCCTATGTTGCTCCCAAACTATACAATGTGCTCCCTCAGGAACTACAATTGTCCCCCACACACTCCTGTGACCTTTAGAAAGGATGTGGTGATTCACCTTTTAATTTGCCTTTTAAATTTAAAGACTGTATTTGCAGCTTGGAGGTGCTCCTGGATCCATCGCTCCAGATGACAGCACAGATAGATGTGACGGCCATGAGTGCCTACTATCAGCTTCGGCTGATACGCCAGCTGCATCCCTTCCTAGAGTTGGAAGACCTAAAGATGGTAGTGCAAACACTGGTAACTTCGAGGCTCAACTTCTGCAATGCGCTGTACATAGGGCTACCTCTGTGCGTAGTCCGGAAACTTCAACTGGTTCAAAATATGGCAGACAGGTTGGTCACCAATACATCTAGGGGTGACTATATTACACCAGCTTTAAAATCACTCCACTGGCTGCCAGTTAGTTTTCAGGAGAAGTATAAAGTGTTGGTTATTACCTTTAAAGCCCTACATGGTTTGGGTCCAAGTTACCTGCAGGATCACCTTCTCCTGTACAATCAGCCCCAAACACTCAGGTCCTCTGAGAAGAATTTACTCCAGTCAGCAAAAACTAGGCTGACAACTGTTACCCAGAGGACCTTCTCTTCTGCTGTTCCCAGACTGTGGAATGGCCTGCCAGAAGAGATTTGCCAACTTAACATTCTCCTGGAATTTAGGAAAGCCATAAAGACTGATCTCTTCCGGCAGGCCTACCCAGTTGAATTTTAAGATGCCTTTTAATAATGTATTAATTTTATATGCTTTTAATTAGTGTGTGTGTGTGTGTGTGTGTGTGTGTATATATATATATATATATATATATATAATATATTATGGTGTTTTGTATTTGTTGTTGTACCCTGCCTTGATCCAGAGGGAGAAGTGGGTAAGAAATAAATGTATTATTATTATTATTATTATTATTATTATTATTACATTATATAGCTGGTTTGATGTTTCATTGTTTTAAATTGCTGAATGCCACTATGATGACTTTTTAGCAAATAAGGCAGTATATAAATGATATTAATACATAAAATAAATAAAAAAGGGATGCGTGGTTTGCCCATTTCCCCCTCAAAATACCCTGTGAGGTAGGTTAGTCTGAGAAAGAATGACTGGGACAAGCTCAACCTTCATAGTTGAGCAGAGTGGAGGTTTGAACCTTTGCTGTACTACTCCAATGCCTAACCACCACACCATGCTGACTGTCCTGTCATTGCTGTCAAATCTAGCTTGGAATATCTTTATACTATCTGCTGGCATCCTTTGAAATATCTAGCCATAATAATAAGTGATGTCATAAGCTGAACGCACATACACACTAATCAACACTTCCTTATTTCCCATTATTCCCTAGCACAAGTATGCAGTGTAATTCATAACAAAACACATGGATTTTAAGGGTATGCTCCTACAACACAAGGAAAGGTAACTGACTATCAAGCTAGTAAAAGCATTGTAATGTTGACAAGGAATAGTATTTTCCATATTGTGGAGAAAGTGGATAGGAAGTTATTTTTCTCCCTCTCTCATAGTACTAGAACCTGGCATCATCCCATCAAGCTGGTTGGTGGGAGTTTCAAGATAGATAAAAAGGAAGTTCTTCACACAGCACATAGTTAAATTTTGGAATTTTCTACCACTAAGCATAGTGATGGCCACCAGTTTGAATGGCTTTAAGAGAATTGGACAAATTAATGGAGGATAAGGCTATCAATGGCTAATATCATACCTGATGGCTATATGTTACCTCCAGTATCAGAGGTATACCAGTTGCTGGGAAACATGACTGGGAAGGTTCTATTTCACTCATGTCATACTTGTGGGTTTCCCACAGGCAGCTGGTTGGCCACTGTGTGAATGGAATGATGGGCTAGATGGACCCTTGGTCTGATCCAGCAGGGCTCTTATGTTTTATTGTGTATATTTCACTTCCCTAACATTGCAGCCACATTTCACTAACAATGTCATTGTTGAGACATTTCAGAGTATCAGTATACTAAGTGCACTGGCTTCCTTTGCTTACATTGATATCATTTTTTTTTGTCAATTGATGCAATGATATCAGTTTTAATTCACCACAGCAAATATATAATTATTTTTAAGCATCCCCCCCCCCCCGATCCTTTGGCAGTTTTTGTTACATTATAATGCAGTGCATGTCTGTTATCAAATGATCTCTGAAGTGTGCAACTTAAGTGTGTTCCTTGCATAATCATATGCGCCCCATTAAGCTCAGCAAAATATGTACTGTAAGTATATGCTGTTAAGAGACTGACTTGCTCCTTCTGTTTCTTTCTGAAAAATGAAGTGTTTTTCAATAAGCCATCAGTGATTCTGCTAATGCTTCAGACATTAATTCACAAGCATCTACTTGTGCTCCTGCATCTTAAGCCAAATGATAAGATGATGGTACCCAAGCGTCTTGGGCCTTTGGGGAGGAGGTAGCATAAAACTGAACAAATTAATCAGTGTCAGCAAACTGAAAACAGGTAAATATTGTTGAAAGGTAAAGCGAGGAAACTGCAAAGCATTAATAACAATAGCTTTCATCAGTGCTGGCTCCAGGTTTTTGAGGGCCCATGAGTAAGATATCCTCAATGCCCCCCTCCCTCGGTGAGTCTACCTTCTTCTTGCCAACTGCTATTGCTCCTCATCCTCTTTCACATCATTTCTCCCACTTGCTTGCTTGTCAGCCAGAGAGCCAGCAAGTAAGAAAGCGGTGGTATCTACTGCTCTTCCTCCTCCTTATCTCCATTGCCTAGACCAGAGTGAGAGACAAGCGAGCAAGCAGATTGCATTGATGAAGGGGAGGAGCAAATCAAAGGGGGATCTTGCCAGTGGGCCCTGTGAGGTTATCCTTGACCACTTGCTGCTGCTGCCCCTGTCTTGCCTTTACTATTTAGGCCCCACAGTACCACAGCCCAGCAACCTGGCCTCCAGATAACTTCTTTGTCCCGCTGCCACCAGTACCTTCTCAGGTACACCCACAGACCACACTAGTAGATAGAATTAACAAGAATTTATTAATAAGAAATTGTGTGTCAACAAGCTTAATGGTTAATTCAGTTCAATTGTGTATCGGTTACAAGGTCTCAATGCTTATTGGTTTCAGTCAGAACTCTTACATGTTTATAAACTGTTCTTCATTTGATCTATGCTCTAAAATCTTATCTCACTCTCTCAATTCTCTCAAATTCTTTCAACGTCTCTCTCAAAATTCCCCCTCAAATCTCCCCCCAATCAAACCGTCAGCTCTCTCTGTCAGACACATATATACACACCACTTGGTCTCTAGCTCTTCCCACTCTTACACAACCAACCAATCCAGGCACTCTAAACAACTAGCCAATCAGCACTCACTTTCCATTCAGGCACACAGCCAGCCGATCCAGGCACTCCATACTTACCTAGACCTTTAACCACAAACAGTAAGTACATTTCGCCCTAGTTATTTACTTTACCTGTTATTATTCTTACTTCTTTTTAAAGATATAAGCAAATGCATATCACAAACAATAAACTTTGGAATATATTTAGAACTATAAACAGTAGAACATCACAGGCCCCTGCTAGAATGTGGGCCTTTGAGAGGCCTCAATTTTGCCCATCCTTCATGCCAGCTCCAGCTTTAACTGTAGCACAGAAATTGATTGGGAAACTATTATAAAACAATAACACAAGTGATCAAAATGAACTATGGAATGCCAGAATGAACAAAATGAACAAACATGGCTAAAAGGGGTGCCTGGGGTCATGTAGAGATACTGAAATTCCTGCAGTAGACTTCAGAATAGTCGGATAACTCTTACTGTGACACAGTTGTCACCATGTATTTCATCATTGCTATTGCTATTATGAATGATTTTAATGTCCCTGACCTACTGGAAAACATATGCCACTAATAACATTAGGATCCAGCTACTGGACAATAATGTTGTGTCTAATCCCCGTCCCGTTGGGCAGGGTGAAGGACTGTCAGACAATAATTCAGAGTCAGATTCTGAGGCTGAAGAGACAGCACTAGTGATGTCCCTGTTCATACCAGGAGTGGGACAGTTGCCTCCCATGGCCTCTTTCCCAGCTGCAACTGAACCTTTGCCAGCTCTTATCTCTGATGGTGTAAATAAATCCCAAGCTGAGAATCAGGCTTCTTCTGAAGAGGAGGGCGTGCAAAGCCAGGGGCACCTCTACATGGCTTATTTGGGTCACTTTTACTTCGCTCTGATGGCATTTTGGACAGATGAGCGGGGCACAGATCAGACATCTATGCGGCTTATAGCCTCCATAAATGTGCATTTCTAAGGTGTCGATTAAATGCGACTTTTAATTTTTCTCCAATGTTCGATCGCATTATGGTCATGCAACCCTCCACTGACCATTCAGATTAATGCAAATTGTGAGCGTAGTTTGGTGGGCAGGGCTTGTGATGTCATGAGTGAATGCCTGCCCCCAAGTTTCTTCCTTTACCGCCACTCCTCCCTTTTCTCCATCCACATGTTGAGCCGTTGGGCCGCTTATTTCAACTTAGAACATCGTCAGGATGGCTGCTAAAGGACGGGGAGTGTCTTGGAAAAGGGAGGAAATATTAGATCTTTTGGACATCTTCAGGAGCAGAAAGTACAGGATCAGCTCAGGGCTAGCCACAGGAACCTCAAGTCCTATGAGCAGTTCGCCAAGGAGATATGGCAGAGAAGGCACAACAGAACTGCACCAGAGTGCCGCACAAAGTGCCTCTTTGATTTTGGTAAAAATGCACATGGTTTCTTTGATGTCAACGATATGGCTGCTATTTATTTATTTTTTAAGGCCGCTGTACCATGAACTCTACTCGTCCTGCTCCCAAAAGGAGCAGTGGGGTTGGGAAGAAAGGATTCTTCATTGAGGCATCTGTCATTTAGGCCAAAATTAATGTGGATTTTTTGATGTCAACGATGTGGCTGCTAATTTTTATTTTTCAGCAACAGAAGCAGTCATGCACATCCACAAGGCAGCACCGTCACCTGGAACCAGACTTGCAATGGTCCGTACGAAAAGACCACCTCGTACTCAGGACCTTAACCGGTCCGTAACCAACACTGAGCATGGTATACGGATACCATTAAAAAGGAAAGTGCCACTTGATAGTATGGAGGGTCCATCCACCAGTGGAACCACTCACGCTGTTGCAAATTCAGTAGCACGTGAAGGATGTGTTTTAATTCGTAGGAAGCAGCTGAGGGTCTGGTAGCATCAATTAGAGAATGCAGTGCCACAACCCAGTCTGAACCAGCATAAAGGGAACGTTACAGTTCACACAGACAGTATCAACAGTGATGAAACACTGTTGGATAGCTCCCAGAGTCTCCTCCCTATTTGTTCATCCACTCCTTTAGAAAATATCACCACCATAAACCGTAGGCTTATGTTAATTTTGCTTTATTTTCTATTTATAATAAAGTTCTCTAGTTTTACATTATAGAGTGTTTGTTTTAGTATGTCATTGGATCAATGACATGAAATGCATGTTCTCAAACTTTACTCTGAAGTGTTTTATGTAGGGCAATATACACTTCAACTTCAGACTATGTTGTCTTAATATTCAAGACATAACGTGTAATTACATTAAAGTTCAGTATTTCCATTCCATTACCCAAGTGCATTTTCAGTAGTGAGTACTGATAAATACCACAAGCCATGCTTTGCAGTTACAACAAAAGCTCTTATCCAAAACAAGAATTTTCTGCATTACTGACAGTCTGCGTGCCCTCCATCTCCGAAAAGGATTGTCTTCTCCTGTTACTTTTCTGTAATGACTGACGAAGAAACAGGATCGTACATTGCATATTTGCAATCAGTAGATGAACCGCAGCCAGTATGAGGATTGAATCGCAACCTCCATCAGGGAAGTGCAAGTGTTAACGCGCATATAAGCCAGACAGTTCCTTACAGAGGGCAAGGAGAACGAAGGACGGGGAACTCGGGAGCAGTACTTTCAGGATACAGGGGGACATACTTTCATCAAATTACCCACATTCAACCCTAAAGCTCTGATCCTGCTCTGCTGCGACACTCCTCCCTCCTACTTCCTTCTTCTTCTCTGTCAGTAATGGCTGATCTCAATTTTCCGGAACTAAAAATAAAGCTTCTTTTCAATACCCACTGGAATCTTTATTTCGTCGAGATGAGTGGCTACTCACATGGTGCTGGTTATAGAGGAATCAAGGGGGTTGGAATAATGTGTGTGCTTCATTTTTAGTATAATTTGAGGTCCGCTAAGGCTACACTTCCCTCCCATGTTTCCTTGCTGGGATAACGGCTTGAAAAAGGAAGGGAAACTTTTGTACATGCAAAGCTGTTCCTGCCATTGAGTGCTGTTACTCGGGAGTAAGGAGCATTGAGCAGGTGGGGGGGCTTGCTCCCCGGGAAGCTTGGCGCCTGAGCATGCATCAGGCTTCATATCTACTCTCCCTTCTTTCATTGATTTTCCTGGAAGTTGTGTGTGTGTGTGTGTGTGTGTGTGTTATCACAACCAAATGAACACTTATTTTATTATCATAAAGCAATGCAATATCTTTATTCTACTAATGGTTACATGTGGCCACAATCCCATTGAAAAGTGTGGCCAGAGTAATCAGAAAGGCACAGCGCAGGCTGGGAAAACACAGGGGAATGGGCAGAACGCAGAGAACAAAAGGCAAACTGCAACAGTCCCATGGAAATGAATGTCATTCCATGGACACCACGGACGAGTTGCCGCTCACACGTTGGGGTGTCCCCTGCCGGCCCGGTCATTCAAATGGCACTGCCAGTTGGCGGAGTGGTACCAGAGAGCGGGAATGCTAGACTATACACTCCAGTCTCCTCAGTCTAGGCTGAAGGAAACAAAATTGGTAGAATAGCACCTGCACTGTGTGTGGGGGGGAGGAGGACATCAGTGCCATCCAGTTTTTTTGTTGTGGGCAGCATTCATCCTCTCCCCCACTCCTGCATTTCCAGTCACCCACCTCTGCGATGCAGAGACCTGATGGCATGGCGAGCTTGCCCTCTAGCCCGCTCAATGTAGGGTATCCCAGAACAATTGTGAGCTGGCATCTCGGGGTCCGTAGACTGACAGAATAATAGGTAGTTTGTATGGAATGGGGGAACATCAGTGCAAAATGCAACATTGTAATGGAAAGGCTACACAAACATTTGTCCTTGAAGAAGCACAGTTCCAAGACGGCAGATTAGGGGAAGCTGCCGCAAGCATGGTGGGAAAGGAGTGAACAGCAGCGTTTGATTCTTGGCAGGAGCAATGGGGGGGGGGGGGGGTTGGACACTACACAGGCAGCTGTTTGCCATGGCCATCCAGTACCTGGAAAAATGTTGCTTTTATGGTTTTACAATAGGTCGTCCAATGATGCCCTGTTAAAAACTATAATTGTAGGCACATCTAATGTTTAGAAATCGTACCCACATGCGAAGTAACACATGATCATGACTGGACAGGCAACAGGTGGGCGGAGTTAACAAACAGTGTGCCAGTCCGGAGGAGGTACCATCAGGAGACAGGGCAGTGCTTTCATCAAATATTCCATGTTCAACCATACACCCCTGTACCGACTCTGCAGCGAAACTCCGCATATAAACAATTGTAAAGGGCATTGTATGGAGCCCGTAATTCGCCTTCACGGCTCTCATCTACCGCTATTAGACGAAAATTCGAATATAGGAAAAAGTGCATATTTGCAGAAACAGGCACTAAAGTGACATTGTGTAGAAACACACACACCAGTAGATGCAAGATTCCGTAGGAAAGAAAGGTGGTCTGAGGTGAGGGAAGGGAAGAGGAGGTCGGACAGATTGATTGCTCGGAAATGGCTTAGTCAGAACCAGTCTTCCTAAGGGCGTACTGAAAGAAATGGGCTTTCTCTTTCCTTGAAAGAACAACTGTTTTGCTTGCTTTGCCTAATCTTGCCTAGAGATTAGTCTCTTAGAACCTTTAGACTCCCCAGCAGCTGGGAGAAGGTGTTTATTGCCTGAATAAAGCTTTGTTGATTTCATAGCAGACCTCTTTATTGACGTCAAATAATGCAAGGGGAAAGAGGGACCTGACAAATAACTGTCAATGTGACATACAAATACAGTTCTATACCAGGATATGGTTTGCACATGCATCAACAGAATCTGGTTTCTCTATACATGCTGACTGTATCCTTGGGCCTAGTTTAAATATGCAGCAAAATGAGGTGGTAGAGCGAGGTTGCAGCACTTCTGACTAAAGATGGTGGATGTCATTTTGAAATCCTCCCTGATGACTATGATGATGATGATGATGATGATGATGATAATAATAATAATAATAATAATAGCAACCACCCCACAAGTGGTTGTTAAAGAGAGGGGGGACTCTATACCAGCCTGCTACCAGTTTTTTCCTCTTTCTTTTTAAAGTAAGGGAACAGAAGAAGAAGAAGAAGAAGAAGAAGAAGAAGAAGAAGAAGAAGAAGAAGAAGAAGAAGTGGTGATTTCCCCACCAGCAGTCTGAAGTGGCAGAGCTCATTCTATCATCTCAGAACTCTACAATCTTATTTCCACCTCATTCCGCCACACATGTACATGAGGCTTTGATGACTGGTAGCTCATTGAATGAACTCACTCTGCAAAGAACTGTCGCATTTGGAGTCACGGGACTCAAAACGAAAGCTCTACTTGCAGTGATATATCTGTGACGATCCATTCCCAATGCATATTGGCATGAAATTTCAGTGGTCAATGTGCACGTGTGAAGTTCTCCCTGCAGCATCAGTGGTGCAGGGTGCTTTAGTTAAAGAGGGCAGGGGGATAACGTTTTGCCAGCATAGCTTCTGAAAAAGAAGATACAATGCAGGATGGTGACAGGCTTTTGTGTGAAGGCACACAATGCAGCAACATTGCTAAAGCTAAGCAGAGCTGGGACTGTTCAGGGCCTGGATGGGAAGCTTATACTACCTATGAGTTCCATCATGCAAAAGAGATGGGAGATAAATGTAATTAATACATACTGTGGAATTATCACTTGTATAGCAAATCCAGTTCTCATGCAGAAACACCCTCAGGTTTCATTTATTTATGTTATTTGAAATTTGAATCAAGTCGCACCATTGAAACAAACTATTTTTAGTAGAGCACACTCTTCCTTAGGTTGCAGCCTACTCCTGAACATCTGAGCACCCAAACGACACAATGGAGATCCATTGTTACAGGCACCAAAGCTCTAAAGTGTTCCTTGTTTTGGAAATGTCGATCAGGCAGCCCTTTGTGTAGTATGTCCTGGAAAAGAAAAGCTTACAGAGATAAGAAATAAAGACTTTCAAAGATGATCAGGTGCTATTCTTTTTTCCTTTCTTTTTTAAAGTCATCATTGTGAATTTCATGTTGGAGTTTTCTTATGTGTAAGCCCTAATAAAGCATGTTTCCATCAGAGGTTCACTCATGTATATGAGGAAAAACTAGAGGAAAGCTAAGCTAGAAATGGTTGGCAGTTGTACTAGAAAAATGTATTTCATTATGATGTGTAATGCGTGTGATGGAGGGCTACTGCACTGCAGTGCATTTCTATGCACTCTACATATACAGGTATATTGTGTGCCCCCCCCCCCATGCACACACGCACACAAGCAAAAATCTCTGTCAATGCAGGATGAGCCATCCAGTGTTACAGATAGAGGGCATAGTTACAGCAAACGCAAGTAATCCCAAGTATTGCATTTTACTTTTCGGCAAAGCTCCAGAGGGCAGCAAGGTTGGCTACTGACAGCAGGGGGTTCACTGCCCAAACAGCGCTATGATTTCCAGCTTGCACGGAGTATCCAAGATGATCAGATGCAGCCTAAGTTAATTCTGGTACCATTCACTTATCGGGAAGAGAATACCGATAGTCAGGAAAAACACTGGATGGGGACTAAACACAGTCCTGCCTTTGGTGACGCTAGTGGCCTGTGTTGAAGCCATTAAGATTCAAAACTGCTTTGGGCCCAGTCTAGGTGCTGTTCCTTGGCTAAAGTCAAGTATAACGGAAAGTTGAGGGAGTGTGATAGAACATTGGCTTTTGGGGTCTGAAAAGCAATAAGCACCTCATACTATATTTACTTATTTATTTATTTATTTATTTATTTATTTTTGTACATTAATTTTGTCCTTCTCAAATAGAAAGAAATTTCTTCTTTCTCAGACAAGATGAATAACTTCAGGAAGCATGGCATTAAGTTGCTTTTAAGAGGCCCCACATATAATTCCTTATAATGATGTGATATAATTTGCTTAACTGAAGAATTTGAAGTGATTCATTCTAAAACAATGCATCATTCGGGCAATTTAAAAAAAACTTGTCACAGACATGTGGCTTAAGCAACGATTATGTCTTTTTTGTCCTCCTCCCTGGTGGAACATGATGGGGAAATGTATCCACCTACTGTCCCAACTATTCAGCTAGACCTACTTGGATCAGGTGCAAGGAGAATTGGCCCGGTTGCCTCGGCAACAGTCACAGCCAGCTCTCCCATGATGTGGACTAATACATTCCATTCAGGCAGTGGACCAAGAGAAATGGCGGGTTGGGCCTTAGTCTCCCACTCACCCTCTCCAGCTGCTGGTCCGCTATAGCCAATGGTCACCAAGAGGCAGGAAACGAGGACAGCCTTCTCTCCTTCAGCTTTGGATCATCACATTGTAGCTGAAGGCTTTTTTTCAGTGAGTAAAAGAGGAAACAGTGTGAGAGGTCAGGTAGGTGAAGGGGTTGTAATGGTGAGCTTTTCTACATGAGGCTGTTAATCAGCTGCTAATCCGCTGTACCTACTTTCAGTTCCATCACAGAACTGAGATCTGAATACTACACAACGAGTATCTCCTTTCCTGCTTTTCCACTACATAACCACTAGGTAACACTTTGATTTAGCAGACTAGTGCAAATACACAAAAGGAAATTGCACTTTCTTTCGCTTTCACAATTAAAGGCAGCATTTTCCCTGCTCTAAAAAAAAATCGCCATAAGTGTTGGTTATTTACAGAAGTGAAACTGGAGAGAGTTATGGTGTTGTCTAAAGAATATGTAAGCATCCATGAGCAGAGAATGACAAATGCACAACAAATGCCTTGTGTAGAAAAGCCCTGTGACACATTTCTTCTTCCTCCCACAGCACTTCTCCTGCAAATAGTTTTTGTACCCTTTCACAGGAATGTGCAAAATATCAACAAAAAAATGGCCAATGTTTTACAGGGATGGAAATTTTCAAAAAATGTACACACATACATTTCAGCTTAGCACTAATCCTAAGTATTCCTGGAGTTCTTGAAGTATTTTACAATGTAAACTATTACATCTCTATTTTTCTATCATTTTCTTTGGTTGTTTTGTTTTCAAGTAAAGCATTCTCTTAGTGCATTGTACAGCCCCCAAGCAAACCAGCACTGGATTTGGAAAGTGTCATTGATCAGTTAAATAATTAAAAGGTAGTGGTAGCAGCAGAGATTTTTAAATATTTCTTTTTGCTTTTGTCAATGACTGGAAATTTGTTTCCATGTCATGAACATTAATCATAAGCAACCTGCCTTTCAATTGTCCCCTGAAGCCTGAATATTACCTCTAAAGTTCAAACACTGCCTAGAGAAAAACGCAAAAGGAAGCACACAATTAATGCCAGGTTTTTTCTCCGGGGTTCACTTAATTTTCATTTTTTCCCCCACTAGAATGAATGTGAATTCTTTGGCTGCACTAAATCTTGGTAGGTTTGAATCTAAGTAGATATGTGCAGCATTCTCTTCTGCCTTAAAGACAAGCACCTGAAACTTTTACCTTTTCAAATATGAATGTAGGGCTAAATCATAGGTGAGCAACTTGTGGCCCTCCAGATGTTTTTGGCATACAGCTCCCATCATCCTGCACCATTAGCTGTGCTGCCTAGGACTAATAGGAATTGCAGGCCAACACATCTAGAGACCCACATATTTCCCACTCCAAGGCTAAATTATTGTAGAGGGGGATAGTATTATAGTGACAAGCTCCTTCCCTGACCCAATTAGAATATGTGTTGAACAATCTAGAGGTGGTACAAAACTCTTGCCTTTGAGAGTGGCTTCAAAGCTATAGAACCTGTTTTGCAACATTTCCCGTCCCCCTCTTCACCTTTGCTCTCAGATGGGGAGGGGATTTGCAGGCAAGAAACCTGTGGCTGTCATTCAATTCCTCTCCTTTGACAATAGGACAGGTTGGCCAGCCATTGTGGGTGGGGGGAGGCCAATTTTTAATACGTATCTACTAGGGATGTCCAATATTTTGTGAAATCCATCCCGTGTGTGTTTTGTGGGTTGTGCAGTGTCATTCTTTCTGGCATCCGTTCAGAGATGGATTTGAACTTTTCCCCCTGTTATGTGGAAAAATATGCAAATAATTCTGAAAGTTCACAACAATTAACATAATTTATGTTAGTAGGTAACACTTAGCATCGTGCCCCCCATTCCATTTAACTTTTCACCACATATATTTCCCAACATGGCATATGTCTCAGCAGAAACCTGAATATTTTCCTGCAGGAAAATTTTGGGAAAGTATAAAATAAAAATGGAAGTCCACGGTCTCTACACGGTTTGGGGAGAACGGTTCACAGATCAGATTCCTAGAAATGCAAACTTATTTTAGTCCATCTCGAATTTCTCCAGCATCCCTGGCACCTATGCAGCTGTGCAGCTGTGAATAACCACACAATCTTTGTATTTTAAAACCTGTGTTCTTGCACAGCTGAACAGGTTTTGTAATGCATTTGCCAAATGGAAAAAGAAAATGAGCTTGATAAAGCAATAAGAACTCCCACTTCTCATGCACAACACTCATGTGCTCATACTATAAACTATATTTAGACCTGGCTGAGAGGTCACAGCTGTTTTAAATGTATACTGTTTTTATATGTTGTTTGTTTTTATGCTTTTATGGTTTTAAATTTTGTATATCGATTTTTAATGTCCAAAGTTTTTAATTTTTGTAAACCACCCAGAGAGCTTTGGCTATATTCTTTGTATAAGGCACATGTCACCCCTCAAAGAGTTCCCATTTTTCCTGCAATAACAACACTATGCATTGATGTCTGGGATTTGGTTGTGTTACAAACACAGAGTGGATACTGTGCTGTATTCATTAACATGTGTAACAGCAACTACAGGTTTTAAAAAATGTGCACAAAGTGACATAGAAATGAAAGGGGCTGCAATATACACTTTACCCAGATTTTTGTGCAGCTCTGTTTTCCTGTTTTACAATGTAATGCTAAAACACCGGATCTGTAGTAACTCAGATATAAATCTGAAGTTATATATTCAAGCCCATGGGGATGTCATTGTCTCCACTCCCTGAGTGACCATTTTTGCATCTGGCTCCACCCTCTCAGTCACTATTTTGCACTTGTTGGACTGCTGCATTCTAGTAAAAAAGGAAGGAAGGAAGGTAGATTCCACATGCCTGAATTTTGGTCACCCCCTATATAAATAATACTGAGCTAGATAGACCAATGGGCTGACTCAGTATAAAGTAACTTCCTATGTTTCTAGTTGTTGTTGTTAATGTTCCTGGGCATTGCATTTTGTCTGCCTACACATATTGATAAAAGTTTTTCCTTCACGCCCCATGTTTTAATTAGTTTTTTTTAATTAAAGCTGCTGACTAAATTATGGGGGGGGGAGAGAACAAGGTGATTTGAGCACCCTGTTATTCCAACAGAGGGAGGTTCTGTTAAAGGAAAGAGTAAATACTGAATTCAGCACAGATCTCCTGGAGTGCCTAAACACCCAAGCCGAACTCAGCAGTTTTGGATCATGTGGTGTGGTGCAGGGGGGGGAGGGAGAAAAACTTTCCTTCACCATTGCTGTATATGCACTTTTACCTTTTGGATATTTTACTGCAAGTTTGCAATTTGAAGGTATGCAAAAGCTCAATGGGATAATGTAGAACTATTATCCCACCTTATTTAGGACTTCATCTGTACAAATTGCTTTCCAAATTCTTATCACATTGGCCATATTGCCATATCCATTTGTCAAGGATAATGCTTTTAAATGAAGGTACTGGCTAGTTATTGGATGCCCCTGCCACACCAAAGGAAAAAACAGTCTTGCAATGTGGCCTAATTCAAGATACACATGGGAATCAGCATTTTCTCTCAGGTATCTCTTGTGTAGACGTGCAAATATAGTGCAGATTATTCCCAGCCATCACAACCTCCTTCTGTCCTTTGAGCAATCTGATCTCTGATCTTGGCCCTCTACTGCCACTGACCACCAGTACCCAGGTATGGTTGGGGCTGTCATGTTCTCTGACCTCAGTTCCTTCTCTGGCTCACAGGAAGATTCAAAAGGGGAGAAGGTTTCATCCAGTAACACATCGTCTGCTACTCCAGAATCATTCAGGAGGACATGGCTTTACCATTTCCTTTTCGTTTCATTTATTATATTTCTATACCGCCCCATAGCCGAAGCTCTCAGGGCGGTTCACAACAATTACAAACCATTAAAAGAGATTATACAAAGTACAAGAAACATTGATATAAAAACTCTGCAAACAGATAGTACACACAGACAACATATATCTAAAACAATCTGTTAATTGTCATGAAGACTGCTCTCTTCTGGCAGGCCTACCCGGATGAATTTTAAGATGTTTTAATGATGTATTTTTTTCTTGTTTTTAATTTTTTTAACTGTTTGTGATTCTTGTGTTTTATATTGTTGTTGTTCCCCGCCTCGATCCGAAGGGGAACAATTATATAATTATATAATTATATAATAATTATATAATTATATAATTATAATATATATATATATATATATATATAATAATAATTATATAATCAGCCAAGATGATCCAAGACCTAATTAAAGCTTATTATATGCTGCCAAATGTCAGAGAGAACAGGGCAGTTTTAACCTGGCATAACTGGGGGCCACCACTGAGAAGGCCCTCTCTTGTTGCCAACCTCTGAACCTCCCTCGGAGGAGGCACCCGGTGGAGGGCCTTGAATGCTGAGCATAACGTATGGGTTGGTTTATGCCAGGACAGATGCTCCATCAGGTATTGTGGTCCCAAGCTGTGTAAGTCTTTATAGGTCAAAACAAGCACCTTGAATTGGGCTTGGAAACATGCAGACTCCATGAAGGCACCTGTCCAATGCTATCCTCACCACCTCTACACCATAGGAGCCACTGGCTGCAGAAATGAACAATGATCCTTTAAAAAGTACACAGTTTCTCAGAGGATTTGGAGTTAATGATGGCTCAATTCGGATGACACGCTGAGCAATGGTTATTGAGTTACCTACTAACGGTGGGTGGAAAAGGTGGTGATCTACAGACAACACGCTGCAGCAGGCGCTGCAAAGAACCGGCAACCACACCGGTTGCAAATTGCCTACTCGGCTCTGACTGACAGCTCGGCCGCCATTTTCCCCGCTTACCAAACTCCGTTAGTCCTCCAGCAGGTATCCCAGAAGGCACTGCAGCCGAAAACCATGGGCACCACCATTGAAGCCGATGCAAGACACGCCTCCCAAACCCCATTGGCTGCCTCAGTCAGTGGGCGGAACTCAGCAGCCTCGGGCAAAGAAGCAGCCAGGATGAATGGCCGCACCAATGCAACAGTCGCACCCCGCTCCCAGCACTGCAATTCCAACGTTGGCACCCACGCCCCAGCCCCCAACCCCCCCCAACTCCCTCCTAGAGCATCTTCCGCACACACAGGAAAGAAGGCAAGAGTGGGGTGGCATAGAAAACTTTATTCAGCAGGGAAACCAGACATGGGCAATAAGGCACATGGGCACCACTATGCCAGGGCAGAACCTACGGAAAGGACAGTCGCCCCCGGGAAGGGAGGAAGCGGCTGGAAGGCACAGCGATGAAGAGGGGATGGCTGAGGCCACACCCCCAGGGAGCCAAGCACGAAACGTGCCAAGGGGATGAGGTGGAGAGGGGCAGCATGCCAGGGAGAGATGCCAGTCCACAGATGAAACTTCACAGCCGACGCTCACAGGGGGTGGGGGTAGCGCAGCCAGATCCAGGCACTGATGCTCTCACGCACCCAGGATGCCTCTGCACGGGCGCGACGCTCCCCAACGGGATTCTTGGGGCCCAGCAAAAGCTCGCTGTCCAGCCGTGTTGGGCGGATGAGGGGGGGTTCTCTGGTCGCCGCTTCCCCTGCCCTCGTCCTTCTGGGTGATGCAAGGGTGGAGGTGGAGGTGCAATGGGGGCCTACTTTGGATGGGGTGTTGTTCTCCCTCTTGGTGTGGGGGGGCTGCCCCTTGCTCCAGGGCGCCTGGGGTTGTTGCTTATTCTGTCTCCCCCTCCCCCCTTTGCCGTAGTGCCCTTCTGGTGCGCTTCCCTGTCCATTTGGGTAGCTGACTGGGCACCCTGCATGAGTGCTTGCAGGAGCTGGCCCCTTGTTGAGCTCCATGCCGGCTGCCTGGTGGGGGAGGCGAGCATCCTGGTTGCTATGGTGGCGATGCCGGGGATCTGTTGTGAGAGTGCTTGAGCGGCCCCCGCTTTCTGCCGCTCTTGCCGCTCCACTCTCTGATCTTCCATGCTCAACAACTCACCATTGTTCTTTCAACAACGAACCGCTCCAGACGACACGTTTGTCAATTGACAATTCACCACACAACTCGCAAGTGAGTTGTTCATCTCAGTTGTTGAATGTTGCTACTTTACCAACTGTTGGTTGCTGCTCCATTGTGTGGCTACATTCAGACGACACATATAACAACGCAACGGGTTGTTGCTTCAACAATCCACAGTTGTTAAACGTGTCATCTGAATTCAGCCGGTAAGCCCAGATCTTCATGTTACTGAGAGAATTGAGCTTCCTGAGTGAGTTCTAGGCAGCATAGATCTGTCCAGGGTCCTGAAAGACCTTGCCTTACCTTACTAGGGGTGCATACACACACATTGGATGCAGTGAGTACATTCATCAAAATGGCCATCATATTACATAACAGATATGGCCTAATGTGGCAATGGCCATGGTAGCATGAGCAAGTACAAGTAAAGTGGAGGACAGGGAGAAGAAAGAGACAGAAGTCAGGAAAATGTCTTAAATATATTTCAGGGCATGGGAAGGTATTGAGACTTGCCATAACTTAATAGTAGAGCATATGAAGTAAGTTCTAGATTCAATTTCTGGTGTTTCCACTTAGGAGAAGGAATCAGGAGCTGTGAAATATGTGTTTGTGAAACACTAGACAGCCTCTGTCCATCAAATCAGACCTTCTTCCCCAACCAGGCATGCACCAAATGTTTTAGACTACAGCTCCCATCAGCCCCTGCAAGAATGGCAAATGGTTAGGAATGCTGGAGCTGTAGTCCAGAACAATTGGAGGTGCCAGGTTGGGGAAGACTGGAATAGGCAATACTGGGTTAGATGGACATGTATTTTGGCATTTGTTACTGAGGAGTTTAGCCATGATGGCATTTTGTACACATGTAGTTTGCATTTTGTATTTGTGTTGGCATCAAGCACTGAAAGACAGCTTAGAAACATTTTAAATACAATTAAATAAATAAATTTTGTTCTGCAAACAGCTGCATGGACAAGGATCTCATGGCAGCTAGGAGTGAGTAGATCCTGGTAGTAGCATGCTAGGCTACCTGCCTTTATTGTAACTGAAGTTCACAACCTTTATGTCCTCCACTGTAAATTAATCAAAGGGATTGCTCTCCTGAAGCATGTACAGTTTGGGAAGTCCAGATTAATACAAATTATTAGCTTCCTGACCTCTCAATTGCAACCCTTGAACAAGCAACTCCACCTTTAAATTGGGCCATCTAAAGCCTTGGTAGGAAACCTATTGAAACCTGAATAACCTCCACGTCAAGATAATTCAAGCATCACGCAAGCACCCTTCATGGTACCTTTTCATTCTGAATCTTAGAAGTGTGTATGTTGTAACACTCAGCTAGGTTTAATTTAGTCAAGTAACCAGGTCTTCAAAAGAAAGTTCCTTTCATTCCCCTGCATCAAGCTATTGATCTCTTTGTTCTACTGCATCCTGAATCTGGCCAAAGCCATTGCCTCTCTGTGCTACCAAACTGACCCAGTGCACACATATCAACAGCATATTGTGGATTAATTAACCCACAATTTGCTGCAGCATGTGTCAGCCACATTCCACAGCCATTTTGAATACTCAACCTGCGATCAAGCCAATTGGAGTTTGCTACGTGACATCAAAAGCCAGACACTATAGTTTAATTGTGGATTAAACAACACATAGTTAACCTACAATTACTAGTTAGGTTAATTATGGGATGTTTAACCCACAATGAACCTATAGTGTCTGGGTTCGGATGTCATGTTGCAACCTCCGATTGGCCCGATTGGAGGCTGAATATTGAAAATAGCTGAAGAATGCACTCCACACATGCCACGGCAAACCCTATGTTAAGTAACCCATGATTTGCTGCCATTACATGCATATGGGCCATATAAATGCCCTTAGGAACAGCCACTCAGTGCATCTTTTGATCATTGGATTCAGTGTGGACAGACTCTCTCTCACACACACAGCTTCCATTCCTTTTGGCACAGCCCAATGGATGACACTGTGAACTCAAAAAAATCTGTTTGGGACACTTGAGGGCCTCATGTACTGGGTACTCATCTGCAATCCGTTGATCTTTTGTGGGCCTCTCAGAATCTCAGGGGGCAGAGCTTTGCAGTGGGAGAGAAAGCAATGTCACTGTAATTAGTTGCTTCCTTGAAGTACAGTGGTTTACTCATCTAGTGCACAAGCTAGGAGCCTAGGGCATTTTGCTGAGCTATTTCAGGGTCTCAATTCAAGGGCAACCAGAGAGAGTGAGAGGCAGGCAGGGGAAGGAGGCAAGTTCTCTTGCCTCTCTCTGTTTTTGTTATTTTGCTCAAGTAGTCAGGGATCCAAGGAAAAACTTTGGATTCCTTGGAACCTTATAGAATCATAGAATCATAGAATAGTAGAATTGGAAGGGGCCTATAAGGCCATCGAGTCCAACCCCCAGCTCGATGCAGGAATCTACGTTAAAGCATACCTGACAGATGGCTGTCCAGCTGCCTCTTGAATGCCTCTAATGTGGGAGAGCCTACCACCTCCCTAGGTAATTGGTTCCATTATCGTATTGCTCTAATAGTCAGGAAGTTTTTGCTGATGTCCAGCCAGAATCTGGCTTTCTGTTACTTGAGCCCATTATTCCTTGTCCTACACTCTGGGATGATCGAGAAGAGATCCTGGCCCTCCACTGTGTGACAACCTTTCAAGTATTTGAAGAGTGTTCTTCATTCCAAATTCTAATTCCTCAAATTTTGTGGGACTCCCAGAGTAATAGGTTAGGGGCTTGCTTATTGCCAAACAGTTATACTGCCCAGAGAGAGCTTCAGCTATGGGGTGGTATATAAATGTAATAATACCAAGGAACAGCTTATGTTGGAGTTCTTCTCTCAGTTTGCTTCTGGCTCTGCCCCCTCCCTCCAGGGATCATTTCTAATATCTCCTACCAATGTTCCCTGTAAAGAAGTCTCTCTAAGTTACAATAAATTCTACACTGGAGTCCTAATAACAGCCTAGCCAGCCATTTGGTCTCTCCCATCATTTTCTATAGTTAAACGACCTTTGGATAATTTGGTCTTCAGTTCAAATTGTCGTCCTCCATCCCATCCAAGACAGCACCAAAATTCTTGCCAAAAGCCCATATCAATGCTAGGTTTCCAAGTGATCATGACCAGTATGGACAATCTTTTATGTTATCTGAGATCTCTCTAAATCTATCCATTCTGGGCATCACATAGCTCATCCGTTGCCATCCCAAGCCCTGCCTCACCATTTCCTTAGCACCCCACACACACACTCCCTAGCTGATGAACCAGAACTCCCCACCTCTGTCTTTTCTTGCTCTATCATAACTGTTAGGATTAGTCAACAACTACAGAGCTAGAGAGTTTGTATACTAAGCAATCACTTTTTTTCTGAAAACATTTATCATTTATAATAATACTAATAATATGTTTCTACTGTCCTTGAATTACAGTGTCAGATCTATCATAGGCACACCATGCCTCTGCAAAAGATCCTAATACTTCTAAGTTCACCAGATACACATGTACTCATGGAAGTTCACATACACATGTGACTGAGGCTATTCACCTGGTATAAGGCAGTGGCTAAGGATGTGTGAACTGCGAGCCAAGAAGCCATTGATTTGAATTTCAGTTCAGCCCTGAACTCATTAGGAAGACTCAGATGTGAGCGCTGTCAAACACTCCCAAAGTGTCGAGCAAGTATTACTATTATTATTAATAATAATATTATATATTAATGGAAAAGCTGATTCACCAATAGCATGAAACAGAGACAAATGTTTCTATAAGCCCAGTTATTATTAGAGTATGGGAGAGGCAATGACTATCCGGGGAACAAAGAAACTGAATAGCTTATTCTACATTATGTTCTAGTGAGTTACTTGCACAATGTGATTTGTCACAAAAATCAATCACTATAAAGAAACAAACTTTTATGAGAAAGAAATTATATCTGGCAAAGCTATAGCTGAGTCATCCTCTCTCACACACTCTTTCTCCCCCTCCTGCTCCATGTCACGCATCCCGTTTCCTCTGGAATCCCATTCTCCTTGTTCTTATTATAGATAACGGAGTTTCCATGTAGCCTGTGTGGCGTGGAGTACATTTCACCTGCAATCCCTGAAGGACTAAGATATTCTGGTCAGGGCAATCCATTCATTCGTTGGCTTGGGTACAGTGGAAACAGGATGTTGGGCTAGATAGTTCTGATCCAGAAGGGCTGTCCTTGAGTTTTTACATTCTTAGGCCCAAATTATCTATCTATGGCGATCACTCATGTCCGAGTAAGGTCGTCTTCCAGAGTTAGAGACTTTAACAGTGAGTCCGTAGATGACTCTGGAGGTCGATCCTGGATCCGCAAAGCCTCCCACAGTGAAGATACAGGTTCCCAGATAGAAATTCTCATGAAATCATGCATAGCATAATTTGCTATTTGCAGTCCCATTCTTTACTTTTGTGCAACTATGCTCAACCCAAATTTGGATTGGGACCATGACACTTCTGGAAGGGGGAGTGTAAGCTTTCCACCTCTCCCATTTTCATCTTGAAATATGCACACATGCACATGTGTGTGTGTGTGTGTGCGCACACACACACACAGAGAGATGTGGAGGGGGTAGAAAAAAAATGTCCATTGGAACCAACGGAGACATTTTTTTTCTTTTTTTAACCACTCTGCACCTACAGAGGGTGGGATTTCAGGATGAAAATGGGAGGTGAGAAAGTTTAAATCCTCCCTCCTGGAGCATCATGGTCCTGATCCAAATCTTTTATTTACCCAAGCATATTTATTTATTTATTTATTTGTTTATTTATGTAGCTGTTTAGTACTGTTTAAAGTCTGTAGAGGTTTATCCCTCTGCTTTATTACTTATTTATTTATTTATTTCATGCTACAGAGTTGTGTTCCTCCACTCTGTTTTTAAAGCAGTCGTTATTATTCCATAGTGTTTCATTCGCTGCACTGCATTGTATTATTTTTATGGTAATTGTGATTATTTTAACTTTAGGAAGAGCCCTGTTGGATCAAACCAAAGGCCTGTCTAGTTCAGCATTCTGTTCTCAACAGATGCCTATGGGAAGCCCACAAGCATGAGATGAAAGCAATAGCACATCCCACACATGTTCCACAGAAACTGGTATTCAGAGACATACGGCCTCTATTTATCCATCATGACTAGCAGACATTGATAGTTTTATCTTCCATGAATTCGTCCTGTTCTTATGTTGTAAACTGCTCAGAGAACATCTGCTATAGGGTAGCCTATAAACAGTATATGTATGTATAAATAAATATTAGATCTTGACTGTAATGGTGCTCTCTATTGCAATTTATTACTCTGTATTTATTTCTTTATTTCTTATTGGTTACTATAGATTATTGATCATTATTCATTTTATTGGTTTTATGTAAGCCACTCAGGGAACTCTTTTGGCTAAATAATGGGGCAAAATATTTTAAATACATAACATAAAATAATCCTTCTTGGTATCTGTTGCATTTTTCCCACCCAAAGCTCCCCTGTGTCTATGGATTTTTATCAGCAAATGGGGGAAATCAGCAACATCTACACATTGGTGTCAAATGCTGGCCTTCTTTCTCACTTTCCTTTGCACTGCAGCATAAAGAAATGGAAATAGCATAAGAGAATAACCTTGTGTCCCTTTGCTCTTTAAAGATTACAGTAAGATCAGAATACTTCACTGTTATGCAGCTGCTAAATTAAGTCCATCGGTATCCAGGACATTTTGTCATAGGTCAGAGAGAGTAGGCTCAGCTTTGACAAGAGTTCAAATGCTGGGTTCCAAATTAAGAAACTTACAGCCCAGTGCTGGTGACTCCAATGTCAGTCGAGCGGTGAATCCACTTCCAGCATTCAATACTGTCAACATTACATGGAAATCACATGGCAGAATTTTGCCAATGTCCTTGGAGAATGCAAAAGGTAACCGGCAGAGAAACAACCCTACCAAGATTCTTACATTCACTCCAATATAGGCATGGAGATCTTAGAGGCTGCTTCATTTCAATTCACGTGCACAAAGGCATGTACACATAGAAATTATGTTTCCATTGAAATTAATTGAACAATCCTTGAAAGAGGAGGAGATTCATATGCTAATTTGTGCTCCTGTACTAGTAAGACATCATTGAACTGGGGCCATAGTTTTTTGCAACTATTCCCTATGATAGGAGTGGGCGGAGCTCAGGCTTGTGGGATCCATTTTGTTTTATACTAGAAGCCTGAACTCCACCAACTGAAGCCTTCTACAAAAGGCAAATACTTAAATTTAGACCAGGATTTGTTTTGAGTACCAGAACAGAGGTCAGAAAAATCCATTTGTGGTTCTCCCAAGTTTTCTTATTTCCACACTACTCCTTCCTCAGGGTGGGAGGAATAATTTCGTCACTGCTATGTTGAACAATTTGCAATCAGAAATCCTTGCAGATCTACTGCAAATATGTCAGAATAGTGATGGCAGAAAACCATGTTTAAAAAGGTGCAAGCTCAGGGTTGATTTGTCCTTTGAATTTTAAGACAGTTAGTAGGAACAATGACAAGGGTGATTGGTGGGAGATTCAGGGCAAATAAAAGGAAGTCCTTCTTCACACAGCACATAGTTAAATTATGGAATTCGCTACCACAAGATGTAGAGATGGCAACCAATTTGGATGGCTTTAAAAGGGGGTTGGATAAATTCCTGGAAGAGAAGGCTATCAATAGCTACTAGCCCTGATGGTTATGTGCTACCTCCAGTACCTGAGGCAGTAAGCCTATATGCACCAGTTGATGGAGAACATGGGTGGGAGGGTGCTGTTGCACCGTGTCCTGCTTTGTTGGTCCCTGCTCAACAGCTGGTTGGCCACTGTGTGAACAAAGTGCTGGACTAGATGGACCCTCGGTCTGATCCAGCATGGCACTTCTAATGTTCTTAAGAGTCATTCAGGGTGCAGAGCTTATGATCAGCTCTTGATGTATCAGAGGCTCTTGGTGCAAACAGGGGTCACAAGAGAGGTGTTGCCTAGTAGAGCCAAATACATTTCCCTTTTTTCCTAGGTTTCTTTTGTATTAAAAAAAAACTAGTATATTCACTGTGTTCTTTGGTAGTAAGAGTGGTGGTGATGGTTTCATTCTGTGAGAAGCCTGGCCTGATTTACTCTGCTGCTTTATAGTTCTGACAGCTTAGCCAAGGGACTATTTGTTTATTACTCAGTAAACTCTGCCAAGCCTTTCGCTTTCTGGATTCAAGCCAGATCTACACCTTGTGTCAAATGATTATGAATGTGGAATAAAAAGTAGGAAATAACACCATAAAAGTGGTGTATGGAATTTGGATTGTGCCCCAACAGTGCACTTCCATACCACTATAAAACAGTAGTTTAGATCTAGCCTAACAAAATCAACCAGAGATCTACCAATAGATCCAGATCTACCTTCTGCCCACCCCAGCCCTATGTTTATCCATAAATAGGAAAGCATGGGATTGAATCCATATTCCTTTGCAAGTGTTCCTTATATTATCCATAGAAAGGGTTCTCCGAACTGTTAGTAAAATATGATCTTTGGCTGTTACATTACTGCTATATACACTACCAACCATAGCACAGACTGTGCATTGTCTGTGATTCTCACCTACTATAAACCAGTGGCCCTCCTACATCAATTGAAATCTCTGCAAGCGTAAACTGGTGCCTAGAACGTGGGCAAATGAAGACTAAAATAAACTCAGTAGTCAAAGAATTTCAGTTTGAAAAACAAATGCCACCAAGTTAAATCAGCCATATGGCAGACAGCTCACATTTTGTGTTTAGCCCTTCTGTCTGTTTCTTTAAATGCAATCTCTATGATTTAATATATACCAGCAGTATGGCTGCAAAAGTAAAACAAGTGTACTATTTTTTCCCCATTTAAAAAGATTCTGCTTCAATAACTGTGCGTTTCCTCAGGAAGAAATTAAAGTAAACTAAATGCCATTAAAAGAAAACACACATACAGCAAATGTGAAGGCATGAAAAACAGAGCAGATAACCCTGGAAAACAACAAGTGTCATATTAAATCCTTTGACAAACATTGCTGAGATATTTTAATTCCATCCTGTGTATTCTAAGCAGTAGATTTGGTGGAGAAAGCAAGTAAGATTATCTTGGGGATAAGAGCAAAGAGCATTCAAAGGTTTCAGACTTGTTAACAAACAGTCTTTAACAATCCTACTTCCTCATTCAGCTGTAAACTCTGACCTCAGAACATTGCACAACTTACCTGTGAAGGCAAAGGAACATTTAGAATAAAACTTTAAATCAATCTTTACTGGAAGGATAGTTTTCAACAGTTTATTTTTTAATCATGTACATTGCCTTGAACTCCTTGGGAGGAAAGATTGGACATAAATGTAATATCCTGTTTTTCCTCCAAGGAGTTCAAGGCAGTGTCGCGAATGCACAGTCATTTTATCCTCACAACAACCCTGTGAGGTAGGTTAGGCTGAGAGATAATCTGGCCTAATGTCACCCATGAGTTTCATGGCTGAGGTAGATTTACCTGGGTCTCCATGATCATAGTCTAATACTATAACCACTATACCACACTGACTCTCCCAGTGTAAGCATTCATTTAATTGCTTACCTATTTAAAATTGTGTTTCCAACCATAGAAATGATGGTTTCAGCACAAGAGCATTTCACTGTCAGGGGGTTGTTGATCGGGTTGTTTCTATCCATTCCTTAGCATACACATGAGTCATTCAGGGGTTTCTAGTATAATCACTGATTTGTCACTGAACGACCCTCTACTACCAGTGCAATGTAAAATCTGATTGAGGAAACTAGCCAACTTTCTGCAGGGCCTAGGGGTTGTCCACTCTTGCCATGTAAAAATCTGGCACGTGCAATCGGGTAGAACCTGTGTGCTTTTAGTGGCAAGGACTTCAACTGGGCATGGCACCTGTGTATGCCTATGAGCATAGCACACAGGACATACTCTGCTTATCTAAAATGTAGACAGTGGAGGCTGGTGGCTCCAATTTTGCTGAGGCTGTGAACCCATTCCAGGTTTCAGTCAGAGCCAGCCAGAACTCTAAGGGTGATATCCATGGTGCTGTACCCTAGCCCCAAAATGGGTTCAACACCTTGGTTAGATCACCTATTCTTCTGGATGGTTCTGACTGAAACCAGAATTGATTCACAGCTGCACTGAAATTGGAACCACCAGTCTCCACTGGATGTAGACCTGTTGCATGTGCTTACAAGTCCCCTACCATGAGGAATTACCATCCACTCATGATATCAAGCACCCACATCGCAACATAATTCGGGCTACAACTGTGTCACAGTGTCAAGATTCCCCTCAGGGATTCTTCATCAGAGGAACAGCTGGAACCTTCGGAACCATATGTCCCCAGGGAACAGGTTGCCTCAGAGGACTCTGGCAGTACCCAAGATGGTCCTGGCCCTTCAGGGCTGATGCCTTCAGATCTGCCTTCTCAAGAGGCATAAAGCTCACCTTCTGAGGCAGAGAGGGATGCCAAGCAACCACCTAATTCCTGAGAGCATCATCACCTCAAAAGACACTCTTTCTAGGGCTCCTTGAAGAAGTGCTCATCTCCCAAAGAGGACTGCTCAAGAGGAAGGCACTCCATGGAAGCGAGTCCTGTAGCATGATGCAGCTGAGCCCTGGGTGGGGTTCTGGTAGCTCTAACTATATCAGCTCTCACTTGTAACTTGAGAGCTGTTGGAAACAACATTTGGTTTTTAGCTGTAGTCTTTGTATCCTGGTTTCTCCCTGCCCTTCCCATTGAGCTCCATATTACAGATCCCTGGATGTCCCATCTTTTTTATTGCATTTTTACTTGATTGCTCTCCTGGCTTTTGGCTATGCCTCAGACCTTGCTCTTAAAAAGAATTGGTATGTGCCTGGTAAAACTGTGCTTGACTTTTTACATGCTAAGTTGATTATTCTATTGCAGGTGTCCCTGTGTTTGCTTAGCAAAGAATCTACACTCCGTTTAGAGCAGGACACACTGTCAGAAAGCAGAAAATAGCTTATATTCAGAAGAGGTATGAGGGAAGAGAGCCAAACCACAGACTATAGTCCCAATCAGAGCAAACCAGAGTTCAGCATGACATGCACAAGCTTTTTGCCTCCCCTTTTCTCCTTCAGGGTGACCACAAGTAGAAGACTGGATGTATGTATCTGGTGACATTTTGAACTCACCAGTTTGTCATCAAACTGGGAACTGTGGTTAGTTTTAATTGTATTTTTTTTCTGAACAAGTCAAGATCAAACAACACAGCTTGATCTTGGCTAAGATGAACCATAATTTAAACCAGGGAAGGCAACTTCTGGCTGTAGGCCTAATCTTATCTGCAACAAGCTCAGCTCTTTTTTCTCATGGATCTTTGTAAATTCTTGGAAGATTCCAGTATAACAAGATCATTGTTGTTTTTAGATGGGGAACTCCTAGCACTATCTGTTAGAAGGTATCCTGCAGCAATTCTGCCTTTTTTTCCCCTTGATAGCTTTTCTGCAGGAAGGACAAATGCAGAAGTAGTGATGGGAAAACACAGAAGGGCTACAAGTGGCAGACACGCACTCCTCAAAATAAATCCATGAGACAGGCCAATGGTGTGATAAAAACCTCAAATGGTAGCACCCCATGACCTGATAGAATTTCCACCTTGGAAATTGCAAATAATGGAATTGAGGGTTGTTTACATCAGGGTTGTTTACAGCTAAAGACTTTTGGGGAGAAAATGGGACGTCGTTCTTAGCCTGTTAGCTTCATTTTAAAGCTATCATTTGAAACAAATTGTGTAATAAATAGAAAACTAAGGGTGCCATCCTATAAGGGTGTCCATAAACCTCCAACCCTGGAGGTTTATGAGTATCCAATGCAGAACAGGAGGAGTGACAGAGACAGTCTTTGCCTTTGTGCTCGTCCTGCTCTACATTCTAGCTAGATGGGCATTTTTGCCTCTCTAGATGAGGCCTCAGAAAGATGGAGGGAAAGAGGGTGCTCGTATCCCCCATTTCCATTGTCTGCTCTCTGCCCACAGGAATGTCCCCTTTCAGTCTTCTCTGAGGTCACCAGTGCAGTTCTCTCTGCATTGGTTGCCAGGGAGAGGTGGCGGGAGCTCGGACTCCTGAGTCCGAGGTTGGAGCATTGTCTCTGTATTGGATCCAGAAAACCAACACATCCGATGCCCCCCCCCCCCCTGAGTCTGTCTAGGTGCATAGGATTGCTCTCTCCGTGTGTTGTAAAATCTGGCTTACATCTGGAGAAATGTGACGTTATTTCTGCTCATGCATGGAAACTTTTCAGCTTTCCTCTTCCAGTGGTAGTAGCCCACTGTGTACCCACACATACACCCTATAAGTTAGGGTTCCTCCAGAGCAACGCCCAATATAGTGCAACAGACTGCCATCAGCATCACATCCCTGTGAGCACATGGAAGTGCATTGTGTGTGTTCTGGATTCCAGCCAATGCTTACTTCGTATAAATTTTTAATGTTACAAAACTGACAAAAATCAACTTTACTTTCAATCACACAGTGGTTATTTAAAAGTAATTACAAGCTTGCCAGTATAAACTACTGCCTGGAACACAGACCAGACGAAGACCAAAATAAATCTACTAGTCATAGATTTTTAGTTTGAAAAACTAAGGCACAGAGTTAAATCAGTCATATGGCAGGCAGCTCATATTTTGCATTCAGCCCTGCTGTCTGTTGCTCTAGATGCAATATCCATGATTTAATAGATACAGGTGGTATGCTTGCAAAAGTAAAATAAGTGTATGATACTGTTTTCCTTTTTAAAAGTTTGTTTCAATAGGTAGTCAGATTTCCTCAGGAAGAAATTCAAATAAGCTGCATGCTGTTAAAAGAAAATAACTAAAGCAAATGTGAAAGTTTTCCCTAATAATACCTGATGTATGAATTAACACTGTGAATTAAATTTAGAATGGCAGTGTATAAATATGGGATCTGTTAGATAAATGGCTACCATTTGTGAACTTTGGGAAAAGTTATTAGGGAAATAATAATTTATAAATAATTTATCCAGTGTGGATAAATATTTGCCAGTGAACAATTTATCTTCAGTCTTTTTCTTGATATATAAAATATTATAAAACCCATAAATATCATACTCCATAAACATACAAATCTCATGGGATCCTATACTCAAAACAAATTTGCAGTGGACTCATAAAAAAAATAACTACACCAGATATGTGAAAATCTAATCTTTTAGAATAGCAATAAGAGAGCCTTAGATGTTCAGCTGCCTGTTTTAAAATACTGGTTCATATAGGAAATGGAAAGAGTCCAAAGTTTTTCAAAGATTTCACGGTGTTGCTTCTCATTTAGTAAGTGCACAAATGGTGTACATTTTGCCATCAGGCTAAATCTCAAGTCTCATAAAGCCACTCATTCATAGATCTTACAACTAGAAGTCGTTTAGAGGCAACTAACATTGTTTCAAGAGTTAACAAACTGAATTCTGTAAATATCCACATAATATATAAAGAAGTTTAATTGCCAAGGCTATCCAACCAATCATCCAGTGGAGGCTGGTGGCTCTGGGTTTGGTGGGGCTGTGAATCCATTCTGGGTTTCAGTCAGAACTCAGAACTCTAAAGGAGCTATCCACGGCACTGAACCATATCCCCAAAATAGTTTAAGCACCTTGGATACCTCCTTTGGAGTTCTGGCTGGTTTTGATTAAAACAAGAATGGATTCCCATCTCCACCAAAATCAGAGCCACCAGCCTCCACTGCAGTCATATCACTGTAATATATTTCCAGAAGTAACCCATCTTCTCACCTGCTCACCACTTTTCTTGAAGTCACCCTCTTCCTTACTGCTGAATTGCTGTGGTGGTAAATACCAACAGTGCAGCATTTCAAATTGTTTTCATTTACGTTGACACAAGGCAAATATACAGGTGTAAATGCAACTTTCCAACAATCTTCAACCGTTTCAGCCTGAAGCATCTTTATGTTTGATGTGGTTGCCTAAAAATGAGGAACGAAACCTTTTAAAAATGCAGCACAACTGGTCTCAAATTAGTTCCACTGAGTTCAGTAAGACATACTCCATAGTAAGTACATTTAAGATCACCTTAATTCTAGATGGAGAATTCCTAGCGCTACTAATCACAAGACACTGAAGAGCTATTTTGCTTTTCCCTCGTTAACAGATTTTCTGTTAAAATTAATGAAGCCATGGGAAAACATGGGAGGGTCACAAATGGAAGAAAATCACACACACATACACACACACACAAACACACTTTAGTGAACAAAGTGATTGCATCCCTTGTCTGGAAGCAACCTTGGGCAAACTCTGCCCGCCTCCCACACAAATTCCAGTTGCGAATCACATGAAAAACTGTACATACAGATGCACTTCAGTTATCACCATTCACATCCCTATACATGTTTACTCTGAAAACCCACTGTGCTGTGAGCTTTACTCCCTCGCAAGTGAGATCACTGAAATCATTAGAGGATATGCTCCTGGTGGTTCCACATGGACCTAGTGCCGAATTGGAGTCCACCAGGAGAAGAGCCTTTAGCGTGGTAGCCCCTTCACTTTGGAACTCCCTGCCCTGGAGGTCAGAAAAACACTCCCTGCCCGTGGGAGGCAGGCAAGCTGTTTTCAGTGCCTCCTGAAAACAGCTCTTTTCTAGGAAGCATTCCTCAACTGACCTGCCACCGTTTTTCCTGGTATTCTGTGTTAAATTGAATAATCTTGATATGCTCCTTTAATCTTTTAATCTTTTTACTGTTTTGTTCCTATGTTCACCACTCCAGAATCTATTTTAGATGTGGAATGGTATATACATATTGCAAGTAAATAAAGTGAGTTTAAGGTAACAGCCTTTGCTTATCTTTTCTGATGGCCATGGTGTTACAGTCCTGAGGTCTAGCTAACAAATACTACACAGTAATGATGGCTGAGGAACCTGAATCCTTCTCTGCAATATACCTAAAGGTTAAGAGATTAACTCCTGATTGGCAGAGGTTCACTATCACTTTGACAGAGAATCATATTGCTGCTCCTGGCAAAGGCCTCAGCTGGTTTTACGTCAATGCCAATTAGATCTTCCAAGGAACTATTAAATGGAACAATTTACAGACAAGCCACAGGAAAGCCACTTGTGTCAAGGATGTATATATGTCAGGAATTCCTATGCTTCTTTCAATTTCCCAACACACAAAGGCCAATGTTTGCTTGTTTGCTTATATGCAAATGTATATCCCACCCTTCTAGTGTGCATATACTCACAATAATTTAATACCAGATAAAATGCAAGATAAAATAATTACATTCAATAAAAATACATTAGAAATGCAGAAGCAGAAACCATAGTTAAAATGAGACACAGAGAGAGTGAATGAATGCAAGGGCACTGAATTCAATGGGAAGAAGTAGTCAGAATTTTACCTTTTATGTCAACAGGAAAGTCCATACTGATATTACACAATTTTTCTTTAAACACATTTCCATTGAGTTCCCACCTCTGTGTACCATTGCCTGCAAATTTTGTTATAATCGGAATTTTGTTCTATTCAGAACAGTACCACAAAAAATGACAACGAGCTGAAGAAACCTTTGTTCTCAGTAAAACTCATGCTGGCGACTGAGGAAGGCATGTGGAATACACTGCAAAACTCAGTTAAGTAGACAGTTCTTCTGACTGTTAGTTCCGGGTGATGTCTAAAAAAATCTCCTCCATAAATGTAGTGCACTTACTCAGTTGGCCCTGATGAATTTCTCCATGCAGTTTTAGAGTGATTGCTCAACTTCCTCATATGTCCGTGATGACTACTGAGAAGCAAGTGCACAGAATCAGTCAAGAGTCATTCCAATTTTAGCCCAGACATGGCTGACTTTAAAAAAAAATCAAAAAAAAAAATCTTTGAAGCTACTCTAATGCAAAGACTTCTGTGATACAGCGTGAAGTCATCCAGCAAGTAGAATCATGGAAGCAGAAAGAAGAATACATTATTAGGGTGACCAGATAAAATCCAGGTCAGGGCTCATGTAACTTTAACAGTTGTAGAGAAAAGGGAATTTCAGCCAGTGTCATTTGTATGCAATTAGTTCCTGGCGAAATTCCCTCTTCATCACAACTGTTAAAGTTGCAGGGGCCCTGCCTTCTTTTGTATATGGTCACTCTAGTATAGTGCCTGCAACTTTAACTGTTATGATGAAGAGGGAATTTCACCAGGAACTAATTGCATACAAATGACACTGGCTGAAATTCCCTTTTCTCTACAAGTGTTAAAGTTACATGCGCCCTGACCTGGATTTTATCTGGTCAGCCTAACATTACTGCAGCTGTAAACATTAACAAAAATGATTGTCATCAGCAAGACCTCTTGAAGCAATGTTGACAGCATTAGAAAACATTTGCCATTCTCTGAAGGCAACTAACAGATATTGCAATCTAGAATGCATTGCCTTGGAAGTAAATCCAATTGGTTTTCAGTGGAACTTCTAGTCAACTAAGAAACAGTGACATGTTGCACCTGCCATAGGAATGCTGCTGAAAGTCTTTGTGGCCATTTCTTTCCTTCCCCACCATGGCCTTGTGGAATGTGGACTGCAAGGCTCCCGCATGTGGCAGAGCCTTCCCAGTGGTGGCAACCCAGCTGTGGAACTCCCTTCTAATAGAGATATGGCTGACCCCAACACATAAATACACATATTGAAGTCATATTTCTTTTTACAGGCTTTGGGGGGATTGGCAAGGATTTTATCTGTTTCAGAAATGGTTTTATTGGACTTTATTATGTTTGCAGTTTTAGCATTATGATTGTCTTGATGTCTATATATGTTGTACAGTTCTAGCATTTTTTATTTTTTTTATTTAAAATATTTCTTGGCCACCTTTCAGAGCAGAAGCCTCCTCAGTCTTCTGTTCGGTTAATGACCAAGAAAGAGACCTTGGGATTGTGGTGAGAAGCTCGATGAAAATGTCAGCCCAGTGCGAGACTATTGTCAAGAAGGCAAATTCCATGTTAGCATTATTTTTAAAAAAGGAATTGAGAATAAAACTGCCACTATCATATCGCCTTTATACAAATCTATGGTGAATACTGTGTTCAGTTCCGGTCACCATACCTAAAGAAATAAAATTGTAAAGCTGGAAAAAGGGCAGAAAAGGGCAACTAAAATGGTCAAGGGACTGTAGCATCTCCCCTATGAAGGCAGGTTACAACAGCTGGGATTGTTCAGCCTGGAAAAAAGGAGGCTAAGGGGAGACCTGATAAAGCTGTACAAAATTATGCATGGTGTGGAGAAGGTGAATAGGGATTCTTCCTCTCCCATAATACTAGAACCTGGGGTCATCCCATGAAGCTGATTGGTGGGCGATTCAGGACAAATAAAAGGAAGTATTTCTTCACACAGTATGTAATTAAACTGTGGAATTTGCTAGCACAAGATGTGGTGATGGCCACCAATTTGGATGGCTTTAAAAGAGGGTTGGATAAATTCCTGGAGGAAAAGGCTACTAGTCCTGATGGCTAAGTGCAACTTCCAGGATCAGAGGCAATAAGCTTATATACAGCAGTTTGTGGGAACACTGGTGGGAGGGTGTTGTTGCACCCTTGTCCTGCTTGTGGGTCCCTGGTCAACAGCTGGTTGGCCACTGTGTGAACAGAGTGCTGGACTAGATGGACCCTTGGTCTGATCCACAATGGCTCTTCTTATATTCTTATGTACTTATTTAACCCTTTCAGTGACAGATTAACACCTTGTACATTTTATCTGGTGGAACTGGAGAAATTAACGATATGAGGAGGCTGCATCACATGGTGGATGTTCCTATTGTTATTATTTATTAAATTTATATATCACCCCAGAGCCGAAGCTCTCTGGGTGGTTTACAAAAATTAAAAGATTGAACATCAAAAAGTCAATATACAAAATTTAAAACCGTAAAACATAAAACAGCAGATATTTAAAACATTTTAAACTTTTAAGCCTGGCCACAAAGTCAGTTAAAACCTCAACTTAAGCTGTTAAAATGCCTGGGAGAAAAGAAAAGATTTGACCTGGCGCCAAAAAGATAAAAGTGTTGGTGCCAGGCGGGCCTAGATGTTACAGTAGGGATGAGGAAAACTCATGAAGGGAGCCCCATTTTTATGATATTCACATTGTAGACATCATGTGCAGCTAAGCTTAGAATGACTATTAGAGATTGCCATGTGTGACCCTGAGGAAGGGCAGATTGCAAATGTGACAAATTTCTGGATTAATGTGTCACATTGGATGTTATATTTTACCCTATAACGTGTTGTTTTTAAAATCCATTTTTCTGTTGAACACTTGGTACCATAATAGTGTCTTACATTGTGCTTGTTACACTTCTCAGTAGGAATATAGCTTGGGAATTCAGAATGTCTTTTAGCCGTGTTGTAATTCTCCGAAATAGAACTTTTCATTTGAATATCCAAGCCCTGCTGATGTCTTATGATTGCATTTGCTTGTTAACAGAAACAATGTTGGTGTCTCAGATGCTGTCGTGCCAACTACCTTAATATGTCTAATCATGATCTTCACCATGCTTGTGGTCTTGAGAGAGGAATGATTTAACAGAAGGGGGTGGGTATTATGAGATATCAACTAAACCTCTGTTCAGCTAAGCAGTTCATTCAAGATTTATAATCATCTCTAGAAATTCAGAAACGGGATGGCAATGGTGGGCAAGGCAAAACAAGAGACCTGGATGGATGCTCCATGGTGAAGCTTTTACTTTCATGCATCAAATTTGCATAAGCTTCCTGTGCTTTACTGGAAGGGGCAGGGTATCACACAAATGATTCTTTGCTGCAGACCAGCCTCCTAAATGGAATTCAGAGAGTGTCGACTATTAGGCAGTATGAAAATGTAATGAATAAATGAATAAATAAAACTCCTGTCTCACGTGAGAGAAAAGAAGGATGTGCAACTGCTTCTCCGCTGCACAAAACAAATTGTGAACTTTGTATGATCCAGGCCAAGGAGTCCTGGGGGCTGTCTACACATTGTCTTTGCCCCAGGGTGGCTCTGAATCCATGCTGTGTTGATTATATGATGCAGCCATCAATTCAGAGCCACCCTAGGGCAAAGAGCCAACGATGCGGAGCAGAAAAGTCAGGGACTTATTTCAACTTTTCCTGCCCAATCGAGGTCAGCATGGCTCTTCCCCATCTGTCCTCACTCAGGCACTGCTCTGGGGGCATTCCTGGGCAGAAGGCAACCTGCCATTGGTCTCCAGAAACCACGGGAGGTGGAAGAAGGTAGCCCGGCAAGCCTAATGGCCACTGGAAAGCCCGGACTGTCTCCCTTCACCTGTATAACTTGCAATCACCTACACCAGCAAAACTGTGGGGTTTGACAGCAGAGCAGTGCCACCTCAGCACCATGAAGAAAGCCCCCTGGTTACAAGTTAAGAAAGATCTGTATCCAAGACACAGGGAATTGTGTTCAACACTTTTGGGCACTATTGAGTGTGACGGACTATTGGCTTTGCATACATTGGGTTGGATCCAGGATCTGCCAGATGGGATCTGTTTACAGAAGGCACTTTTACGCAATTTTCAGGGACACCCCCCTTACTTTGCACCACAGCTCTCTTCATTCTCTAGGATCCCCTGAAGGTTTTCAGGGGGCTGGAGGGACTACCATAGGGCAGAAGAAGTCCACATCCGTCAGCCAAGTTCCATACTCTGGATCCAACCCATTAAGATTATATTTTATTGGCGCCTAATAATCTGAATCCACTGTTCATTATTTATAGCAGCATAGCCCTATGCATTTCTGAATTCCCTAACATTTTGGATGTTCTCCCAGACTCTTGTAATAAATGACATGCACTTATATCTTTAGAACTAGGAGAACACTAATGCTACTGTTTAACGTTTATTTAGTGCCAGCAGGGGCTAGGTACTGTACAATCCCTTCTGTTTAATTGACTGCTTTCCTGTTGTGTTTCTTCTATCTGCACATCTCATTAACATCTGAGGTGCAGACACATGCATCTTCCCTGCAGAGAGGAACATATGGTGTAACTACATCTCCCATGAGAGAGATGCATGAATTCCCATTTGGGCATTAATGACTTGCTCATGCTTCCTGTATTTCCATATGTCGCTATGTCCAAGGTCATTCCTAGATACATTGTTAATTTAATCTTCAAATTTGTTTCTACTTACCTAGTTCAAGAATCCCAGAGCCCAGCTACTTTACGATCCCATCTCAATGTTTCCCTTGTCCCCTTTCTGCCATTCTCTCTTAGATGTATTAGAGGAGTCATAACTGTGCAAAATCATACCTTACGGGTGGGATTAAACTCAAGCTTGCACTTCCAGGAAGAATAAATACATATGAATATGAAACACAGAGATTAATACCACAATAGCAGGGGGAAGGAGAGAAGGAGAGAGAAATGGAAGTATGTAGTATAGTGATTTAACAAACACAGGGTGACCAAATGTCAGGATTTCCCCATATTTGTCCTGGGTGTCAGGAGGAATTTTCTATAATTTTCTATAATGTCCTGGAAAAAAACACTTTTTCCTTTAAGACTTCCATTAGCATAGTGGGAAAGAATGACACGCTTTCTGGAGGTGCGTCATTTTCTTCCCACGGCTTCGATCAGGGCCTTAAAGGGGAAAGTATGTCATTCCTGGACATTATAGAAAAGGCCCCAATTGAAGCAGTGGAGGGTGGGAATGACACGCTTTCCCCTCTTCCACTCCAATTGGGGCCTTTAAGGTGGTGGGGGGAATGACGCACTTTCCAGAGGCCCTGGAAAGCCACTTTCCCGTGGGGAACAGGGTGTCCTCTTTTTTGGTTTCCCAAATATGGTCACCCTAAACATTTATTTTCCACAGGAAACCCCAGAAACCCCAGTATTTTTGTGATGGGAGGGAATTTCAAATGAAGAATTTCACATTTCCTCATCAACTTACAAGTCCCAGAATTCTCTGGAGAAACCCCTAACAATTTCACTGACCTAGAAGCAGCCATTCCATCAGGCTGCAACAGAGGGAGAGCAGGGACTCATTGCCATTCCATCAGCTCTACTGAGAGACAAGCTGATTTTGGGTCCTCCTCCTCCTTTTCCATCCCTGATGGTTGTTATAAGAATTTTGTAACTTGGTGCCTGTTTTTCCCCCCTCTTCCTTCCCCATCCCTTTTTCCTTGTAAGCCTCATGGCAGGAACTGTCTTGCTTTTTTTACCGATCTGTAAGCAACTCTATGAGCCTTTGCCCACAGTAATAATAATAATAATAATAATAATAATAATAATAATAATAATAATAATAATAACATTTGTAGTATAGATGAACCCAGAAAAGTTATTGACATTTCCAAATCAACCTGTGAGAGCTCTTCTGGGATTTTTGTACTAACCATCATTGTAAGTTGAGGCTCAATCTAAATTCATTCTCACTTTATCCCAAAGGCATCAAAACTGTTCAGGGAATCAATATATGGCACACACAAAAAGGAGCACTATTTTCAAAGGGGCACAATGCCATAGGATAACTTGCAATTTGAGAACAAGACATGGCTGAGATGTGCCTAATGGATGTCATTCTCCAGCTCTAGGCAAAAAATTTTCAGCACATCCTCCACATCTGACAGGTGTTGCTTGTACCCTTCTTATCCCCGGAATGTCATCATCACATGATAAAACTCACATGTATTTTAATTTGGGCAACAGCTGCAAGAGCAACTTGAAAATTTGATAAAGAGGTAATTCAAACAGGAAATTAAGAATTGGGAGCAGGTGGGGAGATCAGTCTAATCTTGCAGCTAGACATTTCATATTGATTTTCAGGATTTAACAAGTTATGATAGCATGTAGAAGAGGACGGCATCAGGTGGAAAATGTAAAAGATAAGAGCCAAATGCGAGTGGGAAAATAAATGACTGTTCTGCATTGAAGATGCCTGTCCGTCAAAGGTGAGAAACAAAACAGTTGCCGAGAAAATAGGGCAATTCCTTCTGTGTCGGCTTCTCTATAATTCCAAGATTAAACTAATGCTTTCATAAAATGGTGCATTTGAGAAGTAGACTCTTGCCTCTGAAGGGTCACGCCACAATTAGTTAGTTTTTTTAAGCGCTACAAGATTCTTGTTGCTTTGTCACTTTGGCCAGATCTACACCAAACAGGATGTAGCACTATGAAAGTAGTATGAAAGCAGTATACTGAGGCAGGGTCTACACTATTGCTTTATAGCAGTATTGAAGGGCACTGACAACTGTTGGGGCCCATTGACACATACCATATACCACTTTCATACCACTTTCCTAGTGTTATATCCTGCTTGGTGTAGATGTGTCAATGGGCCCCAACAGTTGTCAGTGCAAAGCATTAGTGTAGATCCTGCCTTTGTCCTACTATCAATGACAGCTAGAAACATGGCACTTTAAGAAAAATTCTAACTGTAGGATGAGACGATTCGACCAAGTCTGAACTTTCCTTACTTCTCTGCTGGAACAGGAGGGGGGGGGGGGGGGAGATCCAAGTGGAATCTTATCAGTATGCACTGACTTGGTGAATCTATACAGGGGAATGCCTTATCAGGAGCAGCAGGAGTCTGGCAAGATTTCTGTAGGTAAACAGGCATGGGTATGCAACGAAAATGAGAAAGGACCTAATAAAGGGTTAGCCCAGCCCCCAATGTGCTGTGTTCCTGATCCATAAGAGACAAGCGACGCTACATAAAATGTAAAGAGGTCCTTAGCAAGCAATGCAAAAAGCAGACAGAAGTTAGCTTAGGGCTTTGCAACTGTTTGAGTCCATTACTATTGGTCCTTCCAGCTGGAGAGTTCCTAGAGCTACCGATCAAAAGTCATTGTGGAATTATTCTGTCTTTTCTTCCCTAAGAGTTTTTTTTTTCCTGGTCAAAAAAGAGACAGAAGAAGCAATAGGAAAACACAGGAGGGTTCAAATCAAAGATGATGACATCTGGACATACATACATACATACATACTCATATACATGCGCACACACCCCTGTAAAATTCCATGCGTGAGGTAGGGTTATTTCAGGATTAAAACCTCATCTAGAAGTTCCCTGTGAAAAACAAGGAGAACAATTATTTGTAGCATTTCATCAGCCTTCGTAAGCCACCACCAGATGGCACTGTAGCAGTCTGTAAAAGTGTTGGTTAGGGTTGGCATCAAAATCTTGAAAGATAGGCCCAGGATAGGGAAAACTGACAACACGGCTTATCAGTGTTTGATAATGCATTCTACAGGCATAGTTGACATGCGTCACCACCCAGGACTCAGACTTGGAAACATCTGCATCTGAAAAAAGTGTCCCAGGACTTCAAGGGTCCTGACAGTGGGGGAGAACTTCTCTTTAGATCATCTCAGGAAGCACCACTGAGGCACTGTCTCTTGCAGGTATTTCCACAGAAACAGAGGCACAATAACATCATTCCTCTATGCCCTGCTCCCAATAAATATTTCCTTGCCAACATCCACAGGTTCTTACCTTAACCTTAGTCTTGCCTTAAGCTTCCACAGGGTGCTCTCACATATTCTGATGCTGGGCTACCACTGTGTGTCCCTTTCTATCACTTGTGAAGTTATGCAGACCACCTATGGCCAGGACTACAGGTACCCTCCAATGGTCAAGGCTACAAGTACTCCTTGGTCTCCCACCACCAGTGGGCTTTAGTCATGAACAGGAGAGGACATGTATACATGCATATGTATATACACGAAGTTTGGAGGCTGATGGGCATCCCTACAGGATTGTGCCCTAAGCCTGGAGGCAAGTGCTGTGCCCCTGGAATTGTTCACCACTAGGTGAAATTAGGCAAGTGTAACCATTTTGTTATATAGGCATGCAAACCTAGTGAGGTTTTGTTATTTTAGAATGGTAATGCATCCTTTAATCTTGAAGCTTTTTAGAAATTGCCATTTATCTTGTCTGAAACCTGTAGTCCCCTATTAAGACTTTATTGAAACAAGTCTTGACACGAATTCTGGTCCGTGCCCACCTTGATCTACAACATAGCATGTGGGTTCACTTCTTTTGCTTGACTAATGCCATTCACTGCTTCCCTAGACTTTTTTGCCATGAATTCTGGAATTAATTTCTCCATTAGGACATTGCAATATTGCTCCATTTAACACAGGTTCTTTAAGTCTAAAGCTTTTTTGGGGAGAAGCATCGTTTTGTATTTGCCCAGTTTGTGTCACATTTGTTCAGAAAGCTTACTGACAAATCAAGTAAACAAATTAAATGGGTATTTTCATGGCTCAAAGAGCAATTCTTGCTAGCATTTGGACTGATGCCAGGAAAGAAAGAAAAAAAATGTGCCAGACTATTATATAGACAAACAAATTTAAGCTTAATCCAGACAAGAGAGATGTGCTTTTGGTCAGTTGAAAGGCAGACCAAGAAATAGGGATTCAGCCTCTACTGGGTGGGATTACACTCCCCCTGAAGACACATTTTGGGTGTACTCCTGGACTCTGTCTTAAAGCTGGATGCCCAGGTTTCAGGACTCTGTTTGCGCAGCTGAGGCTAGTGTGCCAACTGTGCCTATTCCTAGAGATGTCTGATCTGGCCATGATCATACATGCTCTAGTTACATCCTGTTTGGATTATTATAACTAGGCTGACCAGGTGGCTCGGGATTTCCCGGTCCTAACCGGGAATCCAGAGGCCAACCGGGCCAACCGGGCCAACCGGGGGAAAACCGGGTGGCGGGGGGTCACGCGGCGGTGGCAGCGAGACCCGGAGGCGGTGGAGGAGCTCGGGAAGCGGACGCCCCTGCAGGTAAGCACAAAGGGGGGCTCTTACCTGCTGGGGCGGCCGCTTCCCGGGCTCCTCCGCCGCCTTTGCCGCCGCTGCCGGGCTCGTAAGGCCAGAGGCCGCGCGGAACAGGCAGGAGAGGGCCGGCCCTCTCCCGCCTCTTCCGCGCAGCCTCTGGCCTCCTTGGGGCTCAATCGCGATGGCGATGAGCCCTGAGGAGCCCAGATGCCCACGCCCGCCTCTTCCGCGCGGGCGTCCGGGCTCCTCGAGGCTCGTCGCCATTGCGACGAGCCCCAGAAAGGCCAGAGGCCGCGCGGAAGAGACGGGAGAGGGCCGGTTACGTCACTTCCGGATCCGGCCCTCTCCCGCCTCTTCCGCGCGGGCGGCGACGGAGGACCCCGCGCGGCCGCGCGGGCGACGGAGGAACCCAGCGGTAGGTCCAGGCTGGTTTTTTTTTGGGGGGGTGGCTTGGTGGGGGGGTTGTTTTGGGTGGGGGGGCGGGGGGGACCGGGATTTTGACTTTTAAAATCTGGTCAGCCTAATTATAACATGCTGTACATGGGGCTGCCTTTGAAAACTATTCAGAAACTTCAGCTGGTCCAGAATGCTGTGGCCAGACTGTTGACCAGGGCTAGTTACAAGGAGTACATGTTTCTCTTGTTACAGCAGCTTCACTGGCTGCCAGTCTGTTTCCTGGCAGAATTCAAATTGTTGGTTATGACCTATAAAGCCCTAAATGACTTGGGACCAGGCTTCCTGAAAGACCACCCTCCCATATGAGCCTGCCTGGTCCTTAAAATCTTCAGGAAGTAGCTGTCACCTCTGTGGTAAATAAGCTTTACCCAATTGCACAATTTCATAGCAACAGAGGCCTAGAGGGGTTTGAATTCACTGCCCCAATATACACCAGTTGCTGGGGAACATGGGTGGGAGGGTGCTGTTGCACCATGTCTTGCCTATGGGTCTCTGGTCAACAGCTGGTTGGCCACTGTGTGAATAGAATGCTGGACTAAATTGATCCTTCATCTGATCCAGCAAGGCTCTTCTTATGTTCTAATCAGTCACTAGGTGGCAGCAGTGGTACATTTAGGCTAGGGATGTGTATCGTATCGTTAAAATGGCCGATAACAATACAATATGGTCTTTATTGGACATCTGATTAACGATATGATAGAAAATCTTACGATAATTATCGGAGATGATAAAAATCCTACGATAATTATCGGATTTTTGTCGTATTATCGGAAGGCTCTTTTTCATTTGGGGTCATGGACGGAGCTAGAAGATTGGGTGTGTTTGCTGAGACTGACAGATTCAGTGACCAGTCGTGCAGCAAGGATTCCAGCAGGCTCCAAACACAATGCTGGAGGAGGGCTAAGGATATCCCCGCATAAAACACCCACACTTGGTGTTGCAGCTCTGTTGGGAGTTAGGCATTGAGGAAGAAGGGTGGATTTTGTTGGAGTTCTGTCCTGGGTCTTATAGTTAGTTAGTTACTTAGTTACTGCTGGATTCATTTTGGTGGTGAATTGTTGGAGATTCATTGTAGTTTTGCATCTTTCTGTTCCATTCTGTGTCTCAGGTTCGTTTGGCTGTTAGTTGCTCGTTTGTTTGAGTTATAATTTTTATATGTTTTCTGCTTGGTTTGATTGAAGGGTTAGGTTACCGTGAGTGGAGGTACTGTGACTGAGTGAGTGTGTTGTTGTCCCCTTCCCTGTTTAACTTTAAATATATATATATATATATATATATATATATAAAAAAAATATTTCTCCGTGTGTGTGTGTGTGTGTGTTTGCTTGATTGACTGTGAGTGTGCTGGTGTGTCCTGTAACCTGCTACACAGGATAACACTACACAAACTGTTTGCAAAGGATTGTTATTAATAATTTCATTTTCAATCACTTTGTAGCAGTATGAAACACGGCTCTAAGGTGCACCTTGGGCGAGGTAGCTCTGGTTCTAGGAGAGATGCTGTTGCTGGGGGCAATTCTGAGGTGGCTGTCTCTCCCCCAGTGAAATCAAGTGCATGTCTTCCTTGGCACTTCCTCCTGCAAGAATTTCTTAGGCTACCCCTCTGGAATCGAACCCAGATTCCCTGTTAATAATAGGGATGTTGTGGAACCAGGCAACTCATTGACTTCACCTAATTCTGATGTAGCAGCATTGGTGAGGGACTTCAGCAGCATCCCCCACACCTTGCCTTTATTTTTTTTTGCCACTGCTCCATCCAATGTTTCCAATCTGGACTGCTTTAGTGAGGGACTGCCAAGCAAAGCATCCCTCACACACATTTTATTTCTTTTTTAAAGACACTGCTCCATCCAATGTACCCAGTGTGGACTACTTTAGTGAGGGACTGCAGTCAGTGTATGCCTGGCATTCCAGTGACAGCGCCTTGACAGATTCCTGTATTATTATTTTTCGTCACTACGTCCCCTGGGTCTGCTCTTCAAACGCCTCGTGGACTCTGTTTGTGAGGGACTGCAGAAGCATCCCTCACGCATTTCCTTTTTTTTTTAGACACTGCTCCATCCAATGTGCCCACCTCTACCCAGAACGTGACTTCTCCCTCTGCTCCATCCAATGTGCCCACCTCTACCCAGAACATGACTTTTATTTCCCTCTGCTCCAGCCAATGTGCCCACCTCTACCCAGAACGTGACTTCTCCCTCTGCTCCATCCAATGTGCCCACCTCTACCCAGAACGTGACTATGCCCTGTGCTCCATCCAATGTGCCCACCTCTACCCAGAACATGACTTTTATTTCCCTCTGCTCCAGCCAATGTGCCCACCTCTACCCAGAACGTGACTTCTCCCTCTGCTCCATCCAATGTGCCCACCTCTACCCAGAACATGACTTTTATTTCCCTCTGCTCCAGCCAATGTGCCCACCTCTGCCCAGAACGTGACTTCTCCCTCTGCTCCATCCAATGTGCCCACCTCTACCCAGAACGTGACTATGCCCTGTGCTCCATCCAATGTGCCCACCTCTACCCAGAACATGACTTTTATTTCCCTCTGCTCCAGCCAATGTGCCCACCTCTACCCAGAATGTGACTTTTTTATTTCCTTCTGCTCCAGTCAATGTACGCAGCTCTGGCATGAAGAACTGCCAACTTGCCTGCACAGGGATGGCGGGCAGACTGGGTCATTTTTGAAGCACGATGAGGTCAAGGCGGTGTGTGAGGGTTGTTTTGATGGGATTTCAGTGCTATGCATGTTTAGACAGAAAAATGTCCTATAATTCCTGACATTCCCCAGCCAGCTGGTTGGGGAATGCTGGGTGTTGCAGGACATTTTTCTGCATAAACATGCATAGCATTGCGCCCCTAGGTTTATATCCACCAGCAGAGGCCACAGAGGGGAAGAAAGTATGCAGAATTCCTGTAGCAGGAATGGAAGAGCCAACCCCATACCACAGCCAGTATATATAAAACCATTTGGCTGTACCATTAAAAGAGACAAATCCTCCCTAGAACTAACAGACGGCAAGAGAAAAAAATATATTTATCAAATAAATTAATACAATAATTGCACAGAATCCAAGGAGGCACCATATCCTGTAATCCCACCCACCCCTCATGTTAAACCTGCACTCTCACCACAGGATAATGGAGAAAAGGGGGAGGTGTCCTGCCACTACCCTCACACCAAACACAGCAAATCACCAGAGGCTCTTGGTAGTTATGACTTTATAGCTGAGCTTGGAGCATATTCACAAGACACCAATGACATATTTCCTCCAGGTTGGAGTTCCCCAATATTAGCTCCCATAGGTCCAACACAGGGCAAAATCTAAGAAACATCATAAGGCATCTCATATTTTTCCAAGGAGGAATGGTGAGTACTGGAATGCCCTTGCAGTAGAACCATTCCTGACAAAAGATTACCACCAGCATGACTATCACACCTGTGTATTGATCACACAATTATAAATGGTGTCCTACCTAGAGCTTCTGCTATTGGGCAGTATAGACATGCAGTAAATAAATAAATAAATAAATAAACGTTTCATCTGACATGGCAGGAGTGATTTGCCTTGTATTTTTAGATCAGGATACATCTCTGATTATCATTATATATAGCCCACTCTTCCTTAAGCGTAAGGCAGCATACTATTTCCCATCATGATCTCACACCACGAAAACAACCCTGTAATGCAGACTAGGAGCTTCTCTACACACAGGAAAAATCCCGCACCCTTCCTGGGCTTTGGTCTTCTGCAGTCTTCCCAACATGACAACGTGGTGCTTTACACACGACCATGTGATTTTGGATTGAAAACTTCCCTTCTCGGAAAGCTTCCATTGAGCTTAACAAAACAGTGCCATCTAGGAATGGAATTGCAGTGCAATGCTGAGTTTACACAATGGGAGATCCCACAATTTCCCAGATAACACCACAGTATCTCTGTTTTTTCTTAACACAAGATTTCCAGGGATAGTGTGGGAGATATCCTGGACATTGACAACATCGTATAATGGACCCGCAAACTTCCGGGATTGGCAAATAACAAGCATGCAATATATCGCTCAGTTAAAGAAGCTCTAGGATGGGAGAAAGTACTCATTCTCAGGCATTCAATTTTTAAATTTAATGAGCATGGGAGGAGTAGAATGCTATCTCTACCCTCCTTCCATCCCCATCCTCATCACCCTCCACATATTGACCTGGGTGCCAAGTTACCGATTCAAGCCTTGCCGTGGTTTCTCATATCATCCACACAAACAACAGGGTGCTAACCTTAACCAAAATCCTCAAAACAAACCAAAAAAGAAAGTTAAGGGGAAAATATATAATGAATTTTAATACTTAATAAAATAATATATTTATCACCAAAGAAAACTAATAGAAATACATATGTATAGTAACAAAGTAAAAACAAGGCTCTTATGATTCTGGCCAAACGCGTTTCGACAATAATGTCTTCTTCAGTGGCCCAATCACTGAAAATAAACAACAAAGATAATAAGACATTTAGTAGTGCCCCAGATGGAGGAATTTTTTTGTCTTTTCAATATATAAGGTTTTTTTAAAAATAAACCCACCTAAATGGTTTGAGTAACAGGCAAAGGTTTTTTCCAGCGGGGCTGATTTATATATATCCCCAATAATGGGATTGTGTCACTCCCCACATTTGGTGTATATGATGCACCCTGGAAGAAATATATACAAAAAATAATAATTAAATGCCCAATTAAACTTTAACTCCACAGGGATGTACATCCAATTCCACCAAAAATAAAACAAAAGATACTCACAAATGAAATTCACAGGCTTTGCTGTTTGCAAATGGTATGCTACTGGCTGTTAAGGGTTTATCTGGGCAGTAGCATACCATTTGCAAACAGCAAAGCCTGTGAATTTCATTTGTGAGTATCTTTTGTCTTATTTTTGGTGGAATTGGATGTACATCCCTGTGGAGTTAAAGTTTAATTGGGCATTTAATTATTATTTTTTGTATATATTTCTTCCAGGGTGCATCATATACACCAAATGTGGGGAGTGACACAATCCCATTATTGGGGATATATATAAATCAGCCCCGCTGGAAAAAACCTTTGCCTGTTACTCAAACCATTTAGGTGGGTTTATTTTTAAAAAAACCTTATATATTGAAAAGACAAAAAAATTCCTCCATCTGGGGCACTACTAAATGTCTTATTATCTTTGTTGTTTATTTTCAGTGATTGGGCCACTGAAGAAGACATTATTGTCGAAACGCGTTTGGCCAGAATCATAAGAGCCTTGTTTTTACTTTGTTACTATACATATGTATTTCTATTAGTTTTCTTTGGTGATAAATATATTATTTTATTAAGTAGTAAAATTCATTATATATTTTCCCCTTAACTTTCTTCTCATATCATCCCACAACCCTACAACAGGCCATATGTTCAGGTGGTTTCTTTACCACCCCAGCAAACCATCCTCTCCAGGTTTGGATAATATGATAAATCATGCCAGTAAGGTTAGTTTCGTAATTTGGGCCTGCCTGCCACCAAGATGACTAACAAGCCACTGTGACTTATTAGCCACCCTCATGTCATATGAACCGGCCCATTGAGGGTGAACATCTGCAACAGGGAGCCTTTTCTCTTCATGTATGCTCCCTGTGCGATGTGGAGCCTTGGAAAATCAAAGTCCTACATCAAGTGTGGATACAAAAGGCTCCCCACTGAAGATGTTCACCATCGGCTCATAGAGGGCAATGAGGATGGTGACAGAGGGGATAGGGCTAGCATTCCCATCCTTGCTCTTCCCCTTCAGATGTTAGTTAACAGTAGAATGCCTCATTAGGGCTAGTGACTTGCATAAGCCCATGCAATGAATTTCATAGCTGTCTTCTTCCAAACTGTACAGTTTAACCAAGAGATCAGTGATGGGTATCATGATACTTCACTGACCGTACACAGCTTCCACCGCAGCCGTGCCACCAAAATTTGCAGTGGCAAAAACATTGGCAGTTTGCCACCAAATTTCAGTGGCAAACTGCTACAGAAGGCTAAAACAAATTTAGCCTGAAAACAACTGTGTTTTGTGTTTTTTGCCTTCACCAAATTTGCCAGAGCTACAGTGGCAAGAGTGAAGCCTCTGGGGTCAAAAGGAAGGGGGCAAAAATGGCCACTGGACCCCCCCCTCCCAGTTGCCCACCCCTGCACTACATTATCCCGATTCTCCTGAGCATGGAGTTACAAATCTAGGGTATGAAATTTTCATTCTCCTGCACTGCATGGAAATTTAATAGACCCATATATTTATTTATTTATTTATTTATTTATTTATTTATTTAAAATCCACATGAATGCCCTAAGCCACATTTTCAGTGAGGAACAGCTTTCAAATACAGACGCTATTCAATTTACCCAGAAATATATCAATTTAACAAGATCCAAAACACGAAGCATTGCAGCAATCATAAACCTCTAAGGTCTCAAAACAAATCCCTGGATAGTTGTTTTTTTTAATATCCTAAGAAGTTAGAGCCAATATGAAGTTTGAAGAATTTGGCAATAATATGACATTACTTTGTATTAGGCTTTGTGCCTATACTACCTGAATAACAAATACACCATCTTGCCGTACATACTGAAAGTCAGAACTGAGCGCCACTTACTAAAGCTGTTACCACAATACACCATGTGGTTAGCTATTCCGGCCACTTCAAAACTATTGCAGAACTTGAGGCTTGCCTTCTGAAGTCATAAAAACAAAGAAGTCAAATAAAAATAAGGCTGAAAGGCTACCATTTCTAAAACACATGATTTTCAAACCAGGATCATTACTTCAGGAGAACCAACATAACGTATTGAACGTTCGAAGTTACAACAAAATGATAGCGTTGACCAATGTGGCACAGATTAGCACAGAATAATTGGGTAACAAAATAGGAACCATTTTGCTACTCTTGGAATAACAATCTGATGGAAGTTCTGCAGTGATCCGTTGATGTTTTTTAAATTATCGATCATATGGAATGTTTTCATTCCCTGAATTTCTACCTTCTTTTTGATTATCTTATTGGCAATGTTTTCAACAAATCTCTCTTTAAAAGCATTTCAACGTTTGTAGTTAAATGTATATTATCTTTGGAAAATCTTGTTTTATTGTTTTACAAAAAGTTTGATGCTATGGGCGGGAGAGGGGGGAAGCTGCAGTTGATCAGAGGCAAAAAAGACTAGCCAAACCTACACCAAAAAGGATGTGACACTTTGAAAACGGTTTGAAAACTGTATATGGAATGTGTCCTGGGCGCAAACAGTTGTTACTACTGTTATGAACTGTTTTAAAACAGTAGTGTAGATCCTGCCAGTGTTGCAATGGACATCAGTCATTAAAGTTAAATCCCTACTTTATCAGATGCCTTTTAGGAAATCCTTCTCACTCAGTCTCCTTTTCCATTTGTGACATGGGAGTCTAAATAGTATGACAATTATGAGGCCAAAAATCATGAGGCCAAAATGCTTGAAAATCTCTGGAAATGAGCCTATGTAACTTTGAGCCTATCTACACTACTGCTTTAAAACAGTTTAAAACAGTTTAAAACAGTTTATAACAGTAGTGACAACTGTTGGGGCCCAGGATACACTCCATATACAGTTTTCAAAACGTTTTCAAAGTGTTGTTTCCGTTCTGACAGATCAGATTGACAGTTCGCCATGTGCATTCATTCTGATCTGTCAGAACGGAAACAATCTTTAATAAATTCATATAAAATTGAGGGTTGGAGGGATCGATCTCAAATTTGGCACATATGCATAGCAACATGTGCTACACATATGTGCCAAATTTGAGATCGATCCCTCCAACTCTCGATTTTATATGAATTTATTAAAGATCGTTTCCGTTCTGACAGATTAGAATGACAGCTCGCCAGACCAGTCAGAACGGAAACAATCTTTTAAAAATTCATATAAAATCAAGGGTTGGAGGGATCGATCTCAAATTTCATACACATACTTAGGCATACCCCTGAAGCACTGTGACCAAGTTTCAAGCCTCTCACTTTTAAAATACAGAAGTTATATGTATATTTATATGGCAGTCCAATAAAACGATAAAATCGCCCGAAAATTATCATCTCCAATGATTATCATAGGTTTTTCTATCGTATCATTATCATAACTCATGTGCACAATAAAAAGCATATCGTATCGTTATCGTAAATTCTAACGATACAATACACATCCCTAGTTTCCAGGACAAAAGACTCAGTGTATATTCACTGCTAGCTCAGAAAGCTACTGAAGCATTTCACAGCTCTTCTGCCTGGAAGCAGAAATTGAGAGCAGCCATGCAGGTGCCCCCTTCTGTGGGGCCCAAGCAGTAATCGGTGGGTGTGGTTGTTTAACTAGAGGACAACAATGGCAGTGCAGCCAAAGCTGGGAAATATCGTGTTCACCAGGTCTTGCTCTGGGAAACCAGCCAGCAGAGTGGTTATCAGTCCGTTCTGGGAAGGCAGCCAGCAGAATTGTTTGGAGTTGTTTTATCAAAGAGATTTAACTCTTGCAAAGACTGAAGAGCTGGGTCTCAGGAAGGTTTCACAGTTTCCAGTATCCACAGACCAGTTCAAAAGCCAAGGGGAAAATCCAGAGTCCAAGAGCCAATTCCAAAGTCCAGGGTCAGAGAAAGTTCACAAGCCAAATCCAAATCCGTAGTCAAAAGCCAATAGCCAAAGCAGGAGTCCACAAGCTAGGATCAGGAAGAGAAGCTAGGCAGCTTTCATGTTGGTTGTTCCTAGCAGAGAAACGTCTTACACTCTGAGGCTTTTTAAGCAGCTTTCTCAGCCTGGCCTCACCCCATCCCCAGCTGTGCCTTATTATTCTGCTTTAGCTATTTAAGCTCAGCGTCCACCGTGCCACGTTTCTGCAGTCGCAGACTTCTTCTCGCCGGCCGGACCTGCTCTGCTCGCTTTAGACGCCTCCGTTGCCGAGGACTTGGTGGCTGCCATTCTTCGCCTTCAGAAACTTCTTCCGGGGAGACAGGAGGTGGAGGAGGATAACTTTCCTGGGACTTCTCTGCCTCTTCTGCCTCACGGCCCCTCTCCTCCTCCGACGCTGCCTCCGATAGACTCTGAGGCCAAGAATCTGCAGCCCCGGGTGAGTCAGCTTCATCCTCTGATGAAGATTCCTCAGGAGGGGCCACGACAGGAAATCCAAGACAACAAGGAGGATAAAAAAGGATTTGAAAAGACTGGAAGGAGCTTTTTAACAGTGAGAAGCAGCAGGCTCAGGGTCCCACATTATATGGCTTCTATGGAACAGGCCACAAACTCTACATTCTTCTGACGCCATCTTTTCAAAAGAGACAGCAGGGGCAGGATCCCCTTTTTGGGAGAAAATGGCCATCATTCTGTTTGTTGATTTAGATCACCAGAACTATTCATTTACAAGTATAGCCTTCTGACTTTTTCAGCATGGTTTCCTTGAAGAACTGTCACCAAACATGTGCGCTTAATTTTGGATTACTCAACCCACCATTTGTTAGTATTAGCAATTTGTTAGTATTAGCAAGATACCTTTGTTATGTCCCTTCGGTTTCTGTGGCTGGGCGCTAAGAATTATAAGAAAGAATTGTGTGCATTGCTTTCCCTCAGAATAGTAGTGGTTTTGCTGGGAATCTGGCACAAGAATGCTCATTAGCTCTTATTAACTAATGTTGTTATACCCGACAGCTTATTCACACAACCCATTTGGGGCCTTGTTTTTAAAATGGAGTTGAGTTTTTCTCACCAATTCTGTTTCAACATGTGTAGAGGGAAATTATTGTCAGAGAGAGCTCAATGACAGTTTGGGCTTATGGAGAACCAGTCAGATGAATATTTTATCAAGTGCCAATTCAGTCCTGGATTGGGATCCATGATCCAACAGCACAAGTTTAAGACAAGGATACACACACACACCACCCCAATGGAGAGATGTGAACAGTGGGGTCTGAGAAGGATCAGTATTAGGACCAATGCTTTTCAACTTATGCATAAATGACCTGGAATTAGGAGAGAGCAGCAAAGTAGCCAAGTTTGCCGATGACACCAAATTATTTAGCGTAGTTACAAAGAAAAGGGATTGCAAGGATCTCTCCAAACTGGAAGAACGGGCATCAAAATGGTAAACGTGGTTCAATGTAAGCAAGGGTGAAGTGATGCACACTGGGGCAAAAAATGTCAACTGCAAGTACAAAGTGATGGAATCTGAGCCAGCAGTGACTGACCAAGAAAGAGATCTTGGGGTTGTGGTGTACAGCTTGAGAAAGAGGAGTAAAAGATGCCACTGCCTACTTGCTCACTGGCTCTTTGCCGGTCAAGCCAGCAAGTATGAGCAATAATGAGAAAAAAAGATGCGCAATGATAGAAGCTGGTGACAATGGCAATGAGAAGATTGACTCATTGAAGGAGGGGCCCATTGATGGTGTCTTGCCCAGGGGGGCTCAAAAACCTGGAACCAGCACTGACCACACATGAATGTTAATATTCAACAAGGAAGAGGGTCTTCTCAGTGGTGCCCCCCAATTATAGAATGATCTCCCCGATGAGCCCTTCCCCTGGTACCAACATTGTTACCTTTTCAATGCCAGGTCAAGACTTTTCTCTTTTCCCAGGCATTTGGCAGTGCATGATGAGTTTCGATTGAACCTGGATTTGTTTGCTGCTTGGCTAATTTGCACAAGTTGTTACTAGAAACATGTTTTCTCTGGGTATATTGTTTATTTTGTATGGTTGTTTTGTTTTGTATTGTATTTTAATGTTGCATATCATATTCTTAAAGTTTTAACCTTTGTAAACCACCCAGAGGACATTGGCTATGCAGCGATATAATAATTATAGGAAAGCAGATGAATAAAAGCAAGGTGAAAATTATTTCAATATAGAGCCTGTGTCTGTGGCAACTTATTATTATTATTATTATTATTATTATTATTATTATTGTTTTAACAAAAAACAGAACAGTAACCAAATCGTGGGGGACGGGGGAAGAACAACCATTACATGGCACCTGATGATGATGATGATGATGATGATGATGATGATGATGAAAAGCTGTCAGATGCATCAGTGTAATGTTTTCAAAAACAGTTAGGTAATATCACCATTTGCACCACCACATTCAGAAGCAGGAGAGAATAGTGCTAGTGATACTATCTGATCCAGGTTATGGCCTACACTGTAATGATTTATGTTCATCAGGCATTCTACTATGGGGAAAGCATGGTTAAGCTATGTACTTATTTTGTCTGTGTAAACTTGCAAGAGAAATGGAATTGGGGTCATTCATGTTTTTACAGTGGAAGAGGCTAGCAAAATAAAGCTTTAACAAATCAGCCTATGTTTGCAGCTGTGTTGGTCCATCCAAAAATTTTAAATCAAAACATTAGCAGGATAATATCTTTATTAGGACCAAACAAAAAGTTGTAAAATCATCCCCAAGCTTTGTAGGAGTTTTCTTTAGGATGCATGTTAAGTTAAACAAAATTAACAAAAAGGGAAGGGTGTTTGGGGCCATGAAAAACAACAGTGTGGTGTAAACTTGGGAATGTAGTGGAACCAGGCTGCAACTTGAGTTGGGTCTTAGGGACTTCTAGCTTCCCATGAAAATGTTCAGAATATGGCTCCCTGTCCCACTTATTTCAGTAGAGCTCATATAAGCATAGGACACTGAGAACCCTTGGCTCACATTGTCCATAGCTGAAGTAGGCGATGTAGCACCCTTGGACACCTTTACTGGTACCCGCCAAGATGCCCCTACACCTCCTACTTCTTAAAACACACACACACACACACACACACACATTTTCTTACCAGCAGCTGGGAAGCCTCCAAAGGAAAGTTAGGGCCTCCAGTTGCTCCCATCTTCTTTTCCCATTAATGCTTCTGGGCCACATGTGGGATTCAGAGACATTCTTAGGAAATTAAGATGGTAAGTAGCTGCAAGCCAATGCATGGTGCCCAGACAATTGCCAAATGTGCCCACAGGTCCAAAAAGGATGCCTATCCCTGGTACATAGTCATGTCTGTGTGGAGTAGATGCACCAACTCCAGAGGAGTTGGGCAGGAAATCAGTGTGTTTCTGCATGATAAAATGTTACCAGAATCAGATTTATAGTAATACACTTCCCTCCAATTCTCTACACAGCTAGCCCAACTCAGACAAACTAACTGATTGCTCTTAAGAACAGACACATGCAAAGGTATACAAACTAATCCATGAAGAGCTGAGACGCTTATTTCAGTTCATACAAACCTTCCATTTTATAATGTCTGTGAAGTTCAATATTCAGCTATGAATGTTTGGGACTTCCACGCTGATTAGAGACTATATTATTTATTGGTATGGAACAGGAAATAAACAAGCATGGGCTGAGGATGGCTATTTTTTTCCCTACAATGACTGTGACACTTGCGTGATGATGTACTGTTTGTTTGTTTATTTCATTTAAATGCCAGTCATCCTCTAAGAGGCTGAAGGAAGTGAACATGGCTCTCCCCTCACTTATTTCATCCACACAATAAATTCAGTTAGCCTGAAAGAGAGCAAGCAACTTGATTCAAAGTCACCTAGTGAACTTCAGGGCTGTGTGTAGGTTTGGACCAAGGTCTACCCAGTCTTAGCATGAGACACTGACACTGTTAATCTGGTAATAAAAAGGTTAAATCATTTTGCACTCAAGAGGTTACTTCAAACTGAAGATGGGTAAAGGTTGATCTGGGACAGTTGAATGACCTGAATGAAGGTTTTAGGGAGATATACAAGAAGACCCCTAAAAGACCCCAGACTCACAATAAGAAGACCTCATATTTATATTCCAGACCTCTCACCCATGGGTATGAAGACTTTGAAGCTTCAATTCTCTACAGATTAATTTTGATCTCCTAACTAAGACCCTAACAAAGATTTGTAGAACTATCTTTGAAGAAAAGGAGGGAAAATGTAGCTGACTTTATAAGCAGTTTCATGGAGCTGGTTCAAGAGCATGGTGTGCCAGGCAAGTGTATCAGCAAGATGAACAGAAGAACTGTGCATGCTCAGACACCCACTAGGAGAAGGAAAATGACTGTTCCAGAAGTCGTGGTGTACACCTGCAGATACTAGTTAGGCAGGAGAAGTCATAGTACCAAGTACAAGTGACAATCAGGAGGAGTCATTTGGGCAGATATGACGAAATATGACAAATGATGAATAGGAGAAATTCTAGGGGTTTCCTACTTGAGGCCATACTGCAGTATCATCCCGGCTTTCATTGGTGCCTGTCTTCCCAGATGTCCTCATCACCCCATTAGACTAGGATGGGGAAGTAGCAGCTCTGAAAAACATTTTGTGGCACCCCTGCCAAGGACCCTGTTGCCCAAAGGCTCCTCATAAGGGCTGCCCACCTTACCAGCCATTTTCCAGAGGTGGCATGTGCACATATTGCAAAACAATTTCCAATTTGTATTCATTGTTGGTTTGAGTTTTTAAAATATAAATAGCAGGCACAGAGGGCCTGATCTGGTTAGGAACCTGGTGATTTTATCCCTTTGGCCCCTACTGTGGTCCCGATCCAGATTGTTTCTTCCAATGCAAATAGCAAGTATGGAGGAGGGGATTCTTTGGATGGGGACCACAGTAATGGGAAAGGATTAAAGCCTCCTTCTGCCAGGTCCCAATCTAGATTGGGTCACCCATACCTGCTACTTACCTTTACTCCCAAGTCTTATTCAGAGTTCTTTCCTGACTCTGATGCATGAGATCCATTTAACTGGAAGTGCCAGGTGCTGAATGTGGGATCATCTACAGACAAATCACAATGACCTATGGAGCTTAAGCCCCAGGAAAGAGCATGGAGAGTAAGATGGGCAGCAAGGCACCTACATACAGTACACCTCTCAGTCTTCAGGACACCTCTCAATGCATGAGTTGTTGTCCATGGTTTCCATAGCACAGGTTCTACCAACCTGGTGACCTCCAGATGCTTTGGACTTCAACTCTCATCAGCACCAGCCAGAACAGCAAATGATCAGGAATGCTGGGAGTTGTAGCCCAAAACATTTGGAGGGCATCTGGTTGGGATAGGCTGTGGTAGGCTTTAATTGCATTATAATATTGCTGATTAAAAAAACCCTATTACAAAATATAAACAAGTAAAAAATCAGTTCCTTCTGGTGAAATTCTTAACTGTTATTTGGAATTCAACACCATTGTTCATGGCCATCTTTTTACAAGGTTTCATCTCACTGTCTGGCTAAATATTCGTTGTCTCTCACCAGGATTTAAACTAATGCCATTTATCTTAATATCCTGCAAATCCTCCAGGTGTTAAGTTGCATCTGATTTTGTATAAAAGGACAACGCGAGGCTTTCCTCTCTCCACAACTAATTCCAGCAAGGCAAGTCTAATTCAGGTAACTTTTCATCAGATTCTTAATTAAGACTGTTTGGGAAATGGCAAGGTCTTTGTAAAACTTTAGATACAAAAACTTCATTTAAAAAAAAAACAGTAGTAATAATCTTTCGCTGCTTCTTTTAATGCATTTATTCTGATTTCTTTTTGAGAACATAAAATAACTTATTTGTAAGAGCAATAGAGGCCTATTCAGTGGAAATGTGTTTGACTATTTCATTATTTTCTCTTGAGTATAACCAGATTAACACATACACACATATATATTAAAGAAATCCCTTATCCTCTAACAGTAATCTTAAAGCTCTATTTTGCTGACTAACTATTTATCCATCCTTTCTCTCCTTTGAAATGTTGGACTTCGTATCAGTGTACAAAGAATACTAATGTTATATGCTTCTAAAGGTATGTGGAACTGTACATGATGCTACTCCCGTGCCTCTGAATTCTCTGATTTGCACTACAGGATGAAGTCAATTAATTTCTATGTCCTGTTACTTTGCTGGAAAACAATCTGCTGTAATCACTGCGAGCTGTCCAATGTCACAATAGTGGTGGAGAATGAAGAGTGTGGCTTTTGCATCAGTTTGAATGCGTCTTGGTGCTCCGGCTTTTGCTTCTCAAAGGTGAGGATCCATCAGACTAAGAGAGGAATGAAATATTTCCAAAATAATACCATTTAAGCCATAGTTCTAGGTTCTGCCAAACACTTTAGCAAAATATATATTAAAAATAATAATTCTACGCTTGCCAGTTGAGATCATTGACAGGAATACTGCTGGTACTCTGTGATCTTAAGTACATGTAAGCAGAAGGAAGTTTGAAAAATGTACTTCCAAATAAATTTGCCTACAGCTTAATTATAGGCATGTTTATTCAGACATAAGACCAGTTGTGTTACAGTGCACATCAGGATTGCAGCCTTGGGATTGGAGCTTCACACTCCAGTTTCCTGGAAGGACGTACTTCCAAATAACAGTTGTTTCTCAAAATTCCACAAACACATATGGATTATTCCAGTTCATAGATCTCACAAATCATCCTGCATTTAGGCTGACCCTGCTGGCACAGTGGTGTGGTTATGGTATGAAGTTCCTGGGGTGCTGCAAGTCCAGCACGTTGTTGAAGATACCATCATGTACGTAAATGAAAGTGTGAATTCATATAATTCACACCATGCTACCATGCACATTTAAGGATAACTTCTGCATCAGACAGAAGGTCAAAGACTTCATTCAGCAGATCATTGAATTCTATGTGCTCAATACCATGCAAGACTGAACCCCAAAGCACCATGGACTCCGTCTTGAAGAAGTTTTTGTCCAAACAATAAGCACATGATCACTTGCTTGGGAAGACATTGTACACTTTAAAATTTGTTCCAGTTAATAGAGTTGCCTGTTTTGCTATTGAGCAACATGTGTACAATGTTGCCCACTGGATACAGAACTAGAACATGTCATCCTGTAACAAGTGTTTCAGATATGGCAGCTCCTAAAATAGGAATTGAATTTGGTTTAATTAATTGTTCAAAGTTCACTGAAATGATGGGAGAATACAATCAATATAATTTTTGGTCGAGTTCTTAAAAATAATAGAAAGCTATAGTTAATCACTGCTAAAAAGCTGACATTGGCAAATGGATTTCATATCCAGTCTGTCTTTTTGTTGTTGTTTGTTATCCTTAGGATCCAGTTGATAAGTACCTCATACTAAAGAAATATGTCCAGAAAGTCTGCACATTCAAGGCAATTATGTATGAGACTGTAAAGCTCCCAGGCTGTGCTGGTCACGCAGAATCATTTTATTCCTACCCAGTGGCAACAGAATGCCACTGTGAGACTTGTGACATGGACATTACCGACTGTACCAGGAGAGGACTGGAGCCAAGTTATTGTACCTATGGTCAAAATCAGATCAGGGAGTGAGAATTCATGGAGTTCTTCCTTGTATTGCCTGCCTTGTTGTTGTTTTTAAAAAGTAATGAATGTAAAGGAGCAAAGTGTGGGGCTAATACTGCCAACTTCAATACAATTTTGTGTGCAAAGAATACTACCGGTTGCATTCATCTTCATTGTGGCTTCATTTTGTGATGTCTGAAGCAAAAATGTTTTCTTGTGCTCAATCACTTAAAGCTTTCCACATTCTGCTCCCAATCCACCGTCCCTTCCTTCCAGTGCTGAATATCTCTCTCTCCTTCTCTCTCCTACTACCACCCTCTCTTTATTACCCATTTAATATTTCTAGGTGTTTCCCTACTGACAAGCAACAGCCCCACACCTGTTTTTCATTACATGTTATCCAGCTAATTATATGTTGTCTAAGCATGCAGTCTAGTCTACAGTTCCATGTCAGTAGGCCACTTTGATTTCAGCGGGAGTCAGCTGTGTATAACTGTGTGCACTGGGGAAGCCCCTGATGTCTGTTTTCGACAACACTCTGTATACCCAATTATGCTCTAACCTATAACTCAGGGGTGGTTAGAAAGTAGACTGGATCTACTCATAGACCTCTGGGTGATTTGCAGAAGGTCATCAAGAATTTCTGAAGATCACAGCAGCAACAAAATGATTTCCTCCACCTTGAATTATATTGTTAAACTGAAGAAAGGTTGGGTAACAAGGGAAAGTATCTAATGTTAGTGCAACAAGAAGTTAGCAGTCCCTGAAGCAATCAGAAACACTCATTTCTGCTTCTGAGAAACACGAGGCATGTCAGCGGAGCATGTAGAAAGGAGCTCTTCTGAACGGTCCCATCTCAGAAACTAGCATTTCTGCTTCCACTTTAGGAAGCGCTAACGGTTGGTCCCATGTGCACAGCTGCAGTATTTATTATCCCAGGAGGGGGCTTTTGTGTGAAAGGGCTGTGAGCTCAGTTCAGTTCTGGTATACAAAACAAATTCCTGGCCTCAGAATTCTTTAATTCTAAGTGTATGTCTCTTGCACCAGGTTTTGGTTGGTGGATCCCAGGGTTCTACTAAAAAACCAAAGTAGAAGCCTAAAGTCTGCCCACCTCTGATATAACTAAAATACTGTTTTCTGGCTCATATATGTTAATCAAACACCACACTTCTGATATGGAGTCTAATAGTCTAAAGTATATCTGTATTAATTTAGAGAGAGGTTATTCTCTTATTGTGGGTATCTCTCTTAAGTAATGTTTTTCTTTAACTTGTAATTTATTTTACTGAAACAATCAAGACTCCAAAAAATATTGTAAAAGGGGAAAGCATAAGGAAGAGATATTTTCTCTGTATTTTCAGTCCAAACCAAATTGTCCTTCCACATTTCTAATTTGATATTTGCAGTAAGTCAGAGGCATTGAAATTTGTGGGGCCACTGATCTGTCACAGACACTTTGTACAAACAAGGACTCTGAGTATCAAGGCCCATTCATTGTGATGAAAGGACACAATTTAGTGTATGTTCTAAAATGTTTCTGTAAATAATTGTGTTCCTTTGAAATAATAAAAAAAGTTTTATTTTGTTGCAGTTAGACTACTTGATTTTTAAATGAATTTGTAAATTTGCAACAAGCCATCTGCTCATGTGTTTGTAAAAACAAGTTTTTTCATGCTTTGTTCCCTAAGCAATCTCTTTCGTTGATGGACTTTGAAGCCGGAATGAGAAACTTCTGGTCCTCCTGTTATTCTTGGACTATAACTCCCATCATCCTTGACCATTGGCCAGGCTGACCAGGGCTATTGGGAACTAGAGCTCAACAATATCTGGAAGGCCACATATTGCCCACCCCTATTTAAAGTAAAAGTTCTCAGAGCTTGTCCCTTTTATACGCTGCTTGTACCATAAAACAGGGCATGGAATTCTGGTGGATCAGTTGCTTCTGCCTGGGTTTCCTTGCTCATTTTTGCAAAGGAAGCACTGAGGATAAGCAGCAGAAAGGACAAAAGGATTCCTTCACTTCTGTCCAGATGGATCCCAAGTGGTGCAAAGGTATGCAAATGTCTGTGGAATTCCGCTGGGATGAACCATGGAAGTAAATATACTCTCATTAGCAAAGGCAGGTTTGCACAGAGCATCTGTGTTCAACCATCCTATGACAATGAACAGACGGTCCTGTTGTCCTGCCATCGAGGGAATCAAGCCCCAATGGCTTATCCCTCCTACTAATACTAAACTGAGCCCCAGAGTGACAATAGCTTTGTATCAAAAGCAGGGCCACTGAGAACAAAAGGATGGTACCTACCTGCTCAGGTGACACCCGAGGTTTGCCAAAGTACAAAACATCTTTTAAAAATCATAGCGGGGGCAATGCAGGGGAGAAACCACAAAATAGTCCAATGAGGACTATGCATGCGCCAAGCTACGGAAGTGGCTCCCTTTCCTCCAGCTCCCCTTCCTCCTGCTGTGGATCTTCCTTGCTTAGGTGGTGGTTGAAAAGAAGAGGGGAGGCAGTCAGGAAAAGCTAGCTGGGAGATAAGCCAAAGGGCAAAGAGGAGGTCAGTCAAAATCTTTTGCCCCATTTCTCTCCTGTCCTGAGTGAAATGGAGCAAAGGACACAGAAGAAGACATATATAGATTTAAAAAGGGCAGAAGGAACCATCTCATTGTTGTTATAGGTCATTTCCTGGTTTACACTGAGAAGCTATTTTCAAATGCCACCCCCCCCCCAGTGATGACAAAGAGAGCTGCCCACAGAAATCAACGGAGAAGCCCAGGATTTTAATGTAGCCAGAACTGAGCACTACTCCACTTATCCACCCCACAAAAAACCAAAAAGTAGCATCAAAGAAAAGAATTCCTGACCTTTCTATCTCAGTTCTTACTTAGTGTGAAACATTTAAAAATAACCCTGCTGATGTAAATCCCAAAGCAAATGCAATTCATTGTTCCAATATCACAAACTGGAAGGGTGGTGCCTGGGAAAAATGCCAGCCCTGCAGTGTAGTTCACACTGAATATTGGTCAGGAGCCAGGCTCTGGGTGCAGTGTTCTATAAGTATTATCTCTACATATAAAGCGGAAAGTATGTGTGCTTCACGTATGTCTGGAAATGTTTACCCACTTCCAGACAAGTCAGAAACTTGACACGGTGACACAGTGATAGGTCTGGCTGTACAATGAACCAGAAAAATCTAAACACACGAATTTTGGGGGTTTAAATATATTTAAAGAATTTAATAAAAACCAAGGCTTATGCCTACAACTCCCAGCATGCCGTGGGCAGAACCCCCAGCATGCCTTGGGCAGGAGACCAGACTTACTGGCCTTTGGTGGCCATTGTGAGTGCACAGGTGGGTAGCTGTTGCGTGTCTTTCACAACCTGACTCCTAAGGTTGGTCTCAAACAGCCAACCCAATTCTACATAAAAGGAAACAACCCACATAAATGTGCTGCATCCATTTGTGGTGCCTCCTCCCTCCCTCTGCATGGTTTTAAAATTGTGTGGTTTTGATACAACAGTGTGGTTTTGAGGGGCCAAACATGCTCAAAGGCACTTCAACCTGATATCGCTGTTTTCTCAGGATATGGGGGAAGCAAGTGCATAACTTTTGCCCTTAAGAGGGAGGGAGGGAGGGGAGGCACTCCATGCATGCTCAGAAATAGACCCGACAAAGGGGGGGGGGAGTGCCAGTCCCAGCCCTTCAGTACAGGCTCCTGATGAAGCACTTGGTGGGTAAGAAGTGCAGGACGAGGCAATCCCAGCAGGCAATCCCAGCTCGATAGAGCTCCTTGACGCTCTAGCGAGGAGTAGCATTGGTAACAAGAGGACGACTCAAAGGATGTGGGCACCTGCGGGCTGCCAAAGGCATGCTAGGAGGTGTAGTACTGGTATGCAGAGTGGTTGATTTTAAATAAAGTAGGAGTTAGCAAACCAGGTCACTATCTCTCAGTCCTAACTCAGTAGGCTGACCAGATTTTAAAAGTCAAAATCCCGGTCCCCCTCGCCCCCCCACCCAAAACAACCCCCCCACCAAGCCACCCCCCCCAAAAAAAGCAGCCTGGACCTACCGCCGGGTTCCTCCGTTGCCTGCGCGGCCGCGCGGGGTCCTCTGTCGCTGCCCGCGCGGCTGCGCCGGGTCCTTCGTCGCCCGCGCAGCCGCGCGGGGTCCTCCGCTGCCGCCCGCGCGGCCGCGCCGGGTCCTCCGTCGCCCGCGCGGCCGCGCCGGGTCCTCCGTCGCCCGCGCGGCCGCGCCGGGTCCTCCGTCGCCGCCCGCGCGGAAGAGGCGGGAGAGGGCCGGATCCGGAAGTGACGTAACCGGCCCTCTCCCGTCTCTTCCGCGCGGCCTCTGGCCTTTCTGGGGCTCGTCGCGATGGCGACGAGCCTCGAGGAGCCCGGACGCCCGCGCGGAAGAGGCGGACGTGGGCGTCCGGGCTCCTCAGGGCTCATCGCCATCGCGATTGAGCCCCAAGGAGGCCAGAGGCTGCGCGGAAGAGGCGGGAGAGGGCCGGTTACGTCACTTCCGGATCCGGCCCTCTCCTGCCTGTTCCGCGCGGCCTCTGGCCTTACGAGCCCGGCAGCGGCGGCAAAGGTGGCGGAGGAGCCCGGGAAGCGGCCGCCCCAGCAGGTAAGTGCCCCCCTTCGTGCTTACCTGCAGGGGCGTCCACTTCCCGGGCTCCTCCACCGCCACCGGGTCTCGCGGCCACCGCCGCGTGACCCCCCGCCACCCCGGTTTTCCCCCGGTTGGCCCGGTTGGCCCGGTTGGCCTCTGGATTCCCGGTTAGGACCGGGAAATCCCGAGCCACCTGGTCAGCCTATAACTCAGCCCCCACTTTCCTGACCTCTTGCTAACTGTCTTTATTCTCCTTCTGACTTTCCCCAATTGTCACTCACCCCCCACCACGTTATCACCATTCCATTCTAGCCTCAGCTATCAGTCATTCCTCCATTCACTCTTCTGTTTCAGTAGTAAAGTCAGGCTTTTACATAAAAATCATAAACTTTATCCAGTAATTCTTGCATCTGTCTTGGAATGTTGTGGTTTAGTTATAACAGGAAACAACCTGCAGCATAAAAAATCTCATCAAGTTAAAAGGCCCTGAAAATTATTATATATTATATATAAAATCACTTGGCACTTAAAAGCCATTAATGCAGTCACAAGGCCAGCCTGCCCGGGAAAAAGAAATCCTTTAGCAGGGTGCCACAACTAAGAAGGCCTGCTCTCCCACGACACCTCAGATGTATTCAAAGATTAATGTTATTCAGAGAGCTAGGCTTGCACCTACAACTCCCAGCATGCCTTGGGCTGGAGGGAAGATTTATCAGGCTTTGGCAGCCATCATCTGGAAGTAGCTCACCATTCTGGGCCTGAAGGGAGAGTGCCTGGACTGGCTGCCTTGATTACTAGGCAGAAGGGGAGGAGGTCACAGCTCGGGCCTGTCACCGACGGCAACAGCCAAGCTACCTGTGAGTCAGCCAACCAGCTCCCTCAGTGTAGTGTTGACTGGCTCAGCCAGACCTGACTTCCCATGAGATTCAGCAGCAGGACCCCCATTGGGTAAGTCGGGCACCACAGCAAAAGGCATGCAGGGAGTTGTAGTTTTTGTTTTCTGTGGGAGACAAGGAAAATCATGGTGACAGCTTCAAGATGGGCCTGGCCATGCATTGAGGGGGGGGGGGGGGGGTGAGAAACTAATTTAATTTGTTTTAAAGTTAACTCACAGGCCTAGCAGGGCTGTCATGAGGTTGAGAGAGGGAAAGAGCTTCGTGATAAATCACATTTTTTGTTTTACCTGAAATGCCTACACCTCTCATGGTGCTTTGGCCGGAGCAGCCGTCTAAACTTCAAAAACAATCAGGACACACAACACACTTTCTACCAGCTAAAAAAAGATCCAAACCTAAAAATATGTTTTCAAAATATACCCAGCATTGCCCAGATATCCGAATAACATATAGCAGGGAAGCAGATCTCAGTGGACATGGGGAACTGTTGCATGCATGTGCTCTGAAGTTATTATTATGAAAAAAGGAAAGTAGACAGGACACAGGCCAGTGCTAGGCCTGTGAGTTAACTTTTAAACAAATTAAATTCATTTCTTTTAATTTAAAATACAGTTCTTATTAACACAATTTCCCATTGATTCTAACAAGATAATTTACTAATTCAACCAAACTAAAACAAAACAACCAAGCTAAAGATGAATAAGTTGTAGAGAAATTTATTATTTATCAAATAAATGTTATAAACAGTATTCACAGACCTGAGCAACACTGGGCATATCAGCTAGTATATTATACACACAAAACTGGGGCTGAGTGAGGGCCTAACTCCCCCCTCCCTGTCCCTCCCCCCTTTCGCTACCTGCAGGGCCCTTCTGCTCCCGTCCGCTGGCGCCCGCGGGCGCCAGCGGTCGGCAGCAGACGACCCCGGCAGATAAGTCCCCTCCTCCCCTTCGTGTTCCTACTTGCCAGGGCCGTCCGCTGTCATCCGCTGGCGACCACAGGCGCCAGTGGATGGCCCCGGCAGGTAAGTAGGAGCCCCCTCCCTCCTTCCCCTCGCAATCCTCCTTACCTGCGGGCCTGTCTGCTGCCATCTGCTGCTGCCTGGGCAGTGGAGGGGCCCTGGCAGGTAAGCCCCCCCGGCGATCCTCCTTGTTTGCGGTGTCGCCCGCCACCTTCACCTGCCATAGATCTACTGAGCACTAGGCTTCGCGGCCTAGTCCACAGTGGAACACCAGATGGAAAAAAAGAAACTTGACAATCTGCAAAACACAGACAGAACAGATTTAATAAAATCTGTACCTCCGTAGTATGGACAGAAATTCCCCATTAGCCATTAGGGTTTGCAACTGCTGGCCAAGCTAATCTATTCATGCATTATTCCTTTATTTACTAGCCATGACACACAAGTGAGGGGTATGTAAGGCATCCAGATATCAGCCCATGTTAGCTTCACTCTATTAAAAGTGGAAACTTGACATGGCTACTTGTTGGTCCCCATTTTACATTTATCCAAAGTTGATATTCCAGGCCAGATCAATAGTCTTTCCACGTCTAACAAGAAGGATGTACTTTCTGGTCTCATATAAACAAGAGGTGGGCAACTTGTGGCTCTCCAGAAGTTATTGGACTACAACTCCCATCATCCCTCATCATTGGCTATGCTAGCAATGACTGATTCAAGTTGCAGTCCAACAACATCTGGAGGACCACATGTTGCCCACCCCTAGTATAAACTGTCCTGGAGCAGCTGCAGATTAAGCAAACTTGCATCTAACTCGGGCTGGTTTGGGGCTGTGAAAAACTATATCATCTCTCTACATTTCATATACTGATCATTAACATATTCCAGAATAATTCCAGTAAATGGGTGATCTTCCATTAGATGTCGGTATAGGGCCAGCCTTACCATGAAGCAACATGAAGCAGTTTCTCCAAGCAGCATATTCTAAAGGAATGTATTAAAGTTAGGAGAACTTGTAATGATGTTTCATCCTTGCTCACATTATAAGGGAGAAGAGGAGGAGTCACAAAGCCACTGATTTCAATGGGCAAAACAATATCAGCTTCAAAACTATCTTACTATCTGAGCCTCAGCGATGGGAGAAAGAGGCTGGGTGGTCGAAAGAGAAGGGGCTGAACCTCCATCGCTTCTCTGGGGAATCAACTGGTTTTGGCCAGCCCACCTCCTTCCCGCAATAGGAATCACCCACATGGAGGTGTTGGGACCATTGTTCTCACCCCACATTCTCGCCCTCACCTCTCCCCCCCCTCAGCCCCCAGGATGAGGGACATGGGGACTCACCAATTGGGGATAGGGCTTGTTGTCCCCGGCATGAGTTAGTCTCAATGCCCAGGCGGCTCCACATCCTTGCTGTTCTCTCCAACTGGAGATAACGGGGTTCTCTTGCTGGCATGTACCAGCAGGGGACCTCCCCACTGTTACCTGATCTCAGATTGGAGATAGCAGCAGGGTTGCACTCCGAGGGGATAACTAAGCCCTGCCCCCTGGAGGAACCCCAAGATCTGGTGCAGGACGGAACTAAGATCAACAATGTTTTAGTGGAGTATGAATCATGGCACATGTCTTTCCTTAAAAAGAATCTTATGAACTGGAATAAAAATATTACCAGTCTAAAGAATACAGAGAAGATCTTTAATGAAAGTAAAGAGAAGCTTTTACGAAGGAGATAAGGTTTGTTATGTCCTTTCCTGTAACATAAACATTTTAGGAAAAGGCTAAGCAGGGGTGCTCGACAGTGCACACACTCCTGTTTGAAATAGATCTCACCACAATAAGGAAGACTGTGACAAGGTGACCATATGTGCCTGCTCAATCTCCTGTCCAGGTGCTCACTTTTCTATATGAGACACTTATTGTGCACTCATCATTCCCTACTCTTGGTTCTTTACTGGTTCTTTAGATGATGGCGTGACTGTGATGTTCTACTGTTTGAAGATGTAAATACGTTGCAAAGTTCATTGTTAAGATATACATTTAGTTATATATCTTTTAAAAAGAGTAAGGATTATAACAAGTAAGGTAAATGATTAGGCCGAAATGTACTCACCGTTTGTAGTTACAAGACTGGGTAAGAATAGAATGATTGGCTAGCTGTGTGCCTGAATGGTAAGTGAGTGCTGATTGGCTAGTTGTTTAGAGTGCCTGGATTGGTGAGTTGTGTAAGAGTGGGAGGAGCTGGAGAATGAGTGAAGTATATCTGTTTCTGACAGAGAGAGCGAGAGTTGACAGGGATAGGAGGGATTGATTGAGAGAGGGTTAATTTTAGAAGTTTGAGAGAGAGGTGTTTGGAAGGATTGAGAGGGGTTAGAGAGAGAGAAAGATGAAAAGAGAAGTGTGTTTGATTTAATATTGTGAGAGAGAAGTATAGCTGTAAAAATAGTTAGTTACAGAAGTAACAGTTTGAAACATATAAGGACTTTGACAGAAACCACTAAGTTTTGTACTTGAAACCACTATGCAATTCTACTAAGGAAACCAATAATCTTGTTCATGCAATACACTTATGTTAATAAAATCTTGTTGAATTACATCAACTGGTGTGGTCTTTAGGTGTACCTGAGGAAGGTACTGGTGGCAGCGGGAACAAGGATGTTGTCTGAGGCCAAGTTGCTGGGCTGTAGAGCGTAGAGCTGTAGGCCTAATAGTAAAGGTGAGACAGGGGCAGCAGCAGAAGCAGAAGCACCAAGTGGTCTAAGATAAATGTCACAGTGACCTTCCAGTTTTGCTTCTGTGTTTAAAGAGCACTTTTAGTGAGTTTTTTTTAAGCATTCTTATTTGTGAGAGTGAAAGAAAATGCTTTTTCTCTTTGTTTAATTGTGCTAATCTGCTACACCACAGTGCCACCTAGAGATGATGTAGTCGGAAAGCAGGAAAGGAAAGGAAATGTTCTTCCTGTAGTACCCAAATTTCAATTTGGTGATGAAACCAAAAGTAGATACGGCAGATAAAAGGCCTTGTGTAGAAAAATTCTTAGGGTTCTTTCTTTTTACATACAACCTTGTCTGGGCATCCCTTCAAATGGAGGGCAGTCCTCTGCAAAGTAGGGCAGATGGTCACCTGAGGTGGTGTTAAAATTTGAAGCAGGGGTGCTCGACAGTGCACACACTCCTGTTTGAATGATTTGTGAACAAAAGTGAGGCAGGCATACAGCTTGCTATAAGCAGGCCGTCTTGATTCTGTTCACACACTAATTTCTTCTACTGCTTATTACCCTGTTCCCTTCCTGAAGGGGAAAAAGTTCACCTTGTGAAAGGGAGTCAAGATAGCCGGCAGCAGAGTGCTCTATTGAAGGTGGGAGATGCCAACCAACATACACAGCCCAGGCATCCTCTTTTTCAAATGGCAGTCCTCTCTTTGAAGATGTCCTCTATTTGAAAGGTTGTGTTGTTCAATTCTGTTTCATAGATAAAGAATCATAAGACTGTTGCCCATCAAGAGTTAGCAGACTGAACAAGCAGGCACACAGGCTTCCTGGACACAGTCTTTTGCACTATGGTGAGATGTATGTATTTCTATTAAAGTTATAATAACTATTTCTAAATTTGCTTCTATCTCTCTAACAACATATGCAAATTTTATGCAAACCAGTGTTGTTTTCCTACTCTTTTTTTGGTGATGCCTTTCTTCTTTTTTTGGCAGTTCGTACAGTAGAGTCCAACTTAAATCCTACTTAGAGTAGACCCATTAAAATTAATGGGATTTAAAGTTAGTTATGACTAATTTAAGTTATATTCATTATAATGGGTCTACTCTAAATTGGACTTACAGTGCATTTTACCCATAAGTGGCCACCCTGTTGTTGAGTCTCTCTTTCCCAGGATTAAGTGATACTGGTAGTGCATTTGCTACCACAGGTTATGGAAAATGCTGTAAACATTACTCATTTTACTTCTTCCCAAAAGGAGAGGGCATTTTTAGTATATATCACATTGGTGGAATTAACCCCTGGTGCCATGGATGGAGATATTAGGTTCCAAATGACAATGGTATTCCATGACCTAATAATATTGACCATGTCATCAGGGGTTCATCCTCCAATGTGATATATGTCATCACTTGTCAAAAGTGCCCTCCTGCTGTTTTCCTCATAGCTTGATTTCTATCTGACTATATACCTTGTAGCTGGTGGGTGTGCAGAGTGCTGACTATCAGAGGACACACATGTTCTCTTTAATAGATTGGCTGTCATTAGGATTATCCAGTTCAATCTGTGTGTCTGTGGGTGTTGTATCTTCTTCTTTTTCATTTCTTGTCTGGGCAACTTGGCCTTGATCTTATAACTGACTCTGCCAATTACGATTAATGTTCTTCAGACATCTGGATGAGAACTTGATGTAACAGTCATAACATGTCTAATTAAATTGTTGGCTTAATCCTAACCTTCTTGTATATAGAAAATGCACACAAAACAACCTTCATTTGATTCTCCTTCCCACGTTGCAAGAATGGATGAGATTAATATATTTAACAGTGATGGCAGAGTCTCCTTCTATTCAGTTCTGAACTGGGCAGTTATTTATGAGCTCTCATAGCAAACAATTGGGAGGTGCTGTTTTTCCTAAGAATTCTGTCCCCGCTTGTGATGTTGCTTCATGTGTGTTGATGGTGCACCATTACCAGCCATGGCAAAGAACCACTTGGAGATTCAATTGTCCAGTCCCAAGAAAAAGAGAGGGTTTTAAATCTGGATGGGGGCAACCACATAAAACCTTTGCTAGAAAGCTAGATAATTGATGCTTGCAAAGCAAAACACTGTTTGGTGAAGTGGTCTAGTCACATAGTACACAGCGAACAAGCAGAGTTTCATAAATACTTTCTGTACCTGTGCCTACAGAGCAGTAGGCTTTATCATTCATGACGTTTCATAGCAATCAATGAGACTTTTGCTGAGAAAAAAGTCAGAGCCAGTGTGGTGTAGTGGTTAGTGTATTGGACTGGAAACTGAGAGATCTGGATTTTAGTTCCCACCCAGCCATGAAGCATGCTGGGTGAATATGTGCCAGTCATTGAATCTCAGCCTAACTTAGCTAACAGGGTTGTTGTAGGGATAAAATAGAGAGGAGGAGGAGGAGGAGGAGGAGGAGGAGGAGGACCACATCAGCTGCAGATTCCGCAAGAGACTGGCATTTTCCAAGACACATGAATTTTGTGACTAGCAGACCAGTTTTTTCATTTTGGGGGAGGATTTGTGCTAATTTGCCTTCATGCAAGTGTGCATTAGTGCTGTTTAGTGCATTTGCACAAATGTGGATTAACACTCGTACAGATTAGCGCAAGTACAATGAAATTCTGGTTTTAAAAATCCGATTAAGTCAATGAGCAGATGATGGAATGAAAGACACCTGACAGGCTGTGAGAAACCTGGATGGAACAGATTTAACGAAGTCTTTACATCCCTACATGCTGTATATTGAACATAGGGTGTAGTGTAAGAAGGTCATCAGACGAGTGTTTTATCGCATGCTCCCTACTGCCCACTTATGTATGTGCATGCGTCCTTTAGACGATGATGTCTGCCTCCCGCTTCTTCTGCTCATTTTTCCGTCGCAAAATAGACCCCTTTTTAATCCAACCTTTTTTAGAAAAACGGAATGTGCAGCACAATATAAACGGACCCTGAATGGACCACGTGGTCTTTGTTTACTTCCTCTCTCCCCTCCAGGCTGAATGAGAAAGTAATGAGGAATAAAAGCAGGGGAGGGGAAGCAATGGTAAGGAAACACAATTTTCTCCAGTGTGATGATGTTCTACCTCTCAGGGGCACAGCAATGCTTTGCATGCAAAATGTCCCAGGTTCAATCCTTGGCAGCAACAGGCAACTGGCATATACAATGGCTTGACATAAGTCTAAGGGAATTTATGATCCAGTTCTTGTCCATCAGATTATTCCAAGCATAAGTGAAGATACATGTCCCTATTCATTTAAGGGACAGACCATTGCACATACTTTGCATGCAAAAAGTACCAGGTCCAGTTCCTGGTACCTCTGGCTTCCACCGTACACAAGGAGGGGAAGATTAAACCTTCTCATCACCACACGCTGGTAACTTCGAGGCTCAACTTCTGCAATGCGCTGTACATAGGGCTAACTCTGTGCCTACTCCGAAAACTTCAGCTAGTTCAAAATATGGCAGCCAGGTTGGTCACCAATACACCTAGGGGTGACCATATCACACCAGCTTTAAAATCACTCCACTGGCTGCCAATTACTTTCCAGGCGAAATACAAAGTGTTGGTCATTACCCTTAAAGTCCTACATGGTTTGGGTCCAGGTTGCCTGCAAGATCGCCTTCTCCGATACAATCTGCCCCACATGCTCAGGTCCTCTGGGAAGAATTTACTACAGTCAGCCAAGACTAGGCTGACAACTGTTACCCAGAGGACCTTCTCTTCTGCCGCTCCCAGACTGTGGAATGGCCTGCCGGAAGAGATCCACCAATTTAACAGTCTTCCAGAATTTAAGAAAGCTATAAAGCCTGATCTCTTCTGGCAGGCCTACCCAGTCGATTTTTAAGAGTTTTATTGGTATTTTAATAATGTATTAGTTTTTATATGTTTTAATAAGTTTTATCTATTTTATATCATTTGCTTTTAATGTTGTACCCCACCTCGATCCAGAGGGAGAGGCGAGTAAGAAATAAATAAATAAATAAATAAATATTATTATTATTACCACACACACACACTTGCAAATAATAGGAAAGAGCTGGTATCAATTTGAGTAAACAATGCTGGTCAAGATGATGGACAAAATAGTCTGAATTGGTATAAGGCAGCTTTCTACGTCCCCATAATTTGAAGCACTTTGCCTCTTTGGCCATGAGGACTGATGAGATTTAAGTAATGAAAAATGAAAAAGAGAAAATGGAAGCACCTCAGCCTTAAGAGATCCTGAAACATACGTCTCAGGTGTCCTTGGATGTCACAAATGCCAGCTTTCACCTCTCTCTCCCCCCCTCTCCCCCTCTCTCTCCCCCTCTGTTTCTCATTACCTTGAAAAGCCTCTGATTCTCAGCCTGTGCTGATGTTCTTTTGGATTTGCATGCAATGGTGTCTAATGAATCCAGAACCGCTTATGGTGCTCATTAAATTAACACTTCAGAGGGTCTATTGCAGCTCCTTTATCCACTCAAATCCCTCACATCCCAATTCTTCAAACAGATTCCACTCCAACTCAAAAATTTCCACAGATATCCTTTGTTCATAACATATTATTTCACATCCCTGCAATTATAATAATAGGAGAAATAGTAACCTATGGGATTATTTATTGAATACATTTATAATTTTCCCTTCCACATAATAGGATGTTGGGGCCATATACAATAAACAACAATAAAACTCAAACCATCATAAAATCACCCTCCCCCCCAAAAAAGCTACTCATCAGTTTCCTATCATAATATTAAGTCTGGTATATAGCTGTTTTTCAGATATACACTACAGGTACCTCTGAAAAGATGTTTCAATTAATAAATGTGACATCCTATGAACTACTTTGCTACTGTGTCAGAGTGCCAATTTAGACATGCCAAATGTGGTTTTTGAAATGATCCTACAAAATCACATGAATATGTCACCTTGCAAATGTTACTCTCCCCAGATGGATTTATGAGCCGGAGCTAAGATCCCGGTGAGCTCAACTTGTGGAATTTTGGCTCTGAAAAAGAATGAATTTGGGCAACCAATCCCCTTGGCATGTCTCCATTTGTAAGCACTCGTGTGATCTTCAAAAGCAAAACTTGAATTTGTAGTAAATGCTGCATCTAAAGAAAGTCTCAGTAGAGTCAAATGAATGGGTCGGAAGGAATCTCTAGCAAAATTTCCTAGCTTGTAATTGCTTGGAAACAAATTCTAATTTATATTTTTCCTAATTTGAATTTTGCTTAACATTACTCATTATGATTCAGAGATTTGGAGGGGGGTGCAGGGTGTAAAATTATGGAAGTTCTTACTTAATGTTATTCCCTTAAAATATATCACAGTGCTTTCAGATTTGTTTTTTAATAGCCCTCAAAGACAAAATTCAACAGGAAAACTTGAATAGTTTGCAATTCTAAATGTAGAATTCTATTTCTGAAATTTTATTTCAAGCTGTGTTTCACCTCTTGCTCTGTCAGTCATTCCATAACATGGTTTATTTATAATTACTGAATTCACACCAAGTTCAGCCATAGCTGTTAGCTGAGTTTCTAACAAGGCAATCGTAAGCCACAAGATCTAGGTGTTTTCATATATTTGGATTATTATGTCTAGAACTTGACACTGTGCTGTACCTGATGTTGCCAGATTCATGGTCAAAGCAAAATATAATGGAGGGAAAACCTTCTCTTCCTCATTACAGTCACCCTGTGAGATCCATATACATTATCAAGTACATGGAACCTTGGCTTTTTCATAGATGTCAACATTAGATTATCAGCCACTTATGTTTGACTAGATTTTGGGCTTTATCACACCTACCCGTTTTGCTTTTCCAAGTTCCCCCTCCATTTCCTATGTGAGTGTAGCCCTTTGATCACACGTGATCGGTTTTGCTCTGATTCCTCAGCTAAGCCTGTGGAGGAGGAGAGCAAACGGACAATCCCCGTTCAGGGATACTTTGAAAGTGAAACGGGAAATGGAGCACTCGGGGCACGAGAGCAGCACGAAGGGGACAACGCCATGTGAAAGAATTGGATCAAAGTCACGGCGAGTGTGGATCAAACCGCCTGTGTGATAAATGCCTTAGTGTGTGTGTGTGTGTGTGTGTCTGCGCGCGCGTGCTATCCCTATGTATTATTGGAAGAGCCTATCACATGTACCTTTGACATAACCAGTCAATACTACACCAATACTAGGGATGTACACATTTTGTTAAATATGTTCCTCTGTGTTTTGCAAATTGTTAGGTGGTTTTTGTTCCATCATCTGCTCATCGACAGAAATTGATTTTTCTCAATTTCCTGAACTTGTATTCATGCACACTTGCACATTTTTGGTTGTTATTTTTTTCACATTTTTCTGTGACTAAATTTGAAAAGCTGATTTGCAAGTCCATAGAATCCATGTGACTTGAGAAAAGCTCATCTACTCCAAAATCCATGAGATGGATTCATAGAAACCCAAACTCATTTGAGTCTGTGGTGGATTTCTCCAACATCCCTAGCCAATCCCCAATAGAAACAAAAGGACATATCCAAAGGTGCTATAGAACATTTCTTTAAATGGCCTGATGTGTTTCACTGCTCTTCCCCAGAGGCATTTTCTATTTTCAGCTCTTTCAAGGAAAACTATAATATTTTTTTCCTCACTTACTTACTGGCCATTTCCCAACTTCTTAAACCAGGCTCCTGGTTTATTAACCTGGGGTACCTCTAGACGGACACTTTCCATCGAGATGGCTTCGCACTGGCGGCAGTTGGGTTACATGACGCTGCCGCCAGTGCAAAGCCATCTAGGAGCAAAGGGGCTTTGCTCCACACTAAAAAGGTTGGGCATTTACCCCAAATTTTTAGAGCGGAGCGGGCTGGCCAGGGAAGGGGATGGAGCAGCAAGCCATAAGCTCGCTGCACCGCCTCCGCAGTCCTCCCCCACCCCATTTAAAAATAAACAAACAAAACACTTACTTCAAAGTAGGGGAACTGATGCTTCCTATTGCCCCTCCAGCTGCCACTGGGCAGCTGTGCGTGCGGCGGTGCCGGCAGCACCAAGATAAGCCGCTGTGGCACTCTCCCATGTAGATCACTGGAAGGAGCGCCACTGTGCAGCGTGTTGGCAGGTACCGCCGCTGCGCAGCGCTCCTGGCACCGTGAAGAGGCAGCCCTGGTTTGCTAACTGCAATTAAGGCATAGTTCAGACATAACAGAGAACTCTGGCTTCATACAGGCCAGGAATGAAATACTGGAGCCAGTGCACTAGGGGAGGAGCATGTGATTCCAACCCTCATTTAGAGGTTCATAAATCATGAATTTACAAAACCAAACCAGAGTATCCAAACCTCTCTAAATTAGACCAAGAGAACATTAAGCGATTCTGCTGTAGCAGTCTTCAAAGGGTGTCTTGAGAGTAGGGTGACCAGATAAAATCCAGGTCAGGGCCCATGTAACTTTAACAGTTGTAGAGAAAAGGGAATTTCAACCAGTGTCATTTGTATGCAATTAGTTCCTGGTGAAATTCTCTCTTCATCGCAACAGTTAAAGTTGCAGGGGCCCTGCCTTCTTTTGTATATGGTCACTGTAGTATAGTGCCTGCACCTTTAACTGTTGTGATGAAGAGGGAATTTCACCAGGAACTAATTGCATACAAATGACACCTGCTGAAATTTCCTTCTCTCTACAACTGTTAAAGTTACATGAGCCCTGACCTGGATTTTATCTGGTCAGCCTACTTGAGAGTGAATGGGAGGTTGGGATTAGAGAAAGCAACAGTTAAGAAATCATCTGAGGAGCGTGTGGTGGAATGCATGGTGGCATGATGTGTGGTGGTTTGATAATAGTGTGCCATATGTGGTAGTGCCGTTTACTGCTCACTTCTGGAAACATTTTGCTTGTAATTTTGGTGGCAATATCAATTTAGGGCAGCCATAAATTGGTATTGAGTTGCCAGCAATATGTGGCAATGTCAGTTTAGGCCCTGAGAATTTTACTGCGGGTTCAGCCTTTTCCCCTAAATGTTAGGTTGAAAACCACAGTGAAATTCTCCAGGCTTCTGTATGGCAACGTGTAACTCAGATAATCATGGGAGTGAATGAGAAGATACTCTCCAAGGCTAGAGAAATGAGGTATGACATAATGAGGACATTAGGAATGGCCTAGATGTCACAAATGATACTATAAAAGCAAGGTGAAGGCAAGGTGAGACGTCCAGTCAAGAAGACGAGGAACTGCAAGGCAGCAATATTTCTGCGCACAGAGAATTTAGGGGTATCTATAAACCTATTAGCATATCTAGCAGACTTGTAAGCTCTGGCACAGTTTAGGATTGATCCTGAAGTCTACTTAAGGTGGAAATTGGATCACAATTTGCACTAAGTGGACTAGAGTGACAAAAGATTTGGCAGACTTAAAAAAAAAAAATCTGCAATTTCTAGTCAATTCTACAGCAAGTTCATCTCCAGGAAGAACCCTAATGTTTTTCAGGGCCAAACTACATGTTATGTTGGAGCTCGGTATTTGGTGCTCCAAATGTCATCTCCCCACCACACACACACACACATTTATATTGTGGCCATAGCTCACTGGAAGGGGAGTCAGAATACATTTCCCTTATGCTGGGGGACACAACCCATAGCGCCCAGGCCAACAATGGCCCTCAACTGCTCCTGATGCAGTCTGCAAAGCACTTCACCAGTTCTCCTTGCTGAGCACTGCAAAGGGCTGCATTTCTCAGGGCTCAGCCATGGGATGACATGATCCAGAGCCGCACCTCCCATCCTGGAGTTCCTATTAACCATGAGAGAAAACCTGCAGGTTTGTATTTTTAAGTCCACAGGTTTTCCTCTCCATGACTAATAGCAGCTACAGGGAGGAAATCTGGATCAGGGCTATGGCACATTGGGGAAAGGGGTAGACTCCATCCTGGGCTGTGGCGCCAATCCAAATTGTGAGAGGCCAGAGTTCTTCTGTTTTTATCGACATGCCACTACCACTGAACAGAAGTGGAAAGATGAGTCTGACAACAAGTCCTATGGTGCAGGAACGTTATGTGTATCCATGATAAAGTGATTATACAACTTCATATCAATGAAATCTCTGGCGTAGTGAGGCTGCAAGCAAAATGGACAAGGTAGAGTGTCTGACTGTGCACCTTAAAATTGCAAAGCCTATGATGCTATGTGACTATGAGGGGGGAAATGCACATTCATTTAAAATATCTGAAGCCTTTATTTCAAGAAGAAGAAGGAGAAGAAAAAGCAGTTGATAATTTGAAGGGATGAATAGTCCATAAAAGACTGTCTAAACTGGGAGTAAACAGATGGATTTCCATGGGAATCTGCTACTTTGGGGAAGGAAAGCGATTTGATATACATTTGACAATAACTTTTATAATAAAGTTATTTTGGAGGGTTACATGCAGGTCTAATCATAGGCACTGCTGGGATTTCTCAGATCCTAAATCAATGAAAACTGTAAAGACTCTGATTTAGAAGGGGATAATTTGAGCATAATCCCTGAACATCTGTCCAATTCCACCAAACAAGATAGCATTTTTAACTTTTTAAACATTATCACAGACCAAAGAACCCAAAGAAAGATCACATTGTTTAAGGTAACTCTTTAGCACATAAAAGAAGTTAATGAATTTAGGAAGAATAGGCATGTTTTCTTCTGTTACCATTTAAAACTCCCTTCTATTGAGAAACAGCAGCCATCTCTGTGTATTAAATGCATGCAGCAAATAACTTTGTGTGTCAAACATTTTATTCTAATGGATTTGTTTTGCAATGCTCACTGGTACAAATCTTCATGAAAAGCCAAGAAAACCATCAATCTTTCTAATCTCACTTAGTAAACTCAAAAGCAGAGAAGCTTTAAAAAGAAAAGAAATGAAAAGAAATACTGTATTTCTATCAGTAACCAGTTAACTGTCCTTAAGTTTCAGTAGCCAATGCATGCATTTAGAGAGGAGGGAAATTACTCATTGGCTCAATTCGGACAACACGTTAAGCAACTGAGGGGAATTAACCCACTGACGGTGTGTTAAAAAGGTGGGCTCAATTCGTACAACTCGCTGCAGCAGGCGCTGCAAAGAATTTTTAACCACCCTGGTGGTTAATAACGTACTCGGTTCTGACTGACAGCCCGGCCGCCATTTTCCCTGCTTACCAAACTCCGTCAGTCCTCCAGCAGGTATCCCAGCACACACTGTGGCCAAAAACCATGGGCGCCGCCATTGTAGCCGATGCAGGACACGCCTCCCAAACCCCATTGGCTGCCTCAGTCAGTGGGCGGAACTCAGCAGCCGCGGGCAAAGAGGCTGCTAGGAGGAACGGCAGCACCAATACAACATTCGCACCCCATGCCCAGCACTTCAATTCCAATGTTGGCATCCACGCCCCAGCCCCCAACCCCCCCTCCCTCCTAGAGCATCTTTCGCACACACAGGAAAGAAGGCAAGAGTGGGGTGGCATAGAAAACTTTATTCAGCAGGGAGCTCAGACATGGGCAATAAGGCACATGGGCACCACTATGCCAGGACAGAACCTACGGAAAGGACAGTCGCCCCCGGGAAGGGAGGAGGTGGCTGGAAGGCACAGCGGTGAAGAGGGGACGGCCAAGGCCACACCCCCAGGGAGCCAAGCACGGAACGTGCCAAGGTGATGTGGTGGAGAGGGGCGGCATGACAGGGAGAGATGCCAGTCCACAGATGGAACTCCACAGCCGACGCTCACAGGGGGTGGGGGTAGCGCAGCCAGATGCAGTCACTGATGCTCTCACGTACCCGGGACGCCTCCGCACGGGCGCGACGCTCCCCAACGGAGTTCTTGGGGCCCGGCAAAGGCTCGCTGTCCGGCCGTGTTGGGCAGATGAGGGGGGCTCTCTGGTCGCCGCTTCCCCTGCCCTCGTCCTTCTGGGTGAAGCGAGAGTGGAGGTGGCGGTGTGGTGGGGGTCTGCTTCAGGTGGAGTGCAGTTCTCCCAGTTGGTGTGGGGGGGCTGCCTCTTGCTCCAGGGCGCCTGGGGTTTTTGGTTATTCTGTCTCCCCCTCCCCCCTTTGCCATACTGCCCTTCTGGTGCACTTCCCTTTCCGTTTGGGTAGCTGACTGGGCACCCTGCGTGAGTTCGTGCAGGAGCCGGCCCCTTGTTGAGCTCCGTGCCGGCTGCCTGGTGGGAGAGGCGGGCATCCTGGTTGCTATGGCAGTGATACCAGCGGTCTGTTGCGAGCGTGCCTGAGCGGCCGCCCACTTTCTGCCGCTCTTGCCGCTCTCCTCTATGGTATTTTGTGTTAACGTACTCACCTCAGTTGTTTAACCCACGCACCTCAAGCGGCTGAATTTGGACAACACGTTAGTCAATTGACTAACTTTTAAACAACTCGCAAGCGAGTTGTTTAACTCAGTTGTTTAAAACTCCAACTTAACCAACTGTGGGTTGTTTATCCGTTGTGTGGCTGAATTCGGACGACACGTTGAGCTAACCAACTGACGGTTGTTTAATTAACAACCGTTGCTTAACGTGTTGTCCGAATTGAGCCATTATCTTTCACTATATTATATTTCCAGCCAGATGAAGAATCCCTCCTGGCACGTTCCAGGCTGCAGCCAATAAGCCAACAAGTGATAATGGATGCAGTATTTTATTTTGGCAAAATTTCAGTACACCCAACCTTTGGGCACTGCTTTGGAGAGTGGAAGCACGGTCCATGTATGAGGAACCTTTGTATTCAAGTAGTAATGGTGATCATCACGTTTATGGCTTCCTTTACCAATTTAGGCTGCAATCTTATACCCACTTCATGGAAGTAAGTCTCCTTGAACTAAGTGAGACCTCTGAAGAGAAATACAGGGGATTAGAAATTAATGTCCAATCTAGGCATGGCCAAGTCCATAGGTAGGTTGGGTGAAATGAGATCTATGGATATCGGTGAAGACAGTCACACTAAGCAAAGAAAAGAGTCTGTCCCTAGGTCAGGTGACAAGGATTAATCATATGACAGAGAACAAGAGCAGACAGAAACAGACACTTTCCATGCCCTGAACAGATCCCACAGAGAAAACAACTTATTCCTACCTGTTCCTTCCCTTGTCCAACTGAGCCCTAATATCAGGAATGTGGACCTCAAGCCAAATCCATCCCACCTGCAGTCCCAATCTGGTCCCTTGGGTTTCCTGGGTGACCATACCCATTCCCCTGGCCCCACTGCCTGTCCCCCAACTAACACTCATGTGATGGTTGAACTGTCTCTCCTAAGGCTTAGTTCGTGGCAGTAAGATAGGCTGACCATCTGAAAAGGAGGACAGGGCTCATGTAACTTTAACAGTTGTAGAGAAAAGGGAATTTCAGCCAGTGTCATTTGGATGCAATTAGTTCCTGGTGAAATTCCCTCTTCATCACAACAGTTAAAGGTGCAGGCACTATACTAGAGTGACCATATACAAAAGAAGGCAGGGCCCCTGCAACTTTAACTGTTGTGATGAAGAGGGAATTTCACCAGGAACTAATTGCATACAAATGACACCGGCTGAAATTCCCTTTTCTCTACAACTGTTAAAGTGATATGAGCCCTGGCCTCCTTTTCAGATGGTCAGCTTAAGTAAGAGCTTTGAGCTAACATATGCTGGGCAGGTGTGTTTTGTTTTGTTTGCATTTTGGCCCCACTCACCACTAGAATGCATCCCCTGGTAACTTCTCTAGAATTGAATTTGGCCCTTAGGCCGAAAGAGATTCAACACCCCTGCCTTATACCCTCCCTTGGTCTGGCTATATTTCCAGTTCCACTGGGCTCCCCTGCATCAACTATCTATTTGACTCTGGCCCCATTTAACTCCAGGGGGATGTCTTGATGACATCTTTACCCCGAGGTAGATCCGAATCCATACTGCATCACTTAAATGGCACAGCTGCAGTTTTGAAGCTATCCCAGGACAAAGAGGCAAAGTTGCACGGTTGAAAAGTCAGGGACTTAACCCGACTTTTCCAGCCAGAGCAAGGTCAGCCTGGCTCTTCCGCCAGTCTGTCCTTGCTAGGAGCCACTCCAAGTGTGTTCCTGGGCAAAAAGCAACCTCCTATTGGTCATCAGAAGACACAGGAGGGGGAGGGGCGGTCCCGGCAAGCCTAATCACTGCCAGAAAGTCCGCACTGCCTCCCCTCATTAGGACAAGTTGCCACCGCCACACACCAGTGAGAGCGCGGGGTTTGGCAATGGAGTGGGGCCAACCCGGCAAGGTAAGACAGCCTCCAGGTAGTTGCTCCAGTCTTCAGTCAGGTCTTGGTGGCTGACACACAGTCATTAGAAATTGGGAGATTGTAAGCAAGATATATAGTTTTGCTTTGTTGTTTTTTTAAAACAAAAAAAAATGTGTTATATGGGTTGCTGTAGAGCTGTGCATGAAACCACTTATCATATTTAAGTGAAACAGTCCTTGAAAAAAAATGCACTCTCACTTCCCTAAAATACTGCCTTGCCTAGTTGGCTAATATTCTCCTCCTCAGATGGTCAGATCTTCCTTTTGTCTCAACAGAACCCAATGAAGGCACTAAGCATGCAATGCTGATCAACTGTTGATCAAATTTTCCAGGAACCAGGGGCCTATGGATTATGGCCCTCCATTTTCAGAATAAAAGGGGTTACATATACCAGAGTTTGGGCTTCACTTAAATAATTCCATCTAGGTCCTCTTGGCAGACATCTGATCCATTAAATATTCACTAACTCTTTCAAGGTTGGGATGGGTGTCATATCTCAAATTAGAAGAGAGAAGGGGGAAAAACTGTCCTTTTAATGTCACTAATTTCTATCATATCGTTTCAGGTTATTTGCAACACATCCAGTCAGGATATTAATAGCACATAGAAAATGACATTTCTGTTTGTAAGCGGAGCAATTATGCAAACCAAGAGTGAAAAGATAAGCAGATCTGTTCCTGGTCACGCCCATGCCTCCCTGTATAGACTTCATTATCGTGAAATACGACATAAAGAGGTCAAATGACTCGCCCAAGGCTGCGCCTCCAAAGCTTAGAGTTCAGAAGCATGTGGCTTTTTAGCAGAGACTGGTAGATATTAAAAAGAGAACAGCTTGACCGCCTTATTCTCTTTGGCACTGATTCCTGATATGTTTCACTTACGGGCATTAAGCCTTAATGTTGAGTGAAGTGAGGCTACTTCTAAATAATATTATGCTTTGGCTTTTGCCAAATGCCTTCTGTGGGTGTTCGTGAAATCTGAAATGAACAGAAAGTTCCCATTGCAGCCAAGGTCCTATTGGATGCAGCCAAGGATTCTTCAGCATCTCTCCCCACCCCACCCCACCCCACCGCACCCCCAACGCTACAGCCAAACTACAGGTTAAGCTAATTGTGTAGCTGAGGGTTTGCTTTCTCTTTACTCTAGTGCAAGAGTGGGCAATTAAGGGAGGTCCAGGGTGCATTTTTGTCCCCTGTACTCCCACTGCCTTTGCAGGCAAGAAGGAATTTTAAGAATAAATGTTTAAAAAATTGCCGGTTTGCTGCTCTGTAACACTAAAATGGACAAACCTGGCTTGTTTGCAAACTCTTTTTTCCCATTTTAGCACTCTGTAGCTGCTACACAGCAACATTTTGGAGGTTTGATTTATTTTTATTCCATTTCAGGCTGCATCGGGAGCAACTGGGGTGGCAGGTGTGGCTCCAGGTGGGTGATGAGAACCATATGCAGCCTATCAAATTTGCCAGGAACCAGTGCCCACCCCAAATCCAGTGTAAGCGTGCACAGTTCAATTCAGATTGGGACCACTGCACATTAGGAGAGGAGTGTTAAAACTTCCTCTACTCCCACACAAACAATGTTTGCTTCCGGACATTCCCTTCACTCCCCAACTGGGAGGTTAACAAAAGGGGATGCTATAAAAAAATTGGTTAACTTCCCTGATGTGTGTGGGAAGGGGGGGTCTGGAAACAAAGGTGGGGGAGATTTGATTTTCCCTTTCCATTGTGTTGTGGTCCCAATCCAAATTGGACCCACATGAGCTTTACATTACAGTAGCACTCAGCTACATGCAACATGGTTAGCTTAATGTGTAGTTTAGCTCATAGTTTACATAGCTGACTGGGCAAATGCTGAAACATACTGGCATGTGCCTTTCTCAGAGATACAAATTAGCAAAACAAAATAAAGATTTCTCTGTCTGTCTGTCTGTCTGTCTGTCTCTCTCTCTCTCTCTGTGCTAGCATAAATCTAATGTATTTATTTATTTATTACATTTTTATCACCCCGTAGCCAAAGCTCTCTGTGAGGTTCACAAAAATTAAAACCTCAAGGTATAGCATAAAACAATATAAAATATAAAATCTTAAAACTAAACTATAAAAGTACAAGAATAAAACCTAGCAGTACTATGGCCCTCCACATGACGGGTCTATCTCACCATGGTTCTGCTGCTTCTAAGTACTGTTCAAGCACGGGCTCTGTACACAGAGCATTAAAACTAAAGTAAAATGAAGACATTTTGCTGCCTGAGGCAAAGGACAAAATAGTGCGTACTACCCCTGCCCCAGCCCCCATTCCATCTGAAGAAGCAGGTGGGACTAAGAATTGAATCTGACACTGGGGAGTGGACAGCATCCTCCACTTTACCTGAGGGATTGCAAGCTAGCTTAAGGAGAGCAGGGCAGGCCGTGTATAACACACAGCTATGTTCTCCAACAGCGGGGGAAAGGTGAGAGGGCTGCCAATTCTGCCCTCTCCTTACAACCAACAACTGCCATGTGGAGGCTGGTGGCTCCGATTTCAGTGGGGTTGTGATTCCATTCTGGGTTTCAGTCAGAACCAGCCAAAACTCTAAAGGAGCTATTCAACATGCCAAAACTGGTTGGGTGATAGCTCCTTTAAGTTCTGGCTGGTTCTAACAAACTCAGATATGGGATGGGATGCTCCTTCAGGTAAGCTGACCCTGTGCCATTTAGGGCTTTAAAGTTTAATATCATCACTTTGAATTGAGCCTGGAAATGGACTGTCAACCAGTGAATATGGCAAATTACTAGGATAATTTGTTCATATCAGCCAGTTCTGTCCGGCAGTCCATTCAGGAATGTAAAAAATAATTTAAAAAAGGACATTCACTGTTTAGGCAGTCTCACACAAACACTTATCTTTCTCCATGAATTTGTCTATGGCCATCCAAGGTCGAGGAGCTCAAGTATATCTTAAGGCAGTAAATTGCATAGTTTCACTATGTGCTATGTGAGGAAGTACTTCCTTTTATCTAACTCCCACCCTGACTGACAGTCTCATATAAGGAATTGTGTAATTCGTTCTCTCAACAACAACAATTTAACAGAAATGGAGTCACTCTTGTGCCTTGGCTGCAGTTTTACATCCCATAAAGAGCCTACTGTGTTCTCAGTGTTTCTACAAGCTGTCTTGAATTCTGTGTTGAGTTCCATGATTGTGGCATTTTTGTCTTTTGCCCGCAATCACTCTACACATTTTAGACTTCTATTACTTATGGTGATATCAGTTTCAATTGAATTCTGACATTGTGATCATCCTGCATTTCAGTTCTGATTCTGAAAGTTACAATAGGAATTCCCCCCGCCCCATTTATTTTGCAAGGTTGACTAGCATCTCTATAAAGTATTTCCTTCTGCCAATATTTGTCAGATAGATGCAGTAGGTTAGTAGTTCTTTCGGGAGCTTTTGGCAGAATTTGTCTCCCAACAGATATCAGGGTAATTGAAGTCCCCCATTACTACTACAACGGATTTCCTTGAAACACTGGCAATTTGATTTTCAAAAGTTTCATCCTCATCTTCTCCTTGATTGGGTGGTCGGTAGTAGACTCCGACTATCATGCTCTTTTTATTCTTTTTTTATACTATAAGCTGCCTTGGTTAGAATATGGTCTTGAAAGGTAGTGATGAAATACTTTAAATGAAATTAAATAAATGTTTTCTACCACTGTCAAGTGATGTCCACCAGTAAAGACATGGGCTTCCATAAGTAGCTTCATATCTTCCATAACATTGGAAGATATGAAGCTACTTTATACCGAGTCAGAGCATTGGTCCCTTTAGCTCAGTATTGTCTACACTGGCTGGCAGGAGCTCTCCAAGGTTATTGGCAGGAGTTTTTCCAGATCTACCTAGAGACACTAGAAACTGAACCTCAGTCTTTTAGTTTGCAAAGCAGATGTTCTAGCAATGAGCATTAGTCCTTCCCCTTTCCTAAGAATGTAAGAAGAACCATGCTGGACCAGATTAAAGGTCTATATAGTCCAAAGTTCTGCTCCCACAGTGCCAACAGTTTAATATGGGAAGCCCACCTTGGTTGTTGCTCAGAAGAAGTCACTGCTTCCTGCCTCCAGCTCAGCCACACAACCATAACAATCCATTGAAAAGCATCCTGTCAACAGGAAAGTTTTACCTGTGCTGTTGTTGTTTTCTGCAAAGGCTCATTCACACATGCTGGTCAATGCTTAATGCTACAATCAAGTGATGGTCAGGCATGTGGAAACCCCCTCTAAATTGCAGCTGTCCTTCTGAGAAGCCCCATGCCCATTCTGGTCTATCTTCTCCAAATCCTTGAGGCATTTATTTTTGCCACAGTCGTCTTTTCAACCCCTTCACTGAGCAAGGTTTTGGCTGCTGGTTCGTATTTCCATTTGAAGTGGTTTGAGAAACTTCACAGATGAAGTGGCAGCACACACACAAATCACCCTGTTCCTACACTGTGTTCTTTGCTCTTGGGCTGAGATGAATGTGCTTTGCAACAGGGACGTGTGATAGCTTTGGCAATCTGTACAGCTCCTGTCTGCTTGCTGTACCCCATTCTAATTTTTAAAGCTTTCATGTTAAAGAAAGAAAAAAGGAAAGAAAAGAGAAAAACCTCATTGCCATGTTACATTTTCTCTATTAAAGTATGCATCAGATTGCATTGATTTTACACACTAGCATTCTATCCCTTTTATGAATTCTTTTGCACATGCCAAGCACAGCAACCAAAGGAATTCAATTCATTGATCACTTTTCTTTTCAAACACATTTTTATCTTCATTTAATGCTTTTCTCCATTTGGCTCTGATCTTAACATTTGCTGAGTGAACTAATTTCTATTAAGCTACCAATTGCACCAAGGGACAATATGTTGCAGCAAAATGAACCCCTCCTGAAAGGGCGAAGGACTCGAATGAATTAAAATAAGCAAAAGCTATTGAACTTCCATTCTCTACCAAGATATTTTGCCACCAGAATTTTACAATTTAAGATTGGACCCAGACTCTTGACTAGGGATGTGCATTTGTTTCAGGATGAATGAAAAACTGAACTAAATGGGGGCCATTTCACTCTATTTCCACTAATTCCAAGATGAATGCAGAGAAACTCCCATTTATGCCCATTTATTCCATTCAGAGGTGAAAGGGTTCCATTTTCCACCAGCAGCAGCCAGAGCTGTCTTCAGATGCCATTTTCTTTTCCCCAGGATCTCCTGGATGTTGTATTACTCTGGGGGCACTGAATGTAAAAAAAAAAAAAAGTGCATTCACTAACGGGGACTGCCATCTTTGTGTGTGTGTGTGATAGTACCATCCCACCCATAGTGCCCCAGAATGTGTGAGGCATCCTGGGAAAATCAAAATGGTGCTCACCAAGAAGCAGATAATAATAATAATAATAATAATAATAATAATAATAATAATAATAATAATATATAATGTATAAGAAGAAGGAGCAGTTAGCGATGTAAGCGCTCTTTCTCCAGTGGGAAAAATAATCAAATGTTGGGGGGGGGGGGACACTTGAAGAAAAATGTGAGTACCAAAACAAATGACATTTGAATTATTTAATGAATAAACATGAAACAAATGAGTCTGACAGCAATGGAATCTCAAAACAAACCAAAAATAAAACCCTGCAGGTGCATAATCATTTTTTATTGATTAGCCACCCCTCATATCACATTAAAATGCTTTTTAAAAATAATAGATAATACAGATAAACCTAAGGAACATACAAGTACCATACCTGTATGGACCTTTCAACAGCTTTTGATACCATCAACCAAAGTATCCTTCTGAGGTGTCTGTCTGAAGTGGGAATGGGAGGCACTGTTATATGGTTATATGGTGGCTCCTTCTTGGAGAAGCGATCTCAGAAGGTGGTGCTGGGGGATTCCTATTCGATGTCATGGCCTTTTCTAATACATTGCAAGTGCTTTGGAAAGTGTCCTCAAATTTCAAAATGCAGGAAGGGTGTTGTTGTTTTTTTGTTGCTGCTGCTGCTTAAAATGCATAAATGAATTACCAGCCTTGCTGGACACATCAAATTGGGATTAAAAATATATGGATTAAGGTCAGATTGGAAATCTAAACATGTCCTTGACTGAACACTTGAATGGAATATATACTGAGCCAGTGTGGTGTGGTGCTTAGACTCGGAACAGGGAAACCCAGATTCAAATCCTCACTCAGTTCATTGAGTAACCCAGGGCCAGAAGTGATCTCTCAGCCTAGGGTTCAACACCTTGGATAGCTCCTTTAGAGTCCTGACTGAAAGCCAAAATGGATTCAGAGCCCCACCAAAATTGGAACCAGTAGTTTGCACTGTTTGTTACAGACACTCTGTAGAATGGTCCTGGTTGCCATACATTTTGTGGATCATAAAATTCTGCCTTTCCCCATTGCAAATAATCTTTTATAATGTATTGCCTCTCTGCCTCTCAGACAAGAAGGCAGCCTTTCCAGCCAGCATGTGGGTGATGGGAGTGGTAGTCCAACACATCTGGAGGGCACCAAGTTGGGGGGAGGGTGCCAAGCAGGTGCTCTACCACCGAACTACAGCCCCTCCCTGTATTCTCCCTATCAGAATTTCATGCAGATGAGAAGTGGGGAGGATGAGATGTCCATGAGAGTTGTATAGCATAGCCGGTGACGGTTGGATGGAAGCCCCTGCTAGATGGGAGAAGCAACACTGAAATGTGGTCCGACTGCTGGATTATCCAGAATGGAGGTGAAACCTGAAAGAAAGATGTCTGATTTCTCCACAGGGAAGCAAATGCAATAGTGCTGTCATATCTCAAAAACCATTACGGGTTGGATCCAGCACCAACAGAACCCTGCAGAGGTCTGTTGGTGCTGCAAGAAGAGTGCAGGGTGGCGCTTTTCTCCTATTCTTCCTTCCTAACTACAGTCCCCAAGTCCACCTCTCCTGCTGTTCTGGAGGACTGGGAGACCATCTGGAAGAACATGGGAGGTAGATTGTAAAAAATTGCTGCCTCATCCCAGAGGTGGCTTTATATGTGGGATGAATGGGATGGTGACCCTCTGCCTTTTCTCTCCTCTGCAGAGAAATCTCACCACAACCATGTACCTTTGCTCATGTGCATGGCATGATCTTTCACTCTCCTCTCTGACAATCTCGGTAGAATATTGAGTATCTCCTCTGCCCCAACAGTTCCAATGGGCACCAGTCACCACTGCCTCATCTCCTTACTCCAGTGGGAAGCTTCTATTGGATCTCAGTTCCCTCTGAAGGGCAGAGCTGGATCCAATCCAAAGTGTGCAATGTACCACCCCCTCTCTGTCACTCAGGTAGTTATTCTGAGGATTGTGTTATTGGTACTTACTGATACAGCGACCCAGAGAGTGCTTTTCCTAAAGGCCTTTGTTCACTTGGGAGTTATTGCTGCCACGTGTAAGATTTTGTGATGTTCCTAATTTTTAAGGCTAATTAACTTGAGTGTTATCAAAGCCCAACTGCTACTTATTATGCAGGAACAAGCCAATTTACAGTAAATCAAGTCAAGCAATCTTTAGTTGAAATTTAACACCACACTTTTTAAAAGCCTTTTTAAGAATGCAGCTTGTCATTCTCAGCATTGATTTATCACAGATATTGTAATTTTAGTTTTCAACAGGACAAAGGCAGGCAGAACGTAAAACTTCAACCTGGGATTTCTAGATGGGAGCATTTTTTCAAAACACTGCAAACAAGCATAACTCTGCAACTCTCATGGGCATCTCATTCTCCCCACTTCTCATCTGTATGAAATTCTGATTGGGGGAATACAGGGAGAGGCTATAACTCAGTGGTAGACCACCTGCTTGACATGCAGAGACATCCAAGTTCAACCCCCAGCATCTCCTGGTGGGCTGGAAGAACTCCTGCCTGGAACCCTGGAGAGTTGCTGCCTGTCAGTCTTGACAATTCTGGGCTAGATGGATCAATGGCCTGACTTGGTATAAGGCAGCTTCCTATGATTGGGGGGGGGGGGGGGGGAGGTTGGGTGTATATTTTTCATTGGTTGTGGGGATTTTGATCTTTCCAGAATATGCATTTGTCTAATAAGCCAACTTCATTCTATATTTGTCATTCCATACATCTATTGTTGACATTTCAGAGGAACCAGTTAGTTCCCAGTAGGTTATCCATGTTTGACACCAACTGTGGCACGTTTCAGGTTCCAGTTAAAGACCTACCTTTTCTCCCAGTCTTCCCCAACTGAATGTGCCACCCAGTTTGTAGCTTGTGAGTTCCCTGATTTAAAACGATTTAATTGAGGGTGTGTGTTTTGATTTTAAACAGTTTTAAAAGGCCTTTTAATTGCCCCTTGAATAGCCTACCTTAATTGCCCAAATGTCAGTTTTCGTTCCTACCCTCCTGCTTAACTCTAATTGTTTTTTCTTTCCATTTTAATAGCAAAATAGTGTTGCTCCACTAGAAAAAATGGGGGTAGGTGAGAGGAGGAAGAGAAATAGATGCAAAACATACTGAAAGGAGACAAAACAATATAGTAACAAAACAACAATCACAGAAGCAGCAGCATTGCACTGTTATGTAGTTTGTTTTGGAGTGATTAAAACCCTTTACATTCTTACATTGGCTGAATTCAGATGACATATTAGGCAACGGAGGGGGAAATAGCGTACTGACCATGCGTTAGGCAGGCGGTGCTCCTCAAAAGACACGCTGCAGCCGGTGCTGCTCGGCACCAGTTGCTAAGAACGGACGGTGGCCATTTTGGTTGCAGCATCTCCTCCCTCCCCCTCCCTCAGTCCCCCAGCCATATCCCAGCATGCACCATGAGTTCTGCCGGCTGTACAGAGTGGCCGGGGGGTTTCGGCTGCTCTGGCCAGCAGAACTCTATCCCCAAACGGAATAGTCCACGGATAGAGGGGGGCTCAATTCAGCAAGCCCGTTGTTTCCCTCCGTTGTTTAAATTGCCCGATTAGTGTACTGTCAGTTGTGTGTGCATGGTGTGTTACTCCCCACACGACACAATAAGCAACACAGCTGATGATTGTTCCCCCCTCCTCCGTTGCCTAATATGTTGTCTGAATTCAGCCATTGTCTCAGGACTTACTTCCAGCAAGCTGGTGAGCTAGATCAATATTATTATAGTGAACTCATGGTGAAATTAGCTTGCAATCTTAGCTGTTACGCTACAGAAACTTATATATGTCCAGGATTTCATTTGTATCTTCTTCCATTTTCTGAACATTGCTACATTTCAACAAGCTGTAATAAAGCCCCAAGGCCTCATAAACTAATTTTTATAGATCATTTATTTTGACTAGGTAGAACATGTCCATATAAATATCAAGACATTTCTCTGCCTAGGGCTGACAGATTTCCAAAGACCAGTATCTGTATGTAAGAAGCCGCTGGGAATAAATGTTCTGGATAGACCCAATAAGAGTTGTATAACAGATAATAAGGTATAAAATTTGTAATTAAGAATCACAACAAGATTGTATTAGATTGCATTATAATGTGCCTAGCAAAGTGGTCCTAAAGATCCACTGTAACTGAAATGGCTATAGTCAGATCTTGTTCTTGGCAAACAATGTGCCAGCTCTGCCTCCTACTGAGCAACCACCACATCCAAGGCCTTACTGTTAGGAAATCCAAAATATGATTATGCTAGGGGGGAGGGCAGGATAATCTTTGTGGCTGAAACCCTGCAAAAATTCTATGTAAGGGGGTCAGTAAGTGTCATGACCCCTGGCCCTTGGTCCAGTATGCAGCAGAGGATTCTGATGAAGCTGAGGCATAGGCTACTTCCTAGGGGATAGGACAGCTAATGTCTTATTCATGGCCCTCCTGCAGATGAGAGTCCTTTAACAGTCAGCTAGCTCTTCCATGAAGGGTGAAACTGTCCACACTACAAGTCTTGTCTTACTTACGTTGGTTCTAGCTCTCTGCTGAGACAACATCCTCCTGTTGTAGGAGAGAGTTCCAGCCAGCAAGCCCCACTTAGAGCTGTCCAAAGTTGTATTTTCTTCTGCCTTGACCCTACCTGTCATGCCTTGGCTTGTTACTTTGACTGGACTATATCTTTTAACCTGACTTTATCTACTGTGACCTAACTCTGCATACTGGATGGGACATTACCTGCTTAATCTGACAGCCATCACATACTTACTAGCTTCCCCTGCAAGCCTCAAGTAACCACAGAATGGGGCATTAAGCCCTTTTATTCATGTATTTGAGAACTTTTATTGTACTTTTCCATTTTCAGATTGAAGCTCTCAAATGGATGATCCCCTCTCCATTCCTTTTATCTATTTTGCACAGCATGTGATGTTATGTGCCCCACTGCAGGCTCAAGAGCATGAATGGCAGTCTGAGTCTGGTTCTTGTTACTGATGAAACAGAACCAACTAGGCCCTTGTGCTGGGATCCATCTCTACATACCTAGATTCACATGCATCTGACCTGATGTTCCAGTGCCAAAATGCCTGGGTTTGGGCATATGGATCCTGATGTCGAGTGAGTTAATTGATAATAAGCTGTTCCCTAATCTCTATGGGAAAATGACATTATACTTGAGTTGTGAAACTGAGAATTTATGAGACACATTACTCCCATGAACCATATACAGTGCAGTACTTGTAGGCTGACCATCTGAAAAGGAGGACAGGGCTCATATAACTTTAACAGTTGTAGAGAAAAGGGAATTTCAGCAGGTGTCATTTGTATGCAATTAGTTCCTGGTGATATTCCCTCTTCATCACAACTGTTAAAGGTGCAGGCACTATACTAGAGTGACCATATACAAAAGAAGGCAGGGCTCTGCAACTTTAACTGTTGTGATGAAGAGGGAATCTCACCAGGAACTAATTGCATACAAATGACACTGGCTGAAATTCCCTTTTCTCTACAACTGTTAAAGTTATATGAGCCCTGTCCTCCTTTTCAGATGGTCAGCCTAGTACTTGTCAAGTTGTTCTGGACATTGGACACTGGACTGAGTTGTGTTGAGGGGGAACCTACTTGTTTTAAAAAACTGACACACACCAAATTCAGCAACTGCATCAAATTGCACGGGTATTTATCCTCAAACCCTTGTTTTTAAGGCTTAATGATCTGAGTCCTGGGTAAGTCCTTCATTTCATTACAGCTCTAGAGAATAAATCTTTTTTATATCCCCAAAAGGAATTTACTAGGTAGTTTAAAATTACATGTTACAATGTGTTGGCTGAGAATAATTTCTAACTTGGACTCTTAACTTCCAAATGTTGGAACTGCATACTGAAATCCTCTGAAATAATTAAATCTTAATTCAAAATCAACCTACAAAGGAATAGATGGTTAGGCCATCATTCTAAGAAAATGAACACTATGACATGTTAAAGACCTAAGTTAGCTTATTTCTAACATGAGGGAGCAGCAAAACAATATTTTTCAAACAGATGCCATTTTGTACTGTATGCAGAGCATCTCTTTTGATACATGTTTACAGGCAAGCATTCTGTCCTGTTCACTCTTCCCTGCTAACCGACTTCACCGGTGTACCTTTCCTAATCTGAAATCCAAGGCCATTTATTAGGCTTTTATCTAAAGCCAAATGCACAGCCCTAGCCTGAAAGAGACACATGCTGGATGAAAAAAATACTTTAGGTCAGCTAGTTTTGGAGCAATCCTGACTTCTGAGGGAATTCAATAGGCTTGCTTTGCTAGAGCGCTTAGTCTTGCTTTGCTAGAGCGCTTGCCACTGCTTTGTAAACCATGTGATTTACTGAAAAGGGGCACTATTTACTATAAAATGGAATATGTCTAGCATTAAATTGATGCAGTGTTTGGCCTTGAATTAGAAAGACCTGGGTTTACATCCCTTGTCAGCTATGAAACTCACTTTGTGGCCTTTGGCACATCATTTGATATCATTTATATATGTTTATCTATATCTATATATCAGCCTAACAAGATTGTTGTGAACATAAATTCAAATGAGATAACTCCATATATGCCTTCTTTACTGGAATGGAAGGATACATGTGTGATAAATAAACAATATTATTAAACCCTTCCTCTTCACTATCCAGCTCCCATGTCTAGTTCTGACACTGGATTAAATATGAAAAAACAATCAATTTACATAGGTATGCTCAGAATGCACATTCATTTTTTCAGCCAGGTAATATTTATTTCCCAACCCAAACGCTCCCAGGCTAAGAGACCAATAACACTTCAATAGTCTTAATCCTTTTTGAATAAATATCTTCCACGGAACTTCAGAAATAGAAATATGGCTTGCAAGCATCATTAGGATTATGGAACTGCTTATGGGCCCAAATATTTCAGTTCAGTCCAATTACGAGATGCTGTAACATTAAAACATAAAAGGACTAACAAGCGATGCCATATTTTAAAAGCCAATTAGAGGCATGCTGTGTCCAGGCAACCAAGTACAGATATTTATCCAGTTGGCAAATTAGTTAATTTTTAGTAAGTCCTAGAAAAGCTGGAAAATTTGAAAGCAAGGTATATTAAACATGTTCAGTTTATGATTTCAGGCCTAATTGCTAATGACTAACTTGTAGGCTTCTTGAATGTGAAAATGCACCAAGCAATCACAGAAAGTCTAGAGCAGAGACCACCTAAATTTATTCTCAAAAGCACTGTCTGCAGGAGGATCTGTTGCATCTAATCCCACTATGGCGGTATGCTCCCTTCCAGATTATTATTATTATTATTATTATTAATAATAATAATTACATTTATATATCACCCCATAGCCAAAGCTCTCTGGGCGGCTTACAAAAATTAAAACTTTGGATATTAAAAATCGATATATCAAATTTAAAAACATAAAAACAGACAACATATAAAAACAGTGTACATTTAAAACAGCTTCAAACTCTCAGGCAGGCCTAAATATAGTTCTGGAGTCAATTAAAAACTCAGTATATGCTGTTAAATGCCTGGGAGAAGAGGAAAGTGTTGACCTATACTGAAAAGATAACAATGTTGGCGCCAGGCGCCATACTTTCAACAATGTACAGTTTTCCCTATTTCTATTCTACTGTCCACATTGCCTAAGCAAAGCCAGCCTGTCCAGGCTGATAGTCTATGTAATGATGCAAGCTCAGCTCTCCGTCCTCTTGCATACAATATGTTGTAAAACAGGTGCCACTGGCTGATCCAGTGCAGTATTGCCTGCTCTGATTGTTAACCTCTTTCCAAGGGATCTGACTGAGATCTTTCCCAGCCCAACTAACCTAAGATTCTTTTAACTGGAGACACCAGGGTCCGAATCTGAAACTGTCATGCATATAAAGCATGTGCATTACCACGGAGCTATGATCTCACACCAGTGCAACCCACATCAAAGTTGGGACCAAGCACAAAGATCCATTTTCTGATGTATAAATTAGGGTGTACATAAGCTCAGAGAATTTAACTCAGCCACAAGGTTTCAGTACTCTGCCTAGTCGTAGGGTGCTTGAGAAGTAATCCTCTCTAGCTAGTCACTTACCTGGAAGACATTTCTACTCGCCCAGGGTGAGCAGCTGATTGCAAAGTTGCATTGACTCAGCCTTTCCCACATTAAAAAATACATGTGTCTTCATGTGCAAGAAAGGGCTTGAACAAGCCCTACCAGGAGGGAACAATGATGCACTATGGGTTGGTTTGCACATGTTCATCACTTGATGATAATAGCAAAATCAAATTCTATACCACCACGAGATCATCTCCATTGATCAGCTGAATAAATGCATGCAGTCCTGAAGTATTCAAGTATCAGGGTATCAGAGAATCAGAGAATAGTAGGCCACTGAGTCCAACCCCCTGCTACGTGCAGGAATCCACCTTAAAGCATGCCTGACAGCTGGTTGTCCAGTTGCCTCTTGAATGCCTTTAGTGTGGGAGAGCCCACGACCTCCCTAGGTAATTGGTTCCTTGTTGTATTGCTCTAACAGGCAGGACATTTTTCCTGATATCCAGCCGGAATCTGGCTTCCTGTAATTTGATCCCATTATTCCATGTCCTGCATTCTGGGTTGATTGAGAAGAGATCCTGGTCCTCCTCCGTGTGGCAACCTTTCAAGTATTTGTAGAGTGCTATCATATCTCACCTCAATCTTCTCTTCTCCAAGCTAAAACATGCCCAGTTCTTTCAGTCTCTCTTCATCGGGCTTTGTTTTCAGACCCCTGATCATCCTTGTTGCCCTCTTCTGACCACGCTCCAGCTTGTCTGCATCCTTCTTGAAGTGTGGTGCCCAGAACTGCCCTCAATACTCAAGATGGGGCCTAACCAGTGCCAAATAGAGGGGAACCAGTACCTAACATGATTTTGAAGCTATACTTCTATTAATGCAGCCCAAAATAGCATTTGCTTTTTTTGCAGCCACATCGCACTGTTGGCTCATATTCGGCTTGTGGTCTACAGCAATTCCAAGATCCTTCTTGCTTGTAGTATTGCTGAGCCAAGTATCCCCCCATCTTGTAACTGTGCATTTGGTTTCTTTTTCCTAGGTGTAGAACTTGGTATTTATCCCTTTTACATTTCATCCTGTTGTTTTCAGCCCAGCGCTCCAGTCTATTAAGATCACTTTGAAGTTTGTTTCTGTCTTCCAGGGTAGTAGCGATCTTACCCAATTTTGTGTCATCTGCAAATTTGATAAGCATTCCCTGCATCTCCTCGTCCAGATCATTAAGTGGTAATCAGTCAAGCAATGTATAAGCATGTGCAAATTATCCCTTACCTCTGTTAAGAATGATTACAATTATTATTATTATTATTATTATTATTATTATTATTATTATTATTATTTCCATTTATATACCGCCCCATAGCCGAAGCTCTCTGGGCAGTTTACAAAAATTAAAAACATTGAGCATTAAAAAACTGATATACAAAATTTAAAACCATAAAAAGCATACAAACATGCATACAAGGAAGAGAACAATTGCCTTTTGAATTTTTGCATGGAATAAAATGCAGGAAACTGCCCAGGTATGCATTTATAGCTTCCTTCCTTCCTTCCTTTCCTTTCCTTTCCTTTCTTCTTTGTCTGGCCTCTCCCCTCTTATACCAACCTCTCTTTCTCATTCTTTCTATACACTTCTCATCTACTTTATTTCCACCAGTATACTAAACTTATTTGGGGCTGGAAAGGCAAACTGAGAGGTGCTCATTGGATTCCCCACCCCCCACCCCAGCATTGACATAAAGATGGACAGAATCTCCAAATAGGAAAGAGCAAATCTTTTGGACTGATAAGCACGAGGAGACGTCAGAGGCTACAGCTCTCTTCTTCCATATCAGTATGTCAATGTGTAGTGCTCAAACAGTTAATCTGTTTCTGTCAGTCAAATGAGAGAAGATATGACTCAAAGACACATGGGGGCAGATAGATTGAGTGGGAAGGTGACATTTTTATCTAGTCACTTCTCTGACAGTAGCAACACATTGGGATTATTTTGATGTTAATTATTTTATCTTGGGAACATTCTTCCCCTAGAGATGAGGTTAAAAGTTGCTTTTCAGTGTTTCTTTCTCTCTCTCTCTCTCTCTCTCTCTCTCTCTCTTTGCTCCTGTCCATTTTTTCTCTTCAGCATGAATGTTTAGGATGGTTTACACTGTTTAGCGGAAATCACAATTAATGGCCCCTGGGTTCAATCTTTAGTGCTCCAGTAGACCAAATCTCTTTACCTTTAAAAAAAATGTAAAAGGAGAACAACAAAGCAGTGGCCATACTGTGAAATTGAAAAGGAAGAGAGGTTGAAGTCTCCTGTAATCAAGTATATAGTGGCCTGTGGATATTAATACTACTGAGGACCCTGGTATCTATCTTACCCCACAGTCTATTTCGACACATATTCACTATCCTGTTAATGTGATGTGCTCCACTCTTCTCCAAGCAAGAAAACATTCCAGGACAGTTTACTTTCCTTAGGGTAAGAAGCACTGGAAACATTGGGTGGGTTCACATGACCAAAGAGAAAAAACAGCACACATTGGCTTGTTTTCTCTCCCCATATGTGCTCCCTAATTAGCATAATTACCCTCATCAGACACTGGTTGTCGTGACATCCAAACCTGGTGAAGATGGGTGGCTGTGAAACCCTAGAATAAGCTATGTTTTTTAGGGTGGTTTGTAAGCCAGCCCAGCCAGCCAGCCAGCCTTGCTGGGTTCGGAGAACATGACAACTCTCACCTGGTGAGGATAATTATGTCAATTAGGCAGCTCATGACTGGCACACTCAGGGAGGGAAAACAAGCAGCTATGACTTATTTTCCTTTTGTGATCATGTGAATCACCACAGCCTACTGTGTCTTATTTAACCCTACAACAGACCATGGGTTATTTGCCAGTTGTTTCCCCCTCCAACAATCCCTGCTGTCTGGGTTTGGATGACACAGAAAACCATGGCACAGAAAACCCGCTGGGAGTTGAAGATTCAAAATAGCCACCAGCACATGCCACTGCAACTTAAGTAAGTCAATGTGGGGTGGGGTGATCATGTGAACAGGCCCTATAATGTCTCCAGTGCCAGCTCTATGGATAGGAGGCTCATGGTGTCCTGGTGTTGTTGCGGGGCGGGCATGGACAACATGCCCTCAGTGGGGTCCTCTTCCACAGTGAGCCCTCATTGTCACTGCTGATCATTTGCTTGCCCTCTCCCTCAGGATGCAAATGCACAACCACACAGCAGGAGAACGCAAGGCTAGTGGAAGGTGCTGCTCCATCTCCTCATTCTTGTCACTCCTTACAAGCTTGGAGAGGGCAGATGAGCAAATAGCAACAGCAAGGAGGAAAGCAGCAGAGCGAGGAGGGCCCCTAATGGGAAGTGTGCCTTGGCAAGTGCCCAACAATACCAACCCCCAACACTGGGCAACTTTGTAACATTTGTTTTTAGGGGCAAAGATACAAGCAGCACCTATTGGAAGCAAGCAGTTGCCCCAGTCTGCTCACTAGACTCTCATGGGCATTGCCTATTTAGTTGGCTGATGATCTCGCCCCAAAACAGGAAGAAATATTACCTGTTGGCACTTGGGAGCCTCTTTTTGACCTCCCTTCAACAGAATTGTGTGTGAGAGAGAGTGCAGAGTGGAACTTTCCCCCTGCACTTTTTGTATTGCCAATTGACCAAGATTGCTGTTATTGTTTTCAACTGAATCTCAAAAGTTCTGTAACCCATCAGAAACGTCCTCTGCCAGCTTAGACAATTCCATGTTCCCATTTAAGCGAGCAAAGATAGGCTGCCTCTACAAGAGGCATTTAAAGCTCTTTCAAGGTGCATTAAAAAATTTACCTCTACAAGAACGGAGCGTAAATCAGGCGTAGAGGCGAGTTTTCTCTCCGATTATGAGCATTATCGAATGTGCGTTAAATAGCGAGTTTTATTTTGCTCTGGCCGTTAAAGCGCATTTTGAATATGTGAACAAGCGATTCTCCGCATTAACTACTTGTAAAGCGCATTTGAAACAACCGGTACGGTCACCTGTTGAGTGCTCAATTACCTCCTGCATACAAGCATTTATGATAAAAGCGCTTCCGAGAAGATGCGCATAATCGGAGGAACAGGCATCAAACGGAATCCATCTAGAGGGGATCCCACGTGCTTGGAAAGGAGACATTTGGGTTAAAAACACAGATGCTAACAGCAGCTGTTGGGAAGAGTGCTGCTGGTAAGTTTCACCCCACCCACATCCCCAAAAATCCTGAAATGTCCCCCACAACTTTGCCGCTTGTGAAAGGCAGGATGAGGTGAGACTTTGGTACACCTGAGTTTTAACATCTCATCACTTCTGGTCCAACAAGATTCTCACTTCCTGATTTGAAGATTCCAAGCTTTGCTTCAGCAGCTTCTGGGAGGTTTCCAACCTGCCCAGACTTGCTTTTAAAGCAGACTTCCCCAACCTGGGGGCCCTCCAGATGTGTTCAGTTGTTCCCATTGGCCCCAGCTACCATAGCAATGAAAGCTGAAATCCAACACAGCATCCAGTTGGAGAGAGCTGCTTTAAACTGCCTTCAGGCTTACTTTAAGGTCCTCCATTTGCTGTCTGGATTTGCTGACATCGGCCAGGGTTTTGTGGTTCTTGTTAGGGATGTGCACTGGATCGGATTGGATCCACGATCCGAATCCGATCCAGGGGGAAATTGCTGGATCAGCCCATCCAATCCAATCTGATCTGGAAAGGTTCCAATGGAAGCGGACAGCGGGGGGGGCTTCCCTAGCGGGGCTGTCCGCTTCCATTGGCGGGCGCCAGCGGGCGCCCGCCGATGGAAGTGGACAACAGGGGCAGGGGCAGCGGACAGGAGCAGACAGCCTGGCAGACGGGAGCAGGCGGCCTGCTCCAGAGCAGACGCACTATTCTGGAGCAGGCTGCGAAGCCCTCTCGCAGTAGTAGCTGGCAGCGGACGGGAGTGGACGGCCAGGAAAAGTAAGCAGGGGGCAGGGGGAGGGGGGGCAGGGGACACGAGGCATGCTTACCTTTCCTGGCCGTCCGCTCCCATCTGCCGCCGGCTGCTACTGCGAGCAGGCTTCACGGCCTGCTCCTAGGTAGCGCGCCAGGTGATGACATCACCTGGTGCGCTACTCTGGAGCAGGCCGCGAAGCTCGCTCATAGTAGCCGGCGGTGGATGGGAGCGGACGGCTAGGAAAGGTAAGCAGGGGGCAGGGGGCAGGGGGGAGGGGGTTTACCCCCCCCGGGGCCATCCGCTTCCATCCGCTGGCGCCTGCGGGTGCCAGCGGATGGAAGCGGATGGCCCCGGGGGGGTAAGAAGCGCGGGGGAGGGGGCTTACCTGCCGGGGCCGTCCACAGCAGATGGCCCTGAGGGGGAGGGAGTTAGGCCCCCCCTCACCCACCCACAGCAGCAGCAGCAAAAAGAACTAGGGGTGTGCACGGACCCCCCGGATCGGATCGGCACTCGGATCGGGACCTCCAATTTTGTCATGGATTGGATCGGACAAAATTGGAGGCCCCCTGGACCGGATCGAGTCTGATCCTGATCCAAAAATCAGAACTTTTTGGATCGGCCGCCATTTGGCTCCCCCCCCCATAGACTTGCATTGCAATGCAAGTCTATGAGGAAAAAATCTGCTGCTGCTGCTGCTGCTACTACTGCTGCTTCGTTCCTTCTGTCTCAATTGCTAGCTCACAATTTCTTTCTAAAGAAACAACACCCCACAGCACACACCAGTGTTTTATGCATTCCACTTCAACTCTAGTGCTGGTTTCCAGAGGCAGCATTACAGGGTTTAGTTTCCTTTGGTAGAGGAATTGAGGAGCATCTTTGTAATATTCGCTTTATTTACAAATATATGGCCAGAGCATGGTAGGGGCAAGAACACTGTTATCCAAAGATACCATGCCCATTTACATGGTTCCCAGCAAGCAGCTTCACTCAGCTGACTCCATCTAGAAACCCTGGACTCTCTCTAAATCCATGATGCCAATTGGATGTTTCACTCACACACATCTGCTGAGCACAAACCCTGCAGGTACTCAAAATTATGGCAATTCTCAGTCTTTAAGTTCTTGAATCCCATTATGCAATGCTTCATGCAAAACCATTGTGATAGGCCCATTAGTTGTAATCATAACAGTCCAAACTCATAAAAAATGTGTGTTGAATTCAACTTGCAACACTCAGTGCAATAAAGTTATTCCATCCAGACCAGTTCTGTCCAAGGATATTATTAGGAAGCGCAGCCCATGGCAAGCCACCCTGCTCCTGATTCACTAGGAATTAGGGCTGTGCACAGACCTCCCGATTCGCTTTGGATCCCAAATTATCACTTCCGAATTGGGCCCGATTCAGTTCGGAATGATTTAGACCTCCCCTGCTTTGCTTCGGATCTGGTTCTGAGGCGAGATTTGGACCTCTGAAGCGAGATTCGGATGACTCATTTTCCCCATAGACTTGCATAGGGAGAAATAAATGCCTATAACTTTTTCATTTTTAACAATAGCAACATGAAAGTTGGGGAACCTGCAGATGACCTGGAGCTACTCATGTGTGACAAATGTCAGAAACATAGATGCAGGCATTTACTCACAAGGAATTTTTTAAAATTTGATTTTTCAAAATTTCATAGCCACAAAACGCCTGCACTTCTGTGTCTGAAATTTGCCACACATGAGTGCCTACAGCCAATCTGCAATGTGCTCAAGTTTAATGTTTCTATCTTTAAAAATAAAACAGTTATAGGCATTTCTTCCCCCCAATGCAACCCTATGCACCATTGTCTACCGCATGGGCAAAATGATCATTTTTAAAAATTTCTTGCGAGTAAATGCCTGCACCTCTGTGACTGAAATTTGTCACACATGAGTGCCTACAGCCCATCCATGAGATCCCCAACTTTCATGTGTGTATCTTGAAAAATGAGAAAGTTATAGCACTTTGGATTGCCCGGGAAATCTCATTTTTAAAAGTTCCTCGTGAGTAAACACCTGCACCTATGTTTCTACAACTTGTCACACATGAGTACCTACTAGGGGTGTGCACAGACCCCCCAGAATAGATCGGGACCCAGATCGGGACCTCCAATTTTGTCCCGGATCGGACAAAATCAAAGCCCCCTGGACCGGATCAGGTCCAATCCCGATCCAAACATCGGACATCCGATTTTTGGATCAGCCACCATTTTTTCCCCCATAGACTTGCATTGGGGGAAAGAAAGCTTGCCCCCAATGCAAGTGTATGAGGAAAAAATGGCGGAGGGTGGGTGAGGGGGGCCTAACTCCCTCCTCCCCCCAGGGCCATCCACTGTGGACGGCCAAGGCAGGTAAGCCCCCTCCCCTGCACTCCTTACACACACACACCGGGGCTGTCCGCTTCCATCCGCTGGCACCTGCGGGCGCCAGTGGATGGGAGCGGATGGCCCCGGGGGGGGAAGCCCCCTCCCCCTCCCCCTGCTTTCCTTCCATGGCTGTCCGCTCCTGTCCGCCGCAGGCCGCTACTGCAAGCAGGCTTCGCAGCCTGCCACTAGGTAGCGCGCCGGCGTGCTACCTAGGGGCAGGCCGCATAGCCTGCTCGCATTAGCGACCAGCGGCGGACGGGAGCGGATGGCCACGGAAGGTAAGCAGGCCATGGGCTGCGGGCCCCCCTCCCCCCTGCTTACTTTCGGGGGACGTCCGCTCCTGTCCACTGCTGGCCGCTACTGCAAGCAGATTTCGCAGCCTGCTCCTGAGTATTGCGCCAGGTGATGTCATCATCTGGCGCGCTACCTAGGGGCAGGCCGCGAAGCCTGCTCGCAGTAGCGGCCAGCGGCGGACGGGAGCGGACGTCCCCAGAAGGTAAGCGCCCTGCCCCTGTTGACCGCTTCCACCGGCAGGCGCCCATTGGCGCCCGCCGATAGAAGCGGACAGCCCTGCCAGGGAAGCCCCCCCCCACACTGTTCGCTTCCATCAGCGGCCGCCCACTAGCGCCCACCAATGGAAGCGGTGGCGGGCACCAGCGGGCGCCCACCAATCCTCCGATCCATCTGATCTGGAATGGGACCTTTCCGGATCAGATCGGATTGGATCGAACGATCCAGCGGTGAGATCGGAAATCGGATAATTGTATCCGATTTCCCCTGGATCGGATCTGGATCATGGATTGGACCCGATCCAGTGCACACCCCTAGTACCTACAGCCCATCTGTGAGGTCTTCAACATTCATGTGTGTATCTTGAAAAATGAGAAAGTTATAGCACTTTGGATTGCCTGGGAAATCACATTTTAAAAAATTCCTAGCAACTAAACGCCTGCACCTATGTTTCTGAAACTTGTCACACATGAGTACCTAAAGCCCATCTGTAACATCCCCAACTTTCATGTGTGTATCTTGAAAAATGGGAAAGTAATAGCACTTAGGAGAATTGCATATTTTAAAATTCCTAACGAGTAAAAGCCTGCACCTATGTTTCTGAAATTTGTCACACATGAGTAGCTCCAAGCCATCTGCAAGTTCTCCAACTTTCATGTTTCTATCTTTAAAAATACAAAAGGTATAGGCATTTATTTTCCCCAATACAACACTATGGGGAAGAACACTTAAAATGGCGTCCGAATCGCCGAATTAATTCAAACCGATTTGGACCAAACCGATTTTATTCTGATCGATTTGGACCTCCCCTGATCCACTTTGGATCTGTTTTAGAGAGGTCCGAATCACCCCAATTCACTTCGGATATGGGATTAAGATCCGAAGCGATGCACAGTCCAACTAGGAATCATTCTTATCACATTCCCTCCAAGCAAATACTATCAGTACCCCACTGAAGTTCCATAGACTGGGATCTCTTCACAATACATTGCACTGTTTCCCCATAGTGCAATCCCCACTCTGATGAGAAAGAAAATCCTACATCTTCATTGATGGAGTTGATCTCATGGATATTTGCCACCTGATCAGCTCTCCACCAAGAGTTAGGGGGTGATCCAGAGAGACTGACCTTTACCCTAATAATAATAATAATAATAATAATAATATAACAACAACAACAACAACAACAATAATAAATTTATTTATTACCCACCTCTCCGTTTGGATCGAGGAGGGGAACAACAGTAAATATAAAATATGATGAAATACATAAAACTGATTAAAACATGGCACACATTATTAAAAGTGCATTAAAACATCATAAAAATATCCTTAAAACATTCTAAAATTCCACTGGATATGCCTGCCGGAAGAGAACAGTCTTTATAGCTTTCTTAAATTCTAAAAGACTGTTAAATTGACGATTCTCCTCCGGCAGGTCATTCCACAGTCTGGGAGTGGCAGAAGAGAAGGTCCTCTGGGTAACGGTTGTCAGCCTAGTCTTGACCGACTGTAGTAAGTTCTTCCCAGAGGAACTGAGTGTGTGGGGCAGATCATATGGAAGAAGGTGATCCTGCAGGTAACCTGGACCCAAACCATGTAGGGCTATTCACACTTAATTCACCTCTGGCCTGTAACCAAACTATGGGGAAGCAGCTCCCACGCTACTGGGTGTGTTAATGAAAGGGTTTTGACAGAGCTGCAGAACCATGGCGCTCAATAGAGCATCCCTCACACTGTTTATTGTATGATGCGCCACCAAAGATTAAAAATGTTAAAGACAGCGAACTCTATCTTCCTTGCATTAGATTCATCTGCTGTAGCAGTTCCTCTGATCTCCATTGTACATGCTATGCAAAATGGTAGTAGCAGAGAAACTTCAAGAATTTTCCCCAAGAAGCTAGGAGTGTCTTGAGATCCTCCTGCCTTCCATTCATTGCCCCTCACATATTGTAGACACACATATCTTTTCCCTCTCTTTTAATTGCATTTCAAGAAAACACACAATCTTATACTAGGGTATAGAACCTCTGGTCCAGGGACCAAATACAGGCTGCCTGGAGCCCCAATTTGGCCTTTAGGGGTTCTTCAGATGGTCTTGCCTGTTCCCCTGGCTCCATCCCCTTTCCCCTGACCACCAACTGTTTGGTGGTTTCCCAGATTTAGTCTAGGTTCCCTCCTCCTCCATTCTAAAAAGTTGAAATTCCTCTCCTAAGGTTTAGGGCTTCTCCACATGGAGCATTTATCCTTTAATTGAGTTTGGATACTCATGGAGGTTTGCAGGTCCTTTACATGACGTTGTTAACCTCCAGTACTTTTCCTGTGTTTTCCAAGCATTTCCATAGCTTAATTTGAAATGAAAATAATATGCTAACTAAAAGACCCACTGTGACTTGTATGTGAAAAGAGGTATGGTGCTACATAGACAGCCATTATATGGAGCTGTTAATGAATCATATAGGTATTGTGGATAAACAGGAGAAAGGGGAATGGGAAGCTAGTAAGGGGCTGATCTTATCTCACAAAGAATACAGAAGCAGAAGCCCTGGTAAAATCGCAGTAGAAAAAGCCTCAGTGTGGAGAAGCTCTTAGTTACTGGCAGTAAGAGCTTTAAGCTAAAATATGCTGGTATCTTCAGCCTCACCCCTTTTGCCTTCAGCCCCACCTACCACTGGAATGCAGACCCCAGTAGCTTCTCCAAAATAGAGTTTGTCCCTCAAGCTGAGAGAGGTTCAACACCAGATATACGCCCACTGGTTCATAACCTACACAGTTCGCATTCAACTGTGCAATCAACCCCATTAACAGGATGAACATCAACTCAGAATAGAGATTTTTTCCCCCCACCACTGCTACCCTGAACCTCTCTACCTTGCCTCTGACGTCTGCTCAGGATGGGAAAGGGAAAAGCAGGATCCAGTCCTTAGAACCTTGTCATCTTGTCTTGGCAAATAATTTTTAGGAAAAGCTAACTACAGCTAAGGTTCTTTGCTTTTATTTGGAGCAAAAGCATCTACTGACTTGACAGTGGTGTGTGTCGATGCATGTCAAAATTATCAGCAAATGATAATGCTAATTCCCTATAGAGGAAGTGTAGAGACAGCTGGTAGCATTGCACAGTATGCATGGCTTTTATTTTTCTCCAGAAGGTTCAGGAAGTAGATATTTAATTGGTAGGACTGGGACATTTCTTCCCACCCTCCAGCTGGAACATGCCTTGTCTTCAAGGCTTGCAAAGGCTGCTTTCTCTGAGAGTGTTGCGGCAGGAACGCCATCTCATATGCTTGTTATGTGTATTTCAGCAGCAGTGTATTTAGAGATCCAACTGAGTACAAGCATTGTACACATAAACATGGCAAGAGACTGTCTTTAACTAGAGCTGCCTACACTTTACTTTGGCAGTGGGCTTCTTGTTCTACACTAAGAGCTGTTGTTTTGATGTTCATGAACTGGGTTCTTCTAGAGAAATAATACTAACATATACAGTAATAGCACTACTTCAGGAATGTACATTTCTGGCACAGATTTTTTTTTCCATATGAACTCTGCGTAGTTCACCAAAAGGATGACTATTTGAATCCTGCCTGCATTTGGTCTCAAAGTAACACACAGGCAAGGAGTTATTGTTCTGTGTTGTAGCAATTCCCTGGCAACTCCCATAGGGTTGTGGTGGACACAAGTTCTTCAGGAAGGCAATAAATCTTGCAGAGATCATGCACTAGTCTACAGCAGAAACTTCTACTATTGTCCTAGCCCTGGAAGTACCCCAGTCATCAGAACCAGCTCAGCTGAGGTTCTTACTGGGTGTCACTATCCAAGGAAAGACAACATGAGTAGCAAAGCCATCAAGCCAACCTGGGGCCCCTTCAGCTCTACTATTTCTGTAGAAGAGAGGCTGACCATTTTGCTGTGTCAGATTAATGAGGACTGGAATGCTGAGAGAGCCTCACATCTCTTCTACATTTTGCTGTGTCTGATTAATGAGGACTGGAATGCTGAGAGAGCCTCTAACAGGTACCAAGTGGGAGACATCATGCACATCCAGGCTGCTGTATCATGTTGTTGTTCCCCGCCTCGATCCAGACGGAGAGGTGGGTAAGAAATAAATTGTTATTATTATTAAGAAATAAATTGTTATTATTACTGGCAGCATTTTTACTGAGGTAAGCAGATTCCAAACCATCTCATGGTGCTCAGTCAAAGAGTTCCACCCATGTAATCCCAAAATACAAGCAAAGGATTTAATGGCACAACATAATCACATTTTCTATCATTTTCCAATATTGCCATCTATTAGGAAATGTAATATCTCAACAACAAAAGCACAACCCTGAGGCATGAAGCATGAATATCAGACAGCATACAGCTCACTACTGTGAGAAGGAATCTTTGGAACAGAACCAGAATATATTAGTAATTTATCTGATGTTTTAATAATGGAGAGACATCTACATTGTTACAGTTGTAGTTTTGTCTATATCTTAGGAATCGGACCACTTTTCCCAGGAGTAAGTGGGGCAGATTTGGGCATGTCGTTAACTTGCAGACAAAGTTAATTGTTCAGTTTGTTACTCTACTTTTACCACCATGGGTGGTGGTAAGATGTAACAGTTGGAGTTTCTGCATCAGGCACCGAATAATGTCATGGGGCACCTCTATTGAGGAGTCAAATTAAAAGCATTTCCTGGCTTCTTACAAACAGATAGGCTCAATTCAGACAACACATTAAGCAACGGTTGTTAAGTTAAACAACCATCAGTTGGTTAGCTTAACGTGTCATCCAAATTCAGCCACACAACAGATAAACAACCCACGGTTGGTTAAGTTGGTGTTTTAAACAACTGAGTTAAACAACTCGCTTGCGAGTTGTTTAAAAGTTAGTCAATTGACTAACGTGTTGTCCGAATTCAGCCGCTTGAGGTGCATGGGTTAAACAACTGAGGTGAGTACGTTAACACAAAAGACCATAGAGGAGAGCAGCAAGAGCGGCAGAAAGCGGGCGGCCGCTCAGGCACGCTCACAACAGACCGCTGGTATCACCGCCATAGCAACCAGGATGCCCGCCTCCCCCACCAGGCAGCTGGCACGGAGCTCAACAAGGGGCCGGCTCCTGCACAAACTCACGCAGGGTGCCCAGTCAGCTACCCAAACGGAAAGGGAAGCGCACCAGAAGGGAGGTACGACAAAGGGGGGAGGGGGAGACGGAATAACCAAAACCCCAAGGCGCCCTGGAGCAAGGGGCAGCCCTCCCCCACACCAACTGGGAGAACAGCACTCCACCCGAAGCAGACCCCCACCGCACCGCCACCGCCACCCTCACTTCACCCAGAAGGACGAGGGCAGGGGAAGCGGCAACCAGAGAGCCCTCCCTCATCCGCCCAACACGGACGGACAGTGAGCCTTTGCTGGGCCCCGAGAACCCTGTTGAGGAGCGTTGCGCCCGTGCGGAGGCGCCCCGGGTACGTGAGAGCATCAGTGCCTGCATCTGGCTGCACTACCCCCACCCCCTTTGAGCATCGGCTGTGGAGTTCCATCTGTGGACTGGCATCTCTCCCTGGCATGCTGCCCCTCTCCACCACATCCCCTTGGCATGTTACGTGCTTGGCTCCCTGGGGGTGTGGCCTTGGCCGTCCCCTCTTCACCGCTGTGCCTTCCAGCCGCCTCCTCCCTTCCCGGGGGCGACTGTCCTTTCCGTAGGTCCTGCCCTGGCATAGTGGTGCCCATGTACCTTATTGCCCAATGTCTGAGCTCCCTGCTGAATAATGTTTTCTACACCACCCCACTCTTACCTTCTTTCCTGTGTGTGCGAAAGATGCTCTAGGAGGGAGGTGGGGGGATTGGGGGCTGGGGCATGGGTGCCAGTGTTGGAATTGTAGTGCCGGGCATGGGGTGTGAATGTTGTATTGGTGATGCTGTTCCTCCTAGCAGCCTCTTTGCCCGCGGCTGCTGAGTTCAACCCACTGACTGAGGCAGCCAATGGGGTTTGGGAGGTGTGTCCTGCATCAGCTACAATGGTGGCGCCCATGGTTTTCGGCCACAGTGTGTGCTGGGATACCTGCTGGAGGGCTGATGGAGTTCGGTAAGCGGGGAAAATGGCGGCCGGGCTGTCAGTCAGAACCGAGTATGTTATTAACCACCAAGGTGGTTAAAAATTGTTTGCAGTGCCTGCTGCAGCGTGTCGCCCAAATTGAGCCCACCTTTTTAATACACCGTCAGTGGGTTAATTCCCCTCAGTTGCTTAATGTGTTGTCTGAATTGAGCCATACATTCATTTTACATCCTCCTTAATTATGAGTATGTATATTTCTTTTTGTACAGACAACATATATGCAAAATGGGCCTAATTCATGCTAATATAGACAACATATTAAGGCTGCAATCCTATCGTATTGCCCATCAAGCTCCGAACGGGGAGGCTTACAGGAATACTAGGCAGAAGGGGAGCAGTATGGAGGCCAGCAGCAGTGCCTCGGAGAGGGAGGGATGGAAGGAAGGAAGCTGGGGCGGCCTTAGGAAACAACGTAATGTAGCCACCCCAGTCTCCTCTCCTTCCTTCCCCCAGGAACACCCCCTTTTCCTCATCTCCGCACTCCGTTTTCTGAGCTGGAGAGGTAACCACTGATGTTGTCTCATTGCCAGCTCTGAGGGGGATGGTGAGCGCAGTTTCCTGGCTCTGAGCTCAGAACCCTGCCTTTGAGCTCAGAGTCAGGAAACCGAATAATCCTATGTCCCCCCAGATGCTGTCTAGGGAACATAGGATTGCTCCCTCTGGCACACAAGTGCTCTACAATTTTTTATTCCTTTCATCCTTACAAGAGTAACAGGTAAGTTATTATTATCTCTCTTTTGATGGAGCCATAGCTATAGTTTTTGAAATGACAGAGGCAGAAATTTACCTGTATTCTATATGGTGCTGGGGACAAAATATGGATCATTTATTTTTATTTAAATTGTTTTAGCACAACTAATACAGTGATCAGGCAGATAACAAATACTAGAACTACACACACTCTGGTGCATACACTTGGAACAAAGAAGGCAGACAGAAACATGATAGATTTGCTGAAGCTGTCTATTGTTTATGAATTATTGGAATAATAGAGCCCATATATAGTCAAATATTAATTTAATTTCCTATGACAGTATCATTTTTGACACATATTTAACGTATGTGCATTCCATGCTACATTTCAGAAAAAGAAATCAACAGAATATATTCATTTTAAAGGAAATTCACACTGCCCAAAACCATCCAATAAAGAGCCAAGTGTCCTTAAGCCTACTGAAATAAGCCTGCTATGTTGGATTCTAGCCACTATGGCCAAATAAAAACAAATGAAACAGATGAATGATACTGCGAGTTAAACCATCTACACTGTAGCTTAGTTCCCACCATTAAAGATTAACCCATTTAAAAAAAATAAAAGGATGCTCAAGTGTTGGTATTAGTGAAGATCTAGTAGAAAAGGGATTCGGAGTTGTGGGGCAATTCCCAAATATCTCTTTCTGTGTGCACATGATGCACACAGAAAGAGACATCTTAGTGCACCGATGAAGCTGTTAAGAGGTCCAAGAGATCATAATGGGATATAGCCTATCTACACAGTACCTTGGAACTTTTTAAATAGCATTTTAAAACGTTCCAAATAGGTGCATTCCAAAATGTCTTAGGCCACATTAAGGAGTACTCATGTTACAGGAGAAAAATTCTTCAGTCTTCAAAGCGTTGTGTGCAGTCTCACACCCTTCTGTCGGTCTCTTTCTGTTTCGTTTTTACAATGAGTTTAGGGCAAGGCATTGTGGGCACTGTAGTTCACTTGCCCACTTCCTCCTTAGTTCCCCTTTCATTCCCTAGCTTTCAATTAGAGGACTAAGCATTGTGGGCGCTGTAATTCACTCGCCCACTTCCTCCTTAGCGCCTCTTTCTTCCCCACCAATCAATGGCTAAGCATTTGGGCGCTGGTAAACGAAGCACTGCCCCCACAAATCACAAATGGTAAGGAAGGACACATTATTTTACTTAAAACAATTTATTAAAAGTAAAAACCGTTGTATATTGCTGAAGTGAGTTTTAAAAAACCTCAGGTATACAACGTTCAAGGGAGTACGTCATGTGGCCCAAAGAGTTTTCATAACCCTTATAAAACATTACAAAGCTTGTGTGTAGATAGGCTCTAATAGTGAAATCCTCTGCATGTTTACTCAGAAGTATGTTCCATTGTGTTCAATGGGGCTTACTTCCAGGAGAATGTGCATAAGTTTGCAAACCAAGAGAAATGGTGGTACACATACAGATATATATCTACATTAAATTTAATCTGGCACTTTTTTCCCACACTTCCTATAAAATCCTTTCATTTGTCATTGATGTCCCCTCGAGAAGCAATCAATCTGAGCATCTCTTTCTGTATAATTCCTGTTTATATGAAACTACATGGGGCAGTAACCTATTCAGCACAAACACTAATGTAAATTATATTCTCCTGGCATAGGCTACCTCTAGTGCACCGCCAATAGTGTTTGCTGGTGCAACAAGTTTTCCAGGAGAAATTGTCGTGCCAGCAAATGCCATTAGTATTGCGCTAGAGGTAGTTTGTATTAGTGCAATGTCATTTACATTAGCGCTAGCGCCAGATAGGAAACTGACCATTGTCTTCTAACACAAACACACCTCCTTGAAGCACTTCTCTATCCATTATGAAAAAATCACTTTTTGAGGAAGCAATCCTATATACACTTACCTGGAAGAAAGTCCCATTGAGCTCAATGGGACTTTCTTCTGAGTAGCTGTGTTTAGGGTTGCAGTCTACATCCCCCACCTTATCTCAGTTTTCTACTATGTTGATTTTATTCTGGATTGCCACCAATAAGAATGATATGGGTGTCTATTACTCAATGAATTCCACTGGCAAAATACAATTTATAACCCTTTCCTTTGTTGTTTAATATAATTTGAGGTGCCAATCGATATCCACCAAATCTTGCCTTATTCCTTATTCATTAATTTCAACCCAGGTGGCACCACTCTGTAAAGGAAGTCTTACCACCTTTCTTGACTGATGGCACTTCTCCGCTTATCTGTCAGACTTGGGCCAATATATGATGGAAGTATTATAAATTGGCTTTCAAATGGCTTTCTATGAATAGTTTGATGAAGACAAGGCAAACAAGATTTCCAGAATCCAGCAAGCTGCACATTGACAGCTCCGTAGTGCTTCCAAGCCAGCCCTGTCTGAATTGAGAAAACAATATTCACACTCACCTTTATAAACATTTAATAGTGTTTGACATCCTTCTAACTCCCCAGATGACTCTCTACTAAACCTCTTTAAAGACACCTGGCTTAGATCCATATTTAAATCCAGGAGCTGTTTCAATAGTCACGTATATTTATTTATTTATTAAAAACAAAAAAAAACAATTTAAAAGCTGAGTTGTGATTATTAATGACCCGCCATTCTTCCAAGGAGTCCAAGGCAGCATACACTGTCCCCAATTTTTATTGTCACAACAAGCAGGGTAGATTAGGCTCAGCCAGGCTTCCCAAATCAGATGTGCTCCAGATGTGCTGGACTGCAACTCCCAGCTGACCATGCTAAATTCCAACATAGCTGGAGGGCATCATATTGAGAAAGGCGGACTGAGGACAGAATCCAACAGGGCACTTCCTCCCTGGCTTTATGCCCTGCCAATTCTGTTGCATGAGTGAGCCCCAGCACTTGTGCAACAGCGGTTTAGCATTTCCATAATAATAATAATAATAATAATAATAATAATAATAATAATAATAATAATTTATTTCTTACCCGCCTCTCCGTCTGGATCGAGGCGGGGAACAACAACATGATAAAATACATAAAACTGATTAAAACATGACACATATTATTAAAACTGCATAAAAACATCCTAAAACATCCTAAAAACATCCTAAAAACATTCTAAAATTCCACTGGATATGCCTGCCGGAAGAGAATAGTCTTTATAGCTTTCTTAAATTCTAAAAGACTGTTAAGTTGACGAGTCTCCTCCGGCAGGTCATTCCACAGTCTGGGAGCTGCAGAAGAGAAGGTCCTCTGGGTAATAAAATACATAATAAAATACATAAAACTGATTAAAACATGACGCACATTATTAAAACTGCATTAAAACATCCTAAAACATCCTAAAAACTGAAACAAGCAAAAAAGCTCATTTCTGGAAGGGGGCAGGTTGGCAGAACTTTCATAAGGGATTTCCGTCTAGTTCAGGACTGTCCTAGAAAGCACTAAATTTCCCTTGAGTAAGCAATGGCCCCTGCTTGTGCAACAGAATCGGCAGGACCCATTGCTTATGGAAGGGAATCCGCAGGATGTAAAGGAATCAGCAGGTGTATTGGATTCTGCCTTGAGAGGTAGTGACTGAACCAATTCACCTTCATGGCTCAGTGGGAATCTGGACATGGATCTCCCTGGTCCTGTCCTAGTCTGCCACAGTATCACACTGGCTCTGATCCCCTAATTTGGCATATGGGACATAATAGACCAGTATTCAGAATATGGATCTTCTTCTTAACCAATGGCAGGCAAAAAAGAAAGTGGAAAAAGAAAGCAAAGTAGCTGTTGGACTCAGAAGCAGGCAGAGCAGTTATTATTAACTTTTTATAAAAGGAAGTCTATATTTCTCTGTTCTAGAGTGGACATCGTTCAGTGATGAAATACGACCTCCCTAGGTAATTGGTTCCATTGTCATATTGCTCTAACAGTCAGGAAGTTTTTCTTGATGTCCAGCCGGAATCTGGCTTCCTGTAACTTGAGCCCATTATTCCGTGTCCTGCATTCTGGGTTGATCGAGAAGAGATCCTGGCCCTCCTCTGTGTAACAACCTTTCAAGTATTTGAAGAGTGCTATCATGTCTCCCCTCAATCTTCTCTTCTCCAGACAAAACATGACCACTTCTTTCAATCTCTCCTAATAGGGCTTTGTTTCCAAACCCCTGATCATCCTTGTTGCCCTCCTCCGAACACGTTCCAGATTGTCTGCATCCTTCTTGAAGTGTGGTGCCCAGAATTGGACGCAATACTCAAGATGGGGCCTAACCAGTGCCAAATAGAGGGGATTTGGAAGCTATACTTCTATTAATGCAGCCCAAAATAGCATTTGCTTTTTGGACAGCCACATCACACTGTTGGCTCATATTCAGCTTGTGATCTACAACAATTCCAAGATCCTTCTCACTTGTAGAATTGCTGTGCCAAGTATCCCCCATCTTGTAACTGTGTGTTTGGTTTCTTTTTCCTAGGTGTAGAACTTGGCATTTATCCTTATTAAAGTTCATTCTGTTGTCTTCAGCCCAGTGCTCCAATCTATCAGGATCACTTTTGTTTGTTTCTGTCTTCCAGGGTATTAGCGATCCCACCCAATTTTGTGTCACCTGCAAATTTGATGAGCATTCCCTGCACCTCCTCGTCCAAATCATAAATAAAAATGTTGAAGAGCACTGGGCCCAGGACTGAGCCCTGAAGTACCCCACTCGTTACCCCCCCCAGTGTGAAAAGGTACCATTGATAAGCACTCTTTGAGTCCAATTCTGTAGTCAACTGTGGATCCATCTAATAGTTGTTCCATCTAGCCCACTTTTCACTAGTTTGTTAATCAAAATGTCATGGGGCACTTTGTCAAAAGTCAAGATATACTATATCCACAGCATTCCCACAGTCCACGAGGGCAGTTACCCGATCAAAAAATGAGATCAGATTACTCTGACAGGATTTGTTCTTGACAAATCCATGCTGGCTTCTAGTCATCACTGCATGGTTTTCAAGGTGTTTACAGATTGACTTCTTTATAATCTGCTCCAAAGTTTTCCCAGGGATGGATGTCAGACTGACTGGTCTGCAGTTCCCAGGTTCCTCCTTTTTGCCCTTTTTGAATATAGGGACAACATTAGCCCTTCAGTCATCTGGCACTTCACCCATCTTCCATGATTTCACAAAGATAATAGACAGTGGTTCTGAGCATTCTTCTGACAGCTGCTTTATTTCTCTAGGATGCAGTTCATCGGGCCCTGGAGACTTGAATTCGTTCAAAGAAATTAGGTTTTCCTTGACCATTTGTTTATCAATCTCAAACTGCAATCCTGCTCCTTCAGCTTGTACTTCACTTTTTCCAGGTGGATCATAGACCCACTTTTGAGAGAAGACTGAGCCAAAGTAGGAATTGAGCACTTCGGCCTTTTCTTTGTCATCTGTTACCAATTTGCCATCCTCATGAAGCAGTTGAACCACCATTTATTTCCTCTGTCTTTTACTAGTCACGTATCTGAAGAAAGCCTTTTTATTGCTTTTAGCATCCCTCACTAGCCTCAGCTCCTTCTCAGCTTAAGCCTTCCTGATACCATTCCAGCACTTCTGTGCTACTTGTTTGTACTCTTCTTTTGTAGCCTGGCCTTCCTTCCACTTCCTATATGTATCCTTTTTCAGTTTCGGTCATCTCTAAGCTTTTTGTGGAGCCACATTGGTTTCTTCTGCTGTCTTCTATATTGGAATTGTTTGTAATAGTGCCTTTAAAATTTCCTTTTTTTAAAAAACTCCCACCCAACTTGTACTCCTTTTCTCATTAGGGTCACTTGCCATGGGACCTTACTTATCATAGTTCTGAGTTTATTAAAATCACCTTTCCTGAAATACAGAGTTTTGCTTCCTTTAAAATCAAGAACTCAAGTATGACATGGTCACTTTCCCCCAGAGTTCCAGTAACTGCCACTTTATCCACTAAGTCATCCCTAAGTTATTGATACTAAGTCAGTATCAAGTCAAGGATAGCTGTTCCTCTAGTTCCATCCTCTACTTTCTGTCAGCCAATTCAGTTCTAAAAGTGCAGATGGGTTTCCATCACAGTCTCTTTCCTACTATCGCTTGAGTCTTTCCTGAATCCTTGTCCCACGACACTGCTGATGAAAGCAATGGAATTGTTCATTTGTTCAGACTGAGCATGAGTTGTCATCTGCTATCACATTCCACATCAATTCTGTTGCACTAGAGGCAGAGGCATGCTGTTACCCACTAGCCTGTTAGTAATTTTAGGTTGTTTGTCTCATTAAAACAATTTCTCAAATTTGAGTTGTGGCTTCTTGGGTTTGTTGTGACCAAAATTCATCTTAAATAATAGTAACCATCATCATCATCTTAGTGCCTGATGAATGCATGATTAAATAGTTAAAACTAAGCAAGAAAAGGTTAACTAATCAATGGGAAACATGTCGTTTCCTCAGCCTCATAAGCAATTGACCTTTTTTATTGTTATTGTTTCCAACTAGTTTGATACTATGGCAAAGGGGAAGCATTTAGCAGTATTATCTAGAACGAACCCAAAGGGAAGTCAAACACATTATATAAAAGAGATGAGCACCACACAGAGGCCCAATACAGGAAATGCATTTCTTGAGACTGCAGAGGAACATCACAGACTGAAAACTATTCACCTCTGTTTGAGCAAAACAGCAGTTAAAGCATTGATGTTCATATTATCCATGCAGCCCTGCTCAGTGCTTACAGTAGGGCATAGGTGCTCTGCACAAATGTAGCAGCCATGCCCACGAACCATTGTAATCTAAGCATGAATAAGCAATAGAGGATTAGGAGCCTGTGAAAGCTGGCTCTGCTGGGTGTTTTGGTGGTTAACTGTTGCTGACAAAATACCATTTCAACAAGCAGTGGAACTACGGTCCCCGTTAAAGGGGAAATGCAACACCAAAGAAGAGGACCATATGCCAACATATATGTATGTAAGTAAAATTAGAGATCATTATTATAATTTAAATAGAAATAAAATACATCTTCCCATTCTAGGGAAGACTGTGACTAGGTGACCTTTGTGTGCCTGGTCAGTCTGATCTCCAAGGGGCCATTTTCACTGCCGATCCCTCCACAAAACCTGCAGCATCACAGCTGCGAAGCAGCAACGACAGCGGTACAGGGCAGGATTGAATGCAAACTATCTTGTCCGGAAAATTCGGATCACCATTGTCACATGTTGGTAATGTGCAGCAAAGATTGAGTAATGGTGGAACTGTCTAAGTAATTTTTTTGACATCTCTGCGCAACTTTGTAGTGTTGAAAACCTATAACTGCACACCTATGCAGCTACAGTTCATTTAATGTTTGCATTATCCACATTTACTGTGCTTATTTTCATCCCACAATTATACTGGCATGGCGACCATTTGTAAATACTCACCTGGGTCCCGCCCCTACCCTGCAGTCTCATGATGCTTTGCACATGCGCAGACGTGTGTACACATGAGGCATCCTAAGCCGCACTCCAGCCACCACTGAAACACACACAAACAATTGTGGCGACAGCAGAGCAGAGTACAAATACACGGTAAAATGAGACTTGAAAATGCACAGCTTCACTGTGAAAACCACGATGTGGATGCGACCCGGCAGCAGCGTCATGTAAATGAAGGTGCGCCACTTTGCAGTCACGACGGAGTATATACTGTGTGTAGACAAGTCCCAAGAGTTAACTACTGATGGGCAACTTCAAGGTCCCTGCTACTCTTCCTTCTAATGATTCTTTATCTTTAAAGTGGACTAGGACTGGGCAGCCCTTCAAATCAAGGCATGGTCACCCTTTGCAGGGCCTACTGAGCCTCAGGCAATAGTCAGGGCCACATTGTCAAGAATGCCCTGGACCTCACCATTCCCACCCATTTGCTCACCCGCCCCCTCCCTCTGGCCCTGAAGTGAATGACAGTGGTGGTGAGAAGGAAGAACAGCAGCTGCCAACATCTGTTTGCTCACTGGCTCTTTGGCAAGGAAACATGTAATAACTCGATTATACACAGCCTTATATACAAATCCAGATACTGCAAAAAACTAAAATGTCTACTGTTATGGGTTCATTTTTTAAAAAAAACAAAAAAAAAGATTGATACTATTTATAAACTATATACTTTTCTTTGTATGTCCTTTTCTCCCCTTTCAGTATTTGACATAATGGCACTTTTGGAGTAAAAATTGTTCTCAAGAAAAATCTTCGACTTCCCCATCACTTTTACAGCTGCCAATTTAGATCTTATGCATTTTTGTTTTCTGAAAAAGACTGTATCCAGAACATTATACATTCAAAAATAAGCCTTGGTCTGCCCTCTGCTGGCTCTGAATCAGTACTAAATCCTGCTGCTAGAAAGATATTTTACTACAGACTGTGCTCACAAAAAAGGCACAGGGAGAAAAAAATATATGGTTGTGCACAGAACTGCCCAGCTCTGAAAAATGCATGGATGTCAGTGCAAACTATTTATGTTACATACTGAATGATGGCTATGCCTGTGGAGCAATATGAACACCGTTTCATTTTACAACTGTGATACCGGATCAGTAACTTAATAGCTGTACGGTACTTAACTGACTTGTAGATGACACGAAGCTGGGATGGACAGTGAACAGCAGAAACGACTGAATCAAGATTCAAAATTATCTGGGCCAAAACCAACTAGATGAAATTCAACAGAGAAAAATATTAAGTCCTGCATTTTGGTACAAAAAAATAAATTAAATATCAGTGGCACACTATGAGATAGGGAAGATCTAGTTTCGCAGCAGTGCATGTGAAAAGGATGTTAGTCGATCACAAGCTGAACATGAGCCAACAGTGTGATGCCCCTGCTAAAAAAGCTGATGCAGTCTCAGGCTGCATTAGTGTTCAAATTATAAGAATAGTTCCACTCTATTGTACCTGGAGTATTGTATCTAGTTCTGGATGCCAAAGGATATTGAGAAACCCTAACCGCACTAACCACAAAAGGGTTAATGACATGGTTAACGGTGTCATCTGAATGGGGCCTGTATAACTTTTTCAGAATCAGTTGTCCTTTTAAACAAGAATCAAAACTGATCCAATTCTGGTCTGTGCACACCAATCCTGTACACACTTTATCTCACTGAAACAGGCTCCGGGCTGCCTAACCTTGCATAAAATTGCATTGTTAAATGCGGGAACTACTAAAACAAATGACAGTACTTGCCCATAGAGAAACCATACTAGCCCATAGGGAAACTTAGGACAGCACTTGCCCATAGGGATCCATTGGACAGCACTTGCCCAAGTGCTGCCCAATGAATCTGGGCAAGTATGGTTTCCCTATGGGCAAGTGCTGTCCTATGGATCCCTATGCACAAGTATGGTTTCCCTATGGTCAAGTGCTGTCCTATTTTTCCCTATGGGCAAGTACTGTCCAATGGATCCCTATGGGCAAGCATGGTTTCCTTATGGGCAAGTGCTGTCCAAGTGCATCTCTCAGGGAGGAGAGTTTTCCATCATGTTTAAACGAAGCGGTGGTACGGCCGCTTCTAAAGAAGCCCTCCCTGGACCTCCTGGACTTTAATAACTACAGACTGGTATCAAACCTTCCATTCTTGGGCAAGGTGATTGAGAGGGCGGTTGCCTTTCAACTCCAAGTAGTTTGGGATTACACTGATTTTCTAGACCCATTTCAAACTGGCTTCAGAGCGGGATACAGAGTTGAGACTGCTATGGTCGCCTTAGTGGATGATCTACGCCTGGGTATTGACAGGGGGAGTGTGTCCCTGTTGGTACTTCTGGACCTCTCAGCGGCATTCGATACCATCGACCATGGTATCCTTCTGGAATGCCTGAGGGGATTGGGACTCGGTGGCACTGTGCTTCAGTGGTTCCGGTCCTACCTCTCGGGCAGGTTCCAGATGGTGATGCTTGGGGATAGCTGCTCCGCAAAGAAGGAGCTGCTGTGTGGCGTACCGCAAAGTGCCATCCTTTCCCCAATGCTGTTTAACATTTATATGAAACCGTTGGGAGAGATCATCCGGAGGCATCGGGTGGGGTGCTATCAGTATGCTGATGACACCCAAATATATTTCTCTATGCCTTCGATAACAGCAGCAGCTAAGGATAGGTGTCTCCTCTGAATTAATGCTTGGAGGCGGTAATGGGCTGGATGAGGAAAAACAAACTGAAGCTGAATCCAGACAAGATGGAGGTGCTTGCTGTCAAAGGCCGCAACCTGGGTTTGGAGGTGTGTCAACCAGTTCTGGATGGGGTTACACTCCCCTGAAAGACTGTGTTGGCAGCTTGGGGGTGCTCCTGGATCCGTCACTCCAAATGACAGCCCAGATAGATGCGACGGCCAGGAGTGCCTACTATCAGCTTCAGCTGATACGCCAGCTGCGCCCCTTCCTAGAGTTGGAAGACCTAAAGACGGTGGTGCACGCACTGGTAACTTCAAGGCTCGACTTCTGCAATGCGCTGTACATAGGGCTACCTCTGTGCCTAGTCTGTAAACTTCAACTAGTTCAAAATATGGCAGCCAGGTTGGTCACCGGTACACCTAGGGGTGACCATATTACGCCAGCTTTAAAATCGCTCCACTGGCTGCCAATTAGTTTCCGGGCGAAGTATAAAGTGTTGGTTATTACCTTTAAAGCCCTACATGGTTTGGGTCCAGGTTACCTGCGGGATCGCCTTCTCCCATACAATCCGCCCCGCATGCTCAGGTCCTCTGGGAAGAACTTACTACGGTCGGCCAAGACTAGGCTGACAACTGTTACCCAGAGGACCTTCTCTTCTGCTGCTCCCAGACTGTGGAATGACCTGCCGGAGGAGACTCGTCAACTTAACAGTCTTTTAGAATTTAAGAAAGCCATAAAGACTGTTCTCTTCCGGCGGGCATATCCAGTGGAATTTTAGAATGTTTTTAGGATGTTTTTAGGATGTTTTAGGATGTTTTAATGCAGTTTTAATAATGTATGTCATGTTTTAATCAGTTTTATGTATTTTATTATATTGTTGTTCCCCGCCTCGATCCAAACGGAGAGGTGGGTAAGAAATAAATTATTATTATTATTAATGGATCCCTATGGGCAAATGCTGTCCTATTTTTCCCTATGGGCAAGTGCTGTCCAATGGATCCCTATGGGCAAGTACTGTCATTTGTTTTAGTATGTCCCGTTAAAGGCTATGCATCTTTTAAAAATGAAGCCAATCAGTTCCTAACACACAAATGAAAACAGAACAATGAATTCTTTTTGCTTACTAACCATGCAATCGTATGCATAGTTACTCAGAAGCAAATCCTACTGCGTTCTATGGGTCATATTCCTTCATAAGTGCTGCAACCTAAAATGTCTATCACTTGTATTACTTTTGCATTTTTCATTACTTTTTCTTGCTAGAAGCACGATCCAACCATAGATCTGTTATCTATTAACTTCGTTCAGACTTTTGATCTTTGGGCTCAAGACTGAGGAAGGAAAGAGAGAGAATTCCCGCAAGACCCAACCAAGTAGAAGTCGCTAAACTCTTTCTGTGAAAAAGTGGGTGGGCTTTGCTAGGCCTGCACTATGGTGCGCTATGGTAAGTTTAGTCATTAACATATTGTTGGGCTCACTTCCTATTCTTTCCTCGGCCTCGGAGCAAAGAGATATAAGCAGCCAATAGTTCTTCACAGCCATCACTTCTTGTTCCAATTCGAGGCTTCCATGTGTGGAGCAAGACTGGTCGAATACATAACTGCAACATAATAATTTAAAATAAAGCAGGCAGGGTTCGAGTTGGGTTTATTAAAAAAAACTGTTGGTTTATATATTAAAAAATAGCGTAAAAGGGAAGAAGAGAGCAAGCAAGTTAAAAGGCTGGTCTTGGATGTACAAAGTTTCATATGTTTTGCTTATTGACTGAAGTGAGCCCTTTGGCTGAACAATCCTGATTAGTTGCAATGGATAGCTTTATCCACAAGTAGAGCATGAGTACAATAGCACCCTTCCGCTCCTGTGTCCCAGTAATTGGTATTCTGGCTCCGATGGCCTGGTCCACCATTTGTCTATTCTCCTTTTAAAGCTATCTAAGGACTCAAACTTGTGCATGTTTAGACTGAAAAAATTCTTACGACGACTCCCAGCATGCTCTAGCCAGCTGTGTGTGGCTGGTTGGGGCATGCTGGGAGTTATAGGACTTTTTTCTGCCTAAACATGCACAGGATTGTGCCCTAAATTTCAGTGGAGGCTGGTGGTTCCGATGTCAGTGGAGCTGTGACTCCGCTTTGGGTTTCAGAAAAAAGTCTAACGGAGCTATCCGAGGTACTGAACTCTCCCCTTTCCCATCAAAAAGTAGGTTGAGCACCTTGGATAGATTCTTCAGAGTTCTGATTGGTCCTGACTGAAACCCTGGATGGCTTCACAGCCCCACTGACATCGGAGCCACCAGCGTCATCTGCTATGTTCTACTAGACAACCCTCCGGAGCCATTAAGAGGCCGCACAGGTGCAACCTTCCTCCATCAGGGTATCTTCACGACAGGTAGGATGCCATTTGTTTTTGTTCAACTTCTATCTGTCACACAGCCTTTAATGGGACAGGAGAGCCATGAAAATATTTGAAGCCTGGGTAGAAAGCACGATCGTTTTAAAGCACGAAAGAGTCCGTTTAGCTTCGTCTGCTGCATTGAAGTGTTCACGTTAATTCATGCCACGTCCTTTCCCGGCTCTTGCCCCGCACATGGAGGAGTCCTCCCTCAGTAATCAGGAACCGGAAGTCTCTCTAGAGAGCCTTTACGTTGCAGCCCCTTCCCTCGCGCCTCCCAGCCTCACCATTTCCTTCCGTCGACGAGGGAAGCGTGAGTGACTGTTGGGCTTCATGGCGGCCACGGGTGAGGTGGGTTCGGGAGTGACGACAGGACTGGGCCGAAGGAAAGCCTATGGCAAGGTAAGCGCCGGCGGGGAGCCGTCCGGAAGCAGCAATGCCTTTGTCCCCGCCAAGTTTTAGGGGGAATGCATTTTACCTATGAAGAAATGGAGCTAAAGAAGGGGACCCTTTTGTTTCGCGCTCCACTTTGCAAGCAGCCACGACGCTTTAAGGAAACGATTATTATTATTTTCCTCCTGTGGGGGCAGGGGAGAAAACGGAGGACTCCGTGACTTTAAAGCAGCAGAGCATAATATTTGGGGAGGGGGAATGTCCCCCAAAATCACACAATAATTGAAAGACCACATGGAAGGGCGAGAGTGCTATGTATCCTTACTGCCTGTAAAGTGATTTTGCTCCGTGTTATTCCTCACATTTTGATTTTAACAAGGCTAGAGTTATTTTTATGTTTGCAATTGTTAAATAGATGTAGTTGGGACATATATATATATATATATATATAAATAAATATATATATATAATCCCACCCTTCTTTCAGAGAGTTCAGGATTGTTTTTTCTTTCCCCCTTTCAGACAACAATCCTGTGAGGTAGGTTAGAGAGAGAGATGATGATGGGTATATATCATTACCAGTTAGAGGTTAAATTTACTATAGCAGATTCGCCTTTTTAAAAATTTGGTTAAATGTTCTACCATTTCCCATATAGTCAGATGCTGGGATGTCCTATGGAATCATTTCCTGTCATTAAATCATAATTTGAGACATATGGTGTTTGGTAATTGGTAAAGGTTAAGAAAGGGCAGAAAATGTTGATACGTATAAGTGACTTCATTGCTTTGAAAAATCAGCAGATAATAGCTTTTCAGAGACCTGAACACAATATAGTAGAGTTGTCATTGCCACAGTGTACACATTCACTTTGTGTGTGTGTTTCAATTTGGTAAAACCATTTTTTAGGTTTTATAAAGCAATCTGTCAGAAGTGTGACTGACTGTGCAGCAATACATCTGCATGCATTTTGGGTGTGGTAGCCATGAGCCCATTGGATATGTAAACAGATACATATGTACTCATATTTGTGTGCATGTAGCTTTTAAGGACGGGGTGGGGTGCAAACTCTCACATGTAAATTTGAATAGGCTAAAGCTGCTGCAATCTGGGTTAGTCGATTTTGTCACTCCATTTGTATGCAACTAATAATTTACACACTACATTCTAAGATGTTTTACTTATAAATGTGACAAACATATGTTTGCAAATATGTGTGCCAATCAGATGTACTGATCAGGAAACGGTGAGTGGCTGCAACTCCTTGTAGAATATACAGTTGGTGACAAACATGAGTTTGTTGTGATAACCTGAGGTTATTCAATCAAGACCAATAGCTACAATTAGGAAAATGGAGCGAGCCAGCTTGTTCCAGCTCTCTCCTATTACATGTTTATAATTATCAAAGTATTGTGCCACTGTAATTCAAAATGGGAATTGCGCCTGTTGTACAGAAACAATAATCAGTATACACTCGCATATTTTATTAGCTTCATATCTTTTTGTTGCGAAATCATGTGCTTTGTACAATTTCAGTCTCTGTAAAACGTCTTGCAGATGCCCATCTAAAGCCTGCTTTGCTTTAATGTTGTCTATGATATGCTGTAATTTCTGGTTTCCAGATTCAATTCAAGTAAGTGGAACAGTAAATCCGAGTTGTATGGCCAGAGTTACAATCAGTAATGATGGGGAGCTTCTTCTATCTCTCTCTTTTCTTTTGTTTTCATATGATTGCCTGGCTCAGAGATGTTTGCTGGCTTCGTCCATTCTTCTAAGTGCACTCCCAATTCTGCTTCGTCCTTTAAATGTTCCACTCGTAATGGACAGGGGATTCAGAGATTGCAGCTGGGCTTGGTAGCTTGCAATTATTTTATTAGTCAGTAGCAATACAGTAAATGTGCCTCTGAATATATTCAGTGTGCCTTTTCCTACCGTGTAAATGTAGTTTGCCCCCCATTCAATGACTGAGGCTTATAGGGCAAATGGCATGGCTTCCCCAGGCTTGAGCTCCTGCATTCTTTTCTTCTGAAATTTAACATTCCCTCCACCTCCATTGCAAGTATATTATACAAAACTAAAGAACATAATTCACCCAAAAATTTCAATCTGGATTTCCCCCCAACTGTTGTCTAGATCTTCACAAAAATCCTTCTCCCTACCACAAACTCTCCCCTTGTCCCCTTCCGTTCTTTGTATCTGCCCCTTAACCAATCTGGATTTGTACCCACTTGAGTGGTCTTGTTCAGAATTCCAGCCAGCTATGCTCTTCCACCATAATAGTTTAAGTTGTAGAGGAATCAAGCAGGTCAATTCACTCCCCACCCTCCTCTGGTCTTCCATTTTTCTTTTCCATCTGGGAGGAGTTCTGTCGGTTTTTGAAAACATGTTTTGTACTTCTGCATATGTCAAATTTCAGCTGAGCAAGCTGATACCTCTCTCTTGTTTCTCAGTGCAACACAATGTTGCAATGTATCTCCTCAGCCCCTAAGAAGGGTGTTCTTGTTCAAGGCTTCAGACAGCCTGGAACAGAAAACTTGTAGTTCTATTCATACTTCTCAGGGGGAAGGGGGCAGGTTCAGGAGCGCAGTACTGGTAATGAACACCATCTCCTGCCCAATATCCTCCTTCCCTGTTGTTTTATATAGTGCTAGAGACCTGCCAGGCCCAAACCAAAGCATTTTATAATTATATAAGTGTAGTGCAGAGAGGGGAGGTTTTACACCTCCCCTCTTTCCTACCCTCTCTTTTCCTTCCCCAATTGTCTCCCTAACATGTTGTGTTTCAGCGGCTTTCAGCTCTTGATAGACTCACACTACCCTCTTTAGGCTTTATGCCTGAACAGGGAATTGCAGCCCATGTAAAGGGCAAAGGATATGCACCCTAATCCCATCCCAATGTCTTTGAGGGCCCTCGCCCTGCCCCCTCCATCCCCGACCTCTCTCCATTGAGTTTGAGCATTTCAAGGTGACTTCCCAATTCACCAGAATTAAGTGCATGGTCTAAATGACTACTTGTAGGCTCCTGCCTATGGGATATTCCATAGCGCTATTGGGCTGGGCACCTGTGGGAGGAGTTTTCTTAAGGTAGCTTCAATCCACCAGTCCAGTTTATTTCACTGCCAGCCGTACAGTGTAGTTGAATTTCCATACTTAATGCTTTCCTGTCCCTTAGGAGGGCTTTCCTGTCTCTATAGGCCTTTTCCAGAAAGCTTTCTGCCAGCCTGTGATGTTGTGGGCAAGGCTCTGGTCTTAACTGTGGTCTCCCTTCCTTCCCTGCAACTCCTCATAAACAACTGATTGCCTGGGACCAGTACCAGGTTCATCTCTTTTGGGACAGCTCAACCAGTGTTCCGTATTCATATGGTCAGTGCAACATGTTGCATTAACCAATGTAACTTCCTGACCCCATCCTGCTTCCCAGCACTCACACTCTTCAACATACAAGTTGAAACTGAGTGTGATGTGAGCCATATAATTTAACTTACATTTAAATGCTCCTTTTATTCCAAGCTCCTCAAATTAGGTGATAATTAAAAATAATACCATTACATAAAACATATCTGAAGGTAGTCAGTTTATAAAATTATTAAAATAATAATTTAAAACAAGTACACCACATTTTTAGCAGCAAGCAAAAATACAACTGCATCCTTAAGAGGACTGACCACCTAAAGATATTTCATTGGACCAGCAAGAATCTTTCCTATAATTCTTGTTGTCCAACAGATAGTTGCCTTCTTAATAGGTGTTCATTGGCAGCTTATTGTCCCCTCCCCCCCAAATTCACTTCCTTACCCCCTTCTGTCATTTGTTCCCCCCTTGCTCCCCACAGACAAACTCATCTGCTGCCGAGGCCAGGATGGTAGTGAGCAGGGAAAAGGTAGAGATCATGAGCGTGAAGCAGTAGTATCGTTTTCTCAGCTCACTGCCCTAGTTTCAAAAGGGCAGGACAGAAGCAGCTAGACTAACGAAGCTGAGGGTTTGAGAGAGGGAGAGCAATCAACTGTGGTGTGAGGAGGAAAAGTTAAAACAGTTTCCTGTTTGACGCCTTGCCTAGGAATTACTACTAATTCCAGGAAAACATCTGGTAGATAACATCTGCCTCTTCAAGCTAATTTCCATCGTGCTTTAGTTACTAAAGCTAGTATGTCAGCATTTACTTAGTGCTGAAGTGGTCATTGAAATACCCACACTCGATGAAGCATCTGAGCACTTTCAGTAGTCAGTTACCCGTGTCTTGAGATTGTGTTGAAGCACTCATGCAGCCTGTTCACCAAAGGCAAAACTGCAGTGTGTATTGATGCCGGCCACATGCTGCCATTCTGAAGAAACTAAAAATCTCAAACAAGAAGAACCTGTCCATTAAAAATGCAATTCTAATATGCCAGTTATCAATATTGGAGAATGTGATCCTAAAGTTGCTGCTGTTTCTCCTTCTTCCGTCTTGTCTCCATGTTTGAGTACTGCCAGTATAGTGTCTCCCTCCCTCATTCTTTCTCTTTGTAAACACCAGCAGTTGTTTCTTGCTTTCTCAGTAACACCACCTGCTAAGTTTTTAATGAGCGCTTCATAGAGCATCAGCCGTTTATTTTCTACATGCCATGCCTACATGAAATTGATGCAATATCCTTGGCTTCTTCTGTTCTTACTAACATTTGCCCACTATCATACCTCACTTAAAATATGTTACATCGAGCTGAGCAAAACTGAAGCTTCAGACGTTGCAACGTGCATAATTGTAAAACATTTCAATGACAACAGTTTTCAATCCTTGTTCCTGTCATTTTAAGTTGGCCTGGATACATTTTTATACATTTGTTTTTTACTCCAAATGGATTTAGATTATCAGCAGGTCTCAAGGTCTGCAAAGTAGGATGCTCTCAGTTAAAATTATTAAGCTGTTAAATAATTTCTGTTTGTCTTGTTCATTTCTATTAAAATTTGTAATCACTGAACCAAAACAAAACAAAAACCTATCTGTTAACATTGAGCTGCAGAAGTGAAACTGTTTTCAGAATGCAGCCTAATACTTGTAGAGAGGCTAGAATCTGTTTTGTTCTTTGTATCAAGTACCTACAAAGACCTGGACCAGAATAGAGAATGTAAACTATAATACAGCATGAGAAATAAGACAAAGAATTAAAACAACCCCAGATGTTAGTGCTGATATAATTTTGGTTTAGGTACAAAAACAGGTTCTTCAAGGACACAAGAGGAATAGACTTAAAGTAGACTCTAGTTAGGCTCTAGAGTGCTGCTTACAAGCCTCCACCCGCACATTTGGACTTTTGAGGACAATCTCATCTTGACACCGTGTCCTCCTCAATGAAAAGTTGTTCTAGAAGATTACAAGCATTCAAAGCAATCCAAGAGGTTGCAGCTGGAAGGACAATTTGTAAAGCACACCTGCAGTTCCTTGGATCTTGACCTCTGAGAATATTTGAGACAAATACTATAGGAACATAGGAACCTATCTTAAAGAACTACATCCTAGTTATTCAGAGTAAAATTTCAGTTGGCCTTTAAAAATAAATCAGTTACAATATGAACACATACAATTCTTGCTTTGTGGAGAAAAAAAGCTGCAGGGCTGGAGTTTTTTTTTTAACTGGTCTGCTTTGAAGCATGTCTGTTTGAAGACATCTTAGATATCTGTAATGTTGATTGTGGCTTAGCAGCTTCTGTGTGTTGGCTTTGCTTCCGCCATCCTTCTTGCCAACTGTAGCTCTTACTCCTGCTTAAATATATAATTCTATGAACTACCATTAGAAAATGTAAATTCAAATTTTCTTATAGCTGCTCCTGCTTTAAGATCAATAATGGAAGTGATTTGAAGATGCACCTCTAATGTGGAGAATAATCTGTATTCAGTAAAATACATTTGTGATGTCTGTTCCCAAGGTACACACATGTTCCAACTGCTTCCATGCATACAAATTATACACAGGAAAATAACAAGAGGTGGTACTTAAAATGTGTTCCCTGGGACATCTTGTTGAATACTGTTATCAGTATAAGTTTTAGATTAATGCAATGCTCTCAACTTTTTACCACAAAATTATTGAGATTTTCCATCAGGTCTTTTGCCAGATTCTTCTGCATAAATAGAAGACTAGCTAATTTGCTAACGACTTGATGTCCTGGTTTCGAACAAATAAGGTTTACCTTGTTTGGGGAGGAACCCCAGACTCCTAATGCCAAGAATCACATTAAGAGAAATAGCATCCTGAATTATCTGAGAAAGTCTGAGCTTGTGTCATTGTAGCTAACGCACCCTTTCACTTGGCGAAGAGAAGCCAATCTTTCTTCATATCCACTTCTTGAGGCTAGTGTGAAGTTATACCATTCTCTAGCATTCGTTTGGTCCAAAAAAGCCCATAAGATGCTTCTTAAATGGGTTAGCAATTACTTCATGTGTGGAATCTGATGGAACCTCCTGTGCAACTACAGTCTAGCTGCAAGTTGGGACTCTAATGTCTAGACTTGTATATTCCAGTAGGAAAGGGCCAGATCTGAAGTTTGGGCCCCAAGTTTCTCTTCTGTACACAAAAATCATGATTTGTGTACACTTTTTTATAAAGGACAAAAGTTGCCTGCAAAAAGAACTGCATTGTGTAATTGAACTGCATCCCAGAAACAACAATACATGTACGGGACATACATCTTGAACGTTAATGTTAGGGTTGATATTGTTTTGGATCTAGTTGAAAATAAAGGTGTGCAGCATGAATCTCACTTACTTCACTGCTTTCTCCAGGGTAATCCTCGTAACAGCTGCTAAAGACGACAAAGACAAATATAGACAGTGACATATATTTTACTGGTCAAGTAAAATGGATCCATGTTCAATTGGAAAAGAGCTGCAAGCTAGCAGTGATTGTCATAAAACATACTTTACCTGTCACACTGGCTTCAAGACTAAGCAAGAATTGTCACCAACTGATCTGTTACTCCTTCAGCTTAGGACTGGGATAACTCTTTCAGAGAACCATACAATCTGCTTCCATCATGCTAAGGTTTACCTTGATAGATATGAAGACTTGCAAAAGTCATGTTGTGATCCTTTTAATATGCACAAAAAACGTTCAAGGAAAAACTTGCATGCAATTGACATAGATGATGCAACTTTTCTAAGTGCCAAGTTTGGACGGCCGTTTATACCTGGCTGGAAGCTTTGTCCAAAATGTACACAGATAATAAATGGAAATACAGAGGTTGCTTCTGAAGACCGTCAGCGAAGGAGACTTGATTCAGACGTATGTATATGGGACCATTTTTTTCACCTATCTAAATATTGGACTAAGGCTGCAATCCTGTGCACATTTATGTGGGAGGAAGCCCCATTGAAAAAGCTGGCACATACTTCTGAGTAAATGTACCAAGGGATTGGGCTGCACAAAAAGTATAGCATCACTAAGGTCTTGTGTTTACATTTTTAAAAAACTCTTAAATATCAATGGTGTACTAGGAATTCTACAGTTCCCACATGTATGGTCATCACTCAATAAGTGCAACATAAATAACGATGTGCATGTGTGAAACAGCCATCACAAATCAAACACCAAAAATGGAGCTTTCATATGACCTCACATCACCTCAGATGTAATAAGTGTCAATGGAATATTAACATATCCAAGTGCAAGCCCTTGCATGATGCATTACACATGTATGAATCAGCCTTAAACCTGTGAAAGATAAATCATTACTTTACATAAGAATAAGGAAACTTTGACCATGTTCGGCTTAGTGAGCTGAGATATGCACAACCCTTTTGACCACACATGCATCTCATTCACATAACCAGACAAAACAAACTAGGAAGTCTTCTATTAACTGTAGTTTCTTGTATCATCTGAACCTGGAAATGGAGATTAACAGCTCTTGAAAAAGCCAGGATATTAAGCCAAAGTTGGTTTAATATCCTGGGTTGTTCAACAGCTGTTAGCCATTGTTACCCAATGACTCATGTTTATATCAGTTTATTAAGCTGAGATATGATCACCTGAACTCTCCCACAATGAGTAGAAGTGAATTAATTCATAGTAGTCAAGATGAGACCACAACATACTGTGAGAAAACTGAGGCCTAGTCTATACATTCAGCAGAACAAGGTGTAAGAGTTTTGAAAGGTTAGAGTAGATTGTACTACTGCAGACTGCAAGTTGGTGAGATGCATTTTTTAAATGTTCCCCTGTGGAAAATACTCCTTGTAAATGTAAAACAAAAACCAAAAAAACTCCCATCTATCAGGAATAGGGGTTCTAATTTAGCTGCTCCCTCTTAAGCTACTGTTCTGCTTCCAGGATATACTTCATGAAGTGGAGCATTCAGTCTTGCAGTCTAAAGTGGCACAATCCTCAGGAATGCCTACAGAACTTGATAGAGGTTATCTGCTTCAAACAATAAAAAGAACCATAATTGAAGAATATGGTGCTTTTTATCGTTGGAAATGGAAGTTGTTCTCCTGCTTTGTAGTATTCAACATACTGTAGCTAAATTTTGGAAAGGGGAAGTAAAGACAAAACTGAAGAAGTGCCCCGTTTACTTATTAAAGTAACAATTCATTATTTCTGTTTCCGTTAACTTGCATCAATGAGTATACACTCATTGCCAATTTATTATCTGCTCCCTAAGAAAATACCTTTGCCTTTCCCCCCCTTACCACTACTCACTTATGAGCAACCTAGAATACAAACAAGTGATGTTGTTAACAAAAAGATATTGGGGGCATAGCTTCATGCCGCAGTCACTTGTTCACATTTTTATATAGCCCTGTAATAGTCTTTGTTCAACACAATGGGTACCCTGTTCATGAAAACAGGGCATATGATTTAACCATATCCCCTTTATGTTCATGTGCTCAGCATCTGTAAGAAATTCTACTAAGTGGGAGTTTGTAACACTTGGCCTCAGCTTTCTGCCTGCCTTTTACGTAAGACGTGACAACTTTTAACTAGATTAGCCGTAGCGTATATTTAAGCTTTGTGTTGCTGGCTCAAATGAAATTGTCTGTATTTGTTCAGGGTCGTACAGCTAAGGCCTTGAAGTCCTTACAGTTTGCTAATCCAGGACGGCATACCGGATTTGCTCCAGAAGCAAACAAAAGAGAAAAAAGAAGGCTGCAAACTAAAAGCACTTCCATTAATTCAGACAGGTGGGTTTTTCTGCATTTTAATTACACTTATCCTTCCTTTTGTACTCTTGTGAGGGAGAAGTTTTATTTGTCTCTGGACTATGCTTCAAATCTGCTTGAGTTGATAGGATCTGTTTTGAGTGCTTGATAAGACTTTATGGCCCAAGGTAGGCTCTGAATAAATCAACCTTATAGTTCTTTTTTATTTTGGTTTGTTTTTTGTATGATCTATATATTGAATCAGAGAAAAGATGACTTCATTGTGAGAAGGAGCAGCATTAGACTCCCTTTGACTACTACTTGTGACATCACTATAGCCAGGTTATGCATTCTTTCTCCCTATTCCTCCCATCTCCACAAAGTCTCCAGTCATCTTAGTTACTTTTGTCTGATTATCAAGTTTTTAAGGCTGAATTGGGGGTTTTAGTAACAAATGCTGCTTGCGAGAAAAACTGAAAATATTCAGTCTATCTCCAGCCTATATTTATCTGTGAATATACTGTTTTTCCCCTGACAAGTGTACATCAGTCCATGTATATTTGCCCTAAGCAACACATTTTTGTGACAGTAGATCTGTTTTGCAGTCTGGGTTGATTTGAGGTTTAGGGTTGCAGCAGTGGGATCAGTATTGATTTATCCTAGTTCATATATACATTGAAGTCAAAAAGTGACTCTGACTGCTGAAAAGCGTGTTCAGGGATACAATAATAGAACCCCCTCCCCTTTGGGAGGGGAACTGGGAACTGCAATGCCAATAATTGGACAAAAGTGTGAACAAAGGAATGAAGCCAGTTCTCAATTGACCCGCATAGTCTTCTTGAGTAAGTGTAACAAGAGGATTCAATATTGTGTTTATTTGTTAATTTAAAAAGAAGTCCAGGTTAAAATATGTTTTCAGGGCTTTCTTAAAAGCCTGCAATGAGGGAGCATAGCAAACCTCCAATGGCAACTTGTTCCAAACATGTGGGGCTGCTGCAGAGATGGGCATCTCACCTAACTGCTCTCATGGGTGGGCAAATTCTTCACTACTGTCCCTCACAAATACCATTGTGCTCTGGGAAGCAACGTTCAATGCTATCAAACATGGAGATGTTTTTTACATCACTTCCCTCCTCAGTATCCTTGCTAGGTTTCCTCTTAGAACGTCCTTAAAACACTGACAGCGAAGTTCTACTAGCAATTTGCCCGAAATGCTGAGTATCGAAACCTTATCTAAAAGGAAAATTTGTTTTGTTTCTTTTCTAAATAATTTCTAACTAAATAATTAAAACTAAGTTCATGGTGCTAAAGAAAATGTTGACTTGGAAGTCTTAAAGCACACTTAATCCAAAATGTTTAGGTTTGCAACCAGACTTGGCTGTGGCATTTTGGTATGAAACAGGGGCACAATGTTGTCTTATGAACTCTTTATGCCAGTGCAAAATAACCTGTTATTTTGTTAATACTAGCATACAAATACATGGTAAGGAAGAGATTTCTGCTTCATGCTACAACAAATAATACGGATTTAACTATATTTTGTATATTTCTTAATAGTGAGACACAAAGCTGCTCCCCTATATTACAGCACTTACATAGGAGCCACCAAGTAACATTTTCATGTGGGCTTCAGATTGCCACTTGTATCAGACATGGAGAAACTATCATGTTTTAGGGCTTGTTAATATGCCAAACCAGTATGTGTGATGGCTTCTGCATAGACTCCCACCTTTCAGTGGTCGCTCAGTAACCTCTTTGTGGATGGCTAATGACTTTTATATCTACTGCTTCTCAGCCTAAGAATTAACCCAAGTAAATGTGACTGTCAAGAACTTTAAACTGAATTGTCAGTGACTTAAAATGGAGAGTATAAATTGCTGTTAATTGTGCTCTTTTTCTTCTCCAGGCAATTAATTCCCGCGAAGAGCAAAGTATATGACAGCCAAGGATTTCTGCTTTATAGTGGGATAGACCTCTGTGACTGTCTTGATGAAGATTGCCTAGGATGTTTCTACGCTTGTCCGAAGTGTAGCTCAACCAAGTGTGGACCTGAATGCCGTTGTGATCGCAAGTGGCTGTATGAGCAAATTGAGATAGAAGGAGGAGAAATTATTCGCAATAAGCAAGTGGGATAGCTTACATGTTGTATTGGAACACAGACGTTCTAAAGATTTTCACATATAAAAATACATAGAATTTCTTAAGATTTCCAGTTAGTGTTCAGTGTGATTTATATGAAGGCTGTGGTTCAGACGTAATTACACCTCATTGCCATGCCTACAGAAACAAAACTAGAACATTGCTTGGTGATGTGAGAATTTTTTAATGGGCAGTTGGATTACCCCATGTATCTCCCCTCTTTCCACGGAGGAAAAACCCAGGATTGCCAATTTCAAAAATATGAATACTACTTTAGACTCTTTAAGCTCTAGTACCATGAGCGGTATTCGCACTTGGTAGATTGATAATTTGATAAAGAAGTTGCATGGTGGATACAAAATATAAATTGTCAAATTGAGGTTTTTTGAGAAGATGACAGATTTTAATTTTTTCAATTAAAAAATATAATTATTGGCCAGTTTCAAAAGTGCAAATATTGGGGGGAGGGGGACGTTCAAATCTGAATGCAAAGGAATTCTATCCTATGCTTTCAGAAGTATCACTGCTTGTAATGAGAGGAAAGCGATTACCAAAGATGTAACTTCAGGCAGCATTTATGTTATGAAGTCACTGCTTGAGGACTTTATAGTTCAGTCTTTGGGAGGCCAGATAGAGAACTTCTCAGTTGAAATATAACAGTCTCTTCTAGCTTTTAAGAAATATACAAGTTACTTACTTGAATGTAAATGATATGGGAGGCCAGAATCTTGTATTATAAATTCCATAATCATTGTTCTTCATAAGGATATAGGATAATTTAATATATCCTCAAATTAAGAAAATTGCTAATAGAATATAAGGGTGGAACAGGGCCATTTTTGTAGTTGTAACACTTCAGGGAGTAAGGCAAGGGTAAGCAACATGGTGCCCATATATTTTGGACTACAATTCCCATAATTCCTGACATTGGCTGGGATGTATGGAAGGTGTAATCCAAAACATCTGGAGGGCACCAAGTTGCCTTCCCCTGGAGTATTGAATCATATCTGTGTAAATGGGACCTGGTCAGGATAGCTGACTGCTATTTGAAACCATGACTAGACGATAAATTATATGTAAGATCTAGAAGGTTACCCTAAATATTATGCCTGGAGCTTGATTTGATTTTGCCCATGGTCATAAACGTATCCTGTTACTTGTTGTGACCTAGAAAGACTGTAATGGAAGCAAATAAGCTGGTAGCATCTCATCATTGGAATCTAGAGGAGGTGAAATTGAATCCATAGCCTTTAACTTAGATATCCATAGGTGCTCTGATTTGCACATGTGTAGCTACCTCCTTGTTTGATATGGAAACAAATATGAATGTGCATGAGCTCCAAGAAGACTGGAGTATATACAAGGAACCGCCACTAGGGTAATAGTGCAACCATTTCATTGTCAATGACAACAAAATATGACCAATTGTTACTAAAATAACTTGCTATTATTTGTATTTTAAATTAGTTAAATATTACTTCTTGGCTAGAGTTATGTCGGATCTGAATTAATTGTGCTCAGCCGCTAGTAAATTCTCTTGTAAAGAGAAATTCACAGTAGGAATGCTTATTAAATTTTACACCTTCTCTGCCTGGCATCTCATTTTCACAAAAAACATTTGGCTCCCTATTTAAATCAATCCAAAAGCCACAGTATGGCAATACTGTTATTAGGACCAACCAAAATGCCCCACAGTCATTATTGCCCAATAGTAAAGGTATTACTATGACTTCTGGCTTTTTCTAGTGGACCACACTGATGGCTGTCTACAACTTTTGTATATCCAAGTCAATATAGCGTTAACATTTTAAAAAATAACTTTAGAATGTTTTGAGAAACATTTCTTGAGTTAAGGAATTTCATATGTTACATTATGAAGGTCATGTAGATATTTACAAAAATTGGTCATCACTTCAAACTCTTCACCAACCTGCCTAACTGCTGGCAAGCTATTTGAACAGATGGAAATTTTAGTCTCTTGGAAGTAGCAAAGGCTATAATATGATAAAAGTAATAATTTTGGTACCTGCTTTATACAAAATAAAATCATTTATACTTCTGATACTGGCAGATGCAGAGCTGCAAGTTGTATTGCTGCATACTATATTATAAAATTCTGTTGGTGCTATTTTTTTGTGTGTTCAGTTGGTGATAATGAAACAGAAAACAGTGATTCAACTTTGTTTGGCTGGTTCACTAAATGGAACAGCCCATCATGGTTTGTTTAAGCCACAGTGGGCTGCAACGCATCTTGGTAGCCATTTTGAATATTCAAGCTGTGTCCTGTTCTGCTGTCTGAACCCAGGGACCATGGATTATGCATGGGTTAAACAACTTTTGCATAACCCAACAACAGGCCATGAGTTTTTCCCACAGTCCCCAGGTTTGAATGACGTGACGAGCTGCAGTTACAGCTTGGATATTGAAAACCTACCTGGCATGAGTCATGGCTTAAACAAGCCATAGTGGGTAGTGGGCATGCCAACTGAGTGTTTCTGTCTACTTTCTTTGGGGAAATGTTGGATATTTCTGTGACTAAACAAAATGTTAATCCAAATGAAGGCTACTCTGCTCCATGTATGTTAACTCATGTTCCAATCCTTTGCATACTTCTGAGCAAGTTCCAGGAGCATAGCGCATACTGAAAAAATGAGATGTTCAAAACCATTTCGAAAAATCTATTCTGTTGGCAGGAAAATGTTACTGTTTCTATTAGACATTCTTGAAAAGAGGCAATATTGAAAACATAAGAGCCTTGCTAGATAAGATCAGGTGCCCATCTAGTCCAGCATTCTCTTCACACAGTGGCCAACCAGTTGTTGACGGGAGACCTGCAAGCAGGATACAAATGCAACAGCACTCTCCCACCCACGTTCCCCTGCAACTAGTGTACATACTGCCTCTATTACTGGAGGTAGCACATAACTATCAGGAGTAATAGCCATTGGTAGCCTTCTCCAGGAATTTATCTAACCCCTTTGGGTGGCCACCACTACACGTTGTAGTAGCGAATTCCATAGTTTGAATATGCACTCTGTGAAAAAGTACTTCCTTTTATCTGCCCCGAATCTCTCCCTATCCAAATTCTCCATACCTTGCATAATTTTCTATCGTGTCTCCCCTTACCTTTCTTTTTTACAAGGTAAACAATCCCAGTAACCTTCCCTCATAGGGGAGATGTTCCAGACTCTTGATCAAGTATGGTGACTCAGTATTCCAAGTGTGGTCACATCATAGGTTTGTATGAAGTCAGTATGATATTGGCAGTTTTATTCTCAATTTATTTTCTTAACATGGAGTTTGCCTTCTTTACAGCAGCCGCACACTGGGTTAGACAGTTTCATCAAGCTGTCCACCACTATCCCAAGATCTCTTTTTTGATCGGTCACCACTAGTGCAGATGCCATCAGGTTGTACTTGAAGTTGGGATTTTGTGCCCCAATGTGCATTATTTTACACTTGCTTACATTGAACTGCATTTGCTATTTGGATACCCATTCTCCCAGCTTGGAGAGATCCTTTTGGAGCTCCTCACAATCCCTTTTTGTTTTAAGCACCTTAAATAATTTGGTGTCATTGGAAAACTTGGCCACTTCACTGCTCACTCCTAATTCTAGATCATATATGAATAGGTTGAAAAGCATTGGTCCTAATAAAGATCCCTGTGGGACCCCAATATTTACTTCCCTCCATTGGGAGAGTTTACCATTTATTCCTACTATCTGCTTTCTATTCTTTATTTAGTTACTCATCCACAAAAGGACCTCTCTTTTTATTCCATGACTGCTAAATTTGCTCAGGAGTCTTTGGTGAGGGACTTATCAAAAGCCTTTGCTATATTAAGTAAATATAGTTTCCTTATGAATCTGTCTGCAAGGGGAATAAAGTTCTGTATTTACAGTTGTTTTTCAAGTCATGCTTATAAATAAATTGATTTGAACTGAAGTATTTAGTGCTTATTCCTTTGCTTTTTAATCTGACTAAACTCCATCCTGGTATATGTTGGATCTGATGCAGAAGAGCTTTCACATTGGTAGTAGGAGAAAGGGGATAGAAATGGCTGCAGTATTACAGGCTTATGTAATTACAGAAACATTTGTTGAATTACCAGCTTAATGAATTCAATTCCTGCCATTTAATCATGACAGGAAAATTCCAAAATTGAGGCTAAGATTTCTCTCCAGTGTCATGCAAGTAGACTTGCACTTCCTGTTTTCCCTCTGGATTCCCCAAATCTCCAGAGCGTCACTTAACATGTGCTGCTGTTCGTTCACTATTAGGCATAGGTATCAGGAGGTTATTACTTTGATTATGTTGTACTCCAGCCCACAGATTTTGGTGGGATGCATGGGGAAAATCCATTTCACTGGTTGGATACAACACTAAGGCTGCAGTCCTTTGCACACTGGCAAATAAGCCCCATTCAACACTGTGAGGCTTACTACGCAGTAAAGATTCATAGGGTTGCTCTATAAAACCCACCACCATTTATTGTCTAGGATGTTCTAAAGATTTTGGATTTCCCATGAGAAAAGGGATATTAAAAATCTTTAGACTTAACATGGTGTCATTGTGTAGTTAACTGAATTTCAGGCAGCTGTATTGGATAATTGGTAACTAATCAAAAATGGGAGGAAACAGTCGTACTGCTGACCAGCTGGAGGCTCTACTAATCCTATGAATTTAGTATGTACTCCTGTTGAACATAGGTATCAAAGGGCTTCTGTTTTGATCACCTTATTTTCTTTAACTTAGCACTGCCCATTAAAGAGACTCTTAGTTGTTCACAGTGTGAGACTGACAACTGGATCTGAGTTGGATTCCTATGACTAGCAGTGGGGAGCAAGGTTGTTATTCTCCATCACTTCCATTAGATTGCTTCAAACTTTGGACTGGACTATTAATGCCAGAACTGGCAGGGATAAACCAAGAAAGAAAACAAACACGCAGCTGTCATTGTGCTGTTTCTTCTCTTTAAGGGTGTGGTGGATATTTTTTTAATACAAATTGGTTGAAATCGTACATTATCTCTTTTCCTAAATTTAAATAAGCTTGAAAATGCAGTGCAGGATTAGCGGACACCAACACTACACCCTACATGCTAGCAGGTCTCGGGTAGAAGAGCTGTGATTTAGAGAGTTTCTTGTAGAGTGCTTTGTTACATATTAGGCTCTGTATACCTGAAGGAGCTGTGAGTAATATTAGATCAAATCTTTACACCAACAGTGGGCAGATGTCTGTATTAGTTTGCAGTAAATTGGTAAGGATTTCTGCCTCCCAATTGTTTAACAATAGCAACAATAATATGTCTTTACCACCACCCTAAATTATACCACTGAAATGAAGGAAGCTTGGGGTAATGGAATGGAGTTTTGTTGAGAAGGACTGTGAGCTAAGTTCAGTTTTGTTTTCAAAACAAATTCCTGAGCTCAGAGTTCTTTAATTTTAAGGCCCTGTTCAGGTGTTTAGCTTAAACAGGTTAGAGTAAATGTGCAAATAGGGGGCAGGGCAATCAGCACCACCCTTTCCCATGTCCCAGCATGTGCCAATCTCGAGCCCTCAATTCAGACATGGTGAAGCAGCAAGATCTGAATGGGAGGTCTGCTTGTGTTTGCTTGAATGGCAGTAGATCTCTCCACATGACTGAGGGTATAAGGGGCTGGTCCTGTATGGATGGACCCATGCCTTACTCACACTTTTAGCTTACTGTGTTCAGGCTGAATGCCTGAACAGGACCTATCTACGTATATGTCTTTTGTGACAGGATCCAGATGGTGGATTTCAGGGATACAGTAAAAAAAAAAAAAACAGTAGATACCACCAGCCTAAAGTCTGCCCACTCTGTATGGCCCCTATTTAGATTTGTAATTAATTTGTTCTGGTAAACTTGAACGTTCAAGTTTAGGCTAGAAATGTTTTGCCATGCTGGACTCAGTAGATGAAATGCATTAAGGCTAAAATCCTTTGTATGCTTACTTGTGTGTAAGCACCATTGAATACTTTGGGGCTGACTTCTGGATAAACATGCATAGGACTGCACTCTTAAGATACTTTCTATTGCACCAATTTCTGTGGCTAAAAGGGAATACAAGTTTCAACAGGCAGTAATGAAATACAACCAGTGTCGCTAATTATATTTGCTTAAATTTGAGCCTAGATACCAAGTTTATTAATGATGCAAATATTTTCATTAATGGACTGGAAACTGACAAAACAGTTTTTGGGATGCTAATTGACTGAGGAGCTGCAATTTCCACCACATTCTTACAGTTTTCAGGTAATTGGCAAGGGAGAAAAATTCTGTTTACATGTAAGCATGGAAATAAAATGACGCATGTATTGTAGTGCCTATTGGCCATTGGTTGTGCAATTAATTACTGATAGTCACCCACATACACTCGATATTTGTGAAGTTTTTGTAAAGGTTTATACTCCAGTGTAACAAGTACTAATTGCTGCCTATCTTTTTCTTGTTTCTTTCCCAAATTCCCGAGTGCTGTGGTTGGTCCTCTCAGCCTGTTGGCTTTTCTGACTCACAAAATGTAATTACTGCTAACGCTCGGGCTGCAGATTGAGTCGGCTTTTATCTCTACATTTCAAATGTATCTCAAGTCTGACCTTCAACCTTTCTCACCACAGAAACCTGGAGCTGGGAGAACAAAGATTCCCTGTTTTAGTGAAGTTTGTGGATTTTTATCATGTGGATATATTTTTACATGGGAGCAGGCTGGAGGTCATCAATCTCATTTTGCTTATGCCCTTGGCACAATTTGAATCCAGTTTCCTGAGGTGAAAGGCTAAGCAATGCACACACAAAGCTTTGGGAAATGGTAAGCCTCACAGCCGCCACCTAGTGGTGAGAAATACATGCTAAATTGACACCATCATAGACACTTTATAATTAGGTGGGGTCTTATTTACATGTTAAATTGTAGGGATTTTTGAAGTATAGGAACAGTAAACTAGAAATGCCAAATTATGCTTACAACACATATCCCTGTGCCTCTGCTATCAGAGGAAGAAATTATTCAGGGCCTACACCTGAATAATGGGAGTGCAACATTCTGAAGAGAAACAACTAGAAAGAAGGAAGATAACTATTTTCAGAGCTTGGTGCTTTTTGTTTTAAAGCTTTGTCTATGTAAGGTCTGGGTGGAAAAGAGCTGCTAAAGGGTTTTGACCTCACTTTTTTCAACTAAGGAGACTATTGCTACAAATGTCTTTGATGGTCATGGTTCATAAACTACTGAAAGAGAAAGAGCAACTTGTTATATAACTATTTGTGTTGAATTTCTGGCTCTGGAGCTGTAATCACTAGTCTGACAAGGTCACCTTTACCAAATCCTTGTTCTGTGTGCACTTACTGAGGAAGAAGGGTGCCTGGCCCTAGAACCCAGGGCACCGGATCATAGTTGAGGGACTATTCATTAGTTGTTTATATGTTTATCTCACCATTCCTTCAAGGAGTTATTTATTTCAATATTTCTATTCTGCCTGTTATATTGCCATTTCCAGGTGGTGTACAAGACTAAGAATAAAACATAAAAAATTCAAATACAATATATATAATAGAATCCAAGACTATCCAATATATATGGTGGTTAAGAATGACTTAAAACCATAATAGAGTCTTACATGCCACCAATTGCCAAGATTGATAAAATAATCTTCAACATGTGACGTAATTGCAACGGCTCATGTCTTACTTGGGAGGATGCTATTCCAAAACATGATGCACTGCCATACATAAAGCTCTTCTGGTCATTGTCAAATGAACATCTGCAATATGTGGTACAACCTGGAGAATCAATGAAGATAACCATGGTGTTCAGGCTGGTCTATACAAGAGTAAGGCAATCTCTCAGGATGGCATACAGGCTCAGAGAGAGTGACTGGACAAAGGTCACCCACTGGTGTCATGGCTGAGTAGGGACTTGAACTCAGGTCTCCCCTGCCTTACTCTAGCACACTAAAAACTACAGATTACCATGCTGGGTCTCGTGCTAGCCAAGCTGAATCCTACCAAAAGCAATGCTCTCAGAGTGTTTCCAGATAAGGCATTTATAGTGCCATAGTCCTCTTGTCATTTGCAAAATTTTACAGGGACTCCAGATGATGTCATCTTCTATTTGTAACCCTCCTGTGTTTTCTCACCATGACTAGCATCTTTTTTCTTACTGTAGAAAATTTTTTTTTTGGGGGGGGGGGGGGGAAGTCAATTTGTGCACAATGCCTTCTAATTAGTAGCGCTCAGAGTCCTCCATCTGGAATCCCCCTCCATTTAAGAAGAGGAATGTAATAGATATTTGGCAGCAATTACAACCCAGAAAACTGTGAGTAGAACTTGGGTAAAGTTTCTTTCGGCTTGTGGGGCAGCAATGCTTGTGTTTGACAGAGCAGACAGTCCTTCATATGCTTATTTATTTATTTATTTATTTATTTATTTATTTATCAGCCCTGTAAATAAGCTTGGAAAGTGAATAGTCTGAAGAACAGGGAGGGGGAGTCTTGCCTGCGGGGGGGGGGGAGGGAGGGACTAGCAGAAGAGGAACAGTAAGGTGCAGTTCAATCAATATTCCAGAAAATTAATTTTTATATGCCTGCCTCATTTTTTGAGTGACACTTGGTACAGGCACAGAGGGACCTCCTGGGGAAGGAGTTTCATAGCTGTGCTACCAGTGAAAAGATATTTATAGTGACCAGGTACTTTCTAAGGCAGGGGTGGGCAGAAAATAGATTGAGCTCTACTTACTGGTAGATCTCTGGATGATTTGCAGTAGATCAGGAAGGATTTCTCACTCCCGGTTATTTAACAACAAAAGAGCTCCCCACCCTCATCCTAAATTATACCACTGAAATGAAGAACATTTGTGGGGTTAACTTAGAGGTGGATTTTTGTGCAGAAACACAGTGAGCTCCATTCAGTTCTAGTACTGAAATCGTACTAGAGGAAATTGAGGTGGAAATCGTGGGTCTGTAGCAGGAGCCCTAAGTGTGCGTTAGCATGTTTTGTGAACAACCCTATATTGTTGCTATTGTTAAACAATTAGGAATCAGAAATCCTTGCCAATCTACTGCAAATCACCCAGAGACCTACTGGTAGATCCAGATCTACCTTCTACCTACTCCTGCACTAAACAACAGGGAGACACATTATATATGCACATTTGAGTATATAGAATTATACCAATATAATTTTCTCCATTTTTTTACAGGCAAAATTGGAAACTGCATCCATATATATGTGGGCCATGCATTCAAATTAGACAGAGGCTATTAAGCATGGGAGGTCTGTACTGGGATTTTTTGAAACTGCCTCTCCACCTTTAGTGCTAGCAAGGATTCCCAACTGTGCTCTTCATTGGACTTGAATTGTTATATACAAGCTGCTGAAGACTCCTACCTCAAAATGCATTCTGTTGGTCTGTGGACTGATTTCATGATCTAATAATTTAGTGCAAGCTATTTTATGAAGTCGTTAGCGCTATATTCAGACGTTCTTTCTTCAAGTACAATCAACGTGTGAGGAGAGGAAGTGCTGTAACCACTCTCCTCGTGCATTTCCAGCGGTCTGTATTCGTCGACTGAACAGAAGAACCTCCTGTATCTGAGGAGGCTTTCCACACTAGACAGAATTCTGAAAAAGCAGAGCCCTGTGTCATGTGGAGCACCTCCACTGATACAGGAGACTCTCCTGTTCAGACTGTTGCCCTCTGTGTGTACAGGGCCATGGAAATACAGGAGGAGGGGACAGGGCTAGAGCACTCCTCACATGTTGATTCTATGTGGCAAGAGAGCAATTGAATGGGGCATTTGACAGCTTGTGAACCTGGGGTACTGAAAAGTTTATTGCTTTTGGTGTAAATACATTATCAATGAAGAACAGTTTATTGTTGATCCTAGCCTGGAGTTTCATTGGGCATGCATTTTTGGAGTTAGGGTATTGTCCCTTTTTTGGTTTTCGGCAAGTGGCGAAACCTTTGACAGTATCAGGATAAACTCTTGTCATGTCATAAAGGAGGGAAGGGCAGGAGGAGTGTCTGCCACCTTGCTCAGTTCCTACCCTGGAATATGAGTGGATGAATCTAGGAAAAGAACAGATGGGCACCTAAACAAGTAGGAGGCCCAGCAAAGCAGGAGGAGGGACTGGGAAATATGGGTAGGAACAGTGCATAGTCCTGATGAATGCAATAAAGAGGACAGCTTGGGACAGAGAATGGGCAAAGAGGAAAAGTCAACATGGCCAAGAACTGCAAGGGTAGGAGGATGAAGTTCTCATATTATGTTGAAAGTTGTTGTTATTATTATTATTATTATTATTATTATTATTATTATTATTTCTTACCCGCCTCTCCCTCCAGATTGAGGCGGGGAACAACATCAAACATGAATTATATAAAATACATAAAACTGATTAAAAGCATATAAAATTAATACATTATTAAAATGCCAATAAAACTCTTAAAATTCAGCAAAACATTTAACTGAAGGCATCTAGTTTGATAAAACAATAACATAAAAATTGAATGATACCAGCTTTCCCATTTGCCTAGTGTCAGTTCAACATAGTCACTGTTTTTACAGATGGATTTTCTGCAAACTGTACTATGAGATCCAGCAGAGGGCATCACTTTACTACAAACATGGCTGTAGTATTCAAAGAACTAAAAATAAGTCCACTTGGATTTCAAACAGACTCATAGATTCACAGGAGGAGTTCACAATGTTGAACTGGATAATAAATCAGAAAATGAGATTACTTTCATAGAACCAGAGCTATAAGATCAGGCACATTTTAAATAAATGTTAAGGATAAAGTCAATATTCTAATCATAAAAGAAGTAAATCATTCTCATATCTCCTTCTCCCAGTGCATTCATGTGCTTTGTATATTTTTATGTTTTTCCTACATTTGCAGAGAATCTTTCATTGCTTTGTTTACTAATGAGATAATGAGACAGAACTGAGTAACCAACGACTCGATTTTACATTTTCAAAAATGTATGGCACAACCATATTTGCTATTTTGTCCCAACAACCGTGAGTCCATCTTGCAATCTTTCTTGCACCTAGTGAAGTTAATCCAACTATGTCTGCATAATGCGATTTCCCCTCTATTTTGAGGCTGTTAAATGCAGACTTTGGGCTAATATGCTCAGCTTTCTTCTGCACTCCCCCCTACCAATGTTTGTTTGACATCTAGCCCAGAAGTTCCCGACCCTTTTGGACCTGTGGGCACATTTGGGAATTTGAAAAGCAGCTGTGGACATAACAAAAAAATAGCTGTGGTTTATCACATAACGGCTGCTGTGAGGGCCTGGCTAGTCAAAGCTGAGTTAAAGAGGGGCAGGGGAGAAAAATAGGCTAAAGGCCGGGAGAGAAGGAGAAATAGGAAGGTAAAGGGGAGAGAAAGAGGTTTAGGGATGGGGAAGGGAGAGAAATAGCAAAGAAAGAGGGTGATGGTAGAGAAATAGCAAGGCTAGAGACTGAGAGAAAACAAAGGAAGATTGGGTGGGGTCAGATCCTCTGCCTGCCAACCCTGATCTGCAACAGGTCCAGGAACAGGAAGGAGAACCCGGGCCTTAACATTTTTCAAAGCTTTTGTTAAAAATAAATATTTGAAGGGGGCAGGGTCTGGAGAGCTTCATGGGGACTGTTGGAGGTCTCTGTGGGCACTGTCTTGGGGACCCCAACTAGTTAAGAGTTCTGGAGAACCTGAAAGCTTGTTCATAGCTTTGTGACACGTTGATTGATTCTAAAAAAATAAAAAAGGTTTTACCATACTAGCACTAATCAGTTAAGCAAATTCTCATTTGATGTCCATGTTGGGGATCATCCCCACTGTGTGTGTGTGTGTGTGTGTGAGAGAGAGAGAGAGAGAGAGAGAGTCAGCCACATCAGGCAGCAGGTGTTGAGGGGCAGAGAGGGGCAGCAAGGTGTTGGAGGACATTGCTGTGTGTGCCATACAGCCCAACCTGTATTTCCTTAAGCTTGCCTGCTATTCAGAACTATAGCCAGGCGTGGGGTACAGGGGCCTGCCCCGCCTCAACTTTCTCTGCACCCCCTATAGTTTTTACAACCAAATACGTTTTAAAAATCAGTTTACAATTTTGTATTTCAAATGCCTGCAAACAAGAAAAACTGCACTCCCTCTACTTTTTTGGGACCCGTCACCCTAAACGTTTAGGCTGGCTTCAGGCATTCTTCTGCCCCCGGATGCAATAGAGGATGCCCATCAGCTGGCAACCCATTTCAGCTTCTGTCTGTAGAATTGGGAGAGGCACCATTTTCTCCTATGTTTCAGGCTGCAAAATGTTTTTTGCCTCTCCATGTTACACTATTACAATTTTGTATAGACCTATAACTATATTTGCAATCCCCTTAAGATTCATTCATATATCCATAATGGTATAGCATTTCCAGTTGAAAACAAAATTAACAGAGTTCTAAGTGAGCTGAGAGACAAGACTGAAAACTTTTTAATGTAATTCAGGTTTGTAATATTACACGACAGACCGAGATGCTTTTACTTCCTCTGAAAACTATAACTGATCCAAAGAAAAGTTGTCACACCTAATTGCTTTCGGAATTAATGAGAGTATTACTGAGTCAATGAGTTAATTGTGATTGACAAGTCTCATTGATTTCATTAGGACTTAGGTATGGCTAACTTTCTCTGGACTGAAGGCTATGTGACTCTTTTTTCCTAACAAGTTCTTTTTCCATTTTTCAATTTAAAGGATAAAATACAGGCAGCTGTGAACTTTTCTTCATGTTTTGTTAAATATGACACACATAAAATATAAATATTTCTTAGAATAAATAACAGATCAGTTGATCACCTGCTCCAATAGATCTCTAAACACTTGATGTGATAGGGCTTGATTCTAATGACCTTACTGAAATAAAATCCACACCCGCTCTGGTCCTTTTCTTCTAAAGGTGTTAATTATAATTATCAGTTCAGTTGCTAAATGCTGTTGAATTGGTTTGAAACTTTATTATAGGGTTGCAGAAGAAGATTTTATAATATAATTTGACAATTCTTCCTGCACAAAAATGTTTTAAAATAAGCTATCATGGATAATAAAATAACCAATCAACTGGATTTTCTTTTCAGTTTCAAATTTCTTAAGCATAAAGGAAACTTGTGTGAAAATTACATTTGCATTTAATTTTATTCTGCAAAAATCTCACTTTAAAAATCGCTGTCTCTGTTCGAAACACAGGAGGCTATTTCTGGTAAGGGGCAGGATAGGTTTGGGTGAGTTAGGATGAAATCCGATACATGTTTAAACAGAAAAAAGTCCTATAAGTCCCAGTATCTCCCAGTCAACATGGCTGGCTGTTATGCTGGGAGTTGTAAGACCTTTTTCTATTAATCATGCATACAATTGCATCCTTAGATGCAATTGTTAGTCTTGCAATATATCAAAATTATTGTTTAATTATTGTTCAAACTTTACCAATCAACTGCATTTGGTAAATGGCATACCTGCCATTGGGAGGGGAAAGAACCCATCCAGTTAAGTCATTTACCCACTCCACCATTGTTTGCGCCATGTTGTTATTTGATGAAAAGGCACATTCCACATACAAATCGTAACTCAATCATAAACTGGAGATTAAAATACGGCTGCAAACCTGAGTATGCTTGTCTGAAATTAGGACTTACATTTAAAACAGGAGTGGAGAATCTGCAGCCATCAAAGTGTTTTGACCTATAACTCCCAGCAGCCCTAGCCAGTATAGCCAATGATAAGTGATGATGGGAGTTGTAGGCCAAAACATCCAGAGGACTACAAGTTGCCCACCCCTAGTTTAGAGAAAATGTCTTGAACTCCGCTTCTGAGACACCTCTACCAGAGGAAGAAGGAGGTGATTTTCAACCTGTAGCCTTCTGTGCCTCCCAAAAATCTGCTCTGGAGAGTTGGAAGACCCTTCGGAATAGTGAGCTTTTCTACCCAAGGCTATTAATCCACTGTATCTACTTTCATTTTCATCACAGAATTGAGATCCGAGCACTACATAAAATGTATTTCCTTTCCAGCTTTTCTGCTATGTAACCTCTAAGTGGTATTGCAGTGAAGCAGAATAGCACAATTACCCAATAGAAAAAAAGCATTTTCTTTCACTTTCACAACTAATATCACATTTTCCCTGTTCTTAAAATTTTTTTTGCCAAAAGTGCTCTTTAAAAACAGAAGCAAAATTAGGTCACAATGTCACCTAAAGAACCAGTAAACAATAGTGAATAGAGAATGAAAACTGCACAATAAATGCCTTGGATAGAAAGGCATTTATTGTGGGAAGGGTAAGGGGGAATTAGCAAATATCACCACCCCTCTCCTTCTTCCAGCAGTTGCCTCTATTGGATTTCAGTTCATTCCAAAAATAGAAGAGGGGTTTTCATTCACAGAAAGGCAAGCTTGGATTCATCTCAATATGCTGAGAAATGTGAAATATCTTTTTCCAGAAATCTAACATGCTGCACCTAACTCATTCTGTACCTCCCCCGTGTATTTTTTTCTGGTGCCTCCATAGGTACCAAAACTCTTGCCAAAAGCCAGCCGGAGAGTGAGATGGAAGAGATCTGCATACCCTTCCATGAGCAAAGCTGCTCCACATGGGGAAGAATTGCAGGCGTGAAACAGAGCAACTTTAAAAGCACTCCAATGAATGATGTCTCTAAAAACTTGGCATCATTTCTTAATCATAAGTGAGCAAATTCTGTCAAGAAAGCCTGTATATAGTATTTTGTCAGTTCATACCATATGCACATGATGTAATTCTATTCCCCAGTGGTTTGGCAGGTTTCTTGAACAGAAAGAAATGTAGTTACAGTAGAACACTGTTGGAAAAAATCCATTCCATTCATTTTTACATCCTCTTTATCCTGTGGATCAGGATTGGTAAAATATGATCATTTAAATTGTATTTTACAAAAAGAAACAGCAAATTTAAATATCCCTTTCCTGCTCATAAAACAGATTACCAAATGACTGGCCAAGCAGTCTGATTTGACACTGCTTCTATGGTTTGCTCAAGCTCAGGGCTTCATAGCAAAGCATCTATTATGACCAGAAGTAATTCAGCTCACTCTCTCTCATCTTTCATAAAATGAAATTGATTTCAGATGACTTCTTGTTCTTTGTTTAAATTAATCTAATGGCTCTGTGCTGCAGATAACAAAAGCAAACTAACGGCCTGTTTTGATTTCGGCTCCTTAAGTCCGTTGTGATTTTCTCTCATATTCCATACCACCTAAACTCACAAACCAGTTCAATCAACTTCTAAACCGGTTTAATCAGTAGGTTTTAAATTATTTATTTACTTTTATTTTATTTATTGCATTTGTATACCGCCCCATAGCCGTAGCTCTCTGGGCGGTTTACATAAGATTAAAACATTTAAAAACAATGTACAAAAATTAAAACTGCAAAACATACAATATACAAATACATTTAAAACCATTATGATAACTTAAAAAGTTATAAGCCTAAAAAACAAAAAACAGACCCAGGCTCATCAGATATTGCTAAATGCCTGAGAGAAGAGGAAAATCTTGACCTGGGGCCAAAAAGATAACAATGTTGGCACCAGGCGGGCCTTGTTGGGAACATCATTCCACAATTTGGGGGCCACCACAGAGAAGGCCCTCTCCCTTGTTGCCAACCTCCGAGCTTCTCTCGGAGTAGGCACTCGGAGGAGGACCTTAGATGTTGAACGTAGTGTACGGGTAGGTTCATGTCGGGAGAGGCTTTCCGTCAGGTATTGTGGTCCCAAGCCATATAAGGCTTTATAGGTTAAAACCAGCATCTTGAATCGGGCTCAAAAACATACAGGCAGCCAATGCATGGATGTATGACCATTGTTGTCAATGTCTCTAAACAGAATTACACTGTCAAATATCGCTAAAATCTTAACTTGTAACATTTGCTCTCTTTCAGCTTACTTGCCAGGAAGGACAAATGAACATGGCATATTGGGCATCTGACTTGCTTTCTATAGCACCCCAGCCACTATGAGCATTTGACTATGAAAATTCTGCTCACAGACAATCTCAGAATTGGCACTGCCTCTCTATGAGCAGGGAACTATATAACTTGAAGGGAAAAATTATAGCCACTTGATCCTTTGGCTGTTTCTGTTTGGTGAGGTTGTGTCTGCTGAAGACTGCTACAGCACCAGCAGATCTGCTTGTACATCAGAATGGAATCAGAACTATGGAACATACACAATTTGGGCATGGGGGTCTAGTCCAAACATTTTGGACCTCAATACTCTTCACTGGAGTAAGCATGCATAATTGTGTTCTGGATTGCAGCCAACACATGGACATAAATCCCATCGATTTTAGTGGAACAAATTTCCACATAATGTGCTGGGTGTTTTTTTATAATAGGAAAATTTTTGCTGACCCTTTTACCAACTTTCTAAAAGAAATTCAGGTTGACTGATGAAACAGAAGGGACAGAAGAACAAAATTCACAAAAGAAAATGGGAACATTTTCTTGTTCATCTCTGTGGACTTTAGCTAGAATAACTGTGAAGAAACTAGATACTAACTAATCTGCAGCTGATAACTCTTGACATGTAATATAGGAAAACAAATGAGCAATCCTAGCCTGTGAACACAGTTGTCTCTGAGTAGGACTTTTTTTCTTTTCTTCCATGGTGGGAGATATTTTTAAACTGTGAAAACTAAATTATTAAAGATAGATGTCGTTCAGGGCACTGTGTGTAAATGTAAATGTACCAGTTAATAGCTATTCTTGCAGGCATGAAAGGGAATCCAGATAATATTTGAAGGGCTTTCAAAATACAAATTTTTCTTTACTTTATTGAAAGCTTTATATTTTGTCCTTCCAACTAACAATAAAGTGTGTGTTTTATTTTAATCATACAATGAATTAAGAGCAACCAAACCAAGTAACAAAGCAGATGATAATCAGCATAATAATTAACAACCAGTTTGTCAACCAACATGCTGAAATAATAGCATTTGGGTCTGTTATCTAAATGTCTTCTCTGGCTCCCTCTACATGATCGCTTTAAGGCTCTTTCAAGGTGCATTACCAATTTTACCTCTACAAGAGCAGAGCATATAACAGGAGTACAGGCGCTTTTTATCTCCTATTATGCGCATTTTCACATTCGCGTGAAATAGCAGCTTTTTATTTACCGCGGGAGTTAGAGCGCCTTATGTTCGTGTAAACAATTTCTGAGAAGTCACATTAACGATCAGAGTGGGCGGTCTGTGGTTGTGATGTCATGCATGAAGAGAACTGCCCTTCGCTGGGAACAACTCCCAGTTTTTCTTTTAGTTTTATTTCCTGTCTCCTGCGTGCCACTTCCTCCTTGTTTTCCGTCTCTCTGGATGGAAGGTCCAGGAATAGGTGACCCAACATGAACTGAAAATAAAGTGTCTTTTAACTCCCCTGCTGGGATTTTTTTTTCATGGAGACATGGGTCCAAATGGAGGTGGTTTCACAAGAAGCAGGGAGTGTTCAGTAAGGATGTGGATGTGTGAATCATTAACTATCCGCTAAGACAAATCGTCCCCTCGCTTGCTGGGTTCCTGACATCGAGCTGCGTGTGTGTGATGTATGTTGTACATCACCAAAACGACAAGGTATTACTGAGAAGGGAAGAAGGGAAAACCTTTGATCTCGCTGGGAAGAGGAGGAGGAGGAGGAGGAGGAAGAGGAGGAGGAGGAGGAAGAGGAGGAGGAGGAGGAAGGAACAAAGGAGCCTCCCCTTGTCTGTTTTGGCATGCTTATGTGTGTAGCTCTCCTCTCTCGCTCGCTTGCTCCCTCCCTCTCCAGCAAAAGGGGGGAGAGAGAGAGGCAGCTGTGACTAAAAATAAGTTTTAAAAGGGGCTCAACGGGAAGCTTGCGAGGCACATTCCCATTTCCTCCTGAGCAGTTGGGTGGGGGGAAAACTTCAAATGGTGATCGAGACAAAGGGAACAGGTAAACCAAGTGATTACCGGCAGGTAACCACAGGCAGGAGATTCTGGTGGGCAGCGAGAAGAAATGGCTGGAACCTGAGGGGGCAGTTCCTCCAGCAAAAAGTGCATTACTTTCAGCAACATTTCCTTATTCCTTCTCCACATGTAAACAACCTTAAAGCACCTTGCAGAGAGCCCATCATGCACTTCGACGGCTCTTGTGTATGGGTATTAGGCATAAACGCGATTGTCAGGAAATGCGCATAATTGGAGAATCGGGCGTAAAAGCAACCTCTTGTAGAGGGGACCAAGGAGAATTCTCCCATGGCAGAGAGTTCCAGAGTCTTATTTATTTTATGTTATTTACAATGTTTATATACTGCTCCAGTAAAAAGATCAAAGATTAAAACAGCATATTACAATTGTTCATTTTAAAACAGAATCTTGGCTCCACCAAGGAGATGCTTCTCCAGTATTCTCATCAATCACACCTCAAGTGTGGGACAAGAAGCAGAGTCTACCCTGAAGACCTGAATAAATGGCAAGAATTATGTGGGAAGAGATCTACACCTTGTGTCAAATCGTTATGAATGTGGAATAAAAAGCAGGAAATAACACTGTGAAAGTGGTATATAGAATGTGGATTGTGCCCCCAACAGTTCTCAGTGGACCTCAATACTGCTATAAAGCAGTAGTGTAGATCTAGCCATGGACATTCAAGAAAGCTGGTCCTAATCCATTTTGAGCTTTAAAGGTAATAAACCGACCCACTTTGAGATGGGGGTTGAAAACGAACTGGCAACCAGTAAGCCAGTATTCTCAGGTTCTCAAGTAAGAAAAAAGGGAGTTTCTTCTCAAGGACCATCTCACAACCCTTCGTCAAGGCCAGATTCACAAATGCTTTATCCACTCGCCCACTTGTTTGTAGCTGCTTACATTGAAAGGCATTGTGCTTGAAGTGATATGGAAACTGTGTCTGCAGAGTTTTATCTACAATGGCTGTTTGGAATATGATGTTGCTTCCATCAAGTGTTGACCATGCAATGTGGGAGCTCACCGTAACTCATAGCTACTTGCACTCTCTCAATAGTGACCTATGTACATGTACATTTCTCTCTTAACATGACTTTTATTTTATTTATTACAGTTCTATACTGCCCAATAGCAGAAACTGTCTGGGAGGTTCCAGGGATGCATGGATTGTGTAAAATCTATTCAGTCTGTGTTTCATGGATTGTCAGGTGCCTTTTGTTCTGCCGTCCGCCCGTCAACAGAATCAGGTGTTGTTGTTTTGAATTTGCACAAATTCATACTTGCAAAAATGTGCAAATCCTTCCAAAATGTGTGTGTCTGTGTTTTAGCCTATGTGGGAAATTCAAATTTTTGGCAGTGTGTGTATGTATTTTTCTATGATGAAATTTGCGCAATATTCATGAAGATTAGAAAAATGGTCCTCCATCACACCGGGGGATAGCAGGCTATCTTAGGAGGTACAGGGCAGGCTGCATGGCACATTCACCTTACCTCCAGTCCCTCCCATTCAGCATCTGCTGCCTGAAACAGTTGCCTCAATCTGCCTAATGGTAGGGCCAGACCTGAAGACGTGTGTGTATAGGAAGCACCTTGGGCCTATATTTAACCAGGCTTCTCTGCTTTTGCATTGTGATGAACCAAGGTAGTCCCATATCACAAACAGTGCAAGAATTGCTTCTTTGACAATAATGTCTAGGTAGGGTTTTAGGGTTTCAGTTGCCAATACACCGTGAACTTACCCTTCACCCATTCAGACTCAACTGTCGTGCAGTAACTATATTTCTTACAGTGCATTTAGTAGCAATCCCTTACAGAAGAGTAGATGTATTTTGAGAAGATAGGGATTGTGTCATATTTTGGGGAAAGGGGTGGCATAAATCTTCCCAGAAGCCCACCTGATGAAAGATTCAAATGTTGCCCAATATGTAACTTCTACGTGCAGTAGTGCAGAGAAGCAAACAGAATAGTCACAGACAACCCTAGAGCTACATATGCACACACAAAAGAAATGAGTGGATTGTGATATGGATTGCATCTTGCACACTATGATGCTTGCACACAAGGCTGAAACCTGCTGCGTGTGGGAACAAGACCCATATGCTAACAGTCAATCACAAATTTACTAGGCTTGGTTTTTAAACAAATCCTAAGACTTTCTCAACAGCTAAGCTTTTGGTTGGAACCCTGTGCTAGATGAAAAGGATTCTTCGTATTTCATTTCTCCAGTGTATATACACATAAGTCTCATTTATCACACAATTAAGGCTGGTAACTTATTTGATGTTTTGATTGCATGGTACAAAACTGACATATATCCCTAAGGAATGGGACTGCAGTGGACTTCCACCTCTGGTTATGCTTAGTCTACATTTTGGTATTTTTTAAATCTTGAACTGCAAACCCTGCCTACTATTCTGCACTTGCTGCTGATGCTCTCTGTATGTCAGAAATTGTTACTGACATTTCAATTTTGCTTTCTTTCTCCCCTCCTTTTTCTTTGACAGTATTATAGAGAAAATTTACATTTGAATAAAAAGCAAATAGCGCATGTCAGAGAAAGCATCAGGGAATGTCAAATTGTTTTTTTCCAATTATGGCTCTATTTCAAATAGTGTAATGCAATTAAAGGATAATTACTTGAAGTGCAAAGCCAAGGTTATGATCAGAATTGGTTGCCCTTTCACTTAAAATTCTGTCTTTCCGTATAACATATTCCAGGGGGATAAGTTAAAGGGTTGGCAAATATAACGTACACATGTTTGAAGCATTCAGATGTTTCGTTTTGGTTGAGGTGCCCATTTTTGGTATCATGGGCTGAATTTTGAGTTGACTGTAGGTAAGTTCCCTACCCTTTGGCTTTATCACTCTGATTAATAATGTGATAAATTAGCTGGAGGACATGATATTAATTAACAGTATATTAGTCACATTTTATTGCCAGTCACATAACAAGCCTTGAAATAGGAGCTACACTAAGCCACTGACAGGTTATCTTCTGAATAATAAGCTGTGCTTGATCTTTCATTTGATGAAATGAGGCACCAGCAAGAAAATACCAATAGAGTGCAAAGCCAAAACAACACACACACCCCAAAAAATTCTACAGAAGCTGCCGAAACGCTCCGGCCTACTGCCTGTGTTCTGGCACATTTTGTACCATCCTTTTCATATAATCGAGGCTGGATTTACCATGCAGCAATGTGCTGTGGAGTAGGCCCCTAGGCCCTATTCTAAACGATTCCTCCCCCACTGTAGTGCAATTATCTGAAAAGCCTTTGTGTTGACAGGGTGTCCACATCCCAATACACAGAACATGACATCCATTCCCTCATTACATCACAAAAGAGGAGAGGCGATGTTTTAAAGGCTTGTAGCACAATCACCATTTTTCCCTATTAAAAATGCCAGCCCCGGCCACTCTTTTTTCCTTCCCACTTATCTTTGTCCCACTCTCATTCTCTCTCTTGCCCTTCCTCCCACAGATCAATGGGTGTAACAGCTTTGCCCCCTGGAAACTGTGGTCACAGTGATGACTATCTGTAGGATAGTGAAAACCTAGACCTATTCCTGACATCTCTTCCCACCCACACCCATCAGTTCAGCATTATTGAATGCCAAGTCTAAGAGCTTTATGCTGCTACTAATAATATGGTGTGGGGGGAGCAATTGCACATGTTCCAGTTATCCTCTTTTGTCTCCTAACCCCATCAGTGTGATGACAGCTGTTGACAGATCTGTGCTGGTATATAGTACAGATCCGTAAAGTGGATCCATCTTGGTACCGCCATCCATTGTTGTCTTTATTGAAACTACCATTTTTAAAGAATTTTAGTTCTGGGCTGCCCTTGCACTGCTGAAGGTGAACACTGTCTATAATTATAAACAGTACAAGCACACACACATATAGAGCAAATATCCTGCTGCATGGCTTTGTCCCTGCATCAAAACTCAGTCCGCCCATCTCTCTCTCTCTCTCTCTCTCTCTCTGTCTCTCTTTTGCTCTGGGCAGGATCATACAACCATTTTCAGCTACAGTGGCTTAAATAAGCCACCGGGGTTTGTGGCATGTGTGGGGCACCTGTTCCATAACCCAACCCCTGCTTGTAGGTTTTCGTGTCTCCCAAACCCAGCGAAGCTGTGGTTGGTGTGGTTAACAAACCATCCAGAACTTATAGGGTGTTTTAGGGTTGTGGATGGTTTTTTAGCCACACCAACAACCCACCCTCACCAGATTTGGACAAACTGGCAGCCTACGAATGGGCTATCAAACAGGCGCCTGTGGGCACCTCGCACATGCTACAAGCCACAGTGGCTAAAAATGATTATGCAAACCAGAGCCTAATCTACACCAAGCAGGATATTGTACTATGAAAGTGGTATGAAAGCGGTATATAAAAGGCAGGAGTCATATACCAAGTAGGATATAGCAGTATGAAAGCGGTGTATGATATGTGTCAGTGGGCCCCAACAGTTGTCAGTGTACTTCAATACCTCTATAAAGCAGTAGTGTGGCTCCTCCCTTTATATATCGCTTTCATAGTGCAATATCCTGCTTGGTGTAGATTAGGCCCAGGACTCTGACTCATCAAGTTCTGCTTCAAGACACATTTTGAAAGATTTCCTGGGGCATATTCAATCACATGTTCAACCATTTACAAGGAGATCTTAGCACAAACAAATCCTCTGGAAACTTCACTCATGTTCATGAAATGATTGTATGAATCAACCTTAAGATCTCTATGAAGTACTATGTAAAATAATGATATATCACTCGATGAGGATTAGTCACATGTATGGTGGCGATAAGCCTACCCATAGCAAGATGAAATAAAATATACAGTAGTTTGAAGACTAGTGTCAGCATGCCTTCAGTCCTGGGAAATCATTATGAGATAATAAAACACCTGGTCCAGAGTTCCATGAACACATGAAGCTCCATTGACAACAATAGCACATGGAGTTGTGCAAATAATGGAGAAGCTCACTTTGCTACATGGATCTGACTTGCTAGAGCTGGTGGTCAGGGGAAAGGGGATGGGATCAGGAGAAGGGACATGGACATCCAGGGAACCATAACAGGCTGGATTAGGACCACAGTTGGGCCAGATTTGGACCTGGACCTGACATTCTGCATCCATGTGCTAGATCATGTTCATAGAATGCATTCCTGCACACAGCTATGCATATGTAAGGCCCATTGATTACACTGTAGGTATGTGCACAGGCATAAAGCCAATGTTTTTGCATGCAAAAATATGAAGGCCGACATGGTGTGCCATATGGGAATAATAATCCATCAAGAGTCAAGGCATGAAATGAAGCTTCTGCATTAATTAGCTTATTCCATCATGTAATGGCCCTTGTCCTATTAAATGGATGGGTTTTCTAAAGTAGTGAAAAATATCTCACATAATCTTGTTGCTGAAATCCTTTGACCACAGCAAGTTGCCAAAAAAGAAAAAAAGAAAAACCGTTCAGGATTGATCAGAAGTAGACAAGCCCCAGGTTCTATTAAAGTGTATTAATGCCAGCCTCTGTGCAATTAGTGAAAAGTCAATTCCCATTACTAGTTAACACTATTGAATATCTGCTTTCTTTAATAAAAAGCCATGTCCAGTATAAAGAGCATAAATCAATAAGCAGCAGCACTTTAAATTTATTCTAAAACACAGAGAGGAACACTGTCCTTTTAAAACCTAAATGTCTAACAAATGCCTGTGTTCTGATATGCTTGTGAATAATGCTCTGATATTGTTTCAGTGGTCAGCTATTCGTTAGCAAATTTATAGGAGATTCTCATTTGTAAATTGCTTAGTAAAAAAACATTAATGTCAGTTCATCAGAGTTGTGATCATGTAAATCATCAACAGAACAATCATTTACTCTTGAACAACACTACTGGATTCAAAGGGGAAACTATCCAATTATTCAGAAAATACTCACAAAAGACAAACTCAGTCATGAAACAATTCAATCCAGATGCCGATTTGTGTCATTTAGAGGCTACTCTGAGTAATGCAACATTAAAGCCCAAAATACAAACCAGTAAGTTCAGCATCTCCAGCATCCCCTCTAGCCAATTCAAAATAATAAAATTATCTCTGTCCTTGCCCCTACCTGGTTCAGCTTTCTGCCACTTTTGACTTCACCTTCAAGCTTCTAGTGGTCTAATGTTTCCACCATAATTATTTATCTTCTATACTTGGCCCTTATTTCCCTTCTTCTGCTCAAACTAATCTGCTCTCCCCATTTTATTTCCCTTTACTGTTCCTGACTTTGAGCGTTCTGCCATGCCACTTAAAACCACTTTCCTCATTCATTTTCTTCCTTGTTAAAGAGCCTTAGGCTTAATCTACACCAAGCAGGATATAGCACTATGAAGGCGGTATGAAAGCAGTATATGGTATGTGTCAGTGGGCCCCAACAGTTGTCAGTGCACTTCAATACCGGTATAAAGCAGTAGTGTGACTCCTGCATTTTATATACCGCTTTCATACTGCTTTCATAGCGCAATATCCTGCTTGGTGTAGATTAGGCCTTCGCTATTATGCACAGTTTCCTTATCCATCTTCCATTGCTGCCCAATTCCCAGTTCTGCTCAGTTTTTTATGTTCTATTCTTCTCTCTGTGTATTGTTTTTGGAGCCTGATTCTAAAGATTAGATTTAGCTACTGGGACATCTTGTTTGTGGATGGAACACTTATGTAATGTAATCTCTGTGAACCCCCCCCCCCCAACAGCAGGAGGCAGTCCACATTGGGTCTGTAGCCAGGGGCAGCTGGGGGGCAGACCTCCCTAAATTTTCCCTGCCTCTCTAAATATTTTAACAGACAAATAATTAAATATATTATGGAAGATTTAGGAAACCAACAGGAAAGCCTTTGTTTTTCTTAAAGGTACAGATGCTGTTATTTTGGGGACAGTGCTATGGTGGAATCTGCCCACTTATTCCTATAGTATATGCAATTGAGGGTATACTTGAGATGAAGGAATATTTTGACTTATGTGAACAGTGGTACATATTTTTTTAAGGAGGGCCATGTTGCTCAGATTTAGAAAGGCAGTTCTTTATAATATCTGTTGGTTCACTGATGGACTGAGCACTTGGATTCAGTTACAGTTATACATTTGGATGAAGAATTCATTGTTTCCACACTCAACTTAATCAGTGCATTTTCCCCTTGTAAAAAAATGTGTCGACTAAAAATTGAAGCTATTGGATTGCTCAATCAGATCAGTGGTCTTTCTTTTCTCTTTCTTACAGAAACAGTTTGTCAATTAAAAACTAAAGCTATTGGATTTCTCAGTCAGATCAGTAGTCTTTCTTTCCCCCTTCTGACTGAAATTATACTAACGGTCCTGGGATTTCTTAAAGCTGTAAAATCACTGCTGAGTACCACAGCAGCATTCAAACTTACTGACTTTGTTAGGAGGCGTTTGCAAGGTAGGTAAAATTATTGTTTTCAACAATACCTTTGAAGCAGCCAAGGAAAAATGTGAATCTGCTGACAATGACGCACCATCAAACTATTTTCATAAACCCCCTTGGACTTCAGGAGATCTGATATTCATAAACTCAGAGCACTGATAAGTAGGATTTCATGGCAGGAGAGAGGTCTTCAAGAGGTGGTGAGGGGAGAATGTTTTTCAAATTTGCAGCTAACACCTTAGTAGACAGAAACAAAATTCAAAATGATCCTGATATATTAAAAGACTGGGCAGAAAATAACAGAATGAAATTTAACAGAGACAAATGCAAATTTCTTCATCTAGGAAAAATAAATAAAATGCAAAGGTATAAGATGGGGACTACCTGGTTTGGCAATGTTATGTGTAAAAAGGATCTTGGAGTTGTAGTCCGTCACAAGCTGAATATGAATCAGCAGGGTGATATGGCTGCAAAAAGAAAAAAAAGCAAATGCTATTTTTGTTGCATCAACAGAAGTATAATTTCAAAATCACAGGAAATAATAGCTCCACTCTACTTTGTGCTGGTCAGACCTCACCTTAAATACTGTATCCAGTTCTGGACATCATACTTTAAGGATTCATATAAATTGGAATGAGTTCAGGAAAGGTCAACAAAGTTGATCAGGGGACTAAGTCCTTTGAGGAAAGATTGAAGGAACTGGGTATGTTTACTTTGAGAAGAGTAGACTGAGGGAAGATATGATATCACTTTTCAAGTACTTAAAGGGTTGTCCCACAGAAGAGGTCTGCAGCCTGTTTTCTATCATCCAAGACTGTAGGACATGGAATAATGGGCTTAAATTACAGGAAGGCAGATTTCAGAACATCAGAAAAGAACTTCCTAAGGGTCAAAGCAGTCAGACAATAGAACCAACTGCCTAGGGAGGTGGTGGGCTCTAAATTCCTGAAGGGATTCAAGCAGAGACTGGACAGCCATCTGTCAAGGATACTTTAAACTGGATTCCTGCACTGACCAGGGAGTTGGACTCAGTGGCCCCTTCCAAATCTATGATTCTATGACAAGAATATTCCTGTTTTAACTTATTTTTTTATTTTCTACTACTCGGTTATTCTTGATTTTATTTTAACTTTTTTGTTAATAGGAGTCAATACAATTGTTGAAGTTATGTTGGGAAGGGCCTGAGGAAGGTGCTGAGCCCTGAACAATTTAAGATAGAGTTTGAGTCAAAATTTCTCAGAAGACATTTTTCTCAGAAAGGTTGATATTTTTCCCCTCACCCCAATATAAAGGGCCACAGTGCAGACTTTTTTCCTAATTTTCTTCACTATTTGTGTGTGTGCATGTGGGGGGATGGGGTTGGTGGCTGCCTTTCCCTCTCCCCCTCCCCACACAATGCCTCAGAATGGTGATAGGTATGGAGTACTGTTGAGGGCCAGTAGCAAGGCAAAACAACAAAAACCCTAGGGGAAAAGAACCTGTGCACAACCCTGCCAATGTTGAGCCCTACTGTGAGAAACTGTTGGAGAATTTATCTTCCCTCTGGTGACACTGTCCCCCAATTTTTCTGCTCACAAATGGGGTGGAGAATTTCGAGAGCCCATTTGTGCACAGTTCTAGTTGAAATCTGATAGTAATAGATGCAACATTCTCATTTCACCAAATAGTGATGGAGAGCAGAGCTATTCTTTAAAGCAGCTTTCCCCAACCTCTGGATATTTTGGATAACAACCCCCCATCATATCTGACTCGTGGCTCTGATGGGAGTTGTAGTTCAAAACATCTGAAGGAACAAAATCTGCTGTAAGGCAATTTGAGAAAAATGGCAGCTGCCCAGCCTTTCTGTAATACCCTAAAGCTGTCATGAAATATGTGCCTGAAGTTTTGTAGTGCAAAACGAAGACCTGGTTCACATGTCAAATTGTAGGTTAATTAATTTGAGGGGCTGCGTGCCACATGTGAGCCCTTTCTAGTTTGCAAAAACAACCCCACTTGTGGATTGTTAGTGTGACATCTGGTTTAAACAACACAGAGTTAACGTAACAACAAATCATCTGTTAGCTCTGGGTGATTTAACTCACGATTGTACATGTGAACTGGCCCACAGAAATGGAGACAGGAGCAGTGGAGAAAGTGGGCAGAAACAGATAGATATAGAATATAGGCAAAACATTATGGAGTTTTTGCAAAATGTGCCATCCACTTTATTCACAATGGGTGGCTTTATTTGCTATAGCCCAGTGGCAAAAGTAGACAGGGAAGTGCTTCATAGCTATGTATGGACCATAGCCTAAAATTCCATTTTAGGGCATTACACAAAAACATGGAAACCACCAGTCTAACATTATAGGAGTTATGGGAAAAGCATATAACCATGTTTCCTTGCAGGGCAAGAAACATGTGTTGATACAGATGGGTTGACAAAGCAATGGTGTGATTCCTTTCTGGTAATGGTTGACAGACTCATAGACCTGGTGGTTAAGGTGGCAGGTGTTCAGATGACACACTAAGCCATGGTGGTTAAGCATTTTGAGCTAAAATTATGGCTTAGTGTGTCATGCGAACCATGATTTAATGTGCTATGTGAACCATTCCTAACCATGGTGGTTATATAACCACAGTTTAAACATGCTCACTAACCATTTGCTGCAAAAGGGTTTGTGGTCTAATCATGGCTTAGCATGTTGTCTGAACAGGCCCATAGGAAGGCTTGCAAGCATCACAAAAATGTGTTGGGAACCCCAGCTTTAGTCTGGCTAGTTAAAGCATATCTTCTAACAAAGTAGAACTTTTTCAGGGCTTGTGGATGACCTAACTGCAGCTATTTTAATACCGCCCTTTTCACCTGGTCATTCGGATACATAAAGTTTACTGAATTATGTTATACAAGTGTTCACATATCATATCCAGAGTTTGATCGTGTTCAGTGAAGATGATTGTACTAGACAGCTCCTATAACGTAGCACTAGAAAAAGAGAGTTTTCTCTCCATGCTTCAGAAGGCTTATGTAATACCCTACCCTGGAGAGCCTTTTATCAATGTACAAATGTTTCTCTTCTTATTTGAAGTTATAGATTTCAAGCTGCAAACCACAGCAGTGCATTCTGAAATTCCTGCATGGACAGCAGCACTGCTAAGACAGACTCCACTTGTTCTGATGCAAAAGAAGAGCTGGGAGTAGTTGTGGATTTAGCTGTCAAACCAGAAGATTTCCTAGCTCCCAGTAACAAAATGTGCCTGGGAATTTACTGACTAGCTGTTTTGGATTTTTTTTCCTTTGAAAGGGAGAAATATTTTACATTGGATATCTCTCTATTATTGTAGGTAAGTTTCTTTGATTTACTGTTTTCCTCTTGGATTAATTTGCAAGATTATCTAGCTATTTTTGGCAAGATTATTTAGTTATTTATCAGTAAACTACGAAGAGAGAATTTACTAGCTGAGTAGGTTAGAGTATTTGTATCTCTACCCAATTTATATTTGAGGCCAGCAATAGCAAAACTGGCTTACACCAAAGTCTGGTCTAGCTAGCTTTTTAGATCAGCCACCATAAGTAGCAATAGTAGCAACTGTGTTGGTACACTGGCCACCATGTTGCATCCTCCACAATGTTCCATACCTATTGTCAGGGGGAGGCAGCCACCACAAAAATGGTGAAGAAAATTTGAATACAATTCTGCAAAGTGGTCTAGTAGGGTAAGAAAAACTAAAATCGCAGAACTTTTCTCAGGAAAAAAAAAACATTGTTTGAAAAATTTTGAGTCTGTTCTAGTTGATATTCTTCAGGAGTCAACTTTTTCCCGAGGCTCTCCCAAGTCTTACATTTCTGAGGGATGATTGTGAATACATTTAGACTTCCATGCAGATGCTTATAATATTGCTTCTTCCCCGCTATCCCTATAGCAGGTGGGTGGAGCAGTTTTGTGACCAGCTCCACAGAAAAGGTGGAGTAGTGCTGTATTAAAATCTGTAATCTAATTTCTGGAAAGTTTTCTTCCCTTTTGTTTTTCTGACTCATTCTCACGGTGCATTAGAAATTATTTTGCTGGTGTTTTTGAGCTTACCTTATCAATGCATGTTGGCCAAGAGTGCTGTTTGCATTTTTTTGTTCCTATTTCACATCTCTCATTCACTCTGCAGCATACCCCAGCTGCCCACACTTACCAATCAGATAAGGCCTCATGGGAGAGGAGTTATTGGACAATAAAATACAGTCATGAAGTGGCTGACATTGTTCCTGTCAGCCACTTCATGACTAAGGTAAGCACAAGAACCCCACAGCCCACCCATGAAAGGTTTACCAAAAGTTACTTCTCCTTTAAAGCAAAAATGGCACAGCACTATTTAAACTTAGTTGTTCTCTCAAATAGGCTGACCATATGAAAAGGAGGACAAGGCTCATGTAACGTTAACAATTGTAGAGAAAAGGGAATTTCAGCTGGTGTCATTTGTATGCAATTAATCCCTGGTGAAATTCCCTCTTCATCACAACAGTTAAAGTTGCAGGCACTATACTAGAGTGACCATATACAAAAGAAGGCAGGGGCCCCGCAACTTTAACTGTTGTGAGGAAGAGGGAATTTCACCAGGAACTAATTGCATACAAATGACACCAGCTGAAATTCCCTTTTCTCTACAACTGTTAGTTACATGAGCCCTGTCCTCCTTTTCATATGGTCAGCCTACTCTCAAACTGTGGTCAAGATCCCAACAATCTAGAAGCCACATACTTCCTGAAGCCATGAATGGAAGAGCAATACAACCAGGCTGCAAAGACAAAAGATGTATCAAGTACCTGCAAGCTGTACTATATAGCTGTCATGGCAGGTTTATATCCAGATACGGCATGTTGTTCAGCTCTAGTCTAGAATATATAACATTGCCACTGTCCATACATGTTGCTACCCAAGATTAACAATGACACCAAAGCAGTAGCAGAAGCTGCACACTATCTTCAAATAGCAACTTTGCTCTGGCCATGCTTTTACTTGTCTAAGGCTCCAATCCTCTACCCACTTACCTGGGAGTACATCCCATTAAATTGAGTGGGGCTTACAACAAATTGTAAATGTGTGAATAGTGAGATAGTCATCTCTTCAGATGGAGTGAAGACAAGTCCTGAAACATCTATAGAGGACTTCGTAAAACTACAGGCTTATCCAGGCAATAATAAGCCAAACATCTTGTTGGTTACGTACTTAGAGCCTATCTACACTATTGCTTTAAAATGGTTTATAACAGTTTTAAACCAGTTAATAACGGTTATTAATTGGTTTAAAGCTGTTATAAACCATTTTAAAGCAGTAGTGTAGATAGGCTTTTAGTCAGCCAGGTTTGGCACCTTATTTAAGAATACGGTAGTGTGAGGCTTACTACCCGAGCCCTGCCAGAATGATTTTGCTCATTTTTGTTTGAAACTGAATCTTGAGCAGGGTAGATGTTCAGAAAATTTTGAAAGTTCAAAAAGTTCAAAGCTCAAGCTTCAATAGCCAGACAATATGCTAACAAGACTAGCCTCTCTGCCGGAAGCAAAAATGGTGCTTCTTGCTGTTGACGCAAGAACAAGTGAAGCCTCTGTGCCAGAAACAAAATGGTGGCTCCCACTGGTTAGAAGCAATGATGGTGCAACCTGCCCCCCTACAGAAACAACAAGCTCTCTGCCAGAGCCAAAGCTGGTGCCCACAACGTGTATGTTAGGCTGACCAGATAAAATCCAGGTCAGAGCTCATGTAACTTTAACAGTTGTAGAGAAAAGGGAATTTCAGCCAGCGTCATTTGTATGCAATTAGTTCCTGGTGAAATTCCCTCTTCATCACAACAATTAAAGGTGCAGGCACTATATACCATATACAAAAGACCATATACAAAAGAAGGCAGGGGCCCTGCAACTTTAACAGCTGTGATCAAGAGGGAATTTCACCAGGAACTAATTGCATACAAATGACACTGGCTGAAATTCCCTTTTCTCTACAACTGTTAAAGTTACATGAGCCCTGACCTGGATTTTATCTGGTCACCCTAGTGTATATCCATCCTCCCCTCAAAAACAAAATGCTGTGCATGCATATAAAAGGCTTCCCCTGACCAGAAGTTAATGAGGGAAAACTTTATTGATATAAAAATAAATAACATGGGAAAGAAAGAGGAGGAGGAGAGGGCAAGAGAATGTTGATGAATTACATAGCGGGGCTGTTACCTTACTTGGATAAGGACAAATGTGGCCTCCTGGAGGTGAGAAACCCTCCAGGCCCTCTTCTGCCCCCTTCCGTTCCCCATCCATCCTCTGATTGAATGCGAGGGGGAAAATATTGTTCACTAATGAATAGAACACCATTTTAAAAACCCTCAGAAAGAAAGAAATGGCAATAATGCCCATTGGAATGTATATCCTTCCTCATTGAGGAAGGATATACATTCCATCCTCCTATCTTTAAATGACTTCCCACCAAAAATGGGTCTCCTCTTTCCCCATCTTATCTCTCAGAGGGCGCCCTTGTGCTCACATCTAACCAGCTTTTTCTGCCCCCACCCAAGGAAAGAGAAGCCCCCTTTGCCCCTTTCCTTTTAGCTTTGGGATCGTGAATCCCTCATCAGCCCCCCATTCTTGCCGCTTCCCCAATTCCCTTCCCCAAATCGCTTTATTGCAAAGGTGCTTTCTTTCCAGCCAGCATAAAATAAATAAATAATAATAATAGCAATAATAATAATAATAATAACAACAACAACAATTTCCTGAAGGCAAGTGCACAGCCTGGGAAGCAGCCCCCCCCCCCCATAGGTGCCACATCCTCCTGGCTCTGCTCTAGCCTAGATTCAGAAGTCCCATGGGAGATGTACACAACAATCCAGACTAAGCCAAGATGCTGCTGCTTCTGCAGAGTTTGGAGCGCATCACCCACATAATCTCCTGGTTCAACAACTTTAAAAGTCCAACTCCTTTAAGGCTTCTTATTGCCACGCACTACCCAAAATTGTAATTTGCAGCATGTTTCGCCCTCAGACTACTAGCATCCATGGCAACATGGGCTTTACACTAGTCCATCAAGATCTTCTGTTCTGTGCCATATGGGGCTCAGTTGAACATTTGAAGGCACAACCTAGCCTTGCTTCCCCATCACATCCTTTCTCAGTGTTTTCTGAAAGCTACATGCAGCCTGCCTTCAACATTTACTCAAAGTGTTCTTTGGACACAGAATAGGGTGACCAGATGGCTCGGGGTTTCCCAGTCCTAACCGGGAAACCTGGGGTGAACCGGCCCAACCGGGGGGCGGTGGGGGGTCACGCGGCGGTGGCAGCAAGCGAGGAGCGGCGGTAGACCCGGCGGCGGTGGCGGCGGAGGAGCCCGGGAAGCGGCCGCCCCAGCAGGTATGCCCTCCCTCGCGCCTCATGCTCCTTACCCGCAGGGGCGTCCGCTTCCCTCCGGTGCTCGAATCTACTGAGAAACAGGCTTCGCGGCCTGTCCCTCAGTAGCGCGCCGGGTGATGACGTCATCACCTGGCACTTACCTGCTGGGGCGGCCGGGTCCGCCGCCGCCGGGTCCTCCACCGCCGCTGCCGGGCTCGTGAGGCCAGACGCCGTGCGGAAGGGATGGGAGAGGGCTGGATCTAGAAGTGACGTAATCGGCCCTCCCCCGCCTCTTCCGCGCGGCCTCTGGCCTCGTCGGGGCTCGTCGCGATGGCGACGACCCCGAGGAGCCCGGACGCCTGCGCGGTAGAGGCGGGGGAGGGCCGATTACGTCACTTCCAGATCCGGCCCTCCCCTGCCTCTTCCGCGCGGCTGCTGGCCTTACGAGCCCAGCGGCGGGGGACCCGGCGGCAGCGGAGGAAGACCCGGCGGCGGCGGCGGGGGACCTGGGGGGGGCGGCGGACCCGGCGGGGGAGGCAGCGGAAGAGAACCCAGTAGGTCTGGGCTGATGTTTTTTGGGGGTGGGTGGCTTGGTGGGGGGTTTGTTTTGGGTGGGGGGGGTGGCTTGGGGGGGTTGTTTTGGGGGGGTGGCTTGGTGGAGGGGTTGTTTTGGGTGGCGGGGGGGGACTGGGATTTTGGGTTCCAAAATCTGGTCACCCTAACACAGAAGCAAAAATGGAGGATCACAAATTAATCTAAGGAACCCATAAATAACTGTGAGTAGGCAATGACTAGCACACAATAAATACTTAATGTAAAAAAGCCCTAAGTCTCTCCCTGTGTCCCAACCCTCTCTACCAAATTATTTATTTATTTATTTATTTACTGCATTTCTATACCGCCCAATTGCTGAAGCTCTCTGGGCAGTTTACAAAAATTAAAACCATTCAAAACCATTCAAAATATAAAACAACAACAGTATAAAAACATAATTTAAAATACAATATAAAAGCACAACTGGGATAAAAAAAAGAAGCAGCAATGCAGAAATTGATAGGGATTTAAAATACAAATTTAAACAGTGAGGTTAAAAATCAAACTGAAGAACTGTTAAAACAATATGAAAATAAAAAGAACTTCACCTCGTGTCTAAAGGAGTATAATGTAGATGCCAGGCGAACCTCTCTGGGGAGTTCATTCCACAGCCGGGGTGCCACAGCAGAGAAGGCCCTCCTCCTAGTAGCCACCTGTCTCACTTTCTTTGGCAGGGGCTCATGGAGAAGAACCCCTGAGCATGATCTTAGGGTCTGGGCAGGTACATGTGGGAGGAGGTGTTCCTTTAGATAACCTGGCCTCAAGTTGACAGTCCTATGCACATGTTATTACATTTGATATGCCTTCAGGAAAGTCCTCAATGCTTATTTATTTTCCATGGTCTCCTCCTGAGTTCTCTTTTTTACAGGCCTTATGGATGGTTTTGATTGCAATTGGTTTTTCACGTTGTTGTTTGTTTGTTTTAGTATTGGGGGTGAGATGGCTGATTTATTATTGTCACTGGCTTTAATTATTTCTGACGTTTAATGTTATTTTTTACTTTGTGAGCCACCCTGAGTAGGCTTTGGACACTAAAAGATAGTTGGAAACTATTTAAATAAATAAATAACTCACATATTTGATTACTCTGATCTACTGCTTTTCCCCATGTGGGTACCCAATTCTTACAACACACCATGACTTTTGGTTAAAAATCCTAACACATATTCATTCGCATACTTGTGCAGGACTGGACACATGTAAATAAGGACACATGGTGACAATTAATTCATGTTCCTAGAGGAAGCAAGTTGAAACAGAAGCATTATATAAGCAAGCTGAAAGAAAGCAAAATACCAGTGAAAAGGATGCATTTTATTATTTCTGTCTTGTGCAGCAGCATTTGTGCAAGATACCTTGCCAATTTTCATAGCGTTTTGAAGAAATCACGATAATCATTGCATTGACTCCGGAAGCTTTAGATCATGCTGGTAGTCCAGCAGTTTCTCAGTACAGAACACTGACATGATTCTATTTCTTAGCCATAACTTTACACATGTTTATATATTTGGGTATTACATCTCCATAGGGTTGCCAGCATACCAGAGGAAATCACCTGTCTTGCTCCTGTGCCTTTGTCAGCAGTTTATACGTGGAAATCAGTACGTGAAATATTCTTGGCATGGTGATAATTCTCAGCACCAGCTGAGATATACATATCCAGATGCTATTAAAGGCACAAGACAGGGGCAGGTTAGAGAAAACATTGGCAACCCCAGTAAACAGGCTGCAAGGATGACTCCAGTTTCCTACCACCCTTGTTCTCTCAAGGCCACTGTAGATTCACCATGGAGAAATGGAGCAAGAAGATTTAGATACCAGCGGCTGTTCTTACTGTATATTCCCGATGTGTTGCTCTGACAGTGTCATGTGGAAGGGAAATTGTTCTATCAGTGACTATGTTAGATTCATGACCCCACCACAACCTTGAATTGACCTTTAGTTGTCGCTGATGGGAACTGAAGAACAGCTCCTGTCGACATGATTGCTGCTCTCCAATGAATCAGAACATGCAGGGCACAGAGCAGCACATTAAACTAGCGACAGAAATATATCACTGTACTTTTATATAGATGTATTGCTTTTGCCCAGGCATATAAATGATTGGGCTATCCACTCTTTTTTTTCCCCAAGGACTATAAATTAAAAATAAGCTAAGGATTTTGAAATTATGTTCTCTCTCTTGGCCTCTCTCCCTTAAAACTCAGATAGCTATTTCAAGTCTGCGGTAAAATAGTCCTAGGCATTCTCAGTGTACTTCGATCTCTAACTACCCTCTTTATAATAAAAATAATCTTCTATAGTTCTTCACTTGGTTTTATATCGTATTTATATAATAATTATAAATGTAATAATACTATTAATTGAGATGATAGTGATGATGATGATAATAATCAGCAACAGCAGCGTTATTTAGCACTTCAGAGTTTTCAGAGCACTTTGTATATGTTTTCTCAATTGTCGATGCAACAACCCTGTAAGGTAGGTTATTATCAGGTTGTCCAGAGGGTTTATAAGGCCTGGGGAGATGCAATATTGGGGGTTCTACTGATGCCTATAAGGCCCAAGGAATATATAGGGCTCTGGTGAGCAATGTGGCAGGAACAGAGGCACATTGGTTTTCTGGGCCCAGAGGAAAGTGCCCACGTTGCTCTTCTGTCTGGGCAGCCCTGGTTAGTATTGTTATCGTCATATTGCAGATGGATATTGTTTCCTAAGGCCACCAAACAAGTTAATAGCAGAGGCAAATTAGATCTGGGCAATTCCTGATTTACAGCCATATCTCTTGACCACTACACTACATTAACATATTATAAAAAATAAGAAATCATTATTATTTCTTTGGTATTGATTGTGCAATGTAGTGGAATTGGCATGGATGTTGCATCCTGGGCTCAGGTCCAAAGCTATCCAAACACCTAGGCAGGATCTACACTGCTGTTTTAAAGCGCTTTAAAGTGCTTTATAACAGTAGTGACAACTGTTTTGGAGTGTGTCCTGGGCCCCAGCAGTTGTCAGTACTGTTATAAACCGTTTTAAACCATTTTAAAGCAGTAGTGTAGATAGGCTGACAGTCTCATACTTAGTTCCCCCACCTGTAACAATTGAAAATCCCCAACTGAGTAGTGGGGATTCAAGAGAAGAGGGAAGCCATTACTATAGGGTAGTCCTAAATCTGAATAAATTTAGCATGCACTTTCCAAAGATAGATAGATGATAGATTAGAGAGAGAGAGAGAGAGAGAGAGAGAGAGAGAGAGAGAGAGAGAGATCCTGCAGTTCTATGTATAAATGAGCTTTTAAAAATGGAATAGTTATAGCTCCCCCTATTGTATGCATTTTGTAGGCAGACAATCTGTCATGTGCCTGAGATTTAAATTTTTAGAATACGGAGTTTGTCGGTGATGTTACAGCAGAATTTTTCATTATTCTCAAACTCAAAGCCTCCTCCTGATTATATAAATCCACTGTGTCTCCCATGTCAGTCTAATAGTCTGGAACTAGAACAGAAAACAGAAACAAAATGTCAATTTGTCCAAATTTCTCATTATTCAGATATACAGTATTATATGTCCCTCAAAGCTGTTCAGCCGCAGGCGATGTTGATAACATTCACATTGCTATGGGCTTCCCTGGTTAAACATTAAAGTTAAACTGGTTGCCTTTAAATTTCATTCAATATTTGTAACTTCCTTTGATCCCTGATTACAACATCTGAATACATTTATGGTAATTTTGTCAAAGCCAAGCGTTTCTGGTGAAGCTCTGCACTTTATTCTGGCAATGTCACAATTCCTGTTATCTTTAAAATAATATGACGGTGCTTTGTGTCTTCATTACATGGCGAGTGACGTCTCATGCTAGCTTCCTCCTTTTCTTTTCTTTTCTTTATTTATTTGTTGTGTATAGAAAACCTCGATTCCCCCTGCAGATAATCACTTTGATGCTCAGACATTAATTAGCTGTGAATGTCAATCTTGCGATCATGGGGAATTAGACTTGATCTTTTAACCAATACAGCGCAAGCATCAATTGGACATGCAGTAACCCAGTCATGTGGGTAGTCTATGGCTCTGAGCCAGTGAGTCCTGGGGACTGTAGAAGATGTTGAGGAGGGGAAGCAAAAGAGGACAAACGCTGCGAGCGTTTGTATTAGTAATAAGTCCAGTGGCAACCCAGGAGCTGAAGAAATACTCACACACCAAATTTGTGTATAATACAGATTGTTTACTCGTGGTCCAATATATACAGCAGCACAACAGTTTCCATCCAGATATATGTACAGTCCTTCCTCATAAATCTCTCCACGTCCAAATACACCATGCCTGACACCCACAGTAGCCATTAAACTAAGGCTCACTTATATACATTTCAGACATCAGCCCATCCCAGATTAATCATCTTATCATATTAGACACTTAGCAATAATCAGGTTGACCTTTCCAGTTCTACACAGAAAAAACTCTCTCTCAACCTTATTGCCTGCAGTAGGGGTGTGCATCGGATCGGATCCGATCCACGATCCGAATCCGATCCGACCCAAAATCGGGAAAATCCGATCCGATCCGATCCGATCCGGACAACCTCCGATCCGATCCGATCCGATCCGATGAGGTCCGATCCGGATCGGACGCCATTTTGAATGCTTTTTCCCATAGCCAAGTATTGTTTTACAAAAACGCCTATAACTTTTTCATTTTTAAAGATAGAAGGATGAAACTTGGGCACATTGTAGACTGGTTAGGGGTAGTTATCTGTGAGAAATTTCAGAAAGATTGGTGCATGCATTTTGTGGCAATTAATTTTTTAATAAATACCCAGGAATGCCTATAACTTTGTCATTTTTAAAGTTACACACATGAAACTTTGCCACATTGTAGGGGGTACCTTGGGACCTATGTGTGTGAAATTTCAGAAACGTAGGTGCTTGTCTTGTGTGGCAATTAATTTTTAGAAAAATGGGTAGTAGTGGGGTAAATACAGTTACGCCTCCCATTTTTTTATTTTTGAAGATACAAACAGGAAACTTGGGCACATTACAGGTACCACTTGCCTTGATATGTGTGTGAAATTTCAGAAACATTGGAGCTTTCCTTGTGTGGCAATTAATTTTTGAAACAATGAGGAAAGAAACACCTATAACTTTGTCATTTTTAAAGTTACACACATGAAACTTTGCCACATTGTAGGTGGTACCTTGGGACCCATGTGTGTGAAATTTCGGAAACGTAGGTGCTTGCCTTGTGTGGCAATTAATTTTTTAATAAATACCCAGGAATGCCTATAACTTTGTCATTTTTAAAGTTACACACATGAAACTTTGCCACATTGTAGGCGGTACCTTGGGACCTATGTGTGTGAAATTTCGGAAACGTAGGTGCTTGCCTTGTGTGGCAATTAATTTTAGAAAAATGGGTAGTGGTGGGGTAAATACAGTTACGCCTCCCACTTTTTTATTTTTGAAGATACAAACAGGAAACATGGGCACATTACAGGTACCACTTGGCTTGATATGTGTGTAAAATTTCAGACAGCTGGGTCCAGGCATGGTGGCAAGGTATTTTTGAAACAATGAGGAAAGAAACGCCTATAACTTTTTTATTTTAAAAGTTAGAAGTCTGAACATTGCTCACTTTGTAGATGGGTTAGGGGTAGATATGTGTCAGAAATTTCAGAATGATAGGTCCAGGCATTTGATGGCTATGGAATTTTTAAATTACATGTTTCAAAAAAATTTCTACAGAGGCCAGGTCTTCCCCTCCCGCTTCCCGCGAAGAAAAGGAAACACTCTCTCGTCTCGATCCCTTTGAAGTTGCTAGTAGTATCCATTACAGGGCTCGTGTTTCCTTTCCTCCTTTCACTTTTCAAGCAGAACGGCTGAGCCTAGCTGAGTTTTGCAGCCATGCGTGCAAGGAAGGATCACTCTGGTCTCGATCCCTTTGATCCTTGGTAGTATCCATTACAGGGCTCGTGTCTGCTTTCACTTTGTACTCAAGCAGACACGAGCCCTGTAATGGATACTACCAAGGATCAAAGGGATCGAGACGAGAGAGTGTTTCCTTTTCTTCGCGGGAAGCGGGAGGGGAAGACCTGGCCTCTGTAGAAATTTTTTTGAAACATGTAATTTAAAAATTCCATAGCCATCAAATGCCTGGACCTATCATTCTGAAATTTCTGACACATATCTACCCCTAACCCATCTACAAAGTGAGCAATGTTCAGACTTCTAACTTTTAAAATAAAAAAGTTATAGGCGTTTCTTTCCTCATTGTTTCAAAAATACCTTGCCACCACATGCCTGGACCCAGCTGTCTGAAATTTTACACACATATCAAGCCAAGTGGTACCTGTAATGTGCCCATGTTTCCTGTTTGTATCTTCAAAAATAAAAAAGTGGGAGGCGTAACTGTATTTACCCCACCACTACCCATTTTTCTAAAATTAATTGCCACACAAGGCAAGCACCTACGTTTCCGAAATTTCACACACATAGGTCCCAAGGTACCGCCTACAATGTGGCAAAGTTTCATGTGTGTAACTTTAAAAATGACAAAGTTATAGGCATTCCTGGGTATTTATTAAAAAATTAATTGCCACACAAGGCAAGCACCTACGTTTCCGAAATTTCACACACATGGGTCCCAAGGTACCACCTACAATGTGGCAAAGTTTCATGTGTGTAACTTTAAAAATGACAAAGTTATAGGTGTTTCTTTCCTCATTGTTTCAAAAATTAATTGCCACACAAGGAAAGCTCCAATGTTTCTGAAATTTCACACACATATCAAGGCAAGTGGTACCTGTAATGTGCCCAAGTTTCCTGTTTGTATCTTCAAAAATAAAAAAATGGGAGGCGTAACTGTATTTACCCCACTACTACCCATTTTTCTAAAAATTAATTGCCACACAAGACAAGCACCTACGTTTCTGAAATTTCACACACATAGGTCCCAAGGTACCCCCTACAATGTGGCAAAGTTTCATGTGTGTAACTTTAAAAATGACAAAGTTATAGGCATTCCTGGGTATTTATTAAAAAATTAATTGCCACAAAATGCATGTACCAATCTTTCTGAAATTTCTCACAGATAACTACCCCTAACCAGTCTACAATGTGCCCAAGTTTCATCCTTCTATCTTTAAAAATGAAAAAGTTATAGGCGTTTTTGTAAAACAATACTTGGCTATGGGAAAAAGCATTCAAAATGGCGTCCGATCCGGATCGGACATCTGGTCCGATCCGATCCGACCAGCCTCCGATCCGATCCGATCCGATCCGACCCCCCAGGTCCGATTCCGATCCGCTATCCGATCCGATCCGGGGGGTCAGTGCACATCCCTAGCCTGCAGCTGGCTGATATGTCCTTCAGGACTCTAAAACTTTCAACCAACCACTTAGGTATAGAATTTTCCTCAACAGAAGGCTATACTCATGCTTTTGCGTGTGTGTGTGTGTTTTTGCATGGCCAAGCATAACTAGGGAAATGGATGCTTCTCATAGCACCAGATATCTCTTAGGCAGGGAGGGATCTGGTAAAGAGACGAGCAGACTGAGTCTGGGCACCTTCTTTTGATGCACCTCCCACTGTAAACCAGTGCTTTAAGTGGCTAAGGATGGGTGCCTTTATCTCACAATCCCAAAGCGCCATTTCTTAGAGTTGATTAACTTGTCTCCATAGAAAAAAAACTTGTTTTAGGCTTCATACAACTACTTCTTAAACTTAATTGTATGAGTAGACTTATTAGCTTACGAATGCTTAAATACAGAGCTATAGCTGAAATACAAACTGAAACACACAAACTGGGAGATAAAACAGCAGAGATTCATAATCAGAGCTCCCGACTTTTCTTTTTCCTCAAAGTAATCATGGAGAGTGGGAGCTCTAATTTTGATCTTAGCAGTAGCAGTGAATACTTTAAACCTTTCCGCATTTTCTGATCTCTCTCTTTCTCTCTCTCTCTCTCTCTCTCTCTCTCTCTCACACACACACACACACACACTGCTTGTGTCATTGCTGGGAGAAAAATACAGGCTCAATATGGATACCTATATTTTTTTCCCAGTGGTGGAAAATACCCGTTTTCAATGTGGGGGCATAGGGAGACAGTGCAGGCACAAAATTAAACAACCCATTGTTAGCATTGCTGCTGAAATCAAAACTGGAGCCTTTTGTGGATGTTTTAAAGTAAAATAAATAGATTTCCCATGCCAAGTTTGTTCTTGTCCTATTAAGACTGAGTGTGTGTCCATTCGGTCTCTGAAAATGGGGAATAATCAATTTGCTTGCAGTGTGAAGAGGTATTGTTAAGTGATCTACCACAGGACTAGGTTGGCTACACTACCACAAGCCTTCCAGACCTTAGTAAAGCAATAGCATACCAACCAACTAATTCACCACAAACTGCAATCCAGGCCCAAAGTGTGGTTGTCCTTTTTTTTTTTTTACAGTTCATTTGAATTTGCCCTATCTGGGAAAGAAATACCACAAGTATTCTCTTGTGTCATCTGCGACCAAAACTCCTTGAAAATCTGCTTAAACTGATATGGTTTCTCTAAAAAGAATTCCACGTGCTGTGAGTTTCATAAACTCAAGCTGTTGAGATAGACTAATTATGGCTGCTAAGCACAGGAAATCAAGGGGTTTCGTGTAAAACATTAATCAGGAACAAATCTTAAAATTTGACAACTCTGAATACTGGCTATGATAGTTTGAAAACCCAGTGAGCTACTCAAAAACAGGTACCTTGCATCTTGGTTTATGTTAATATCACAACAAATGCATTTTTTAAATATGTCTTAAGGTATGCTTGCCTTGAGAAAGAGCACTGCCCAATTCAAGGAGAATTGTGGAAAATTTTAGACAATGATGTTCCAAATGTTTAGTTTAGAGTGAGGATTGTTCAGTTCTAATAAAATATTTTTGAACTTTCTAACTACATCAAAACTTCAGATGAAGTTAAAACATTGGAATTTGAAGGACACGTAGAAGGCCATTACTGAAAGGTACTAACTTTTGCGGTCATAAATTAGTTTCCTGAGCCTTCAAGCAGTTTGTCAGATGAGTTGGTAGATTGTTTTATAATGCGAGTCTGGCATGTTCCTGTCTTACTCATATCACAAATGTGTATATTTTATGTAGGGTTTAGTTTATCAACAGATGTTGAGAGTGGGGGCGAGGTGAGGGCAAGGGCTCTATGTGTGTGAAAACACGGAAAGCTCTCATTTGAGCCACTCAACCATTCACCCAACAGCTCCCAGGAAGAAGGCTGACAAATTTCTGATATCAAAAACAGCTGTCACAACACAGGGTAATAACTGTCCTTGTCAACCCCCCCAATTAAATCACCAAGACTGTCAGTGCGATCATAATTGATAGATAGCACAATCTGAGTAAATAATAAACCTCTAAGGATTGATAAGACCAATTCATTTCCTAAACGATTTCAGAAAAGTAACCTTAGCTCTCCATTTCTGCAAGGAAACCTTAATGCTCTGTAAAGGTTTTTTGTGTGTCTGTTTGTTTGGCAGGGGGGCTATGTGTGAGTTAATATTCTCTCTCTCTGTCTCTCTCTCTCTCTCTCTCTCTCTCTCTCCCTCCCCTTTCCACACCAGGCAAAATGCCTGATATGGACCCCGGCTGCTCCCTGTGTGTCCAAATGATGCACAGGGAGTCCCAGGGGTGGTGATTCCTGGTTCCCAGGCATCAGAAAAATCCCTATTCTTCCATGTTCCTGGAAAGTTCCCAGGATTGCGGAAGACTGTGCCTGCCTGCCCTGGTGGTGCTGTGCTTGCTTGTGAGTAAGTGCAGCAGCACAGATGGCCACGGAGCCGCACCATGCGGCTCCGTGGCCATCAGGAGAGGGGGGGAATAGCAAAATCACCATCCCCAGGATGGCAGGGGGAGGGGGGCCAGATCGCGCACGGGGTTGTTGTTTTTTACTTACAGTTTGTCAATGGAATGTTTGTGAGCTCTTCTCTGTTAAAAAACAATGGCGGGTGGGACAGCGCAACGGCCCGGGAGCAGCCCGGGTCACTGCGCTGGTGATGTGAATTCATCACAACGAACCCGGATGTGGCTATTTCTGGGTTCGCCGCCCCTCCAGCCCACTACACTCCGTGGTGTAGAAAGGGCCTCTCTCTCTCTCTCTCTCTCTCCATACAAGAAGAAGATAATTCAAAATATTAACAATCCTTCCTCGCTTCCCCCCCTTTTTTTTCTTTGTTTTTAAAAAAGTGTCTCAAAATCAGCCTATGAACAGAGCCACTATTCTGGAAAACCTGAGGGAAATAGCTCTTCTGTTCCCGGCCCCCTTCATGTTTCAAACTACTTGTGATTGTTCTGCAGGAACATCTGTGTTTCTTACCAACTTGTTGATTCTACACACTAGCCCTCTTTTTGGCAACCAAAGTAGTTACAATGAGTGAATTCGGACGACACTTCAGGCAACGGGGGGGGAAATAGCGTACTAACCGTGTGTTGTTTTGGTGGCAGCGCGGCAGCACCAGCCACACGACTGTTGCCCCTCTCCCCTCATCACACAGCTAAAAGTCCCAGTGTCCTTCTGGGTTGCTGCATCTCCTCCCTCCCCCCTCCCTCAGTTCGCCAGCCATATCCCAACATGCACCGCAAGTACTGCAGGCTGTATTTGAGCAGCCGGGGGGGGGGGGGGGTTCGGCTGCTCCGGCCAGCAAACTCTATGACTAAACACCATAGTACACGGAGAGAGGGGGGTTCCCTCCACATGACACTTTAAACTACGGAATTCAGGATAAACAACATGCAAGCCCGTTGTTTTTCTCCATTGTTTAAGTGCCCAAAATAGCGTACTGGTATGCCTAGTGCCCATTTCCTGGAGCTTCCATGCATATGCACAAGAACATTTTACATATATTGTCATTGACTCATGGATACAGGAGGAGAAACATGCTGTTCTTGTCCCCAGACGCACACATTCCTTTTACTTACCTGGAACACATGAACACCGTTTACCTACCTTGAACCCCTGACTCTGGATCAAGCCACATATTACTCTAATTACATAGTGTGCAGCTTCCCACGGGGTGGCCACTTGTGAATTGCCAAAAAAGAGGAAATGCAACACCGAAAAAGGAGACAAAAGATGATATCAATTTGTATAAAATTTGCATATACAAATTTATATGTATTGATGCACATTTAGAATGAATTATTATAATTTAAATAGAAATATGGTACATTTCAGCATGGTGTGGAAGACTGGGATAAGGTGACCTGTGTGCTTTTCTCAGGCTGTTGATGGACAACCTCACGGCCTCTGATCTCCCTTCACATGGCTCTTCATCTTTATACTGGACTTGGACTGGACAGCCCTTCAAATAGTGGACGCTTTCAAAATAGAGGACAGTCCTCTGGCAGCCCTTCAAATAGAGGGCTGCCCTCTGTAGAAGACACATGGCCATCCTAGCTTCCCATCTTTTACTGTTTACTCTAAAGTAATTGTGTGGGTCCCTGATTTGGATCAGGACCACCACACACAAGAAGGGGAAGTTTAATCCTCCCCTCCACAGCCACTTCCGTTTCCTTCCCCTCCCCTCCCCCCACAGTTTGAAAGAAAAAAGGCCTAGATAGACATGGAAGTAAACTTCTCTCAATAAATTTCAAAGTCCCATTATTGTAGTGTAAAGTACTATGACAGGTATGAGTACTGGGGAAGGGGAGAGCTGATACTCCAGTAAAATCCCAGTCACTTCCGACTTGGAGTTGGATCAAGATCTGCCTCCCACAAGAGGAAGGGCTCCATTTTCAGAAATTCATTCTGCCTGACTCTGGCCCTTTCCACACCAGGCATTTTGCCTGGGATGGCCCCCTGCTGGTCCTTGTGCGTCAATGGTGTGTATTAGGTACTTTCGGGATCACCCTCCCTTCCTCCCTCTACACTAGGGCGACCAGATAAAATCCAGGTCAGGGCTCATGTAACTTTAACACTTGTAGAGAAAAGGGAATTTCAGCCAGTGTCATTTGTATGCAATTAGTTCCTGGTGAAATTCCCTCTTCATCACAACAGTTAAAGTTGCAGGGGGCCTGCCTTCTTTTGTATATGGTCACTCTAGTATAGTGCCTGCAACTTTAACTGTTGTGATGAAGAGGGAATTTCACCAGGAACTAATTGCATACAAATGACACTGGCTGAAATTCCCTTTTCTCTACAACTGTTAAAGTTACATGAGCCCTGACCTGGTTTTATCTGGTCAGCCTACACACCCCTATGATGTAGAAAGGGCCTCTGAGTGTAGCATTTTCAGGGGGCTGGAGGGACTGCCGTGGGCAGGAAGGCGTGGGCAGGTCCACATCCACCCGCACAGTTGATCCAGCATAAACCTGGATCCAACTCTAGATCTTTTGACTAAACCAAAAGGCAAAGAAATGCACTGTAATACAAAAAGCTTTAGCAAAGATAGAAGTTATAAACTCAAGAGTGTTTTACAAAGAGGGGTAAAATCATATTGATTTCTCATTCAAGCAATTATTGGAGAGCATTTCGCTCCCAGGCAAAAGAGGCAAGGTGAATATGGTGGCCATATATGGGTGATCCAGCCTCCTTACTTCTCAGGATTTATGTACTTATGAAGGAATGTAAGACTAAGTGATCAAAAAGGTTCACATTGCGGCTGTAATTAATGTTTTCAGTCTAACCTCTAAATCCCAGGGTAGTACTTGAAATTTGCAACTCAGTCTTAATCTCCTGACACATTTTAGTGAGAGCTAAATTGTTGCCTCTGTATGAAGATGACTTAAAACATAGTGAAATGTAGCATTGTCATGATCATGAATACTGGCTAGCTAGGGAAATGGGAAGTTGTTTCTATGATTTCTCTAGATCCTCTCAGGAAAGTGCTTCTAAAGAAGAAATGACTTTTTATTGATCCTGCATCAGTAATTCTTGCTAAGTAATACGTATCATGCTGTGTCGTATCTTTCCTGTTCAGACCTCAATGAGTTAACCATGGCAAGGAGCCATTTTGATAACCAGTCTGTCATAGAAAGGAAAAGTTCTATGTTTTGCCCATACAGCAAGACATAGCCCATGAAGACACACAATGCCAGTAACTACTTCGCGAACAAGTTATGAAGGGTGATACAAAAATACGATCCACAACATTACGCTAACCAGACTCAGTGGCTGAGTGCGGGTTGTTGTTGAACCATAGGTTGTATGAACCAAAGACATTTTCTGCAGGGTGATTCATTAACCATGAGTGGGGCTTGTTAACCACCCTGAACAACCCAACATCACAAACCATGGTTCTCAATAAGCCACACTATATTGTTAACAAGCCACTCTGCGGAAAATGTCCAGGGTTCAGACAACACGCCAACCCATGGTTCAACAACAAGCCACAATCTACCACTGAGTGTGGGTTAGCACCTTTTGCAAACCTAGTCGGTATGACATTGTATCAATCACATTACTAGTACCATCAATATGATTTTAAAAATTGCTCCTTCCCAGGCTGTTCTAACTAGCCCATTAGAGTCGAATGCTCAGAAAGAAGTGGGAGGGAGAGGAGTTACATTCTCAGCGGTGGTGTGAGAATAATGCACTGTGCTCTGTTGAGCAGGGTGGAAGCTGTTGTGGTCCCAGCTGGAGACTGACAGTAATTTAATAGTCCCCGATGGAACGATAGGAAAGATTTGATACTCGAGGCTGGCAGCTAAAGCCTTCTTCAATGCATTCCTGCTTTTGCATGGTGCTGTTCTATGCAATGGGAAAGGAGTAGGTATAGTACAATAAAGCAGCCGACCTATTAAAAGATAATCTGGGTGGAAAATAACACAAACAGCTAGAATCCCCCTAAATTTACCCTATATAGTCATAGATTATAGCTTTGGCAGTGACAACTATGATTCAGAATGCAGCATTGTTTGAGTTTGTGAGACACCTGCTATGGTGTGTTCAAGTTAAAGACGTGGCTTTCATCAGATTCAGCCAATTGGGTCATTATAGAAAAAAATCATATTTGTACAGCATTGGAGCAGATGGGCTTATTGCTCTGGATTTATACACAGTGCTGTATGTGGCCAATGAGATCTCTGCACCTATGTGTGGGGCGGGGCAGGGTATTGAAGAAGAATGCAGTGGATTGTATTATGTTCCCCATGTCAATGACTCCACTTTAAATGCCAATTTTTCATTATGGATGTGATGCTGTTTGTGTAAACTTTGTTCTTTCTACTAATTAGGTCTGGCAGAGCGATATTTTGAATAGTGTATTTTTTAATGCTGTTGGCCTGTTGCTATTACCCTCCCAAAAATGCTACTATCATCATAGATAGGGATATTGTAATGTAATCAACAGTTATCATGTGTTTTCCATTTTGTATAAGCAAAAACCTTACCCACTGATTTAAAGATATATCAAGATTTTTGCATTACATTTTGTGAAATCTAGAGGTTAAGTTGACATCTTCTGTTTGTTATTTCTTTATATTTAGGATAGTTCAGTTCACCCTTTTCCTAAGAGATGATGGATAGATGATATGATTTCCTTATTTTACATCACTACAGTAATCTACTAAGATCACATTTTATTCCTGTTTTACTGATGAGGAACTGAGATGAGAAACAGTACCTTAGGCTGACCAGATAAAATCCAGGTCAGGGCTCATGTAACTTTAACTGTTGTAGAGAAAAGGGAATTTCAGCCAGTGTCATTTGTATGCAATTAGTTCCTGATGAAACTCCCTCTTCATCACAACAGTAAAAGGTGCAGGCACTATACTAGAGTGACCATATACAAAAGAAGGCAGGGCCCCTGCAACTTTAACAGTTGTGATGAAGAAGGAATTTCACCAGGAACTAATTGCACACAAATGACACTGGCTGAAATTCCCTTTTCTCTACAACTGTTAAAGTTACATGAGCCCTGACCTGGATTTTATCTGGTCACCCTACAGTACCTGAGAACACAACTTTATAAAGCACGTTTAGGCATAACGAACAAAAGCTTGCATATCAGTTTGACTTTAACTTTTAAAATTTATTTTTAATTTTTTCCTTCTCCTTGGAATAGCAAACTTCCATGCTAGCATAAGGGTCACTCTAGTGGGCACCAGGGGGCTGGCTAAACGCTTGGAAGCCCCAGGTTGGGTGTGCAGTGGTGTGGCATCGATTATACGACACTGCAGCAATCACGCACCCATCCCAGGGCTTTCCGCCAAAGCTGTGAAGAAAAAAAGCTGGGGACTTACCCTGGCTTTTTTATCCAGAGCAAGGCAAGGACATGCAAGATGGCATAAGACAGCCCCACAGCCTTGCTCTGGAGTCGTGGCCGGGTGGTGCCTGGTAGAAGAGGATCTGTGATTTGTTGCCTTCCACTAAGAAAAGGGTGGGGATGGCTCTGGTCCCTGGATGACTGCCCAGAAACATCACGCTCCCTCCTCGGCATCAGGATTACCTGATGCCACCCTGGGAGAAGGAAAACGTGGATTTTTGAGGGATGCGGAACTAGTCTAGGTTGTAGTTTTGTACAATCCTACATCCCACTGATGTAGGATTCTAACTCAGCCTCCTAGATTTAGGGGCCAATTTTCATTTTATGTTTTGGAAAGGATATCTCAAAAAGATTCCAGCCACTGAAAGACCTCAAAATCCCCTAAACTAAAGCTGCATGGAAATGCCCTTAGTTGATCTGCTAGACTTGATCTACTACTCTTGGCAGGGAGTCGTAATGACAATCTTAATGAGAAGATAAACTTTGGGAGGTTATGCATCTATTATTGCTCTATGTTTGTCTTAAAGGAAAGGACAGTAGATTTAAAGAATTAAAAACTGACAACTTCTTTGACTTCATGTGCAATCTTTTTGAATGCACCCTCGATGATCAAAGGTCCTCAAAATCAGAGGCTTTCAATCATCCAATGCAGGGCGGGAAGACTAGTGGAGGTGATCTTCACCTCTCATCCTCCACCCTGCATATTTCACTAGATGGGCTTTTTTGCCCATCTAGCAATGGTGTTTCAAAAAGGGAGAGGAGGAGGCTGGCAGAGGCTCAGGATAACTCATACCCTGGCCTCTCCAGTCTCCTCCCCTCCCTGCCCACCAAAATGCCGCCTTTCCCTACTTCTCTGAGGTAGGTTTTCTGACCTCTGAGGGCAGCTGCCGTTCTTTCTACAATGGCTGTGAGGGGGCAAGGAAGGCGGGGGCAAGTTAGATCTCTGTCTTCGATCTCAGAGAGGGGAATTCCCAGTATCCTATGGCCAATGGTCAGGATCGCTCTCTCTAAAACCTTTGATACAAAAACAAATGAAAAAAACAGGAGTAGATAAAGTCTTTTGGCATGTCTCACTTGTAGGAATGTGTGAATCAGCAATATCCAAAGTTCTCCAAATTCCATCTTGAAGCTTGTTCTGACTCAAGTTCGGCTCAGATTACAAGCTTTGTTTGTTTTTGTGCATAAAAATCTGTGCATATTTTCGTGAACATTTTTCACAATCATGGAATCATAGAATAGAACAGTAGAGTTGGAAGGGGCCTATGAGGCCATCGAGTCCAACCTCCTGCTCAATGTAGGAATCCACCTTAAAGCATGCCTGACAGATGGCTGTCCAGCTGACTCTTGAATGCCTCTAGTGTGGGAGGGCCCACAACTTCCCTAGGTAATTGGTTCCATTGTCGTACTGCTCTTACAGTCAGGAAGTTTTTCCTGATGTCCAGCCGGCATCTGGCTTCCTGTAACTTGACCCCATTATTCCGTGTCCTGCATTCTGCATTGATGAAGAAGAGATCCTGGCCCTCTTCTGTATGACAACCTTTCAAGTATTTGAAGAGTGCTATCATGTCTCCCCTCAGACTTCTCTTCTCCAGGCTAAACATGCCAGTTCTTTCAGTCTCTCCTCATAGGGCTTTGTTGCCAGACCCCTGATCATCCTCGTTACCTGTTGTATACATCAGTCGAGCACAACTCTGAAATGTATGCATCCTGCTCCCCCATTGATTACAGCATACTTGTGTGCATTTTTCAAATGTACGCATGCTATCGAACACATTTGCGTGGGGGGGGGGGTTGCAAATCACATGGAAAGCTCAGAAATATGTGGACTTTGACCACAGATTGCATGCAAGTCTGTGTTCGGTCTGGAAAGTGCAAACTGGGTAAATCCTGATCAAAAATTAACTGAAACTAATTCCTCATACATCTCTGCTCACGTGTAAAATGAAACCAGAAAGTAGCAGTAGGCACAGGCCAAGGGAGTCTAGCTGCACAGAAAACAAAATAAATCAGAGATCACAGACCAGGCAGCTGACATCACACAAAACTATCCAGATAAGAATAATTAAGAAACAGGAGGAAAACTGAAACAGGAGCTTGTTGCTATCACACTGGAACATACTGGAAAGTAAGAAGAAAGTCCTTTTAAAGTCTTATTAATTTTGCTCTGCTTTGCCTCTAGAGGTTTATCATCTGTTCCTACTCATTTCAGAGCTTCTGATTAACAGGTTTCAATTTAAACTCTTCTTAGCAGCAGCTTGTTTTTATGATACCAGTAACAGAACCCCTTCCTCAAGATGATCTCAATCTTTTGGGTAGACCTAACTAAAATAACTGCCCTTCCGTAGCTATGGCAGATTGATTTTGTGTGTATTTTTCTGTTTCTCTGGAGAATTGACTGCAGTAAATCAAATTAAGAACAATCTAAGCTTTTAATAGCGCTCCTTCAATACAATGAACTTTGATTCTTTAAAGTTGAAGTTCATGATCATTATTTATCCTGACAGTGTCTTTGCAAGCAATAAAGGAAGGCATTTCTTTAAAGGTACCAATTTCAGAGGAGAATAAATTTGAGTTTGGTGCCTTCTCATACATCCCATGAGGTGAATGATGCAGACTGCATATTGCCAGATGTCTGGTTTATTTTGGGCTTTATTCAAATACCTTCATCCATAATTATTAAGATCATTACCACTGCATCCAACATAAAAATAAAATAACATTGAATAAAATGCCACAAATTTCTACACACGGACTTGCTCCAGAATGGTCTCATTGCAACCTGTTTAAAGACTGTTGGTTGTAGCTTGAGTAATTTAGGGTGCAATCCTAGGCATGTTTGGACAGGAAAAAAATCCTACAACTCCCAACATCCCCCAGCTAACCATACTGGATGGGGAGTGCTGGAAATTATAGGACTTGTTTCTGTCTACACATGCATAGGGTCGTGGCCTTAGAGTCAAATTCTATACACACTTACCTAGGAGTATGCCTTATTAAAATAAATGGGATTTTCTTTTGAGTAGACATGGAAAGGACTTGCTGAATGCATGAGTGGATTCTATTGAAAAAGCATTGTGGCTGAAGGGAGATGAGTGTTTCTTATGTTTAAGATACAAACCATCACTTGAGATGTTGCAGTTAGCAGCTGATGAACATGCATATATGAACCAGCCTGTAGTGGGTTTACGCAATGCCTTAGCAACCCATCCTGAAAACTCTGCAACTATATGGGGTAGTCTGTGATGCAGTCACTGTGCAGTTATTTTGATTGATTCACACTAAATGTAAGGCAGTTCTGGATCACTTGGCATTTGCCGTTTATTGCACTCTCAAAGTGCTTCTGCAGATGTAAAGTAAGTAGAGGAAATGCTATAGAATGATTCAATGCCATCCCCTTGATACATCAACTGTCTTCTCTACAACTACAAGAATGTGGTACATTCCATAGCTGAGGATTTAGAAACTGATATTATATATTAGAAACCATCAAAATCCACAGGGGTACTGGGAGGGAGGGGGAAGGGAAATGGAGAGGAAGCATATTCTTTGGGTCGAATTCCCCTCACCCTCATGATCCCTTAAGCCAGGGGTCAGCACACAATGCTCACAGGTGCACTAACACCCTCCAAGAACTATGTCTTCTGGACCCCATGCTCTTCCTTCCTGCTGGGGCCATACGTCCTCCTGCTGCCTCACTTTTTTCTGCTGCCGCCACCACTGTTACCACCGTGCATGTGCCACTCTTCCCTCCATCTAGTCCAGAATGCTGGACTGGATGGACTCTTAGTCTGATCTAGCATGGCTCTTCTTACATTCTTATGTTCCTTTGTAGGTCAGGACTAACAGACCTAGAGCAACAGTGACTCTCTGAACCAAGCTTTGCCAGTAGGTCTCACAGCTGGACCTTTACTCAAGGCCCAGCCCTAGCAGGGCTTCAGAGGCACCGGGATAAACATTGATAACCATTTGGATAACCATTCCCCATCTCCATTTCTGTTGCATTTCCCTGTCCCAATCCAATTCAGATGTGTCAGAAAAATTGCATCAGGTGCAGAGAACAGTGGACTGGAAAAACTGAAGTAGGCCAACTCTACACCAAGCAGGAAATAACACAATGAAGCAGTTTGAAAGCGGTATATGGCATGTGTCATGGGCCCCAACAGTTGTCAGTGCACTTCAATACCATTATAAAGCAGTAATGTAGATCCTCCCAAAATTTCACATGAGTTTGATGATTCCGTGACCCCCAAATTCTTTCTGGAATCATGCCAAAGCATAGAGACACACTACACACACTTAACTCTATTTTCAGGAGTTGTTTGTATGCAACGTATCCAAAGGCAAGTGGTTGTTGAAGCACCAATATTGGTGGTGCCTGTAGGGGGAAATTTTTTCTTAAGGAGCCTAAATCAATAAACGTGTATTTGAGGCCTGCTATGTCTTGAGAATGGTTTGGAACTAGAACTGGCAATCCATAGAAAGTGACATTTGTAGGACACAGAACTTAGTGGTGTGTTCAAAGTCCTCACAAGAGCACTTCATCATAGCCACACTGTCAAATAAAAACAAAATATAGCATAAGAGGTTTAGGGTCCAGGAAAACTATCTGTACTCCTGTGTATTGTTGAAACAGGAAAAATGCACTTGTTAACCACTTTTATAGAGAGTTTGACTTAGAATCTAAAGAGTGTTAAGAGGGTCACTATTCCACACTGTGGTCTTAACTTAAGTACACTGCCTGTGAACAATTATGGCCCATATGCTAGATCAGCCTTCCCCAACCTGGTGCACTCCAGATGTTTTGGACTACCATTGACCCTAGCCAGCATGGCCAATGGACAGGGATATTGGGAGTTGTAGTTCAAAACATATAGGGATCATCAGCTTGGGGAAGGCTGTGTTAGATTATTTCATATTCCATTTCATTCAAGATCTTAGTCTTGTAGGAGAAAAAGCATTATAAACATTGCAAAATGCACTATATATTAGTGGATAAATTTTAAAATAAAGTGGATAAAATAACAAATTTAAAAAGGTATACTTTTTCTGTTTCTGTTTTGAAGTCATTTTTAACACACATTCATTTAAGTGTCTATATGCCACCCATTCAAATGTTAAAATCGCATTATAGAGGTGAGCATTTATCATCGCCATGTTATAATAACAATCTTTTAGCAGTCAAGAGGGCTTGGAGAATCCATTTACACTGACCATTCATTAATTTCCATGAAGGAGATAGATAATTAAACCAGGTGCAGCCTGGAAACTACATTATACTCTTTTAGATGCCAGGTGAAGACCTTTTTATTTTCTCAGTATTTTAATAGTTTATCAGTTTAATTTTTAACTTTGCTGTTTTAAATCTATATTTTAAATTAGTATTAATTTTGCATTGCTGCTTGGTTTTCTCCTGCTTGTGTTCTTATATTGTATTTTTATACTGTTGTTGTTTTATATTTTGAATGGTTTTTAAGGTTTTTATGGTTTTATGCCTGGGATGTTGGTGGGACTGGGAGAAAGGCCTCCCCAGAAGATCTTAGAGCACTGACAGGCTCATATGGGAGAATACGGTCTTTTAGATAACCTGGACCCGAGCTGTATAAAGCAGTTTTTATTGATTAGCTGCAGGAAATCTTGGGAGAGGTAGAAAGACACTGACATTGTTACATACAAGTCTAAAACTATATTAGACTGCAGGTAAACTAAAATTTCATAAGCAATTGATCAATCCTTTTATGACCCTTAAAAATCCTGATTATAAGATTTTAAGAATGCAGCAACGTTACACAATAATAATAATAATAATAATAATATTTCTTACCCACCTCTCCCTCTGGATCGAGTATTATATAGAGTATAATGCTGCTGACTCAAGTTAATATCTGTTTAGTCCACATTAATTACCCCACACACACACACACACAACTTCCACCTATCACTACTGCAGAATCCCTCTTCACCCACAGCCTTTTAGGCCTTTTCTACACCAGAGGGATGTAGCGGGTGCAGAGCAGGCGATCCCGGAAGTAGCTGCTTCCGGGATTGGCGCTCTGAAGTCACATCACAGAAGTGCGATGGCCCGGGCTGCTCCCGGGCCGTCGCAAGTCATGGTAGCCATTTTTTTAAATCCACGGAGAGTACACAAGCACTCCTCCAAAAAAGTGAGTTAAAAAAAAAATGTCACGCGCACGAGCCCCCCCTCCCTGCCCTCCCAAGGGTGGCAAAACTGGTGCCACCTACTCCCCTGCTGGGCACGGAGCCACGCAATGTGGCTCCGTGCCCAGTTTTCTGCTACATTTACTCACAAGTAAGCGTGGCAGTGCCCGGGATGGGCAGGCCCATCTTCCGCGGTCCTGGTTCCCTGGACCATGGAAGTATTGGTTTTTCTGGTTTCTGGTTTCTCAGAAAAATCCCATGCCCACCCCCCGCCCCAGGAGTCCCTGTGCATCATTTGGACGCACAGGGACCAGCCGGGGGCTAACCCAAGTGAAATGCCTGGTGTGGAAAGGGCCACAGTCACTGAACTTCAATCCTATGTGCATTTAAATGGGAGTAAGCCCTGCTGAACTCAGTCAGAATTACTTCTGCGAACACATGCCTGTCATGCCCTCTCTGGAAGAATCCTGAACCAGATGTCCCCAGGGAACAAGCCACTTCAGGGGATCCTGTGGCTGACCAAGAAGGCTGACATAGGCCTTCAGGACAGAAGGTTTCAGATCTTTCCCCTCAAAAGGTGGAACATTCTTCTCCTGAGACAGGGAAAATGCTGAGCCACCACCAGGATAGATATACACTACTGCCTTATAGCGGTATTGAAAGGCACTGATAACTGTTGGGACACAGGTCAGATCTATGGCATGTGTCAAATCATTATGAATGTGGAATAAAAAGCAGGCTATAACACTACAAAAGTTGTATATAGAATGTGGATTGTGCTCCAACAGTTATCAGTGCACTTCAATACCACTATAAAGCAGTAGTGTAGATCCTGCCATAATTTCACATGAGGTTGATGATTACATGAGCTCCAAAGTCTTTCTGGGATCGTGCCAAAGCATATAGACACACTTCACACACTTCAAGTGCCTTGAGTAATTGTTTTTCTATTCTTGCCCTGTGACTGAAACTTCGTATTACTGACTTTTGAACCCCTGCTTAACTCTGTTTCTTGGACTTTGCTTTTAACTGATTACTTACCTGTGTTTCACCCTTGGCTGCACCTCTGACCTCTCTCTTGGAACTCTCCCTCTTACCTATTAATACTGTGCCTTTGACCACCGCTGGTTTCCTGACTACTCCTGCCTTGAACTGCTCTCTTGCTGGACTGATACCTCTGTGGCTGACTTTTTGCTTGTTACTGACTTGTCATTGATTTGCCCCTCAATTGCCTTACTGCTGAGACTGACTCAGCCACAGCAGGATGCCACCCTGGGGTGGGGGCTAACCTTAGCTTTGAGTAGGATAGTGGATTTAGAATGGGGAAACACTGTGGAGTGAAAAGAACTGCTGTGCCCATCAAAGTGTAATATGTAACATGGTCCTAAGAGGCAGGCAGAACTGTCATAGATGGAACAGCCCAGTCTTTAGAGCACTATAATCTCTGTTAAAATGAGTGGAGCTTGTTTTCATGCAGCAGTAAGACTGGAGTTTTAGTTGTGAGCACTTTAAAAAAGAAATTAGCTACTTCCTGGAAAACATTAGCAATAGCATTTCATCTAAGTTTCAGTCTCATCCTAGTCCCTTTGCAGTTAATAGAAACTCTCCATTGCCCTGCCATTGTCTCCAGTATGATCAGGGTTATGCCCTTTACCTTGTTGTATTTCTGCAGCAGCAATTCCAAAAGCTTGGGAGTCGCTGGGATTTTTTCTGCCCTTAACAATACCTTAAATCTCTCTCGTTCTCCTCAGGCTGTGTAACATTTTATTCTCCTATTACAATTCTTCTAGTCTTCAGTGATATTCTACAAACTGTCCCTTTGTAGAATATCATACAACATCATATGGTAAAGTCACAGGAAAAAGAGAATCATGTGCTGTGGTTCCACTGCACCCTTTTGTTTTGTGGTGTTACTGTCAAATGCAGCTCTTCTCCTAATTTTTTTCTTAGTAGAGAGAAGGAGATTATCGTTGCCTTCTGTTGTTGGGGTTATTCTCACCTTCTATTTGTTGAGGGTGACTGTCTGCCATTTCTCTCTGTGGTTTCTATCCTGGAAAACCAGGGTTCCAAATCATGCTGGGAGCCTCCATGGATACAAGGGGCTCCTTGCTGCAGAGTGTTTCCCTCAACACAAAGAAGGGAGCAGAGCCAGCATGCTCATCTTTGTGTGTTAATTAAAGCTTTATATGGAATGCCTCAATACAGCTAGTAGTGAGACATAGTCTTGATTAATTCACTTTGGCTGTTTGGCTTCACATGGAGAAGGTATGGACTTCCAGTCGGCCTCATGCCTAGCTTTCCTGGGTGACTGCTGAGCAGATGCATGATGGGCAGCCGGGAACCTGGAACAGCTAACCCACTTGGGGATATCTGGATCTTGCTTCAGATCCACATCTGAAGTGGTTCATCCTGGGCCCAAAGCACCCCGAGTTAAATTGGGGCTTATCTGGAAGCTCCGACTCAGCCTCCGAAGTGAATTGGAGGGGGGCTGTTCACAGCACTAATAGTGACTAACTTAGCAATTACTACATTGGCAGTTTCCCTATCCTCACTTCCACATTCATTAAGGAATTCTACTGCAACTGATCACATTTCCATGTCTGCTTTATGCAATTCTCTTTCTTACACTATTCACCTTATATGCTTCCTATTTATATATCTCATGGAGCAACAAATTTCTCAGCCTGTGGTAATGCTGAAATTAAGACAAAGGTTACTTTAAAATGTGGGCCTTCAAAGAACCCTTGTAAATTGGAAGAATTTGAAATAAAAATGCTTTATAAAACAGTTCAGATTATTTGTATATGGAGGTGATACTCTTCAGGACTATTTAGACAAGTGTCTACGGCAGAATCTACACTGCTGTTTTAAAGTGCTTTAAAGCACTTTATAACAATAGTGACAACTGTTGGGGCCCAGGACACACTCCAAAACAGTTGTCACTACTGTTATAAAGCGCTTTAAAGCAGCAGTGTAGCTCCGCCCCTAGGAAAATGATAAAAGAGATCTACATTCTCTCTTATACTTGGGTTAATATTGGTTTGTATTGATTTGTTTCCTCTTGTAATTTTCTTTTGTGATGGCCATCGGTCTAACCAATAAATCTGAAAACTCCCAGCTCTCTACAGAGGAATAATGTTTATGGGCCTAAAACATAGCTGGGCTGGCATGAAATAAATTTGAAGTTGCGGCCATAGCATTGTTTATAATTTCTCTAGTTCTTCTAAAACCACAAGATGCCTTACCATTCTTATCCCACTAATGCTTCCAATAATCCCAGCAACCAGGTTGGACGGAAAGATAAAAGCTCAACTATGGTTGCGCACAAATTCAACTTAATTCTTCCACAACAAAGCTCAACCGTTGTGGATGATGTGTGGAAGTGAGCATTTAGAGAAGACACATCTGTGAAAGCCAACTTATATCTTGTCTTTGAAGGATCACAAGCCTACCTGTTAGGGTAGTGATTCTCACCTATTAGTTTGTGATGCCCATGGTGTGTGGCACAGGATAGTTTTGATAAGGGGCATAAGAAAAATTGTGTGTCACACCAAAGTCAATGTTCATACACAGAAGCAGACTGCAACTATATGGAAACAGTAAAACCAACTTGACTTTTTCTGGAGTCTTATAGTGAGAGACCTGCATTTATCCGGCACTAGTTAATTTCTTTAAGTTGGGTTGAGCTGAAGAAACACACAGCAGCAGGACATTCTCTACAGATAGTTTGTTTCATTGCTTGGATTTTATTGCCACTGTCGATGAGAATGCCCGTTCCTTAACTGTGACATTGAGATGGGATTAAAATGGCACCAAGAACAACAGAACAGTGGTTGACTAGGTTTGCTAATGTTCCCAGGAGACTTTTCTTCTGGATCCATTCCCAATGGGACATGGATTTTTTTTTGCTGAGGACAAGCAGAGCTGCCCCTTGCCTGCTCAGGACAGATCTTAGACTAAAGTGCCCTCTCCTCCTTGGCAGAGACAAATGAGCTCCTTGGTGCACCTTGGAGGTGAGGGCAATGAAGCAAGCAGGATGTCAGCTGGAATGCAAGTGGAGAAAGACTCATGCTGACTCTGACTGAACACTGGTTAGGGCTCATTACTGCGCCTACTATGTGGTAGGGAGGGTGGCAAAGAAGTAGTTCATTTCCACCTCCATTGCACCTTCACAGTGTTGTCCAACAGAGCTGTTTTGGGTGGTGGAGTTGTTATTACAGTCAGATCCTGGAAGGGAATTGGTCACCCCCTCAGCACCTTGCTATGATAAATTTGCAGGACACGTTGAAGATAAAATTGCTCATATGACTTAGACCATTCTATTACTACAGTTCCATAAGCAGAGGTAACCAGAGCACTGCCTGGTCCAGCTCTATTGGATATATTTCCATTGTTGAAGCATAAGGATGCAGACAGAGTGCTTGGACAAGTTTGACCAATCACTTGTATGCTCAGCCCTTCATCCTTTATTTATAAATAAATAAATAAATCTTGACTTGTTACATCTAATAAGGAGAGCATGGCCTATTGGTCCATGAAGTTGTAAATTCCTCTTTGCTGGGGGGAGGGTAACAGCTTCCTTAAAAGGGGTAGTAAGCAGGCCACTCCCATAGAAACATAACCTAAACTCAGAAGTGGAGGGCAACTATAGGGCATTTGCTAATATTCCCTTCTTGAGCTAAGTGCTCAAGAGTGTGGTTGCTGATCAACCCAAAGCATTCTTGGATGGTTGGGTTTTTTTAGATCCATTTCAATCTGGCTCTAGGTCCAATTTTGGGATAGAACCTGCAGCCTTGATTGTCCTGTGGGGTGACCTTTACTGAGCAAGAGTCAAGGGGAACTCTCTTGGACCTCGCAGCAGCTTTTGATACCATTGGCCTGGGCTGGGAGTTGGGGCTACTGTTTTAGAGTGGTTCCATTCCAACTTGGATGGTCATTTCCAGAAAATGGTGCTGGAAGATTATTGATCCTTAAAACGTCAACTGGTCCAAAATGGGGCAGCAAGATTGTTAACATGGACTGGCCAAGGAGTCCACCTTTTCCAGCTGCACTGGCTGCAAGTCCATGTCTGGGTCCAATCCAAAGTGCTGGTGTTAACATTCAAAGCCCTAAATGACTTGGGGCCAGGTTATCTGAAGGATTGCCTCCTCCCATATGTACCTGCCCGGACCATCTTCAGAGGTCCTTCTCCATGAGCCCCTGCCAAAGGAAGTGAGGTGGGTGACTACCAGGAAGAGGGCCTTTTCTGTTGTCACACACACACACATACAATCACACACACTGTGGAATGAGCTAGCCTGGCACCTATGTTGTACTCTTTCCGAAGCCGGTTGAAGATGTTTTTATTTCCCCCACATTTTAGCATTTAACCATCCTAATCTTTTAACTCTGTTGTTTTAAATCTGTATATTAAATCTAAGCAATACTACTTAGTTTTATTCTGGTTGTACTTTTGTATTGTGGTTTATACTTTAAGCAGTACTATAAGATTTTTATTTTTGTGAACTGACCAGAAAGCTTCAGCTATTGGGTGGTATAGAAATAAATAAATAAATAAATAAATAAATAAATAAATAAATAAATGTGTTCCATGGCAATTATGTCACAGAGTTCCACAGGGCTCAATTTTATCTCCTACTTAAAATCTACATGAAACCGTTGGGGGAAGTTATATGGGGATGGGGATTGAGGTGTCATCAACACGTCAGTGACACCCAGCTCTACTTCTCCTTTACATCTAACCCAGGACACAGTGCCTGAGCAGGATAATAGATTGGATGAGGGCCAATAAACTGAAGCTCAGTTCAGACAAGGTGGAGATATTGTTAGCAGGTGTTCCTCTGCCTGGTTGAGTGGTGTTCAGCCTGCCCTGGAGGGGGTTCCACTTCCCCTCAAAGATCAGGCATGCAGCTTGGGGTGCTTCTTGATCCACCATTGTTACTTGAGGCCCAAGTGGCCTCAGTGGTCCAAAAATGCTTTTTATCAGTTTAGGTTGATATATCAGCTGTGACCCTATCTGAACAGAGATAGCCTGGTAACCTCCCAGTTGGATTACTACAATGTGTATGTGGGGGTGAAACCTTTGGAGATGGTTAGGAAACTTCATTTAGTTCAAAACGGAGCTGCTAGGTTACTAACGGGAACTGGCCAATATCATGTGACACTAGTGCTTCCTCAGGTGCACTGGCTTCCAGTCCATTTCTGAGTCCAATTCCAAGTGTTGATGTTAACCTTTAAAGCCCTAAATGTTTTGGAACCAGAGTATTTAACGGAACATTTTCTCCCATATGTATCTGCTAGGATCCTTAGGTCATCCTTGGATGTCTTCCTCAGACTTCCCCCACTGAAGGAAGCTAGGGGGTAACTTCAAGAGAGAGGGCCTTCTCAGTTGTGGCACCCTGCTTATAGAATGCTCTGTCCAGAGAAGTTCAGCTGGCGACTACGTTGTTATCTTTTTGGCACCAGGCAAAAGCCTTTCTTTTACTTCAGGCATTTTAGAGATCTAAATCTAGATGATTATGATTAATTTGTCTATTTCTGTTGTTTTGTAGTGTATTTTGTTGTTTTGTAGTGTATTTTATTATTATTATTTTTAAAAAATGGTATTGTATTTTATACTTTAGTCTTTTAGCTGTTCGTAATCTTCCCAGAAAACATTGGTTATTGGGCAGATTAAATATATATAATAGATAAGTAAATAAATAATCAGACATTATATAAGAGGAGGACTCCATGTATTCTTCAGCTGTGCCTTGAGCCTGGTTTCACTGCCAAATTCTCAAAAAGCTAACCAACCAATCAAGCACTGGTTCAAGCAGTCATTCTTGCCCCTGCCTACCTGCGCCTGCTCTGTCTGCCTCTCGCTTGCTACCACTGCCCGTCTCCTCTGCCATCAGCTGAGTAAAGATAACAAAGCACCCCACAGCAGGCTATGTGTGAGAGAGCAGCAGAAGAACATCCTCCTCTATCAAGCATCCTAATGCAGGACATTTTGTTAACTTTTCCCAGCTAGAAGAGGACGAGGTGGTATCAGCAGCAATTGCAATCAAAAGAGCAAGTGAGCAGGCAGGCAGGGGAAAGAGAAACGGACTTCTATGCTTATTTGCAAAGCTTGGAGCAAAACGAACCCTGATTTCCTATTTCATCTCTCTTCTGCCTGAATTTCTGAAACAGAGAAATGTGCTCTCATTGGATACCAGTGACTGAAAGGTAGCTGCAGGGACGTCTTGTTTAATTTTATGAGCCACAGTAATGGCTAACCAGGAACTCTGGTAAGAGTTCCATCAGGACAAATTTATTCCTCTGTTTCAAATTTCCTCCGGTTGGTTAAATGTAGGAAAGAGGGGTTCATTGAGTGACTTCTTAGTGAATTCTCTTTAGCGCTTTGCCATTGCTATAGGTGTTGCAGTGCCAATTTCTAGAACAACTTGTTGAACAATATTGTATATTGACTTTTTAATGTTCAATCTTTTAATGTTTGTAAACCGCCCAGAAAGCTTTGGCTATGGGGCAGTATATTATAATAATAATAATAATAATAATAATAATAATAATAATTTATTTAAACCATAGTTTGTTGCCCTACTAAGGGTTTGTCTGGCAGACGATCAAGCAAACCAGGGTTTGTTTTCTCAGTCCCAGGGTGTTTGTTTCTCTTCTCCTTCATCCACTTCCTCCTTGGTTTGTTATCCACTGGTTTTGAACTGTGACCTAGAACTGGGTCAACAACCAGCTTCAAGTGGGCCGCATCAGAGGTATCAGCACCACTTTTTGTTGTTGTTTTAAGGTGTTATGTTTATTTTCAGAGACAGAAAGGGGAGTTGTGCTGTGACAGAAAAATTAGGCGAAATAGGAGGAAGAAAAGAAAAAAAAAACCTTACACAGAAAGGGAGGGAGAGAGTAAAACGAAAGAAAAGAGAGATACACAGTTTTGGCTCTGGACTAAATGCATTCTCTTCTTGTACCTGCAGCATTTAACGCTGCTATATTTAAGATGAATATAACAATAAAACTAGACTACCTCAGTGGGGTGATGAGATGATTGTAATTTAAGCTAATGAAAGAACCAATGGGGAAGAGAAGCAAGAGGGCAGCAGAGAATACAAAGCAGTCAAGAAATCACAGAAATGTTTCTTAGCAGCAAGAAAAGTTACTGTTAATTGCTATGTGGAATTAAACTGCAACTAGGATTGGAATCCTCTAGTGGAAAAACCAATGCTGCCCAGTGTCCTTTGAAGACAGAGTGTTCTGGCTGCTCAGCAGTTCATGCCATTAATACCAAGTACTGTAAGTTTCCAGTAATACTGAACTTTTTGTGACCCTCACAGACAATAATTGCTTTAGCATAGGATTGACAATAACAGCAACAAACGTCCCCCAAAATAAGCACAAGCTTAAAATACATTTTAACCCTGGAGACCTAAGCATGTCAAGAATACGTTGTCTGTCCTATGTTATTCCATGATTAGTAATAATATAGGCCGGGGGGAAACACAGTTGTTTCCCTCCCCACCCCACCCCCACCCCATAGGTTTTTCAATGTCTCATGTTCCAGTTTGTAAGCTGGCAAGAAGCCAAATAACCACTGTGAATAGACGGCCCCCTACAGGGATTCTGTTCTCAATCCTGCAGCTATTTTAGCAGGACATTCTCTAGTGTATCAACATAAAGAGGCCCTGCCACAATTACTTTGCTCTTTTGCAGCTCTGGCTGATTTCAGGTAGGGTTTTGTGCAGAGAACATCTGATGAAATAATCCAGTAAAGTGACATCCTGGGCTCTGAGCAGAGCTGGCCCAAGACCATTTGCTTCCTGAGTCGAGAGACAAAATGGCGGTCCCCTCCCCATTCTACATATAGAAGCTGACTGGAATGGCAGCTGAATCTTACTTCAACACTGGCAATAGCATCCTCTTCCACCACACCCAACGCAGCAGGCACTTTTAGGGGACAGGTTGTGTGGAATATACAACTCTGTGCTCCAATAGAGAGGAACAGCTGGGAGCCTTCCACTGTTCCCCCTCAGCATCTGCTGCCGGAGGTGATTGCCTCACCCTCTCCAATGGTAGGGCTGGCCCTGACTCTGAGACTCTAGCTGTGGTGATTACTCCCTATCCTTCCCCAAAACTGGCTCTCCCCAAAGTTCTAGGATTTCTCCTGAGCTCCCAAATCCAGGTTCTTTCACTTTTTTCTAGAAATGTCGCTGCTTTCCTGGCAAACATGCTTGTGCTTTGATAGTAAACATGCTGGAGAGCTGACACAACTGGCTGAGAACTCCCTAGATCCCAGCTTTCCAGCCAAGCATCAGATCTCCCAGGCAACATCATTATAGAACGCTCCTCCCCAGCGGCTTCCTTCATATTATAAAAGCTTGCACAATCCACATTAATAACATTGAAACACTGTGACATTAAAAGGCACCACATTGCTACATCTACTCAGTGACTCAAACTCCTCAGCAACAACTCCACAGACATGACTAGGGAATTTTGAATTTGCCCTTGGAAACAAAGATAAAGATAAAATCAGGGGGAAATTGTACATATTACACAGGCCTCCAAGACAATTAAAACACATACTATATCACCCTCCCCCAAATTTCTGTGGGGTTGATGTTGCAATGTATATATCCAGGCACTATTGTACCTGAATAATGTGTATTTAAATTAACTTGGCTAAATACATTTATTAAAAGCAATTTGTCAAGAGAGAGAGAGAGAGAGAGAGAGAGAAGAACACAATTTGAGGCAGTCAAAACACTCCATTTCCCAAACACTAAACAGAGGAAAATGTGCTCACTTCTTTGGCTGCTGAAAGGAAACTCGCTTTTTCCCATCGGATAAAAGCTATTTAGAAACTGGGAGTGAATGCTGTACTGCTGGCTTGGCAGCTTTGTCAGACATAACGTGCTATTATAGAAAAGTATTTCCTTAGGCTCCAATCGGAAACAGCTAAAGGCAAAGAATTCTAAATATAGATAGCAAAGTCTACAAGATATTATAGCTTTTTGATTAAAAGCATCTCTAATATTTCTAAGATGCAAACATTCTTGGTTCAAACCTTTCCCTCTTAAAATAAATAGGTGCTTTTTAACCATAAAAAATGCCTTCCTATTTCAAAACTTGTCGTGCCAAAAAGATAGGCTGAAAGGGAAGATACATACTCTTGTTTGCACCTTATATACACATATATGGGGATTGTCAAATTAAGTGAGTGAGATTCTTGTGATGGTGATTAATAGGGATTACAAAACTATAGACACGGTTAGTCCTGCTTATGGCAGTCTTGAGAATTTTTCCTAAAATAACCACCTCTACGAGTAGGAAAATGTAATGGAGTATTTCCACAAGGCCAGATGTGAGCCATATGGTGACCTACTGTTATAGGCATGAGCAATAAGTCTTGGCTGAATTGTGCTGGATAAACTGCCCCAGTGGAAAGGATATCATTACTGCAGTCATTACTGTATGATCAGAGGCTTCTGGAGTCTAAAGGACACAAACTGGAGTTTAGGGAACTAAATCAGTTTGTCCCTCTGGCTTGATAGAATAATATAGGTATTTCATAGTTTCACTGAACATGTGACTATGCTTTGGTAGTGACCAGAAAACTTCTGATGTTCCTGTCTGGAACTGGAGGTGAGAATGATGATTCCAAAGCAGACACTAGTCTGAAGCTCAGGAGAAGGCAAAGAGAAGGCCCAATTGAGCAGAGCTAAATTCAGGTATGGAAGGAGGTATCCAAGAACTCTGGATGACAGGGAAATTCTAGACATGGGCTCAATTCGGACAACACGATAGTCAATGGTGGGTTGACTCACCCTAACCCTCACGCTAACCCTAGGGGGCACTCCCCACACAACATGGTAATAAATAATCAACTGTGGTGTGGATGAGGATCAGCACTGGGTTGACTATGGCAGCATTCGGATGACACAATAGTCAAAACAACTGACAATTGTTTCCCCCACACCAGTTGTTTATTGTGTCGTCCGAATTGAGCCATGGGTGGGAAAAGGCTTGGTGCACAAGACATAGCCCTGAAAGGGCAGTTGTATAGAAGCGACTCTTTAACAAAATGGAATTGACAATACTTGTTATACAAATATCCTTTACTGTTCAGGGCTCTGCATAGCCACTCAAAATAGGTAGTACACTGAACCTTTGATTTTATTAGAACTGGAGGAAGATTGGGTCCTTACACACCCAAGAGGTCCCATGCTAGCTGAATAGCAGGTGGGGATAACTCCCTTGTCCATGTCAGTGGAGGATTTATGGCAGGAAACTTGCAAACTGTACTATATTAGTATCAACTCACATTCCCAACAAAACCAAAAGAGTTGAGCCAAGGTGCTCCATGGTGGCGGCAGAAAGTTGCTCTCTGGCAACAATACTTCTAAAAGGCTCAGTAGTATAGTTTTCATGTCATTGTGGCCTAAAGTAATTCAACCACTTGGGCTCTGCCACTGCTCCATTTCTTTCTCTTTGGATATGTGCCTGTTTGTTGGAGGATCACTAATATGCTAATGTTGCACATTACATTCTTAAATGCTTCTCTTTATGCATGGATTATCATAAGAAGAACATTCACACAAGTACATGAAGCTAAATGACAAACATCTTTGTTAATTCAATTTTAAAGTACTCTTGAGTTGAAGTATACTGACAGTAGAAAACTGAATGTTCAGCCAGTCCTAACATTAACGTGACCCAGTATCTGGAAAAGTAAAACCCAAGATATACTGATGCAATATTAAACATATATAGCATTTATATAGTATACTAGCTGATATGCCTGGCATTGCTCGGGTCCGTGAATAATGTTTATGACATTCATTTGATAAATAATAATTTCCATGGAACTTATTCAACTTTAGGTTGGTTGGATGTTTTAATTTGGTTGAGTTCGTAAATTGTTTTGTTAGAATAAATGGAAAATTGTGTTAATAAGAACTGTATTTTATATTAGAGCTTCATGATAAACCACATTTTTTTAACCTGAAATGTGTACACCTCCCATCATGCCTTGACCAGAGCAGCCATCTAAACTTCAAAAACAATGAGGACACACAACACCCTTTCTACCAGGTAAAAAAGATCCAAACCTAAAAATATGTTTTCAAAATAGACCCGGCATTGCCCAGATATCTGAATGGCATATGGTAGTTAAGTGAGGAACTGTTGTATGCATGTGCTCTGAAGTTATTATTATGAAAAAAGGAAAGCAGCCAGAACACAGAATACTTTATTAACATAATTTACTATATAATATCTACATTTAACAGGTTTTGGCAGAGAGCCAGGATGGTGAAAGCCACTGGTGACTTCGCCGTTTTATCTGACATAAAAATACTTAAAATCCAAAATTTCATGTTTTTAGATTTTTCTGGTACATTGTACAGCAAGACCTATCAGCATGCCAGATTTCAAGTTCCTATCCAGTGTTGCTTGGGCCCCCTAAAATATATGTCTGTGAGGTAATCATCTTAAAGTAGCAGGCCGGTGCTAGGCCTGAGTTAACCTTTAAATAAATTAAATCCATTTCTTTTTTTCCACTCTCACCCTCATGACAACCCTTCAAGGTAGGCCAGTCCTAGGCCTGTGAGGTAATTTTAAAACATATTAAATTAGTTTCTCTCCCCCCGCCCCCCCCCCCCCGCTCTCTCACCTTCAATGCTTGGCCAGGGATGCCTTGAAGCTGTCGCCGTAATTTTCCTTGTCCCCATAGAAAACAAAAACTACAACTCCCGGCATGCCTTTTGCTGTGGTGCCTGACTTGCCCAATGGTAGTCTTGCTGCTGAAGCTCATGGGAAGTGAACTTTGGCTGAGCCAGTCCACACTACACTGTGCAATCGGTGCCTGTAGGTAAGCAGTGAGGGAGCTGACTGGCTGACTGACGATTCGCTTGGTTGCCGTCGGCAATGGGCCTGCTGCCCCTGAGGCAGCTGGCCCCAAGCCCTCTCCCTTCAGGCCCAGGATGGCGAGCCACTACCAGATAATGGCTGCTAAAGTCTGATAAGTCTTCCCTCCTGCCCAAGGCATGCTGGGAGTTGTCCCTGAATAATGTGTTAATCTTTGAACACAATCTGAGATGTGGTGGAAGACAACTGGAGAGCAGGCCATCGTGGTTGTGGCACCCTGCTTGTGGATTTCTGAATAAAAAATACGATTTTTATGTAAAAGCTTGACTATACCATTGAGTCAGAAGAGTGAATGGAGGATTAACTGATATAGCTGAGGCTAGAATGGAATGGTGGGCAGAGTTAGTGGCAGTTGGAGAAAGGCAGATAGGAGAACAAAGACAGTTAGTGAGAGGTCAGGGTTTGCTCACCCATACTTTATTTTAAATCAGCCACTCTACATGCCAGTACTACATCTCCCAGCATACCTTTGGCAGCAAGCAGGTGCCCGTATCCTCTGAGACATCCTCTTGTTGCCAATGCTGCATCCTGTTGTTGCCAATGAGGGGAGGGGAGCGGCTATCAGTGGAAGCACACAGCTCCAGCCAATTCTGCTGGGACTGCCTTGGCCTGTGCTTCTCACCCACCAAGTGCTACATAAGGAGCCTGTACTGAAGGGCCAGGGCTGGGCCAGGCACTTTCCCCCCCTTTGTTGGGACTGTTTCTGGGCATCTGCAGAGTGCCTCCCCTTCCTCCCTCTTAAGGGCAAAGGCTACACACTTGCTTCCCCCATATTCTGAGAAAACAGAGATATCAGGGTGAAATGCCTTTGAGCATGCTTGGCCCCTCAAAGTCATGCTGTTGTATCTAGTTACATTTTAAAACCACGCAGAGGGTGGGAGGAGGCACTGCAAATGAATGCAGCCCATTTATGTGGGTTGTTTCCTTTTATGTGGAATTGGGTTGACTACTCGAGACCAACCTTAGGAGTGGGAGTTGTAGAAGACACACAGCAGCCATCAACCTGTGCACTCACAATGGCTGCCAAAGGCCAGTAAGTCTGGCCTCTCGCCCAAGGCATGCTGAGAGTTGTAGGTGTATTCTTTAAGAATACTTAAACCCCAAAATTCATGTTTTTAGATTTTTCTAGTACATTGTACAGCCAGACCTATCACTGTGTCACCGTGTCAAGTTTCTAACTCATCTGGAAGTGGGTAAACATTTCCGGATGTACGTGACACACACATACTTTCTGCTTTATAAGTAGAGATATTTATCATATATAGGAAAAAATGAGCAGGAGGAGGATTATGCAAGCATCTTTGGTTTTTTTGCAAGAGGAATAAAGGAGGGATATAAATGCGATAGATGATAGATAGATAGATGGATAGATAGATAGATAGATAGATAGATAGATGATAGATAGATAGATGATAGGTAGATAGATAGATAGATAGATAGATAGATAGATAGATAGATAGATGAGAGAGAGAGAGAGAGAGAGAGAGAGTTTTTCTTTGGAGAAGTTACTATTTAACCCTTTTTTCCTCTTCCTGTGGGATAGTGATTTGCCGTAAGGACAAACAAATGAATTAAAGACAGAGAATTGAACTTCAACTCAAATTTCCAGACTGTTTTTCCCAATAGAGTGTACATATCCACATTGTAAAATTTGTTTGAAATTATGGTTGGGAAGGTCTTTCACCTGACATATATAAATATACACATATTTATTTAAGTATTTTATAGAAGAAGAAGAAGAAGAAGAAGAAGAAGAAGAAGAAGAAGAAGAAGAAGGCCATTGTACAACAAATCAAAATAATAAACATGAACTTTAAAACCACCAATAAAAACATGATTGAAGCATTAAAAACAGCAATGAACATCACTAAGAACAATTTAAAAGGCCAAGTTGAAACAATGTGTCTTGGCACCTTTCTAAAAGCAGAGCATGTGGGGGACCTATTGTCACCCTGAGGGAAGTGCATCCCACAATTTGGGAGTGACACAGGAAAAAACCCTCTCAGGTGTGCCTGTGAAGCAGGCTCCATGAGCAAAGGTGTTTCCAGATGGGTTTCTCCCGCAGATCTTAATTTGTAGTAAGATAGGTGGTTCCTTAGCTAGCCAGACATTAAGCTGCTTAGGGTTTCATAGGTTAAAGCCAACAGCTTGAATTGAGCCTGCAAAACAACTGGTAACCATTGTAGATCTTTCAATACTAGGGTATTATGGTCCATACTGTGCATCGAAGCTTCCTGTACAGGGCCGCCCCAGTAGCCCAGCAATGGTCAACATAAATGCAGGTTGCTTACCTGTAACCGTAGTTCTTCAAGTGGTCATCTGTGCAGTCACACAAATGGACTCGCGCCAACGCCGAGCCCGCTTTGGGAAACTTCACTAGCTAGCTTAGTTTTTAGGCGGGAACCCCTCCCCCCACCATCCTAACGCGCATGCTCCGGGTTCCTGCTTACCTCAGTTCTATGAGACTGCTAAGCCTCGCGACCAAGGTAATGGAATAATTCAAATATAAGACATCCTGAAAACTTATTAGCAAATAAGAGCATGCACGGAGAGCATCTTGACAACCACAAAAGCAGTGCCAAGAGGGGACGGTGGGTGGGTTGTGTGACTGCACAGATGACCACTCGAAGAACTACGGTTACAGGTAAGCAACCTGCATTTCTTCTTCGTGTTCTCTGTGCATCACACATATGGGCGAATAATAAGCAAACTTACCGGAGGTGGGTAGGCATGCTGATAAGTCATTGGCATATCGATGAGAGAACCGCTCCACCGAAAGAGGAGTCCTGCCGCGCTCTAACATCCAACCTGTAATGCTTGACAAAGGTGGAAGCATTAGACCAAGTAGCGGCTCTACACAGGTCAGGGATGGAGGCTTCACGTAGGAGGGCTGCGGAAGTGGCCTGTCCCCTGGTGGAGTGTGCCGTAAGTGAGCTGGGAGGCTCTTTGCCGACAATCTGGTAGGCTAGAGTAATTGTGTCCACAATCCATCTGGATATACGTTGTGAGGATACCGATGCGCCCTTGTCCTTTCCTCCATAGCAGACAAAGAGTTGGTGAGACTTGCGAAACGATTCTGATCTCAACTTGTAGAACGCCAATGCCCGCCGAACGTCTAAGGCATGTAACGAAGAACATAACGGGTCTGAAGATGCTTTGAAGAAGGTAGGTAAAACAATATCTTGGTTGATGTGGAAACTGGATGTAACTTTGGGGATAAACGAAGGGCCAGGGCGTAATACAACCTTGTTATGAAAGAACTGTGTGTATGGAGGGTCTATAAGTAGTGCCGTGAGCTCTGAAGCCCGCCTGGTGGGCGTGATAGCTACTAGAAAAACTGTTTTCAACGTTAAGAGGCGAATATTAACCGCAGCCAAAGGCTCAAAGGGTTTAGCAGTCAAGGAGCTCAGAACGACTGAAAGGCTCCATTGTGGCACAACGGGGTGAAATAAAGGAAACATATTGCGTAGGCATTTGAGGAAGGTCTTTGCCAGGGGATGAGTAAAGACGGAAAAAAGTCTATTAAATTATGGTTCACTGCGATAGCGGCTAAGTAAACCCGGATGGAAGTAGTCTTTAAGCCAGTGGTGTGTAAGGAGTACAGGAACTTAATCACGTTGACCATGGTGCCAGAGTAACAATCGAAGCCGTTGGCAGTTGTGAATGCTTGAAACCGTTTCCACTTCCTGGAATACGATGCTCTGGTAGAGGGCTTTCTGGCAGCCTCGAAAATTGATTTTACTTCTTCCGGGATGGGTAGACTGTGCCATTGGGCCGGATTCTCCACGCCGTGAGTCTCAAGGTTTGAAGTTCTGGGTGGAGTATTCTTCCCTCGTCTTTGGACAATAGGTCGGGGATGCTGGGGAGACGCCAGGTGCAATGTCTCGCCAGTCTGAGAAGCGGTGTGAACCAAGCTTGCCTTGGCCACCATGGGGCTATCAGTATGGCGTTTGCTCTGTATCGATGAGCTCGTGTAACTGCTTGAGCTATTAGGGGGAATGGGGGGAACATATAGAGGAAACCTTGGGACCAGTCCCATTGGAAGGCATCCCCTAGTGAGTTGTTTCCTATCCCCGCTCTCAAACAATAGGCAGGGCAGACTGTGTTGGCCGCCGTCGCAAAGAGGTCGATGTGGGGGTTGCCCCAGCGGGCAAAAAGACGACTCAGGACGGCTTGCGACAGCTGCCACTTGTGGGTGTCACAGAAAGTGTGGCTGAAAGCATCGGCCCTGACATTGTCTGCCGGCAATGTGTAATGCAGAGAGTTGCATTTTCTTGGGGATAGCCCAAAGTAGGATGTCCATAACGAGACGAAGTAGGCAGGGGGAGTGAGTGCCCCCTTCCTTGTTCAAATACCATACAACGGTGGTATTGTCTGAAAATATGTGAACGTGATGGCCCTGCAGGTGAGGCAGGAACGCCTGAAGTGCTCGCTTGACTGCCAAGAGCTCTAACATGTTTATATGAAGGAGTCTCTCCGAATGTGACCATTTTCCTTGGATGGTTAGGTCATCGAGATGTGCTCCCCAACCTTCCAAGGATGCGTCCGTTGTTACAATGCGAGATGGACTGGGACTTACAAATGGCATAACTCGAGAGAGATTGGTCGGGTCGGACCACCAGCCCAGAGAGAACTGCACAGGTTTGGGAATGGTAAGGATGATCCTGTGAGGATTTTGAGTGGGGGGAAAATGTAATAGGAACTGCTGAAGAGGACGCATGTGCAGTCGTGCCCAACACACTACAAAGACTGATGCAGCCATGAGGCCCAGAAGTCGCAGAATTGTGAAGGCCGAGGCACGAGGCGTGAGCTGCAAGCACGCAGCAAGCTGCTGTATGGCATTTACTCTGTCTTGAGGGAGGAACGCCCGTCCCAACTGGGAGTCTAGACGGACGCTGATAAACTGAATTATTTGTGATGGTTGAAAGATGGATTTCTCTATGTTTATTTGCAGGCCAAGGGCAGAGAGGAGCGAGGTGACTTTGTGAACATTCTTGACGGCCTGGCTTCTGGACGGAGACACTATCAGCCAGTTGTCCAGGTAAGGATAAAGCTCTATGTTGTCGGACTGTAGGTGAGTGCATACTGCTGACATGGGAGCCGTTTTTAAGCCGAATAGAAGAACGGAGAATTGGTAGGCCTGTCGTCCAATGACGAATCTGAGGTACCTTCGGTGGGAAAGATGAATGGCGATGTGAAAATAAGCATCCTTCAGGTCGATGAGTGTAAACCACCTGTTCCTTTTGAGCAGTGGCAATATTGCAGAAAGAGTCACCTTACGGAATTTCTTTGGTTTTATGAATTTGTTGAGGTGTCTGAGATCCATAATAGGGCGAAGTCCCCCGTCCTTTTTTGGTACCGTGAAGTAACGGGAATAGAAACCCGTCTGTAGATGTGATCTTGGAATTCGTGTGATCGCTCCCTTTTGCAGAAGAGTTGTTGTTTCATGGAACAAGGTTTTCGAAGGTGGCGTGATCTTCACGGTGCCCGTAGGAGGAGGGACTAGGAACTCTATTTTGTAGCCGTTTGCAACGATATTGAGGACCCACAGGTCTGTGGTGATAGAAGCCCAAACTTGATAAAATGGGTTGAGCCTGTTGGCTACCCGAAACGGTGTCGGGGGGGGTAGCGGAAAGTCAAAGGCGACACTTGGAGGCCTGGTTTTGCCTATTGCGAGATTGGCTGAAGCGGGATGGCATTTTGCGTTGCTGATATGAGGACGCAGACTGTGCTGGCTGGTAGCGTTGGGTGCGATCCTGTGGCTGTCTCGGTTGGTACGGGATGGGGCGATACCATTTACGAGGGCGGTAAGGCTGTTGTGGAGGTTGGGTAAAGCCCATTTTCTTCACAGTCATTTTTGCCTTGTGGATCGTGTCCATGGTGGTGTCCGTGGATGTATTGAAAAGGCCCTGCCCATCGAAAGGCAGGTCCTCGATTCTAGCTTTTGTCTCTTGAGGAAGGGTGGCAGAGCGGAGCCAAGCATGGCGGCGTAAAGCTACAGAGCCAACCATAGCCTTAGCGGCGCAGTCAGTTTGGTGGCGGGAGGTGGTCAGTTCTTGCTTGGAGAGCCCCACCACCTCTGCTTGGAACACCCTAGCCAGTTCGCGTTGTTCGTCTGGCAGAAATCTTCTCCCAAAGGAAAAGCTGATAACGGGCCATCATGGCCTGATAATTTGCGACCTTGATGCCCAGGGCAGCTGAAGAATAAATCTGACGTCCAAAGGAGTCTAGCTTACGGCCCTCCTTGTCGGTTGGAGCCGAGTGAGTCCTATGAGATTTGCCCTGCGATGCCTCTACCACAATGGAATTCGGCTTAGGATGGAGAAAGAGGAAGGGAGCCTCCGATTCTTTCACTTTATAGAGAGCATCGAGCCTTTTAGATGTTGGTCCCATTGTGGCATGGTTTGACCAAGACTGTTGGACCATCTTCAGAAGGGTGGGGACCATGGACAAGGTTAATTGAGGTGATGGATCCATATACATGACGTCGAAGATACGATCGTCTATGGCCTCTGAAGGTTGCTGAAGCTCGATACCGAGCGATTGCACCAATCTCATCATCTGGTCAGAAAAATTTCCAGGCCCCATGGATGGAGAAGCTCTGTTGGTGGTCCCGACACCGTCGGACGGCGACGGTACCGATGGGGCAGGCGAAGGAACTGAAGAGGTATCGGAAGCATAATCTTCAATTGACTGTGGAGACGGGTCGCGATGAAGCTGCGGTACCGACGGCGGAAGAGGGACGGCTGTTGGCTCTCGATGTCGATGGGAAACAGAAGTTGCGAGCGATGTCATGCGACGAGGTGGTACCGGCAGTGCTGGCTAGCGGTGGCGTAATAAACATTGCCCAGTATAGGGGTTGAATCGGTAGCGAGGTTCCCTGTATCGAGCTTTGGACTGATGGGAGTGCTCGGAAAAGTTATCCCAGTCACGAGAACGGGACCGAGAGCGCAATCGAGAGCGGTAGGTGGAGCAAGACCGTGAAGAGCGGGGACGGTGAAGCGCCACCTGTTGCTCCTGACCGACAGGAAGTGTGTCTAGGAGCTCAACATCTGAAGTGAGATCCACTGGTAACGGCGACGGTACCGAGGAAGCTGGCGGTAACGAAGAAGCCCCCACTATGGACGAAGCCGAGGGAGAGTGGCTCAACGGCATCGACGCACTCGGAATTGGGGACGGGCTGCGGCCGAGTACCCTAGTTGAGGACGGAGATGACTGTCTCGAGGCCGGGAGCGAACGAGTCGGTTTCGGGGTTGGCTTCGAGGTTGGCTTCGAGGTCGGTACTAAGTACGGTACCGAGGATTTCTTAGGCTTTTGAGCCGATTTGGGGGGCTTGGCAGATTTTTCACAAAGTTTGACCTTCGACTTCTTCAAAGTTGTGCCCGCTTGAGATGGATTTTCGGCTGTTAGTATAGGCTCCTGAGCTGCAACCCCCAAAGAGGGCGAGCTAGGGGTTGCTGGGCTCGAGCGGTTTATGGGCAAAGGCCCACGCTCCCCAGAAGTAGATGGGGTCGATTCCATCGGTGCCGAATGAGGTCTATCAACCGCCGTGAGAGCCTTACTCCAAAGTAGGCTGCGCAAGCGGTCCGCTCTGTTATGCTGGGTTTGTTGGGAAAAACTCATGCAATGAGCACAGGCTTCTACGATATGGGATTCACCCAGACAGTTTAAGCATAACGAATGTCCATCGGTGAGGGCTAATTTAGTCTGACACCTAGAGCAGTGTTTAAAAAGAGCGGTCTGCACCATAAGATGGTGCAGGCCTGGAAGAAAAATCTATCTACCTAAAAAAATGACTTTTTAAAATTATTATTAAAAACTAATATAACAACAACACATAACAACTAACTAAGCTAACTAATCGAAAAACTAATTGTTCTTCACAGAACAGATACGAACGTATCGGAGGAAGTCTCCCGCGAGGCGATCAGCGCAGCGGTCAAAGAAGAACTGAGGTAAATAGGAACCCGGAGCATGCGCGTTAGGACGGTGGGAGGAGGAGTTCCCGCCTAAAATCTAAGCTAGCTAGTGAAGTTTCCCGAAGCGGGCTCAGCGTTGGCGCGAGCCCATATGTGTAATGCATAGAGACCACGAAGAAGACCTAACCTTTATGAAATGCTAGGGTAGAAGCAGACTGTCAGACACTAGTGGAAGATATTTTTTTGGTGATCTCCAAAGGAAGCAATGCTTCTTTGGCTTATCCTGCACTTATGTAAATATTCACAGCAGTAAAAATATAATATTGCTGAATCCACAGCTCCAGCTTTGGTTGTCTGCATATTGTTATGGCTGTTGAGATACATAACTCATTCCCCTGGAAAAGTCTGTTTTCATAGTAATCTAGTTACTAAGCAATCTCTCAGGTGCCACTGTGGTGGGAAAGCACATCCCAGACAGTTTGTAATAACTGCTGACACCATGCCAGCTTTTCCCCTCATTCCATATAAAAGCTAGCAAATCCTAAATCATCAGTGAAGCCATGGCACTTACTTGCCCTCATCATTCAAACATGTCCTTACATCAGGGACTAAATTCATCATGACACAGTTTAAGCAAGAAATTTATTACATGATGTCTAAAAGCTCTTCTGAGAGGGTCTGAAAAATTAAAAGTAGGATTAGGCTTTCAACATAAAGCATGTGCATCCCAAGGAAATATTATTGAATGAATAACACTGCTTTTTAAAAAGTCACCATGGAAGATATTTATACCTTTCCTACATTTTATTTTACAAGAGCTCATAGACCATTAGCACCACGTGAATGCTAATGTCACAAAACACAAATGCATTTGAGTAATGAAAAGATGACAGGATACAATCCTTGATTTCTCAAAATCCATCTAAATTTTCCCTGTTGACTTCAATGAGCTCGACACAATACCCTCTACGTGTAAAATAAAATGAAATGCCAGGCTAGACTCAGTTTGATAAAATTGACCTTTTTAGTTACCTGGCTGGACTATGTTATTCACATGCAGCCCAAATAATAGGGGGTTTCACTCTCTGAGGCCTGTTTCAAAAAAGCTCAACCCACAATCATTTTTATTTTCAGGTGACAAATCAACACGGATGGTTGCTCCATTTCAAAGCGATATTGCATTAGATGCAGTAAATATATTTGAGCATGAAACAATGTTCCATTACAGCAGTATGTTGTTTATACATATCAAACTCCAGTTCCTTGAGGAAACAAAAGGCAATTGGGGAACCGCAATCCAGAATCCTTATCCTCAGATGCCATTCAGATTTCTTCCACAACAGCGTACCATGCAGGGAGTGACAGATAGCAGCTTGTACTGGTTTCTTTCACACAGATGATGATGATGATGATGATGATGATGATGATGATGATGATGATTTATTTATATCCCGCCTTTGTCCCAGGGCTGGGACTCAAGGCAGTTTACAAAGTTAAAATATGTACAATTAAAACATAGAAATATAAGTTTACGCAAGTTAAAATAGAATTACACCTACAGTAAAATTAAAAACATTTTAAAAAGTTAAAAACAGTAACAAATTTAAAAAACAAAACTATACATTAACATAGGTCCAAAGTATTTCAAAAAGCCTGCTGGAATAAAAAAGTTTTTGTCTGCCTCCGGAAATACAGCACAGAGTAGGAAGGGAGTTTCAGAGCCTTGGAGCAGCCATGGAGAAGGCCCTCTCTCGCGTACCCATCAGGTGTGCCTGGGATGTTGGTGGGACTGAGAGAAGGGCCTCCCCAGAAGATCTCAGAGCATGGGCAGGCTCATATGGGAGAATATGGTCTTTCAGATAACCTAGACCCGAGCCATATAGGGCTTTATAGGTGATAACCAGCACTTTGAATTGTGCCCAGAAGTTAGTGGAGCTGTTTTAATAGAGGAGTTGTATGCTCCCTGTAACAGATGATGGGTCCCTGCGATTCCTCCTGCAATATTGGACTGCCCCCATCTTTTCCTTCTCTGAAAGGGCAAGGCAAGGAACTGCCAGGGCCTCTAAACAACATAACCTTTCCAAGTTCAGTAGCTCTGCTACGGATTCACTATCTCACACTAGTAGCGACTTCCTGACTCTTCCTCCGTCCACAAAACCTTACACTTCAGTGCCAAAAACAGCAAGAGGATGTAGTGCACTGCCAATTCCTATCTCTCAACCCAGATCCACTGCTTCCTGGGCTAAAATAAAGCCTAAATCCAACAAGCCATTAACTGAATAAATTGCTGCACTAGTTGAGCTCCACTTCCGTTTCCTGTTGCACAAGTCATTGCACTAATGGACTATTTTGTAAACCTAGCAAATGGAACTGTAGTTGGATTCTCCCTTTGTGCAGAGACTGGAACTTGGTTTCCACGAGCACAACATTTGTGTTAACAGAATGACACCACTGGATGCAACCCTGAATATTTATGCTGTTACAAGTTACCCACTGTGCACAGGTGTGCTTGTTCAGTAACTGGGAAGATTTAAGGATTGTGGAGGGTCTTTTATTCCCCAAAGTGGGAATACTCATGGAATACACAAGCACACATTCACAGTATAATAAGCCATTTTGATGGACTGGGGTTATATTCTTTAGATGTACGTCGGACACATAATGACAACCAGTGTCATGGCAGAAATAGAATGAACTGTGTGCTCTGCTTTGTATAAATCTAAGTAACAGCTTAGAAGAAAGAATCCAGTATAGAATAGATTGCTGCCAGCCACTCAGTTCCCGAAGGAGAAACCCAGTATACAAAATATCTGTAAAAAGGTAAAAAACACAACATGCTTAAAGGACAACAGAAATAGACCAGCTTTTGTTCTCTCTAAAGCCTTGTCTAATATGGTAAAACTATTCCATACACTTTACCTTATCAGCTGAAAAGTGATTAGGCCCACAGAACTAATGCTATTGCCAATTGTCTGGAGAATCTGTTTCCAGTGGTGCTCATCCTTGAAACGGCAGTAGTAAATTGAGTCCAGTGCTATCCGATTGGTGCAGGAGAACTGATTGAAACACAATTGAATGCTTCTCTGAAGAGGTGTAGCGAAGGGTGGTATCAATCAGGTAGGCAGATTATGGCTTCCTGCATACCTGATTTCCTCAGAGTAAGCCAAAACCAATAATGACACTGACATGTTGCACAAGCGTGATGGAGCATCCTTCTGTAATGGACTCCTACTCGGCAATCTTGTGAAACGGCTATACGGCTTCACTTTAGAACTTTTAAGGAAGTCACACAACTAATGGTCTGCAGTAGAGCAGAACTAAGTTAAACTATTGCTCACATTCGCTTGCAGAAGGGAAAAAAACCCAATGTGATGAGGTATTGGAGACTTTGGAGTGTTTGACAGTGGTGTCAATGGGCAACTTGAGGACAACATGATAGCTCTGAAATCAAAAGTCCTTTGGATGCTATGCAGTATGTATTCGCACCACACACCGCTCTCTAGGCAGTCTTTCCCAAATAAACATTTCCTATGGAAGGAATTTAACTTTACTTGAAGGAAACAATGAATTCAGCTAGTGTATGAACCAGTGTCGTAAATGTTTTGTCTTCTGGACCACTAATAGATAGAGTTGATTTTCATACTCAGAGGATACTTGTAGTCATTGTGAGAATATCTCTGATAGTCCAAAGCAGAGTTTACCCCTTTCACATGGCCTGTTGTAATATCATACAACCAGCTGATAACACACTCCTCAGTCCCTCATTCAGACATGAACAAGAAAAAGTGACGTTCATGGCTGAATTATTCTTGTAGAATTCCCCTCACCAGAAACCCTCTGGAGTATGAAGTACTGACTGCCTATGAGCCCATTAAATATCATAAAATATTGCTAAACAATGCTTGGTGTCATGCATTTCCAAGGGTGGGAAGTGGCATAGTTATGAGGCAACCACTTGCTGTAGAAACGTGAAGCACATGTATCTTGGCTGATTTTAACAATCGCAGTGGTACACAGGAAACTCAAAGGTCTGGACACACAGTAGATCTAGGCCAGGAGTGCAGAACCTCAGGCCCGGGGTCCCAATCTGGCCCTCCAGGAGTCTCACTCTAGCCTTCCAGGATTTTCCAGATGGCCATGCCCCTTTCCCCTGTCCCTCCTCTCCTTTCCCCCAAACACTCAAGTTTGGTGGTATCCTGGCTTTTGTGCAGTCGTTTCCCCAATCTAAAAACAGTTGAAATGCCTCTTCTACTGGCAGTAGTTACTGGCAGTAAGAACTTTACTTTGAAATATGCTGGTATTTTTGGCCCCACATTTTTGCCTTTGGCCCTGCCCTTCACTGGAATGTGACGTTTGGGCTGAAAGAGGTATTGCACCCCTGACGTAAGCAGTTTAAGGATACCAGAGACCACGGGAAAAGACACAAAGGCTGGACGGATTACATGTACAGAGCAACCCTTAGTGGCAACCATAACTAGGGAAGTATTTTCAGCATTTTAACTAGATATTTGCTTTTTTCTGGGATTTGTTCCACTTGCCCAACTAGCATAATTCATTCATTATCTGACTGAAGCTAGCTTCGATCTCAAGATGTGATCATTACAGCTGTGCAGAGCAGGTCTGCTTCTCCCCGAAATTTGGGATGGCGCTCCGATGAGTCGATTCTCCACTCTGGTTTTCAGAACAGGTCCGTCTCCCCACACCATCGGGATACTTGTTGGTAAACCGCTCTGTTTTCAGGTAACCGCTCTATTACTGTCAATGGGAATTAACAAAAATGTATACACCTCAGTTATTTTTAAAGATAAAGAGATGAAACTTGGCGTGCTGGTAGCTCTTAAGTAGGGCTTTAGCTATGCCAAATTTAAATCAGATCTCTTCATCCCTTTATGTTTTGGATTTTTTTTAAAAAAAAATCTCAAACCACACACACACTTCAGATGCATTTCATCTTCTCTCAAGAGAGCTTGCAGAACTTTCAGAAACTAGAAACTTCCTACAAAAATCTAGTCCCCTATCTCCATGTGTGGAAGAACACACACACACACACACTCAATAACAAGCAAAGGGGAGTGTGGGGTGGTACTACAAGAAAGAAGCAAATAAGAGAAAAGAAAACCCAGCAAAGAAAGCTGGCTCTGGCTTTGGGAGAGGTTTCTTCTAGTTCCCCCTACCCCACCCGAAATTAAGCGCACCCTTTTCTCTGCTGCTGCTAGTCCTTCTGAGGTGCAGGAAAAGTCGAGTGTGGGTGGTCTTGAGCCTCCACCCTCTCCTGCAAAATGCAAGTCTAGCGCCTGGGATCATTTTTCTTTGGTGGCGGAGGATCCCAGGTATGCTAGAACTTAAGAGGCTGCACCCCCTTCACGCCAGCAGTCAGTCTCAGGCTGGCAGCAGCAGCAGGGGCAGACCTGTCGGCAAGGCTCCCACACCCCGTACCCAGAGGCAGGCCACGCTGGACCAGTGGGGCAAGGGCAAAGGGAGCTTGAAAATGCCCCCAGATAGGAAGGTGCTAGGGAAAGCTGATGGAACTTTCCCATTTCTGAGACATTTAGTTATCCTCAGCCGCATTGTGAAAGAGCAGTGCTACATGCTCGTTCTGTGTTTATAATTTGCAATCCCTCCCCCTAAGCAACATAATTGGAGGAGGGATAGGGAGAAGACGATGGCTATTGATTATCCACAGATGTCAATCTCAAAACTACCCCTCCCTCATCCCTCACCGTCTTCCTAATATGGAAGAGTTCAGTTAGTTGTCAATCAACATGAAACGAGTCCTCATGTCGCCTAAAAACCCTATGGATAACGGATCTCGTCGGTGTTTTGAACGTTCTTCTAACTGTACCACGGGTTTCTGATAGTTTTGAAACCGCCCTCTAACCACACCGCGATGTCAAAGGCCCGTCAAACCATCCCCATCACTCCTAGTGATCATTGGGTTATCAAATTATCAACCATACCCATTCAATGCTATCATCAACCTTGCAGGGAATGTGTGAGAGAAAGCAACATAGACAAAACGTAATGAAGAGCGGTCCAAATGAGTTCAAAGGTTTTCAGTTGTTGACTTCAGCAATGACCAACCTATGGATTGGTCTCATAATAGAATGTTTAATAGGTTTTTAATTGAATCACAGGTGAACATAAATAAGGAGCAGGGTTTGTCACAGGAGAACTGTTATTATGGATGAAGGGGCTGAATGCATATTAAGACTGAAATCTGAAAACAGAAAGGAAGTAATATTTACATCTCTACCCTGCAGTCTTTGTTAGTATTTTTTAAATCTCTACATAGTTAAAAGGGGGGGGAGGCAAAGTGGACTAGGTGTGTCAGTGTTAGGGATGAAAAATACCTTTGTTTTATGAAATACAGCTTCTTATGTCCCTAGACCTTTAACGCAAGTATCCACATCGGCTGTAATAGTCAGATACATAATTGTTCAAACAGATGTGGGGCGTAGAAATGGATTATGGAGAGTTATGAATTGTGTTGTGCACCACTTAAGTTGGTGACAAGGATGTTAGCTTACTTTCCTTGCCTATCGTAATGAAATCCTGAAAGTTGAATAAAGGTTTGAAAGACAGCTTATATCTAGAAAATATTTCAGGCCTTTCAGTATGTCTACAAAATATATGACGTAGCTGTTATTGATTTCAGTATTTATCTACATAATATGTATTATAATAATAAAAAATATTCCTTAGTATTCCTTGGTAACTCTAAATCGAACCCAATTATCCAGAACCAGCCGTTAGCTATTTCATCAATCTGTCTTTTAGACACTGTTTTGGCATAATCCTGATAGAATTTGCCTGGAGTATATCAGATTGATCTGGAAGTCTCTTACTCTAATAAATGCTTGACCTCTGGGGTTGTTGAATTCACTAGACACAGAGAACCAGAGGAACCAATCACCTTGGTGGAACATCCTGTTCTGCAGCCCTCATTTGATAAAGGCCTTGACTGCTTTCAACCTTTTCAAGATGACTAGATGAAAGCTGCTCTTTCAGAGTGGAAAGGTTAATCAACTACAGTGCGGTTAATCAATCACTTGAAAAGACTGAACACTGGTAACTCCTTCTTCCAGCGAGAAGTTCTTGCATAGTCATATGGGACCTTCTCATACAGCTTAAAGGAAGGGCAGACAGAATCATAGTCCATTTAGACTCTGAATGGCGGATCCAAACCCCTGGGATGCCAGTGGCAACTTTAAATAGACTTTCAGTGGTAGAAATAATAATAGGGACACCAGCATCTCTGGCTGAGTCCCTGGAACTAAGCCTGTAAAAAAGAACAAGCTAATCACAAAGGCACTTTCTTATTTGTATTTTGAGAGAGAGACAGAGAGAGAGAGAGAGAGAGAGAGAGAGAGAGAGAGAGAGAATAGGCAAAGTGTTATGTTATGATACCTACCAGAGTGTGAATCAACAATTATTTTCACCTATTTATACCTATTCGGAAAATCCATTTCAGTGTACCGCCCAACTAGCAAAATAAAATATTTGGCATTTTATCCAGCCCAAACCACAATTCATGTATTCAACTGGGATTAGCACTGAAATAGCATGATGAGAGGGGGCAGCACAAGCTTCCCCTCACCCTGCCCCCTGCTCTTCACCACACTGCGACTAGTATGAACTGAATCTTCCACATTTCATTTATTATGAATGTCTGATTATGAAAATTTGTTTTGATTACAAACTGCCCCCCCATCTGAATTGCCCGTTATATGGGAAGCTTAGTTTACACTGGAAGCTACTTGTTTGGTAGAGTACAAGGCCTTACTTCCCTACCACAGCTGTTATAGCACCACCCTGGCTGAAGGTATGAACTGGGGCAAAGTTAAGTACTTTTATATCTCTCTGATTTGAATGAAATGATTAAGCATATGGTTCAATTCTATTGAAACGGGATTTAAAAGAACATAACTTTGGTTGTCTGACGCTCATGATCAGGAAACAACAAAACCAGATGCAAAATGCCTGTTTAAAACAGAGAGAGAAGAATGTCTAATAGTGTTACTTCTAATGCTTGTCATGTTGTTAGTTATTCCCAGTATAATAGTTATTGATCAAAAAGAAGGAAAGGTAACAAAGGCAAAATTCCAGCTAAAATAAAGTATTTTAAAGGCACTTCAGTGAGATGATTAAGTCTCCCCAACAGGAATCAATGTAACTCACAAATACTAGTGAGGTACTGTCAATAAGGAAGCAACAAATGACCTACTGAAGTCATTTTCAAGGGGAAAAAATAATAAAAAGATAATTGTTTCGAGATAAATCAGTGCATGATTTTGTGTGTGTAATATAGAAGGTTCTCAAATTTCGTGACTTAAATTAAAATGCGCTAACCCAGCATGCCTCAGAGGGAACATGTGTTACTGATGGCTGCTAAAAAAACATCAACCCGGCTGTTTTTCATTCATATTGGTTATGACTCAACTGAGATCTCTGAAAAATAGAAATGTTTGTGGGTTCTAACTGATCTGAGTCCAACAAATGCTGCTTAGAGACCAAATGGAACGGAGAGAGGGTGTATAATAGAGAGAGGACAGAACGAACAAAGATTGTGTGAGCGTATTTAATTTATTAATTCATTCCATTTCTGTCCTGTCTTTGTCCATATCATGGCTACAAATTCAATAAAAACCATTAATTAAAAACAATATAGAAGCCCATCCATAAAATATAATACGTGTATCTACAGCAACTAATTGAAGCCATCTTCCTACTGCTCCAGAAGCCTGTTGGAACGCTGCTAAAGGATTGAGTCAAATAGGCTTCCCAAAGAAGGGAGCTCCACAACTGTGGAGCTCAGCCACCGCAGAGAACTTGGCAGTGTAGAGAAAAAGCAATGCAAGTATACCCAATGGCCTTGATGCAACAGATTACATGGTGAACAATTGGGATTGCACCCATGTGGCTTCCCACCAACCAGCTATTTAGTACAGAAGGGGGAGCGGAGATTGCATCTAGTCCTTGCAAACCTCTTCCAACAACTGATTGGCTGGATACCAGAGTTTTAAGACAAGCTATGTGTGCACAGCCATAGGACTGGTGAATCGTGTTTGCAGTATACTCCATGTGTTCATGCATAGTCCCTAGCTCAGGGGTGCAGAACCTCAGTTGGGGGCCAAATCTGGCCCTCTGGGTTCCCTGGGAGGCCATACGCTCTTTCCCCCAACCATGAATTGTTTGGTGGTTCCCCAGCTTTTGAGCATTCCCCCCATTCCAAAATATTGAAATGCCTCTCCTAAACCTCAATTACTGGCAGGAAGAGCTTTTAGCTAAAATATGCTGGTATTTTTAGTATTTTGGTTCCATCCCTTTTTCCTTCAACCACTGGAATGTGATCCCCAAGAGCTTCTCCAAAATTGTATTTGATCCGTAGGCTTAAAGAGGTTCTACACCTGTGTCGTAAATAGACCAACCAAGGCTTATAAGTTGTTTAGAAATTCTAATAATTCTAATAATAGGCAGAACACAATTTTGTACAGTTGGGAGAAGTGCAATGAAATGCTAGTTCATTGACTTTTAACTCTATAAGTCATTGGAATCATAAAAAGACTGCCCAAACAAGAAGTATTTAAAAATCTTGCAATTTTATTTGCATATAAAGGCCGCTAGATATGATATCGCAATAAATTTAAAGAAACAACTGTTTTCCTAAATTCCGTGAAGATAACATAAAACAGAATAAAGCTCAATAGCATTTTACAAGTGGTAGAACAGAAATAACTATTTGCAACAATATTTGTGCTAGCAAGATTGCATTTACACACAGTGCAAAATAAGGGAAAAAAAGAAATGGAAAGACAATTCAAGAATATTTTAAATATAAAGGACAACAAAGCCTTATTTTAGTTAGGCTTGATTGTATTCATTTGATTCTATACATGCCTGAAACTGCACAAAGATTTTAAACTCAAGCTCTTGAAGGCCTTGAGCACTTGGGAAAAAATGTGTCACATCTTTCATAATTTAGATGTGCTGTACAGCATAGTTTTGCAGATGCTACACTGGCAATATTAAATGCCTCACTTAGTTTATAATGCACAAAAAAAATATATAAAATCCATATTTAAAAGAAGTCCGCATTTACATGTTTTTACTGCACGGAACACCTGCTAATTGCAGTTTTCATCCCCGTATTTTTAAAGCTAAAATAATTTAAGAAACTTACCCAAACAGAGTGACAATTTAGATAATCACATACAAGACGCTGCTAACTAATTGGTTGTTAAAGCAGGCAGAGACAAAACTAAACCTAGAAGGCTATTTTCCCCTCACTGATGCCTTCCCATTAATAGGCAAAAGTGATCTGCAGTGGGCACAGGAGTTCTGATAAGCCTGAAAGTCTTCCAGACCAAGAATGGCTTCTCCATTCTTTTCATTGGAGGGAGCTGAGTCACATACCTAAGTATTAACATCAACTGAAAGGAATAGTGACTCCTCCCACTATTTTACAGCTCCATGACCACAAGCCAAAACAGAATTAGACCCACTTAAGCCCATTTCTTTCAATAGGCATAATCACATCTCACTCTGTACTGGATTACAGAACATATTTGTGCAGGAGCATACACAAAACTCTGGGTCAGAGCGCATATGTGTGATAATAAAGATGGGGAAGAAGGAGAGGGTGACATTTTATTATTAGAAATATATTTTTAAAAAAATTAAACAACAGTTGTGCAAATTTGGGTCTTTTTTAAAAAAAACACTGCCTTTTTAAATCTTATTTAATAATATTAAAATAAGGTGTCTCACTCATTAAAAGAAAGCTTGGCTGTCCTTTTGAGAACACTTAACAATTTACAATGGCAAGTTAATTAAGAAAACATAAAACTTCATTTTACAAATTCACAATGCTTTATCGATTTCAAATGGATGCTGCATTTCCAAAAAAGCACAACCTTTATCTTTTTTCCCCTGTTGTACCAACAATTTACAAAAAAAAGCCCCACATTATTTGTAAAGAAACATGTTAAGAGAATGGATGTTTTTTAATTAGAAAAATGGCAGTTTATAGACCTTCTCCCAATGCCGTAGAGCTTCATGATCCTTGCGGGGTTGGGAGGTCAAATATAATTGGTGGGTTGGTTGGTTGAAAGCTGACTGTACATGTTGAGGCATTAATGTACGTTGTGTAACCGTCTGTCATAATGCCGTAACCTGTAGGGAAAATGTGTCACACTTACTATAATGTAAACAAACAATGCTGACCTAGTACAGTGCCTCAGGGTGGCAAAATGAAAAAGCTCCTTGTAAGCTGGCCTTTGGAGTTCAGCTAAGCCTTTCAAAATGTTTTGAGTATTCCAAAGAATTCACTACATAATTTCCGTTTTAAAAATGCAATAGGCTGTTGCTTTAATAAGAACCAACTGTTTAAATAAATAAATAAATAAATAATAAAAACTAAAGAAGCCTTAGGTCCCCTCTACAAGATTTCGGTTTGACACCTGGTTGTCCAATTATGCGCATCTACTGACAATCACTTTTACGCCTAATCCCTATACACAGGAGGTGTTGAAGTGCATTACAGGCTGTTTCAAAGGCGCTTTAAAGTTGTTGACATGTTAATGCGCTTTGTTTAACCCTTTGGTTTCCTAGGTTACCTGCTGGGAATGACCTGATTAACATGTTCGGCTACCTCTCTCCCCTCCCCTTTCGCCTGATCACCAGCTGAAGTTGTCCCCCGTCCCAGAACTACTCAGGAGTAAATGGGAATGTGCCTCAGAAGTTTCCCTCTCCAGCAGCCTTTTAAAAAGTATTTTCGGCTGCCTCCCTCTGCCCCCCACAATTTGCCGTAGAGGGAGGAAGAGACCAAAGAGAAGGAGCAAGTGAGTGAGCGAGCGAGCAGAGATCCGCACAAACGCATGCCCAAACAGACAGGGGAAGCTGCTTCGTTCCTTCCTCCTCCTCCTTATTTTCCCAGCGAGATCAATTGTTTTCCCTTCTCTCCTTCTCAATCATCCGTTGTTGTTTCGGCAATGTAAAACATTCAGACGTGCACACACACACACAGCAAGCAAGTGAGGGGAGCAAGAGATGAGAGAAGAAGCGAGCGAGTGTGTGTGTGTGGGGGTGCCTCTACAAGAGGCATTTAAAGCTCTTTCAAAGCGCATTAAAAAAATTACCTCTACAAGAACGGAGTGCAAATCGGGCATAGAGGCGCGTTATCTCCCCGATTCTGCGCATTATCGAATGCGCGTTAAATCGCGAGTTTTATTTTGCTCCATCCGTTAAAGCGCATTTTGACTGTGTGAATAAGCGCTTATGCGCATTAACTACTTGTAAAGCGCATTTTGGACATCCGTTAATGCGCTTCACCGCCACTCGCCGCCTCTCGTGCAGAGGGATTAGGCGTAAATGCGCTTCTGCGATTATGCGCATAATCGCCTAACCAGGCGCAAAAGCGAATCCTTGTAGAGGGGACCTGTGTCTATGGACGGAGGCAGGCATGCAGGCAAGCATGAAAACACCCTCCCCCTGTCCGCCTCCCTCTTTCCCTGCTTCCCGTCTCACTAATAAGTTCTCTTTTTACACACACACACACACACACATGCACAGAGAGAGAGAGAGAGAGAGAGAGATCATGTCAGGAACCTAGCAAGAAGCGAGGGGACGAGTTGTCTAATCGGATCACTAATTATCCACACATACGCATGACATTAAGACCATCTGATCGTTAATGTGCCTCCTCACAAAATTGTTTACATGGACATAAGGTGCTCTTACTCCCGCGGCAAATTAAAACTTGCTATTTAACGTGCATTCGAAAATGCGAATAATCAGACAAATAAAGTGCCTGGACCCCTGATTTGCGCTCTGCTCTTGTAGAGGTAAATTTGGTAATGCACCTTGAAAGAGCTTTAAATCACTGTTGTAGAGGCACCCTTAGTTTTATAACAGAAGTGAACACAAACGACCCCCCCCCCCCATAGCTCCTTGCATCTTTTGTCACCTGGAATGTTACAAGACTGTGCCACCAAAATCTTTCCTAACTCCTTTACCACCCAATCCTATGTATGTTTACTCAGATTAATAAATGGAACTTATTCTGCAGCGATCATAGAATCTCAGAGTTGGAAGGGGCCTATAAGGCCATCAAGTCCAACCCCCTGCTCAATGTAGGAATCCACCTTAAAGCATACCTGGCAGATGGCTGTTCTGCTGTATCTTGAAGGCCTCTAGGGTGGGAGAGCCCACGACCTCCCTAGCTAATTGGTTCCATTATCATACTGCTCTACTGTCAGGAGGTTTTTCCTGATGTTCAGCAGGAATCTGGCTTCCTGTAACTTGAGCCCATTATTCTGTATCCTGCATTCTGGAATGATTAAGAAGAGATCCAGGCCCTCCTCTGTATGACAACCTCTCAGTCTTCTCTTCGCAAGGATAAACATGCCTAGGGTGACCAGATAAAATCCTGGTCAGGGCTCATGTAACTTTAACAGTTGTAGAGAAAAGGGAATTTCAGCCAGTGTCATTTGTATGCAATTAGTTCCTGGTGAAATTCCCTCTTCATCACAACAGTTAAAGTTGTAGGGGCCCTGCCTTCTTTTGTATATGGTCACTCTAGTATAGTGCCTGCACCTTGGACCCTCTTTGGGTTCCTCATAGAAATGTGAAGGTCCAGAAAACCCCCAGAAAAATACGGGAAAAAACATGTGTATTCCCCCCCCCCTTTTCCCCTGAAGCCTGTTTTTTTCTGATTTTTTTTTTTTAATGAAGAAAATTGGATTATGGAATGTTTTATTTTTAGCATGATGAATAAAATGCTGATGGTTTCTTCTGTTTGCTTTTTAAAATAGTTTTTTGCCTGCTCCTCATAAACTGGCAAAACCAAAGAGGTTCCTTACAATTTAGGTGTTCCTTACAGTTCAGGAGCTTGTAGATTTGTTACCAAAAAAAGTAAAAATTTAAAAAAGTAAATTCAATTTGTAATAATTGTTTGAATACACTGTATTTTTAATATACCAAATGTGATCATTTTATGGCAAACTAACTAGTACATAATTACATTTCATGTTCCTAAAGTAGTAAAGTGACTTTTAATCTGTAAAAAGTGCTAATATTGCATTTCCCCCCTAATTTTGCGGGAAATTTCCGTGTTTTTTTCCATGGCTTCAAAATTTCAGGAAATTTTACTTCTCTAGGGCAGGGTTTGAACTCTTTCCCTGGAGGAATTCCACCTGGAGATTGGAGATAACAGTGGAGATGTGGACAGCAGGGGACTTGGCCAGCACTGGAAGGAGCTGCTGTTCTTCCCATTGCCAGCCAAATTGTGCAACACCCCACACCCCCACAGGGATGCCATGCGATATGATAAGTCAGGGACTCTACTGGCACTTGGAGGAATGCCTGCTCATCCCAGCACTGGCTGAAACCCTTTCTCTGTGCTGAGAGAGGCGTGGAAATGGGCAGGGCAATGACATCAGTGGATGAATCTGAAAATGAGCCACTTGGTGCCAAATCTCTTGTTCTGCACTGATTTCCTATCCAAAAAATGATTTTGTATATCTAGATTTAAACTGAAAGAGTCAAACTGCAGGAAATATTTTTCCTTTTGTATACTGTAAATACTGTAAATATTGTAAATATTGTACCTTTTTATATATTTATAAGGAAATATTGTTCCTCTTAAGTTATTGCTTTTATATATTTCGTACAGATTTTTGTCATTAATAATTACGATACTGAGGGCAAAACCTGTGCTACCGTTGAGAACAACAATTTCACAATTGCTGGGTGCCTCTCCATTATCCTTCTGAATTGTTACTTTAATAGTGGTAGTTCTGTTTTTCAATAAAATGGTAGAAGACAAAACATCAATAGCCTGCAAATTTATGTCCTGTGAACGTAGACTTCTATGGACCGTGACTGAGCTGCATTAAAACAAGGACAGTTTTGCCCCCATTAAACTGCATGCTACATTGTGGTTCTGTTCCAAAAGATTGAGTGTTGAGGGGCTGCGCATGTGCAGCCTTTTCAAAAAAGATAAGCATCTGTTTAGTGATAAGAGGGAAGGGAGGGGACTGAATCCAGCCTGCCTCACTCCCTGCATCCTCTCCCTAACTGCTGATTGGCAAGATTTCTGTAGAATGGCTACACAAGTGCAGACCTGGCTGTTGGACTCGGTTAGGGAGTTGCACATGCAGCTTCAGTTTGTGGACATGATTTCTCTTCCACATCTGCAGAAACCTGCTTCTGTGCATGTAGGGTCTCTCGGTGGATTGGGGCATTAAGATTTAACCATTAAGAATAATAATTCAAGCCAAGTCTTATTCCACACATTTTAATGAGCAGGGTTTTTGTGTGTGTTGGATGGGACAATTCATAGGAGTAGCATTCAGTATTGTCTTATTGCTCGTGAATGCCCATTAAATTCCTTTTATACTTACAGCATGCATTACCAACCTAGTCGTAAACTGAAATTGTACAATGCTATGCCTCACACTAGTTTTTTCTAATGATCTCCCATGCTAAGAGCCCTTTGCTTTCCATCAGACTAATACTAATGCCACTGGAAGTTTGATTACTTTCAACTTGCTAAGAGCCCTTTGCTTTCCATCAGCCTAATGCTAATGCCACTGGAAGTCTGATTACTTTCAACTTGCATCCAACTACAAAAGCTGCAACCAATTTGCATACTGTAGTTAACTCTATTTCCCCCTTCTTCTGATATTCACTTAGCATTGATATTCAAGCATTAATATTTATACAAAAATGTGCAACCTTTTCCTAGATGCATAATGGTGCTTATGTGGATGCTGCTGTGGTTAAGGCTCTGTCAGTGTTTTTCATTATGGGAGTCCTTGTTTACAGGACTTTATAACCCAGGCATAAAAACTCATTTGCTTTAAAGTCATGCGGACTTGGGAAAAATCAACAATGCCAAGCAACAGAGCCATCTTCTCTCATCTACAAAGTTCTCCAACTCTGTGAGCCCATGGAGAGCTTAATTAGAGATGGCAGAGAAATCCGGGAGGGGTTGGGGGAGGTGTGAAAAATAAAGCATTTAAATGTGTACATTTTAGTTCTAGGGTCACAAAGTCCTGCTCTCTCTCCCAGACAGCACGTCCAGTATTTATCTCACTAGGATATAAAAGCTACTAAAGTTCATTAAATATTTAAAAAAACCCACACAATGTATTTTAAAGTAATCTCTCATTGCTTGACGCCGGGCTGTGGAAACTAGCTTATTACACTAGAAATTGCCCTGATTTGAAATTAACATTAACAGGATGTTTTGAAAAGCTCATCTGAAACATCTACAAGGTATTTTTTGTTAATCCGTTTGACTTGATATTTCATTTCTGCTCTAGTATTTGGGTTACGTTGTTCACATCTTGAACTTTCTATAAGAAACATATGCAGAATGAAGCCACTTGCGGCACATAAAACAATTATACATGGTCTCTTTTATTTGACTGGGTTTAAATTGTTCAAAGATGCTCTCCACATTTGCGGATCATACAGGATTCTTGGTCAGGCTTCAGTGGCCAGAATAAAAAGAAAAGAAAATGGATTGTGCTCTTATCTACTAACCCTTAGGATGCATCAGGTTGGTGTTTCGAGGGCACAATGACTGGATACACTCAAATCTGTGCCTTACAATTCCTTTTTCCTCTCAATGGCACTGCAAATAGGGATGCCACCAGCGTTGTTATCTTCTCTGCACCACTTGTATGGTGATATTGGTGCATAATTCTCCCCGTGCCACATTGGCTGCATTCAGACAACACATTAAGCAACTGAGGGGGAGAAACAATCGTCAGTTGTGTTGCTTATTGTGTTGTGTGGAGGGTAACACGCAGCTCACAAACTACTGACGGTATGCTATTCTACCCAAATAAGCAACTGAGAGCAACAACTGGCTTGCAAGTTGTTTAGCTCGAAGCCAGTTGTTTAAAGTGTTGTGTGGAGGGGTGAGTGGGTTAATGGCGCGTGGTGAGTGGGTTAAAACACAAGCCCATAGAGGCAGGCGGCAAGAGTGACCAAAGTGGCGGCTGCCACTCTGCTACAACTGGTGTAACTTGCAGAGGTTGCTGGGATAGAACTGGGAGGACTGAGGGAGGAGGGAGGATGGGGAGAGGGGCAGGGGCTGTGTCAGTCAAATGCTGGGTTGACTATTAGTCCACTCAACGCCAGCCCCAACTACCCACAGTTGTGTAGGAATATGTTGTGTGGGGAATACCCACAAAATAACCAACTGTAAGTTGGCTACTCAACCCACCATTGACTAATGTGTTGTCCGAATGCAGCCATTGTCTCAGGCTTTCTGAAGAACACCTCCCACTCTTTTAAGATTGCACTAAGCAATGATTCTGAACCATCAGAGGTAAGGTATTAGAATTTATGTTCTTTTCCCTCCTTGACTTCAAAACATGTCCTTTGGCAAAATGTCGCATATAGACTTTGCTCAGACTGTGATTGATGGCACTACTCAAGTTCAAGAAGGAATCTTCCCCCATCTTTCTGTGGTGTAACTGTTCACTGCTTTGGAACCAACCTTAAAATATGTCATACTTTTTTAAAAAAAATTATAATCCTTCTTCTTTGTCATACTTGGCCTCATTTTAACCAACACCTAAAAACACTTTGATTTGTGAAACAGAGGTCCAACACTTTAAAGTCTTGCTGAATAATTCAGACACTAATTCCTGTCTTTGTCTATTCACTCCACAGTGGGGTTGCTATGCCATGCTGTATGACAGGGCCAGCCCTGTCCCAATCTGTCTTTGTCACAGATAGGGATAACATCACAATCCTTTTCATGTTTATTCAACTCCACTGGGGTTTACTCCAAGGTAATTGTGCATAAGACTGCAGCCTAAAATTAGTAAATAAAATGAATTAAGGCGATTGCTGCCTCTTTACTGCATGGCACCCTTTATGGATGGGCCCTTATGGACTACACAGCTTGACATGTGGAGGATAGAAAATGCCTTTACTTTTAGTCAAGGGTTAGAGCAGAAGGACTTTTGCTCCCTCACAAATTTATGAATTCAACCACTGGCCAACACTGCCCCATGGTTACTATTTTTTTCTGTCACAGATCTGATACTATGGGGAGGTTTTGAGATATGAGGTTATAATAATCCGTATGGTAATTATAAGACCCTCACATGTATAAAATCCAAGTCCTGATTAAACACCAAATGGTATGCTTTGTAACTGAATCAACGTTGTCATTTGTGTGAAAATCCCTCTTTGACACAGAACACCACAGAGATTTATTCTGCTATTGCCTCAGCAAATATCCTCATCTCCAGGCAATTTATTACCTTCATGGATTCCACCGAAGACATGGAGCTTGGGCCTGACTCGCCTTTGCACTGTGTTTAACAGTTCCACACAGCCAACTCTTTGCAACTCCTTTGGAACCCAGTCTCGAAAACCTAAAAGCAAAATGTAATCGATACTCTTAATTTTCTCTATTCAGGTAAGGTTTCATGTAGACTTTCAGGAAGCCATAACTCACTGAAGGTTTATTGCATTATCTCCATTAAAGCACACAATGGCTTTTAAGAAACTTTTCATTGTCACTTTGTCTCTTTTAGGTTTCTGGGTTTTTTTCTTCTTTGAAGTATGCCCCGTCCTTCCCGATTAACATTTTTTCCATGAAATATGATTTATTAAACTACAGGTATATAATTCTTTTACATAGCATTTGGTTCTATGACATTTATTCCCAGCAGTGGTGAATCACCCCATTCCCTCCCCTGCTCTTTCCCCTTAATGGTTTTTGCCAGACTGGTCAGGTAATGTTTGTTTATCATGGCTACTTTTCCACACATGGACAGCATTAGCTTTGGCCCTTCATCTATGCCAAATAGTCAAAATCCCAAATAGCACAGGGTAAAACACATGATCTGCATATGATAAATCACATGAACCTACCTGGTTCTCTTCAGTCTTGAGGAATATTTAGCACATAAAAACAATTCTGTGCATAGAGCATTCCCCAACACTGAAGAGAAAAAATCAAACCTTCTTCAGGCAGAGTTCTGTGTATGTCTTGCAACCTTCTATCTTGTGGCCTTTTTGTTTTGAGTATCTGGAGTGGAAGAGGTGTTCTTCAATGATTATACTTTGCAAATGCAATAGGATTATCTGCTGAAGATAATGGGGCAGCCTCACAGAACAGTAACCATCCATGCCTTCCAGAGAGGCAAAGTCTGCCAATAAAAAGTTATTCCTAAAACCTGACACTAAAAAGGCAGTACAGGTCAATAGCAAAAGGACTCTTTAGGAAGTTGGTATTAATTGACTATTTTGAAAGGAAAAACCACTAATTTTATAGATAATGCAGAAAATCCATAAAAGCTGACATCAATTATTACAGAGGTCTGTGGTCTGCAATACTACATTCATAAAGATGAGAAGGGTGGAAAGATCTAAGTGGGAGATGAGCTAAATCAACTATGAATAGACACTGCACATTCATCCTTGGTATTAATCAACAAATTTGGCTAATGCTATTTCAGGATAGTGGGACACTCACCAGGTTCATGTAGGTTCATTCCTTATGTAGTTAACATAAACATAACATACAAAATTAAGAACATATGAAGAGCCATGCTGGATCAGAACAAAGATCCATCTAATCCAGCATTCTGTTCACACAGTGGCCTACCAGCTGTCATCCAGGGACCCACAAGCAGGACACAGTGCTACAATACCCTCTTACCCATGTTCCCCAGCAATTGGTGTAGACAGGCTTACTACCTCTGATACTGGAGGTAGCACATAGCCAGAAGTCCTGGACTAATTTTCAGCAATGCAAATGAAGTTCTAGTTTCTTAAGAATAACTTAGTGATTATAATTTTAGGGAAGGGTTGCAAAGAGAGAGAGAGAGAGAGAGAGAGAGAGAAGGCATATTCACATGCGACCTGGGGAATGGTGGTTAGGGTAACACTGGAGTGGGGACAGTTAGGGAAACCCCAACTTGCATGCCTGTCACACAACTGGGAACCGTGCAGCAATCTCGATCATCAAGAACATGTCAGCAGAAGTTACTACCACTCTAGGAGACCGTATCTATGGTCACCGCGTTTTTGTTGTTGGTTTTTTTTTGGAACAGCCATTTTAAACCATGGGGAACCCAACAGATGACACAGTAAGCCACCTCGAGGCCCCTTAACCCCACTACAGGGGGTGTTTGCCTGGGTGCTTTATTAGGTACGTTGTCAGGTTTTTCTCCCCCTACATAACATGCTAAGTCATTGTGGTTCCCTTCCCAACACTAAACACTGCGGCTTAGCGTTACATGTGAACAGAATCACTGTCTTGTGGCACCTTAAAGTCTAAGAAATGTATTGTTGCATAAGCTTTCATATCCACTTCATCAGATACAAGACTATTTATCGTTTTAATAATTGCAATCCAGTAATTATATGCAACTTTGAAATTCACAAATCAAACTAACGAAATAAACTGCATCTGAAATGCCATTTCATCTTGTTAGGTACCCCCCTCCAAGCAAGCAAAAATATAGTTACAAATCTTAACATTCGCTGAATTTTAAGGCATTACTAAGACTTTATGCCAGAGTGGGAAGCCCCCAGCTAAGTTTCATCTTTATGCTTCATCATCCAGCCCTCAGCAAAGCAGGGAGAATACAGAACAACTCCAAGTAATGACAGTACCGGAGTTGGTTGGGAAGGAGAAACAGTGGCGATTGAGAGAGCATTTTAATAACAACCTGTTACACAAGTGCCCTTTATATAGCTGCAGTTGGGAGCCACATTTCTGTGACTTCATCCACAGAAAAGGCCCAATCCTACAGGAATGAGGCCAACAGTGTAGGTTCTTCCCACCTGACCTGATCACTGCTCTGAATCACAACTTGATAATTGCATTAGAAGAACCTGTCCAATTGGCCTCCCCCATCCCGCCCTGGTGCTGGACCTTTGGGCACAGACAAACAACTCCCCTGGCACTGCTGTAATGTATACAGAGTACCACGTGAATGTTACAGCAGCGAGATCAGCAAGACATCTGGAACACATGCACACTCCTTACATATGTCCATACACAGCTTTCAATGCATGGATGCAGAAACTAGAGTAAAAAAAGCATTTCTGCAAAAACGACTTGCATTCCTGCAACACTGCATTTAAAACAGAGTCTTAATCAACTTCCAGAGTGTTGTTATTGCTAACCAGTTGAAGGAGTGGCTGTACGAAAAGGTTTTATTGGGAAGCATTTAGGGGCAAGGTGACACCAGTATGCTGGTGTCACAGCTCTATTTCTCTGTGACATCTGAATCGGGAGAGACCATCCGAATCGGGCGAGGCCATGCACATTCTGAACCGATGCCTGGATACAGTTATGGCTTGGATGAGGGCCAATAAACTGAAACTGAATCCCGATAAGACAGAGACCATGTGGGTTGGTGGTTCCCAGGTCCAGGAATTGGGGTGTTTGCCTGTTCTGGATGGGATTGCACTCTCTATGAGGGAGCAGGTCCATAGTTTGGGGCTGCTCCTGGATCCATCTTTGTCACTGGAGGTCCAGGTGACCTCGGTGGCCCAGAGCACCCATTATCAACTTCGGTTGGTTTGCCAACTACGTCCATTCCTGGATAGGGACAGCCTAGCCACGGTCATTCATGCACTTGTAACCTCACGATTAGACTATTGTAACGCGCTCTATGTGGGGCTACAGCTGCAGCTAGTGTAAAACGCAGCAACTAGGGTGCTCACAGGGGCACCTAGCTATGCTCATATAAAACTTGTGTTAAAAGAATTGCACTGGCTGCCTGTTTGCTACCAAGCCATATACAAGGTTATGTTATTATCCTACAATGCCCTAAACAACTTGGGACCAGCATACCTAGCAGACTGCCTTCCCTTATATACACCCAGATGACAATTACGATCTTCAGAGGGGGTCCTGCTAGCCATTCCAAAATAAACAGAATGTCATCACGAAGAACCTCGACGGTGGGCCTTCTCAGTAGCAGCACCCACCTTCTGGAAAACCCTCCCTCGTGTGGTTCGGGTGATGGAAAATGTAATAGCTTTTAAACGCCTCCTAAAAGCATACTTCTTCACACAGGCTTTCCCTGAACTTTTTTCTGATTTTATATCGTATTCTTAAACATTTAACGTTTAAAATTTATTCTATACTTATTGCATTTTATGGTTTTAATTGTGCACTGCCAGGATAGCCTCAGCTATTGGGCAGTATAAAAAATGTAATAAATAAATAAATAAATGACGTATAACAGCACATGGTAGAACGGAAAAGTGACAAACCTCCCTGCACCCCCTACCCTTGATTATATATGTTGCACTGGTTGCCTTTAATTTCTGAGCTAAAATGCACAGTGACGACTCTCTTAATTTAAGATATGTGAACATCATCTTTTTTTGTCACTTACCAAGAGGAGGTCCATGGGTCATTAATATATCAATGCCCTCAGGAACAAGGTTCCACTTGTCCAACAAAGATTGGCCTCTGGGTAGGTTAAAGCCCCATCCATTAAACCATGGTGTCCTTTGAAAGAAAGAAGATAAATTGTGTCACTATCAAAAGAAGGTACGTTTCTGCTTCTCAAATTTATGAAGCAATGCAAACTCTCTGTAGATCGTGCTTCTTCACTATTACACACAGACAAAAGAGCAGAGAAACAGACTATTATATTGAAATGGGTGTCAGCCACTGTCATACTGATCCTTCACAATTGGCCATAGTCTCCAAAATAAAGAAAGATGGAACGTTAAACCACATTTTTGTCATAGAGAAGAGATTTAATGCTGAAAAGCTATAATTTTCTATATTAATTATACAAATGATAGTTACAGGATTGATTCTTATGAATAATTACTTCCCCATAGGGCGCTAGTGGTTGCCAAAGGTTATTCTTCAAACAACGATGCTTAGCTGGCCCAAAAAGGATGTTCTAAAGTGCTTGCTCTTATGGCAATGGACATTTATATTCAAGATCTGGGTTTTATCATATTATATGATAAGACACTGGAAGATGTACGAAAAATAGATGCAGAATACCGATATGCTCCCATAGCCCTGAGATGCTCTAGTGCTAGAGAAGGCAATTCCACTGGCAACCTGTGTTTATCTCACAAACCTTTCTGTGTGATGGTAAGGAGAAAAACCTTCTTTATGATAATGCCCTTTCCCAGGGCAATGTATGAACCAACTTAAGCTCCTGCAAATTTCATCCCCTTGCATTATCTAACTGTCCAACATAACAAGCAGAGCTGACAAAATACTAGGCTACCCTTGTATTTAACAACTTGCCTGGTGGCCTTAGACAACCAGGAATTCCACACAGATGAGTAAGTGGACTGGCAGAGGGCAAACAGATCGCTCCATCCCCCCTCCACCAGCCCACTTGATTTCCAAGCTAGCCACAGGTGAGGGCAAGTATCTTACCCTATTGACCATCAGAAAGACACAGCAGGCTGGTGAAGGAGGGACAAACTGCTGCTTGGTAAATAGCAAACAAACATAGGGAGCTGCCTTATACTGAGTCAGAACCTTGGTCCATCAGGCAGGATTCTTTCCTAGCCCTCCCTGGAGAAGCCAGGGATTGATCCTGGGACCTTCTACATACAAAGCAGGTGCTTTGCCATACCGAGCCATAGCCCCTCCCCTTTTTAAAAACTAGTAGCCTGTATTACCATTCTATCTGTGGAGGGGAAGCTTCCCCTCCTCTGTACAGAGCATGGAAATGCAGGCTACTAGCTGCTTAAAGGGCAAGTAAAAATTGTTGTAGGCTAATCACTTTTGTGCGCTTATTTACAAGGCTGTACTAGACCTACTGTTAGTTCTTGCCACACCTTCACTTCTCTTCATTTTTATACCAGTCTGCATGCCCATGTTTTACAAACTCACTGGCATATCAGGTTGCCTGATTGCTGCATTGGCTTCAAGATGTAAATTAATAATCCAACTATGTTTTCACCTAACTTAACATTATTACCACATCATTTTATTACAGCAGAAACACAACACAATGCAAATTACATCTATTGCTTTTCATCAGTGGAAGTCCATCTTGGGCGGTGGGGGGGGGCAGACAAATAATACTGTAGTTATAGCAAAATTTTCAGGTAGTTACATAGTCCCATTAGAAAAGCGTCAAAAGCAACAGTAGGGTTATGTAAGGCTTATTTACATGATGGGGAAGGGGGCATAATCTGCCACCTGTTTTCTTTCCAGATGAACAACTGTCACCAGCCCAGCTTTTGGTGAAGCAGCAGTCATGGCTCGGTTGGGGTTGAACTCTGGGTTCCAACTCTGGGTTGTCTCTCCCCAACAAGCCAGAGTTCCTGGTTTGCACACAACACTTGCAACGGGAGCAACTGGGCAGCATGATCTCTCGCTCACTACAATCCAGTGTTTTAAAACAAAACTGGGTCAAGAACACAAAAAGAGCCATGCTGGATTAGACCAAAGGTCCATCTAGTTCACACAGTGGCCAACTAGTTGCCTGTGGAAAACCCACAAGCATGGAATTCCTGGATATTGTGACATCTGAACTGGCTACTGTTGCAAACCTTGATTTACTATGCAACTGATTAATCTGCTTCAGGTTTCTTTGCAGTAGCATCCTGAGTCATGTTTTGAACTTTATAGAGCCCCTTACCAAGGGCTCACAAGCATCTTCTCTCGTGGCCGACCACGTGCACATGAATTGTAACAAATAGCTTTCCATGTTTAGCTATGACTTAGAGACAACCAACTTGAAAGAAAACTTGCAAACCTCCTCGACAGTGCAACATGTGCCTAGTACAAAGCATCCTCTGCAATGCATTAAACAATCTCACAAGCAGTTAATAAATACTGCATATGAAAATAACTGAGAATACCCAGAGATTAAACTATGCCCATTTGGGGTTGCTGTTAATGATTGTGTATCTTCACTAATTAAAGACATTTGCCTTATGCCATCTTCATGTTTTTCAAGCAAAAAGAAGCTTGTTAGAAAGCCAGCATGAGATCCTCCCCCTCCCTAAACTAAGGCAATAACACTGAGTTTCTGGATCAGATTTAATTTCAATGAGAACACCTTTTAGGTCATTCTGTTCTTCACAATGATGCACAACAACGATGGTATACAGACACATTAGCAAGTGTTTTCTTCTGAACCAGTTAAAATATGTAGAGTAAGAAGTATTGTTGACTGCTAATGAGCTTGAATTTATAATAACCTCCACTGTATTTTCCCATCTGGAATGCACCAGGCCTTCTGACATAATATTGTTAAACATGTGTTTTGATCTGTGTAAAATAGGAGAGAATGGCTCAATTCGGATGACACAATAGTCAATGGTGGGGTAATAATCAACTTTACAGTTACACTCCCCACACAACATGGTAATACATAATCAACTGTGGTGTGGATTAGGATCAGCGCTGAGTTGACTATGGCAGCATTCGGATGACACAATAGTCGAAACAACTGACGATTGTTTCCCCCACACCAGTTGTTTATTGTGTCGTCCGAATTGAGCCTATGTGGGAAAATCAGAGGATGGTCTGTAGCAAGGAACTGAGGGTTTCCCCCTTAAAAGCTCCACTGACTAAGTCTCTACAGAATGTCAGCAAGAGAAGTTGGCTGAAATCTCTGGAATTGCTTGTCTGTGTGTATTGAGTTTGTCATAGGCTATGAATATAGATTGTGTAGACCAGTCTTGTCCATTACAGTAAGATAGTTCAGATATAGCATCAATCCATTGTTTGTCATGTCATTCGAACCAATACCATCCAATAAATCATGGTTGGACAGGAAAACCAGGATCTGAAAACAGTAAGCTTTGAAAGTTTATTGGCAAACTGTCATTACTCGTAACATCTGAACTGACAAACTATGGTTTGGAACACTCTTGGAGGATGCTGTCTGGACTAACACCTGCAGAATTTCAGGAAAGGTACAGCAAACCAGAGGGCTTCCTATCTCCTCTCTGCATGTGAGTGCCTGCTTTCAAGCAAGGTTCCAACTGTACCTGAAGCCAAGACCAGAAGAGGTAGGACCAGCTCAAGCCTCCATTTCAAGACATGGTCAACTGGCCAAGGTTATATCCTCACACATGCATATTCCCAAACTCCCCTCCTAATTAGAAACACAGTTCTATTTGCTTGCTAAAAGCAGGATTGAGTTTGATGCTAAATTCCATTTTTAGTGGTTACGGAATTTTTTTTTAAAGAATACAGTGCCACGAAGTACTATGTAACAAAAGGACTGCAAAAGCCCCTTGACATACATATCCTAGAAATACAACTCTGGAGGCAGTAACATTGTTGCTATTGTTAAACAGAGTCAGAAGTTCTTGGTGATCAACTGTAACTCATTCAGAGATCTATTTGTAGATCTTACCTTCTCCCCATCCCTAATGTAAACTAAGGATGCAACCCTATGCATGTTGAGGCAGAAAAAAGCCCTACAACTTCAAGCTTGGCGGGAGTTATATGGCCCTTTTCTGTCTAAACATGCATAGGATTTCACCTAAAAAGTTTATCTGCCCAACTCCCTTCTGTCCCAAGAAATGTGTCAATTCTTTTCTGTTCAGAAGTACCTTTGGCTGCCTAGCAGCAGCTGCCACTGCTTGTCTATTTCTGCTGGTTGGATCTGGATAGGGTTATTTCTTTACAGATTTTTCTTATTGTTTATTGATTTTATTGCATTTTGCAGGGAGGGTACTACATTTGAGAAATAAATAAGTAACTATGAGTAAGACACCTTTCCTTTGCCTGCTAACTTCCCTACAATTGGGAAAGTGGCCATCGCACTCCTATCACTTGATAACAAAACAGCTACCATGAACTAAATGCTGCAAAGAACTAAAAAGAAGCTCAATTTACTCTGCTCCTCACATACAGGTGCTAATCTGTTCTACAGCATGTTTAACCTAGTGATTAGCCTAATGATTAATCCAACAGAGCGGCTAACATAAACAGCTATAGTAGCAGGAACTAGTAGCCCTCAAGACTAGATCTAGACACGAAGGACTGCCATTTGGCCCACCCGTTGTTAATCATAAACTCTTCTCTCTTCGGCTTGTTTTGGCATATTGTCCCAGTTTTAGGGTGACCAGATAAAATCCAGGTCAGGGCTCATGTAACTTTAACAGTTGTAGAGAAAAGGGAATTTCAGCCAGAGTCATTTGTATGCAATTAGTTCCTGCTGAAATTCCCTCTTCATCACAGCAGTTAAAGGTCTACAAAAGTAGACAGGGCCCCTGCAACTTTAACTGTTGTGATGAAGAGGGAATTTCACCAGGAACTAATTGCATACAAATAACACTGGCTGAAATCCCCTTTTCTCTACAACTGTTAAAGTTACATGAGCCCTGACCTGGATTTTATCTGGTCACCCTACCCAGTTTGCTTACCTACTAAACTCTCTTTTTCACCTCCTCTCCCACAATATTTCTGATGTCTCATATGAAGCAGCTGTTTACGGAATCGGAGCATTGGCCATCTAGCCCAGTCTTGTCTATTCTGACTTGTAATGGCTCTTCACATACTCCTGTCTTTCTCAGCTTCGCAAGCAGGGATCCTTTACCGGAGATGCTGGGGACTGAAGATCGATGCTCTACCACTATGCTATGGCTCTTCTCTTCTCAAAGCCTGCTGCACTTCAAGGATCCAGCTGGTTGGTATATTATGTGTTTGGGAACTTTCTTACTGCTCCCAGGCTATCCAGAAGCACAGAAGAGAGGAGGGAGGCAATTCCTAAACTACATGGGCCCCCTATTGCTCCCTTCTCAGAAATGGTTCCTTCCATGAAGGAGATGGGAAATTGTGTACAGGCTCATAGGCATATAAGCCACATGATATCGTAAGATTACCCCTCCCACACACACACATACAAGGAAAGAAGAACTGCTCTGTACAAATATGTCCTAGAAGGTGCTCCAGCTAAATGCTTTCATACCCACTGAATCATACAGCAGGAAGGGTCCTCTAAGGTTATCTTGTCCAATCCCTTGCCAATGCAAGAAATCTCCCACTTCAACATCCTTGGTGGCTTTCCTGTCAAAAAGTTCTTCCTAATGTCCAGTGAAAATCCCTTTCTTTTAATTTAAACTTGTTTATTCAGGTTCTATCCTCTGGAGCAAAAAGAAGACACAGTTTGCTCCATCAGCTATGTGACAGCCCTTCAAATATTTTGAAGAGTCCTATCATATCACTTCTTAATTGTTTCTTGTCTAGACTAAACATCCCCAACTCCTTCAACCTCTCTTCAGTCCCCTTAGCAGCGCTGTTGTTCTCCTTCCTTCTCCTGCTGGAACCAACACAGCAACAGCTTTCAGTAGTAATATATACACATATATACTACAAACTGTTCTATTACTTTGGATTTGTAGTTGTTTCTGAGATGACAAATTGAGTGGGATCCAAACCACATTTGGAGCAGTGTTGTGTGTTCAGCATCTTAACAGCTACCACATCTCAAAGGTAACATGACATTTCAACCAGTAGTCTATAGCTTATTAAAGAATGTTGTGATCACATCACAAAGCTAGCATAAAAATTAGCCCACTCACAATGTTGTATTTGGCTTTTGAAGCTCTATTTACATTTACCAGTTTATATGGCTGTAGAAACCTGTTGTTACGATTTTTTGTAACATATATTCCAATTTTACAAAAACAAAACAAAACCATGAATGTTGTATATACAAGCCTCTAGGGAGAACTGCTCTTGTCCCTTAATACAATAAACAAATAGCTTGGGGACAAAAATTTTGAGCAACATTCTTCCCATAATCCATATGTACCTCGAATTCATCTCAAAAAGAACACTCTCAAGTAATAACAGTAATGAAAGCCTTTTTTATTTTCGTCAGCACTCAAAGTAAAACGCACAAACACCCATGATTACTAGGGAGGGAGATCATTCCATTTGCAGAACAAAAATTACAGGACAGGGCATTAAATATGCATTCTCAGGATTGTTCAATTACAGGACTTCCCTGTAAATATGGCCTGAGAGTATCTATTTCAGTTTTACATTTGGGATGTAATAACAGAGAATGTCCTGAACTGAATGAACTGAAAAGGGAACAGGTGACCTTTTTGCAAAATAAAGAAGAGCCTTTCAATAAAACACAAGAGCACACAAATATTTGCATGCATCTGTGCCCTTTTTCCATTTAATGAAGTGACTAGAAAAAGCAGGATGGTAAGACAGAAAACTATTGTAAAGGCTGAACCGATAAACACAAGCATGGGTGAAAGTGTGAGATGTATTAAACAAGAACCTTTAATTAAAAAACAAACAAAAATCCTTTCTGTATACACGTTTTGTTTTCTTGAGAGCCACATATAATGTTAAGGTTTAACAACAAAGCCCCCTTCTCTTGTGACTATTCAGTTGTTAGTAATTTATAAGGTCACAGAGGAAGGCACCTAATCAAAAGATGAAAATAAACTCATGTTTCAAGGTAGTTGTGATAGAGACCTTTAGGTTATTCAGGGCTCACAGATTAGTAGCAGAACAGATGTGTTGCATGAATTAAGTCGCAGGTTCAGTCCCTTGCATCTCCAAGGCTATGAAAGACCCCTGGATCAGACCCAGGAGAGCCATAGCCAGAGAATATAGCAGTTGCATTCGGACGATTGAAGGCATGAAACAAGCCATTGCGGCTTCTTCCCTCGCCTGCAATTTGCATAATTACCCCGCGATGCAGTGCAAGTAGCTGCGTCGTCCAAACCTGGCATGGTGCGTGATGGGGATGGCTTCTTATCCATGCCACAACCCCTACCAGAAGCCATGGGGTGTGGCATGGGTAAGAAGCCACCCACACCATGCACCTCACTGGGTTTGGACGACACGGCTACCCATGCTGCAACTTGGGGCAATCGCAGTCACATGTGCAGCATATGGGTGGAGGGGGGAGAGAAGAAGCCACAGTGGCTTCGTTCACCCCCACAATCATCCAAACCTGGTGAGTATTGGGCTGGATGGACCAAAAGGTCTGGTTCAGTAAAGGCAAGGTATGGGAGGCAAACTGGGTTAGACTTCGTCAAGTAAGCCTTCGTGTGCCTGGAATCTGTCATGCAAGGTTCTCATATCCTCCCATCAGGGTCATGTATTGCAGATGCTTTGTTTGCTTGTTTGTTTCCTTTGGTGCAGAGGGATTTTCAGGCGGCTAAGAATTTATATTAGCAAAGGAAAGGTCAAAGAAGGGCACTTTGTACTTAAAACGGAAGGGAACAACGTTTAAGATTGTTTTTTTCATTTCCACAAAAGGCCAGTGTTTCTCTTTCATGCAGATGATTTAGCCCTGGAAAATATTGTCCTATTGTGTTTAAGGAGTTGTCAACAGTCGTCACCCTTAAGGCTTAAGGAGCTGTTTTCAAATATTCTAGCTCTGAACCGGATTGGTTGTTTTGTGTGAAGCAGAGGTGGCCAAGAGCTATAACATTGCAAAACAAGAAGAAGTCCGGCTGCAATACTGTATCTTAACTGCAGAATCCTCCGGGCACTTTGGGACCAAAGGAGTAACTTAAAAAAAAAACGGAAGAACTGAGGGTAAAAGCAGTTTCAAATATGACAATAATGCAAGAAGGGCAGGAAGAACAGATGATGTATGCTTTTTGTTTCCACTTGCTCCTTCTCATTCAAAACAGAATTCGTGCCTCTGGCGGGAAGATGCACAAGATGTCTCCACACCAGGGATGTATATGCACAGACTTCACTGCCCCCTCTTGCAAACTAACTCCATTTCTACAGGTCATAGATTTTATTTCTGTGCAACCCTTTAAAAAGCTGTCTTTTCATTATCTAATTCTGAACAGATTAATATCTGACTACTACTTGAAATATACATAAAACCATGGAGATCATCATCATCATCATCATCATCATCAACCTTTATTTACAGTCAATAGACCAAAGGCAAAACAAATATAACATACAGTCATGATGCTTGCAGCTTGCAACTTAGCTGGTATAAAAAGGGACTACATTCTTCATCTACAAATAAATACTCTAAAATATAGAAATGTTGCAATAAAATCCAAATGGATTAGGCATGTGTACACATATATACAACTTTCCCAACATTGGCCAACAGATATTTCTTTGGAGATGGGGAAGGAAACAAAATCCCTTTTGAAATTGGAGCTGAAGGTAAGCTTTGCATAATGATTTTAACTTTCCATAGCTCGACTGGAAACAAGAAACCCTTCGGCCCTTCTGAGGTGACTTAGCCCCTAATTATACTGCATGCTAGTTAATGAGCTCTGGGATGTATCTGAATATTGCAAAATTATAAAAATAATTTCAAGCTTGATTCAAGGGCAAATTTGAGTTCACTTAAAATTAAGAGCAAACAGAAAGAGGTGGTGTTATTACATTTTAGGTGCTTACACACGTTTAGTTGAACAGTGCTTTTTACATCCCTCTCATTTCACACACACACACACACACACAGAGAGAGAGAGAGAGAGAGAGAGGAGAATATGATGTAATCTCTTTCAAACAATATCAAGCTGAAAGAAATAACTATAAAACAGAGCTTCTTCCGTTTGGGAAACTTAGACCGTTCAGTCAAAGTGCAGCAGAGAAGTGAAAGGAAGGGGGGGAGATTTGCTCCAGTTGGAAGGAACAGTAGCTTAATGCCAGGGTCAAAGGCAGTGGCGTGCCTCTGATGATCCTGTGAGAAGTGCACGAACCTTTATAACTTCCAATAATTTGTACATGAAGTAGGACTAAACCTTCTGTGCTGTGGTAGGCAGCATACTGAAAATAGAATTAATAGACCTACTGAGAAAATGCTGTTAGGGAAATGTAAATGTGGCTTTTCTAAATGGAAGTCATGCTTCCTCAATCTATTTGAACTATTCTGAGGAAGTCAACTGGTGCTCTAGTCAATGTGGCCCATCTAGACTTTCCAAATGTGTGACATTGTTTCTTATAAAATGTCTCTTGGGTGCTCAAAAAAACCAAAAAACTTATTTTGTAATAATATTTATACATTGCAGTGCAGTGTAAGTGTCTAATGTTAATGAGACTACACAGATAAAGACAGTGAGACTGAATATGTAATAGATATATTCAGTGATGCCACTATGGGCATGCCCACATGGAAGCAGGTGTCTGTGCATATACCCCTACTTGGATGATGAATTACATGTACAATAGTTGCTGTTAAGTTCCTGACCCTCACTGCACATAAAGACAAACTAGTCCAGTGTCAACAAACAGTGTAAATAAACTAGGCCAGCATGAACATTGTTGGGATGGGGGGGGGGGGGTGAGAATTGTCCTGTGAAAGAAGAGCTTAGTGTGATATAACTTTGGTAAAGTTTCCACAGACAGTTGACAGGTATCTGCACTTCCCAGAATGCCCACTGGAAGAGATCATGACATGACACCCTCTCTTGGACATACCAGCAAGCATGAAGGCTTAGAAGGGTCCCAGCGTGAAGTGGTGAACAAAGAAAAACATGATTTAAGGAGCAGCACACCATTCAGCCACCTCATCTTCCCCCACTCACCCACAAAACAATAATAATAAAAAATCACCGCAGTTTTCCCCTCCCATATGAAAGCAGGAGAAAAATACACTTGCAAGGGGGGAGAGTTTTGCAAAACGAGGACCTAAGTTTCAATACAGCACTACAACAAAGCCAAGGGTCATTCAGAAATACATTATTTTGCCCACCTGGAGACTCCAAGCAGTGTACACATGGGAAACTCCAGTGTTTGGATGGACACTGAGGTACAACATTTCCTCTTATGGATCCCTCCCTGCTCCGTTGCAATTTTCCCATGGCTCTTCCCTTTCAAAGTAGAAGGATCAGTGGGCTACATCCAACAGCACAAGGGAGAACCGCAACAATATTAAGGCGACCTACACTGTAAATCAGATTGCATGTGTAAATTAGCAGACTGCATGTGACAGAGTTGGGTCTTGGGAAGACTTATAGTAGCTGGGTTAAAAATAGGAATGTATGAGAAATTCATTTCAGGTCTTTTTGATCAAGATTTATGTAGTTTGAACCTTCCAAACCTAACATGGACTCGGATGCAATCTGCAGTAGAAGTCCATACATTTCTGAGCTTGCAGTGTGATTTGCAGAACCCCCCCCTCCCAAAACACATTCAACAGCATGCATGCATTTCAAAAAAGTGTGTCAAAAATGTGTACTTTAATAAAATTTCACAAATATTATTAAATCAATGGGAGACAGATGCATACATTTCAAGGATATGCACAACTGATGATATGCATACATTTGTAAAAATATGCATGAAAATACACTCAGATTTTCATGCAAAAAGAAAAAAACCCAAAGCTATGATATGGACTCAAGTCAGAATGAGCTTTGAGATGGAATTTCAGATGTTAGTATGAAAACAATAAAGAGTCTGTGGCGCCTTAAAGACTAATACTGAGTCTGTGGCGCCTTAAAGACTAAGGCATGGGCCTTCACAGGCTGGAATTTAGAGAGTTTGGCTGATTCATACATCCCTAGTTAAAGGCAGTATACATAGCATTATCTCACATTTGCTGCTGTTCTAAGAATAATCACCAGACAAAAGACTTGGTGTATTTAAAGTTATAACTATTCAATTATAATAGCTTCAGTTATTCTCTATATTCTATGAACAAAACCATTCCAGCAATCTTGGTAGAAAAATCCATCAGCAAGATGTTTCATCTTCTACTGTAAATGTAGGTGGGAAAAAGGGGCCTGAAGAAATGGAGGAGGGAGCTTGTTACAAAAATGACTTCAAAACAGTATGAATAATAGGTGCCCTGGGGCAAATCCATTAATGATTCAAATAAATGTACAATTTAGAATTTAAATGTAACTGTCAAAGTATTTTGTTTAAATTATTTCTGTTAGAAATGTATCTCCCTCTCACTACACACTCTAAAAATAGCTACATTCTTTTGCAGAAGTCTATAAAATGCACTCCCAATGTCAATTAATTACAGGTGATAGAATGACAACAATATGTATTTATCTCAGTGGCTGGGTTCTGATGCTACGGGAAAATATTATAGTCCCAGAGCCAGGCCAGGATTTCTTTACCCGAAGAGTGCAAAAACTTTGTGAATATTTTTTGTTTATGTATGACAGAAGTGTCTCAGAAAAGTGAGTCTTACAAAATTCCAGGGGGGGGCTGCGTGATGACATCATCAATATGGCTTTTGCGCTATTAAGTAGTTGCCACATTTAAATATGCATAACTTCTCACACGTTTATGCTACAGAGATGATTTTTTTTCTGAAATGTTTCAAATTTAATGAGAAATACTTTTTGTAATTACACATTTTTGTAATTTACGTACAAGAGCTCCGCAGACACAAGGATTATTTGGCACATCCAACATACATCACATGGTAGTGATCAGGCAAAGAATATCCTGGTTAGAACAAATGACACTAATGTGTTAGTTCTGTTAATTTACCATCAAAAGCACTTCCTAAACTCTCGGGTTTGGTTTGATTGTGGTGTGTCTTCCAACAACAGCAAAAGGACAATCAATGTAACTTGTATCACAGAGGAGCTCAGACATAATCTGGTAGAGGCCTTTTCTGGCTACCACACTTTTACAGGGTCTGATTTCACAGCTGCATTTACAAGACAGGGAAAAGTTAAACCATTTGAAATCATGAAAAAGAATCATGAATTCCAAGAAATTCTCAGCCAGCTAGGTGACTCATTAACTTTAACCGAAGAAAAGATAGCTGGGTTGGAGAAATTTGTCTGTGCCATGTACGGCCATCCTAGATACTCCTCTGTGAGTGAAGTAAGATACAGTCTATTTATGAAGAAAACAACATCTAAGATCCAGTCTAAGGCATTCTTCAAAGTTAAAGGGATTGACCCAACGATGCTGCCTCCATCTAAACCTGCATTGATCCAAAATATTAAAAGATAATAATAATAATAATAATAATAATAAATTTTATTACGGTCAACAAGACCAGCAAGAATATTAAAAGAAGCAATTCAGTGTCATGGCTGTGGAAACAAGCAGATTGCAGAAAACCTGACGACCGGCTTGATCCTACTGAACACAGCTGGTACTTGTAAAATGACAGGTACCACATAAAATGGTATGATTGTCTAACACTCCCAGTAAATCTTGAAACGGCCACAGAAGAGGACAGTGACCGCTTCATGGGATCACCCCGGGTTCTAGGATCATGAGAGCGGAAGGAAAATGTCCACTTCCTCCATACCATGCATAAGTTTATACATCTCTATCATGACCCCCAGCTCACTTTTTTTATGGTCCCATGCTTCCAATAACACTCCCTGTGCTACACTCTTGTTGTGGGTGGGGAGACCAAATGTTGGCACATCTAGACGGTACCCTTGGAGTTTCTCCCCTTTTATCCAATCATACGAACTAAATTTAACTTTAAAAATGGATGCTGTATTCTGCTTGCTTTGGTCCTGTAAGAAAGCTATGACAGAAAGCTAAATTCATACATTAGCAAAACATATATACCATTTCTTATTGTAAACACATTCCAAAGGGGTTTACAAAAGTATAAAAATATCAAACAAAAACTACACATGCATGCTTTTAGGGCCCGTTCAATCATTTCCTCTCACATGTGGTGAAGTAGACAATTAAAGTGAAGAGGACATCCAATGAAATTTATTTGTTAACCCTTCTCACAGAACATAGTTTTTATTTTGTAAATTGTAAATTTTTGCTGAAGATTTTAAAAACATTTGTTAAAACAATTCAACCTAATAAATAGTATTTTTTAATATATCATCATACTCATCCTGTTTGAAAATTTGTAACATGTTGAACATGTTACAAATGATCTGTGCATGAGATCGAGAGATACTTAGGGTGGATACTTTTGAAATGAAAGCCCTGTATGATAAACTGTAAAATCATACAATCCTGAGAAAGTATAACGAGATATCATTCATAATTCCCTAAGCGTTGGAGTAAATCCCATGTTATTATACATTTTCTTAATTCTTATTAAAAAATGCAACTTTTTTGTTCTTGAGTATTCTTTCGAAAATCATATAGTTTTTAATATAATAATAATAATAGTAATAATAATAATTATTTATTACCCGCCTCTCCCTCCAGATCAAAGCGGGGAACAACATCAAATATAAAATACACAAAACTGATTAAAAGCACATAAAACCAATACATCATTAAAATACCAATAAAACACTTAAAATTCATCTCGGTAGGCCTGCCGGAAGAGATCAGTCTTTATGGCTCTGTTAAATTCTTGAGGACTGGTGAGTTGGCAGATCTCTCCCAGCAGGTCATTCCACAATCTGGGAACTGCAGAAGAGAAGGTCCTCTGGGTAAGGATTGTCAGCCTAGTCTTGGCTGACTGTAGTAAGTTCTTCCCAGAGGACTTGAGCATGTGGGGCGGATTGTATGGGAGAAGGCGTTCCCGCAAGTAACCTGGACCCAAACCATGTAAGGCTTTAAAGGTAATGACTAACGCTTTGTATTTCGCCCGGAAACTAATTGGTTAGACGTCACACAACCAATATGAACACTGATTTTATACTTTCAAATGAAATTATCTAAAAATCTAATGGAGTTAACAATACATGTGTAATTACAAAAAGTATTTGTCATTAAATTTGAAACATTACAGGGAAAAATCATCTCTGTAGCATAAACGGGTGAGAAATTATGCATACTTAAATGTGGCAACTACATAATAGCGTGGCAGCCCCCCCCCCCTGGAATTTTTAAGACTCACTTTTCTGAGACACTTCTGTCATATATAAACAAAAAGTATTCACAAAGCTTTTGCACTCACTGGGATAAATAAATCCTGCCTGGCTCTGGGACTAAATGGCTTTATTTGAGACTGTGGTGAACCTCAGCCTCACTCACTCCCCCTCTCTTCTTCACTTTCACAACCCACAGAAGGAAATAAAATATTTCCAGGTTTGATTTTAAATTAACCAGTTTCCAGTGACATCCAAACTTGGGGAGCCAATATGTGATTCATCATGGTTAGTTGAGAACAAGCCACGATCAAATCATGATTTCAAATCCTGGTTTGTTCTCATACCACTGTTTAAACCAATCATATTTCCTCAAGTATGGATGACATTTGGAATTGTGGTTAGTTTAACATTGGAAGCAAAAGCTTTTGTTCTCCTCTGGCATGAGAAAATGTAGAAGAGGAAAGGGGAGAGTGGATGGGTCAAAGCTCACCATAACTTAACATAGCAGAAAATCATGGTTTCCTATTACGTCTATACCCAGCCAATTTTGCATGCACATTTTCAAACATGTTCAAGTTCTTAAAAAACAAAACCTAACTGCTGTGTTTTTATAATGTGTACACATTGTTTTGAGTATCTTTTTAGGTGGAAATGCTATTGATAAACTTTATAAATAAAAAAACAATTTCATGATATAATATTTCGGCGAACTATGAGATTAAAAAGTATCATAATGCAATGTTGAATATACATCTGTGTGTGCATGCCATAGACATACAAAGCTGTTAGTCTAAAAAGGAACAGGAAGCTTCATATGAATTTAACGCTTACTGTGTATTCCTGTTCGGTAAACAGCAATAATTTGAATCATGCTTTATAATTTGCATGTGGATACAGTATTATTATAAAGTGCAACGACTGACATTATTGTGGATGTATCCTTTCTCCCCACTAAGCCAAAGCACTGTATACATACTACACACATAAGCATTTTCAGCTAATTCACTGGATTCAGGCTATATATGAATAAAATGTGGGGATCAAAGAGAGCAATACAGCTAATCCATCAACAGAACCAGAGAAGAACTAATTAGCAGGAGGGACTGGGCAATAATGTATAAGATTAAAAGAAACAATTGTGGACTTTGGAAAGAACAGTTCTGAGGCTATGCATGTAGAAGCACTGAGTTAAGAGAAGGGTTTGTATGGTAACTGAAAAAAGATCAGAGTAAATGTGAGTCATTCATTTCTTTGAGCTTCAAAATTGTTAAATAAAGAGGTCAGCTCACACGAGGGTTGGTTTATACAAAATCTAATTTTAAGCCCACCTCTCTTTGTTCTGTTGCCTGAAAGAGGACCCCTTCAACCTCAGTTTCTAGGAAATCCGCAGATCCACATATTTGATTAAAAAACCGAAATATGACAGAACTGTTAAGACTGAACTCCAATGGAAGCATGAAATGTAGTTATTAAGAACCACTGTATTGGGATTCTACGGGTGACTCCATGACCCCTAATTTCCAAGAATGGATAGAAATGCAACTTTCTTTCCAAGAAACTTTCACCTTTGTTACGAAGTGCAACAACCACTGCAACACCACATGTGCATAATCAGCCGCACCGCTACTTGATGGGCAACTGAGGTGACACCAGAGTGTGCAGTGTTGGGTGATGTAGTCCATCAGAATGTTAAACTTGAAAGCATATGGATTTGGAAGTCACGGATATTTTGTTTCAAGAAACTGTACTTTTATTGGTAGCAAAGAAATAAAAAGGACCACATATAAAAAACTGGATGCGTGGTTTATGTGCAATAGCAGACTGCGAGAAACGGTATTTGAGAAATAAGAGAAAATAAAAGAGTTTGATATTTATTTATATCATAGTTTTCTACATGATTAGTCCTCGAAGAATCATACAAAGAAAATAATCATATAAAATGAACAAAAGTAGTAGAAAACCTTAAGAAATCAAAAACAGCAGTACCAAGCTACAACAGCTTAAAATATCATTAAAAATGGGGAGGGGTCCCACATATGCCCCCAATCGGAAGACCCTGGTTCTCTGCCCCCCCCCATTTTAGATCAGGTGGCTTTCGTGGACTCCTGCCAATCCAGTCTTTCACCAAAACAGCTGCATAATGTCACAGTATATTTTTAAGTGCCAAAGGGGAAAAGATGCACTTTGAAATCCAAACTGCAGCTCCAAGTGGCAGTTTTCATAAGAGAAAGGTTCAGCAGCAGCAGCCCATGGGGAACTTTAAGAGGACATCTTAAGCAACTAACACCTGAATAGAGCCCATCTCACACAACCCATCCTCCTCAGCAGCACTATGCTTTACTTTCCTGCACACAATCTGTCTTCTCTTCTCCTGTTCCGTTTACTCTCCTTGATCACGGCTGGACATGAACACAGCAGTGAAAACACCAAGCACAGCACTGCAGCAAAAGAGGCAGGGAAGAAGGGGTTTGGTGTTGAACTAGCCAGTGACTAACTCTTTGGTGGGGATGATGCAGCTACCAGTACTTTGGCATGGAGTCGTGCTGCTGCTTAAGAAAGCATCAAACTTGCCTCTCCTGGCTTCTCTTGGCTCTTTTAATGCTTTCTTCCTAACTTTCCATGCAAAGAAAAGAACAGAGACCTTATTTCAAATCGATTAGCAAGGCTGGCAGTAAACAAGATGGTAATCCCAGCTGGGAGATGGCACATGCTTCTTCTGGCAACATGGAAGCCACGGCCATGTATAGGGTGACCATGAATACAAATGACACTTGCTGAAATTCCCTTTTCTATGCCACAGTTAAAGATACAGGATCCCTATCTTCCTGTTGAAGAAAAAAATATTCCAGAAGCGTTGGTCTTAGTGCAAAGCTTTACTGAAAAAGAAAAAGAAATTCCCTCTTCATCACAACAGTTAAAGCTATAGGAGGAGCTATACTAGAGTGACCAGATAGAAAAGAGAGCAGGGCTCCTGCAGCTTTAACTGTTGTGATGAAAAGAGAATTTCACCAGGTGCTGCATGCATACAAATGATACCTGCTGAAATTCCCTTTTCTATGCAACTGTTAAAGATATAGGAGCACTGTCCTCCTTTTCATATGGGCACCCTAACACTGTTGCACTCCCAGCAACTGATTTTCAAGGTGCCATGCTACGCATGTTTAGACAGAAAAAGTCCTACAACTCCCAGCATTCTCTAGCCAGCATACTGCCTCTGTACGTGGATTTTTCATTTGCCTGTCATGACCAGTAGCCATTGATAAAGAGTTCTATGAATTGGTCTAATCCACTTTTAAAGTCATCTGTGCTATCACCACATCTCATGGCAGTAAATTCTAAATATTAATTATATGTTATGTGAAGAAATACTTTTATCGCTCCTAAATCTACTGCCAATCATTTATTTATTTATTATAATGAGAGAGGGCGGGGAAAGTTTATTAATGTTTATTAATACTATCAATTTTACAAATCTCTATCAAGACTCCTTTCAGTTGGTTTTCTAAATTACAAGGCATTTAGGAACAGGCCTCTGCCATTCATCTTTCACATGTGGGGAACATGCTGAAAACATGACCGACTTGTGTGGGTAGTACTTACTTTTGGGCAAAATGCATCGGATTGGACTATAAGACTTTCATCTTAAGTCTTAACCCTACCCCTATGCATGTTTAGACAGAAAAAGAGTCCTACATCTCCCAGCATATTGGAATTGAACCCTAAATTACCTAACTGCATCAATGAGGGCAAATAACGCTTAACTATAGAGGAAATCTGAATTTTGGATTTTCACTAATAAATTAAAATGTTCAAAAGAATTAATTACTATTACTTATTTCAAAATATAGACCAATCCTTCCCCACAAAAAACATGATCCACACAATATATTTCATGAGAGTGAGAGCCTATCTACACTACTGCTTTAAACCGGTTTATAACAGTTTTAAACCGGTTAATAACCGTTATTGACTGTTTTAAAACTGTTATAAACTGTTTTAAAGCAGTAGTGTAGATAGGCTGATAGTCAAACTATGTAACGTAAATTACATGGTGTGTAGCTGTGGATATATATGCTAGAGTAAGGAAGTACATTCAACCCTGATTTGGATTGGGACCACTGAACACCAGGAGGGGGTGATTACATATTTTTGTTTTAATATGACACATTTGTGTTTTAAAAGGGTCATATGGGCTAAAGGACAATGGTTTGGGGTCTCGTATAGCAAGTTTGACGCTACTTTGAATTTTTAGACATAATCCCGAATATGAAATGAAATATATAACAAAAAGAATTTAACTTTAGATGTACTATAATAAGGAATTCATGTTACTGTTTTATGGAAGACAGCATGCCCTTTATTTTTGCAATTTTAAAAAAGTACTATTGAAAACAAAAGGCCATTTTATTTGTGTTATGGGGTCACGACAGTACAAGCAAATAATATTTTTGATCGAAATAGCAGCTACGCTGGGTATTTGCTTTCCTTTGATAGTTGTGTTTTGTTTTGTTTTCAGTTCTTGAATCATGCTGTAAAGCTTTGCAGCGCACAACTCTACAGCTGTGGAGTATAGATTTTATACTCCGGGTTTCCCAGCCCCAGACAGTCTGATCTGATAAAACTCTGAAACTTACAGTAGCCCATTATATGGACAAACTATTCATTTTATATTCACCTCCTTGTCATGTCAGTGCAGAGGTCATCTAAAGAGAGGGGCTAATTAATCAAGCTGTCAGAGCCAATGAGGAGGAGCATGTTAATAGGACTTTTATTTCACCCAGGAAAGCAGCAGTCTGACAGGAACCAGAAAATATAGCCTTGGTGTTGCTGTTTATTAGCAATGCTGAGATCAGTAGTAATAGGAGCCAAGCAGCATTTGCTTGATAAAGTACGGGGTGTCAGGAGCCAACAGGAACCAGAAATTAGACTGACAAGAAGCAATATTGAGAGCTGATAAATAGAAGTCAAGGTCCAAATATGCAGCCAGATCAAAGCATGCAGCAATGTTTGACTGCTCTAAAGGCAAATGGGGGAGGGGGAGAGAACACAAGACAACTATAAATGATAATATTAGAATCATATTGCTGACCATTATATATTGTTTGTATGCTGTATGGTTTTATTGATTGTTTTATATTTTTTAATTGTTTTTTAAAAATTTACGCTACCTATGTATTTTATTGATTGTTTTTATATTGTTTTAACTTTGTATGCCGCCTAGGGCATTCTGTATAAAGGCAGGGTATAAATTGAATAAATAATAATAATTATTATTATTATTAATAATAATAATACATTTTCCCTCCCCAAATTTACCTCCAGTCTTTTGTTCCTCCTGGTCACATGTTGAAATAATTAACCTTGTCAGGATGAATGATTTGGAGTTCAATTCTCCCAAACCTGGCTCCTTAGTATGTGGGGCCATAGGGAGCATAGTTCAGTTCTGCAGGCAGAAGGTCCCAGGTTCGATCCCTGGGTTCTCCAGGTAGGGCTAGCAAAGAATCCTGCCTGAAACCCTGGACAGCCTTTGCTGCCAGTCAGTGTCAACAGTACTTGGCTAGATGGACCAAGGGTCTGACTCAGTATAAGGGAGCGTCATAGGTTCCTATATAGGTCCCCATTGGAGAGTACAAAGGTTGGGAATTGTTCAAGGGCATTGCTATATGGCCTTTCTGCCATATCATAAGCACGGGAGATAGGACATGGTTAAGTAGCTAGAATACACTCTTCTCAAGTATCCCATTGCCTTGGCTTTCAAACAAAGAAGCACCACTCAAAGTCAGTTTGATGACATTAAGTGATTTTAAAAAGTATCCCTAGTAATCCATCATTAACCAACACTTCTGATTAACCTGCAATTATTCTGTAACTCCCTATTTTTTCCTCAAAATCTCAAGTGTTCTGGATGATGAACAGAACACATTATCTTAGCTACAAATGTATAGATATGATGGCAATGAGGTTTCATGAATGGGTGATACATGCAAAATAGGAAATTTATCACATTTTTGTGATTGTTCAGTTCACAGTTCACTTTATACTTCAAACCAAAGCAGTTTTTATAATAATAATAATAATAATAATAATAATAAAAAATAATTTTCTGGAGCCTTTTAAATTCATTTTTATTAAGCCATAATCCCCAAAGGAGTGCAGTATGAAGCTCTCCATTAACTTGCTTCAAAACACAGTCTCATGCTGCCCAATCTTGGTGCTAGAAAACAAAAGATTCCTCCCCTTGGCATGGGTCAAGATGATCTGTGCTTTATGTGGTTTATATAGTGCTATCAATTACATGATAATAATAAATAAAACAGTGCCTTGCTAAGAGCTTCACGGCCTAAAAGTTGACAAAGGAATAACAATGAGAGCTATGGAAGAAGAAAAGGGGAAATACTGAAGAAAAAAGGACGTATTCAAATGATTAGAAAGCCCTGACAATAAAATGTAGAATCTGATCAGGGTTTACAGTACAGAACTCAGAAGTAAATTCCAGACTATTCAATGGGTCTTTCTCTCAGCTAAAGCTGTGTCTACACCAGTCTCTCTCCCAGGAATGTCCCTGGCTGCTCCCGGGGCATCCAAATGACGCACAGGGAGTCCTGACAGCAGGGGGGGTGGACACGGGTTTTCCCAGGGATAAAGAATCCCTGGGAAAATCTGATTCTTTCTGCTGTCTCAGGAATAGACCGAGACCGGGGGAGGTGTGGGCGCCCATCCCGCCTGGTGCACGTTTACTCACGAGTATGTGGGCACCAGAAACAGGCACAGAGCCATGCAGGGAGGCTCCGTGCCCATAAGGGGAGAGGAGGGAAGCAAGGGGGCGATTTCAGGGTTGTCTTTTTTAACTTATGTTTTTGACTGAGCGCAAGTGTGCTCTTCGGATCCTTTTTTTAAAAAAAAAATGGTGGGCGCAACAGCGCGACATCTCAGGAGGAAGCCAGGAGTCGCACTTCCTGTTTGGAAAGAGGGGAACGATCCCAGAACCTGATAAGTCCAGGATCATCCCCAGGCTTTCCCTCTACACCCTTGGGTATAGAAAGGGCCTAAGTGTGCACAAACTAAACTCTGTACTTAGAATATATTAAGGTCATTAAGCCCAGCCTTGTAACTAAGCTGCCAAAAGTTACTTGCCTGAAAATTATCTACTAGCCTGCTGGGGACTTGCAGAGGAGGGATGGAAAGGTGCAGAGGAAGGGGCCTCCCTCCTCTAGCAGCCCACTTTCTATTATGGGCACAAAGGAAAAATGCAATACTTCCATTCAGCGTGCTCACTTGCCTGCATGGAATTCCTGGTCGAAGATGGCAGCCAAGCTAGTGCTTACAAGTCCACATTAAGCCACTTAGATATTTTGCACACACAAAAACGTCTCCTTTTGCCATATCTTAAAGATTCTCACATGCACTGGGATCGCAAGTTCTCACATGCATGATGATCAATCCAACTGGAATACTCCAAAGATCCAATTTTTCCCCATTGTGGCTAAAAAATGTTTGTGTGAAATCACACACAGAAGATGGGGAAACATTTAGAATGCCTTCCCTAGTGAAATATGTTTAGCTCCCTCCTCGATGGTCTTTAGACAGGCGCCAGAGACCTTTTTCTTGAAAAAAGCAATGACTGCTATCTGTACTTCCTGCATTTTATTCCCCTCTGACATCGCTATTTACAAGCCCCTTATTCCCAACACCACAACCCTCTGTGTGTGTGTGTGTGTGTGTGTGTGTGTGTTCATGCATTTGATTAAGTGGATAGAACTTAAATTGCTTAGGGTGCAATCCTATGAATAGTTAGACAGGAAAAAAGTCCTACAGCTATCAGCATTCCTTAGCCAGCCATGCTGGTTGGGAAATGCTAGGAGTTGTAGGACTTCTTTCCTGTCTAAACATGCATACGATTGCACCCTTAATTTGTTAAGTCTTTAAGGTGTCAGAAGACTCATTATTCTTTTTACACCAGTCACCTTTTGGATGATTTGTGATGCTATAATTGTTTTACCTGTTGTCGCTATTGTAATGTTTTTATTTGCTGCTGTTACTGTTACCTGATTCTTTTGATTTATGTGCATGATCTTATGTTTTAATAACGTTGTTTTTGTATGATGCTATCATGTTTTACTGACTATAGAAAACTGCCTTGGGTTAAAGCATCCCAAAAATTGATTTCAAAATCATAAAATACATTTTAAAAATAGAAATACCCCAGAAAAGGCATTTTAAGGTCTGTAAGCTGAAATAAAAGACTGACATTGGTAGGAGGCCAGAAGGAAACATCAGTGTGCTTATGCTGAATTCAAAGAAGTGCAAATGGAAACTCTTTAAGTGCGCACTTGTTTTGTCATCAAAATGATGGGCATGATAAATGGACTTAGCAGCAGAATATCAGAGAGAAACAAAAGGGTTGAGGTATAGCAAAATAAAACCAGAGGGAAGTAGATTACAGTAATCAGAGTGTGAAATAACAAGAGCATGAACCAAGATTTTGGCTGTAATAAAGGCTATAGTAAAACAGAGTAAAGGGAATGTTTTAGAAATATCATGGGAGGGGAGGAATAAAGGAGGAAAGAGACAGGGAGTAACCTAAAATAGTCCCAGTGGTGCATGTCAGTGTAACTCATGAAAGATGAGTGAGCGCAGAAAAGGAGGAATAAGCAGAAGAGACACATTAAACAATTCAACAGGACCCAGAAATCCTGAAGAAAGGAAAGATGCAAGTGATCAAGAGTATCCAAAGGAGGAAATAAAATTCAGAAAAATAGGACTCCACTAGAGATCCTTACTACCAGAATGGGGTGTGCTAGAGAGGGAAAACCTTAGCATATGAAAAGAGACTTTGAAATGGTTGAAATAAGTCTAAGTCAGTGAAGCAGGATCTCTCTGTGGTTTATGGCTAGGCCTTAAGTTTTTATTTTATACATCCTTAAAAGTCTCATTATTATGATTTTTTGGGGATTTAAAAAAAAATTCTCTGTCTTCCATTTAGAGCAAATCATAAAGATTTGGATTCAAAGCACTACAGATGAATTTCATAGCTAATGACTATGCTGACTCAGCTAAAAAAAAATCTAGTTCGGTCCATGGGGGTCTTTCAACAGAAGAGCCACCTGTATGTCAAATATAATATATCTCACTCTTTGTATTGAGAAGTAGACATCAATATATTCAGGTTGTTAGCAGGTTTAAAAACTTAACTTGATGCTGCAAGTCTCCAAGAAAGTAGACCTGGAAAAACTCTACTTTAGCCAAGCATATATTATTTTTAACATTTCAAAAGATATCCTGATCCACATCCCCATATGCACTCAGGCTTGCATACAAAGCTCCTGTATGAGCATGCTGCACACAACTCTGCACACAAAAGAGAGTTCCCCGTAGAAGTGGAGTGAATAGGGAAGTCTTCTCTACAATGGAAAATCATCTTCTTTCTAAATTATATATGTCAAAATTGCATTTTTCATTATTTTAGCACAACCTTTCTCCTTTTTTTGACACTCTAGAAAAACCCTAATGGTCACCCATAAGTGCATTGAAATTAAGGGCATTGTAATCTAACCCAAGGCCATGTCTACACCATGCAGTTATCCTGCGGTCATGTCTAGGTTGTTCCTGTGCATCCAAATGAAGCACAGGGCATCCTGGGGTCAACCGTGGATGACCAGAGACTTTCCCCAGGATAACTGCAACTGTGGATGCTCTGGTTTTCCCATAGTCCTGGGACAACCCCAAGGACCTTAGCCAGGCAAGGAGCTTCATGAGGTTGCTCCATGCCAATTGGGGGGGGGGGGGGGGTGCAATTTGGCAAGGGTGGTGGTTTTAACTTATTTTTTTGCCAGATCGGGGCCATGGCTCCTCTTCTTTTTTAAAAAAAGGCACCCGTGACATCCCTTTCCCTTCTGAGACATCACGTGGCCGTATAGATGCTAGGGGAGGAGCGCAGAAACAGGTAAGTCCGTCATCCTCCCCTGTCCCTCCTGCTAGGTCCTTAGATGTAGATGAGCCCCAAGACTACCAAATACACATACTTCCTTTATACTGGATACACCCATGCATGTTTGTTTTGCTTGCTCTATAAAACTGGATGGCATATACAGCAGCCTAAGGAATGTCTATCTAACTAAATGGCAATCACAGCAACCTCAACACATTGGGTGGGATCCAACAGTTACTCCATGAATGGAAGATGCTTCTGTTCATGGAAAGAGCGATGCAATTCTTTATTATTCATTAATGCAATTCTTCTTCTGTTCACAGAGTGACTACAGTGGATCGTACCCACTGTTACAACTTCAAGGGAGGAAGAAGTGCACATTAAAAAATAACAGCATAATTCAATACTAGAAATCACTGGCATTTTGTAAAAACCTATTTTGGAGTTTTGGCAACATCCATAGTTAAGCCAGAGGTCTTTGACTTCAATATCACTGTTGATCGAGTTCTAAAAATGAATAAGTTTATGGAGGATATATTGTGATTTTGATTCTGTTTCAGAACTCTCCAATGAAGTAAAGGAATACTTTTTTCTTCCAACTTCCCCCTAATTTTCCTGGACATTGGCACCCCAAGTTGTTTACATATATCAGAAAATAATCTTGACACCAATAGACTCAGAGGTGTGATCAACTGCCATATTTGGGTTTGGGAAAGTCAAGCTGGCTAGACCTAGGATTTTGTTTCTCTCTCTTCAACATTTGGCTTGGTTTGCTTCCATGAACCATCTATAGTCTACGTTCTAGGCCTATTTGCTCTTCAATCCTGTTTCTGGAGCGTACTTGCTTTCTGCTTGTGTCATAAATCCTATTCAGTTGTGATGGTGTTGTTCCCCGCCTCGATCCGGGGGGAGAGGCGGGTAATAAATAAATATATTGTTATTGTAATTGTTGTTATTACTCCAGTTTGTGAAGGGAGAGAGAGAAAACAGAGCCACGTGTAGGCTGTTCCCATGAGCTGAAATCCTGAGCAATCACATTTTCAGCTCATGGGGGAGAGGCTACATGCATTTGGCAGCCTTCACCTCCACAGACAAGCCCCAATGTGCTGCTCCCCAAACTCTCTCCATGTCATGCTAATCAGAATGGATATTAATCCTCTGGAGCAATAAGAACTGAATAGGGCTACACTGTTGACTGGATTGTGTAGGGTTGGGGAGAAGGGGCTGGTGAATAAATGGTTTGGCCTACACAAAGTGGCTTTTATTCCCTCTCATTTTTATGATTCCATAGAAGCAAGGAAACATGGCCTTGAGTTCTTTAAACTTTTTCCCATCAAGTAGCTTTTCAAAAGTCTTCTGAACTCCTCCCAAACACAGAGCATAAAGAATCAAGCTGCTGTGCTACTTCTATGGCCAGTATGCCTCATACGTTGTGTTGTTTTGCAATGCTTCTATTTGACTTTTGCTTAATCTCTTCAAGAACTTTGCTAAAAACATGTATCGGAATTATTTCCTTACTGCTGCAGGAACAATTCTGTTAATATAAAAGGGAGCCTGCACCTTAACCTAATGACACTGTTATAGGAACTCTATTTACAGTACGATAAAATAAACTATTTATTTCTTACAAACCCATTAAAGCTAAGCCTCATTTAACTACTAGGACATTTTTACAATGGGTTTGCTGACATACTGTGATAAATGGCTGTGTAACATCTTTCAACAATAGCCATGGCCATAGCCCTAACCATACTGTATATAAACACAGCATCTTTTCAAACAATGTACAGCCGTCAATAGCAGGAAGTGAAGTAACCCAGAACACAAACATTCTTACTATGCTATTTTTCTTTTCTTCTTCTTTTTTTTTTTTTGTGAGAAAAAAGAAATGTATACTCAAAATTATGAGAATCAAAAGTTTCTGAATAGTCCTGAGAGTCTTTGAAATTGTGGCCCAGACAGAAAGATTTCCTGAAACCTGATGCTTTAAAGATAAAAGAGTTGGCAATGGGATGAAAGCTGCCCTACCTGTTTTTTTTATTTTTAAAAAACATATCAGAGAAATGAATGGAATGGCTTATGAATACATGCCACGAGATCATTCAGGAGCCACGCTGGTGCCTATTTGTTCAGAAATATTGGTGTTCGGTTACTGTGCAAATCTAAATAATCATTAGCTCCATGAACTTGATTCTTAAGAATAATGTGGTTATGTTCAAGAGGCTTAACAAACTTTCAGAACTTCACTGAGATGCGAGACATTTAAGGGCTTTCTTTTTGGGTGCTTGAGCTTTACTAACTCTAGGTGCCTTTTCGAAATTTGTTACCCATTACAAAATGGCAGCAATATGGAGAGTGTGCAGGGCTACTTAAATTGTAGGTTAAATGGAATTCTTTTCAACCATCTCGATAGTTTTTCCTTCCTGATAGCCAGACTCTGATGTAATTTTACGTAAAATGATATCATAAAGCTGGACATGGCAAACCTACAGCATTTACACTGGAGACTAAGGTCTGACATTCTGTCTAAATGAAATTTCCCAGTTGTTCCAAGCACTTTTTATCTTGTTTCCATGCTAGCAGTTAGAAATGTCACTGCATATTGCCACTGTGACAGATGAGTAAAAGCACAGAAAGCAACCTCTCTTTACAACTACAATGTAGCAAATGTGAAAAAGCATTTAACATTAAGTTCTGCAGAGACCCTGGATTGGGGCTTTCCTACTCTCACAAATGTAGTTCACCAAGTTAAACAAATATTCATGGACAATTTAAAAAAGCTATTTAAAAAAAGGAGTTACTTTGTATACAGACCCTCACCTTCCAGGGCCAGCATACAGTCCACAGAAAAGGCCAGCAAAACCTGGGACCAACCAAGCAAAATACATTGCATCAGCCATGCATCCACCAGGAACATTCTGTTTTAGTTGCCAGCCTGGGCATGCCTGGTGGGCTGTGCTTGGCTGAGTACAACTCTAAAAGACCATGACAGGCAAGCAGGCCTGGCTTTAATATGTGGCATGGTTGGCCAGTTAACACTGGCATCATTTTTTTTAAAAAAAATGTTAAGAGCCCTGGACTGAGAGGGGAAGCACCAGGCTGGTGGCTGGAGATGCTGCCATCTTCCTTCCCCCCTCTCCCGCAAGAGGCTTTTGCGAGAAATAAGTTGGTGCCTTCAAGAAGGAGCAGAAGCAGGAGCGGAAGCGGAGGAGGAGGAGGAAGTGCAAGGTGTGTGTCAGCGCCACCCTGTCTCTGCTGGCCCCAAACTGTTCCTCTGGTGCCCCCTCTCCCAGCATGCTTAACAGGAACAGGTGACTGACATACCTGGCAAAACTTTATTTTTCTATTAAGGGCCTGGTGCTTCTTCCTGCCGCTGCCCACACCCACCAACTGGTTCGCTGGGGGGAAGGGGAAGAACACTATGGTGTTACTTCAGGGGGTGGAGGGCACCTTGCCCAGGGGCACCTCAAACCTGGTGCAAGGTCTGGTGATGGCATCCCTTAGTAAGCATAAGTGAGTAAGATTTCTAACATATGCAAACAAGAAAACAGATCTGATAGTCTACTTAACTCATTTCCTCAAGAATCCATATGAACATAAGAGGTTTCTGAAGTGACTGGCTATATGCAATTTCAAAATTGTTTTCAGGGGAGCAGCCAAAACATGGATGAAGACATATATCACTGTAATGTCAAAGTGGATGTGAGAGGTGCAAACTGTAGGGAAGATCCTAGATACATTGTAAACAGCACATCTCATACTTGCAACACTACAAAGATGTGCTATTTTGGTAACGTTGTGGCTTTTTCCTAGAGTCATTGTCAAAATACACACAGGCCACTTTAACTTTGGAAGTACTCTTCTGGGCCTTTCCAAAACCATATTTATTTATTTATTACATTTGTATACCACCCCATAGCCGAAGTTTTCTGGGCGTTTTACATAGGATTAAAACAATTAAAAACAATATACAAAAATTAAAACAGCAAAAACATACAACATACACACAATCTGTACATTTAAAACCACTACAACACCCCAAAAAGCTACAAAAAACAAAAACAAACCCAGGCTCCTCAGATATTGCCAAATGCCTGAGAGAAGAGGAAAGTCTTGACCTGGCGCCGAAAAGATAACAATGTTGGCGCCAGGCGGGCCTCGTCAGGGAGATCGTTCCACAATTGGGGGGGGCACCACAGAGAAGGCCCTCTCTCTTGTTGCCGACCTCCAAGCTTCCCTCAGAGTAGTCACTCGGAGGAAGGACTTAGACGTTGAACTTGGTGTTCGGGTAGGTTCATGTCGGGAAAGGCGTTCCGTCAGATATTGTGGTCCCAAGCCGTGTAAGGCTTTATAGGTTAAAACCAGCACCTTGAATCGGGCTCGGAAACACAGGCAGCCAATGCAAGTGAGCCAGAGTAGGTCTTATATGCTCAAAACTACTGGTTCCGGTTATCAATCTGGCCGCTGCATTTTGCACAAGCTGCAGCTTCCGAACCATCTTCAAAGATAGCCCCACGTAGAGTGCATTGCAGTAATCTAACTTGGAGTTTACAAGAGCATGGACAACTGAAGCCAAGTACTCTTCTGGGCCTTTCCAAAACCATATTCATATTATATTACCCATTTACCACACATCTACAACATTCAAGAAAAGATTCTCAGTATTTAAACAAGAGGACAAAGGTCCCTTCCACTGGTGCTAGAAGTCCAGTGCACAATCTTATGTTCCAGTACTGCTGCAAAGCAAGTCAAAAGTTCAAGTTCTGAAAAAGTTAAAAGACTTGACTGTTCATGTGTGTCATCTATACTACAACGAAATTTTGAAAAACAGTGGAGAGCACTGAATTAAATATTACTATTAGAATTATCATATAAAATATACTTTTCTTCCCAGTTCCAATGACAAAAATTCTCCAACATTTTCAGTTGGTTTTTTAAACTGAAAGTGTGTAGCACTTATGAAAAGGAGCCACGGTATTGCTTTTAGGCCACATTTTATAAAGATCTTTTGACAAGCTTCTCATACAATATTTAATATTGCGACTTTCAAGTTCACAAGTTTAACTTAAAAAGCTCTCAGATGTCAATGCAGTCCTTGCTACAACCTGGGTTAACATAAAGGTTGAATTTGAGTCACATGCAGTCTTTCTATTCTGCCAACAAAATGTGCAAGATGGTGAGATTTTATCATGTAGAGTTAAATGAAAAGTTTTTGTGTTTTTAGAATTCAATAGAAAAATTAATTGGGTCATGTTTTAGTAAACACCCTCCATTAACTTTAATGGAATTAACTTCAAATGGAGGTAGCTGCTTTAGGAGCTTCTGTTGGACTGACTTCTATTGTGAAAAGAGAATGCAAGCTTTTTAGTTTCATAGAATTCTTTACTGTTGTTACATAGGTCTCATTAGAAGGTTATCACCTGACTTTTTATTATTCTCTAATTCATATTTTTTTCTAGTCTACTTAGATTACAATAATAGAAATTAAAAATGACACATAATCTCCAGCTAAAATACTTTACAAAAATAAAATATCCACATTATCTGCATGCCACTTTTCCACAAGATAGTATCCTAGTCAGCTCACAGCATATCAAATCATTCAGGCTTGGATCTAGAGATAGCTTTCGAGAGCAGAAATAAAAGTCTGCTTTTGCAAAGCCAATTTCCCCATTCTGCTGCAGCAACTCTGTGCCAAATAAAACATCATGTGTAGGTGCAGAGATATGCTCAGTGGCTGCTCCACAACTATGGAACAACCTTCCTCTGGAGAACAATCCAAACTCCAACAATTTTTACTTGTTGTAAAGAATGGAAGAGTGACCTACAGCAAAACATTTTAAAAGAAAGTGATTGACATTGTGATGTAGTCAAGATACTTGCTGTCACATCACATTTTGTGAAGAAATTCATCAAGGCAAGTGAGACAAAGTTAATTAAAAGGGAAGGTTTCAATAGATGCTAATTCAATTTTAGGATTTGCTAAAGTGTTTGGGATATATGCATATTATTTCCAAGTTGAAAAGTTTCAAACTTTTATGTGAGAATTGTGTCTAGCCACATTCTCTGTGTGAGCCATTTTGTAGGGGTGCCCACAGCAGTTTCTCAAATTCCCAAATGTGCCCACTGGTGCAAAAAGGTTGGAGACCCCTGTTCTAGAAGAAAGGCCCTCATTCAAACCTTCCCAACAAGGAATAGATTTATCATCACTTCTCAATCATGAGTTTTTTGTACCACAAGAGATACCTCTAATGATACTTCTTGTCTCATTATTGTAAGGAATAAGAAAAGTAGACAGCCTTCAGTCCAAAGTTGCATATGTTTTATGGTAGACAAGACTCCGTGTTAAGTATCTCACCTATTAAAAATCTGGTAAAGAATGAAGGTTGTAATTATATTTGGTTAAAGATGGGGATGCTGGGGTTAGTGCTGGTAGGTTGAAAATCACACCAGTTTTTAGAACAGTGTGATCCAATTATTTTAATGCAATAATATTGTAGCATTGAGTTGACCTCTTAAGGACAAATGAAGTGAACCAGACTCTTTATAATGTATTTGGCTCAATATTGTATTTGGATATAACTTCAGTCTTGAATTAATGCATGACTCCTTGTCCCTAACAGGGATAAAGGGATCAGGAGCAACAGGTTCACTCCTCTCTGTACCACTTCCCCTTCAAAATTCCCCCAATTCTCCCTCCTTCAAACCTAACCATGGTTAAGGGTTATATCAGGGCAGCTATTTATTAACCATGGTTAACAATAATCAGGAATTGATCTTCAGCATTGGTTCTAACATAGCCTGTAACCATGGTTAGGGGGAAAGGCTGTGAGGGGGATGGGTGGGAAGTACCGAATTCTACAGCTTACTCCTACTCCCAAATCCATTGATAAAAGAGACTGGGAGCATTACATAAGCACCTACAAAAGGCATCTGCCGGATACAGTTTTAAAATATCATTACTCTTCTTACTACATATAAAAACATGCTTTGACATGCATCTACCAGAATAGTTCTTAAACATGATTTGTATCTTACTTTGGCCTATTCTACCTGCTGCATTATAGTACGATCTTTTAAAGAAAGCAGAGTTTGCAAGAGAACAGGAAATTCTCTTCTGCTGTTATAGCAATAATGTGACTGTAACTGAAAATAACAAAAAGAGTGTAATTTTAGGGGCTTTTCTTCCTTTGGTTTTCCTCAGGGGAGTCTTTATTGCTATACCACAGGCAATGCTGACTTCAAACCTATCTAACTGAGCTCTGCAAACTCAATGCAATTTCACTGCTTACTGGGATCCCAAGCTGGGAGTCTGTGGGCCTTGAAATATAATTTCCATAACATTATGCAAGTTTGAACAGCAGCTCTTCTATACTAAATAGTTAACAGCCGAGTATATCCAGTGGGAGTCATGGAATAGTAAAATTAGATTTAGTGCTTGAAGCTAAGATTCTCAGCTACCCTCAGGGTTATTGTTTTGAAGAATTGCCACGCTTGCTGAAGAACACAGTCTCGGGAATGCAAAGCAGGAAATCAACAGTTGCCATAAATTACTAAACTTAATCTCTGCAACTACGATTTTCAGTAACAAAGCAGAAATTATTCTGATGAAATGCTGTCAACTGAAGAGGAACTATTACATATAATTATAGATGTACTCCATAACAAGCAACATACAAATAAGCATTTAAGTATTTTTGTACTAACCTATAATACATATGTGTAAGTGTATGTTTATGGGAGATATTTAATTCACATTATTTTTAAAAAATGTGTGCAAACTACTATGACAATAGATATGATCAAATTTATTAGGCCAAAGATCCAATCTGTTTAATATGATGTGTTAAAGATTTTAAAAAATGCACATGGGACTAGTTTCACTAAGATTTTATGTTGTACTGTTGTATAGAGGTGATGGGTAATTCACTTTTTATGCTCATAATATATACCTGCTTTTACTGATTTGTGTTAAAGACAATGGGCAATTGTATAGATTTTCCATTTCTAATATAAAAAGTTTTGTTTAAATGCATGAACAATGTTTAGGGTAGTATCAAAAGAAGAATGAAACCAAGCCATTTTAGAATTGTGTTTCTTTTAACAGAAGCCACCTAAAATGCAGTAAAGCAAATTGCTTTTGAAATGGATCAAAGGCAGTTTAAGATACAGCCTGGGCTTCTAGGCTGCTCAAATAAAAGAAGCCAGAAATTCTACTAGGCTAGCATAAGCCCTTTGAGTGACTCTAAGCTGCTCCTTGAAATCCAATGGGTGAAAACCACCTCCAGTGAAATTACAGGAAAAACAATCACTAGTTAAAATTAAGATGAGTGCATGGAACCACTGGCAAACTCCCTTGGTATTTTGGTTGATCGCAAGTTTTACATGAACCTAATCAATTTCCATATTAATATGGAATGAATAAATTACAGATAGAATTTCATACTAATTTGTTTAAACGAAAGACTGATGAAGTGTCCATGAAAAACAAGCACCATACTGTCCAATGATTGTCAAAGGAAAATAGGTATATTTACTTTACTTGAACAACGAGTTTATATTATGGCAATTAAGTAAACCAAACAAACAAGGTAGTACTGCAGGGTTTAGTGACAAAGCCTAGATCTCATGACTGTATACACTTTCAGTTTATTACCAAAACAGTATCGTCACAACTGCAAAATACAGTAAGCAATAGCAAACTTATGGGCAAGCTTGGTTTTCGAACGAATAACGCAATCCTATGCAGTTAGGAACTTAATCAACTGAAATCAATGGACTTAGGTTCATATAACTCTGCAAAGGAGGAACAGACAGCAACAACAGTAAGTAAGTTCCAGTAGTTGTGAACAAGTTGTGAAGAAACCAGCAACAAGCACACTGTGAGAAAATGTCCTATTCCCCTTACTGTATATTCCAATAATAGGCACTATTATAGATAGTCTGAGAATGCAAAATGTACAACTGTTGTGACCATAAACAAGTACTTTCGATTTGACTGTATGTCCCTGTCATACCTGCTTTTTGTAAAGCACCAGGTACATAGATGATGCTATAAAAATAAAGAATTCTAATAAACGATTAATCTGCAAATGTGTAACTTATTATTAATTAGTACCATTTTCTTTTTCTCCTTAATTAGCACTCGTATCCTCTACCTAGCCTGACCCTTGTATTACCAGTACCTGCCACCCAATGCTCTGGCTTGCACCATCTCTTTCTGCACCTTGCCATTGCTTCTCTACATTATCAGTTCAGGAAGAAATTTGAACAAAACTCTTCCTCTGGTCACTGATATCTCTGGGAACCAAATCCATTAAGATATTTCTGACCCCTGCTCAGGCTACTTTAACTGTCTAGTGAACAGGAAGGAACTGATAAAAATAGGATTACAATGCCCTTACAGATGAACTAGCAAGAGACTTGATTGTGATTGATGCCTGAATAAACATACAATAGCAGGCCATACATCTCAACAAGGCTTTGATAGAAATAGAAAAAGAGTGTAGGTTTTCACTGCCTAGACTATCACGTTCTTTTCTCAATGAAACATTTGGGAAAGAAGCAATTCAGTACAAAACCCCCGCAAGGGGATTCTGGTTTGTTTGTTTCTTTCATTAGAAGTAAACCAGAGAAACAAATTCTACAAGCTTGCTATTTGTACGACTGCATATGGTAACTGTGAATGCACAAGAATGAATGAGTCCATTTTTCTTCAAACAGATCTGAATTATAAGCATGAATGAATGTAAACATAGCAATACATTACGACTGCTATGGGAAACACTGGCATTTATCATAGCAAACACATAGGCTTAAATACAACATCATATCAGCAGACTTCCGCTCATACAACAGGAATTCCCCACACTCTCCCCACTGTGCACAGCCCCCATACAGCACCAAGTCTGTTCTGGGGAGTGAAGATTTTGGGGCATGTCGGGGTGTGGGTGGTTTGCAATGTGTGTGTGTGTGTAAATTCCATCCATCAGTGGTTTCATTTCTGCTAGCAGAAGGACACACCCTTGGATTCAAGTCATGAAGTGCCTTTGAACTATGGATATACACCTGGTAACTCTGGCCCAATTACACTGTAACTGGTGTTCTCACATCAAAATGTCTACCCCATTTTAAGTCAAGTAGGCCTCTCTCAAAGCAAATTTTCAAGTATGCAGAGTTTATTCTGGTGGTGGAAACCCAGAGCAGAGCTGCACTCCAAATAATCTTGCTGGCAGAAAATAAGGGAGACGATTTTCACTGATTCCCCCTCCCTTTGCAGCCTCTGAGTGCCACCTCCCCCACTGCTCCTGAGGGTCCCCCAATCCTCTGAGGGAGATTTGGGGACCATAGGGGACTGCAGGGGGAGGCAAGAATAAGTGAGGATTGTCTCATCCCCTCTTCAACCAACAGAAAAGCTGCAATGGATTAAAAGCTGCCCATTGATGGAAGAAGCCATTCCATCCATGTCAAGCTTTGGCTGGATCCAGTCAAATATTTTCTAAATACTTAATGTTGAGATATACCTTAGTGGATAGAGGGGACAATTGGAGTTATTATATACTGTATTATCTTTTTTCTGTGAAAACTCTTTAGATATTTACAACTCATTGAAATGATAGCAGAAAATGTGATGGCCCAAATTGCTAAAAGATCAGGGACAAGGAAGCAAGTGAAAATAAAATCAAGCATTGCTTTTTATGTCTCAAGATTCTTAAATTTAAATGCAAAATATTTTAAGGGCACCTTTGTCTAGTGAAACTTGAGGAACGTTTTTGTAAATTCTGATACAACTGACGTGATCCACACATTCCAGGCAAATGTCCAGATCACAATGTAACTATATATCGTGGTACGGACTTCTCACAATGTTGTGATGCAGTTCTCGGATCAAAAAACGTATCAAAGTGCATTTTAAAAAGCAAATTTGAGAGGAAATGCATTCAAAATAAATTTTTAAGACATTTTTTGTGTGGATCTTTTTAAAAAGTCACAGATTCATGTGGAAATAGGACAGAGCAGTCTTATGTGTCACATGCAAGTTTGACACAGGCTGCAAATAGACTGATTCATCCATTTCTACAATTTTCTCATTCGATGGTATCCATTTCAGGATAAGAATATTCCACAGTAAGTGCAGTATGTCCACTAACTGTATTCTGGAACTTGCCATGTTCATGAAACCATATGCAAATTCTGTACATTACACACAACTAAAATTAACCATGGTTTCCAGTTTCGTGATATATTTCCAGCATTGCTCTTGGTGGTGAACGAGGTGGCCATTATTGATTACACAGCAATACATTGCAACCCAAGGATAGCAAATAGGATTTGTGCATATAAAAATCAAACTGGAAGTATTTTTTTCTAAACCAAAACATCCCAAGGCAGCTTTTATTCAGCTAATCATGACACAGTTGGCTAGACAAAGTAGTTTTCTGTGAGGATGCTTCTAGTACAATATGTAAACCATCAAGCAAAAGATATTTATTATAAGGATTCCAGATACAGTGGGGTATAAATTGTATGGTCCTTCATGACCTAATCCACCAAACAGGGTTTAAGAGTGTTCTTACCTATTTATGTTTCAGTCATTAATTTGACAAGCACTAGCAAATCACAGAACAGTTATGCTTCTTGTTCAAATGTGAACGAATGGCACACAGAGACTTCACCATTGATCTCTATACCTCATGTCCACTCAAACATGGTGCTTTTTAATGAAATCTACACGACTGGCAAGAAATGGAGCAATGTGAACCTTTATGCTTTTCTTTTCCACTTGTATGCTATGTGCGCCATTCACCATGGCAACAAGAGCAGTTGCAGGGAAACTAATTGTGTGCAAACGGTCAGTGGGTGCTTTTACGTGTACCTAGTGAAACAATTCATTTCAAACTGATTCAGACAATAATATACTAGTGCAAGCACTGGGGAATGTCACAGAATGCTCCCTGACAATACTGTTGCATTAATTTCATGGTAGCAACTGACTAGCTCCATGAATGTGTCAACCAAAATGCAACTACACTTTCAGGGAGCTGTGTGTGAACAGCTTTCCATGTCAGGCATGGACGAGCTGCACAGACTGGTTTGGATCAAGCATCTTCATTCCATGGATGGGAGGGCTCCTTCTGTCTCTGGAAGCTTTCCGATCCAGCAGAGCTGGCAGAATGGGGGGAAAGATGTTCTTCGTCAATTCCTCTCTCCCGCTGCACACCCCTTATTCTCCTTCTCAAATATTTGCTCAGGAAGGTTGAGACACCCTCCAGAACAGTGAGGGAGGTGTAGGTGAGCTACAGAGGATGGGGGACTTGGTAAAGATCAGCTTCCCCATGTTCTACCAGTGGGAGTATTCTGAGTGGAACTCCACTCAGGGAATGCTCCCAGTATGCGCAATAGAAGCTGGATTCAACTCAATATCTTTAATAACCCCCTGATCACACTAGTGAAGTGAGAACAGTTACTGTAATCCAGTAGTCCTGGCTTCATCCCTGTTCAATCATCATGTGGTCATGGGAAGTCATTGGCTTAAATTCTGAATTACATAAGCTGATTTACGCAATAGATCTTCCATGCCCATCCTCCACATTTTAGCCTACTGTGCTTCTTCTGGGGAAAACATATGGAAATAATTGGTTGTCTTCCAAGTAATGTAAGTGGAAGTCTGTTCATGCAAGCTGCCTCTTCCCAATGTAAGCTGCCTCTGCCCCATCCTCATATACCACATCCCATTCATTATGTTATTTATTAATCTTCTGAATCACTGCTTTTTTAGAAATGGACCATTTTCCTTGGAAAAATATGGCCTACATCACTAGTTGTAAAGTACTATATGTATGCCAAGGGTGAGCAACTTGTAGGCCTTTAGATGTTTTGGCGTACAACTCTCATCAACCCTCATCATGGGTTATACTGGCTAGGGCTGGTGGAAGTTTTAGGCCAAAATACAAATTGCCTACCCCAATATATGGTTTATTGTACACACAGAAGTGAATTATAGCAGCTACGATAGTGATTAACAACAGATCAATCTTTTTCTAAAATATTTAAGTTCACAATATTTCAGTTCACAGAAATTGTACTAAGAACACGACAGACGTTTATGCATATTCACTTCAGCATATGCAAAGGAATCAGTACTACAATACTCATGTCTTTATGTATTTAATAATAATAATAACAATATAATAATAATAATAATAATAATAATAATAATAATAATTTCTTACCCCCCTCTTCCTCCGGATCAAGGTGGGGAACAACATCAATACCAACAATATAAAATACAATATACAATACATAAACTGATTAAAAGCATATAAAATTAATACATTACTAAAATCAACAAAGTCTTAAAATTCAACTGGGTAGGCCTGCCGGAAAAGATCAGTCTTTACTTAGACAGGAGTGGCCTTAAGAACTCCTATGATCTAACCATATAAAGATGTGAAGTTATTTGTACTTAGAAGAATAACGCTGCAGTGACATTCAAAGCAAAAGCAAAACAAACAAAAATACGTAGAATGATCCTGACCATTATTAGCTTGCCAGGGCTGAAATTTCTAGTTCAACAAATGAATAACATAATAATGCTCCAACTAAACTAATGCCCAATTTTATTTAGAGAGAAGATATACATAACAAGAAACTCAGATCATTTGAGCGGCGTATATATGATTACAGCCAACACGATCTGATTAGTTTTTAAATCATATTAAGAAATCAATGGGTAAAGGAAATGTAGTAGGTGGAATTGTGTATTGTCTTTAACAAAGCTTCTGAGGTTGTACTCAGAAGAATTTTATTTGAAAAGTTATCTCAAATTGGCTTGATAGTTGAACTGTCACATGAATTGACATGACATGAAGAAAAGGAATTCTGCAATGGGAAAGGAGGAGGATGGGCAGTGTACTTTTGGGGCTCGTATTCCTATTGAGTTTTACTTTGGGCTTATGTTTAAAAGGTGTTGGCCTCAAAAAACCAGTGTCTTATTCTGTGTGCCTGGCCCCCATGTGCAGCATCCCCATGCCAACAACCTATGGGTGATGTGCTGCATTAGTAATACTTGCATGGGTCAGTGTTCTGGGTGGCTAGCATCTAATCAATAGCCCCTTAGGATTTATGATAACGATCTGAAAGAAAGAGGTAAATAAAACTTTGATTACTTGTACAGAACAAGTTGAGATGTATAAAAATGAAACTGAGAAATTCTCTCAAAAGACTGTTTGTATGTGCAGAGTGATACAGAGGTATACAGATATATAGACAGAAAGATAAATGGATAGAGTTAATAAAATGAAAAATAAAATGTGTTAAAATAAATTTAAGGATGGAAAGACAGACATTTAAGGGTTCGAGCTTCCTTTTTGAGCCCACGAAACCGATACTGGTGGTGGAACAGAGGATCGGACCTATGGTTGAACCCATGGTGGAAGATGGAATAAAAAATGGTAAAACATACTGGCTGTATTTGGACATAACAATAAGTCAGAATTCTAGTAGTGTGCTGGTACACTCTGCATATTCACTCCCATTTGGCTACTCCCACCAATGGGAGTGGCTAAAATAACTGGAAAGCAACTGAAAAGCAAAGGCTGAGTGTTATGTATGAATTGGGACTCCTGGTTTGTTGCTCTCCTAACAAGCTAGAATCTGAAGTCAAGGTTTGTAGTTGGTTTCTGATTCCTGGCTTGTTTGGAAGCAATGAGCCAGGAGTTCCACTTTGGACGAAATGCTAAGCTTTTGCTCCTGACTAGTTTCTGGTTACTTTAGTGTTCCTGCTGGTGGGAGAAGTCATGCAGGAGCATTTAGGAAGGAGAGGTTTAGGAATAGAGACTGGTGTTCCATCTTGGGGCTGTTACTTTTTTATTTTATTTGTTTTTTTAAGCAAATAATGTAGTTTCAGGAGTCCATATCTAAGATACTGAGGCTCAATTAATTACCAGTACTTCAATAAATACTTTTTATCCTTTAAGTGGCACAGACTTAGGGTAAGAGAGAGAGAATATATAAGAGTGCTGAGCCACTGGAATGTTATGCACTAGCTCACAATGAAGCATTGTTTGCTTAATGCCAGCATTTAACCCACTCATGTATGTCCAGCTTTACTGGAAGAATGGAAGTGCAATCATGATGCCATGTTGCAAGAGGTCTGGATGAATATTCCTCAACTTCAACAGATATAGACAGAGATATGTGGAGGTGCAGGACAGCAGAACTTCCTGCAAAGGATCTGACAATGACATAAACCCAGCAGTTACAGCAGGGGTAGGCAACACAGCACCCATGGGATCGCTTCAAAGCAAAGTGAGCACCTCTAGCCACTCCCATCATCTTTTCCTATGAATGCCTCTGGGCCAAATGTGGGGTTCAGAGACATTCCTTGGAAATGAATGTGGTCGGTAGCTGCTGGCCAATGCTTTCATCTACAGTGCACCCATTTTGTAGTGGTGTTAAGGACAGTTTCTCAAATTGCCAAATGTGCCCATGGGCAATATCTGAGGAGCTTGAGTTTGTTTTTGTTTTTAGGCTTACAGCTTTTTAAAGTTATTATAGTGGTTTTAAACGTATGTGTATATTGCATGCTTTTGCTGTTTTAACTTTTGTATATTGTTTTTAATTGTTTTAATCCTATGTAAACCGCTCATCCTTATGTAAACCGCTCATCCTTATGTAAACCGCTCAGAGAGCTTCGGCTATGGGGCGGTATACAAATGCAATAAATAAATAAATAAATAAATATGGGCCCCAAGTTTGCCTGCCTCTCAGTTACAGATTTGTACACATCTAACAGGCACCTTGGTTGGATGAAGTTTTTTAAAAGTACAAATATTATACAAAGCAGAGAAAGGGATAGGAAGAACTACTGAGAGAGGGACATGAAGACCAAGGTAGTTATGAGAACCACGTAGGAAAAGGGTTTTTTTCTGCAGGCGATCATAGAACGACATTAAATACACATCCAGTAATTGGGGGCTCAGTGCCTCAGGATTCAGGGCACCAAATTCCATAAGTAGGAACTCTGAATATGAGGTGTGATAATGTTGTTTCTGCACTTGGATGGATGTCACCCTCTTCAAGTGAGAGCATCATAAGCCACTGTTTGGAGGCCTTATCCTGGCCATGTCTGGCTCCAATTAAAGGACAGGAATTGTAGAGTGTATATCATGGAAAATTCCTGTCAGTAACATTGATTACACAGAGCAACAGTCTCCAGGAGGAAATTACACAGCCTCATTGCTTGAGTTATTTAAAATTAGAATGGACAAGCACTCAAGATGATAGCACTGAGAACAATTCAGCACTTGCAAGATGGCATAATAGGAGTTTTCCATCTCTAATTCACCAATATGAGCTCAAAAGACAATAAGCAGAGAGACAACGCTCTGCAAAATTAAATCACTGAGAATCAACCAGAGAATGAAAATTAAATCACCGGAATGTATTTCCCTCTTTGTAGGCATTAGCATTAATCTCATGCAAAAGTAAAATATTAGTTAATTTGATTCCCTTTGCTTCCAGACATAAGTCGAAATGAATCAATATAGGAAGAATGATTCCTCTGATAAATGGGGGAAAGAATAGAAAGAAGGGGTCTGTAGGAAAGCAAGCAAAAAGGAAATGGCCAAGAGAAAGGAAAAAATCCAATTCAAGAGCAATATATGGGAAAACTGTGTCCCAATTGCTAGTTAAGTTATGTAACAGCAGACAAGCTATAGCGGAGTTGAAATATATATCTATGAGGTCATACATTGCGACAGAGTATATTTTTTGAAAATTCTCTCTCTCTCTCTCTCTCTCTCTCTCTCTTAATTTTGAAAAACCTACAATGCACAGCTCCCTCATCTGTCTTCTATCCAAGACATGTCAAGTGCAGTGAAGTTACTTCAGATTTACAGTGCATCGGAAATTTAGTTTTAAAAAAGCATAGCTGTCAGAGATGCTCTACAACTTTTTCTTCACAGTGCAATGAAAATAAATAATATTGTGGACAAGTTTAAGGAGCACTATAATTTGAGCCCATTTTTTTTCTCTCTTCCCCACCTACTGTTCCCACATCATAACAATAGGGGCTCAGAACCTCAGGTTCACCAAACCCTCTAGGTAGTCACAAATAACTTTTGAGGAAACCACCTCAGTTATTATTAAGTCTGGAGTTAGTGAATAGCAGATCCTGTTACACCACACTTGACAGGAATTTTGTCTAGACTGTGTTAAATAGAACGGTGGTGGTATAAGACTGCTATTTAACTGTGTTCTAAAAGACATGAAAGGTCAACATGGACAAAGCGCAACCCAACGAAGCAACTAATATCTGGGCTGAAGGACTCAGGGCTTTCAGACGTCAATTGAGTCATGACATTGATAATAATTAGCTTGTTACTGCTAAAGAGCCAAATGAATTTGCATCAGATTTCACTATACAGATCAGTGTTCACAAATATGGTTGCCAGGTCATGACCAGAAATTAAATTCCAGTGATCAGCAGGGGAAAGCCTCCAGTGTACTCTGCCACAAGAATTATAACTTTAAAAACAAAGACAAATAAACCGGTAGCACAAGAAGGCATTGAGGGATACTTTCAAAATGGCATCAGGATGTGTTTTGTGCTGGGATGCAGTGTTAGTGCCATGACTTAAAAAGGACGGACTGATACAAAGACACACACTCACCAAACTGCTCATCCCCTGCAAAACCCTCTTATCAGGCAACAGGTATAAAGGGGACATAGTGACTTTGCTTCTGCGGAGCAGGAAGCTAGAAAGCACCGCTTTGCTAGCCACCAAAAGCAATGATTGGCTACCAGGAGCAATCAAAAATGTGGAACTTGATCAAGACAATGGCTGGCTGGGCAATGGTGGGAGTTGTAATCACCAGGTTGGAGATAGCTGCAATACTGGTTTAAACTATAAATAACAACTTTACTGGGCCTGTTCATACAACAAGCTCAGCCATGGTTAGAAATTTGCAACAAGTGGTTAAAACCCAGGTTATTTAGCCGCCATGGTTAGAAATGATTCACACAACACACTCAATCATGATTCACGTCACACTAAACCAAAATATTTAGCTGAAAACACTTAACCAGGAAGATGTAGCGTTTTGTCTGAATGAGGCTATTACCAAGTTTTATATTTAGATTTGGTCACAAAGGTCCCCACAGCAAATACCATGTGTGAGGAGGAGCTCCTGAGCCTTCTCCATCCAGTTCCAAAAGTAGCCCTCAGTGCCACACCCAAGTATTCCCCAAAAGACACTCCGAAAACAAGGGAAACTTCAAAGACAGCCCTTGATGTTGCAATGGGGAAGCCCAAACGCTTGCACATGTATCACAGACTTTGGATAACAGACTTAGCGGGCTGCACTGCACACAATACTAAACTATGATTTAGCACTATGTGCAAGAGCAGAAAGAAGCCTGAACAAAGCTTTAGACTTAAATGCTCGCCACTTTCCTGTGTGGCTGGAAGATGGATCTCACCAGCATTTACTTTCAGTTTCCCCTAACACTGGCTTCTTTAACTGCTAACCAACCCAATGGTCTGGGTTCGCATGTCACGCTCACAACCTCCAACCGAGGCCAACTGGAGGTTGTTTACAGAAAGTGGAAGAGTTTCGCACACAGTATCTTTCCTGACAAATTCCACGATTTGCCATCATGACATGTGAACTGCTCCTTTCAGAAGCTTGCTAATAATAGAAGATTCTCCCAGCGAAATACCAGTTATAATGACTACCACTGGCTTCTTGTATTTTATTGATTGGGAAAGGATGGAATGAAATAGTTGCGCTATTGACTCCATCAAGACACACACTGGAAGAAATCAAGGAGAACCTCACACTTTCTCTACTTATATTTAGATTCCTATAAACAAGCCTGTCTTACAACTTGAGAAGCAAAACATAATTCTCATTGTAACAGAGGATGCCTGAATTTGAAACAAATGCAATTAACTTCCAAATCATGGTTGTGTGCATTGCGTACACTTCAAATAGTAAACATACATAAAGTGAGCTAATGTAATGATCAGCTAGGAACTCCTGGGATGACTGTGGTGATCTCCTGGGATTCCAACTTTGCAAAAACTGACATTTCAAAATGGACGTAGCAGAACCACAAAAGAACACTGATTTAAAATCATTATAAAAAATCAGGATTAGTTTTATACATTTTTAGTTAGGGAATAAAGAGCAATAGCAGAGAGCCAACACATTCAGCCTTGGTTAACTTGCCAAATATCTTAAACTGGGACCAAACCTGTGATCCCTTGTCCATAGGTGCAGGGAAACCAATTTAGATTTTGCAATTACCTTTGTCCTGGAATTTGCAATTACCTTTGAGATGTGAACTATCTTCTAGTCTAAAAAAGAGTATGATCAAGCATAAAACATCCCAGAGTTGGAATAGATCCTTGTCTTGTATTGAACCTTTTAAGTCTTTCAAAGGAACAGACCTACTCACTCTGGCTCTGAATCCCTCCCATTGCAAGTGCTTTTATATCAATATTCATACCAGCTTCCCATCTTGCACTGTACCATGGTATCCTTCTGGAGCGCCTGGGGGAATTGGGGATCGGGGGCACTGTGCTTCAGTGGTTCCGATCCTATCTCTCAGGCAGGTTCCAGATGGTGATGCTTGGGGATAGCTGCTCTTCAAAAAAGGAGTTGCTATGTGGTGTACCACAAGGTGCTATCCTTTCCCCAATGCTGTTTAATATTTACATGAAACCGCTGGGAGAGATCATCCGGAGGCATGGGGCAGGGTGCTATCAATACGCTGATGACACCCAAATATATTTCTCTATGCCTTCGATAACATCGTCAGCTAAGGATAGTGTGTCTCCTTTGAATGAATGCTTGGAGGCAGTAATGGGCTGGATGAGGAAAAACAAACTGAAGCTGAATCCAGACAAGACGGAGGTGCTTGCTGTCAAAGGCCCCAACCTGGGTTTGGAGGTGTGTCAACCAGCTCTGGATGGGATTACACCCCCCCTGAAAGATTGTGTTCGCAGCTTGGGGGTACTCCTGGATCCGTCGCTCCAGATGACAGCTCAGATTGATGCGACGGCCAGGAGTGCCTACTATCAGCTTCGGCTGATACGCCAGCTGCGCCCCTTCCTAGAGTTGGAAGACCTAAAGACGGTAGTGCACGCACTGGTAACTTCGAGGCTCGACTTCTGCAATGCGCTGTACATAGGGCTACCTTTGTGCCTAGTCCAGAAACTTCAACTTGTTCAAAATATGGCAGCCAGGTTGGTCACCGGTACATCTAGGGGTGATCACATCACACCAGTTTTAAAATCATTTCATTGGCTGCCAATCAGTTTCCGGGCGAAGTATAAAGTGTTGGTTATTACCTTTAAAGCCCTACATGGTTTGGGTCCAGGGTACCTGCGGGATCGCCTTCTCCCGTACAATCCGCCCCGCACACTTAGGTCCTCTGGGAAGAATTTACTCAAGCCAGCCAGAACTAGGCTGGCAGGTGTTACCCAGAGGACCTTCTCTTCCATCACTCCCAGACTATGGAATGGTCTGTTGGAGGAGGTTAGACAAATTGACAGTCTTCATGAATTCAAGAGAGTCATGAAGACTGTCCTCTTCTGACAGGCCTATCCAGATGAATTTTAAGATGTTTTTAATGTTGTATTTTTCTCTTGCTTTTAAGATTTTAACTGTTGTGATTTTTGTGTTTTATATTGTTGCTGTTCCCCGCCTAGATCCGAAGGGAGAGGCGGGCTATAAATAAATATTATTATTATTATTATTATTATTATTATTATTACCCAAGTCCAGGCTGTGATGAACAACGTAACAGCTGGGTAATCGACAACTTAAGCCCTGAACGTATTCAACAAGGCCAAAGAGATGATCTTAAAAGCAAAGTGAAGAAAGCAAAAACAGCCTGACACATGTCATGGAGCTCCCTGTGACTGTTAGGTGGAGGTGGGGCTGCAAAGCAAGCAACGAATAGATGAAGAACATCAATCCATGTTTAAAAGTGGGAGTCATGGGGAGTACCAAAATATAAGCCACACTTACATGGTGGAGGAGGGCTGTACAGCCCTTCCAAATTCCACCTTTGCAACATAGTTAACTGGCCAGACACTGAGACTGGCAGATCCAAGAGTCAGACATGTACCAGCACGGCACTAGTAGAAGAGACTGCTGATGCAACAGGAACTAGGGGGTTCCTGGAAAAAACGGAAATGAGCGAATATGCTTCTGGAACACGTCAGGTCAGCTTAGCTCACACAACGGAGCTCTGCCGACCTGCTCTATTTTGGAAACGAGCAATGCTGCCCGTCTCTATGCGTATTTTAGGAACCTCTAGCTCTTATTGCACTTACGGTCCATTCTGGCTTTTAAGAACAGCCAACCCAGCAGAATTGTGCCCTACAGACCAAGAAATGACAGCAGGGGCCAAAAAGCTTCTGCTAATAATTACTTAAGAGCTTGTTCATATGTGGATTTTTAAAAAGTGTTAAAATCAGTAGTGGTGTACAGCCAGTGCCAAAATTACAGGAAAAAATGTTCAATATTATGAGGCCTATGAGCAATATCCATTGCTGCCTGCATGCTAGTGGGACTCACCGCTAGTGCAACAGGAAGCTGGCACTTCCTAAAGCAAATGAGCTGAAACATTCATTTCAGGAACGGACAGGTTGGCGGAGCTAGAAGAAAGGATCTCCACTGACATGCTCCACTCCAGACACTAGTGTTTAGGCTCATTTCCAGGGTTGCTCTAGGAAACACCAGTTTCCTGTTACACTAGCAGTGGGTCTGAATGGCACAATGCAAACAGGGGAGGTACAACAGCAGTATTAGTTAATGCCCCATGATTCCACCAGCTGCTCTTCAGCTTTAGTCAACCCAGTCCTCAGAATGCTTGCCGAAAAAAGTGTTATTCAAGTCTCTAATGATTCTATGTTCACTGAGGAAGGCTTTACACAGACATGTTTGTCTTCGTAGCTATACAAAAGCTGTATTTAAAATGTGCACAATCACATGTGAAAAATCACACTAACATTTTGCGACCATCACATGTGTTCCTGGTCCCATGAAGGGCAAAATGGCTTGTGAAAAGCAGCCCTAACATGCCGTAGATACAAGGACAAGAAGAACTAAGATTTGCAATAAAATTCTATGTTAAGCAAATAAAACATCACAAACAAATGACCTACAGCATTAATGGGAATAAAATAACTTACTTTTCTGGAAATCCACTAAATAGAAGAGTCCAAACATACAGGTTTTTTTTTTTAAATGAGAGTAATTTTCCTTTTCAAATAGTTTTTGCTATGGTGGGGTGTTGTTGCTTACTAATATCCATGAACTCTTCGGAACAACAAACACCTTCATTAATTAACAGCTAACAAAACAAAGCTGAAAAGTATTTCAATACCGTCCATTTTTGTACAGTCTATGAAATCAAGAACATAATATAAACGAATGCAATGAATGCACTGAAGCATTCAATGCTAAGTACACATTTCTATCCACACAATTAATAAAAGTATACAAAATTGAACATAAATATGCACAACCATCTGTTTGGCAGACATATCCACATAGACCCTAGTGCACATGTAGCATTTGTTCAGCATGAATGAAAGAAATAGAGCAACAACCTACGAAAAGGCAAAGGGGGGGGAAGGCAATTCAAAGATGGAGAACACCAAGGCTGTGTTCACACCAGCCATTTATTCCTGAATAATATCGCAGTCATCCCTACTGGCCCACATGACGTTCACCTACACCCGGGGAGATCTTGGGATGACCGCTCAGTTATTCAGGAACATCGCTGACTGGATTTATCACGGCTTTTCCGGCTCGCTACAGTCTTGACATCTGCGGCTGGTGTGCCTCCCTCTTCTTAAAGTTGATGCTGTTCGGCACAAGCTCCAGGCTCGGCGAACAGCTGACCCGCTGTCAGGGGCGGGTCCAGTGGTTTCGGATGTGTGCGGGAGTGGGTGTCCGCCATTTTCAGCACATTATTTGATTGGTTATCGGCGTGTTTTGGTGCCAGCCGTGTGTATTTTTTTTAACATGAACATATTGATGCGCATGAGCGCATCTTCGACACAGTACCTATTTCCCCCTGCACTGCTGTGTGTCTGCGCTGGTGTGTATCTTGGAGGAGTTGCCCCATACCCATCTGTCCAGTCCCGCCCACTTCTGCCAATGCACATTTGGAACCGCCATCACAGGGCACACGTCCTCCCACAACGGCCCCATGAGCGACTATCGTGGAAGTGGGAAACCTCGTAATTATCCTTCCTCCATTGCAAAAGGGCTGTAGGTATAGATTAGCCCCCAGTTAAATAAGCTTTCTTTTCAAGCTTATAAACATTTTGAGCACATACTCTTCAGGAACATTTTTTTTAAGCAGGACAATATTTATGCTAGTACCGGATGATATTCCTTGGTGTATGAGCAGACTTCCACTCGTGCAATGGAATTTCCCTACCCAATCCCTTCAGCAGCCTACCACACTCCCCAAAATAGTTTCCAGAACATTCTCCCGTCTTCCAGAACCTATTTGAAGGATGTGAGGACTGCAGAGTGGAGGGGGATTTGCACCAGTTGGATTTCGCTCATTGTTAGCAATAATTTTAAAGAACTTTCCATAAGAACATAAGAGCCATGCTGGATTAGACCAAGGGTCCATCTAGTCCAGCACTCTGTTCATACAGTGGCCAACCAGCAGTCGACCAGGGAATCACAAGGTGGACATGGTGCAAGAGCACCCTCCCACCCATGTTCCCCAACAACTAATGTATACAGGCTTCCTGCCTCTGATACTGGAGGTTGCACTTCGCCATCAGGATTAGTAGCCATTGACAGCCTTCTCCCCCAGGAATTTATCCAAACCCCTTTTAAAGCCATCCATATTGGTGTCCATCACCACATCTCGTGGCAGCTATGTGCTGTGTGAAGAACTTCCTTTTATCTGTCCTGAATCTCCCACCAATCAGCTTCATAGGATGACCCCGGGTTCTAGTATTATGGGAGAAGGAGAAAAACGTCTCCCTATCCACATTCTCCATACCATGCATAATTTTGTGCACCCTGTACATCTTGTTATAGTCATCTCAAGCAAACGTCCTCGTACTTCCGCGCTTTTTTTCTCCACTTGTCTGCTGATAGATTCCCTGATAAACACATGAGGCAGTATCCAATGGGAATGACCACTGAAAGCTAGCAATTACCACAGCAACCAGAAAATAGCCCAAACTAGTGTTTCCGAAATAAGACAAATGAGGACAGCTTGCAGAAGGGAGCTCAGCAGACCTGCCCATTCTGGAAACACAAGTTTGAGATAGTTTCTGAAGTTGCTCTGGCAAGTGCTAGCTTCCTGTTGTGACAGTGGTTATTCCTCCTAGCACAACCTGAGTACTGGTGGGTTGCCAGAATTGGACACTCCCCGTGGTTCTCTAATCAAGAGAATATACACAGAGTTCTGACTGACAACTGTCCATATCTAGCAGTTTATGCTAAGCATCCAATGTCGTGGTTGCATGAGGTTCAATGCACACACCCATTAATTCCAATGAAGGAAGTAAAGCCATATGTGCATGTCTTTGAACACATGAATCTCTTTGTGACCCCTCTACTGAAAGAAATGGAGAGGCCCATGTGTACAAGAAGTCCATGTATGCACCAGAGAACAAAAAGAAGTCTGGATCAAGGTGAATGTGTGTTTTTTAATGGCATCTTTATAATTTCTATTTTCTTTTCATTTGAAAATAAACAGAAGGATTGTTAAATTAGAAGTCAACTGATCTCAGCAAGATTTAAAAGGAGTCAGTGACATTCCCAAAGAGGCAAAAAATGTCAACAAATCCTGGTAATTTTAGACCTGAGGGAGTAACATTCTTCAATTTTATAATGAGAGGGGCTGAAGGACAAATGCCAAGAAAAATGAAACAAGAACTTGTGCCTTTAAACACTGCTGTTATGAAGTGTGTATTTGTTTAACACTGAGACACAAGACCTTATTCTTTTCAATGCTTTTTTTCTGAACCGCTGATTTCTACTAAAGAATGCCAGAGTTCATGACAAAGTTGTATAGAACCAATATTATCCCTCCTGACACATATACACACTTCAGTACTAACAGGCATGAAAAACTTTACTGCTGAACATGGCAATTTCTCTTCCTTTTCTTTTTTTTTAAGGGCCTCAGTTAATTACCAAGTAAGACTATGAAAATAAAAGAAATGAGACCCTTTCTCCCCATCAGTCTATCTGAAGCCTATCATGTGAGTTGCCAATTGGTTTTTCTAATCCTACCAACTCAATATCTGCTGTTAATTTGCTTGCTATTTCGAGAACATGAAGACTGTCAGCAAAATCCATGATGCATTACACAACTTATAATTGGGGGGAAAATCTGATGCTTTCCTGACAGTGTAAAGGCAAAGTATGAAAGCAATGGAAGGCAGTAACGACTTTATGGCTATTTGTACTAAAATATAATTGTAAATGCAGTAGGGGGGAAAGCAGTATACTTTTTTCCGCAAGAAAATAACCTGAAGAATTATGACAAATGTCTGAGTGAAATCAGCCATTTTAGACCAAATTATAACATGAGAAAAGGAAAAAAAACACATTGTTTCGTGGAAGCTGTAGGGTGATATAATCTGGTTTTAATTTTTAGGCTATACTCTTAAAGCTTTTAGGTACAGAAATATAATAAATAAATAAATAAATAAATAAATGGCTGAAATCCTGTATGTTATTTATACTAATAAGCATTTTGCTTTTTAAAATAATGTGTTTTCACCATAGAAACCCTGCGCTTCTCAGAGGTGAACTGCGGTGAATTGTTTGTTCAAGACCTCCTGACTACCGGATGGTAGGGTGACCATACTCCTGTATCTTGTGTAGAAAAGGGAATTTCAGCAGGTGTCATTTTGTATGCATGCCTTCATCACAACAGTTAAAGCTGCACTAGCTATACTAGAGTGACCAGATACAAAAGAAGGCAGGGCTCCTGCAGCTTTAACTGTTGTGATTAAGAGGGAATTTCACCAGGTGCTGCATGCATACAAATTTCTACACAACTGTATACAAATGCATACAGTTTTCTACACAACTGTGGAGCCCAGTCCTCCTTTTCATATGGTCACCCTACCCAAGGTCAACTGCCAGGAGAGCTTTGCTCCACAAGATTGCCTTCAGGCGGTCCGATCTATGGCGTCATGTTTGTTTTGAAAACATCTGACAGAAATGGCAAGACTCAACAATGTGCCCTTCTCCTAAGCATAGGAGGCACAAAGAATGGCCGTCAGAAGGCAGTAACTTACTGCCGCACTTAGTGAATTTTTGAAATGGGGCCTTGAAAGCCATGCACTCAGTTGAGGTAAAGTTGAAGATTTTTTTTTAACGATAGTAGAGGAAGATAAGAAGACGAAATAACAAAGTCCAAGATAGAAGAACAATTTGAAGAGAATTATTTATTTATTTATTTTATTGCATTTTTATACCACCTTATAGCCAAAGCTCTCTGGGCGGTTCACAAAAATTAAAACCATGAATTCATTTTAAGAAATATAAAACAAACCACAATCTAAAAACACAAAATAACATACAATATAAAAACACAACCAGGATAAAACCAAGCAGCAGAGATTAATACAGATTAAAATACAAATTTTAAACAGAAAGGGTTAAAATTGAGTTAATTTAGCTGCTAAAATGCTGGGAGAATAAAAAGGTCTCCACCTGGCGATGAAGGGAGTGCATAGTAGGTGCCAGGCGAACCTCTCTGGAGAGCTCATTCCACAGGTGGGGTGCTACAGCAGAAAAAGCCCTCCTCCTAGTGGCCACCTGCCTCACTTCCTTTGGCAAGGGCTCATGGAGAAGGACCCCTGTAGATGATCTTAGGGTCTGGGCAGGTACATATGGGAAGAGGCGTTCCTTTAGACAGCCTGGCCCCAAGCCGTTTAGGGCTTTAAATGTTAGTACCAGCACTTTGAATTGAGCCCGGATCTGGACCGGCAGCCAGTGAAATCGCCTCAGCTCTAGATGCTTTTCCGATTTGAGCTCCGCGCGTGCACAGAGCCCATATGTGTGATGCACAGAGACCAATTGTGCCAATTCAGCAATCCAGAAGCTAGCCATCTAGCTCCAATAACACTGAACACAACGCAGAACCTCAGGATGTGAGTACACTATGGCCCCCTTCATGACATGCACTTGTGAAGAGTGTTTGTGCGTTGTGTGCAGGCATTTGAAGAGTAGACTCTACCCACACAGCCCCATTGCCCTGTCATCACGTGATCTCCCTTCACGCATGTAATACAAGTGTATCTATATTTATGGGGAGGAGGGGGAGAACTGACTACGGGGAGGGGCCACAGCAGAGTGGTAGAGCACATGCTTTGCATGCAGAAGGTCTCAGGTTCAATCCCTGGCATTTCCAGGGGGTGGGGGCGAGAAAGAATCTTGCCTGAAACTCTGGAGAGCTATTGCTTCCAGTCAATGTCAACAATACTGGGCTGGATGGACCAATGGTCTGTCTCAGTATAAGGCAGCTTCCTATGTTCTGTAATCTTTCACTTTACAAGAGAGGGAACAATTCAACACAGGGAAGTCATTTCCTTTTCTACATCCTTCTAGGACATGAACAGCTCAATCAGTGTTTCTACCACATTAGGCAGTTCAACCAATCACTGCCAGAGATTCCACTACCACATTCAGTCCACTAAAATCCCTTTGCACATTACAATATATATTTTATTTAAGCTTCTTTTTTTAACCCACTCTTCAGCCAGAAGAACTCCCTGAGGGGTTTATCTATCAATAAAGAATACGTCAGTATAGATAACCAAAGTAAAAACAAGGAGTAATCCATGCTAAGATGTTCAGCTTTAGGTCAAAGTTACAATGAAATATGCACATGTATAGACACAGTCACTTTGATAAAATGTCACATCTTAATTCTAATAATAATAATAATAATAATAATAATAATAATGGGGGGGGGGGGGAAACAGGCAACATGTTAACTCTAAAGAGGTTCTCCTTTTTTCCAGGAGTTTTATTTCCATTTTCAGTAACTCTGCACCTAATGGCATTAAATATTACCAAGCACATCAGACAAAACTCACATTTTCTACACCTTAGAGACTGTCGATATGCACCACTGCACACTCCAATTGCAAACACACATGAATGCCCCTGTGTGTTGTAAGTTACTTTCTACATACAAATTCTACTAAATTGTAAGTTAGGAGGCACTACTTGAATTCTCCTAGGTCTTTAAAAAGCTTTCAGATGTACCATGAGAAATCACCTGTAATGAATATGGACTGCTATTTCTTTCCTATAGTTCACTGAGCTGGCAATTTACATTTTCTAAATATATGGGTTATAGTCAGTTTTCCCAATTTGATGGCAATTACTCTTTAGAAACCCTCTGACAACCTGAAACTCTGAGAATTGCAGCTGTTATTCTTGTTTGATTCTTCTTCCTTAAATTAAAACCACTGGCTGAAGCAGTGAATGAGGACTTTTTTCTTCTTCTCCAAATTCTAAATGAGCATATAAATCAAAACTGCCAGCATCTCCCATTTTAGGGCCCAAGAGCTTTTCACCCAGTGCACCTGCATCTCCCCTACTCCCAAGGATAGATTCAGGATATGCTTATAGTTCAGATAAGTGGAACACAGGTACATGTGAAAACAAATACGTTTCCGTCATAACTTCTCATAGAGTCACAGCCTGGAGACTTGCCCTGATTCAGCCAGAAATCTGTGCATGTACGTATCCTTCCACATGCATAAGCAAACTTTCCTGAGGATTGCCATGTGCATGCGCATCCATCCATATACATATACCTATCTGCACTGTAATGCTCACTCAATCAGCTGGATGCTCTATTGAACTGGCTTTATGAAACTTCATCTAGGGACACCACTTGTCCATAACTTCAGGTGGATCCAGATCTCGAAGTTCCTTCCTTCCTTCCTTCCTTCCTTCCTTCCTTCCTTCCTTTTTCTTTAATTAAAAACTAGGATGGGGTGGGGAGAGAAATAATACAAAAAAATCATGCTAAAAAAAAAAATCAAACAGAACAACAACAACAACAACGGCCATAGGACAGTAAGTTTGCTACATTATGCAAGAGTCCAAAACACAGTCACCAGAGTTGCTAAGGGGGGCATGAAAGTAATTCCAGCCATTAGAGTTGGGGAGCAGTATCGAAAAGGAAGCAGCTGCAATATTTTGCCCTCCAAAACGAACTTGTAGGCAATTTCCCTCTTGAAAAGGTAAACCTTGGCTGCCATGCTGCTGCGTCACTGACTCCAGAGAATTCTGGCCTACTGTGTTTAAGCTGTATTCTGGTGCATTTTGGCCAATTGCTCCACTAAGAGCAGGTAAACTAACCAAATATCAAAGGCTTTGTGTGTCCTCTGAACACACAAAGCTCCTGGCTTGTTGCTACCTTAACAAGCTAGGATCATAAACCAGGGTTTGTTCTTTGTTTGTGAATCTTGGTTTGTTTGGCACTTTTTGATGTTCTATTTCCCACTGCATCCCCTAAGGCTTTCTGAAAAGCTATTCAGGAATATTTGGAAGCCCAGTGGAGTAGTTTCCAATGCAGCTCCAGGAAATCAGAAGGGAACATCTGTAGAATAAAGGTGAGCACACAGAAGCATTTGAATGCATGCAAGGATCCTGGTTATTCTTTAGATCCAGAATCTTGAAAACCTAGGCTCTTTCTACACCTAAGGGTGTAGAGGGAGGAAGCGGGGGTGATCCCGGACTTACCTGCTTCCAGGATCGTTCCCCACCTTCTAAACCAGAACTGTGACGTCCGGGGGGGAAAGGGATGCCGTGGTCGCCATTTTGTTTCATTTAAAGGGCCAGAGGAGCAGGTAGCATGGCGAAGGTAGGGAACCCCCTGCACTCCACCCTGCCATCCTGGGGATGGCGGAATTGCTTCCTCATTTCACGTCCTGGGATGGCGGAAAAACCAGGCTATCCCGTTTCCGTTATCCTGGGGTTTCCCTCTCCCGACACGAACCTACCTGTACACTAATATCAACATTGAAGGTCCTCCTCCGGGTGCCTACTCTGAAGGAAGCTCGAAGGATGGCAACAAAGGAGAGGGCCTTTTCAGTGGTGGCCCCCTAATTATGGAATTATCTCCCTGACGTGGTTCATCTGGCACCAACACTGTTATCTTTTCAGCGCCAGGTCAAGACTTTTCTCTTCTCCCAGACATTTAACAGTGTATGTTGAGATTTTTGTTGTTTGACCCAGAATAGCTGTTTTAAATGGATATTGTATTTATAATCTGTTTTTATGCTTTTTATGGTTTTTAAATTTTGTATATCGATTTTTTAATGTTCAATGTTTTTAATTTTTGTAAACTGCCCAGACAGCTCCGGCTATGGGGCGGTATATAAACGCAATAAATAAATAAATAAATAAAACATAATGATCAGCGGTTTGGAAATAAAGCCCTATGAGGATGAGGAGAGATTGAAAGAACTGGACATGTTCAGCCTGGAGAGGAGAAGATTAAGGAGTGATATGATAGCATTCTTCAAATACTTGAAAGGTTGTCACACTGAGGAGGGCCAGGATCTCTTCTCGATCAACCCAGAATGCAGGACACTGAATAATGGGATCAAGTTACAGGAAACCAGATTCCGTCTGGACATCAGGAAAAGCTTCCTGACAGTTAGAGCAGTAAGACAATGAACCAATTACCTAGGGAGGTTGTGGGCTCTCCCACACTAGAGACATTCAAGAGGCAGCTGGACAACCATCTGTCAGGTATGCTTTAAGGTATATTCCTGCATTGAGCACGGGATTGGACTCGATGGGCTTATAGGCCCCTTCCAACTCTACTTTTCTATGATTTTATATTAAAAACAAATCCTGCCAGACTAATCTGATCTCATTTTTCAACTGGGTAACCTCCCTTGTGGACTATGGGAATGCTGCGGACATAATATATCTTGACTTTGGCAAAGCTTTTGACAAAGTACCACATGACATTCTGATTAACAAACTAGCTAAAGGTGGGCTAGATGGAACAACTATTAGGTGGATCCACAGTTGGCTACAGAATCAGACTCAAAGAGTGCTTATCAAGAATGGTTTTAATAATAACGTTTTAACTTCCTGACTGTTAGAGCAGTGCAACAATGGAACCAATTACCTAGGAAGATTGTGAGCTCTCCCACACTAGAGACATTCAGGATGCAGCTGGACAGCCATCTGTCAGGGATTCTTTAAGGTGGATTCCTGCATTGAGCAGAGGGTTGGACCTGATGGCCTTATAGGCCACTTCCAACTCTACTATTCTATGATTCTATGAAATTATAGGAACTAAACCTAGAATCTTGTATATGGTATGCTCTGTATCGTTAGCAAATGTTACTAGAGGCGAATCCTTCATCATGGCCCATACCTTAGATTGACTGCTTCCCTTTTGAATCCTAGTGGGATTACTTAGAACTGGCTTTTTTCCTGGATACTAGCAATAGGATAGGCAAATGACAAGTTGATGGGGAAGAAAAAGAGTGCCTCTGCTAGACATTTTCATTTGGCAAACATCAACTAATAAACATAACATGTTTCCATTTGAACAATAAGTGTACTCCTACCCAGCTGTTTCAGTAGACGAAATTGACATCAAGATGTGTTACAATGCCTCCAAATAGAAAATGGGTTGTTAGCTAGAGGAGAGTTCAAAGAGATTAGATTTTCACAGTACCTCACAGTAGACAATGAATTATTATGCAGTCTTCGGGATAGTCTACATAATGTGAGAAATGAATGGCATTATGCATCATTACATTAAATTAAATTTTAAAACTTCCTCTTTCTCTGCATCTGATATTATTTTTCCCTCTTCCAGTGGAGCCAGAAAAACAAGAAGAGTTGAAGGTTTAAGATGGATTTCATATTTGCTTTGGAACTGATGCAGAAGAACTGAAAGCTGTCATTACAGTATCCGCAATAAGCATCCCACAAACACAGCGGTCAGTCAGTCTCTTTAACCGAAAGAAACACATGAATTTAAAAACTGTCCCCTCTCCTCAATTTTCCCACCATGGGTTACTCAAAACATTTATTTACTGCAATTAATCACAGTTCAATACAAATTACAGCCTTAGATTAGAAAAAAAACCATTTCGGTGGGGTTCAATTTCCCTTTTGCTTTCTACAATGCAACCCCTGCCATGAAGGGGTTTTGCCCTAGATAATCCCAGTATCAATGGGTAGAAGGGATAAACCATTATGAGGAATCATTAAATGTTCAACAGCTTCTGCTGAAGGCAGGAGGTCATGTTGCGGCCATCTCCACTATTCACAGCCTCTGGTTAGGGAACATCTCTTCCCAATTTGTTGTGACTTAATATTTCATAGCTAAGATCCTATCTTCATGCATGCAATATGCAAAATGTAATGGCTTCCGGATAAAGCTAAAGAAAGCATGATCCAGGTCTCAGAGCTGAGGATAGTAAAGGGCCAGTAAATTATCTTGTTTGCAATTAATAAACAAAACAAAAACAAACAGAAACCCAATCTTCAAAACACAACACAATCCAATTTTCACTTGCCCAGCACTCAAAATTTAGGGCTAGATTTTAAAAATATCGCTCCTCAGCAAAACTGGGATTTTCACTTGCATCAGTGATCAGCAGCTCTCATGTTACAACGAATATATTACAGGCCAAGATACTAAATAAACAAGATCTGACGTCTTTTTTTATTTTTTAAAACTCCTATCAGCTTGATTCACTTTAATCAAAGTACATGGATTTAGATTACACCCTCACTGATCCCCAAATCTATTACTTGGATTTCAGCAGGAATTAATTCCAAAAGAAGGGTACGATCCATGTCCTATTGACATCAATGGCAAAACCTTTGACTTTAGTGGACCTGGATTGTTTCTAAAGTGCTTCAGAGAAGAGTACTTGCCCCAGTAATATGGAATAAATTGCATTTCATTATATACCTTCTCGCAGATTTTTCCCCAAATGTTGCAAAAAAATTCATAGTTCTCTCTCCTTTGGAAATATCAATAAACCTCTTTTTACTAAATCCAATTCCCACTTATTTAATTGCAGAGTGCCTGCAAATTTCTTGTCTGTCTAAAGCGCACACATTTAGGATGAAACTGTTCATCATCATAATCTTAGCTACTGACATTCCAGAGAGCTCACAAAGCTTTTAGCCCTCTAGCTCCATCCTCAAATCCACACTGTGATACTGAGGCCTTTAGATGCCCTTGTCTTCTTCAATGAACAGCATGTAGATACTTGGGGGGGGGGGGGGGGGGATGACTCTTAAATGTCTTGAAGAGATTTTCTTAAAACTGAATTAAAATTATCTCTGCCAATTAGGATCCACTTTAGGCATATCATACATACATACACTTGGCAATGTCAAACATATTTAAACAAGATGCTAATGCTGAGTTTTATAATTTTAAAAAATGTGCACTCAGAACTCGGAAACTGGTTTTTTTTTAAAAAAAATGTACCTAAATAAGACAGACAGACATACACATGGAAAGATTTGTAATCAGAGATGCTAATCATCTTTGATGAAGAAACATGTATCGCCTACCAGGTAATGCAGGGATAGGGGTGGCACCCTCTATATTCATTCAGCCCTAATTTCATGCACCCTGTAGGGATATTCCTCTATGGGGGCTGGTTCTCGCCACATCAATCACATTTTGAAATGAAAGAGTTCACTTCCTTCTGCTGATTAGACACCTTACTGGTGGCACATTTTTCTTTTCATGTATCCATGCTATTCATTTCTAAAATGGGGGTAGCATCTTTAATGGTAAAAACAGTACACAGAAGAGAGAGCTTTTCTCTCTCTGTTCTGCATCCCAGACTGGAGGAACTGTGAATGGAGAAATGTGGCTGGAGAAAGTAAATGTTGGGAGGTAAGATTCAGGAAAGGGGATGGCTCACCATCCCTCTCCCACATTCCCCTTTTACTATTAAACTAAGACCTCCCCTGCCCCTTGCTTTACATGTGAATGGAGGGGACAGGTGTATGATAGTCCCATCATATCTGGGTTGGTCCTTATTCACACTGGGGACATGAATTATCCTGAACTACAAATCGTGCAGTCATGCTTAAGAACAGCAAATCAAATAACCTGTTATATAAGGATTCCATTTTGCTATTATTAACTGTGGCATACTCCTGCAGTTGAGTTTCTTGATGCAGGTAATGTTTAGGCTGTGTTTTTAAATTGCTTTAAATTAAGGAAGGCTAAAAAGATCCTACTTCAACCATCACAGACAGCAGGATATGAACACAGAGGGAGGGGGGAAATAATGGTAGTGTTTTCATTTAAAATATAAATTAACAAGAATTTGAGGCAGTAGATATATGTCATATTGACCTGGAAACATAAGCATTTCATTTTATGTTCACAATGAGTTAAATGAAGAGGAACTTAGTTGTAATCAGTAGGGACATGCACCATCTCTGTTACACCATGTATCTCAAATATGGGCAGTATCTAATTAGCAAATTACCAACAAAAGAGCTGGAAGAACAAGCACGTTAACATTAGCCTTCATTATTAGTGTCTTTCAAAGAGCATGATGTTTCACTTCTTTGCAGAGAACAGATCACATTGATCAGACGACAGCTAGATCTATAACCAAGCAGGATATAGGGTATGAAAGTGGTATGAAAGTGGTATATAAAAGGCAAGAGCCACATCAAGCAGGATATAGCAGCACAGGATATGTGTCAATGGGCCCCAACAGTTGTCAGTGCACTTCAATACCGCTATAAGCAGTAGCGTTGCTCCTGCCTTTTATATACCGCTTTCATAACACTATATCTTGCATGGTGTAGATCTGCCGACATCTCAGTTTGGTTTATATATGAAACCTGTTTCTTAGAAGAGAATGGCATCACACTAAATCAGTTAGCTTTTGGACAGTTTTACAGTAGTCAAACACTGTGCAGTTACTATAGAAAGACGTGCTCTGCTTCTAACCTTACTTTACTCACTCAAACAAATACAATCTTTACTGCTGTGACTAAAACAAATCTCTTTGTGTTTTTATAGGGGCTCTTGACATTTATTATGATTTTAAAGTTTTATATACCATATTACTATGCTGTACACCACCTACACTACAATCTTGTACCTGTTTAGTCAGAAGTAAATCCATTAAGTTTACTGGGGTTTAATTCCTAGGTAAGTGGATATAGGATTGCGGTCTAAAACACAGAATTCAGCAAACAAACCTCCCCACAATATCAGTGAAGACATCTCTCTCACAAATTTGACTTACTGGAATAAGTACCACTGCAAATATACAAACCAGAACTTTTGAAACCAAAGCTTGGACATTTCCATTCTGAATCTAAATACTGGAATGCAAAATACTTGATAATGTTGGTCCCAGAAATATAAATTGTTCCAGAATTTGTCCATGTAAATTTCAGATAGTAGTGAATTTATAATAAAACAGGCAAACAAACAATACTGACAAGCCTACACGCAATACTTTCTCAAGAGAAATCACAGAATTTGTTGAGATAGGAACGTTTGCATATAGCTAAACTAATCATATATATGAGCAGAGAATGTTTAAACTGAGACTTACCAAGGGGCACCATATATTCGGAATCCTTTCACCGTTACCTCAGAGTCTTGCAAGTAAATACTGTTTGTCAGAAGTGACTGAACATTGTCAAAGTCCTCTGGTTTCAATTTGGACACAGAGGGAAAGCGGTAGTAATCCTGTTTAACAAGGTCTGCCATGAATTCTTTATCAAATGTCAGTTCATGATTCCCAGCAATCACTATTTTATATTCATATGGCAAGTTTCCTGAAACAACAACAACAAAAAGCATTTAATTAACACACCTGTGTCTCACAGTTAAAGACGATCCACATTTGAGGACACACTGGGTATATTTGCATTCCTGTGTGAAGCAAAAACTCTTACTGCCCCTGTGTGCAAATATGCCAAAGGAAGATTTAAACAGCAACATTTGTAAGACGTCTGAAGAATTAAAGTTTAAACCAGATCCTCTGGATGACAAATTTCCTATAAAAATCCTTCAACTACTGTCCCAGTCATAATCAAGGGTTATATAGTGCCAAAAGAGTGCATTATCTTCCATTCCTTTGCATGTTTATCCACTGTGACTATAGCAATAGGGTATGGTACATTATTCTAGATTAGTTAACATAGCAAGATTTACCTGCTGTACTGGCTATAATTTTATACCTACTGGGGATCTGATTATATGTCAATATATTGTCAATTCTATATCAAAATACAAGAGACTGGAAGCCAATAAACACAATTCAATACCACCTCTCACCAAGGCTTTACTAGCAATCATGAAAAATATTTTCCCTGTATTACCTTTTCTGTACAATGATAATAAAGCATAATTTTAAGCAACTTTAAAACTGAAACATTCTATAGTCTTTGTTCATGGTTGCTTCTGAAACGTGTTCTCTCTCTCTCTCTCTCTCTCTCTCTCCCCCCCCCCTCTCTCTCACACACACACTTTCTAAAGTGTGACTGTTGAATTTTTGGCCACAAACATTTTCAGGGAGAAAAGTTTTATGAATCCCTCCTCCGCCCCCTTGCTGCCTTTTTTGTGTATTATTTGCCACATGTTCACTGCTGCTTCTATTCCAAGTTTGCAACTTCAGCACATTTTTTAAAAAAGCAAAAAAAAAAAAAAAAAAACCACACACAGTATGGACCTCTTCCTGAGGGAGTACCAGACATCATGTCACACAACCAATCAGATTTGGCTATGTGACAATGACACAAAGGAGGGCAAAAAGCATTGCCCTCATTCTAAATACACGCTTCAATGATGCCATGCAGCCAATCAGACCCATGCAACCAAACCATAAAACAACACACACAAGCCAATATGTCTGACACTGGGAGATCTCTGCCAATTTTTAGATTTCCAAGTACCACAAAATGCCTCAGAGTTTTGTTATGCAATCACGACGAGTTACTGATATCTGCGCTAATTAAAACGTTTTCTTGGAAATAAACAGCTAAAGGATTTGACAATGCAAGAAACAAAAATGTGTCATGAAATTCGTTTTCAGATAGGGCAACTGGTCTTTTGCACCTTTCGGCCTGAAAGGGTCCAGAAAGGCAAAATGTGATGTTACGCATCATAGTAACTTTTAACTTTGAAATTACTTTCAAAGAGTTAAAGATTAAAATGTCTGCTAGAAGTTGCATGTTCAGTAACTATATGGATTATATCATGGTAATAATCCATATAGCCTTCTGGGATGCTTGGCTTGTATGTGCCTTTGGGGGCACCGTTTGGTAGTGGTTCCAATCCTATTTAGCTGAATGTTCCCAGAAGTGGTGCTGGTTGGTAATATTGCTTGGCCTTGTGGCTGCTGGCTTATGGGAGCCCTTCGTGATCTATGTTACCCACTATGCTTTTAAAAATCTACATGAAGCTGCTGGAGGTCATCTGGAGTTTTGTGGTTGGGTCCCATCACTATGGTGTGATATCCAAATCTCTCTTTTTTTTCTTTTTCAACTGATGCCAAGGAGGCTGTTGAACTCCTGGACACATGAAGGGATTGGATACGGGCAAACAAACAGAGACTCAACCCAGACAAGCGAAACTGGGATTGCAGGTACAGCTTTTTCTGGATGAGCTTGCACTCCAGCGGAAGGAGCAGGTTTGCAGCTTAGGGATCCTCTTGGAGGGCCAGGTGCTGCTATGGCCAGGAGTGCTGTTGCCCAGCTTTGGCTAGCATGCCAGCTGTACCCTTTCCTGAGGAAGGCAGATCTGTCCTGAATGATCCATGTACCCCTATTTCATATAATGCAATATGCTGTAAGTGGGGCTGCCCTGGAGAACTGTTCAGAAACTTAAGCTAGTGTAAGCTGTGGCAAAGTATTATATGGTCTATAACTGGGGTCCCAAATGTGGTGCCTGTGGGCCGCTGAATTTTTAAAAATGTTTTCCATTGTTGTTTTTTTATAATATAGATTTATATGAAATGGATACAACTTTCTAGCAAATATACATAGGCCTCAACAAAAGCAGACCAAATATCTAAATCAGTATCCATTTGAAGGTGATGTCTATATGCCACCTGTACATATATATAAAGCACTATAAACTCCTAAATCCATTGCATTATAGTAGGTAAGTGACTATGTTGTAATATCAGTTTTTTAGCTGTCAAATGGCAAGGAGTATACCTTTACATTGACAATTTGTTAATTTCCATGAAGCTGGTAAATAATTTAAAAGGGTGTGTACATCAGTGAATATTAAAGACTGTCCAATACAAAATGTATCTGTGTAATAATCTCTCCGCACAAATAATTAACTATTGGACACAGTCAAAACTTATGTTTAAAAGAAGCATTGATTATATTACACCACCAGCAATTAGACAATCTCTTGGTAAAGAGATATTGTGGTGTCCAACAGACACAAAACAAATGTTTTTGCTGACTAAGGCCATGTCTACACCAGACATTTATCCCAGGGTCGTCCCTAGGTTATCCCTGTGCATCCATATGCGTCCCAGGATCAACTGGGGACGACCTAGGGACGACCCCGGGATAAGATAAACAGGATATCCCGTTTTTTCTGCAGTCCCGGGACCATCCCGAGGACCGCGGCTGGGGTGTTGTTGTTTTTTAACCTGTATTTGCTGGATCAGCGCCACACGCAGCTCCTCTTCTTTTCTTTTTTTAAAAATGGCAGGTGCAACATCCCTCTTGCCTGTCGGGATGTCGCGCAGCTGTCTAGACGCTGGGGAAAGGATCGTGGAAGCAGGAACGTCTGTGATCCTCCCCCTCCCTCCCTCTAGGTGTAGATGAGCCCCCTGATGCAGCCTAAGACCCATAGGTGCAACAGGTAGAAGCTAAAGTGGCAATCCACTGATTAGGCATTTTGTGGTGGTGCACACAGCAATTTCTCTAATTCCCAAATGTGTCCACATGTACAAAAAGTTTGGGGACCCTTGATCTATAAAATACACACCAGGCAACACCAGTCTTGAACCAACTGCTCTGGTTTCCAGTTTGTTTCTGACAGGATATCTGAAAGATCATCTCCCATGTGACCCTTCCCATAATCTACAATCTTCATTCAAGGCGCTATTGGATATTCTACCAAAAAGAGAGGCCAGGTTGGTTGGCATATGAGACAGGGCCTTTTCTGTAGCAGCTCCCCAGTCAAGGACCTCTCTCCTGAGAGAGATCAGGTTGGTGCTATCCCTATTGAATTTTAGTAATGCAGTAAAAACAGTATTGTTCCATCAAGCCTTTGATCGATTTTTGTATTGTTTGGGCTTGTTTTAAATAATGTTTTGTTCTTGCCTTTATTGTGTTGTGATTTTATTATATTATTGTATTGTTTCAAATACAAGATTGCTTTGAGGACTATGGGCAGAAAAACAATTTATAAATTCTAATACTAATGAAGTAGCACAGAAATACTTTGTATATCAGCGAGAGATACATGTACTATTGTTGTAAATTTAAGGAGCCACTTATGACCTCACTTAATTCTTAACATGATTTAATCTTGACTTTGCTGCTCATGATGCTAAAGGAGGCATGACAATGATTAACATATGATTACTTGGATTAGGATGAAGTATCTATAGGACCATTGGCATCTATACATATACACACACCTATATATCAATTCATGCTTACATATGTAGGTTTATATTAAAACTGACTATACAAGTTCAAAAAACAAATTAAACTGATAGGGTTGGCTTCAGTCTTTGTGTCCCAGATGGAAGGCCTACTTCTGTCCACAAAATATTAATCCAGCAGAGGAATCCCATTGAGGAAACAGGAGAGGAGGCAATTTTAATTGATTCCTTCCCCCTCCAGCCTCCCCCTACCTCCAAATCTCCAGAACAGTTGGAGGAAGTAGTGGTGAGGACTGCAGGGACTGCAGGGAATGCACCCACACTCCCTGTGGGTGCATTCTGAGCAACTTAAACAAGTATAACTACTTAATGATGAACTGTGCAACATACAGACCTGGTTCACATGTCACGGCAGCAATTCCTGGGTTGTTTAACCCAGGTATCGCCAGGGATGAACTGAGTATTTGAGCTGTGCATGAACCATTTGCAATTTCAATTAACAACTGAGAAACATTGCCTGTGGTTTGTTACTGAGTTAACTCTGGGTTGTTTAACCCAAAAACAACCCAAAATTTCTGGATTCAGACATTGTACGTTTTTAACTGAAATCAGAAATGGCTTGAACACACCTCATATGCTTTGTTCATCACCTTCAATTCCTTGATTAAACAACCAAGGAATTGCCGCCATGACATATTAACTGGGTCTTGAAATCTGAAATGACTTCTGAACTATTGATGCCCAGGTATACTAACTTGAGCAATATATGAGCATGGCTATACTTCCTTATAATTATAGCATTTCCCATCTGGTTTTTGACGGCTGCACTTAATTCCTTTTGTAACCATTCATAGGGCTGAGTTTGCTATAAATGCTTAAGTGCTTTGATAATGTTGCAGTGGCCTGGCAGGAAGAGCTGATCTAGCACTCTAGTTTCATCCTTCCCCCCCCCCCCACCGCAAAAGCCCTTTTCTGGTAAAAGAAACAGAAAAGAAGTATTTCTTGCTTATTAAAGTAGAAGTAGTCAATCAACTAGCAGTCAAACAACTAACATAGTTGACTTCAAAACCAGCCCTATACACAAAAATGAGAGTGAAAAGAAGGCTTTGTTCATTGACCCCTGCCCCATTCATGACCGAGTCTTTTAAACCAGTTACAAGAATAAAGTGCACGCAATTACAGAACTTGTGGATCCCATTCATATCATCACTTCCTGGCAAGAATAATACTTCATCGAAAATCTGCTGTATTCCTAAGAAATAAATATTCTTTCTAACTTGCGTTGACAAAAAATGCTTTAAAAATAAATAAATAAATAAATAAGAGTATAGCGCATGTTCATTCTCTGGTACAATTTATAAAGTAAGCTGGTACATTGCCTTGTTGGCACTGATTAGCTTTACAAGGCTGATTTGGTATTTACAAGACGTTGTATCCATCAGGTATAATAATGCTTTAACATCTCCGGTGTACAGAATTGAAAACTGTTTTCTTTAAGGTCCAATGTAATTCTCATAAATGTCAAATGATAATTATAGCAGTAGATCTGGAGAAAAGGTTGAACAAATAAAAATAAATAAATGGTACTGCATTTAATACTAACATCCTATGTAAACCTCCCAGAGAGCTTCGGCTATGGGGCGGTATACAAATGTAATAAATAAATAAATAAATAACATATACATTTATAATAATGAACTTCTGAATATAAACATTTTAGTTTGATATATTTACAAGCCAATTGTACTAAAAACCAAATGACTTGTATAGACTAAAATAAAGACTTGGACCCATATTTATCCATTCTTAAAAGTAGACCCATTGCAATCAACAGGACATAGCTAACCTAGTGTCGGATGTCATAGACAATTCACAAGGCAGGCCTTGTGAATTGTGAGTTTAAAGATGGAGAATTGTTGTGAGAAAGTTTTGTGTTAGTCTGTGTCTGTAAGCTTATTACTGTTGCTGTTTCTCATGGGAGGCTTGCTAGCCAAGGCCTTGAGTTTCTTTGAGAACAAATGTATGTTTGGAAAAGGTGGGGGCTATCTTGCAAGCTGTCTCTCACATAGTGTCGTCATCAAGAGGAGGTAACTGTGCCGCCTTGTTGGCACATGAGTTTAAATTACAGGCCTGAAGTCTTGTCAGTCAAAGTGGCTTGGAATAGCTAGCCTCCAAGCTATAAGAGTAACGAGCAAAGGGGAAGCCCTTTGCTAGGAATCATCTGTTCTAGGCTTGCTATGAAACTCGTGTTTGGGATTCTATCTGTTTTGGAGGTGTTGGATGCACTCTGTACATGTTCTGTTGCTATTTGGACTTAGAATTTCTAAGAACTGTGCCATAGAAAGTGCTCTGAGGCTTTTCATAGACTTGGACTTGCTGTTACTGTTTTGGATCGTGTTCTATGGCCTGAGAGAGGGTTTCTCTGCATGGAGCCAAAGTACGGGCACAGAGAAAGCTTCCTAGGCTGATCATTGCTGTTTCTGGATTGTGTGTGTGTGACCTGCGAGAGAGCCTTCCTCAGAGCCAAAGTTATGGGCAAGGGAGGTTTCTTAGGTCAAAAAGATTCATGCCCTGATATCTTGCTTACATGATCAGCTCAGTGTTTCCGGCAGGCTGAGTCTGGTTCGTGCAAGATGAATCTGTCTTTGCCGGGCTTCATGCATCCCTGTGCTGGACTTTCTCCTTGAGCTCTGCTCTTGTTCCTGATGAGTCTGTGTGTGTTGCTGCTGGTGACTGCTCACATGGGACAGGGGCAACTCTTCTTAACATGTTGCAAATATGAAGTTTCACTGTCTTTACAACCTATATTTATGTCCTTTTAGTGAGGATCACTAATACTTAAGCTATTTCTCCTCCACCAGCACTAATAACCTAATAATATTTGGAATAACTAGTTTCCTAATTTGGGTAGGTTCCAGTTGAAATGTTATCAGAGCATAGTGGCCATGTTTTGCGGGCCTTTTCCTGATATTAAGACTGGGTTCTCTATCAGTTATTTTAGGCTTCCTGTGTTATGGGAATCTTGTATATTATCTTACAGTTCCTAGGAAGGACAGTTAGGAGCCGGACATCTGGTGCTGTTCTAGGCAAGGAATTGTGAGGCTTTCTATAAGTTGGTTCTTTCCCTTAAGTGCTCAAGCAGGCTCACAATCGTTATCAGAATATTATAAACAGTCAGACTAGTGTCAAACCAATCAGATGGCAACCCAAATTATTATCAGGAATGTAGCCTAGACTTAGGGATGTGCAAAGCTTCCCTGATTATTTCTCTGAAATAATCAGAGAAGGGGGTGTTTTCATAGAATCATAGAATAGTAGAGTTGGAAGGGGCCTATAAGGCCATCAAGTCCAACCCCCTGCTCAATGCAGGAATCCACCTTAAAGCAACCCTGACAGATGGTTGTCCAGCTGCCTCTTGAAGGCCTCTAATGTGGGAGAGCCCACCACCTCCCTAGGTAATTGGTTCTATTGTCATATTGCTGTAACAGTCAGGAAGTTTTTCCTGATGTCCAGACGGAGTCTGGCTTCTTGTAACTTGAGCCCATTATTCCATGTCCTGCATTCTGGGTTGATTGAGAAGAGATCCTGGCCCTCCTCTGTGTGACAACCTTTCAAGTATTTGAAGAGTGCTATCATGTCTCCCCTCAATCTTCTCTTCTCCAGGCTAAACATGCCTAGTTCTTTCAATCTCTCCTTATAGGGCTTTGTTTCCAGACCCCTAATCATCCTCGTTGTTAGATTGCAGAATGGCAGAGTCATGTTGTGTTTTTAATTGAGAGCCAGTGTGCTGTAGTGGTTAGAGTACTGGACTGGAAGTTGGGAGATCCGGGTTTTAGTCCCCATTTGGCCATGGAAGCTCACTGAGTGACTTTGGGCCAGTCACAGACTCTCAGTCCAACCTACCTCACAGGGTTGTTTTTGTAAGGATAAAATGGAGATGAGGAGGATTATGTATGCCACCTTGAATTCCTTGGAAGAAATAAGGTGGGATATAAATGTAATAAATAAATAAATTTCATGGTGTCTTGCACAATATTAAATACTTTATAAATAAAACAACAAGGATAATTGTTTTTGAGAAGTTAGTTCAGATGTTATTTCAGATATTAGCTAAAACACAGTAAACTGACTTGGTTTATATGAAACGGTGCCAAATTATGGGTTATTTAACACATGATTCGCGGGGACGGATGCTGCCTGAGTGCCACTTCCGTTTCCTGTAAATAACTTGACATGTGAACTGGACCGATGGGTTGTTTAGGGGCAAAACAACCCAGCAGTTAACCCATGGTTTGTTATTGGATTAACCATTATGTTGTTTAGCCTCTAAACCTGTTTACAGAAGTGGCTTATGTCCAGCATGCCCCCCAGTAAATTGTGTGTTAATTAACCCACAATTTACAGCTGTGATATGTAAACTGGCCCACTTAGTTCGAGACAATTGCTCAATGAAGTACCTCACTCAAGTAGCTGGCTAGACTCATTCACACATGTCATCTAATTTCCTATAGGTGAATATCACATTGCCTGAGTTTCCCTAGAGGAAGCTACTTCCTCCTTGAAAGTGTGGGTAAATGCATGATGTAGAATATTAAATGCAGGAAATCCAGCCACCATGTGTGTGAACTGGCCTAAGGTTTCCCACAACACAGAAAGTGGGGAAACAGCAACAAGAAGACAAGTGAAAAAGCAGAGAAAAATTCCACCATACCGAGATGCTCTCCTTGTGTTCGTAGATTAATTTTGGCAACCCTCCCTTCCTGATCATTGGGCTTTCTGCTGAGCTGCTCTATATAGACATATGCTAGGAATAGAATGTTTATTCTCTTTGGTCCAATGGCTTGTTCGTGCTTCTTTCTTTTCAACATCCTCAACACTTAACAGATTATCTTAAGAACACAGACAATGGGTCTAAGACGTAGCAAGAGCTACACCTTTCAAATCATTTTACAAGCAAAATAACTATATTGCCTAAAATGTCCAAACGTAACTCTCACCTCTGACATATAATCCCCAGCTGGAAAAAAAAAAAGGAAACCCAACAGAGAAGTGACACTATTATCATACAAATGTGCACACGCACACACACACATGCACACACACAATGTCAAACTCCTGGCATTCCACAAAACTAATGAGCAAATCTTTGCAATGAACAATCTCATCATCGCCACTGCTTTAACCGCTCACAAAAAATACTTTTCAAAAGCCCTATCTGATTTGGACAGCGGCTGGAAGTACATTCGAGAAGCATACGGAAAATCAATCAAGGCGGGCAGAAGAGCAAACAGCTGAACTGTTTTGGTTTTATGCAAGGAAAACACAAGGCTACAGCACAGGGAAAAGCGAAGGCCGGGACCTATGGAGTCTTGTGATAAATCTAAGGCTCACACATAAAAGCTCTCCTTTGTTTAAAATGTTGTTAGACACAACAAAACACAAATGTTACGTAAGAGCAAGCTCTGCCTCTGACCTTTCACTCTGTAACCGTCAGGCTTCATTAATTTTCACAAGGCCTGACAGCTCTAGCGTTAATACTCACGCTTGCTGATCGAGCCACACAGCAGGTTCAGACTGCTACCTTCTCCTCTGAAACTCATGCATTAGGGTTCCTTCCATGCTGGCAATGGAAAACCAGGTCTAAGAAACATTAAACACAAAAAACTACGTTACAATAATGCCAAGGTTGAGCCATAAACCCATGAAAGCTGGGAAACTAATGGAGCCCCACCTAATCCTGAAGTCCTGAGCAAATGAGAGCATATCTACATCTCCATTAGAGTCCACAACACCAGGAGAAGTTACTAGATCTGTGTGGTCCCAAAACAACAGAAAGTAAGTCATTCCCAAACTACAGGCTTACAATAGTATACCTATCTGCCCTATGGCAGGTTCATTAAAAATCGGAGTAACTTAGTATCACCAACTGGAATAAGAGACTTGAAAATGGGCCATGTACACTGCACTATGGGGACAAGTTTGAAATTCCAGTAGCAATTTAGCAATGGGATTACTTGCTTCTACAAATTTATGTCTCAACCATAACATTATTCTAATGTAACTGTTTGTGATTAATATCCGTTTTTACAACGTTCAACAACAACAAAATAAACATACTGTGTAAATATGAGATTATTTTGTTCCAAAAACCTTGACACGGTTTCTATTTTATATTATATTTTCTAATCATGCATACCAGTTGCTGAGATGGTTAATGGGATTCTCCATGAGTTTCCATCAATCAGTTTCCCCTAGAATTTACCAACTATTCCTCAATATTTCTTTGTCTTGAAATATTGTCCCAATTAAATTTTTACATCCCAATCCTATACCCGTTTATTCACAGACAAGCCTTATTTGTTGAATGGGGTATACACACACCAGAATACATAGGTTTGTAGCTTTAGGTAGCAGATGATTGCTGGACACAAGAATTGCTAGTCCAACAAGTGGAAGGTATCTAAGATTATGTTGTCAGTTTTCAAATATTGTTATTTGTTTTGTTTTGTTTTAAAAAATCTGCCAGAGGAAAGAAACCTTTGGATTCAATCAAATGCTGATGAGGTACAAGTTACTATAGCTTCTGATATTTGAAAACAGTCATGACTGAAGAATGCATATATTTAAAACATTTACCACCGTAAGGTAATGACACCAGAGAAAAATACCCAGCCTTTACATTGGATTATTTTTTGGGCAATATTGGAGAAAATTTTGTATCTCTCAAAGAGAGCAACAGGGATATAACCACTAAGGTACACATTTTGCAAATGCTACAGACATCAAAGATTTTCTTTATATAGGTAATTATTTAAATGAATACATATAATTCTAATTCTACACTGTTTCTGTTGTTCTTTATGTATACAATTTTAACTGTAACTTTCATATAGTTTAACCGTTATGACAAATACATCTTGACAATCAATTGAATTCTGAATCTACTGAAAGAATTAATTTAAATGAAATGGAACTATCTTGAAAAGACCAAAAGTTTGAAAGCAGATGAGACAAAAAATTACAATAGGAATACATTTAGGATAGCTCTTAGGCCAGTTTTGGAAATTCTTCCCTATTTACACAAGAATAATTTAGAACTAGTGTAAAACCCAGCGGTCCTGCTCCTTTCCCACTTTTTTGCCCCTCACCACAGAGGAGCTCATGAATAATGCAAATGTAGCTCATGCATAGTGAATCCCCCCAAAATTTGAATACAGATGGCCCCACCTTCTCCCTCATTGACCACCTCCATCCCCTTCCCCCTCTCAGCTGGTGGCGGTAGCCTAACCATGTGGTTGGGTCCAGGGGCTGCCTGCACGTCACACTGATTGGCCGAGCAGGGCTGTCCATCGTGATAGATCTCTAGAACTCTTATATAAACTAGTGTAAAACCCATATCGCCTAAGCTCAAGTTTTGAACATTTTCAAACTTTCAAAATTTTCTGTACATCTACACTGCTCATGCTTCAGTTTAAAACAAAAATGAGCAAAATCAGTCCTGTAGATCTTGAGTAATTAGCCTTACGCTATCATATTCTTATCTACGATTAGCTGCACAGAACAAAGTTGTTAAACTACCAGAAGCCTGCACTGCTAGTCTCTTTTGTATCAGTACCTTCAAGATCATCATCAACAACAACTCTCGTGTGACCATAAAATCTAATAGATTTATTATGGCATAAGGTTTTGTGGGCAAAAGTCCACATCATCAGATGCATGAAGTGTTGTCTTCAACTAGAAAACTAACAAACAAACAAACAAACACAGACAGACAGACAAACAGAGGTAGCGGGGGAAGGAAATGTACACAGACGTGTGTTCTAAAAGGCTGTGAAATATAAGAGATGAAGTCTATGACATTTTTGTGTACCCAAAGCTCTCTTGACCACAAATGGTGTGTGTATCCAGCCATTTTCCATTGAAGTGAATGAAGAATATGCAGGAGCTACAGGTATACACCACAGCACATATGCAGCTCAGGACTGAGATGCACACTTCTGTTTTTATACAGACTATCCATTTTTCCTTTGGCGACTGTGTGAACAGAATGCTGGACTCAATGGACCCTTGGTGTGATCCAGCATGGCTCTTCTTATGTTCAATATATAATGACAAGGTTTTCGGAAGTGTAAAATACTCACCCTCCCAAATTGTACTCCAAGTTTCTTAGTGTGATTTTAAATGGTTCTACTACTGAACCATATATACTGAGAACTACCATGGAAATAATCTTACCCTTCATACTGCCAATGGGTCTAAACAGAAATGAGTGTCTTGAATTTCATTAAAGCAAAATTGAAAAAGAACATTTTTGGTTAATATTACATTAGCCTAAAATACAGAAATGAATCCTCCTACTATCTAAATCTAATAAGAAAAGGCCATCTCAATTTCAAAACTTTCAAAGCCTTTTCTAGAAATGCATCACAGATCAATTTACATGGTACTTTTGCTGCTAAGCAAAACCAAATCATGGGTTTCAATTGGCGTAACTTATATTGGAAAGTGAGAGAGTAAATTATTGGAAATGCAATTACTGCGAACAAACTCCATTTTCTCCATTCAGGAGGGAATTTTGGAGAACATTTTATTGCCATCAAGTAATATTTCTAAAGGCATCAATACACAAAACTATTTCTTTGTAGGATCTTCATTCACTATATAACCTAATCTCCAGATTTTGAACAAATTCTTCAGAAGTGGATAATATCTTGCAGAAAGACATAAGAGTCAATTTTAATTATTTGCATTTCGAAAGTTCAGAATACCTGATCCAAAACAAAGAACCAAATGCAAAAAGCCCTGAAAATACTTCTATCATTATTTGCCTTTATTTCTGCAATTGTAAGTAATAGGTTTCTTTTTCATAATAAAAATGAAAATAGATGTGTTGAAAGAGGAATAAAAGGTCATTTTATGAAACAATTTTCTATCTCCAACTAAGCTAATTATTGACTTCATACTGGTGATGAAGGATAATCCTGGGATTTTCATTTCTAAATACTTTTTCTTTTCAAAGACTAGTGGATACTGCTATTAAGAATGCTATTCAAAACAGCATTGCTTAGAAAGAAAAACATGAAATTTTGCTGTGGCAAACTTTGCTTTGATAACAGTGAAAATGTTGGACAGGATCAATCCAAAAACAGATGGCACATTCCATCCAACGTTAAGCAATTTCTGGTTCTATTGCTGTTAGTGGGAGAGTGCCAAGAATGTTCTTAACTCTCCCATTGAAATAAATGGGACTTTCAAGTGATTAACTTGGACTAGATCAAAGCCAGAGACCACTCAAACACCATCCTGTCTGTTTTGTGAAAGACGGGACCAATACTTATGAGGATTTCTTGAGCCATTTCAGGAAACTAGACGTTCAAGGCTTCCAATCTTTGAAAAAAATGTTTAAAATGAAAATAAGTTGGTAGACACTATCGAATAAATCAACCGATATTTTTCTTCATTTTATTTTGTTTTGACCACTTATAAATCCAAAGGAATACATAATGTAATGATGAAAATACCTTCTAAAATATAATACTTCTGAAAAACAACATCTTGTGAAAATCTGGAATGAAAGGACATCAGGAACAGTAAATTTATTGAGTGATATCCAATTAACTCCTCCCAGTGACAGAATGGTTTTGGTCAATGGAAGTAGGAATGGAGCAACTCCCCCTTCCCCCTGCAACTTACACACCCTTAAAATCTATTCTTGGGGCTTGTGGAATCTTCCAGAATAAGAACATAAGCACAGCCATGTCCAGCACTTATCAGGGCTAGTAGTCATTGATAGCCTTCGCCTCCAAGAATTTATCCAACCCCCTTTTTAAAGCCATCCAAATTGGTGGCCATCACATCTTGTGACAGTTTGTTTGTGTAGTTTGTTTTTATGGTTTTTATGGTTTAAAATTTTGTATATTGGTTTTAAATGTTCAATGTTTTTAATCTTTGTAAACCGCCCAGAGAGCTTTGGCTATGGGGCGGTATATAAATGTTAATAATAATAATAATAATAATAATAATATTTTTTTAAAAAAGAATTCCATAGTTTAACTATGCACTGTGTGAAGAAGTACTTCATGTTATTTGTCCCGAATCTCCCACCAATCACTTTCATGAGATAACCCTATTATGTCTCCCTATCCACATTCTCCATACAATGCATAATTTTGTACACCTCTATCATGTCTCCCCTTAGCCTCCTTTTTTCCAAGCTAAACATTGTAAGCTTCCCTCATAGGGGAGGTGCTCCAGCCTCTTGATCATTTTAGTTGCCCTTTTCTGCACTTTTTCCAGCTCTATAATATCTGTTTTTAGGTATGGTGACCTAGGTTCCACAAGCCCCCAGAACAGAATAGATTTTGGAGGCACATGGGAAGAGATGAAGTCGCGTCATGTAAGTGGAGGTCCACTCATATAGCATTGGATTTTGCCCAATGAATATATGAAAGAATAACAGCACTGCTCTCCCACTGGCATGTACACATATACAAACTTAGGTAAAACAAACTTTTGAAGACCTTTCTGAAATAATTCCTGAGTGTCATTGTTTGTGTACAACCTCTGTATGTATGAATGTAAATTAGAGACATTACTGTGTCATACACACTTAGTAAATTCAAATTCTGACTGATTTGGTTTGAAACAATTGGAGTATTCTTCCTCAAGATGTGGAGATGACCATCAATTTTGATGACTTTGAAATTCATCAAGGATAATGCTATCCTTTATGGAGGATAACGCTATCAATGGCTACTAGTCAGGATGGCTACACGCTACCTCTAGAATCAGAGGCCACATGACTCTGAATACCAGCCGTTGGTAACAACAATGGAAGAGGCCTATTGCTCACATGTCGTGCTTGTGGCTTCCCAAAGGCATCTGGTTGGCAACTACGGGATATAGGATGATGGATAGGTATTTGGTCTGATCCAGAACAGCTCTTATTCAATTTTTACATTACTTATGTTCTGTTTCTTTATTCTGGTATGTAGTTTCTTAGGGACAAAACAAGCATTACTTTAACTCTGTGTCTAATAACTACACCTTTAGTTCATTGTTACTCTATTGTAGGCACAAAGGCCCCAATCTGGATCTGAAAAGCCCCCCATCCTACCCCTGTGCTAGGGTCCTGATCCAAATCAGGGACCTGCATACTCTAGTATAAAAATAAACAAAAGACGTAAATGCTAGACACAAATTTAAAGTAATGTCTGTCTTGACCCTTACAAAGGTCTGAAAGCTAGAATAACGACATTACTACCAGCTAATCAATCTATATTAGATGGCACAGCCCTGCTTAATATAACTCAAAAGGAAACCTCAGTTTTTTTCCCAAAACATGTTCCGAAAGGGGAATAGCTTAACTGCACTTTGAACAAAGGTGAATAAAGGGTATAATGTATTTGAAATCTAGCCCCTTTATGGACATGGTTATATTAAAATGTGATGTTTTTGAGCATGCTAAACATCAAGATTTTGACATGGTAGTGTTCTTTCTGCCTAAAGTCTAGAATATTCTACTTCAGTCTATAGTGTGTGTGTGAGAGAGAGAGAGAGAGAGAGTGTGTGAGAGAGAGAGAGAGAGATTTCATGCTTTCCTATAAAATTAAAATTCCCTAAAAATATATCAGCACATGAAGGAGAGGCATATAGACTAAACTCTTTTATTCAGTCATGTTGAACTTTTCTACAAACCCATGCAAACATAGAGTTCCCAAATTTCCTTTCCTACTACCACATGCTAGTTCCCCCTCCCTGTCATGGTTAACCATACTGTAGCACTACATCTATATCAGCAGCAACTATGGTTAATACTAACTAATACTCATAACCAGAGTTTGAAATCAGGGTTTAGTGGTTAAGGCAGCAGTTTGGAATCAGGGTTTAGTGGTTAAGTGTGGTGGATTATGGGAATTCCAGTTTGTTTAAGGTCTCTAGCAACTGTTGGAGCCCTTAAATGAACTACCCTCCCAGCATTCACCACAGAGGGAGAGGAGAACCATCTATTTTGCCTTTTTTGATGCAGGTAACTGAGGAAGGTGGGAGTGTGTGTTAGCACTTTGGATGGTGGGGATAGCAAGAAGGAGCAGAGCATCCTTTTCTATGCACTTAGAAGAGAATGTTCAGGGTTAAAAGGCAAGTGTCTAGTTCCAAGTCTGTTCCTCCAAACTCCCTGAGTTCAATTCTGAATTAGGCTCAGATGAATGCTCATGCTTTCCTATTGAGCCATGAGTACAGATTCACTCTGATGTTGCACCAGAGAGTACAGTATAAGTTTTCCAACAGCTTATACTGCAAGGGGGACTATGGCATGATTTCCTGATGCATAATGCAGCATTCTGTCAACAGCCATTGTTTCAAATTGGTTTATTTTGCTGATTCTTAATACAGAGAGAGAGAGAGAGAGAGAGAGAGAGAGAGAGAAGAGAGGGGGGGAGGAGATAGATGGCTTTACCAGTACCATCACCTAAGTAATTTTAATAATATTTTTATTTTATTATAAAACAACCTGAACACCATCACTGAGATAAATGCTCAACCACGTCTTTTAATGGACTTGCTGCTGGAGGTGCAGAAAACAAGCAGCCAAAACTTTCCCCAATATTTAATCTCCATGACAGGACCTGATAATGTACAGCAGGTGCAAAAATTGCTGTCATGTTGCATGACTCAGAAAATCCTTGTATGAAGACCCTCTCTGTATATAATTTGCAAAATAAATACTTTACAACCATAAGGCAAGGGCAAGCCTTTTTAATAAGTGGTCAACTGTGCATTTCTCTTCCTTTCCCTCCTATATATTTCTTGATTCTTTATCACTTATATTTTTAAGCCTCAGGTTTTAGTGTTCTGTTAAAATAAACACACTCCTATTATAAGGTGTTATTTGCAAATCTCAAGCACCATGACATAGAGAGACAAGAACACTTCAACAAAACTGGTAATTAACAGCGAACGTTAACATAATTGTCACTTCAATCACTTAAGAAGAAGTAACGATTTGCATCTTATTTATATTCTCCACCAGAAAGGTTTTCCCACTTTCACCTCAAAGGCTGCCATCACTGTTTTTACAGCTGGTCTTATGGAGGCACTTGTTTATTGATGGCTCTATGCTTCTAATAAAGCTGTTATGGTGTATCTTCTCTAGTCAGTCAGTTAGATAGTTTCTGGAAATCATTTAAACATATCTTGGTAGAGGAGCCATTTGTCAAAGTAAGAGCTCCCAAAACTATGCATTCCTGTTACGAAAAAAAAGAAGGAAGGAAACAATATTTTACTGCCAAGATAGATTGCCTATGCCAGTGCGCGTCCCAAGAATTACTTAGCATTAATTTATACATGGCATAAAAAAATTCCTTTATTCAGTAGCCAAAATGAAATTTCAGCAAACGTATTCTAATTGCAGCAGCACCAGACAGTCCACTGGGGAAGTCTTGAGACAGAAGAATATTTAGCGTGTCTCCCAAGAGAAAGAGCAATAGATCTTTCATATATAAAATCTGATTGTTCTATATAAAAAACAAAACACAGATATTCTGAAATGCCATTAACTCTGAAGTAAAACTTGGCCGATACAATATGGTTTAGTGTGGGAACCATTTACACTAGAAAAAAGATTTTCTTTTTCAGACAAGTGCAACAACCAAGAAATTCCACTGTCTAGTTGCAGCCGTGTCCTTAGTACCCTCAAGCAATGGTTACATACACTTTTGAGATAAAAGGCAGTATCTTGTGATAACATTTTTACCCAAGGTTATTTAAGATAACACTTTCTGAATGCATTCAGCACCTATTTGAGTAACTCAGTAAGATCCTTAGTTGTAAAATGCAAAGGCTTCTCAGGGGCAAACGAGACTTGGCATTAAACGTCCCTTTATATTTAAGGGTTAGGTATTTTTCTTTTTTTGAAAAAATGCAATTAGCATCAATCCACCCAGCTTGATGCTATTTGCATATCCAACCTAACCATTAAATACAATGGGTAGTATCCAAATGTGTCATGCCAGTAGCTTGAATGGCCTTGCACTAGTGGAAACTAGGTTCTGAACTAGGTTCAAGAGGAGAATACAACCATAGCTACATTTTGAAAAGCACGGTTGTACAAGTAGTTGTACATTACGCTTGCACAATGGGTTGTACATCACACTTGTGAAACTGTAATGCACAACGGAAAGATTCAGTGGAGCTCTGCTGGAGTTATTTGAGTTTGCAGAATAACACCATTGGATACTGCCCAGAGTCATGTCTAGTTCTCTGTCTCACTCACACCTTGCTATATTTTTCTTACCTAAGCTTGTCTCAGTTATTCACCTTCCTCCAGTACACTTCAATTTCCTCTTCCTTTTCCCTCCATCCATAACACCAGTGACATCGGTTTTCCAGACATTTTTCCAGTGCAAATTAGGTTCATTTGCTTGGGAAAATATTCAGTTTGCACTGGACAATGTTCTGATGCGGGGGGGGGGGGACTTATGACCCCCCTCCCCAAAGTTTTGGCTTATAATTCTCATTATCTCTCACAATTGACTATGCTGACTAGAGCTAATGGGAAGCATAGCCAAACAGCTGGAGGGTCACAAATTGCCCGTCACTGCCCTAGAGAGATCTCATTTAGCATGTTTATTTAGTAAATAATTTTTTTTTTAAAAGCCAAGTTAATTTTTGTTCCAATACACCACAAGTATTTGACCTGAAATATCTGAGGAAAAAAAATAGAAAACACTGAGTGTGATTTAGGGTGCAATCCTCACGTTTAGACAGAGGAAAAAAAGTCCCACAACTCCCAACATTCCCCAGCCAGGATGGCTGCCTGGGGAGTGATGGGAGTTGTAGGACTTCTTCTTTCTTTCTTTCTTTTTGTCTAAACATGCATTTTATTTCGCCCTTAAATGTTATATTATGTAGGAATGTTTATTGGAATACTTGTACAAAAATTTAAGATAATTCCATGTACTTCTCCTACACTGTATAAATTTAAGAATAAACCCCAAAGGTATATATCAGCGGCACACATGTATGCCCTTACATGCTTGCGTAGGATAATCATCTGGAAAAAAAAAATTACAACTTTGAAACGGCCAAACTCGCCTAATATTGTATGTGCAATGGCATACATTCATTTTTATTAATTAACTTAAGAAAGGACAAATTTCTGCAGAAAAATAAAGCATCGAAAAATTGTCTGTTTTGGAATATCTTCCATCCCACATCACTGCATACCACTCCTCTAAGTTGCAATACATTCCCTTCTGACCTACCATCCATCCTGTAGTGATATGCCTCCCTCAATACTTGCACTACATATTGGCTTTTTTGGAAGTGTAATTCTTTTTAGCCCCATTCCATTCCATTCCCAACAGCAAGTTGACATCATCTTGGGAACTAATAAAGAGCCAGTATGGTATAGTGGTATAGTGTTGGACTGAGAGTTCTAGTCCCCACTCAGCCATAGAAGCTCACTGGGTGACTTTGGGCCAATCACAGACTCTCAGCCCAATCTACCTCACAGGGTTGTTTTTGTAAGGATGATGAGGAGGATTATGTATGTCACCTTGAGTTCCTTGGAGGGAAAAAGGCACTATATACATGTAATAAATAAATAAATAAATAAAATACATACATTTAAGGGGAAAAACCCAAAGGTACTGAAAATGGTTGATGCACAATTTCATTTTAGCAACTCAAGAAATGTGCATCTATTTCAACTCTCTTTCACTGCAGTTCTTGAGGCACTTTCAGTTTTGTTGTTGCTACCTATTAGTCTGATTTCACACTGAGACATATTTGTTTTTCAATGGTATTTATCACTATTGAGTTCATCAAATTTAGAAATGCAATTCAGGAGTTTTTGTCTTCTGTGACAAATCTGAAAATTTTAAATTGAATCAATATTTTAAAAAATATAGGTTACAGTGACAATTATGTTGTTATGTTGTTGTTGTTTAATGTAACTCAGCATGTTTCAGCTCAGAATCAAATCTAAAACTTTGATTTTACTGTAGTTGCCTGTATTAATACTATATTCACAAAAGCTAAATAGCAAATAACAATTTTCAGACGCTAGATTTACAAATAATGTAGTGTAAATTGTTGAACAGCAATCAGAAAACTGAATTTGTAAGATTACAAGTAAATTACAACACTGAAAACAGTTTGCGAACATTGAAAGTTTAGTTTAGAAATGTAACAAGAGGTTCTAATTCAGATTCTCATTTAACAGACATCTTCCATCCAAATTAGCTAAAATAAATGCTGTCGTTCACTTTCTGGTTTGGCTATCTCTCTCAGATGCTTTGGCTGGATATTTGAATTGGCCTCATTTTCCACCTCAGCCCTTTGACCTAAACCTTAAACCTGTCTGTAGCATATGCACCAGAGGAATAGCCACATTAGTCTGTTGCAGCAAACACAGCAAAGTCTAATGGCACATTAAAAATTAACACATTTAGTATGACATATGCTTTTGTGTAATATAGTCTACTTCATCAGATGCATCAACTGTTTATATATATATATATATATATACACACACACACACACACACACACACACACACACACAAAATCAGTGTATAGGGAAAAATGGGGCCAAATGGCAATGAAATGCAAAGTCTATAATCTGTAGCCATCCAATTAAAGCTCAAATGTATGCAAAATAAGCAGTGACAGCAAAAACAACCTGCAGCAAGACAGGAAATCATGACCAAATAGAAGGGATTGTTCACACATATGGTCTAGCTGCTAGACTCTAGCACTACACAGGTAAATATATGATTCTGAGCAAAATATCAGTCTCACACACTTTTCATTGCCATACCCACCTCTACTGTATGGCAGTGTAACATTAAAACCAGGAATTTGGTTTAAAAATTTTTTTGGTAAGTTTTGAAAGAAGCCATTTCAAACTATGGGTTGTGAAGTTGGCTTGTTTAACCACAGTTTGTTTTAAACCAGGATCCCTGGTTCAAATGTAATCCTGCTAAACCAGGATTGATTAAAATGAAACTAAACTCTGCTGAAGTCTGTCTGGCAAGAACATGGGGGGAGGAGGAGGAGGAGGAGGAGGAGCAGGAGGAGGAGGAGGAGGAGGAGGAAAGTGAAGTAAAATGCAAGCTCAACGCTACACTCAGATCATCCATTCTCATTCATATAGCTCTAATCTATGATTTACTGTTATGTGCAAATTAACTCATAGAACCAAACCTCTTGATAAGGTTTAATTGAATTTGTTACAGATTGTACTCTATATTTCATTGCTGTTTGACCCCAGGTTTTTGCATTCCTTCAAGGATAACATTCCATACATTTTAGGAAGTGGCCCTAGTCCATAAAAGTTTATGCTACAATAAATGCTATAGTCTTTAAGGAACTAATTCCTGCAGGTACATTCCATGCCCAATAATTAGAGACAAATTCACCACAGAAGCATTATTGTGGGCTACAATACAGAAACATTTGCTGATAAGAAACTATAGATTTTTACCATGTTGCCACCAGACTCCAACAACACCATGCTTTCCTTTGCAATATATGCTCAAAATAAATTCTTTCTGCAAACTGAAACCATTTTTTAAAACAATCCTCTAGTCAACACAAGACATACCTACATCTCTTTCTTTACAGAGGATGAACCTGCATCACCTTTAGGGAGAAGTCAAGCATATGCAATATAATAAAGGAAATAAAAAATGTCAGGACTTAGATGCTGCTTACTAGCCCGGCAGATCCAGAAGATTAATTAGCAAGTCAAACAGAACACTAATAGTCAGTAGGAAGCATGGCTCAGAAAGCTGCCCATTTTTCTTGTAATAAAGAAAATAAAGACAGTAATTCTAGGAACCTTGATTAACCCCCTAGTATGGGTAATTACAATAAGGTGAGGGTTTGCTACCCTTGCATTAACATAAGTTGCTGCATGCTGGTTTTCGGTGACACAGCAATTCCTCTGATACTGTGAATAAATGCTAACATGGGAGTTTTGAGGCTCAAGCCCTGTTAGTAGCAAATGGTTTTAGCAAACCTTCACTCAGTGGTTCCTTGACCAGAGAAAATTCATTTTCTACCACACAAGACAAGCCCAGGATACATTCAGTTGAGCAAGCATTTTCTTAACTCATTCTATCATAATGCTCACATTCACCACCAATTATGGCTAAGCCAAAGCAAGAGAATGAGAGCAATGACAGAGCCCTAAATACTGTCTGTCACCTAGCCTGGGCCTTATAGCTGTATACAACATAAAATAAAAAGGCTCTGTAATAGACGGGGCACTGCCGACCAATTTTAAATTGAATTACACAGACTGCTAATCTTTATGATGAGATAAAATTTTCTCTGTACACCACACATTATGCTAAAATCTGCAGTGCTTTCTCCACCAACCCAAATACTTCTGTTTCAAGGCTGTACCTCCACAGCACTGAAAAATATGCCCTAACAAATGCAAACAATTCTGCATTTTGCTTTTATTGTATATGTGCATGCATCCATTTGCTGCACTTCTCTCCCTTAACAAAATGGAAAAGAAACGCAGAAACTGTATATGAATAAAGTCAACAATACATGGGAAATCAGTGAACGGAAATGTATCCTTTTAGTGACATTTGCTTATCATTAAAGCACACAAATCTAATAGAAATATGTAGGGAATTCTGAGTAATCAGTGTGAGTCTTTCTCATGGTTATTCGTCACAGTTTATCTAAGTTAACTGATATTTTCTTTTTAAAGTTTTTCCGCTATATACTATATGTTTAGCTCTTTCATTTCTATGCTACTTTTAAACAATCAACTCCAGTAGGCTGGCCATATGAAAAGGAGGACAGGGCTCATGTAACTTTAACAGTTGTAGAGAAAAGGGAATTTCAGCTGGTGTCATTTGTATGCAATTAGTTCCTGGTGAAATTCCCTCTTCATCACAACAGTTAAAGGTGCAGGGGCCTTGCCATCTTTTGTATCTGGTCACTCTAGTATAGTGCCTGTAACTTTAACTGTAGTGATGAAGAGGGAATTTCACCAGGAACTAATTGCATACAAATGACACTGGCTGAAATTCCCTTTTCTCTACAACTGTTAAAGGTACATGAGCCCTGTCCTCCTTTTCATATGGTCAGCCTAAACTCCAGCAAATAAATCTGAGAAATTCATGTAATGAGAAAGGTCATGCTTATAAACTGATAAGATTTCCCAGGGGGCTGTTTTCTTTCATTTCACTGGTAGACACTATTAACTTTTCACTAGTTACTTTATAATTCTAAAAAACCTGACTAGGCCAGAATCGGAGGTAGTTACTTCTGAACATTTTGAATCTTTAAAAAAAGATTCAAAATCCTATGCATTCTACTCAGAAGTAAGTCCCATTGAATTCCATGGAGCTTACTTCCAGGTAGGTATATAGGATTGCAGCCTAATGGGCCTTAATTCAACCAACATTTGCTCTAGCCAAGTTAGTAGAATTACAGAGAACCTATTGCCAAATAGAACCAAACGCCTAAGCATTTGAAACTAAGTTACATTTACTTATATACCTGCTTTATATCTTTGACTGAGCATTGATAACCAACAAAACATCAACAATATAAATCACATTAAAAGATGTTTTTAAAAAATGCAGAATTAATTTTATATCTAAATGCACTCTTTTAATACATGCCTAAATGGCTGTCAGTTTTTGGATATGCAAATGCTTGAATTTTACCAGACCGCAAAAGGGAAGTAGTTCCAGAGCGGAGAAGTAGCAACTAAGAATGCCATTCTCCAAACCCTAGCTGTTCTTATTTATACAAACTAAGCACTTTCAGAACATCTACTGAAGATTCCTGTTATTATATAAGGATTAAGGCCTTCAAAGTAAGACATCCTCTATCTAATGAATGAAAGTAGTGTTCTAGAAAGAGAAATAATTTCTAAATATGTAATAAAACTAACGAAGGCCCCCAGGACATTTAAACCTAATCAGCACTTTCGTTCAATCACAGATATTGAAGACATGAAAAATTTGTAACAAGAGCCAAGGGTTGAATGTGGCAAAATGGCTCTTTACAATCTTTATTCTGGATGTAACAAATGAAGCAGCATAAAATAAGTGCCAGGTGGTAAGCACCAAAATGAGAACATAAATCAAACTACTAAAAAAAACGCCAACTTTTCTATTGTGATATTTTCAAACTGCCGTTTGCTTTAATTTAGCTTAGAATACTAAATGAATTCATCATTATTACTTCATTGTTTGTGAATATGGTCTTTAAAAAAACCCTAAATACGATGGCTAGATCCTGGTAATTGCGAAGGCTGTTCCATATTTTAGTTTATTTTCATTCATTATAAATTAGGCAACACCACAGAACTTCATGTTTGTGTATTTCATCATTCTGCAGAACAAAAATATGCAGCTTTGTCATGTCCTGCATTTTTGCAATGCTGTGTCTTCAATCCTAAGCAAAGCGTAAATGCTTGGACCAGTGGCTATGGACAAGACAAAATACTAGGTCTCCAATCTGAAAATAAGCGCAGATAAAAATATTAAAATAAATAGGTAAGTTAAATCATCAATAAAACAACTGAGTTACATTTTAAAGACTAAATATCAATTCATAATATTTATAATGTTATCAATTCAGGTTTTCTTCATTTGCTCCAGTAGTGTATCCCATTAACTATATTTTGTGAGGAAAGCAGAGCGTGGTTTCACACCCACATGAATCCATAAATGGAAGCAGAACTCTGGAGGCACACCATAGCTGGATCAGGAACTACACACACAAATTAGGCACTATAGATTGCCAGTGCTACCATCTTTAACAGCACTGATCACTTGTTGGGTGGATGTGGGGGGGATGAGACTGAATCCTCTTCCCTGCTGAATAAGTCATCTGTGCTGTCAGCACCAATCAGTTACTCTTCTAGGTGCCTACATGATGCCATATTCTATTGGACACACAACTATTCTAATGCACTGGGCAGAAATTATCCAAAATAAACATTTTAAAGCAGGAAACTCTGCTATGGCATTACAGGTTTAAATTGTGTTGTCACGTTTTTACATCAGCTAACAGACGCAAATTTGGATTAAAACTGATCATTTGCTCATATCTGCTCACGGTGAACTGCCACTTTATCTCTGCCCTCCCAAACGTTATCATCCAGGTTAAACCAAATGCTTTTATTTTCTCTAATCCCAAAAGTCTCATATCAGCATGACCTCAAGCTTTAGCCCAGAGACACATATCTTGAGAAAAACACTAGCGATATCTATGTCTCAACATACAAACCAAAAAAGGGAGAAAAACACTGCAGAGAGTCAACAAAGCCCCAATAATAGTTTCATCAAGTCCTTATTTATGTTACTAAACCATGAACTCTCTTGATTAAAAATTATGTTCAGACCAGATTTGTCCTTCATTTACACCAGTGCATTTGTACTGAAACCAGCATGGGTGGCCAATGCTTAACCTAAAAAGATAGAAGCCCAAATCAAAAATAAAATTTTATTGGGTTGTGTTCAATGGTGATATTTGCTAGCATAAAGCTTCTACTGCTTGTGGAAACCAAGTTTTTGTATTTGCACAAGTATCAAACTGAATACTTTGATTTTGCCCACACAAGCTGTTGCACAAGGCATTTCACAAGCTGTTCTGCAAATCATTGCACAAGATGTTGTGTAACTCATTACAACTTCTTTAGACTAGGTGTTGCTTGGACTAGTCGTGCTAGCTCTGACACTGGTTGTGCAACCATGCTTATGGAACAATGCCAATTTTTTGGCTACTGTAACACTGGATATAATCCAAATGTTTCATCTCTCCTAGACTAAAAAAATGGGACTATCATATAAAAATACCCTACAAAAAAACACAGTATTTGCAATTTACTTAAAAGAGATACAAATAATCATTAAACAAACTGAATTGACCAAATACTACAGTAGGTCCACCAACATCTACTAAAATTTACACATATTTATGCCAGTAACACTCCTGCTTTTTTTCCTTTTCCTTTTTTTTTTTTTTTGGCTTTGTTTCAACTGACAAACATCAAAGTATGCACAAACTTAGCAACAACTATCCACTTCCTAGCAGGATTTGCCCTTTCCTTTCATGTTGCCTATTCATTCTTTTGGTTCGACTATACCAGACAGTACCGGCTCCAGGTTTTGGAGGGCCCTTGACAACACACACTCAATACCACCCCTCCCTCAATGAGTATACCTTCTCACCGCCATTGTCACCAGCTACTATCATTCCTCAACCTCATCGTTGCTACCAATTGGTTTTGCTTGACAAGCAGAGAATCACTGAGCAAGTAGGCAGTGGCATTCACTGCTCGTCCTCACCACCACTATTGTAGTCTGGTCCAGAGCGAGAGGTAGGTGAACAAGCAGGTTGCAATGGTGAAAAGGAGGACCAAGTCCATGGGACTCTTGTTAGTGGACTTCCTGCTGGGGTGTGGGCCCTCAACAGGTGCTCAACCATGCCTATCCTGACACCAGGGATAGGTAACATGCAGCCCGCAGGCCACATGTGTACACACACACCAAGAATCCAAGGTGGGGGGTTGTGGCCCTCAGACCCTTCGAAGTTGCCCATCCCTGAATTGCATAACACAACCACATTGGAGGAGAGTTTTAATTTGGATGCCTTTCAAGAATCATCCCATGTAGTGGTTATAATATGAAAAAACAGGGCCTGCCTAACTGTACAAGAATGCAAATATTTGCTTGGAGTAGGATTATTTTTAGGGGTGTATAATCCAAAAAGTGTACTCCAATATCCCTTGTGATATTGCAAAGGATGCAATGTTTGGCTCACACATCTTGGATGTCCTGAAAAACCAAGTATGGTTGCTTGAAGTGCCAAAATGTCCCTGAAGAAAAAGTAGTAATAAAGAGAAATCACAACAACGATCTGCAATACAAGAAAGCTAATGTAGCTCTGATTTAAACAACAGCAGCAGAAGTCATACTCTTTTTATTTGATAGCATGATTTCAGGATTTGGTTATACAAAGGTAGAAACAAGAAAGCCAATTGCACAAGAAGTAGTAATGATAGGCCGCTAGATTGCTCACATTCATAAAGCATTACAATATCAGGCCCATTGGATCATAATACATTTGCACCTTCTTAGCATCTCAAAATCCACCTTAATAAACAACCCTTGCATCTCACATTCCATTTGGTACTCGTGGGTTTTTTAGCCAGTTCAGGTACACAGCAAATGAAAAGATATTTTGCATTATGCTACAAATGCAATTACATACTTGACAGTGCAATCCTATGTACGTCTACTGGAAAGTAAGTCCCATAGAGTTCAATAGGACTTACTCCCAGGTAAGTATATATAGGGTTACAGCCTACAAGTCTTGTTTGTTCTATATACAACTGAACGCAAAGAGTGAGAATGTGCGTTGTGATATACTAATATTAAGGATATTAGTTGAGAAAAATATACTGGCTATCACATAATAATTTTAATTTTACCCTCAGCCCGTAATGCTGTGTTTACTGCAAGGTCAGTTAAGTTACTATAAGGGATTTTTAATGAAAACAATTATAAATTTAAAATAACTGTGTTTAAAGCATTTAACAGTCACTAGGGTCAAGTGATTACAGCAGTTACAAGACCCCTGGGATATGTTCACACCAAAACAAAGTGAATAAATTACCTCAGCAGGCGTGTGTAATCACTAAGTGACCACAAAGGTCATGCAGTGTACAAGCCCAGACGACTTTCATGCAAAACCAATAATAAAAATTTATCAGTCAAGGAGAAGAAGAAAAAAAACTTGAGGAGGAAAAGTCAGCTGATAGTTACTAAATAGCAGAGACAGGATGCAGAAGGTTAGGCTTGGTTAACGGGATACAGAGATGGTAAAAGAAAAACTGAGGTGTGAAAGAAGAAACTTTGGTTAGCTGCACTGAAGACCAGATCTTTTTGCTCAGCCAAACCCCTATGCAGACTTTTCTACTTAGATTAATTCCTGATAAGGCTATCAATAGCTACTAGTTATGATGGCTATAGAGGCAGTATGCCTTGCTTGCCAGTTGCTGGGGAACACAAGTGGGTGTTGCACTCATGTCCTGCTTGTGGGTTCCCTGTTGACAGCTGGTTGGCTACTGTGTGAACAGAATGCTGGACCAGGTGAACCTTGGAATAATCCAGCATGGCTCTCCTTGTGTTTTACTTGGAACAGCAGAAAAGTGGCACTCATATTCCTATTAATGTAAGATGATGATGATGATGATGATGATTTATAATCATCATCATCATCTGAAGAGTTCTGCCTGGAGAACTGAAGATTAAGGGAAGACTATTGTCATGCAGAAAGTGGTGCAGCACTGTTCCCTGTTACTCCAACAGAACCAGTGGGTAGAAATGGCAAGGAAGCAATAATTGGCTAAACATTCTGAGAAATGTCCTAATGGAACAAGCTGTGTAAGAATGGAACAGGCGAGGTGGGTGGGTCCTTTGCTAGAGGTATTTAAGCAGAACCTGGACAACCACCTGGCTGGGATGTGTTGCAGATGTATCCTGCTTTGCAAATCCTGGATTGGATTAGATTACCTCCAGGTCCTTTCAAACCCTATAAGGATGGTGTGCGCACCGCCAGCCCCACTGGGCAGGCCCTGTTCCACACACAACGATCCCCACCAGCACAGCACCTACCGCATGCGGCCACGATATAGCACTTCTGAGGCAAGACCCAACATGCATTAAAACATGAGTTTCTGGAAGGGCGGGTCGCAATCCTATGCATGTTTAGACTAAAAAGAAGTCCTACAACTCCCACCATTCCCCTGTCAACCATGCTTGCTAGGGAACTTTAAAAGTCTGGGAGAAAAGAAAGAAATCTGAAGGAACTGGATCTCACTAGTTGTCCCCCTGCTGGGTTTTCTGCTGCTGAATCAATTAGCCATTATTCTCTGGCTACGAACAGGATAAAAGCTGACCATAGTTCAGCGCTGTGGGATCTGAAGGTGCTGACGGAGCATAGTCTGCAGCCTTGAAGAGGGGCAGTTAGGAAGGGACTCCATATTGTGATGGTATTTTATTTTTATTTTGGAAAACACCCTGGAATCAAATTTTGATGAAGGGGTTGAATCCAAAGGAAATCAGACACAACTCCACTTGTTCAACTGGTCTTTCCTGGCTTTCCTCCCTTTTAACAAACCTCTGAAATTCAACGGGGCTGATATGCGCAGGCTGAAGTACTTTTCTGTTTATGCAAGATATATTTGATTCCAAGCTGTAAATACTACAAATTTACTTGCTGATCCTAACTCGATGTACACAGTTCTCCTAAACACTATATCAGAAAGAGAGGATAGAGAGTTTTATCCTTATGAAACAAGGCTGTAACTCAAAACAAAAAGTACAATAAGTATAATACTAATTGAGAGAGTTGCCTTTTAATTATTATAGCCTTTTAATGTAAGACAAACACTATTAGCACTCAAACTTGGCACTTGAGTCTTCAAAGGCAAGAGAGAAAGGCAAGAGAAAGAGGAAAACAAAGTCAGAAATAAGACAAAGAATGGCGGGGGGGGGGGGGGAGGAATCAAACAGAAGGAGAAGAAGGTGGAAGATGGTCAGTAGAGACAGAGAGAGGGAAGGGGTAAAGAAGGGCCAAAATGTGAAAGAGCAGCTATTTCATACTTCTGTTTAGAAAAGAAAACTTCAAAAATCCTTTTATGAACCAAAATTTCACTTCTGTTATCTCCCCAAGGGCCTTCCAAGGGTATCCAGTGGGATTTAATGATGTCATTAGGGGCCTTTAGAGACACGGTCACTAGACACAAGTCATACAAGTGCAATGTCACAGCCATACTTTAAAAGACTTTTTATATAATGATGCCGTTTCATTTTGACAAGGATGCTTTTTCCCCCTTTTTTTTAAGAAGGCCAGTTCATTCTTTAGGGTCATCTTCCATTTTAGTCTTCTTACTACCCTTCACCCCCTTTTTAACTAATCTCCCCAAGCCTCCTACCGATATACAATCGGCCTCAAACTTTCACGCAGGACCGCAATACCCAATAACATTTATATCCCCTTGCCTCGATTTAGTGTAATTGCTGCTGTTTTTCATTTCACTTGTTGAACCATCATGTCAACTTATTAATGGCTTGCTAAGATCAATGGGCTGCTAGGATATACTTAGCATAATTTAGCCCTATAACAGGTGCCTTGCTCCTTCGAGACTGTATAAAGCATAAGAGGAGCCATCAGTCATCAGGAGGTTAATATGCCTACACCCCTTTATCTGAAACATATGTTCATCCCACAGCATTATGCTGCTACATAAATCCCCTTTTGAGGCACAGTTTCTACTGCATAAAGTAGGAGAAATGGTAGCAGTTTTGCTGTTTCTTATTTCCACGTGTCCAGAAATTTGGGTATCTTTCAGGATATGCAGAGCAGGGAGCCCACAGCTGCCATCTAACTATTTAGCTTTTGTCATCATGAGACGCCAGATGACCAAGCACCAGGTACTGAAAATATTAGATCAAACAATATAAAACCATGCTTAATTAACAGAATCATGTTTTGACTACACAGATAACAAGACGACAAGGTGGCGGGGTGAATGCTCTTCAAAGCTCTAGCACAATTAGGAGGCTGAAAGTGACACTTGGATGGCAAAGGTTAATTGGGGTCACCACAATGCAGTAATTCCTTACCTAACCAGTCATTAAACTTCTTAACCTCAGATGGCAGCCCCAACTCAGTGAAATCGCCTGTATGAAGCAAGATGTCCCCATAAGGCATCTGGATTCCATCTGTTCTGGAGTGTGTGTCTGAGATGCAGACAAACCGTGTGTGGCCTGCTGGCTTCGGGGTGTCGTATGGAATAGGGTCGACCCTAAAGCAAACATAAGAGATCCCATTAAAATTAAATTTGCTACACACATTTCATTTATTTATTACATTTCTATAGCACCCAATCACCAAAGCTCCCTTTGGATATACTGAACACAATGGGCATAGTTCACTCAAAAAGTAGGTGCAGCATATACAAGGGTGATTCTCATAGGGTTCAATAAAGCTCTGTGAGGGCAACACAATGGGATATTAGAGAGAATGGAAGATCTGAAGAAACTTGACATATTCTTATCTGGATATCTCAACCCAATGCATGTTAGTCGTGCTCCTAGCACCAGTAACTTCTATTGAGACAAGGAATATAGAGGGGCATGTACAGACTTTCCATTTCTCTGTTGCTCCCTCATGCTGCCTGTATATCCATGAACACACATAGCTGTAGGAGGGGGAAAATAGTCCTATGGTAATCCTATGCATGCATGTACTCGATTGATGGTAGATTGTGCCCATTATTTCATAATGTAAGTGCTGATTTATATCAGAATAACACACCACAAATAAATGTCTGCCTGCCTGCCTACCTGCCTGCCTCTCTCTCTCTCTCACACACACACACACACACACACAGCAACATTTCTCAGGAAGAATGGATAATTAGCATTTTGTTGTTACCTTTGTTAAACAATTCTTATTTAGATTGTTGCATCAATGAAGTGATTTACAGTTTTACCTCACAGCAAACTAATGGTTTATCTCATGAAGCACCCTCAAAGTATTTCAAAAATTACACTCATGTGTTATAACTTAATGCCAATATTTATAAAGATCATTTAACAACATAGATTTTGGAAGTACTGACTCCAGATCTGGAACTTTTCTCTTAAATTATTAGTGACACCATATGCATTATTTAGGATTCAGTCCTACACTTACCTGGATGTCAGTCCCATTGACCTCAATGAGACTTACTTCTGAAGAGACACGTATAGGATTGTGCTGTAAGTGACCAGAAGCAGGTGCCATTAACAAATGGAACACCCTCACACACACACACACACCATATAAGGTCTACTAAAATGGCGTTAACACAGACAGACTAAACATCAAAGATTATAACTGAGTAAAATCCAACCTAAATCCTACTTAAAGTAGTCCCACTGAAATGAAGGGAACTTATGCTAATCATGACTAATTTAAGCCCCATACATTTCAATGGGTCTAGTCTAAGTAGGATTTATTTATTTAATTTATATCCCACCTTTTTCCCTCCAAGGAACTCAAAGCGGTGTACATAATCCTTCTCCTCTCAATTTTTATCATTACATTTTATCATTACAATCATTACACAGACTGTGCTGTGACTGGCCCAAAGTCACCAGTGAGCTTCCATGGCCATGTGGGGACTTGACCGTGGATCTATTGACTCCTACTCCAATATTCTACCCACTACACCACACTGGCTCTCAATTTTACTCTGGATTTTACTCTGTATATGCAAGAATACCACTTCTAATTCATTTGGAATATCTATGATTACTTGGTTTCAACAAGGCTCAGAAAATATGAGTTTTGTTGTGAGACCATAATGTCTTCAATATTAGATTTGGAATTCTTTTTCCATTTTTCACTAGTGTCTCTAGAAAAAATATAAGGCAAATTATTCCACTATTGCCAGAATGTGGCGCATAACAATTATTGCAAGTTGTTATGGCATCTACATTTTTACATGTTTTTGTGGGTCCTTCTACGTTTAGATGGCAAAGGAATTATCTATATTTACTGAAATTCTTGCTCACACTTGCAAATATTTTTAAAGAAAAGAAAACCAAAATAATGGCTACGCTGAATAATTATACCAACCATATAATTGTTTAGCAATCTTAAATGTAAGATACAATTAATGGATTTTCACACATACACACCAATCTTAAATTAACAAAGGTGCTATCACAGACAAAATTTACTGAGACCGTACTGCCAACCTAGGCACAATCTATGATTATACATGCTAGCCTGCCTACCTATCTTCCTCTGTAATAACAAAGGGGTTCTTTTTTTCTTTAATTTCTAAAAAAGTATCACAGTGTAAACATATAGTCCTCCATGGTTCCAATCTTAATATCCTTCAGAAAATTAACCTCTGCTTTTATTACTCTCAAGCACTCTTTTCCAACCTTGTGCTCACCCATCATGAATGGGAGGTATAATCATTGTTATTCTTGAGTTGCACATCTGGAGGGCACCAGCTTGGAGAAGGCTATTCTAAAGATTCTTGTTCAGTTCTGTCTCTCTGCATTAGGGATAAATAGATTCATCAAGACCATGACACTCCCTTTTGATTATATACTTTCACTGTACTTCCCTAGCTTCCTACAAACTTATTTGCTATTTTCAGTTGTTAGTCGTTTCCCCTATAGGAAGAGGGGTATCTGACGCAGTAACAGTACAAAGGCAATTTTCTGCTGCATGAGGCAAAATATTTCTAATACATTTAAAGTTTGTATTTTTTTTTTCCTGAGAAAAATGTGGCTGAGTTGTCCATTTTAGTTCCACTGTCCCTGCTCCACTGCTTTTAAAAGCAGTCTGACATGCAGTCTGCTTTTAAAGGAGCAGGGGCAACTAAACATTTGCAAACCTCAAATGTAACGATATATTCTTGGCTCCATTTCTTTCATTCAACGGTGCAGTTATATCATACCAAATATATACCCTGATGTTTCTTTCTTCCCTTTGATCCACTTGTTAGTGACATTAGCTTTAAAGGAATATGCAGTGGCAGTGTTCACATGTAATACTATGCCACGATTAATGTTAATCAAGGTTTGTTGCTTTAGCCATGAATTCTCATGTGGAGGCGCAAACAAAACAGCAGCACAAACAAGCCAGGGATAAACCATAATTCTAGGTTCAGACAATGGGCAAGTTCACACATTGTACTAAGCCACCCTGAGAATAAGCCATGGTTGTTTGGTGGTTTGCTTGTTATTCCCAACAGATGACTGGGCACTCTTCCACTTACTTTAGTTTATTTTCCCCCTGAGTCCTCCCACCCACTTCCAGCATGTATCCCAGTGCCTTTGTGGCAGAAATCCTAATTTCCTCATTCTCTATGTCAGTCCTTTCTGCAATTGGTCTGCTGGTGTTGCCAGCTCCTGAGGGAAATGCCTGCTCATATCAGAACATCAAAAGCACATAATTCTCTGAGCCTCTATGAACATGATAACATGTTAACACGTTTGCACAAGGCAGAGCAGTAAGATGGATCAGTAAAGATATACAACTTTCAAGGCACATCAGTGAGGTTGATTAGTAATGGTCTGCGCATTTCAAGGCACAGCAGTGACAGGGATTGGTAAAGGTATGCAAATTTCAAGGCAGGCAAGTGAGATAGTTAAATGTATGCACGTTTCAAGGCCAAACAGTAAAGTGGAAGGGGAAATGATGCAATTTCATAGCAGTGGACTTCTGAATGTGCACACTTGAGCAAATTCATCAATTTATAGCTTTTAAAAGTTATTACAATGGTTTTAAATGTAGTGTATATTATGTGTATATTTTTGTGTATTGCTTTTAATTATTTTAATCTTATGCTTCGGCTATTGGGTGGTATACAAATGTAATAAAATAAATAAATAAAGTCTCAATTTTAGGAGGCTCCTAACAAAGGATGAGGAAGGATGGTGGGTCATTAGCAACATCGTGAGGAGTGGCAGGAGTTTCCACCACTCTAGCTGGGTGACTTTCTAGTCGTCCTGACAACTCACAATGAAGTCATCCTGCCAGGTTCAGACACAGATGCTTCTACTGGAGCCATACCCATAACCCCTATACCTTCTCATAACTCATGGTAAGTACATGCCAGCATCTTCTACACACAAAGGAGTAATGTTCATTAGCATGATTCTAGAACGAAACAAAAACATTTTAATGAAGACCTTATTTTAAAGCTGTACACCAACCAGATCTAGCCAAGAATTCCAGCTGTGTTGAAACTGACTAGTAAAACACTTAAATATACATTGATCAGGAAATAGATTACAAAGACTGGGAGTAATTGACTTCCCCAGTATTACACAATATGTCAGCAATGCAACAGGAAACGAAGTCAAAAAGCAGTGATCTTCAATCTCCTACCATAGTTAGTACAGCAACTGCCTCCATTAATGTACTTCAAATGCTAACTCTGGAATGTCTCATACATTTGCAGAATTTTTTGGATCACTAGACCTGAAGCTGAAGCCAAGTTCTTAAACGTTATAAAAGAGAAGAACATGCCCATCTCCAATGTACTTCCAACGATCTGAATTAAATGCCTGGAAGTTACAGTGAGAAAAGGATCGCTTTCCAAAAGGAATAATGCTGACAAGCTCTTAACCCTAACCTTGTTGGCAAGTATCACAGTCGTATGAGAGAAATAAAATGGCATTGGTTCAGACCTCAGGATAATGAATTGAACTTCATTTACTTTGTTATAGGATGGCACTTGAAGATGGCAGTTATCACCATTCCAGATGAACTGCAGATAGCAAAGGGGAACAACAGAAATTATTCATAATCTTGATGAGATAGTAAGGGCTTGTTCAGATCATCATTTAAGGTGAGGAAGTTAAGAATTAAGTTAGAATTGCATCTGCAATCTTCATGCAGGAAGACTTATGAGTGGATGTCCATACTATGCATGTTGCGTGAATGATTCTGAAAACACTAGCATAAAACATACACCAGCTTTTACATTAACTTGCCTTTGGACAATCAAGAGTGCATGACTTCCTGTATTTGTACGCTCCAACTTGACTCAGAAGAAGTAAAATTGGCACAGTATGATCTAATGTATACAGCAAGGGTGGGCAACCTGTGGCCTTCCAGATGTTGTTGGACTGTGACTCCCACTGATGACGCCGGCTAGGGCTGATGGCAACTGCAGCCCAAACAATATCTGGAGAGCCACAAAATGCTCACAGCCTGGTATACAAGGCTAGGATCTCTACTGAATGGCCCTGAGCAAGGCTTCCCCCCCCCCTTCTGACAGATGGTCTGGGTATAAGACCTGCCCCAGAGGCAGAAATTCACCAGATGCAGCTTTTCCCTGACAAGATGTGGTGATGGTGACAGTGAACCTTCTGGACTTCTGTCTGAGGTGCAGCAGTTGACAGTAGTCGATGGTCCTGTGATAAAAAAGCTGGCAATCAAGGGTCATCTCTAACCTTACAGAGCTATTTATTATGAGGGCAGGAAATATAAGGACTGTCTAACAAGTTGCATACTAAACAGCTGCACAGAAATTAATAATATAAAATACTGCATCCTAATGGTGAGGCAATGAAGTGTAAAGATTATGATTATTTTTAATCATTAACAGACACAGGTTATGTTTGCATCCTGTGATTTTACTATACAAAGATATAATTTGATGCTAGATCAGTCCACAGCAACCTGGGGGTTTCACTTTTCCTCTAAAATAAAACCATGTTGGTATTCCTTAAGAATGCAAAGGTAGTCTTGAAAGTGTACAGTAAGCCAAAGAAAGTTATCCCACATATCAAATGGCAACACTGATTCAACAGTGGGTATCAAAAAGTGATTAAATTAATCACTTAAATTTAAAGTTAACATTCAAGTGTCTAATGCATTCCACGCATAATCACTCTTCACCAGGGGAAATAACTTTCCCAGCTACTTCAACTAGTTTATGTCTGTCGGAGGTGGTGATTCTGAGCAGGATCCTTGTTTATAATTTTAAATGCATGAGCTCAAGGATTCGTTTTGAAAATCCTAACTACAGGGTAGACCATGTGGAAGTCAAATTCATATCATGTCTGCACAATACGTACAGATTTTGCCAGACATGAAGAATATGTATCAAAAGTACAGGAAGATGCCTGCTAAAATTCAGTCTGTGTCTCCATAGAATAACTCTGACGTTTTAGCTAATTTTTACTCTACTAAGGGCACAAGCCTATGCATGCTTAAATAGAAAAAAGTACTGTAGCTCCCAGCATTCCCCAGCCAGCCATGCTTTTTCTGCCTTGTGCTATAGGAAACCTGCTGGAAGTAAAATATACAGTGCAAGAGGGAGCTTCTGTATGGTCTTTCCAAAGGTTCTACTTTCTGACCCAAAGGCATCATTCTCTCCGGGGATATAAGATGCAATTCAATCTTCATTCCATCACAAAGTGACCATTTTTCTTCACAAAAGACAGCAGTTGTGCATGCTGCTCTGCTATATGATTAAGCTTTCCTTCCACAGAAGACAGAACAAGGCCAAGAAACAATTTTCAAAGGCAAAGGAAGGGCTCTTGCTGGGTAAAACCCAGTTGCCCCCAATTTGACTTACAAAAGAGCAAAGACTTTGAAAACAGCTTTAGGGTTTAGGACATGTTTCTCAAACAGCAGCCTCCCTCACCCCCCCAGGCCATATAGTAAACCAATTTTGAAACAGTTTGTGGGAAGCCGGGTGGGGTAAAACAATTCGGGGGGGGGGGGGGGGAATGGAGGGAGTCAGAAATTTCACTGAACACGCACAAGCTTTCGGGCATGCCTAAATAATGGTAACTCTTAATCAAAACATATTTTATATTTTAGTGATGTTACATTAGGCAATTAAACCCATTAAATATATTCATTATTAAACAAGTAGCCTAATGGACAAGAATCTTAACCTAGGTAGTACAGACACTAAAATTACCCTACCCATGTATTAAAAGATATCTGTGCTTTCTATGGCACACGTTAATAAAAACTTTGTCTTAAGACAGTGGAGGCTGGTGGCTCTGATGTCAGTGGGGTGGTGAATCCGCTCTGGGTTTCAGTCAGAACCAGTTGGTATGACTAACATGCAGATAGCTCCTTTAGAGTTCAGACTTGTTCTGACTGAAACCCAGAGTGAATTCACCACCTCGTTGACATCGGAGCTACCAGCCTCCTTCAAGTCTAAACTCTTATATGATACATTCAATTAAAATCAAAGAATCATAGGACTCGAAAAGATGAGAAGGCCATCAAGGTCAATCCACATGGTTATCAATGTCAGGAAGGAATCTGTTACCAGATTGTACCACATTAGATGCAGGTTGGGAGAGGAAGTATAACTCTGAACGATCCCATATACAAAATTCCCAGTGCATAAAAAGTTACCAAATGAAGAAGAATTTTACCTAGCCTATGCTAGTTTTTCCATGCTGGAAGAGCATGTAAAATATGACAGTGGGTAACACTTTTTACAACAGATCAGCTCCCTAGAGGTTGGCATTTATAATCCAAACAACAAATCTTGAAAAGGCAGAACTGAAAAAAATGCATTGCATTGAAGACATGTTTTAAAAAGATCACTCAAGATTATGCAGGTAAGTGAGTCAAGGTGCAAAATGTAGGGGAAAGGACAAAAAGCACTAACCAATTGATCTGTGCAAAAAATCCTTCCTAAGCCAAACTATGGTGCTCCAGGATGAAGTAAAAGAAATTTATTAGGTCTTTCCTGAAAGACGGCAAGGAACAGTTCCTTCTCGATAATAAGAAGCTCATTGCTTGCCTGTAAACCAAGAGTGAGCAACCTGTGCCCTAGGCCAGTATATGGCCATCAGCCTAATTTCATGCAGCCCTCAGCCTAATTTGAAAATCTCTCTATAACTGATCAGTTCAGACAACCCGCAAAGGCAATCTGTTCCTTCCCAGGCAGCCCGCTGAGCAGAAAGCAGGAGAGAAAGGAAGAAGGGGTGTCGGAAAACAAAATAGAATGACAGGGGATGATGAGCGACTGGGTCAAAAATGGGGCTCACCCACTTTTGGCTTTGGCCCAACTGACCACTAGTATGTGGTCCTTGATAGATTACTCCAGAGGGATTGCAGCCTGTGATGTTCTACTGTTTGTGGTTGTAAATATATTGCAAAGTTTATTGTTTGTGATATGCATTTGTTTATATCTTTAAAAAGGGTTAAGAACAATAACAGGTAAAGTAAATAACCAAGCCGAAATGTACTTACTGTTTGTGATTATAGGTCTTGGTAAGTATAGAGTGATTGGCTGGCTGCGTGCCTGAATGGAAGGAGAGTGTTGATTGGCTGGTTGGGTGGAGTGCCTGGATTAGCTGGCTGTGTAAGAGTGGGAGGAGCTAAAGAGCGAGTGGAGTATATATGTCTGACAGAGAGAGCTATAGGTTCATTGGGGGGAGATTTGAGGGGGATTTTGAGAGATGTTGAAGGGGATTTGAGAGGAGAGAGAGAGTCAATATAAGAATGGAAGAACTCCTCTGAAAGAAGGTACTAGAAGTAAACCAAAGACTTAGTATGCAAGCATATGCACAATATGTTAAATAAGGAAGGAACATAGGATTCAGTGAGCCCACAACAGTTCAGTAGTGGTATCTGGATATTAAGTATCAGCACAGTTAATTTTAACTCAGGTTTTTCCATTTTAACTAGAACCAATATCTGCATAATGGCTGCATATAAGTGCCACTTAGGCAAGAGCAGCTAAATCTGCTTAAGTGACAAAGAATCAATACATGTGATTTTGTAGTTCATATTTTCTAAGCAACTGAATATCTAGTTTTATTAAGATCCACTTTTTGCCCTTTAAGAAAATAATAATTTCAAGTCATTTAGCAGACTACATTATCAAGAGAACTGCAGTCTAACATTCCCTTTAAGAAAGTCCTTCATTGCAACTTGAGAAATAAAGATCTTGCCTTGCTTCCTTCATTTTAGCATATCTCTATAACCCCTTCTTCACTTGAGGTTGTCATATAGTTTGGCCTTGAGCAATTATTACTCTTACTGACTGCCCCTTTCAGCATTTACATCTCCACAGAAGCTGGACTGTTGCCAATGAACATTGTAGTACCTTTATCTTTTATAACTTCTCAACAGCGTCTAGCTGAAACACAACAAATGTAAGCCAAAGGCATTCTGAGAAGGGTTTGCTGCATGAAAAAGGAACCTTTATATTAATAATGTAGTAAGCAGAGGTTTTGTGGCCAACCACACTAGAGGTTATATATGAACAAATTTGTGCCTATATTTCCACCTTCAAAAATTAATGAATTAAAAAAATCTCAGTAGGAATACCTGGGACTTTCCTATTTATCACCAATGTTACTGATGTAGGTTATTGTCAATTCTTCTTCCTGTGTTAAATCATTTATTTTTCAGTGAGTTACAAAAATGAATTATAGTCAAGATAAAAATATGCCTTAAGGATACTTTTAGAAACTCAATTTAAAAATTCTTTCACTTTCAGCTTTATATCAGTAAAATGCACACAGACAAACAAACATGGTAATAAAGTCTGCAATTATAACACAAGCCAGTTTGAGAGTCAAACATACTGAAATGCCTCATTGTACGCATCCACAAATCAAAGTTAAAGCTTTACTACTTATTGAACAGAAGCTGCCCTTAATGAGAAAATCAGAGTAGTAAACTCCTCATATACAACAGCACACAAGATTTTGAATATATAGAAACTCAACTGCTCACTGAGTTTGTCTTCTGCAAATCTTTTTTTTGTTTTGTTTTGCAAGGCAGATGGTGCCATGGCTAGATAATATGGGGTTCTCTGCCTACTAAAGAAAGTATATATTATCTTGCTCTGAAATGTAGAAGAAATTTGTCAGCATAAGAAGTTCAAGGGCTGAGAGATAGACAAGCTGTATGATAAAACATTTTATGATGGAGAATGAAATGCAAGCAATGCAATTTCACTTATGTGATTTACGTACTAGCAATGCAAATGCAATCTTACTGATTACATTTTAAGCAAAGGACTGAACCTACTTGTCTAGGAATGATTCCAGAGTCAGGGAAAATCATATGCCCTGTCTGATGGAAAACAAAAGGAAAACCCTGACATGATGCCTTCTTATGCCCCACATAAAAATGATGACTGAACCAAACTCTTTTAATTAGTTTATTTAAAAGCATGTCTTAAAATATTTTTAACTGTGAAGATGTAACACTGGCTCCCTGAAAATTATGGCTTTCAATCCAAGAGCCAGCCTCTGGGATGTGTGTTCCTTCTCTTTCTACCTCCCTTCTCCCTTCTTGCATCTTCCCTTTTTAAAACTGTTCTGTTATTCTGTTATATTGGTCAATTTTAGATATCTATTATTATTATTTAGTGTATGTCTCCCTAAGTTTTATATTGAAGAGCAAAATAGAAATCTTCAAAAGCAGTAATAAATTAATCTATCTCAGATTTAACCATGGGTTTAGAGTAGTGTAAAACTGCCAGCCCATGAGCCATGTATAGCAACTCAAGAGGAGCTTGGTAATTTTCCTGTATTTGCTGCCTACATGTGACTTCAAAAACAGGAAGGACTACCTAGCATCTTGCAGGTAGGGCTGGTTTACCACAGTGCGTTTGGCAAGTCACAACTCATATAGGCCTGCGTTAGACTACAGCCCAATCTACACCAAGAAGGATATAGCACTATGAAAGCAGTATGAAAATGGTATATAAAATGCAGGAACCACACTACTGCTTTATAGCAGTACTGAAGTGCACTGACAACTGTTGGGGCCCGTAGACACATACCATATACCGCTTTCATGCTTTCATAGTGCTATATATCCTGCTTGGTGTGGCTCCTACCTTTTATGTACCACTTTTATACAGTTTTCATAGCGCAATATCCTGCTTGGTGTAGATCTGGCCTTATATTAATTTATTAAATTATTTATTCGTTGCCTTTTGCACCCCCCTCAAAAGCCCTCAAGACAAAATAAAAATTAAAGCATATAAAATATAATAATAAACAGGCAACACATTGAATTGATTTTAAAAAAACTTTAAAAGGAGAGGGGAAAATGCAGGCTGCTTACCTGTAACCGTAGTTCTTCGAGTGGTCATCTGTGCATTCACACATATGGGCTCTGCGCCTGCGTGGAGCCTGTTCCGGAAACTTCTATAGCTAAGGCAAACGTTTTTGGCGGGAACCCCTCCCCCACTGTCTACTGACTCCATGTTCCCGTCTTTCTCCTCAGTTCCAAGAGACCGACTTGCTGGCCCCATAACTAGGAGAGAAACCGCTTGGTATCGACAGTACATTTACATCGACACCAAAGTGGGGACGGTAGGTGGGTTGTGTGAATGCACAGATGACCACTCGAAGAACTACGGTTACAGGTAAGCAGCCTATATTTCTTCTTCGTGGTCTCTGTGCATCACACATATGGGCGATTAACAAGCTAAATTCCTGGTGGAGGGTAGGTGTAGATCAATGTTCCCTCACAAGACAAAGAAATTGCTTGCCCCAAATTGCAGTTTGTCCTAGTACAAACAATCAAGTGGTAGCATGTAATGAAATTAAAGGACTTATACCAAATAGCTGCCTTACATAAGTCCAGGATCGACAATCTCCTGCTAAAGATACGGACTTCGATGCACTGCACATCGACTTAGCTGTTACTGGACCAATGAGTTGCAAGCCCTTCAACTCATAGGGCAGTTTAATAGCATGTATAATCCACTCCACGAGTCATTGCGACTCTTGCGTCTTACGAAATTTATCAGTTCTAGCCCTGTGTGGAAGCCCAGGTAGGGTGCATCAATACTGAGGCAGCTAATTCACTCGATCTGTGTAGTGTTGATATAGCCATCAGAAAACAACTTTCTAAGAAAATTAATGTGATATCCGAAGGTGCCATTGGTTTAACTGGTTTCAATGTCAGAGATTGTGGAATGTCAGAAACTCCATGCCAGAATGTCAGAAACTCCATGCCAGAATGAAACTCCTGATTAGAGGAGCCAGATTCGTAATGCCCAGAGGAACCCCCTAACAGCAGGGTTGGTGCAAAAACAGGTAAAGCAGTCAAGTACCCGCATATCGACAACTATTTTAGCCCTATAGTGTATAGGGGGTATAAAGTGTAAGGACATTGTTAAGGAGGTTTAGTTCTATGATTAAACCCATCTTCTCCAAGCTGAACTTTCTGACACCCCACAGAGTGGGTCTGGAAAAGAGAAGAGCTAGGTGGACGTACTGACGCATTCACGACAGTATCATGAGTCAACGGTTGAGCCCTATGGACAGGTCACAATGACAGTGATCTTGATAGAGCTGGAGAGAGTTGCGAGAAAACTTCCTCCAGTGGCAATCGCGATACTGATGGAGCTGTTCAGTATCGAGAAAGGCATATGTACCAATATAAGGGTTGGTATTGATGCCTGGTACAGGAGTTACGGGTCCATTGAAAGAGGTGTCCCCCTCATAATTGATGCCAATCTCTGTACTGGTATGGCATTCTCGGGGGAGGCAACCCAGTTGAAGTTCTGTCCCTCTTTTTTTTTTTTTTTTTACAGGGACCCAAGAATGATGCCGCTTGACATCACAGGCATAAAAACTCTCTCTGTTGAAATCATGGCACTCCAATTGTAGCAGCTCTAGGGAGCAGCCCTGTAATTGGCAGCTAGCCTGTAATGGCTGTGCTAATTAACTTGGTGGAGAGATGTCTACTTCAAGCTGCATGTTAGACATCTCTTCTTGGTACCAACAGGTTGGTACTGAAGGAGACAGTTGAGTCTCACCCTTTGATGTCAATTCTGCCTGCTAGACATCTCATCTTGACGTCAAAGCTGCATGTTAGACATCTTATCTTGGTACTGAGAGCTCGGTACCATGGAGCTCGGTACCAAAGGAGGCAGTTGAGTCTCACCCTTTGATGTCGATTCTGCCTGCTAGACGTCTCATTTTGACATCGAAGCTGCAGGTTAGAACCTCCAGCATCGAGAGCTTAGACCTCGAAGGAGCCAGTTAAGTCATCGCCGCCAAAGGGGCCACCCTCGGTATTGGGGGGGGGGGCTAACAGCTACAGAGGGGTTGGAACCCGGTCTCTCTCTAGCTGTAGAAACACAGGTAGAGAGCATCCAGATGTTGGAAGATTGGAACGACCCATGATTAGGGTCGGGGTCCGAGGACACTGAGGGGCTCTCATCCATAGAATCGCTCCTAGCGATCAGTCCCCAGAAGGCCTATGTAACCTGGCCTTCTTAGATATCCCTTTCACTGTAGAGACAGCTAGGGAGTGTCCAAATGTTGGAAGATCGGAATGACCCTTGGTCAGAGTCAGGGTCCGAGGACGCAGAGGGGCTCTCCTCCGTAGAATTGCTCCATGCAATCAGCCCCAGAAGACTCCAGCCTTCTTAGATATCCCTCTTGCTGTAGATACAGCTAGGGAGCGTCCAAATGTTGGAAAATCGGATGAGGCATGAAGCGGCCATGTCTCCAGTAGATCGAGGAGCCTGTGCCATAAGTGTAACGATTGTCTGGAAGAAACCATGGCTTCTAGAGCTTTTATCCACAGACCTGGCGCCAACACGGTTATCTTTTCAGCACCAGGTCAAAACTTTTCTTTTCTCCCAGGCATTTCAACAGCTTAAGTTGAGGTTTTAACTGACTTTGTTGTAGCCAGGCTTAACAGTTTAAAATGTTTTAAATGTCAGCTGTTTTATGTTTATGGTTTTAAAATTTGTAAACCACCCAGAGAGCTTCGGCTATGGGGTGGTATATAAATGTAATAAATAATAACAATATAATAATAATAATAATAATAATAATAATAATAATGTAGCGACAGGTTTCGATGACCTGAGCCTCTCCCAAAACAAATCAAACAGAGCAAAGTCTGTCTGCTGGGGAAGCTTGCTGACGCACTTAACTCATTTTCAAAAGGGGCCTTAATGGCTGTGCGATCCCCCTCAACACGATCCAAGATCACTGGAGAATAAAATACCTAAGAATATAAGAACAATAAATTACATTGTTTTAAATGTATGTGTGTATTGTGTGTACGTTGTATGTTTTTGCTGTTTTAATTTTTGTATATTGTTTTTAATTGTTTTAATCCCATGTAAACCGCCCAGAGAGCTTCGGCTATGGGGTGGTATACAAATGTAATAAATAAATAAATAAATAAAGACTAAAAATGAACTAAAAACAAAATAAAATAACTAAAAACCTTAGCATTCTAAAGCTTTCTCCTCAGGAGAAAGACAGAAGTTCCCAACAAGACATCCTTTCAGCAAGGCGGTCGAAAAGGAGCTGAGGAGAAAGACGGGAACATGGAGTCAGTAGACAGTGGGGAGGGGTTCCCGCCAAAAACTTTTGCCTTAGCTATAGAAGTTTCCGAGACAGGCTCCACGCAGGCGCAGAGCCCATATGTGTGATGCACAGAGACCATGAAGAAGAAAAGTATGTTTTAAATCACTCAAATGTGATTTGAACTTAAACTAAACAAAGAAGGAGCCAGAGCAGCTTTTAAACTGACCCCGGGAGAAAGCCAATAGGAGCTGTAGAATTTCCAGTTCCAAATTGATCACTCCTAATAGATGATGGCGAAAATGTTTTTGATCACCCAAATGACAACAGGGTAGAATAGGCAACAAGCAATGTAGAAGGTGATAGCCATTCAAAGAGGCCATAGGGGAAATTTGGAGAGGGAAACCTTGCACAGGAGTTTGTATGCTAATGACAGAAACATTTGAACCTTGATGGCAGAACTTGTGTGCTTGGTTTTAAGGGAGAACATAGATATAGGGACATAACAGAAAACTGGTAGAATGTTAAGAATGGGATATAGCCACCTCTAGAGACAAACTCCATATGCTGGATAGAGAAGATACTAAAAGCAGTGTCACTCTTCACATCAAAGTGGACCGTGTCAAACAAACTAGACACCTCAAAAGGGGCAAAATTGACAATACCAGGGTCTAAAATAATTTGGAACTGGGGATAAGCTATTTTTTTCCCTGACCAAAATGCTTAGAGTGATCTTGAGGTGGAGAATCAAATCAGACAGGCATCTAGATGAGAAAATGTTCTAGTAATGGGTGACCATTTTACCTTCACAATGACAGGATAAAATGTGTGGTCGTATCATGACAAAAAGGGGAAATTTCTAGAAATTCTAAAGGACTGTGCTCTAGTAATGTTGGTTATGGAACCCACCAGATGGGATGCGACCCTCAGCTTAATCCTAAATAGTGCCCACAATTTAACACAAGATGTACAGTCTTGTTGGACCAATTGGAAACCATGACCACAGTGCTATCAAATTTAATGTATATGTAACCACAAAAGAGAAACCTTTTAAAAAATGAGGGGACTGGGAAAAAGTAGGGTGCTACCTGTCCTGTTCTGCAGTATACATTCAAGCTAAGTTTATGTTATTATGGTTTTGAGTAATTCCCAAGCAATTTGGAGAGATTTGACCTGCTTAATAATAATAATAATAATTATTATTATTATTATTATTATTATTATTATTTGTAGCCCGCCTCTCCCTTCAGATCGAGGCGGGGAACAGCAACAATATAAAACACAAAAATCACAACAGTTAAAATTTTAAAAGAAGAGAAAAATACAACATTAAAAACATCTTAAAATTCATCTGGATAGGCCTGTCGGAAGAAGACAGTCTTCATGACTCTCTTAAATTCATGAAGACTGTCTTGTCTAACCTCCTCCGACAGACCATTCCATAGTCTGGGAGCGATGGAAGAAAAGGTCCTCTGGGTAACACCCGCCAGCCTAGTTCTTGCTCGCTTGAGTAAATTCTTCGCAGAGGACCTAAGTGTGCGGGGCGGATTGTACGGGAGAAGGCGATCCCGCAGGTACCCTGGACCCAAACCATGTAGGGCTTTAAAGGTGATAACCAACACTTTATACTTCGCCCGGAAACTGATTGGCAGCCAATGAAGCGATTTTAAAACTGGTGTGATGTGATCACCCCTAGATGTACTGGTGACCAACCTGGCTGCCATATTTTGAACAACTTGAAGTTTCCGGACTAGGCACAAAGGTAGCCCTATGTACAGCGCATTGCAGAAGTCGAGCCTCGAAGTTACCAGTGCGTGCACTACCATCTTTAGGTCTTCCAATTCGAGGAAGGGGCGCAGCTGGCGTATCAGCCAAAGCTGATAGTAGGCATTCCTGGCCGTCGCATCAATCTGAGCTGTCATCTGGAGCGACGGATCCAGGAGTACCCCCAAGCTGCGAACACAATCTTTCAGGGGGGGTGTAACCCCATCCAGAACTGGTTGACACACCTCCAAACCCAGGTTGGGGCCTTTGACAGCAAGCACCTCCGTCTTGTCTGGATTCAGCTTCAGTTTGTTTTTCCTCATCTAGCCCATTACCGCCTCCAAGCATTCATTCAAAGGAGACACACTATCCTTAGCTGACGATGTTGTCGAAGGCATAGAGAAATATATTTGGGTGTCATCAGCGTATTGATAGCACCCCGCCCCATGCCTCCGGATGATCTCTCCCAGCGGTTTCATGTAAATATTAAACAGCATTGGGGAAAGGATGGCACCTTGTGGTACATCACATAGCAGCTCCTTTTTTGAAGAGCAGCTATCCCCAAGCATCACCATCTGGAACCTGCCTGAGAGATAGGATCGGAACCACTGAAGCACAGTGCCCTTTCCCTTTTAACATATTTTTTTTTCAGTGCACTCATCTTAGAGAAGTTCTTTGAAGTTAGATGTGCCTGTGTTGGATGTCACCAGTATGGTTAACAAGCAGTGTTAAGGAAGCTATTAGAGAAAGGAAGGCTTCCTTCAGAAACTTTAAGACCAACAATGAAAAAAAAACCCGTTAGTTTTTGATATATGAAGCAGAAAACTGGCTAGGAAGATTATTGAACCATTGGATGACTACAGACTTAAAGGAGTACTGAAGATGGAAAAGCTAATTTCTTCATTTATTTCAATCTATGGTTTGTATTTGGTTACAGAGAAGTTATGTATGAACATTTAGCTCAACACCTAGCTGTTCAAATATATTCTCAACAAACATTGGCCTTAGAGCAGATAAATACAAGTATTTTTCTCTGACCAAGATGCAATTTCTAAAAGCAAGTTAAGCTCTACATGGAATTGTATTGGGGACAGAATCTCACACATATGGTTAGATAATAACTATGCCAAATCTGAATCAGAAAACTTTAAAAAATCAGGCTAGCCCATGATTTGCAGGAATTCTGGCTTGACTTTCTTCTAAAACCTAGCTTCACTGGAGATCCACAGTGGCAGAAACAAACCTTATAAATCTCCTCTAAACTTGTGAAATTTACTTCAGCATCTGTCCAGTTCAAATATTGCACAGTGAAGGACTATATTAGCGGGTGCATATGGGGCAGCGAGCTTTCCCACACTTTTTGTTTGGCATTTTTGCATTAAACTAGAAGTGTGAGAATTCAGCTAGAGGAGATGGAGGCTTTTTGTACAGGCTGGATTTTTTTTTACTCCTGCTATGTAGCCGGCATAGTGCATGCTGAATTTACAACTGTTCTTGTCCATGGTATGTAATGGATAACAGGTTCAAGTAAGCAACCAGCAAAGGCTGTTAGTTTTAACCAAGTGTGTAGAAAGAGAGAGATTTGTGATGGATGTTTTTCTTCTGAATTGTTGTCCTGATCTGAGGAAACTATTAAGGAGTTTTGTCATATGGAAACTGTGAGTGTTTGAATATTCATGCAAAAACTGGAACTAAACCAGCACCATAGATTATCATATTTAAAAAGATTTAAATCACACCCTCTATTGGAATGTAAATATTTGTTTGAGAATTTAACTCTGTTTTGTCTAGGAGGCATCTGTTAAGCTTGAGGGAGATGGGGACCAACACATTTTGACAGGTCTTCAGTACTAATTTGTCCCCCTCATTAGTCTGTCTGGATAAAAGGTGGTTTAGGGTACACCCTATCAGGTTGCCTCCCCCTAGACATAAGCCTCTAATCTTGGAGGCATTGGAGAATTCAATGAGGGAGAAGTGATGGAGGTGATTTTTGTCTCTCCATTTTCATTTTCTGAACCCATCATCTGTAGTCATGCTGGCGTCTCCTCCTTCCTCCCCTACCCACCCACTGGAACACCCACTATTTCCTTTTCCCAAAGTTTGCAACTTCGAGAAGCAGCTGATATGGTTCTTTCTGAGGCAACTGCAAGGGGGGAGGGAGAGAGCAGAACACAGAGTCCCCATCCTGAGGTTGTACCAGTGTCTACAGCCTTGGGGAGAGGACTCCAAAAATTCTATGGTCCCTGGGATGCTCACCCAGGGACCACAGGACTGCACCCCTAGCCATTGGGGAGGATACAATTTTTATTCTATGCCTACTATAAGCATCTTTGGAGGTATGCTGGGGGAAAGGGGGCATCTAAACTTTTATATAACTAAATAGAGGTGATATCTCAATATGTTAAAGGAAGAATCTCATTTTACTCTGTTGACTAAAAAAATGTGGACAAAGTGTTCATTTGTTCATTCAGAGACAAAAGTCTCAAATGCCAGTGCCAGATCAAAAAGATTTATATATTTGATAAGAATATGGCCATTAGCAAAACATATTGTTCCACAATAGTTTATTCCAATTAAAATATGACCAAAAGCTACATTTTAATACATAACAATATGATTATTAAAAAGCAAAGTGATTAAGTTAATTAATTAGTCAATGATTTTAGACCCAATTGTATGTTTTGCTAAATATTTTAATACCAAAACATCACAGACCTAAAGTCTGAAAACGCATTTTATTTTGATCAGAGAAAACTTATACATGTCATAGCTGTCAGGTTTTACTGAAGATCTCACCTTCTAATATAACAAGAAACAGACAGCACTATTCTCCCAAGAGTATGGACTGCATCCATAGTTATGGGCAAAGGGAAATTAATACATGTGTGGCTGCTCCATTCATTTCAATAGATGCAGTAAACCAGTTTATGAATTCCTTCAAAACAAATGTAAGAACTGATGTGCTTACTTCACCAAAATCAACAGGACACATTTTGCTGGCAGCAGAACTTCAGGTGGGTACTTCATGTGTTTAGTAAAAGATTACCTGATAAGATCACGTGGGATTTTTTCCAACTATTAGCAAAAACTATTATTTTCAATTTATTTATTGCCATTTATCTGTTTTGCCTTTTTTTTTTTGCTTTATATTTACCTTGCTTTCTAACCAAAATACTAGAAAACGCTCATCAAGACTGTTAACCTGTATCAAATGTGAAACTTATGTTGTCTGGCTTTCCGCAGGACTTGCAAGCATATAACTGGAGATGTAGGTCTGCGGTCCAAAGAATTTATTGCTTTTTTTGTTCATCATTTTCCTTTCATTTTAGTGATATCATTACTGATTATTTGCCAAGCTCTTTATAAAATCATTAGCCATCATCAGAGACAAAAAGCAATATGAGGTGATTTAACTGACCATCATGCACTTGGAATGGTCTGTGTAAGGAGTTTTCAGACCAGAATATTGCACAACTTGGTGAGCAAACGTGAATAACAAAAGAAACTGGAGAAATCAGGGTTGGTTCAAATGCTCCATTTACAGAACAAAGGGCTAAATTGGCAATGAATAATTCAGCCAACTGTGGAAGTCACTTTAAATTCCTTACACATTGGAATATTCAAGAATGTATAACAACTCCTTTTGTAGCTGCAGACCATAGTTATGCTACAAAATCCTGAGCATTACTAAACTTTGGGTTCTTTAATGGCATGCCCACATGTAAACCCTTCCTTAAAACTACACTAAAGCTGTAGTGGGAGGGATCTGTGCAGAAGAATATGGCAAGATGGGAGGGATCTGTGCAGAAGAAGATGGCAAGATGTATTCTACTTGAAGTTTCTGATCGTTACTACTACCATATAATATAAAGCTTTACACTTTACACCTTACAGCTAGCCCCAGAGAATATACCCCAAACTGTTCAACATCATTGCCTTTTTCCCCTATTCTCCCTCACCAACTTGTTTTCTGTAACACATTCCTCATAAAGAGATCTAAGGCTCTCAAAAACTTGCACATTTTCCCTGACCTTGAGCTGGCTTATTGATATTGTCTTATTATGGATTTGGGCATTGTTCTTACAGCCTTTGCATTTTGCGTCTTCTGATTCTGGAAGTCTTATCTACTGTGGCAGATTCCTCAAGAAAAGTAAGTAATGAATTTATTATTTGCAATGCAACAAATAACGTACACTTCCTAAATCTTTGTGTCTTCTCAGGTAATTCCTTCTTTTGGACCTTAAAATGACCAAATGTCATAGGCTGATGCAAGTGTACACCACTTCAACTGAAGCTTGACATAAACGTCCTCCATAAGATGGCTAACTAGAATATGAGAGCACCAACAGCATGCCAGACAATCACTTGTGTAGAGCACGGTGACAGAAGGTATATAAACAAGATTCAGTATGTTATTTTCCCCTTGACCTTTGATAAATGGACTATGACCATGGCATAGCAAGGGTTGCAGACTTTCTGTCTTGTTATTCTATTCCTCTGTCTGGCAAGCATGACCATTTGAAGTATCAAGCTGAAGACATAAAAAAAAAGCCTTGCTAAGCTCATACCAGCCACATCTTTGGCAAAACGCCATTGGAATTGAACATGAGAACTTTGGTTACTGGACAGAAACTAGTAAGAAACAAACAAACATGATCCCACTGCACATTTTCATCTCTCTCCCAAAAGGTTAAAAAATGAAATCATGCACAAAGCAAAATGGGCATACAGTACTAATTTGTTGATAATAGGAACACCCTACCATCTGAGTTTTAGCCTCTGTGCAGCGGCATTCTATACTGGAAACAGTGTGCTGCGGTTGGATGATCAGTAACTCCATATCCTATGCTCTGTCATGACAACATGGGCAGGGTGGTCATTCATGCAGGGGCAGTGGTGTGAGGCAGAAAATTTTCCAGTGCAGAAAATGTTCTGTTTCTTACACTCATCAGTAACAATGAATTGATGCCAATTGTAGGCAATCTTGGCTGTTTCAATGTTGTAATTAATGTTTTTCATGTGATTATCCCTACCAAGTATGTGAGAGATTACATACGTGTCATTGCAATACATGTATATCTCAGTGTGAAATGGAACTAATAGGTAGTGACAGTGAAACTGAAGATGCCCCAACAATCTCAGTAGAAAAGAGTTGAAATAGATGGGGGTTGTCAGCATATCATGCACAGTTCTTTGAGTTACTAAAATTAATTAATGCAGCCTTCCCCAACCTGGTGCCCTCCCTGCTGCTGACTGAAGGATGCCGGGAGTTGTAGTTAAATACATCTGGAGAGAACCAGGTTGGAGAAGGCTAAATTAGTGAGTCAGAAGTTTTCAGAACCTACCTACCTACCTTTCTTTCTTTCTTTCTTTCTGTCTTTCTTTCAGACAATAAAGGAACTAATGCTACTGTCTTTAACTTTTTACAAGCATTCCAATAAAAACTTCTACATAATATAAGGTTAAAATCATATTCACTGTGTGGGGGCAGCTTTTTGACAACATTGGTTAAATTCAACATTGCATATGCAGACTTCTTCTCCCTCCCTTAACTCCTGCGCACTCCCCAACCCTCCTGGGGATATTTCGGGTTGGGGTACTGCAAAGGGGAGGGGAAATCTCTTCCATCAGTAGTTTCTGTTCTGTTCTTGGACAGGTACCACTATATATAACCCATTTTCCCTCTCCCACTGAAACCAATGGGAGGGAAATTTCTTGTACCAGATCCAGGGCCCAGGTAAAGTTGCACCATCAATATTCACACCATTCGTCCCATTTAGCCCAGTATTGTCAACAGTGACTGGCATGCCTCTGCAGGGTTTCAAGCAGGATTCTTTCCTAGCCCTACCTGGAGTTGCCTGAGATTGAATCTGGAACCTTTTCCATGCAAAGAATATGCATGGAAAAGGTTACTGGGGCCATAGCACTGAGCTATAGCCCCAGTAACGAGACATGTTTTTGTGGGAGCAAACACCACCATTTCTACAGGAATATGAGTGGTTAATGCAGTTAATTGCAGAGTATAACCCCAAATTGTAAATTATAACCCTGGCTAACCCTTTAACACAGTCAGCCTAAGGAAAAGTTTGCAAATGCCTTCAGAATATTTTGCAGTGTTTTTGTTCCTGTATACTAGAGCATAAGTATAAAGATGGAAGACAGCTTTTAAATCCCAAACGTATTCATATTTTATGCTTCTTTTAAATTGCTAAACATCTGACTTTTGGTATGGGGTAGAGTTTGAGCCTGATGCAGGATATGGATGTTTTCCATTAGGAAGAACCAATACTACTTTCTTCCCTAATTTATTTTCCACTATTTGGGTGTTTGTGGTAAAACGTAAATAAAACTAAACGTTCATGCCTTTAAATTAACAGCACAATGACTGGGCTGTACTGACAAAGAACTAAATTTTGCAACCTCCATTTCTTAGTCCTTATGCTTATGCCTCTGTTGTTGCGCCCCTGTGCCTGGTTGTTCTTCCAGAAACCACCTAGCCATTTTTATTTCTTAGTTTAAAAATGGCTTGAAAAGCACAGACTCGCATCATGAATGAGAGGTGGAGTTGTGCAGTGTTAGTGTTGCAGCATCCGTTCAACAGAATCACTTCACAATTGCTTGATTTGTTTCCCCAGGGACAGGGTGACATGAATGCCGCATGAACTGCCAAACCTGGGAAAGGAACATTTCAATCAACTGCTACAGTGGTGAATCAGACCTCCAATGTCCATTGGCCAGATGTTATTTCATGCCCTGTTAGCAACCCTATAGCATGACTATCACTGCTACTTTTTAATCTTTTGGCCATTTCAAACATCATCTGCCACGGTTGGACAAAATGTGGGGTTTGAAAAATAAAATGAGTATTTCTTTCCACATCAGTCTAATATGGGTTTGGCTAATATAATGACAGAAAGGATACCAATGAATTAGAATAAAAGTAGTAACTAAAAAAGAGCAAATCTAAATGGCTTTTTGAGATGATGAAATCAGTGCAAGAAACTATTCTGTATGCATCTAAGCAACCCACTGCTCCAATGCAGAATACCCTACACCCACCACAACTCTAAGAGATAGGAATCATTGATATGGGATTGAAACTTTTCAATGGAAAATGTTCCAAGGTGGACCATTTTTCACAACTGCATTTTTCCACAGAATTTTTCCACTTTTAGAAATGCTTTCTTTCATAAAATTAATTAATAACATAATGAATGAACACAATGTAAGTCAAACTGGATATAATAGCTAGTGAAATTTATACCCTAGAATGGATACAATACCAGTCAAATTTATATCCTAAACTGTAATTAGCTTTTGTTAGTTAATATTAACTATCACTAGAAAACCCATATATGCTAACAGTCTTCAGTGATGTGGTTTGCACATAATACTAATGATATATTGAACTGTGGGTTGCTGTTATGTGTGAACCCAGAACTGTGGGTTGTTGATGGGATGTTTTACCAGGCTACAAAGGCGGCAGGCAAGAGTGGTAAAAAAAAATAGTAACAGCTGTTCTACATACCAATAATACAGTACTGAAAAAGCATTTGGGATAAATGGAGAGAGTAGGCAAAGGAGGAGAGAAACGAACAACCCAGGAATTGAGAAAATAAACCATGGTTTGCTCAACTGCCTGCCAGACAAATCCTGAGTAGAGCATCTAACCATGGGTTAACCATGGGTAAAAAAAAATCAATGGGCTAGCGTAATGTGCGAAGAAGGCCAATGTCTTCAGCTCTTTCCTCTTAACATTTAAATAATGAAAGGGAAATGTACACTATTGGCTGGGTTCACACACCCTGCGAATAAGCAACCCTGCAAGTAAGTTAGTGGTTTGGTTGTTCGCAGAACCCATGCTACACCCAACAGATGATAGGGCTTGCCATGGCTTGTTCTCCCCTTTAGTCCTCCAAGCGGCTCCGGTACATATCCCAGGCACCTTTGCAGCAGAATCCTCCTTGTCTCCTCATCCCAGCCCCCTTTCTGCTCCGATCATTAGCCCTTTTTGCACACATAGCGAAGGACTAGGTGAAAAATAATACTAAGGGAGAGGAGGAACCCATTTGCACAATTGAGAAGCACCAAAAAGGGAGGGAAATGTGAGAGCAGTCGGTGCACCAAAAAGAAGAAGGGAGCCATTATCTCCCATTTGGCAATGTAATTCTCTCACTTGTGAATGTCCTCCTGCCATTTAACCCTTACCTGGGTAGTGCGGAAAGACAAGATATTGTCTCCCCACTACCTTTTGGCTGGGCGGAGTAAGAAGGCATATACAGGGGCGGAGGGGGGAGTCAAAAGTGGAGAATGACATAGACCAGGACATTGACAAAATAGGAAATTTGGTAAAAGTCACCACAGAGCAGTAGGAAGTGGGGCATGAGCAACAGTAAGATTTTTTTTTTAAAAATCTGGTGAATGGAGCAGTTACTTCTGTAGTTACTGTAGTAACTGCTCCAAAAAATAGCCATGAAAAGGGGGATGGCCAATATCCCCCTTTTCTGAACTCCTCGTGAGTTAAGAGGTGGTCATAAGCAAGACTCTTCTTCTGAGTAGTACTTATTTATAACTTACAACTGATTTACAATTTATTTATAATAAGTGGCACTTATTTATAATAAAGGATCTGCACTTCACTTTACTTATAGGCATATATCTCAATCTCTTCTACATCTAATAGGATTTCTTAATGATCTAGCATGTCAATAAAAGATCTCAGAGATAGACACCGCATTCTCACATTTTAAAGGGTGCACCACTACCATAATGGCAATGCATTACATTTGTATTGTTTTCACTGCTTGAGATTTTTAAATGAAAATTTCTCTTCCCATGCCTTCTTGTTTTTTGATGATCCAAGGATAAAGGGAAATCCGCAATCATTATGTTGTTTCAGCCAGAGGCAACATTATAATTTCTAACAAACAGAACCTCCAATGTCTGAGTAGCTTTTGGGGCCTATCCAAGCCATTCACAATTATGGGATTCTTTCAAACATAGGCTACTGCAACAAGATGCACACTGTCTTATGTCCTTAACTTATGTTCTTAACTTTTGAGGAGAGATTGTGTCTTCTGACAAGATGCAGATTTTTCCCCCTAGAGTCACATAAAAGTCTGAAACTTTGAACTAACTCAAACATAGTCATTTATTTAAAATAGGATATTAAATTATTGCCAAATGTCTGCAGGATTTCATTTGTTGACAGAAGAACTTTATATTCCTACCCAAACCAAATTTTAAAAATGTACTTGAAACAAGGATCATATTATATAGTAAGGACATTATCTTTCCCTATGCAGGAGAAGTAGTAATAGTAATCCCCATAGAGCTCAAAAGAGTCCTGTTTTCCCCTAACATTCCCTTGGGGAATGTACACATCAGATGGTATGTACACATCAGATGGTGCTGATGCACACCATCAGCACCATAAGAGAAATTTAGTGAGCGGGAGGACACAAAGATTAGAATGCTGGGGAAGTGACAACTATATTTGACAGGCCTGCCTGAGTTATACTATCAGCTACCAAGGACATGCTCTCTGGCTCGTCAATAAGAGATGTTAAGTTGATGGGTACCAGGGACAGGGCCTTTTTCATGATTGCCCCACATCTGTGGAAACTCATTTAATTAAGGGATATCCAGGGGAACAGAAGAGGAGACTAACATAACTGTATACAAAACAGAACCCAGGGGTTCTTACCCCAGATATAGGCTTTGGTGATGAAAGACTTGCAAGGGAAGGACAATTCCCAGGTACACAATAGAAAGAAAATTGTTCTGTACTTGTATAAAATAATGGAAAGTACACTGGTAATGGTATTTACAGTACTTCTGTAAATAAATTTGCAATCTCAGTTCCTGAATAGTTGGAACAGCTGAAAGGGCATGGGTGCATTCCTCTGTTCATTTCAATACATAGCTTTCGGCAGGAAACTTCAACTACAGCTTGATTTGTCTTGTGTAGCTAGATTCTTAATAACTCATGTTCCCAGGCAAAATGGAATATTTTGGGGAACATGTAAAATAGTGACAGAATTTTGCAGAAGTTAAGCAGAATGATGTCCATCCGGAAGAACAATAACTCATACAGAACATAGAATCATTGTACCCTCAGATAAAAAGGAAAAATACAAGGCAGGTTCCAAGTTATAAAACCATCAGAAAATAAATTATAGGAATTTAAGGTAAAATGAAAGATATGAATGTGAATGCTAAAATAAAAATCCTGACTTTATGGATTTTATGTAGTCTACACAGGCACATTTTGTAGTTATCCTCCATTTTTGCATACTATGCTTAATGCCACTCACATGGACTGGGTTCACAAAACACAATAACTCACACTTAAGGGTTGAATATGGATTGAGTGTGGGTTGTTGTTGAACTGTGGGTTGTTGAAATGTAGATTATCATGTTATCTTGACCCAGCTGTGATAACAAACCATAGTTTGTTAATCATGAACAACTCCACAATTCACAACCCAAAAACAAACCATGGATTCCCTACCCTTAGTATACATCAATTGGAAATAAAAAAAGAAAAATGTAGAAGACAACATTTTTTTGACAAAGTCTTTTGAGACCATGAAGCATCACCTCAAATTTGAATCTACTTTTCTTGAAACACTAAAAAGGCAAACATAAGCGCTGGAAGACCTGTATAATAATTTAAAATATGACTGAGTTGTATATTAACCAAAATATGTGCTTTTAAAGGAGAAAAAGTACACATGGATGACATTTCTATGCCATATTCTTCTCTTAAAAGATTTTTTTTTCTAAATACCATTTTTTACGTTTTCAAAAATACATAGAGAAAAAAATCTTATGGCAAAACCACTAAATAAGTAATGAAGTCAAAAGCTAAGGATATAAATGTGTTACAATTAATACTTATGTGTATAACACACACATATACATGTGTTTTTATACAGCATGAATTTTAAATACATTTTTAAAGTTTTACATTAAATACCCATTCTTCACATTAGCCATGTTAATTTGAAGCACTCTGATTTAAAATATATCCCAAGCATTATGAAGTATTTCCATGGTTACTGAAGGATAGTACTCTGTAGATTAGTTCAAGTGTGCATTACTAAGTTTCTAACCTGCTATTTTATTAATTTCATAAATATACAGAAAGAAATTCAATGAGGTGTCAAGGGAAGCATTTCTACGTTCAGTTTGAATGCAGTCATTGCAAAGTAGCAATCTTCAAAATGGAATGCGATAGCAGGTCAAACTGTCAATAAAGCGAAGTGGCCTGTATGAGTTATTACTTTTTAATAATGTAACCACACCAAAGAATCTTACTAGTCCTATACAGGCCTTCCTCCAATGTTACCAGCAAATGCAACAGGAAATAAATAAGAAGTCAAATAATGTATTATACCAAAATAACACCAATAAAATGCTGAGCTGCAAGGCTTAGCATAAAAATGAAAAACACTAATGGAACATAGTGCAGTTTGCTCATACTATGTGCAGTCTAGAATCATGCATAATGTAACAGTGCAACAGCTAACAGCAGGCTCACACAAGATAATTTACACTTGTTTTTATGGACATGCGGAACTGATCTTTGAAATCGTCTCTAATGAGATTCTGCTTGGCCCTAACAGCATCCTGAGAGAGTGTGGCGGGTTTTCTCCCCTGCATCCGGTGCATATTTATAAAGTGCAATATAGGCTCATTTAAATTGCACATGTGGATTCATGCCTTTCCCCTCCCCATTATGAAGGAGGAAGTTTCACACTTGGGGAAAGGTTTTCCAGTTTCTATTACCTATCAAGAGTTTTAATTGCCTCTGCCACTTTTCTAAATGACCAATAGTACCTAGAAATGGGGAAATGGAACAACTCCTCTGCCTACATTTAACCCATCTGAAATCTTAGTTTATGCTATACTTCCTTGATATGTTGTGGTGTAATCATGTAAACAGTATGCCTTAAAACATTTGATGGTGGCGCCTTCTCATGACTAAGATGTAAAAACGCCTAATGTGGTGGCAGTTTGAGTATCTCAGTGGGATGATACCAGAAAACATGGGCAACAGGAGGTATGACACACCTCACTTTTTAATGCCCCTGCTTATCATGCCCCCTCTGGAGGACTCCTCTTTGCTCGGGACCCTCCTGAGCCAAGCATCACAGAAGACATGTTTCTGTCTGGGGACCTTGAGATAGATCAGATGGATCCTGGGTCCTCATGGAAGACAGCTGTCAGCCCTAACCCTCGTGACATAATTAGACCCCTCTCAGACTCAGAGGCAGATGTGCAGGAAGTGCAGGTGTCTAAAGATCAAGGCTCATCTAGCTGCCAGACATGGGGAATTCTGAGGAACTCCTCGTGAGAAAAGGCAAACTTGTGAGCAAGGCTTGCTTATGAGTAGGACTTTTCTCATGTGGCAATAATGGCCTGCAGCTATGCTCTAGGTTGGGTTCTGAAGACTCAGGATTAACACTACCACTAGGTGCTGGAACTCTTGAGTATCAACTTCTTGATTTGTATTTCTGTTATCCCAGCTATTCTCTGGATTTCCATATTTGACATTGGACATAACCCTGACTGAATCCCTGGAATTGTGTCCCAGCACCACCACAGGAACATAAGAAGAGTCATGCTGAAACAGACCAAATACTTATCTACTCCAACATTCTGTCCAAAGAACTGCCAACCAGTTGCCTCTGGTGAGCCCATATGAGTGCAACAGCATCTTCATCCTTGTGTCCCCTAGCAACTGGCATACTGTCTCTAATAATGGAAGTAATATATAGCCATCATGACTAGTAACCATTGATAGCCTTGTCCTCCATGAATTTGTTTGTCCAGGTTAGTGGCCATTATTAGATCTTATGTTAGATCGAATGATGGCCACTAAACTAGTTTAACTATGCACTGTGCGAAGAAGTACTTACTTCCTTTTATCTATCCTGAATTCCCACCATTCAGCTTCATTGGATGATCCAGGGTTCTAATATTATAAAAGAAGGAGAAAAACTAGGCACCTTCCCATGTTCCATGATGGAACTGAAGTCAGCATGCATGTATTTCCAGGCGGTCTTAGATCAATGCATTAACCAAAACTAGGTATGCTTAGCTTCAGCCAAGTTTCTGCTTTACATGCCTTCAGCTCATGTTCTGTACCTATAAACATGAAGGCCCAGGAAAAAAACCAGAAAAATTCAGAGGGAGAAAGTTCTTTTTCCAATAACCATTTTTGTATTTTCTGAAAAATTTAACAGCTTTGGATTATGAAATATGTTCTTTTAGAATTTAAGACAGTGTTCATACATTCTTACCAAGCCTTTACTCCCCACCCCCACATTTTCTAAAAACTATGAAATAAGAAAACTTTAATAGGAAGACTAGAGAAGTAAAATGTCTGGAAATACTGAAGCCACAGGAGGAATGTTTTTTTTAATCCTCAGCATAGTTATTTCTTTCATTTTTTAATTAAAATTATTGAGCTAATGTATCTTTTACTGATAAGACATTTTGGGATGTGCCAAGTCATGCTCAGTTTCTCACCATGTGAATCAAGTCACATATCACACAACATTGAAGAATTCTTGATAGTCCTGTGTTTTTGAACTTGTCTCCCTCTGCCTCCAGTTCTTCCTGCTTCTTCTGGCTTCTGATTCAAATGTTTCAGGGGCTATTTGCTGAAGTTCCCTCTGGTCAAACATAAACTAGGAACCTAAAATATGTTATGTATAATTTGGTTTGCTAATAAAATTAATTATGTTTCGTATATATTTTTAAATAATAGTTTATTCAGACAATAATTACAAATTTACTTACTGATTTAACATTTTTAGTTTTCAAATGTAATGATAATTTTATGAACAAACCAAGTTATACATAATATAATTTTAGGAACATAAAGGCTGCTTTACATTCCTTAAGTGGCCTTCCTCAACCTGGTGTCCTACAGATGTTTTGGACTACAATACCCAGCATTCCTGACCAGTGGCCATCCTGCCTGAGGCTGAAGAGAAGCTGAAGTCCAAAATATCTGGAGAGCACCAGGTTGAAGAAGGCTGTCCTAAAGCAACAAAGTGACTTTCGATCAGAAAAGAGTGCTAACAAGTATTGCTTATTCTTAAATTTTCCCCAAAACTTCCAGGTTTTCCAGGGAAAAGGCATTTTTTTTCCATGACTTCAAAATTCCCGGAAACGTTACATCTCTATCTGTATCCATACCTTGAATAAAAAGCATACAGGCCTGAACAATATTCTGAGACTTTCGTGTGCTTTCAGGCACATTATGAGACAACTGGGTGGTTTAATACTGGAAAAGGACTTTTTTAAAAAGAACATAATAAACATGGATAATCTTGGACAGTCTCTGATACTAGAACTTCAGGAATAAGTCATATTCATTTGCTGATCTGTACACCAAGCTTGCTTTCATACTCATACAGAGACAGTAAAAGCCAGATATTCATAGTATTATTTGGGTGCAGATATGAACAGAGAGCTAAATTTAATGCCCGTTTCCTTGCTGGTTACTTTCTCGTTCTTTCAAATCAATTGCTCACCTTTCATCTTCTATTCATTTTGTTTCCTGCCTAATGCACCCATAGGTACTCTTCACCTATTTTACAACATTCCTTTAGTATTTTATTAGACAGGAGGTGTGGCTGCCTCAGTTGCCCTCCACATAGCACCAAATGAAACAGGGAAAAATCATCTTCCAAGTTGGTATTATTTACATTTCTTAGAAACATACCCTTTGTCTACACTGCATATTGAATGGTCAAATTTTACTGACTTCCAAGGCTTTGAAATCAAACTGTTAAATAAACATCTCATAAAAAATGGGGAGTGAAAGTCTGTGCATTTTCAACTGGAAATTGTCATAACATTTTTAATATAAATAAATTGGCTAAAGGGAAGAGCTTGGTCACATACAATACATAATTATCATTTATGAAGACCACTTTGCAAGTATCTCATTACAAAGTGAATTTTGCATTCAAACTGGGATGCATTTTTTAAAAAATCTTCACCATGCCTAAATTGTCAAGGATCTTTTCGCCATCCTCTTCCCACTGATGGATCTAGCCAACTTAAGGCTGAAAATATTCATTCAGAATAGTTAATTTTCTTGAAACCAATGATCAGAACTTGATTTTCTCTTTTGCCCAGAGAAAAATGCTCCACTTATGAAAATGCACCAAAATAGTCAATTTCCCCACAAGGCATAGAAATTACAGCAACAGATAATTAACAACAAATGGTGAAAACTCCATGAGTTAAAGGTCTTCGTTTTGTTGCCAAGCTGACGTATCAATTTTAGAGATAAACAAAGACTGTGCTTTTTTTCCCATTAACACTGTGGCAGTGTTAAGATGCAGCAATGCAAAGTAGTTTGGCAAAACACAATCAAAGGTCACAGTGCAAAAAAATAATACCCCTAGAGGATTATTATCTTCCTGTTAATTCTCACAGGGTGTCTAAAAACTTGTATTGCTGCATCTGATCCATGCTGCCTCATTATAATGACAGCATCCCTCATAGAAAAAGTAGTCTAGAAACTTCATATAAACATGTAAAACAATCTCCAAAGGATCCAAAAGGTTGTAACGGTGAACTGATCTCTCATTAAATGCCTGGAAGTGCTTGTTCTGAGAAGTGTTCCACAATATTTTTCAACCAATCATAAACAGAACAGAAACTTGCTAACTAATGTTTAAAGAACTAGACTCTCAGTTCTTCCTCAAGAGAAAAGATAAAGACAAATTGAATTAGTATTTACAAAGATATGGCCTTCAACAAGTTTGTTTAGTTTCAAAAGCTTATCCCAAAATCTGGGCTATTTATACAGGTTTTAAAGGATGATGACAATGATGATGGTGTTGATTATCACCACCACTATCTATGCCAAGTCTGTGCCACTCCCTCCCAAGGATAGATAATGACTAGGTTCGGATGACACAATAACTCACAATGAATTATTTAACCCAACATGGGTTATTGTGTCATCTGTCAGGCACCATGGGTTAGGTGAAGACCTTTTTATTTTCTCAGTATTTAAACAGTTTATCTGTTTAATTTTTAACTTTGCTGTTTTAAATTTGTACTTTAAATCTGTATTAATTTTTGCATTGCTGCTTGTTTTTATCCTCCTTGTGATCTTGACCCTTTCTACACCAGAGGGGTGTAGAGGGCCGGTGAAACCGGAAGTGCCTGCTTCTGGGTTCGTCGCCCTAACGCACACTATTTTTGAGACGACCCGGGCTGCTCCTCCACAAAATGTTAAGTTTTTTTAAAAAATGCGTGTGCATTGGCCCCCACCCCCTCTCTGCCCTCCCAGGGTTGGCAAAACGGGTGTCCCCCCTCTCCTGCTGGGCACGGAGCCGCGCAGTATGGCTCCGTGCCCAGTTTGTATCCACATTTACTCGCAAGTAAGCATGGCTGTGCAGGCACGTCTTCCGCGGTCCCGGGAACTTCCCGGGACCGCGGAAGAATCAGGATTTTTCTGGTTTGCATTTTCCCAGAAAAATCCCATGCCCGCCCCACACCGGGAGTCCCTGTGCGGCATTTGGACTCACACAGACCAGCTGGTGGCCAACCCAGGCCACAAGCCTGGTGTGGAAAGGGCCCTTATATTGTATTTTTATGCTACGTTTTTATACTGTTGTTTTATATTCTGAATACTTGTCATGGTTTTAATTTTTGTAAACCACCCAGACAGCTTCGTCTATTGGGCAGTAGAAAAATGCAATAAATAAAATGCAGCAAGATGGGATCATATAGCTGTTGCCACTCTATAAATCCTTAAAGGTTTGCAGAATCGGGACCTCAGTTCATAGGCAGCCTCCCCTAGTCGGGAGGCACCAGATCTGCCTCCAAAATCTTGCATGATTTAACGCCGAGGGAAAATCCTGGGTGGCACAAATAAACCTTTGGAAAATAAGCAAAAAAATTAAAAATAACCAAAAATGAACCTTTCCCCCATAGCCTAAAGAGCATAATTGTGCAGGTACAAATTCATTCAAATGCGGCTAATATCTATGCCGACTGTGGAACTCCTTTCCAAGGGAGATCAAGCTGGCTCCATCCCTGTGGAGTTTTAGACAGTTTTTTCGCCAGGCCTTTAGCTCTTAAAATTTCTGTTTAGCCTGTTTTTAAAGTATGTTCTACTTTTGTTTTGTTATTTTTATCTTTTTTATTGGATTTTATTGTACAGGGCCCTGGTGGGCAGAAAAGCAACATATATAGACATAGATATAAAATACATAAATAAGCCTGAATAACCTGTGACCCACAGGCAGAACACAGAGGGTTTATAAAAACCTCTGGCTTTGCTGTGACTGCCTAGAACTGCAAAAACAAGGCAGGGATTTGTCAAGTACATGGCAGGCAACAATACATGACTTGGAGGTAGCATTCAGCTGAAGTGCGGTTTACCACCAGCAAGCTTGGCCTTGTATTCTCTGTATTATAGACTGAAAGCTGAGGTACAGTAATAATGCCATTACTTCTACACAAACGTGATATAGTGGTTAACATTTCAGAGTGATGTGCTGACCCTGCTGCTCCTAGTCACTGTATTCAGTTCTTTGTGCCACACAAACAGCAAATGTGGTAAATAGCAAGGTCTTCTTTTAAAATTATGCACCTGCTTCAGCCTTCCCGAAATTACTGCCCATGTTGGGGGGGGAGGGGTTTCTCTATAGTACGCTGAATGAGTATATATTATCAGATCTCGGTGGTTGATGGTAGAATAGTGATGTTTGTTGTCAAAGAACTGCAAAGGTTTTCTACTCTCAACAAAATCTTTATTTTTAAAAAACCACACAAATAGAGCTTACACCAAGTTTACTCATAGCTCTGGAATAAAGCAATCCTTACATTATATACCCTTTTGTCCATATCTTTTACTGTTTCTCTGACCCAGTTCACATGTTTAAGCCACGGTGAGCCAGGCAGTTTATGAATATTCAAGCCACAACTGCAGCTTACTGAGTTGTCCGAACCCAGCAAGAGTTGTGCAAGGGTTACAGCAACCCTTACGTAACCCTAAAAATGTCCATGGGTTATATGAGGGTTGTTCAACTCACATACAACCCCTGCTGCCTGGGTTCGGATGACATGACAAGTTTGAATATTCAAAATGGTGCACGCACACGCCAGCATGCACCATAGCCAGCATGCATCATAATCCACAGTGGGCTGATGGATCACGTGAACCAGCCCTCTTGTCTCTGTGTGGCATATTTTATAAGGACCACACAGGATCAATCTCTCAGAATAAAACAGATCATTTCCTGAGTCTACAGAGGGCAGGAAAGACATCCAGACTGTTTGTTGGGCCCATCTCTACAGGATGACCAACTTTGTACTTGGAGATTTTCCTTTCGTCCCTTGCCAAGCAATAATAATGGTAATATATCACTCTCATACTAAAAGCACCGAGAGAGGAGCCTATGAGTATAAATAAGAAAGAATCCAAGATTCCTATAATCTTGGCCCTTGACCCTTCTGTATCACTCTGCAAAAAAACTGCAACAAAGCTATTATGTCAGCGCTATAAGCCTGATGGAATTACCACACGAGAGAAGCTTTCTTCAGAAAAAATGTTTTAATGGCCCCAATTCTTTACATTACACTAAGGCCCTTTCCACACCAGGCATTTTGCCTAGGATGGCCCCCAGGTGGTCCCTATGCGCCAATGGTGTGTATTAGGTACTTCCGGGATTGCCCTCCCTCCCTCCCTCCCTCCCTCTACACCCCTATGGTGTAGAAAGGGCTCACGTGATTACATTATAAACAACCTGGAGCTGGAAGTGAGACTGAAGGCTGTTTTTAACTTTTTACGGCTTTTAAGAAGCCCCTGAAGATTTACTTGTTTATTCCCCTGATTATGTTTTATCAGATTGGGTTATAGCTGCAATTGCATTGTAGGTTCTGTCCTATTCTGGCATTTGTTGTTTTTTTTGAACATTTGTTCTTTTTTTAACTGCATCCATTTTTATTATATAAATGTTATTATATGCATGTTATTGTTGTACACTGCCTTGGGAAGGCTTCTGCCCTGAATGATGGCCTAGAAATATTTCAAATAAATAGATAAGAACCACTGAGCATATACTTCTTAGTTTTATTTAGTTCTCTCTATTCATTTTCCAAAAGAAGTAGTTACCTTAAACAGGCCAGTTCTTATTTATTCCATAAAGCCTTTTCTTGTCACACATATGCAATTTTGTTCCATTGGTTATTCCCTCTCTTTAAAACAATTATATGATTCAAAAGAGACTGAATAATTACTAAAGTCATTGTATTGGTTGATTTTTGTTTTTGTGTTTTTGCTATATAATAAAAATAATAGCACACAGTACACTATACACTTCTTAGTTGCTTCAGATGAAGCCTTATAAATGAGGTTTTGTCTCCTTCACAGGAAGAAAAGTTGCATAAAAGGAACGTACATTTGCTTCAGCATCCTCTTAGAAACAATACAGTCTTATTACCTGTAGGACAGTGATCTGTGTGCAAACCAAATAGTATTCCTTCAACATACAAATGAAATGCATTTCTTTAGTGGATAGGGCAGGGCATTTATACAATGCAACCTCTGTTACTTAGTACACTGGGAATGTTCCAAAACAAGCTTCAGCAAAAGCAAATGCAAACTACACTGGAGACGAAAGAGCAACCAAGTTCATGGAATATGTGGTTCTGTGACCCAAGCTGCTGCAACCTGTGAATAAAAAGGAAGTGATTTCAACCTTTTTTTGCCCAAACTAATGGGACTGCTATTGAAATTCTGCATCTAATTTATTATTTATTCACAGTATTTCTATGCTGCCTGATAATCAAAGTTTTCAGGGCAGTATTCATAAAAATATTAAATACAGTATCAACAGTAAAAAAAAAACATTACAATATAAAGCACAGCAAAGCACATAAAAACAACAGAATCTAGAATAAACAGGTTTTAAAACTTTTAAGAAATGGAACTTTAAAAACATTACAAATCCCCAAAGAATCCCTAAAGGCACTGAGAGAATAAAAGTCTTTGCCTCCACCCAAAAAGAATACAGAGTAGATGGCAAGTGGATTTCTCTAGGGAAAACATTCCACAACTACTACTATCACTGAGAAGGCCCTCTCAGTTCTGGTGCCTATATTTCAAAAGAATATTGAAGTCTCCAAAATGGTATTATGGGGAGGGGAGAAGCTATTTCCTTCAGTCCCCAGACATTGAAAACTGTGGCAGTTTCTGTAGCGTCAAAATTGATAACACACCAATTACTGCAAAAACAACTAAACCTAAGTATACGTAACTGTAATAATGCATATTCTTTCCCTGTTCAGTACTATGTAAAGTACCATGCACTGTATAAAGAAATAACAACAACAGCCTAACTATAAAAGCATTAACCAGGAACTTGAAAAATCAAGGAATTATTCCTTTTATTCCAGGACATCTCGGAAGACAAAGAAATGCAGAGAAAGAAGGAATAAAACAAAGAGAAAAGCAGATCCCCTGAGCAAGCAAGCCTCCCTAGAAATATAGGCGTGGACAGAACCATACAACTGATCCACACGATATAAAGAAGCCCTGGTTAACCTCCTCCCCTTAAGAAGAACAGAAATGCACAGGTAAATCCAGAATTTCCTTTTTCCCCTCATCAAGGAAAGGTTTGGTGCGAGTATGGTGATATTAGAAATCAGTATATTCCATGGAGGTTCTCTTGAATTTCTCTGGGAGGTCTACTGGGATCCCTGTGATGATGTTGTTTGTTCCTGGAATTGTCATGTGTAGGGTGACCATATGAAAAGGAGGACAGGGCTCCTGTATCTTTAACAGTAGTATAGAAAAGGGAATTTCAGCATGTGTCATTTGTATGCATGCAGCACCTGGTGAAATTATTTCTTCAACACAACAGTTCAAGCTGCAGGAGCCCTGCCCTCTTTTGTATCTGGTCAAGAGGGCAGGGCTCCTGCAGCTTTAATAGTTGCGATGAAGATGGAATTTCACCAGGTCTCCATAGAAGTTGAGTTTTCTCAAAGTCAGGACTCAATTCCTAAAATATATACTTGACCATGTCCCCCTGAAAGCAATGGAACTTTTCCCCCAAGTAAACCTAGTTAGTATTGGGATGTAAGAGGTCTTTGATATGTATACCATCTAAAGTGCTGAAATTCATATCAGAACACACACAGAGTGTGACTTCTGACACATTTCTGACACTTTAATGACCATGTACTTGAGTGCTGGGAGTGCCAGCCGTTCACACCTTTAAGCACGAATATGTCAGAGACACACAACATCTAAGACAGAAAACTACAGCCCAAAGCACTATAAATGTACAGCACTATAAATGTACACTATTGACTTCTAATAAGAGAATCCAAGTCAATATCACCCATCAGCAGGCCAGGAAGCAAATTGATCAAAATTATGCATGGCCATCTGAGCCAGAGAAACCTACATGTGTTGGATTCTATGGGAACTGCAACCTGATCATGCAGGGTTCAAGCTCCAATGGAAGCCTCTGTACAGACAATTAGGGAAAGCAATATCATAAGAACATAAGAAGAGCCATGCTGGATCAGACCAAGGGTCCATCTAGTCCAGCACTCTGTTCCCACAGTGGCCAACCATCTGTTGACCAGGGACCCTCAAGCAGGATATGGTGCAAAAGCACCCTACACCCATTTTCCCCAGCAATTGATGTATACAACCTTACTGCCTCTGATTCTGGAAACATCCATTGAAACTATACCTTTCCTTTTAAAGGTGCGAGAGAAAGGCCTGACAGCCTTCCGACCTAAAGGAACTATTCACTAGTAACAATGGACCACCCCAAAGAGATACAAACCCTACAAACAGTAGCCCCTACAACAACCCCAGTTCTAATTCTGTCCTCCTATCTACCTGAATGATGCTATCATGGGGCCACATAGCATCAAGTGCTTGTTCACCTACAGATCTTCTAACACAAGGCATGCCATTATGTGCCAGCAATGTGTCCCATTTACATTGGCCAAACCAGACTGTCTCAACGCATAAATCAGACAACATAAATACGAACAGAAACAAAGAGGTGCATGGAAAAAAGCTTAGTCTCCCTGGACATTCAGTAACAAATTTGAAAGTCACCATGCTTCAGCAAAAATGTTTCAAAGAATGCCTCCAGCATCAACCTACTCTATTGGAATGTATTGGGGCTAAATAGCAAGTGGAAATGGCTAGGTCATTGCACGGGGGAAAATCCAAAATCTGCATTAGGGAAATACTTTCATTAGGTCAACTCAAATGTCACCAAAACAATAATAACGTGCAAACCTTTAACATCTCCAGATCTCTGTATCAGGCAAGTTGTTATAAAATGTCACTTAATGTCCAAATATGCAACCAATGCTGTTGGTTACATAAGGTGCAGCGTCTGCAGCTTTCTCTAGTGTTGGATATATTAGCAGTTTTTCTTTTACAAAACTCAAGGCATTTAATCTTCAGAGGCTGCAGCCCTGCAGCTGTATTACCGTGAAAATATGTTCCAGTAAACACAAGTGGGTCTTACTTCTAACTATAGTATTCTTTTATGTCAGCCGCCTTAGGAGGGTATTGACAATAAATTTAAAAAATTGCTCCACACATTTTACAAATGGTACAAGTAAGTACCGTATTTCATCGATTCTAAGACGCATTTTTTCTCCCATGTTTACGTCTGTAAAAATGGGGTGCGTCTTAGAATTGATGGAGCCTTGCAATCGCGGGATTTCTCCTGCGTTTTGCAGAAGGCACTAGGGCTCTGCATCCCCCCCCCTGCGACTCACCCTAGTGGGTCCCAAGGAACCCCACAAGGCCAGTCAGAAGTCCCCCCTCCCCACTTACCTTGATCGCTGCTGCCTCGGCCTAGGAAGGCTTCAGTACTGGGAAAGAGGCCGAGATCTCGCGAGATTTCCTGAGATCGCGGCCTCTTTCCCAGTACTGAAGCCTTACCAGGCCGAGGCAGCAGCGATCAAGGTAAGTGGGGAGGGGGACTTGCGAGGGGGGAGGGGGGACTTGTGGGGCCCTAGCTCTAATCCTCCCACCTCCCCACTCACTGACATCGCTGCTGCCTTGGCCTGGGAAGGCTTCAGTACTGGGAAAAAGGCCAAGATCTCGCAAGATTTCCTGAGATCGTGGCCTCTTTCCCAGTACTGAAGCCTTCCCAGGCCGAGGCAGCAGCGATCAAGGTAAGTGGGGAGGGGGGACTTGCGAGGAGGGAGGGGGGACTTGCGGGGCCCTAACTCTCCCCCTCCCCACTCACCGACATCGCCCGTCCTCGCTGCTGCTGCCGCTGCTCAATGGCAACGCTCCCCTCCGCCTGGCAAGGCATCGTTACTGGGAACCCAGTAACGATGCCTTGCCAGGCCGAGGCGGCAGCAATCAAAGTAAGAGGGGAGGGGGAGAGGGGAGGGGGGGACTTGCGGGGCCCTAACCCTCCCCGCTCCTCTCCATCGCCTATCCTCGCTGTCGCCACCGTTGCTGCTCCGCGCCACTGGCAACACTCACCTCGTTACTGAGAGCGACGCCTTGCCAAGCTGAGCTGAGCGCTGACGGTGGCGCGGAGCAGCGGCGAGGACGGGCAATGGCGATGGAGGGGAGGGGGGAGGAGGGAAGGGGTGCTGACATTAAGGTGCGCCTTAGAATCGACGCAAAGCTTTTTCCCTGTTGGTGGCCCTGAAATTTAGATGCATCTTACAATCGATGGCATCTTACATTCGGTGAAATATGATAAGTTATGAATGACTCATTGCATGTTGTTAAAGCAAGAAGATAAATTTTAGGATTGTTTAGAAAAAAATAACTATTGCATATTATTTAATTTTTTCACCAAATTTCTGGGGGAAGTAAGGGAGGGAGAACAGGGAGGGAGAACAGGGAAAACCCCTTTTTTCCATGGCTTCAAATTTTTCAGAAATATGTTTTCATATGTAGGAATGCACATGCGAAACTGTGTAGGTAAGTTAGTATTTAGAGGTCAACAAAATCCAAGAGATTCTCCACTACGTTGGTGCTATTTTAATTTAATACCTTTATATCTCCTATACTAAACAACAGAGGAAAAAGATTTTTTTTCAAACATTTTTTTGTATCATCCAAGAGAAACTTTTAATTTCTGCAAGCAAGATGTTTCAAGGCAGATTTGGAGAGGTATCAAATGTAACTATATTTTCACAAGCTGCTGAATGGTGCTTCACAGCTGGCTCAGCAACGCTCTGTTTATTTTAACCTCCATAAATGCTGGTAGATCGAGAATGTGAACTGCAAATGTGATTGTCATTGTCAAAATTATAGACTAAACTGACCTATTCATCAAAAATGTTGACAGTTCTCACCCAGTTCTGCTCTCTATCATTATACTAAATAAAACCACAACTTCAATTACTTTTTTGCCAGTCTTTTTTAAACATCAGATTTTGATGCAAGGCTAGAAACTGGGGGGGGGGGGGGGGGAGCTAGAATAGTGAAGATGATAGCATAGTACTTGCTCCCAGATGTACACTCTACAAGAGCAACCACAAAAATAAAGTAGAAAGCAGGTAGAAATATGATGTGCATATTCACAAATGTATAAAAGTACAACACATATAGCTACTTGAAGACTTCTTGCCAATTTGCATTAATGTGTAAATGTGTATTACCTTTATCAACAGTACAAAATAAGGCACAAATCCTGTTGCATAAGTCATTCTCATTTTACCAATATTTCTAATATCCCAAACGCACAGAGGCTGCGTTCACAATAGTCAACAGAGGGGTGATAATCAACTCAACAGTTGTTTATCTAGGGGGTACTCCCAACACAACATAATCATCAACCATGGTGTGGATTAGGATTAGCACTGGGTTGACTATTAGTCCACGCTGAATTGACTCATTCATCCCCCACTCTCTTTCCCCCCTCAGGCCTCCCGCAAGTATACCATCAACTATTGCTGCCAAAAATCTATCTTGTCAGCTGGACTTGAGCGGCAGCTATCGCTTTGACCGCTCTTGCCTTGCGACTCTGTGGCTGAGGAAATAACCAATGGTGCACTCCGCACAACATGATAACCAATGGTGGTTCAAAGAGCCAACTCTGCACTGCATTGGTTATTTCCACCAAATAACCAACCGTTGGTTAAAAAACTCCCTCCACACCACACGATAACCCATGATGGGTTAAATGACCAACTGTCAACTATTTAAACCACCATTGGTTATCATGTTGTCTGAACCCAGTCACTGACTGTTCACAGGACATGACAAGCTGTGGCATGTGCAGAGCATGTGCTGCCACCGTTTTGGATATGCAACTCCTGCTCAGGAATTGTCGTGCCTCACGAAGCCAACCAGCATAGGTTATGTTATGTTAAACAACCCTCACAGAAACCATGGTCTGTTTTAGGGTTATGCCTATGCTTACCAGGTTCACACAACACAACTACCCCTGAGTGGGGGTTGCATATTCAACCTGGTACCCGCAGGCAACACGGCTCCTGGTGGGTTCAATATCCCATGACAAGCTGTGATGTGTCATCCAAATCCATTCAGTCTTGAATCCTAACTGTTTACTTTGTGAATGTATCTCTCCTTCCTGGAATGAACACTCCTTCCACCTGCAAAGCAAAAAGTTAGGATCCAAGCCACATTTATTTTATGTATATCCCACCTTTCTTCCAAAGAGCTCAAGGCAATGATCATAGTTCCCTTGTTCGTTTTTATCCTCAAAATGATCCTGTAAGATAGGGGAGGCTACGCGAGAGCAACTGGCCCAATGTCACCCAGTGAGCTACATTACTGAGAGAGGATTTGAACCTGGGTCTCCCCAGTCATAGTAATATTACTGGAACTGAGATGGAAAATTTCTCCCACCAGTAATAAGTCCCCTTTAAAATGTAGTGTATCTAATGATGCTAACAGCTTATTCAGCATCAAGCCACTGTATGCACCCATCCTGTATGTACCCAGAAATTGTACAATCTAGTTCCAGACAGTCTGTTCATATGGAACCGCTTCCAGGAACAGAGCTTAAAATATTGAATCCTCTCATAATTTCATCAGCATTTTAACGAAATCAGTTCTGATCTCAGTGGCCTCTATGCAGAGATCCATGACAGAAATATTCCCATGAAGGATACTGGGGGGGGGGGGGGGGGGGTGTTGTTTACATTTCTGCCAAAATATTCCAAAGTTTTCCTACTCAAAAGCAGCAGGGAAGGGCTATTTGACTAGATATGTAAATGAGAACTCCTGACTGTGGCATGCACAGACTCTAACTCATGTGATAACTTTTCACAGCCAGCATTACACAAGCCAGACTTCTCATTGTTTCCTAAAAGTAAGAACCTTACAAGTAGTTCATTTCACTTGTTTATAAGGACCATGATTTTAAAATAAAATTTCAATAAAAAATGCACAAATAGGAAAATAAATATTAGATTTATAAAAAGGAAAATCAGATATAATTAAAAGTGTTATTAATTACTTGGATGCCAGCAATTTCTCTCTGACTGATCTGTTTGATTGTTTGTTTGTTTGTTTGTTCTTAAAGAAAGTCTGGTAACCACAAAAAGATTTCCCCAAAGCTACATAAGAGCTCATATTATGGTCAAGATTAGAAAGTATAATTCTTTGCTCTGTGATGGCTTGACCATAAACAATATGGATGAGATCACAGGATATACAATGAAGAAAAATACTCAGATGTCCATTATCATTTGGGCCAAATTAATAATTATTAGTGGAGCTATGCATGCTAGCTTCCTTTACTCTCCTGTAAGCATATGGAACCCTGATGTGATTCAGGACCGTGACACTCCAGGAGAGGAAGATTTAAGCATTTCGACTCCATTTTTTCACAAAATTCCACCACCACCATCAAAGCGGTGTTCACAAAAAGAAGAAACACCTCCATTGACTCCAATGGAGGTATTTTTTTTCTTTTTTTCACCTCCCTCCCATGGGGAAATGGAATATCACCCCCCTCCAAAAAAAAAAATGGTTGGGAAGGGAGGCTTAAATCCTCCTCTTCTGGAGAGCCATAGTCCCAATCCGAATTCAATACAAAACAGTAGAGAAATGTAGCACACATAGCTCCACCATGCATGCTTTAGCGAATGTTTAGTTTTACCGTTGTAATTATGATTTCCTGAGAATTAGATAGGAATCCACCTGTGGGCTGTGAAGATTTTGTTTGGGTGTATTGGATTCAAGGTGATGCAGAATAGGAGATTAATATGAATTCACTTCCAAATCAGAACATAGGTGCCCTGGACAAGTTGCAATAGTGGCTCTCCCTTGGTACATACCACAGTGATTCTTGATTTGAACACAGTGCATCCCTTTGGCTGGGCTGGTATGACAACTACAGCTAGAGGATCCAACACATGGTGAAAAGCAATAGCCCCAGAGAAGTGAAAGTCCAGAAATCTTTCTTAGCTCATATATATTTTCCCACATCTAAACAACTTCTCTGCCTCACAACTAAATCTTGGTTCAGCATGTGATGGGAAGTATGCAGGAAAAAATCTTATGAATTAAAAATTGATCAAGCTGCAAGACAAATAAATCAGGTGACCATTTCACCATGCAGCCAACTGTAATACACTTCAAAATCACCACGTGACCCAAATTATTTTGGATCAAGGGGTAACAGGGATCAACTAGACATGATACTAAGCATGTTATTGTGGTTTAGCAGCCATGAGGGAGCCAATCCAGATAGGGGCTGTGGCTCAAGGAAAGATAACAGTTGCAGGAGGGTAAAGGACTGGGGGCGAAGTGGAGACAAAGGATTAAATCCCACCCATACCATGGTGCCAATCCAAGTGGTGTCCCACAGAGCTTCTACGTAGTAAGCAAAACCCAAACAGTTAAGGGACAGCCCAGTCTAAAGGTCATGTTTAGATTGGCCTTCAGTCTCCCCTATTTCAAAGTAACTTGTTTTCAATTAAGTGTAGTTATGATTGGGCCATTATGGCACATCCACACAGCAGATTTCCTGCACTTTCTGTTTGTACTTTGTTAAACTAGTATGATATCCTAGGGAAACCAATGTATGATATCATGCAGGCTTTCACATGCCAACAGTGCACGTCTCTTGAGTGCAAACCATGACACCCACGCACAGCCCAGAACTTTCTGCATCTGCCATGAGGTCAAGGAAGGCTGCGGTTTGGCAACATGAGATTTGCAGCTCTTGCATAAATTGTACTAGTATAGGCACTACATGGTAGAAAGAACAAGTGTATTTATGAAAAGAAGTGCCCTTAATTAAAGCTTGGGTACATTCTCTCTTTTTCTTCACCCAAAGACTTCAGAATTTCTTAGAAGAGTTACAAGGTCTTCTAGTCAAGACGCACTTTCTGTAAGTTTTTATTATTATATCTGTTCCAAAACATGTATGAATCAATTTCTCATGCAGATGAAAATGTCTTGTGTTTAAATATTCTAAGCAACTCTTTATTATATCTTATCTCATTCTTCCTCAAAGGGGCTCAGAGGGCTTTTGGGGTGAGTTTATCCCACTTTATCTTTACAGCAAGCCTATGGGTAGGTTAGGCTGAAAGAGAGTGACTAGGTTTGGATGACACATCGCAGACCCAAAACAAGCCACACCATGTTATCTGAACCCGGACATTGTCTAACCCAGCAAGCTAAATAAGGTACATAAGCCATATATTGTGGCCTGCCAGATACTCGATACTCGTCCAGAGTTTGCAGTTCCAGCCAAAACAGGAACTGAAACTATACAGGGCGGTATTTTGTATGATAAGATACAAGTTGTGCAAGCCTATGAAGAACATACAGTGAGGCTGTGGGAATTCAAATCCTGGTCTTTTCAGTCCAAACATTTATCCATTACACTTGCTAAATATTATAGAAAAATCCAGACCTTTATGGAATATGGATTGTTTTTTTCTGAAAAACTGGAATTATCATCAACAACACAACAAAAACAGTAAATTCTGCCATCATCATAGTAATTTGTGTAAAATAAGTAAGTTTTCATAAATTTACAAAGTGTGTGGTTTATTCAATTGACAAAGAATCTGAGTCACTTTTAAGTCACCTAAATAGGAAGGTAATGCCTGGGATACTAGAGAACCAACCCAAGAAGCCCTGTAATGTAAATGCCATTTTTTCACGACTCCTGAATCCATAACATCATGCTATTTAGGAGATTACAGAAGCATATCACGATGTGGTGCAAGACCTAGGGGCAAACTATACCTTACAAAAGCATCTCATAAAATCCTGGCCTTTTTTTTCTTAGTAAACAAAAGCAGTTTCAGAAGGAAGTGATTTACACAGAGAAGGGGAATGCTTAACCCTTTCACCACCAACCACTTTTCTGCTGAAACCCCACTATTCTTCCCTCCAAGCTGCTTGTTTTCCTCATAGGGTTCCAGTTGCATGTTTCCCTCTGCAAATACATAACTGGAACTCCATGGGGGGAAATGTAGCTTGGAGGGGAGAGGAAGAGCTACAGCAGAAAAAAGACTAAGCTCCCAACTCCTGCCTCTCTATGTAATTTTTTTCCAAAAAGCAGCTGTCAAGACTTTTTTTTTGCATGAAAGTCATCAAGAAAGTATCACTGAAGCGCAGGCTCCTCCTGCACACCTCTGGTTTGAGATCACTGTGCGGTGAAGTTAAGTATGCAAGGACAGATAGAAGAGCGGATCAAGGCGCAATGCTATCGCCATCTCTGCAAACCACAAAAAGCTCATCATCTGATTCTGAACCTTTTCATGGAATCTTTCTGGATGTAGTGCATTCCCAACCACTTATCCTGGAACAACCTCATGGAATTCATTGGACCATTCTGGAGTAAGTTGCACAGCTCTTGCAAAGACTTCAACTTTCATAATACGGCATATCTTTCATACCTTAAGCTGAAGCAACAAGGATCCTTAGTCTAAAATAAACCGTTCCAAATGTTGCACTTACAGATGCTTCAAAATATTTTTGTCCATTTCTAGCAATAAAACCAGGTAGGGTGTTTTTTTTAAGTCAGTAAGTAGTTGTAGGGGAAGATGATCTGATTCCACTTCTACTGAAATCAAATGGCAGCATCCAAGTTACTCAAACTGGATTGGTTTTCACTGTGGGTGTCTACATTTTCTCTTTCCCAAACCTCAGTATTTTATAGAACAGCTTTAACTACATCTCAAAACTCTAAAATACAAAGCTAATGCAAAAGCTATTGAATTGCTGTAGTATCCACAGCAAATGCGCCTACAGTCAGATACAACAGTCACCTAAAAGTAGTTTGTTATAAAAACAGTCTGGAATTCTTTCTCAGCTATTTTGTCATCACACATTCAAGTCATGTGGATGGACAAACTTAAAGAGTATTTTTTTCCGGAACTGTATTCCATGACCTCCCCACCCCCACTCCATGAAATTGCTTTTGACATTTACACAACTCCCACAGTTCCTTGCAATACAACTTAAAAAGGGAATTCCCTTTTGGGGAGGGATAAGAGTCCTGCCAACACAGAATTCCAACTGCATCCTTATTTGGCTCATGGTCTAAGGTTTTTTTTAGCTGGTCAGTGAAAAGGCAACTACTTTTGAAATGATTAAAATATTAGCATTGGCAATGAACTACTCTCTCTTTCTGTATTGCTGAAAATAAGTTATATTTCCATTCTGTTTAATGAAGAGCTCTGCATTATTCAAAAGCTTGCACCCCCAGTGCAAAAGAAGTTAGTTCAATGGGGGCTGGAACCACCTTATCTAGTATTTTGTATCTCTTAGCAAGTACAGTTCAAAGTAACAACATGCTTTAGAATTTTCACTATGCAAAAACTCTTCGCACAATGAATAAAAGACCCCATTCGCTTTGGGTCAATGTGAGGTCAAGAGGTGCCCCCTTTGTTTTATAATTTAACTTATCCATCAAGCCATTAGGGAAAAAAGGAGCTTAACTAAAAACTAAAAATAGCTGATAAAGATCAGACATCACTAAACAATAGGAAGGAAATCAGGAGTTCAAGACTTCACTTAGTTCTTAAAATGCATGTGCCTGTGTGTGCGCACTTTGTGTATGTATTTCCCTATACTGTCAGCATGATCTCACAAGCCATAATACCAAAACATAGCAGGCTAAGCAAGGACCTTTTGCTCTGCCTTTGCTGGTTAAGTTCAGGCCATAAACATTATTTTAATGCAGTATTTGTATTTATTGGGACTAATAGTTCAGCAGTCTTGAAATCCTTTGTCTTCCTTGTTGTAACAGGAATGCAGCATGCGGCACACGTTCCCCTTACAACAAGGAGGACAAAGGATTCAGTGATCAGGAGACAATTAGTCCCAATTAGGCCTATTTCGCAGCTGAGTGGAAAGGGTGGGGGAAGGGTGTTCACATTTTCAAGAAATATGTCCTTCTGGCAAGTTCCAGTGAAATCAATAAAGCTACAAGTCTGTTACCAGGCCTGCAGCTCACATACAAAATTGTGCTGAGTTTTACAAAGCAACTGACATCTGGAATTCTTTGAACATTATTTTGTCCGATAACTCTTGCAATATATTTTTTGAAATGTTTGGCACCCAGTTTAGAGTGGCAATAATTCTAATAATGCCACACCCACCTTAATTCAGAGATGGGCAACATGAAGTCCCAGGCCACAATTCGTACAGCCTACAGGCTAAGAACTCAACTTCTTTTTTTCTTTTTTCTTTTTTTTTTTAAGAAGTTGCAAAGATGCTTGAAAATGTTATCACAAAAAATGCTAAAACATTTACTTTAAACACTGGCAAACCATTTTAAAAGTCCATATTCTTTGTTTTTCTACTCTTGTGATTACCATGTCATTGCATTATGACTCTGAAATGACTGGTTTGGTTTTCACCACCAAGAATTAGAATATTGAAACTGCAAATTAACCAGTTTACAAAATAAGATTTGGATTCCAATGTATGCATAGTGAAAGGCAAATTATGTGAATCAAATACAAGTAAAATAAATCTCTTGATAAAATTCCAAGTGGCTAAAAAACAGTACAAAAATTGAAGTGATTGCACTAATAATACTTACATGTGTACATGTGGAGGCTGGAACCTGCTCTGGTTAATGTTGTAGTGTGTGAAGGCCTGGGTCGGATTTGAGCTGTATTCATCCACTGAAATAGTAACTTTGCCTTGTGAAGGAATTCCATGAGCCATGCTTCCTCTTTATAGACATGAGCAACTTACAACTTTCCACAGCAAAGGATGGAGGTGGGCATTGTGTTTCAGCCAACACTGGAACCCAAAGTTTTCCTCATGAACTCTGCAGACTTCTGTAAAAACAGAACAATACAGAGGCATTTATCAGTTTGAAATTCCATTTAGGACTTGAGTTCAGCCTATCCTGTAATGATATATGTACTGATGTACTCTTAGTCCCAAAGTAGCATATATACTAATAGCAAACACATTCTCCAAATATAGATTCTTATGTAGCTGAAACAACACCATCCACGCACAACAGGGATATATCAACAGGCTTAAGGGAATCTTTTTATGAGGGTGGGTGCACCCTAATGGGAAGGGGAGTTCAAAACAGCCAAATCAGTCTGAGCACACTCAGTGGTCACTGACTTGTTGATTGTCAGCGGGGAGAGAGTGGAGTATCCTGGAAAAGGAGTGCTTTACACTGCAACAAATGTTGCAGGTCCCACTTGTTATACCTAATGTGATTAAGCTTCTTATTTTGACATGTGCAAAGTACATACAGAAAGTTCAGAGTAAATTAAAAATAATGTGCAACTCTTTGTAATTTTAAAGAACTACATACAGCTGTACTTGTTTCTGGATTTTTTATAAGCCCACAAAATTCAAAACACCTTTGGGCCAATATGTCATTCATTCCCCCTCTCCTCCAAATATTCAATACAAATATAGTTCCATGTTAACAATTCTCATAACACTATATAAAAGACAGTTAGTCTTATATTACTGTAAACAAACAAAAATATTCATGCATGTTCCATGTTTCACAAAGTTAATGTTCAAAAGATAAGGAGTATTATATGATTATATAAATCCATCATGATGTATAGTCACATTTATACTACATACAAGACTATAGTTCCTCCATTTCAAATAGGATAGTGTAGAGCTGGAAAGGTTATAGAAAAGGGCAATAAAAATGATCAGGGAGTTGGAGCAGCTTACAAGGAAAGGCTAATGAAAATGGAGCTTTCTGGTTTAGAAAAAAATCTGACCAAGATATACCCATGTCAAGAATTTAGAACATTATGAAAGCTCTGAAAAAATGTTAGTGTTTTATTTTTTCCTCTCTCTTTTATCATATTGGAATTCAGGTTCAAATCCATCAAATTCACTGGCATTGGGTTCCATGCAGACAAGAATTATGCATTCTTTTAACAGTGGATAATTAACTCATGGAATTCACTGTCCTAAGATGTGGTGATGACTCCCACTAGACAAGAATATGTCTATTAATGTCTATTAGTTATGATAGGTAAATAGAACATCCATGTATGCTCCTAAATACTAGATTCTGGGAATGAACAGGGAATTAATATCACCATCATGTCCCATTTGTGAATATCCAGAAGCATCTAGCAGCCCATTGGAAAAAGAATGGCGGACTATATGGACCTTGGTATGGTCCATCCATCAAGGGAATTCACATGTTCTAAAATAAGAGAGCTGCAAAAGATGTCTTCCTTTCTATTTGCTACCCCCTTTCATTCCACCAAGGGCTGCCTCACTCCCCTTTAATTATTTAACCCAAAGGAATTTATATTTAAAAAAATGTATGAGAAAAATGCATCACCTATTGTATCCTTCTCCTGAATTTAATTTTTTTTTCATTCTAAGCAAAAGTTTACAATTCTATACATGCCAAATTTAGAGTATAAATCAAAACTATAATTTATTATTATAAACGATTATACTTTTCATTGTTTAACCAAAGAGACACATTACTATTTACTGATATTTCTTCATATATATATATATATATATATATATGTCACCATACAATTGTAGACATTACATTGTCCCAAATTGCTTTCACTACCACAAATTTCTTAAAATAATTCTGATTAAGGATAATCTTTCCCACCTAAAGATATATACTGTTAAGCCACCAAGAAATTGGTGGCTTAACATTGCACTCTGTGCACTCCCCTCCTACTCCCATATTTCTCTGTGAGTGCCTACCATTTACACAAATGTTTTAAATCCTTCCACCTACCCACCCCATTAGATAAAAGTGGTTATACATCCTTCAGCTATGGGTTCACTATATACTTAAGGCCAACAAATCACACACAAGCCTGAACTGCAAAACTTCTAATTCCAACTCTAGGAAACCCCAAAAGATACCAAAAAGATCTTAAAAGAATGTCGCAGAGAGCACTGTGAAGATGAATGGATATTCAAAATGGGACTAATTTCAGCTTTTTGTTATGATTCAAACATGAGCCTTCTGGGGTGTTATTACAATCCCAAAAGATAAATAGGTGTGCACTTCCAGTAATTGCAAAAAAGGTGATGTTGGCCTGAATATACTAGCTCTAACTAGAAAGCAGAGCTTGCTAAAACTGTAAATATCCTCAATTATTAGCAAAATGGAAAAAACAGATCTTGGTAACGTATAATAGACAATGCTGCATTTTTTCCTACAACAATGCTGTCATGGATCTAAATAAAAAGGATTTGTAAGATGTTAATTTATATATTGTATATAATATATAAAATATTAACTCTAAAATCTAGTTGAGCACCAAATTCTACAAAAAGGCCTTCAAAATGCCAGATGGCCTGCCATAGGCGATTTACTTTACTATTTTACAACCTCAGGCCTGTGTAGGCTTCCATATATTTGGCAGGTTAAACAATCTCACAACTTCCTATCCAGGAATCAAGGATCTTTCTTTCCTTCATCTCATATATATAGGAAAAGCAAGAATAATGCAAGTTATGATCCCATCAAGTGGATCTTGCCCAAAATCTCTTGTATTTCAGGATATGTCAGAAAGGGTGTTGCAGGTCTTTGTCTCAAGCTCTGATGTTATAAAATATATATAACAGCACAGAGTTGAAATCGCCAGAGTAAGATTCCCTACGTCAAATCTTTGCCCAGTTTGTGGTGCAAGATAACTGCCTACAAATTGTAATGAAGGAGAGTTCCATACCAACTTTGCAGCTGTTTCCTTAATTTCCTCCACAATTATATTTTACTGTTATTTTGCATAACAGTAAAACACAACACCTGCTTTCAATTGCAGCTCTGTTGTGAAGACTGTAATTCTCTTTTGAGATACTAACTATGAAGACAGTGTGCAGTGTGGAGCTGCATAATTGCACTGCACTGAAAAGTAAATACAAATGAAAACATCTTTCCTTTAGAGAAATGGCTGTCATTAAAAAGAATGTTAGCCCTGAGAGCTTAGAGATAGAGAAAAAAGAACACACTTGTATTGCGAGAATTTTAGTCTTGGCGTAGATTAGAGACTAATGTTGAAATGGCATGGCCAATTTTTTCTCCCTCAAAGCAGATTCTATTGGATAAAATACAACATTAATGAAACACAATCTCATCCTTTTTTGCCCTTTTGAAAAGATAAGCCACCATATTTTCATTAATTGAGTTAAGGCAAAAGGCAGAATTTTACATTTTATAGTTCACAGAACTTAAGGGGGAGAAATAAATTGTACTCACTAAGAAGAATAAAGTATGTATGGCTAATCCTATCTATGTGTCGGATAATATTCAAAACTTTAACTGTCAGAAAAACATTCAGCTAACTCAAAGTTAAAGGAGAATATTAAAAAAATATAGAATTATTTAGGTTTAGTTTCTCTAAGACTTGTAAAAACAAAAGATTACACTCACGTTCTAATTCTATGTAACTTCCTGTACACAAATGGTTTTTAAAAGGTCAGTGACTGTGAAACTAGTAAATAAAATTCATATATTATGTCCAAGAAGACTGATTTTAGTTCCATTTGATTAATTTCCCTTTAACGTTTTTCTAGTGCAAAACAGCTCTCATATCAAAGTGCCTGATTCTGATCTGGTTTAATAAGGGACTCTTTGAGGAAAATCTAAGACAGAAGCCAAGTACTTCAAAACTTTCACAAACAAATGTATATTAGCCTCCCTGAGGACTTGTGTTTCAGCGGTATTGTTCTTCTCTTGACAGTATTCATTCCTTAAGAAGATGGTGCTTCATTATTTCTTTAATTGTCATAATTCTCGAGTTAAAATGAGTTGTAAGGTGCTTAACATTATGGAAAACATATACTCTCAACTATTGCATTATGCAATACAATCTTATATCACATATTACTGTAAAATTCAGGGGATAGCCTGAGTGACAGTAAGCATCCTACAAGAATACAGTATGTTTCTACAATGGAAAAATGTCACATAAGCATATGGATGTAGTGATTCAGTTTCAAGTTTATATAAGATACAAAGGAAGAGCATTTATAAGTATTTTATATCACAATTTTTGCCCACAACAAAAAGCATCGCGAACATTTCCGACATTATTGCATCACCAAATCGTGCCGAGAACGTCGTTATGACTATACACAGTAAATGAAAGAAAATTAAAAATCAAACTCACAACTGCACTGGTATGAAAAGAACAAATACGCATGTGAAGGGGATTGGCGTTCACCACACACACAAACTTTACATTTTGAGTCTTAGATTGCTTTTACTTGTGACAAGTTTAAATTGGGAGAAATTTAGAAGTTCCTGAAGAATTAGAAATAAGAGGAAAGAATGAAGTAAGATATTGATAATCACACCCCCTGACAGGTTCATGTCAAGTGGCTGCTATTCTGAATTTGAAAGAGTAACAATGCACTGAATGTGCAGCCCTGTGCATGTATATTCAAAAGAAAGTCCCATTTCATTGCAACTTACTCCATAGTAAGCTTGTTTAGGATTGCAACCTAAATAAATTTAATGGTCCAATATTTTAGGCTGCAATCCACTCACCTGAGAAGATATAGGATTGCACTGTTAAGCTCATAAGAATCTCAAAGAGATGTGTGCATGTTTGGTACTTTCTTATAGCCTTTTCTAGCATAAATTTATCTAATCCCTACAACCACGTGCAACACTAACTTGAACAGATCAGAACCTAATCCCTGTTTATAGCCACCCAGCCCAGCATAACTTTTTTAATTTAGCCATATTTCATTACCCACTCTGTTCATATCTCCAGGTAGGCTCTTCTGGGGGCAGGGGGCATAAAAGTTATAGCAAAGAAATGGTGACGAGAAAAATCATATCCCCAACATGACTTGGAAATGAAACCGAACCTGTTTTCCATTCACAAAAACTGTTGCTCTACACACATATTTGTAAGCATCTCTCCTTACAGATGCAATCTTAGAGCAAATAGCCATCCCTCTGTTGAAATGATACACTTCCCGAGGCACCATTAGTTCACAGGCTGGCAAAAGCAAGCAAGTGGCACCAAAAAAGAGGTAGAGAGAGAGAAGGGTACCATTTTGCACACACTACCTCCTCACAGCAGTCAGTCTGCACCCATCTAAGCGGTGCTGGGTAGACTTTCTCCCCCACTTCTCTCTGGGCAACTCTCCTGGAAAGGTGGCTGCACTCCTCTGAATCCACGCTGCGTGTTTGGTCTGTTTCCTCTCTCTGCCTCTCTCATTCCCTCTTCCCAGTGCTCGAAATGATTGATCACAATCAGCGGCCAATAGCTTTGACACCGCACCATCCTGGCTTTTCATCCTCCTCCCGCTTTCCCAACGTCATTCATCCCCTTTCCATTCAAGCTGGCATTATAACCCCGATCAAATGCATTTTTTTTAAAAAAAAAATATCACTCCCTAGAAAGCTTCACATTTTCAACTGCTCTATTGTTGGGGAGCCCCCCCCATTCTAAACCCCTTTTCTCTGTAGCATGTGTGTGCGCGCACGCTTAAACTTTTCATCCTCCTCTGCTCAGGTCTCTGCAATTACGGAAATCCCCCCCAGCGCTCCCCAGCCCGATTCTTCTAGCCCACATTTTACACTACACGACAACATATAGCGGGAGGTGGGATTACGGGGGGGGGAGGTAACGACCTAATTATGAAGCAAGGGTGAAGAGAATAATAATAGTAATACTAATTGCAACCGCATGCATTACAGCGTTGGCAATTTCACCTTTCTTTTCCTTCCTCTCTGCCCTCCCCACTTCACCTCCCACCCACATGCATACACTCCCCCCCCCCCCATAAAATGCCTAAAGGTCTCCAAGTGCCCTTAGGCCACGGGGGATCACTGATTTCAAAGCATGCTTGGGATTGCTTGCATGTGAAAAATACATGGAAAACTCCAGTTCGGAACAGTAAAGAAACCCATTTACAATCGCTACTTTTTGCACAGTTCTCTCCCTCCCCTTTTCTTTTGCTTTGGAAACGAGGTGTGCGGGGGGCGGATATGCCTCTTAAAATGCAGAGAATATGGCAAGAAGAAACCATTTGCCGTCGTCCCCCCCACCCGCCGCCGCCACTCCACCCCACACCTTCCTCCTCCCTCCAGTCACACGTTTCAGTTTTTAACGCGGACTGTACTTTGCATTGCACTCCCTCGGTCTGCCGTTCCGCCTCGCTCTCTCCGGCAAGCCCTGCGCGGCGCGCGGCACAATGCTCCCTTTTGGCCTACCCTCCCCCGGTCGTGCTCTAACATTATAACCCCGATCACCCGAGACTTTCGAGTAAACAGCCAGCAAAATTAATCTCCGCTGCCAAATCTATTCCCAAGTCGCTGCCTCCAGCCCCCTCGCCCCCTTCGCCGGGCAAGAAATTAACGCCAAAGCACGGAGGAGGGCAGGAGGAGAGAGGGGGGCATTGGAAGCGCGAGGGGGGGTAGAAAGGAGAGGAGGAAGAGAGAGGAGGAAGAGAAACAAGACAGTCGCGCAGATCTGCAAATTAGCCTTCCTTTTGAAACAATTTTTGCACAAAAATAAAATAAAAATAAATTAAAAAGAATCCGGCTCTGCACACGATCGTCTCGGTGAATGGCAAATAAGCAGCCAGTTTGCGTCTCGATTATTGTTTGCTGCTGCGTGCCCTTTCTGATCCCCTTGTACATGACAAGGCACCTCTAACCCAGGGCTTTGTGTTTTGTTATTAGTAATTCTCTCTCCCTCTCTCCCTTTCCATCTTCCATCTGATCCCCCCGTCCCTTCTCTGTGATCGGGGTGGATGATTTACCTTCTCTCCCTCTTTTTATTTTCCTGGATGTTGATGTGTATTCCTAAGGATGCCTTCAGTGCTGGGGAAGGAGCCGATCCATGAGGGGAGGAGGTGAAGCCGCCGAGAAAGCTGCTGGTTACAGAGAAGCGGAAGAAAAGGAGGAGGGAAAGCGGGGGGGGGGGGGGGAGAGAGAGAAAGGCGAGGAAAAGCTTAGCAAAGGTGGATGGCTGGTGCAAGGCAGGGCAGAACCTTCGACCTTCCAGGTTCCCTGGAGTGGAAATGAGAGGCAGACACAAGACAGACAGACAGAGAGAGAGAGAGAGAGAGAGAGAAAAGGAAGAAAGAAAGAAGGAAAGGAGCCTCGATGTGGACTGGAGAGCGAGAGAGAGAGTGAGAGTGAGAGAAAGGGGAGCGAAGAAGGAAGAGTGCAGTGAGTAAGGACTGCCACTGGGGTCAGGGAGCACCAGGAAACAGGGCGGCCAAGGCGCTCTCCTCACACACACACGCGCGCACAAACACACACACAGAGGCTGCCAGCTCCTCCTTGCTGCTGCCTCTTACTTCACCCCCCCTCCCGCAGCCAAAAAAAAGGAGAGCATCCCCCACCTTTGCCAAATCGCTGCAAATCTTTCGCCCTCCCCTGAAAGCTTGAATACAAGAGAAATGCTGGGTCACGGGAGACCCGAGGCACGGTCTCGTGTGCCGTGCAAAACATACCCGTTATGTCACCATCATCATCCTATTAATTAATAGCGGGAGGGCAGGGGTTGTTTTCCCTTTTAAGAAAGCCACAAGGCAGGTTTTAAAAAGTATTTAAAATGTATGTGTACTGGGGGGGATTAACATTAGGATGGGGGGGGGGATAGTCAAGGGAAATTAATACTAACCCATATAGGTAGGAGATGGTGGAAGTAATGTCCCATTGATATCCTAAATACATTTACATGGCGGTAATCCTTTTTACTCTTATGGGATTGGGTGTACACATCTTTGAAAAATCAAGATGTTTTTCAAGGCATTTCCCGATAAGAAAACAGGCAAATGACAGTTGCAACACTTCCACAAAAACCAAACTGTAGAATAAAATGAAAGGGAATAAGAAAATGCCATCACAAAGAAAATCAGGAAACCATTGAGGGAAAGCCCCCCCCCCATACACACCTGTAATACTCCTTACCTGCCTGCTTTTTGATGGACATTTTTGATAGCCTTCTCCCTACTGAAACAGGAGGACGTTCATAATGATTTTTCAATAGTACAATATGCAGCACATGCTTACTCAGAAGTGTGTTCAACGGAGCATAACTCCCAAGTAAGTGTGTAGAGGGGAACTGCAGCCTGAATCTTACTAGTCATTAAAACAAAATCACCCAAGGCAAGTAAAGAAAAAATAAATTTAAGCTTCTAAAATTAATGAGAGACAGGTGATCATAATGCCAACAAAGCTTTGAACCTACCTAGACTTTCAAAAAATGGAATATTTTTATGATTGCCTGTGACAATAAAGAGGAATAAATCCCTAGAGAAGGAAAGGGTAAGAGGGAACAGAAAAATCCAAGGTTCATCTCATTCTTGGCACCCACCAAGGTTTTAACTCTCCCACTTTTAAAAAAAAAATTAACACATTTTCTTACTTGAGGCGGGGATTGCTGTGAAATAGGTTTCTGTTGGTGTTGAAAACTGTGGGTTCCAATTAGTTGTTTGTTGTTGTGGCTCAGATCTCATCTCTGCCTTATTCTCAGTGTTTTGGCCCTGCTTCCCATGGCAGCCATTTTGTGTGGTGGTGCCCAGGACAGTTTCTCAAGTGCTAACAGCTCAAAAAGGTTACCGTCTTCTTGTTGTAACACTACTAAATCATAGATTAGCATTATATCCAAACCAGACCAACACTTCTCCCCCACCCCAAAGAGGTGAATGTTTGAACATTTATCCAATGTTCGCTAATGAGTCCCCCCCCCCCCCGGTTTTTGCATTATTTCAAAAGCCTACAAAACACATGTAACAATGGGACCACATCAATATATATGCACACTACAGTTAACTAAGCTTCCCTCATACCACTTTCAACTCTCTTAAAAACAATTGTATTTCTGTAGTTTGTAATGTGACATCAAACAAGATGTAGTACTTCCTCCCCCATACCCTAATAATTATTTCTAAATTATTGTAAGTCCTCATGCATGCTCCTCACATACTTTGTATGAAGTTAACATGGAGTACACATATCTCTTCTAGGAACCAGGTGGAACATAGGAAGTGGGCTTTTATTGAGTCAAACCCTTGGTCCATCTAGTCCAATATTCTCAACAGTGACTCACGGCAGCTCTCTACAGTTTCAGGCAGGAGTTTTTCCAGCCCTACCTGGAGATGCTAAGTGTTGAACATGGGGCTTTCTGCATTCAAAGCATATGCTCTAGGACTGAGCTATAGCCCCTCTCCAGGTGCATTAGTAATGTTCAAGGAATTTAACTTTACAAATGATATGATTACTGCACAGTACCAGAAAGCAGATTCATTGAGCCTATCTACACCACTGCTTTAAAACGGTTTAAAACAGTTTATAACAGTAGTGACAACTGTTGGGGCCCAGGACACACTCCATATACAGTTTTCAAAATGTTTTCAAAGTGTTGTATCCTGCTTGGTGTAGATAGGCTCATTGGTAAATTAGAAAGGGCCAAAACACTGGGATCCATACACAATTCCATCAATAAGAAAATTGGAATTAAAACCACAGTATATTGAAATATTGATCAGAAGCATAATGAAGAAAATTCAAGTTAGATAAAACCATGTAATTCCCTATTTCATGTTTTTTACTGCTTTTCTACATTGTGCTTCTGCTAATTATTTCAATATACTGTGGGTTTAGTCATCATTTAGAGCCCTCTTGGTCCCACGTTAGGCAAAAACTGTGGACCTTATAACCTAAATTTCTGAAACCAGCAAGAAGCACAAGGGTCAAAATAAATTTGGGGTTTGTACGCAAATGTGACTTGACACACACATGTACACACCCAAACCTATAAGAGCAAAGTCCTGTAAAAGTCCCATTGAATTCAGTAATGCTTACTCCCAGGTAAATAGGTATAAGACATGGGGCTCAATCCTATGTATGTTTAGACAGAAAAAGTCCTAGAACTTCCAGCAGACTGGGAATGCTGGGAGTTCTAGGACTTTTTTCTGTCTAAACAAGCATAGGATTGCATTCTTAGCATCAGCAGAACAGAAACTGCTGGCAGAATGGATTTCCCATCACCCTACACACGCCCCAAAAAATCTAAGTAGGCCTTTGGAACAGATGGGGGAGTGCGGGGTGTTGCAAGGAGAGTGCAAGAGGAAGTCTCATTGTCTTGTGCATTTAACCCTTAGTCTAGATCAACCCCATAAAACATTTTTAAAATGAACATGTGCAATGCAACACTATCCAATCCATTACTGGTGAGTACACATGCATCAATGACACTAACACTTTTAATTTAAAATCACTTTCAGATTGGAAGGGTAAGTATTATATATATACACTGATTTGTTGATATTTGAATAACAACCAGAGGAAACTCAAATCCATTTAAGAACAAAAGAAGAGCCCACAGGATCAGACCAAGGATCCATCTAGTCCAGCACTCTGTTCACACAGTAGCCAACCAACTGTTGACCAGGAACCTACAAGCAGGACACAGTGCAGCGGCACCCTCCCACCCATGTTCCCCAGCAACTGGTGTATATAGGCATACTGCCTCTGATACTGAAGGTAGCACATAGCTATCAGGATTAAGAGCCATTGATAGCCTTCTCCAGGAATTTATCGAACCCCTTTTTAAAGCCATCCAAATTGACGGCCCTCACCACATCATGTGGTAGTGAATTTCATAGTTTAACTATGTGCTGTGTAAAGAAGTACTTTCTTTTGTCTGTCCTGAATCTCCCACCAATCAGTTTCATGGGATGACCCCGGATTCTAGTATTATGGGAAAGGGGGAAATGTCTTCCTATCCACATTCTCCACACCATGCATAATTTTGTACACCTCTATCATGTCTTCCCTTAGCCTCCTTTTTCCAAGCTAAACAAGCCTAGCTGTTGAAACCTTTCCTCAGATGATCCAACCCCTTGATCATTTTAGTTGCCCTTTTCTGCCCTTTTTCCAGCTCTATAATATCTTTTTTTAAGTGTGGTGACCAGAACTGTACACAGTATTCTAAGTGTGGTCGCACCATAGATTTGTATAAAGGCAATATGATACTGGCAGTTTTATTCTCAATTCCTTTTCTAATAATGCCTAACATGGAGTTTGCCTTTTTCACAGCGGCCACACACTGAGTTGACATTTTCACTGATCTGTCCACCACAACCCCAAGATCACTTTCTTGGTCTGTAGCTGACAGCTCAGATCCCATCAGGTTATACCTGAAGTTGGGATTTTTTTATCCCAATGTGCATCACTTTATTAGACATTGCTGATAGGAAATCATTCTTATATGCAAGGCCAAATAGGAGTGAATGGGCTGAGCAGACAGGAAATAAGGAGTCAGGTTATGTTCTTGAAATGAATTAAATGTATTGCTCTGAAATTTTGTACTTATACTATATGGCTTTGTTACTATGATTAATTATTATTGTATGCATTATTACTGACTTTAGAAGTCCTGATGTTCTATTTGTTACAGATTTCTGTTTGTTTGTTTGTTTATTTATTTATGCCTCACTTTTCAAAGCAAAAAAGCCTTAACAAAGCAATTTACAATATTGAACCAGCATAAATACCATTTCAAAGAACAAAATGACAATATAATAAATGATACCCTAAAATATTATTGCAGTTATGTACAGTGAAATCCTAGACATGTTTACTCAGAAATAAGTCCCATTGAGTTCAATTGTATTTATTCCCAAAGAACTGGGTATAGGATTGCACTCTTAGTTTGTTGTACACTGCCCTGGGTGCAATTTTATTGCGATAATATGATGTACAAAAGTGCTTGATTGGCTGACTTAAAAAAACTCAAAAAGCCAGATAGCATCCAGTTAATTTCTCCATAGGATTTATTTATTTATTTATTTATTTGGCCTGGATCATTTGAGAATAGATCCTACTATACTGACACATATTTTTCTTAGGAAGCAGCAGTCAACTACAGTCAATATAATAGCCAAAATTGATTATCTGTTTCCCACAGAGCTCGACAGATATATAGAGCAAGGGTACATCTAGGCTCCATCTTTTGACCTTATTTTATATTTTACCTAGATAAACTCTGTATCAGAGGAAGAAGGAAGGTTAAGAAGGAAAAAGACTCAAGAGAATATTCTTGAGAGCTAGAGAGCACTTCATTTAGTCCCTATAAGTACTTTCAATTAAGAAAATAATCAAGGACAGAAATAGTGGCTATTAGGACCCCTGGAAAAAATGAAAATGAATTCCAATATTTATGGCAGTTTTACATTCTAAAATAAAACCCTCTATGTCTTGTTCTGAAATTTCAACTGTTTCATCAAAAGCCTGTGATAAAGCAGGCTTTGGTCCATGAAAGCTTATGCCCAAATGTGTTTTTAAGATGCCACAAGACTTTTGTTTCTAAGGAATGCCGTTTCTTTTGTCATGCACACTCCCACCCTTCTAACAATGAGGGATAAGTGATGGTTAAACAGTTGCACATTCCGGGAACTTCCAGACTTAAGGAAAGAACCCAAAATCCATATTTCCTCCTTACTTTGAAACGAGAGGATAAGTCTCATTAGGATGTGGATTTTGCATCATTCCAGTCGGTCCTAGCCAGAGAAAGAGCTGATCATAATGCTGATGGGGTAGTAAGAAAGAACAGTCAAGAGCAGTAAGAAGGAAGTCTCACCAGATGTCCTCTGGGCTTTTTCTATTCACCGGGTCAGGGCTCTTTCACGGGATATTGGTCATCTGCTGCTTTGTTCCTATTAAATTAAATTAAATAGCTGATTGGAACATCCCCATTTGGCCTCTGTAGAAAAGAGAAAGTGTTACAAAAGGAGCCGTGAGGAGGCAACATTTGGGATTTTCAAACGTTTAACCTACTACTAAACACATTTAATTAAGACGCCATCTCTACTGGTTCTAGCACTTTGAGATAATTTTACGCAGGATAATGTGAAAAACTGCCAGTCAAACTAAACTAATTGGTAGATTTTCATTAAATAGGCTAAACGGACGCTTCAGTTATTAAGCTAAAAAAACTGTTAAGTAGAAATCTGAACTCATTGCGTCTATACCCACTACATGACTCCAATCTGTGAGGATGAATATATAAAGTATTAGACGCTATTTTATATGTGGTTTGGGTCCAGGTTACCTGCGGGATCGCCTTCTCCCATACAATCCGCCCCGCACGCTCAGGTCCTCTGGGAAGAACTTACTGCAGTCGGCCAAGACTAGGCTGACAACTGTTACCCAGAGGACCTTCTCTTCTGCCGCTCCCAGACTGTGGAATGACCTGCCGGAGGAGACTCATCAACTTAACAGTCTTTTAGAATTTAAGAAAGCTATAAAGACTGTTCTCTTCCGGCAGACATATCCAGTGGAATTTTATAATGTTTTAAGGATGTTTTTAGGATGTTTTAGGATTTTTATGCAGTTTTAATAATATGTGTCATGTTTTAATCAGTTTTATGTATTTTATCATGTTGTTGTTCCCCGCCTCGATCCAGACGGAGAGGCAGGTAAGAAATAAATTGTTATTATTATTATTATTATTATTATTATTATTATTTATTTCACATAGGATGGCTTAATAGTTAAATAATGGACCCCAGAAATAGGTGGCAGAAGTAGAGTGGTCCTCAGAGAAGAATATTCCGGGCTCACCACCCATGCTTTCTTGAACTGTGTAGTTTGAATTCAGGTCTCCGACATTTTTTAAAAAAGAAAAAGTTAGACCCCTAAAAGTAATGAGAACTATCTGAACTTCCTGCTTCATATAATACAGTTATTTTGAAATGAGATAACAAACACACATCTGTTTTCTTCAGTATTTACTAAATTGCTTCTCTAAAATTATTTATCTGCTAAAGTAGAGTAGAGGAAGGTTACAGTTCTTCAACTGAGCTGACTGTGCTTTGATTACAGGTAACACAATCCAATGTATTACAGTGGAGATAAGAACGTAAGAGCCATGCTGGATCAAACCAAAGGCCAAACTAGTCTAGCATCATGTTTCCCACAGTACCCAGCCACATGCTTTTAGCAAGGTATTAGAAGTCACCTGGTGCAGCTCAGCAGTACACGTCCCATAAGGAAAACCATTTCTGGCTTTGTTATATTTAGATAGGAAACAGTGTACTCTTTTTAGGTAAGTATTTGAGTTTACATATTGGCCCAGTTCGCATGTTATGACAACTCACCATTCTTTAAAAATTGTGGATTATCATGAACAAAGCAGGGTGCTGGTGCACACTGCCTGATTGTTCTAGCTGCAAGTAGGAATGGCTAAAAAAACTTCTGATCTTACATTTGTGGTTTGGTTAATATCATGGTCTGGGTTGAGTATGACCAAGTTCAGATGACATGAGTTAGTTAACCAGCATAACCTTAAAATAGACCATGGGTTATGCAAGGGTTGTTTAATGCACATGACAGCTTCACATGACACCTTCAAGTAGGGATTGCATATTCAAAATGGTGACCACCCAAGTCATGGCATGTAAACAGCCCTCTGGGTTATTGTTGAATCATGGGTTGTTGTTACATGCAAACTTTGCACTATGATTTAACTATGGGTTGTTAATTTATTTATTTATTGCATTTCTATACCGCCCAATAACCATCAGACATGAATCAAAATATAAAACAAACAACAGTATAAAAACACAATATAAAAGCACAAACAGGATAAAACGGAACAGCTATGTAGAGATTTCTACAGATTTAAAATACAAATTTAAAATACAGGTTTACAACAGCAAAGTTAAAAGACTAAGATGATAATAATAAGAATAAGAAGGTCTTCACCTGGCATTGAAAAGAATATAACGTAGGTTCCAGGTGAACCTCTCTAGGGAGTTCATTCCACAGCTGGGGTGCCATAGCAGAGAAAGCCTTCCTGGTAGCCAGCTGCCTCACTTTCTTTGGAAGGGGCTCATGGAGAAGGACCCCTGAAGATGATCTTAGGATCTGGGCGGGCACATATGGGAGGAGGCATTCCTTCAGATAGCCTGGTCCCTAGCCATTTGGGGCTTTGAATGTTAATACCAGCACTTTGAATTGGGCATGGACCTGTTAACCACAAACAGCCAGGAAGAGAAGCCATAGTTTGTTGTTGGGTTGTGAACTCTGGGTTATTCATGATAAACAACCAATAGATAAACTCTAGCACATGGTTTGCACATAAGAACAACCCATAATTTAGCAATGGCACCCACCGTCTGGAAAACCCACCATCATGCAGTTTGAGAGGCAAAAAAATGTGCATCTAATGTGCGCCTTCTAAAACGCACCTTTTCACCCAGGCTTTTCCGGGGCTGAAAGTAATATAATCATACCACTCCATTTTGACGCTCCTTAAATAGTTGTTTATTGGTGGTTTTAATGTTGTGTTTTTAATATTGTATCTAAATGTATTTTTGTGAACTGCTGAGGGATTTTATTATATTCATTGGTATGCAAATGCCACAAATAAATAATAAATAAATAAACAACAATGCATATTTAAACAATACTGTGGGTTGTTATTGTGAACCAGGTCAATGTGTGAACCAGGAACTCTAGCTTGTCTCTTCCGCCACAATCCAGAAAATATTCGGGAAGACACAAGTTAGAGTTCCTGGTTTGTATGTAACTCTAACCAAACCATGGACAGAAAGTCCATGGTTTAGTAGCTCCCATTTGCAGCAGGAGCAGTCAGGCAGTTAGGGTGACCATATGGAATAGTTGTATAGAAAAGGGAATTTCAGCAGGTGTCCTTGAGCCCTGCCCTCTTGACCAGATACAATAGAGGGCAGGGCTCCTGGAGCTTTAACTGTTGTGAGGAAGAGGGAATTTCACCAGGGGCTGCATGCATACAAATGACACCTGCTGATTTTCCTTTGTCTATACAATTGTTAAAGATACAGAAGCCCTGTCCTCCTTTCCATATGGTCATCCTAGGCAGTAAGTATGCTGCCTCATTCATGATAACTCACTATTTAATATCTTCCCCCCCCCCCCATTATTCCTGCACCTTCACCAATCCCTTGGCTGATCTCTTGGCAAAATCAAAACATCCCCCTTCCTTCAAGAATGTCATTTCTTTTTACAAGGGGGGGGGGGTACAGCATGGGCACAGGAAGAGTCTAACACACATACCCGCCCTACTTCCACAATGTTGGGCCCTACGAAACACAGGCAGGATCTACACTACTGCTTTTTAACAGTTTATAATGTATTGACAACGGTTGGGAGCCAAGACACATTCCATATACTGTTTTCAAACTGCTTTCAAAGTGTTATATCCTGCTTTGTGTAGATCTGCACCATTGTGTGTAAAAATACTTACTTTTAATGATTTTGCAACCTGGACAATGCAGTTGCCTTTGTTCTTAGAAGTAAACAAACACTAGTAACAACTACTGCCCTGTCAATCTTGTATATCTCTAGCTACACAATGTTGCAGTAACTCCTGTCAGATTGAGGTAATAGGCAACATGCTGTAACAACTTTACCAACAACTATTTAGTGCTTCATCTTGAAAATACTGCAGGTCCCTTCGGGACAAGTTTAGGATATTTCCACATGCTGATCTGGTATGTGTCTCTTATGAATAGTTTATACCCTAACCAGTATAGGTTTTAATATTCAAAATCGCATATTCAGGAATAGTATCTTATATGCAAATGTCTATTGAGTGGGTGACAGCAAAAAATACGCAGACTTAAATACTTGACTATATTGTCTGTCTTTCTATTTCTCAATACTCAGCTCAGCATCATGAGGGTATTTTTCAGGAGAGTCTTAGGAATGCCACAATCTAGTTAAAGACCTTCCATGTTATCCTGTCTAGTACTTGTGCTTTGAAAGCAAATGTCTATATATTACATTTCCATATATACTAAAGGAATAGAAATATTCGTTCAGTCTATATGCATTTAAGGTGAAATTTATTCAATGTGTGAAGTTCTTTGCCTTGTCAGTAAGGCTTTCAGATGCAAAACATGTCCAGGTTGAATGTGACAAATAAGTAATGCCAAGTAGTCCAGAAGATTATATTAAAGCATTTCTTCCTGGTGTTAGGAGAAAATTTACCATTGCGGTCAACGATTGTCAACCTAATCAGTCCCTCTGGACTAGATTTGGAAACTGATGTGCCTGGGATTTTCGAAAGGCAGATGGATCACAGTCCAGCTATAATTCATCCAACTCTCCATGATCTTAACTGAGAATGTCAGCCTGAGCCTCATCTGAAATACAGTTCCACACAAACGAGGTCAAATTCTGATATAAATTTCTAATGGGCAGAGGTTATTATGAAGTTACTATTCTGTTACTTTTGAACAGCAAATGTTACTTTTGAGTGTAGCCCTACATAGTGACATCTTATGTTTTTACCATTCTTTGAAAAAAAGGGGAGGAAGAATGTGACTAGTTTTCTAGGAACAAACAATGAGTGACATCATGTCACTTTACAACATCAAAAATAAACATGGAGATCCGGCATGGATCATTAAGAGTTAAGTTGTGCTGAAATCAATGGAACTTTAATACAATTGCCAAGTTCTCTTTTTCTGCAGTTTTTGCTGAAGCAGTAGTTTAAATACCTGTGTTTAAAAAATACAGGGCGTGGGACTGGAGGACACAAATAAATACAGTGGGGACTAGGAGAGCTTTCAAAACAAAAACTGCAGAAAACAAATTACAGTGGGCTAGCCCTTAAGCATTATCAGAAGCTTTTCAGAAATTAAAGCTGCAGTCCTATACCGAGGAGTTAGTATAACTTGAATTCCATGGGACTTACTTATGAGTAGACATACATAGGATTGTTCTTCCTATGAATTTTAAAAGGGGGATTGCTTGTTGGGAAAGATCTAAATTGCATTAGAGAGAAAACAATGGATAGAAGCAGGCAAGTAAACACAAAACACCATGAATCAGGTCTAAATAATGCATTGATAGAAAATGAATTAACTGATCCATGGAGCTATCTTAACCCTCGTGATAAATGTTTTTATACATTACCCCACAAAGTAATTAATACCAGCTTCAGAAAAGGGATTTATCTCAGGACTGTAGCAGGGAGGAAATGGTTAAATTCCCCTCCAGTCCTGCTGTGAGCTATTTATTCCCTGCCCCCACAAACTAATGCAATCTGCATTTTAAAAACTGCAGGTTAAATGCTAAAAGATTTAGCATCTAGTCTAGTTGGCCCTGGCCCTAAGTAGATGCCATTGTGTGATACTCTCACAAGTTCCCTTTCAATGACAAAAATATGCCATCTGAATTTAATCAATGAGTGATGGGAGGGAGGAAGAATGGCTGTTTGTCACTTTAAAAACTGTTTCAATGTGCACTCCAGTGCAGGAAAAAGGGTGAGTACAACTTCCAAACATTTTTTAAGAAACCTAAACAAATGGTTCACAAATGCCAGAGCCTTCTTACAGCAAGTTCGCTTCAGTTTTTGCCCCATTTAAAAGAAATATCACATCATGAATGCTCCTGTGCTGGAGACATAAAGCAAATCAGACCACACAGCTTCTGAAGATAGATGATTGATAGATAGATGTTTCGATAGATAATATGACTTACCCATCTGGCTTAATATTGCTCCACTAAAGAAAAATGTTTATCTGCTTGTCCCGAAAGCTGCACTTATACTAAGCTTCAAGGTACTGTTGTATCTGTCTACCAGACTACTTGCGGACAAACCCTGCAAAATGGGGAGACATTTCCTTATCTTTATACAGTCCCCTTTATCCTTCGACTTGACATGAAAATGAATGTTTTGTAGCAGCTACCATACTTTGGAAGTCCCTGGCTAAAAGCAATTGTGAGGTTTTTAAGTGTGTTGTTTCAGACAGCTCCATCGTACTTGAAAACCATTCTCTTCTAGGTATTGTCTAGCCTTTGAATTTCAGAGTTGGCAAACTGGTCGCTTTATGTCTTTGAGGCATATGGAAATTGATGATGAAAGTGTCTAGTGTAACTCGAAATATAATTTGATGAAAACTGAAGCAGTGAACTGTGAGAAACTGCTAAATCAGTGTCATCAAACAGTGCTTGAAAAATAATGAAACAGAAATACTGGCGGCACATATGAAGAATGCCAGGCAAAGGGTGTGAAATAACATTACAAATGTTAAAATTAGGGGAATGTTTAACATCTATTTTTAAACAATTGTTCAGACAAACAAATAGCAATCACCCTTCTGCACATCAGGCACAACAGAGAATTCCCTTCCGTGAGACATGCCTTGAGTAAATTATTGAGACCCAAAGCTTGACACCAGTTATTTACAAGGGATTCCATATTTGGCCCTGGCCCTGGAGACAAAATGCATAACCACTTGCCTAATGAAAACATTTGCCATTCAAATCCTGGCAATGCATATTCCGTCTTCAGGCAAAAGAAAGAAATCAAAATAAACCACGCACTACTATAGAACAAGAAAAACATTGCAAAGAATGGTGAAACCTCAGCAATTAGAATATGCCATCTTTCTAGGAGTTAGCAAATCATGAAGCAATTGTAGCAACTTTATCAGCTAATATGGAGAGTGCAGAAAGCAGCCTGAGAGGCTGCATTGTTTTTAACTCCAAATGGAGTCAAAATAAAATGGAACTATTTGCAAAAATAAAAAAGGCATGACGCCTGCTTGATTGTTAGTAAAAACACCAAAGTTGCTTGTTTTATAAAAATGGCAATTATTCTGTTCTGCTTTATCCATGATCAGCTGGCAATATGCCTCAAGAAAGGATCATGAGCCTGTATTTAAGACATGCCATAAAAATGTCTACCAGTAGTTTATAGAGAGACAGAGACAGCTGGAAGAATTGGAGCTCCGATTTTTTTAATGTTAGTGTTACACCTAATGCAAAGAGAATGCAGAAGATAAATTGTGAGCTATGTGTGTTATTCCATTGTTGTCTGTTTTGCAATGTAGTTTAAAAAATATTCAGCTCTTCAGAAAGAAGCTGTTTAGTCAAGAAAGGAAAGCCTTAACTGAAGAATGAAATCACCAATGTTTGTATAATACCATCATGTCTATGTCTTTTAAATGACATTCCCTACTCTTATTTTACATTTTCAAAACAATATCCAGATGTTTATCGTTGCCTCATGAATACTATCACTATTAATAAAAAATAAATGTAAATGTTTGTCATATACTCTCCCTGAGGCACAGCATTTTACAACAAAATTCCAGTATGAAGTTGCAAGTGAAAATGTCCCCATGATTGGCGCCAGTCATCAAATGCTTGTCCAAAGAAGAATCAGAAATAGTTTGTACAGTCACTAGTATAACTACATATAGATGGCATGGCTCCATCCAGAAATCAAATCTGTAGGGGAGTTTAAACTAGTTCACTGGCTGATTCAAACACTGACAAACACACCCTACCCTCTCTTTCCTGGTGTTTGTGTTCCAAAACTAACAACTACTGCACATGCACACATCGGTCTACTTTTCCCTCCTTTGCATCCAAAAGCAAATCTGGCCCATGTATATATGAGCAGAATAGAGTGTACTTGGGACTAAGAAGGATCTACTAAGGCGCACGCACCACTAGTTTATTTATTTATTTATATTTATTTATTTATTACATTTGTATACCGCCCCATAGCCGAAGCTCTCTGGGCGGTTTACATGGGATTAAAAACAATTAAAAACAATATACAAAAATTAAAACAGCAAAAACATACAACATATACACAATCTGTGTATACACACAATCTGTACATTTAAAAACCACTTCAACACTTCAAAAAACTACAAAAACAATGTTATCTGATCTGACTCTCCCATCACCTTTCCAGAAATGTATCTCTCATTTGGCAGACTTCCAGGGTTAGAGAGCTACAGAATTCTGGTGTAGACACAGAGATCACTTCTAAAAGAGCCCTCCCTGGACCCCTTGGAGCTTAATAACTACAGGCCGATATCAAACCTTCTGTTTTTGGGCAAGGTGATCAAGAGGGCAGTTGCTTTCCAACTCCAAGCAGTTTTGGATGATACAGATTTTCTAAACCCATTTCAAACCGGCTTAAGGCAGGATACAGAGTTGAGACCGCTATGGTCGCCTTAGTGGATGGATGATCTACGCCTGATTATTGACAGGGGGAGTGTGTCTCTGTTGGTACTTCTGGGCCTCTCAGCGGCTTTTGATACCATCGACCATGGTATCCTTCTGGAACACCTGAGGGGATTGGGAATCGGGGGCACTGTGCTTCTGTGGTTCTGGTCCTACCTCTCAGGCAGGTTCCAGATGGTGATGCTTGGGGATAGCTGCTCTTCAAAGAAGGAGCTGCTATGTGGCGTACCACAGGGTGCCATCCTTTCCCCAATGCTGTTTAACATTTATTTGAAACCACTGGGAGAGATCATCCGGAGGCATGGGCCGGGGTGCTATCAGTATGCTGATGACACCCAAATATATTTATGCCTTCGACAACAGCTTCAGCTAAGAATAGTATGTCTCCTCTGAATGAATGTTTGGAGACGGTAATGGGCTGGATGAGGAAAAACAAACTGAAGCTGAATCCAGACAAGACGGAGGTGCTTGCTGTCAAAGGTCACAACCTGGGTTTGGAGGTGTGTCAACCAGTTCTGGATGGGGTTACACTCCCTCTGAAAGACTGTGTTCGCAGCTTGGGGTACTCCTGGATCCGTCACTCCAAATGGCAGCTCAGATAGATGAGACGGCCAAGAGTACCTACTATCAGCTTCGGCTGATATGCCAGCTGCGCCCCTTCCTAGAGTTGGAAGACCTAAAGACGGTAGTGCACACGCTGGTAACGTCGAGGCTCGACTTCTGCAATGCGCTGTACATAGGGCTACCTTTGTGCCTAATCCAGAAACTTCAACTAGTTCAAAATATGGCGGCCAAGTTGGTCACCGGTACACCTAGGGGTGACCACATTTCACCAGTCTTAAAATCACTCCACTGGCTGCCAATTAGTTTCCGGGCGAAGTATAAAATGTTGGTTATTACCTTTAAAGCCCTACATGGTTTGGGTCCAGGTTACCTGTGGGATCGCCTTCTCCCATATAATCTGCCCCACACACTCATGTTCTCTGGGAAGAATTTACTTCAATCAGCTAGAACTAGGCTGACGAGTGTTACCCAGAGGACCTTCTCTTCTGCTGCTCCCAGACTGTGGAGTGGCCTGCCAGGAGAGATTTGACAACTTAGCAGTCTTCTTGAATTTAAGAGAGCCTTGAAGACTGATCTCTTCTGGCAGGCCTACCTTGTTGAACTTTAAGATGTTTTTAATAATGTATTAGTCTTATTTGTTTTCAATGTTTTATCTATTTTATGGTCTTTGTATTTATATTTATTGTTATTCCCTGCCTCGATCCAGAGGGAGCAGTGGGTAATAAATAAATATATTATTATTATTATTATTATTATTATTATTATTATTCACATGCCCTAATTCATATTTGATGCATAGAGGTTGCTATTAAGGATCTGCTGTCAGCTCACCATACAGAATACAGTTGATTACAGGGAGGAAGCAAACTAAAGTTACATGAGAAAATCGTTCCAATACTATCGTATAATTATAGAAGGCCCAAAAGGCCAATATAGAACTAAGTCTCAAACTCAAGAGAAAGGGAAATCATCCTACCACAACAGTAAAGTTTAGTCTAGACGGTTGAAATCACATAAGTGAGCAGGTGAGCTGCAGCAATTACTTGCAGAAAAATACCTGCATTTCACTTGAGCAACTGAGCAAAATGACACACAACTCAAGAAGACATTGAACTCCCTTTTTAAAAAAGAAAAGTCATATTGATCTAAACATCATGATATTTAAAACTAATACACATTCCCTTTTTATTTTACTTTGTTGTAGCTGTGGTTTTAAGTCCCTTAAAGATTATGTACTAAAGATTTTATCATGAAAGCATGTATTTTGCTTTTTCAAAAATTGGAATGTCTCATCCAGGATGAGTTTTTAACTCAATAAATAGGAAATTGTTTTTGTTTTGTTTTTAAATTTGTGCATCTTTCTTCAAGGAAGTTTTTCTGGAGATTGCATTTTCCTATCCTTCAAACTTTTTTTTTGCCACTGGGAAAATGTATTCCTTTAGCCAGTCAGCACGGCAATTGTGATAGTGAACACAGCATGGAACATGGCCATTCAAATATCACAGGGATCTATTGGATGGTGCCTGTGATGACACTAATGACACTACACACAACTCCCTCTTCCCCTTTTCTAAATTCTTTTAACTGAGTTTTCTTTAGAGTGTGAGCATTCCTCCACTATAAACTCAAGCACAGAAGCACTTACATATCTCTTCAAAATGTTAAAATGTGAGAAAGAGAAGCAGAGCTTTTGTCTGCAGCAATATCCTTTCCTTGTTGAGAACTTTTGCTTTAAACACTGGATAACAAGCAGATTACTGAGAATAAAAACCAGTTTTAAAAATATCTTCTGGAGAAGCCCAAAACAAAGCAAATAGGCTATGATATTATCTCAAGAGCAAGTAAGTGTAAAATTAAAAAGCAAGTTAAAGTTTTATAAAGTAAACCCTTAAACCAACTTGGTAGGCAGGTGTTGTGTTTTGAAGTCAGCAATATAAGAGAGGATTTTTTCCCCCAAACAGCATTACACAAAATCTTTTTTGAGGGGTAACCTGGGTAAGTGCACTTTTTTAAAGAAACAAAGAAGGATTTGAGAATAGAGAGTTGTTATTGATCTGTTGAACCCAGGGCCAGCACCAGGTTTGATGGGGCCCTGGACAAGGTGCTCTTTGGTGGAGGGCACCCCAACCTCCCTGGTGTTGTAAACTGTATATGGAGTGTGTCCTGCGCTCCAACAGTGGTCAATATTGTTATAAACCATTTTAAAGCAGTAGTGTAGATCCTGCTCAGGTTTGAGCAGAAATTTTATCTTTAATCTATTTCTTGATTATTAATTCTACTGCTGACTTCTCCAGGTTTTTAATATTTCTAAAAAATATTTTTAATGTTTAATATTGCATCATTTTGATACTTCTATTGCTATATATATATTTGTTACTGGGGCCAGAACTACACCAAGTAGGATGGAACACTTTGAAAGCAGTTTGAAAATGATATATATGGAGTCTGTCATGGGCCCCAATAATTGTCAATACTGTAATAAACCGCTATAAAGCAATAGTATAGATTCTGCCTTGGTTGTTGTTATTGTTGCTGTTTGGTTTTATCATTGTAAACTGTCCAGAAGACACTTGACAGTTAGGCAGGATCCAAATAATAGAAATAAATCTGGAGGGACATAAGTAAATGAATTCAGAATGAGTGAAGTTATATATTTTATTGGAGCAACTTGTTGATGGTATAGGACCATACAAATATTTGAGTTACAACAGAGTCCAGCATTACTGTGATTTTGTTGGTCACACTAAACCAGGCTAATTGTCTTCCTCCCGCTTCTTATTTTTACTGTATTGGCCCATAGTCTGTTTTCTTGACAACACTATTACTGAGATTTCTAAACAGTAAACTCACTGTGAAGGTTGACTTCTAGTTCAGAAGCCAAATCAAAAGCCATTTCAAATTTTACAGTTAGCTTTGAAACAGTCTGAGATTTTTGTTGCTTTCAGTTTGGGGTTGAAATGTTCACATGCCACATTTACATGAGCAAGAACATATCAACCCAAGCGGGACTTTGTTGACATTGAGAAATGTTATGCACGCACAACGGGAACAAATAAAGAAGGGAGAAAGGTGAATTCAGGATTCAGACAACACACTAAACCATGGTTAGGCCACTAACCCTTTTGCAGCAAATGGTTAGTGAGCATGTTTAAACCGTGGTTATGTAGTCACCATGGTTAGGGATGGTTCACACTATATACTAAGTCATGGTTCACATGACACACTAAGCCATAATGTTTAGCTCAAAATGCTTAACCACCATGGCTTAGTATGTCTTCCAAAGCCCTGTAGAAACTGGTGGATGCACCCAACTTTCATTATAAGTTGAGACATAGACAGATGTTTGGGCCTTCCTTTATTGAAGATTCATTTTGTATCTCTATCTGTACTGTCTTGTGTCTTGAAAATTCAAGTTTTAAACAAATATTATACATCATGGGGAGGTAACCAGTGGATCAGATAACACAGCCTAAATATGTATTGTACACTGCTGGCAGCACAGCAACAGATTACAAAAAGTGGCATCTTGCCTAGTTTGTCAGAACCATCATTTAGAGTCTAGAGTAAAACATTTATTTGTAGAATAAAGGCTGGGGAAGACTGGTGTAGGCCAAACAGATGCGCCTTAAATCATTAGAACTTAAATAAGACATAATGACTGGGTTGGTTGATCTTTTGTGTTAAAGTTGGGAAGATATCAACCAAAGGTTTTCAGAGCACACCAGGCTTTTTTTTTTTTTTTTTTTTTTTTTGCAGCTGTAGCTTGAATATCACTGATTGCATTGGAAAGGCCATACTATTATGCTGGGGGAGGATTTGATGTACTATCTCTGCAACTCAGGAGAATATCATACATGCTGCCATTACAAAGGATTTTGCTAAGATAAAAAACGAGCAACAAAGTGGGCATATTTATGAATATTTTTTTTCAATGAGTTGAGTACGCCAGTGGAATAACATGCAAACTCTTTTGTAGCATTATGATTTTGATCTATTTTCTTTCTTTGTTTTGATCAATTTTTAGATTGAAATGCACAACTTGAATGGCAATGCAGTTCTGACATTTTTGTTTACCCCATGCTTAATTTACTTCAGTCATAGCTTCAGGTGCCAGCATAATTGGATTTTTGCATTTCAATAAAAATGCTTTAAAAAGGTATGGTAATTAAAAGACAGGTCCTGATCTCATTTATATTAAATTAATACTCGTAAATGGGGATTTATAAAACTCTGGGTTTATAAATTCATTCCCACTTCATAGGGATTGTATGAAGGAATGGCTCAACCATATTTTCTTGTTGGTTGGTGTATGTGACAGTTAAGTAAATTTACAAGTCCAATAATAATAATAATAATAATAATAATAATAAACCATCCTCAGAGCTCCTGGAAAGCTGCCTGTAGCCAGGTAGCATTAGACCAATTGTTTTAATGCCTCCCTTGGGCCAGTTACAGGTTTGAGGGGGTCCTGGACAAATGTTCTCTGATGGGCCCGGACTTCCGTTGTTGGGCCCTGGCAGGGATACCTGGCAGCATGTCCCCAAGGAACAGCGTTGGGTAGCTGGGTGTAGCCAAAATGTAAATTTCTCACAAATCCCTGGACTGATGCTACATTGGGAGGATTGTGGGAAATGTAAATGGTTGTTAGACCCAGCCACCTGGTGGCGATTGGAGCACTGGACCAGAAAAATAATAAGTGAAGGGTGGCTGAGGGAAGTGATCAGCAATTGACCCTGCTAAGGCCCTGGGGATAGTATGCCCCAGCACTAGTGCTAATGATGTTGTGCTACTATAAATCATTTCTTGCACATCATAACAAGTGCTACCACTGGAACACAGTTGGATACTACTCTAGGTACCCAGCAGCTGTCCTTCCAGGTGTCCTGGCCTCCTCCCCTCCATCAAAAATTATAAGATTCTGGCCAGTGGTCCCTTCTCTCATGATATCAGGGGCAAATGGGTGCCCACCAGATGTTTTGTACTACAACTCCCAGCATCTCTGACCATCGGCTATTCTGGCTGGGGCTGATGGAAGTTGCAGTCCAAAACATTTGAAGGGCATTAGGTTGCCTACCCCCTACTATAATTATACTTTATTAAGCTGCTCCCACATGTTAGTTCATGCCTGGTCAGGAACTGAAATTATCTGTTCCAATTAATTCAAGATTCACGTTCATAATATCCTGACATAGTACTCTTTATTGCAACTTTTTAAGATGTTTTTATGATGTTTTAATGCAGGTTGAATAATGTGTACCATGTTTTAATCAGTTTTATGTATTTTATCATATTGTTGTTCCCCACCTTGATCCAAACGGAGAGGCGGGTAAGAAATAAATTATTATTCTTATTGTTGTTCTTTTATAAGCAGCAGATCTCCAGATAACTGGCATAGCAAGGGGCCCAGTCGCTTAACCCTCTTGAGTCCATGACCACCACAGGTTTTGTTTTGCGTGGGTTGAGTTCCAGCAGCATGGCCACAAGCTGAGCTGGCTGCGCATACTGGACCCATGTGCAGTCGCCCATGGTTTTAGCACTGGATCACCAGCAGAGTTTGTCAAGTAGCTGCAGTGCAGTGCCAAACACTAACCCATGTTGAATAGAGAGCCCTGCAGTCAGCAACCAGAATAAGGTTATGGGTGCATGTGGCTGCTGAAAAAAACACCGTCATGGGCTTGAGAAAACCACTGCATAGAACAGAAGCCATGATTGGAACCTTGAGACAGCTTTTATTCTCCCTCCCCGATTCTTATATTTTGTGTACAGAGGACAGACAATCATGCCATCCACTAGACACAATCATGTTTTATTAATTAGGAAAACCTTCATTTTTATCACCCTTTTCTCCATATTCATTATGCTATCATCATGTAGTATTTATTTAACACGATGATGTGACAAGTGCTATGTTGTAAATATAACCATTTTTTATTCTTGTTTGTGTGTTTTTTTTAATGAATATTAGAAAAATTTGACATTATGTTCTACCTGTCAGAGGTCATCAGAAACTATTGCTCTGAAAGCAATAGATGTAGTTTTGCCCAGTAGATTAATACTGAGCTGTGAACTTTTATCCTCTGCAGCAAGATTTCCATCCAGCTGACACAGAAGTGACATGCAGCAACACTTACAACCAGGGGGATCCAATTTAGACAGAGTTCAAATGGTTTCAAGCCACTCATAGGTCACAGAGGTAAAGTATGCATAAGAGAGCTGGCTTTAATCAGCAGGCTTTCAGTAATGTCATACCAGAAATGATGGACCACATTGAAAATGAGCTGGATGTCAGATGGGAGAATTAAGCCCCTGACTATATAGTTAAATACCCAGAGTCCTCACAGCATTTACATAGAGATTTCCACATGTGTGTGGATAAGATTTTATTTTAAAGGACAAAGGACCACAGAAGAGAATCAAAGCCAAAGCAGGTTGATTCCTTATTGAAATTTGCTGGATTCCTTCCCAGTTACTACCAGTTGTACTAAACATGTGAGCAAATCTTGGGGACAATCCATGCAACCACATTTTTAGGGATTCCCCCACCCACTTTTGTCCATCTGTGGCACCTTTTCTTTTTTATGAGCCCAGGATGAGCATAGAAGAAGCATCCCGGTGCTTCAGTTTGGGCCTAGCTTCCAAGCTAGTTGAAAATTGTTACTGAATTTTTTTTTTTAAAAAAAAGCATATTCTATATGGTTGGGGTGCAGAACCACTTTCAGCAGGAGGGCCAAATTTCATTTCAGGGACGCTCTCAGGGGTTGGGTGGAACCAAAGGCAAAGAGGGTAGGGCCAAAGGCAAAAAGGGCAGGATCAAAATACCACCCTATTTTAGCTTATAGCTCTTACTGCTGGTCAGGGCTGGAGTGCCTTTGGTGCCACTTCCCTATGTTCGTCTTTACAGGGCTACCCAGAAGGTTTTTGCGGCCTGGTGCACCCAGCTCATTTTTTTTTTAAACCCCAACATTTATTGAATACTTGATCATAAAGGACATTATTTTTGTTCATTGATTTATTAAACACTGTAGACACTGATGCCCTATTCTGCGTTCAGCTTGCCTGACTGCAGGAGGGGGGGATGAGGAGATGCTCCTCAAGCCCCAGCATTAGTGGAGCTTTGTAGTGATACTGGCTGGAGGAGAGGCTTACGAAGTGATGTTAGCCTTCGTGCGCGTCCCTGGCCTATTTGAAGTGTGGCTCCCAGCAGAGAGGCTTCTGGCAGAGTGGTTCCTTTTTGCTTCTGCTGCCTGGAATAATGGCGCACTGTCAGGGTGTGGCAGCAGAACAGCCGGAGGACTGTTCCCTCTGTGTCTGAACCCCCCTCTGGATCCCTACTCAATAGCCCCTTCAATTTGGTGCTGATTGCCTGAGACATTAGGGTGTGCCTGGGCACACCTGGCACACCCCTTGTACACACCTATGGGGCCTGGTGCAGGTGTGATGTTGGCGGCCCCTCACCCCAGCTTGGCGCATCCCTCAGCTTTGCTTGGTGCACCCCTCAGCTTGGCGCCATGGGTGACTGCCCAGCTCACCCCACTCTTAAGGCCAGCCCTGCTGCCAGTAACTAAGGCTTAGAAGAGGCATTTCAACATTATTAGAATGGGGGCAGGAGGAAGCTGAACAAAAGTCTCCCAGCTTGGTAGTTAGGGAGAAAGGGGTGGGGCCAGGGAAAGAGGGTGGGGGCTTCCCTGCTATATGTAGATTTGCATCCATGGTAGCCATCTCCACATTACTCTTGTTATGCAAAGGGGCATCCCTGTGGCAAGTTCTCCACCCAAAGTTGTAACGTGAAGCAACACCCACTAAATGAATTGAGGCCACCACTGTTGTAGATCATAGAAGAATCATAGAATAGTAGAGTTGGAATGGACCCATAAGGCCACTGAGTCCAACCCGCTGCTCAATGCAGGAATCCGCCTTAAAGCGTACCTGACAAATGGTTGTCCAGCTGCCTCTGGAAGGCCTCTAGTATGGGAGAGCCCACCAACTCCCTAGGCAATCAGTTCCATTGTCATATTGCTCTAACAGTCAGGAAGTTTTTTCTGATGTCCAGCTGGAATCTGGCTTCTTATGACTTGAGCCCAGTATTCTGCATCCTGCACTTGGGGATGATTGACAAGAGATCCTGGCCCTCCTCTGTGTGACAACCTTTCAAGTATTTGAAGAGTGCTATCATGTCTCCCCTCAACCTTCTCTTCCCCAGGCTAAATATGCCCATGATGATGACTTTGGGGACTCATTTCAATCTGTGCCGTCTTTTTTCTCCCTGTTGGGCTGAACTGAGTCCCATTTCACACATTACAGTGCAGCAAACCCAGGTTTGCCACGGAATGTACACTCAACAGGGAGCACCAGCTGATTGCAGTGTACTTGTATGATACACTTATTTTCATACACTTGTTCACCGCACTTTACGTTTTTCAGTTTATAGTTCAAAAAGCTGTGTATATAAAAAAATGGGCTTGTGGGGGAAGATAGTGAAGATGCCCTTAAGGTTCATCAGTGAAACAATTGTCCCTGGGCAGAGACTGTGATTTTTATACTGTTTCAGCCAATCCAAATGCAACCCAAGCTGACAAAAAAATAAAAGTGAGGCAGCATATATTGAAATTAAGCGTAAAATGTGGTCTTGTGATTTGACACTTACCATTTAGGAAGGTTGATGATGACAAAATCTGAGAAGTATAAAACTACACTGGTAAGAGAAGCTCTATTTTAAAAGGTTGGGGTTGTCCTCATGGAATGGAACATTGAAATAACTGTACCCAGTGATGAGCAATAGCCTATGTGAATACCAAATTGTGTGTGTGTGTTTGTGTGTGAATAAATGACAAGTTAGGAACATAGGCTGCTGCCTTATACCAAGTCAGATCATTGGCCCATCTAGCTTCCAGCTGTTTTACATGAGGCATTTATCAGGTGCTCATGATTCCTCATTCATGCTAGTTTGCAGGTGCTTTAAACAATGTGGTTATCCTCCCGTGCCTCTCCCATGCTTTCCAAGCATTTTCTTGAGGGTTTCTTGATCGGGGAAAGTCCAGTATTTGGGGGAACAGTAGAACGAAATGCTGTTGTAATTGCACAATTCTGCTATACCACAGCACCACCTAGATGTTATGTAGCAGAATACATAGAAAGACAGAGAAGAAAAAACACGGTGGGGGGGGAGTGTGTAGAGGATCCAATCATAATCCCACAAAGAATCCAGAAGCAGAATGCACAGTAAAGTGGCAAGTTAAAAGTATAATTTAGAAAAGTCTTTGTTGGGCAATAGCTCTCCAAGATTCCAGACTGTTTTTTTCCCAGATCTACATGGAGATGCCAGGGATTGAACACAAACTTTGTGTTGTAACATTGAGCCATGACCTTTTCCCCAATGCCAATTTTAAAGGTGCAGCCTCCCTCTGGCATTAGTTCAATACATTTCAAACCAGCTATCAGAGGACTACACAGCAAGAAGAAACTGCCTATAAACTGAGTACCACTGAAGATGCTCAGGTTTTATAGTTATATATTCTTAACAATGCCCATTCTAATAGTGACAGGCTTTTGACATATGTTCCACAGACAGACTGAAACACCAATTTGACATTTTGTTTTGAATAGTAGTACTTCCTCGGGTGAAAATTAGGGGATTTGACTACAGCAGAAGTCAATTTACCACTCTCTAGGGAAAGGTTCTTAAAGAATTCACCTCATGAGGGACATCCCAGGAATGTTGACCACTTATATAAGACTCCTCTGATCTATTTTGATACAATGAGCCTGTTGAAATTGAGACTCAAACTGCTTCAGATTTCCTCAAATGTAAAGCAAGTAGAAAAATTATGTCTTTAGAGGACAAATGTGTTGCGTAATTTCTAATGTGAGAGGTTTGGTGGGTCAAGATTATATGACTTTACATTCTAATCTTCTCATTCATGTTGAATATCTCAGCTTGGGTTCTCCACTGTCAGGTTTAAGGGAAAGGGACTCTATACATGCTCAAGGTCATATTACTAGGTATTACATCATATAGTGTCAAACAAGTATTGTAAGTTCTGGTAAGCCCTGTCTCAAACTTGTAATAAACTAGAAATGGGCATGACATCTCTTCTCCTGTCTTCTTTCCTGTTGTCTCCCACCACCATTGGTTCTTCCCCATCTTGTATTTTCACAATGGTCACAGATTTTAATATGTGGGAAGGCGATGGGAAAGAGTCTCAAATCAAGCCAGAGGCACTACTGCTTCCATAGTAATTCATGGATTTGAATGGTGGTCCTTGGTGCCCAAAGGGGTCCATCAACAGAATTTAAGGGGGCGCATGTGCCCCCAATGATTTCTTTCCGCCCCGCCGATTTCCTTCTGCAAGTGGTGGGTCCCTCCAATTCTGTTGCACAAGCAGGACCCACTGCTTATGCAACAGAGATTTTTTTTTTCCTAGGGAAAGCTCTGAACCAAACCAAAATGCTCGTTTCTGGAAGGAGGCAGGAACTCCCTTATGCGAGCTCCGCCTCCCTGTCTCCTTCCAGAAATGAGCATATCCACTTGTTTCAGATCGCCCAGAAGCACTAAATTGCCATTGCGTAAGCAGTGGGGGCACTTGTGCAATGGAATTGGTGGGATGGAAGAGAATCAGTGGGAACCAAAACACCCCATTGCATTCTGCCCCATATCTGCTTCAACATTTTTGCATCGCTCTCTTATGCTATGACTGTTGATCAGACTGTACTTTCACTGCTTTCACGCATGCTTGTTTCCATTTTCAAGTACAATTGTGGAACTTCGAGCTCTAAAACACAGGAACGCAAAGCCAAGATAACTTCCCAGTGTATAAATAAAAATGATGTACCTATTCCTTGAAATGGAGTGAAGCGTTGTCTTTAATTATAGTTGTGATAGTTACCATTTGCATGTCTTGGCGAGTTCAAGCAATTTCAGCCTACCTTTCATATCACTAAGGGCATGAATGTGCCATCATGCTCTGTTTCTCCTCTCTCCACCACCTCTTTTATTCTCCTGTCTTCTTGTTCTTGGATCTGTTTTGCCTGCATTACTTAGAGCTATTCTGGAACATGCCACAATAAATAGGCATACCAGACTTTCAATCTCATGACGTAAAGACTGAGCAAACCTAGTTGTGGACGTTCCTGTGTCTACTCCAAGTGTGTGCCTTGGCAGGATTTTTTTTAAAAAAAACTTATGTTATTTCTGAAAATAATTGTTATGGAAATGCATCCAAAGGCAACTTTGCAATGAAATGATTTCTTTTTCTGTTTTGATTTGATTGCTATATTAGTCTTCCTTTACTGCAAGATCTAAAGTCAATTTTTACACCAAAAAATGTCCCCTTTCCCCAACATTCAGAACTGCTTGAGCTCTGGCATACACTATCAGCAAAAGGACTATGCTGCTGGACAGAAATAGCCTGCCAACCATTGTCTATACTTTGGTAACCTCTAGATTAGACTACAGCAATATATTGTATAAGGGACTATCTATGAAGATCACTCAGAAACAAAAATTGGTCAACACAGTTGCTAGATTGTTGAATTGGGACTGTTAGGATAGAACAACACATCACACATGTCATTAAACAGCTTCACTGAGTATTGGTCCATTGCTGTGCCCAATTCTTAACCTTTAAAGCCCTATATAGCTTGAGTTCCAGGTATCAAAAGTACTGTATGAGTATTGAAATCTTCTTCAGGTGGGACAGATGGCAACCAGGGAGAGAGCCTTTTTTGTGGTGATGTCCCACATAGGGAACTCTATTCCCTGAGAGGTATTGTCTAGTGCTGAATTTATTGTCTTTTTGGCTGTAGGTCCTTGCCCAGGTGGTCTTATTTCCTTTTTTCTTGTAGTGTTAATTGCTGCTGATTCCCTCCTCCTTTTGATTAGCTGTTGCTACTTTATATTATGTTGTAATCTGATGTTTTTATTGTTTGTTTGTTTCAGAACTGAGCTGGCCTGAGAGTTCTAACTGAACTGAAGGGTGAGGATTTTAATTTTTATTAAATTTTATGAATGAATAAATAAATGAGTGGATCAGCACTTGATGAACTGTCACAGCAACACTTAATGATAGAACTGGATTGCTGGTCTTAATGATTGTGGGGGGAAACCTTGAACATTATCAGATTATTTCCATCTGCAGAAAGGTAGACTTAGCTCTAATTAAAACATGGTGTTGGCAGCACAGTAGCCATTGAGACTTATACCACATGAGTGAGATTCCTCCATGTGACTGGCATCACCATTGTAAAGAGTGAACCACCTCATGACTTGGCAGTAGCGCAGGAAATGTCTGCAGACCAGTGCCATGCTCTTATGCTTCTGTTGCATAAGAACACTCCAAAAGATCCAATTGGACCATGTGGTTCATAGTTTACAAACATGACCAGCAGCTTCACCAGTGGAGAAGCAGACTCTGTGGCTATCACACCAAATTTCAATTTTTAAAATTGTGCCACAGAGATGACGAGATGGGGAAGGTATGGAGATTAATTCTCCTTCACTGGTGAAGTTGGAGTAATCTAAATGAGTGTAAAAAAAAAAGGGGGGGGTTAAAATCACCAACCCAATATATATATATATATATATATATATATATATATATATATATATATGGGGGCCTCAGCAGTACCACATGTGTTGCCCATCCCTGAACTACAGCATAAGATAAATGAAGTAGTAAAAACATAAATATATCGGTGCAGAGCAATCTCATGTTTTTACAAGTGCAGGCTTACAGTGTGGAACTAGTCAACATTCTAGTTAACTAAAATAGAAAGAAGAAATGGCATCTGTGATTGAGTCACAAAGCTAAACATCTAGAAGTTACATACAGTTCATGCTTTATGCTGTAGGAAGCTATATTCATCTTCCCACTTCACATAAGACCCAAAAGCAGCAGAAAAGGAAGCATGAGTCATTCACACTTCCTGTTGCCACATCTTTTAAATGTTCAAAATGGTCCATAGACACCACTTTTATTATATCTTTAATTCATTCTGTTCTATTGAATTATTTGTATACCTTTCAGGCTTCATCCTAAGCACATGTATTTGGGAACAAGTCCTACTGAACTCAGTGGATAAACACGTGTAGCCATAAACATATATAGGATCAGGGTGTCAAGCTGTATTGTTAGCACACTTAATTGAAAGTAAGTCCCATTGAAACACTTGTTTCCAAGTAAAATATACATAGGATGGGAGTGCCAGAGATGTTTGCCCAATTCATGCTTAAAAACTCTGATTACTTTACTGCCGTTTTTGGCTGGACAATCACATTCAACTGATATGTCGCCTAAACCTTGTTTTGCTCAAAATAAACCTACATTATTTTGTTCAACCTTGGTGGCCATGGAAACAATTTATCTCTTCATAGGTGGATTTTTAACATGTGTGTAAGCCCATTGTGTCCATTTTGTATTCTCAAGAATATCCATGCGCCAGACACCTGGCTGCTCCGAGTACCTATCTCTCTGCCCAGCATTAGCGTCATCAATCATTATCCGTTATCAGTTGCTGATCATCTATTAGGTGTCTATCAACAGGTCTCAGACTAAGACATAAACAGATATCTAGCAGCTTTCCACAGTTCACTGAACATTAGGACTTCCAAAAATAGGAAATAGAAAGAGCCTTCTTTAACCTGAACTTTCTTTTTTTGCAATTAATTTTTTTATTATTTTTAAACAAAGATAAAACACAAACAATACAACTTTCAGGGAAGAAATTAACTCATACATCTCAAAGGGGACAGATGATCAAATCCAACCTTCTATCCCAAGCTTGGATTCCATACATAACACTATCTTTTAGATTATCCCTTACAGTTCAGAAATATGCCACAAGCAAGCAGCCCAATCCAAGAAGATGACTTTAGCTAGTATCAGCACAACCCTATACAAGCCTATTCAGAAGTAAGTCACAAGTGTTCCATGATGCTTACTCCCACGCAAGAGTGCATAGGATAGCAACCTTTGTGAATCAAGCCATGTGCAAAAGGGGAAGCCAAGAACCCTACATGTCACCAGCCAAGCTGAACTGAAAGAAATGTGATCTTAAATGTGATGATCCATTAGTGCAAAGCAAAATTAATCTGCAGAATTTCTTCAAAGTTGACAAGGACATTTCTGCATGTTCTCAACAACTCCTTGTCTAAAGATGTGGCAGCTTGTGCAGTCCCTCAAGGAAAGGTGCAATTTTTAAAAAATGGTTATGAAGGAGAGGGGGGAACCTTTACTAACATTCACAATCTGAGGTACAAAATCATATCATTCATACATGTACCCATCTTGAAACCATTTGGTGCTTTGTGCTCCGACAACTGGTAATTGGGAAACTACTCTAGAATAGCAATCTACCATTCTTAATAGCCAAGTTCAGAAAACTGTGTTGGTCCCTAAAAATGAAATAAATATTCATACAGAAGTAATAGCAGAACGCCTGTATTAGGATCAACTCAAAGTCACAAAGTAATGATCTAGCTTTGTGAGGGGAGGGGGAGAGAAGAGGAAAGATGTTGGATACAGGCGCAGTAGAGGCCCTATTTGCAATATGGGCTAGCTTAAGAGAGTGGTATAGGAAGCTCTTTGCAGTAGGGGTGTGCACACCAAAAATATCGTCGTTTATCATTATCGTCATTTTGGACCAAAAAAAATTATTGTCTTCATTCATATCGTAGGTGAACTGTATTGTCTTCACGACAATTATCGTGAAAAAATGATATTTTTTGCAGCCCTATTTTTAAAGAAAAAATGCCTATAACTTCTGTATTTTAAAAGTTAGAGGCTTGAAACTTGGTCACAGTGCTTATGGGGTATGCCTAAGTATGTGTATGAAATTTGAGATCGATCCCTCCAACTCTCGATTTTATATGAATTTTTTAAAGATCGTTTCCGTTCTGACAGGTCTGAATGAATGCACGTGGCGAGCTGTCATTCTGATCTGTCAGAACTGAAACGATCTTTAATAAATTCATATAAAATTGAGAGTTGGAGGGATCGATCTCAAATTTGGCACATATGTGTAGCACATCTATGGCTCTTTTAATAGCGGGATTTCCAGTGGATAGAGACATCATGGTAATTGACGACATCGTGTAATGAACCCACAAACTTTTGAGAGCAGCCAATCATGAGCGTGCAATAAATCACTCTTTTCGATGAGGCTTGAGATTGCAATCTTATGCATACTTACCTAGGAACAAGCCCCAATGAACACAGTGGAACTTGCCGCTGCGTAAATATGCACAGGTTATCTGGAGCCTTTTCCTTTATCCTACCCCTTTGCCCCACTACTCAATATGCAAACTGTTGATTTTTGTGCATTTTTACTGCTGTCCCTGGCATTCAGTGGCATTCAGTCCCACTGAATGCCAGTATTTAGTCCAATTTATGTCCCCAGTTAGGTTCCTTCTCTCTGCAAAATCTGCTGCTTACAAATCAAATACCTTGTGGTTCCAACCTATCGTCCTGCTGAGTGCAATCCTGATCACCCAACGCAGACAAGCTAGAGGAGGTTCAGTGGAGGGCAACAAGGATGATCTGGGGTCTGGAAACAAAGCCATATGAGGACAAACTGAAAGAACTGGGCATTTTTAGCCTCGAGAAAAGAAGACTGAGGGGAGACATAATAGCACTCTTCAAGTATTTGAAAGGTTGTCACACAGGGAGGGCCAAGATCTCTTCTTGATCATCCCAGAGTGCAGGACACGGAATAATGGGCTCAAGTCACAGGAAGCCAGATTCTGGCTGGACATCAGGAAAAACTTCCTGACTGTTAGAGCAGTGCAACAATGGAACCAATTACCTAGGGAGGTAGTGGGCTCTCCCACATCTGAGACATTCAAGAGGCAGCTGGACAGCCATCTGCTAGGTATGCTTTAAGGTGGATTCCTGCATTGAGCAGGAGGTTGGACTTGATGGCCTTATAGGCCCCTTCCAATTCTACTATTCTATGATTCTATGATGCTGATGGCTGGAGGAGTTAAAATAGTGCATGGGTGTCTCTATGCTGGAGCATCGCATTGCTGGGCAGTGGGGATGGTATTCTGCCATGTAACAGAAAAAACGCTTATGATGAATTATATGTAAAGATGCAAAGTTTTGAACAATTACTATAACTTAAATAGAAATACAATACATCTCATCACAATGGGGAAGACTGTGATCAGGTGACCTGTGTGTGTATGCTCAGCCTCCTGGTTGTTGATGGGCCCTTCAAGGCTATCTTCAAACTGGACTTCAAATGGAGGAGTGTAAAGGAAGACCCATGGCCACGCCAAAGGTCTCTTTACCCCTCACTGAAACAAAGGTGCTCCCTTTACCATGCATATCATGGGCTTGAGCCTATTCGGTTTTTTATTGGGCAAACCATTGCAGGAACGGGAGAGTGGAATGAGAGCAGTCCATCCCACCACAATACCCAATGGGGAACCCAGAACGAATAGCATGCTCCACTCCAACAATGCTCAGACAGACTGGCTGGACCTTAGGCCAAGACGCCCACCCCATTGCCTTGTTGTATGGGCAATTTCATACTCCCTTATTTTGCTCTTTCTCTTCATTAATGTCTCTGTATTTAAACTGGGCCTGGACTGGGCAGCTCTTCAAACAGAAAATGCCTTCAGAGGACTGACCTCTGAAGCCTTTCACATAGAGGAACATCCTCTACTCTGTAATGTAGGGCACTTGGCTACCATAAAGGTCACAGGTATCTGGCTGTTTATGGCCTAGCGTCAGGCTCACCTGCCATGCGTGTAGCACTTTCTTAAATGTATGGCCAGGTTAATCTCTTAAGCAGTGCAATGTACCTTGTATATTTCATGCCACTGACCGACTATAAAAAGTGCTTCTATGATTTATTTATGCTATCATTTAACATTTATTTATTATATTTCTGTCCTGCACATCTCCAAGAGTTTAGGGTGGCTTACAAATGATGAAACATATTTAGTACCTAGAGAGCATTAAAGTTAAGTGAGATGTTTATTGTATCACAGGGTAGGATTGGTTTTGAACACATGTATAATTTTCGGGGTAGAGTGTTCAAAACCACTTCCACCACACTTATCATGCATGTCTGTCTTCAGCCTTATGCCCTGTACAGAACATAAAAGTGACACCATTCATTCTCATAAGACATCACATTTGCATAAGGGGGATAGGCAACAATTTGTGGGGGGAGGGGGGAAAGAGTCAGGTCACAGATGAAGAGCAGCCGAGGCTCAAAATGATAAAACTTGAGTGGTTCTAGAAAAAAAGGTTTTCTTTATTTCTTAAGAAGGAAGAGAACAGAAAAGATTAAATCTTGCACTAAATAAAATTAAATAAACATTAAATGAGGAGTTCTTTTAAGTTCCCATACAGGATCTAATTGACACCTAATAATGGTGGAAGTCTGGGAAACTCAGAAGCAGCCAACCGCTTCTGCTGATAAGCTCTGTATTTATTTGGTATTACCAGTGATATCGCAATTCTTAAATAATTAAACTACAGCCAATATGTATGGAATTGCCTTAGTAAGCTCACTGTCCATGACTGCTTGCAGTTTAATTAGTGGAATAAATAATTTACGCCCAAAAAGTGTGCACTAGATAGTACCAATAAACCTGATAGCATTTGTTCATTATTTGAAGAAAATTGGATGAAGAACACAATTCCCTAAGTACAAGCCACCCTGTGGAGTAAGAGGTGTGTTAGTGCTGTTGCATCCTGGAGGGAGCAGATGAGAATCTCAGAATTGCTCAGTTTTGTGGCACGTTCCTCCCTTCATCCTGATTCACCTACCGAGTTGGAGACAAGTTTAGAATTTTAGACATGAACCACACATTTGAAAAAGGGAAGCGTTTCTCTTTTAGTGTCCAAAGACAGACGAAGAAGACAGGCACACAATCGCCAATATAGACAAGAGTTCTGGAATAGTATGAAAGATTAACCCCCCCACACACACCAGCGCACTGCTCAGTATTAGATAAGGGACAAAATACATAAATAAATATCAATCAAGCAAAGGAAATGACACTTTGGTATCTGTTTAGAAATCCTAAATGCCTTATTCAAAGTGTAAAGTTAATGATACAGGGAAGGAGGATGCTGTGTACTGATGTTGGTATCTTAACCGAGCAGTCCAGCATGAACCAAATAAAAATATTTTTAAGTCATTCCTGAAATTGATACAACCTTCATCAGGTGGAGCTTTCACAAAATAAAAAAACCAGCAGATAGAAACAGTTGGCAAGATCTGAAAGTGCCTACAATAACATGGTAGCATATTTTCTGTTTCTGGGGAAGACTAGGGCTTTACACACACACACACAAACACACACAGCCCCATAGCTGCACAGATAAGGGGAAGGAGAAGGATTTTCGTTTGGATCGTAATTGGGATGGGCAAAGGGTTAAGTCCCCCCTTACCATGTACTACCATTCTGATGAAAATCACTCCCATGCCATTATTAAATTAAGAAACCTTCTGATGTAGTTCCTAATGATGCAGTTTGGCCCTCATGCAAAGGGTTGCAGAGTGTCAGGGAAAGAAAACTCAATTTTCCCTCCAGCATCTCCTTTTTAACCCACTCTGGTCCCTGACTTGTCCCACTGAAGTCTGTGTCAAGGAAAACAGTTGGGGATCATAGAAACATGGAAGCTATCTTATACTGAGTCAGACCTTTGGAGCCTTTCTGCAAGAGGCTTTTATTGTGCTCTCGTGATTGCGCACTCACAGTAGTTTGCAGGTCCTTTACATGATGTTGCCATCCTCCAGGGCCTCTCATGCCCTTTGCAACCATTTCCTCTGCTTTTTTTAGATTGAGGAAAAGTGTACTATTATTTAGGAGCAGTAGAATGAGACTCTATACCACCGCACCACCTAGTGGTTGTGTAATGAAGCATATAGAAAGGCAGCAAAAGAAAAACCCAGAGGGAAAAACACGTCTAAAGGAGCTGATCTTAATCTCACAAAGCCTCCAGAAGCAGAAGCTTTGGCAAGGGTGTGGGTTAAAAGCCTCATGTAGAAAAGCCTTTGGTCCATCTAGCCCAGTTTTGTTGACACTTGGCAGGTTCACGTGATCACGGATGGAAAATAAGCAATGGTGGCTTGTTTTCCCTTCCTGCGCATGCCAGTTGCAAACTGTCTAATTAGCCTAATTATCTCGCCAGGCACAGATTGCCATGACATCCAGACTTGGCAAGGGTGGGTGACTCAGGTGGTTTACAAACCACCCTGAAACCCATGGCTTGTTCTAGACTTGCTGGGTGATTTGTAAACCATCCCAGCCAGCCACCTCACTGGGTTTGGGTGTCACAACAACCCACATCTGGTGAGGATAATTATGCTGGTTAGGTGGGTCGGGCGGGGAAGGAAAATAAGCCACCGTGGCTAGCTTTCCCTCTGGGATCTTGCAAACCCAGTCACTGACTGGCAGGAGCTCTCCAGGTTCAGGCAGGAGTCTTTCCTGCCATACCTGGAGATGCTGGGGATCAAAACTGGCCCCTTCTGTATGCAAAACATGTGATCTACCACTGAGCACAGCCCCTCCCGGGGGCAATCAAAGTCTGTTTGAGTGTTGTGACAGGTGGCTGGTTCAGTGTGCTTGATACCTGCAAGGTATGAATGTGTGCTGCTGATCTCCATACTAAACACTGTGTGTTACTTCAAATGGCAGATTGACAATTAGCAAGATCACTGCAGGCAGCACAGGCCAAAAGAGTAACACTGCCTGAAGTATCGCTCCCCCACTCTGGCACTAAATCAGTAATGGTGGAGGACAGCTGATATGTGCATCGGAGAGAACCTAATTGGACAAACTTCTGCTGAAAATGCTGTGCAGTTTTGAGAGATTGACCAAGCTCTTTGCCCACAACTAATTTGGAAATACTTGGCGATACGTTTATGTTAGAATGTTATATATATATATATAGTAAGTTAGAATGTTTTAAATAAGACATGCCATATGGCACATCCTGGTAAAAGTCTAACAATAACATGTTAAAATCACTGCATTATTGTTTGCAGCATGTATTGGAAGTAAACTTTTGAGTCAAAGACCCAGTATGCATGATTAAACAAACTGTGGTTTGTTAAACTTGGGTTGTTTGAGAGCACACAGGGGAATTGAACATGCTGGCTCCCAAACGCTTGCCACTTCCAGTGTGCTAAACAATCTGGGATGATTCATCCCTACGTTGTTCTCTGTGATGTGTGAACCCTCAGCAACTCAGAGTTATAACCCATGGGTTTTAATTCTGAGTTGCTTCTCTCTCAACAACCCAGAGTTTCAGGATCACACGTTATGGAGAACAATGCAGAGATGGGGTATCCCTGGATTGTTTGGCACACCAGAAGTGGGTTAGTGTTCAAAAGCCAGCATGTTCACTCCCACATTAACAAACTATGGGTTGTTTAATTGTATGAACTGGGTCAAAATGTCTCCATCTTGGACTAACATAATGTATTGTAGGCATAAAGGCCACACAACTGAACGTTGAGCGCAGAAGCTAGAAATATGACACAATCTCTATTTGACTGGTTCACTTGGTTTGTTGTGGAGAAGTATGTCATTAAGTATGATGCAGGGGGGGAGGGGATAGCTGCAGGGAAGAAAACATAAAAATTAAATGCTGTAGTACATAGAATTGAGTGTTCCCTGTTCCGTGTCTCCTCTGAAGCCTACTATTAAAACCAGCCAAAATAACAGAATGCTACTACTATTCCTATCATTTAGCAAATATGTCATGAGAACCAAAGAAAAAACCCTCTTAAATTTCTGGAGTCAAAAGCACCTCACCATCATTTTAACACGCAGGCATCAGATGAGCAACTGGTTGTTCTGTTTCAGAAGAAAGCTTTATCAAAATAAAGCATGGGGCATTTTATCATTCCATAATGGAAAAGACCTGTCACTCCGTGAATATCATCATATGGTTGGTGGCCAGCAGATAATGGACTGCTGAGAGTCAAGGTGACTGGCTGTGAATGCACACAAAACTAAAAATTATAGACCTGTCATTCCATGGGCAGGCCACAATTAGCGGTCTATGCAACTTGGAATTTCCATTTTGCCAGCTGAATAATCAATTGGCTGCAGTTTTCTCCATTTAATGATATCTTAAAATTCTTCTTTTTCTTTTTTTAAAAAAGGACGATATACTCGGAAGGTTTTTCAAATAAATATGCACTGCACTCAAGCAGATGAAATCATTTTCAAAACAACACACTCCCTAGAACGTATACAAACAAAGACATTCCTTGGAATTTTATGACCATCCCCTTATATTAATTCTCACATTTGTAATGTTTATTAAGGATTGTGTACTAAAAGAAAATAACTGCATCAGATTCTTAGGGTGAAAACCAGGTTAGCTCTATTAATTACTCCAAACCTTCCCCAATCTGGTGCCACCTGGATGTGTTGCGCTACAATTCCTATAATCCACAGTTAGAATAGCAATAACCACACTGGCTACGGATGATGGAAATTGTAGTCCAACACACCTGGTGACCATCAGGTTGTGGAAGGTTGAATTACTCAGTCCCAGATTTACTGGAGTGAATTTTGATTCCAGTACACAGAAACAATTTCCAGAGGTGTAGCCAAGTTGCAGCAAAAACAGCAGTCTGTTGCAGCAAAAACAACAAAGAGTTTTGTAGCACCTTAATGGTTAAATGGCTAGACTCGGGTCCCCTCTACAAGGATTCGCTTTTGCACCCGCCCTCTGCACGAGAGGCGGCGAGAGGCGGTGAAACGCATTAACAGATGTCCAAAATGCGCTTTACAAGTAGTTAATGCGCATAAGCGCTTATTCACACAGTCAAAATGCGCTTTAACGGACGGAGCAAAATAAACCTCGCGATTTAACGCGCATTCGATAATGCGCATAATCGGGGAGATAACACGCCTCTACGCCCGATTTGCGCTCCGTTCTTGTAGAGGTAATTTTTGTAATGCGCCTTGAAAGAGCTTTAAATGCCTCTTGTAGAGGCACCCATAGAGACATTTCAGGAGTTTACCTTTAGTAGTCCAGCATTCATTTGTTTTAAGGCATACAGTAATGCATCGTAAATGAAAATGGCCATGCACATAGTCCACAGTGAGTTTTTTTGGAAGGCTTCTTTCCTCCAGATCTGGTTCATGTCAGCTTTTCTTATCGCCCAGAACCTTATTGCCAGAACTCCATTGCAATGGCCCTTTTTTCAATGGTTACTACCTAAAACAATAATTCTTGTCTTCGCTTTGGCTCTGCTATAGCTTGAGGTTTGAAAACCATACTGAACCTGAGCCAAGGTTCAGAGCACAACATGAAACCCAGTCAATTTCACATAATTTGGGGTTGCAGTGTGAAAAAAAAAGCCTCCCAGAGCTCAGCAACAAGCAATTCTGTTCTGTACTTGACAGTACTTGAATCCTACAGCTGCTATTCAGAGGAAGAAAGAGAGAGAATGTGAACTCTTTTTTATTACAGCCTCCCACAACCTGGTCCCCTCCCCCAGATTTACAGCTCCCACCATTCACAGCCTGCATGGGGATCATGGGAATTGTAGTCCAAAACATCTGGAGGGCACCAGGTTGGAGAAGGCTGTTTTCTAGCAATACAATTTCTATTTGCTGTAAGATGACGATGTTGGTGAAGGGAATGATCCGAAAGTCATGGAAGTGAAAGAAAGGCATTGGTAGAAAATTTGGAGCCTGGAATAACCTCACCACCACTCTCACCACTGCACTGGCTGTTGTTACAGGTATTTCTCAACAGTTATTAGTAATGAATCCTCATCGAGAGGCCAGATGCAAAAGAGCACTGGGTTCCTGTGCCTTTAACAGTTGCACAGACATTTTCTCTTCTAGTAAAGGTGCAGGAGCCCTTTCCGTATCCATTTGGCCACCCTAAAGCCTCAAATTCCTCTAATGAGACATGTTGATAACTATGGAAAAGGATACAGTTGAGGATCAGAAGTGTGGAATGAGGAAACTCTATCAGAACATTTTGGCAATCTGATCCCACCCTCACCTCACCCCATCACCCTGCAATTCTCTGTTTCCCTTAGCTTCTTTTTTCTTCTCTCAGTAGTCACAATAGAGAAATCAGGATATTAATTTTCTAGCCATTAGAGGGGACAGTTGAGCCAACTGGGACCCCAAGCACTTTCTTTGAGAATAACATGTTTTGTTTTGTTTTGTTTTTTCGTGGAGGAGGCCTCAGACAGTCTGTCTGACACAACCTCCTTAACAAAAATTCTTTATTCTCAAAGAAAGACATTCTGGAGCCTGAGCAGAACAGGTCAAATCCATCTTTTGGGCATTATCCAAGGCAATGAGAGCATACAGGGAACACAGCTCTCTGTGCAGTTATGGAAGGTAATTTCATAAACTGCTATTTGATTTCGTATTCTATTATACAGGGTTCTCCTCCTTCTTTCCCTCTAATATTGCACAGTTAAAATATTTTAAGGAGCCTGTTGAGCTATTTTAAGCATCACAATCATCATTAATATTGTTGTGGTTGTATTATATTATTATTATTATTATTATTATTATTATTATTATTATTATTATATTGTTACAGCTGCCTTGAGCACAACTTTTAAAGGAAAGGCAAGATAGAAATGTAATAAATAAATAAATAAATAAATAAAAGAAACCAAAGGTTCTTTCCCCTTTTGGTTTTGATTTTCTTTACACCTCCTCAGAGAAATATTTGGCCAACAATGTGGTCCTTAAAAATAATTATACTGTAATGTGAGGCAAACTTAAGATAGTGTTGCTGGCATCAAAGACCCTGGAGGGTATATAGATCATGGCCTCAGTCAACACATTCAGATATCAGATATACCAGACAGGTATACGAACATTGACTGATTCTGCACTCATTAAGCTTTCCAGCCAGGTTTCCCCCTTCTTGGGCCCCTTTTCCCTGTTGGGGGGAAGGGTTCAGAAGCCAGGGGAAGGATCCAATGGAGGTCTTCCACACGCAGCCAGCCCCACTGAACCTGGTGTGCATTTGGTCCCTACCACTGGCAGCTGCAATATAGTGCTTCTAGGGGCAAGCCCCAATATGAGCAGAAATGCTCATTTATGGAAGGAGGTGCAAGCTGCATTTCCGCTTGTTTTGGAACTTGCCCCTAGAAGTGCTATATCGCAGTCACTAGTGGTAGGGACTGAGTGTGCACTGGGACTGAAGGGGCTGGCCAAGCATGGAAGCCCCCCGTTAGATCCTCCTTCCTCTATAACCATCTGCACTCATATACCAAAAGATGTTTGAGGACTGCACTATTCATCCTTATTTCAAAAGGCAATCAGACCTTTGCTATGGTATCTTCTTGGTGTAGAATGCAGATGTCCATTAGTCACCCACAAGTCAACTTATATAATGCGAACCATAATGTTCCACATGCATAGAGAAGCTGCAGACCAGACTGCTAGTTACACCAGAAAGCAAAGCTATATGCTGCAGCAGAAGACAAAAAACATGCATGGTTACTGCCAATATCACCTGTGCCGCGAATATTTCTTCTTGAATTCAAATATGCCCATCAGCCAGTGCCCAAGTCTAATGGAAGCTGCAATCCTAGGCAGACTTACAGTGCAATTATATACTTGTCTGGTCAGAAGTAAGCCCCACTGAGGTCAATGGTGGGTCATCTTCTGGACCTGGTGTTGTGCTCAGGACTTAGGAAGGATGATCTGTGTGGGTAGGGCAGACAGAAACGTTTCCATTGTCAGGGACAGACCATTATCTGATCAACTTTGGCCTCCAGGCTATTTATAACCTCTGCAGCAGGAGGCCCCAATTCAATGGCCCTTCCCTGGATGCAGATGAATCCAGAAGATTTTCTGAAGTCCCTGAGGAATTTTCCTGCAGCCTTAGGTAGTGGTCTTGCTCAGAATCAAGTATCTGAATGGAAGAGGGAGATGACTCAGGCCTTAGACATCAATGGTCCCATGCATCTTCAACTGAATCCCAGAGTCATTTTGACCCCTTGGGACTCTGAGGAGATGAGGGCAATGAAATGATTGGGCCAACAATTAGAGCACAGATAACAGAAAACTCATTGTGAGCCCTTAAAGGCAGACTAAAAACAATCTTTTAAACAATCATTTAAAATAAATAAATGACCAAACACAGCTAACAGCTCATCTTTGGGCTTACAGTGTGGCAGCAATAGTAGCAAACAAATCTTACTTCTCCACCACCATTGCATCAACACAACTACAATCTAGTCTCAAACCTTCCATTCCTGGTTAAAGTATTGGAGAGAGCAGTGCCCCCTCAACTCCAGGTCACTTTGGGAAAAAAAATAATTATCAAAATCCATTTGAGTCCAAATGGTTTTGGCATGGACATTGCTTTAGTTGCCCTGTTGGAGGACCTGCATGAGAACTGGATAGTGGGAGTGCAATTCTCTTGTTTCCTCTTGACCTCTCAGTAGCAGCATGAGGGCTTAGATGGCACAGTATGACAGTGATTCCAGCCCTTTCTCAATGGTCGGTACCAGAAGGTAGTACTGGGTGATTTCTATTCCATCCCTTTGGCTTGTAGGGTGTCACAGGACACTATGCCCTTTACTGTCTTTATGCAACTATTTGGAGAACCCATCCAGAGGTTTGGGTTTCAATGTTACCAGTATGCAGAAGATACATGTCGCTTAAGAATCCAATGGGAGACTGCGGAACTCTTGAATGCATGTCTTGGATGGGTGAGGATGAACAATCTGAAACTTAATCAGACATAAAGACAGATATTCTGTGAGTTGGGAAGTCAGCAGGTCTGGATAGTGGTGTTAAACTGGTTCTGGATAAGATAGCATTCATCTTGAAAGATCAGGTGTGGAGCTTGTGGTTGCTCCTGGACTCATCACTCTCTGATGAGTTGCAGGTAACCGTTAGGGCTAGGAATAGGGCTTCTGCATGGCTACCATCTAAGGATGCCTCTGAGGCCTGGGATTTGAGTTCCTTCTGGCTCCCTTCTGCCAGGGTAGGACAAGAGGGTATACCTTTCAGATTTTTATGGGGAAGCTGCCATAGCTCAGTGGTAGAGCACCTGCTTTGCATATAGAAGGTCCGAGCTTCAATCCCTGGCACTCCCAGGTAGGACAGGAAAAACTCCTGCCTGAAACCCTAGAGAGCTGCTGTATCAACAATTATGGGCTAGATGGACCAATGCTGTAACTCAGTATAAGGCAATTTCTTATGTCCCTCTGTCATGACTTTTACAAGCTAGGCTTGTACACCAGCTGTGATCATACCTGGAGTGGTCGGATCTGGCCTGTTACCCATGCACTAGTTACATCCAAACTGGACTGTTGCAGCACACTTTATTTTGGGTTGTCTTTAAAGTTGTTCCAAAAGCGGCATCTGGTACAAAATGTGGCTGTTTGAAATGCTGGCAATGGTCTGAAAACATATATTTATTTTTATTTGTAGCTGTGCAATTCTTTGTGACTGTGCAGCTAGGAGTGCTAGGAGCTGCTCATTTAGAAGCACTTTCTGAACAGCAGCATTAGACTGTGGTATTCTGTTTTTAAAAAAATAAAAGGTGTAAAGATAGCTGTTTTCTGAAATAGCAAAACAGCACATTTACAATAACAAAGACAAAACATTTCAAACACAATTAAGGTGCTTCCTGGTTCCAGACAATGGGTAGTATCCAATGGTAACCGTACTGTCAATGAATAGACCCATTGAAATGAATGACACATGTTAAGTCATGACTAATTTAAAATCCATTTATTTCAGTGGGTCTACTCTAAGTAGGATTAACATTGGATACTGCCCAATGTCAATTTCTGCTCTTAAAGTTCCCTCTTTCTTCCCTCTTTTTTTCTTACCACAGAAAATCCTTCAAGGATAAAAAGGTGGAATATTTGCACAACGCCTTTGGATTGGCAGTGCTAGGAATTATCTGTCTGGAAGCTCATTCTGAATGGTGTTGTTAGATTGTTGAAAGAAATTATGGTATTTGGCAGGAGGTCAGCCTCGCTGCGGCTCCCAGTGATATTGCCTAGAGAGAACCATTTCACGGGCCAGTGCTGCTCAGAACTTTAAATAGTGCAGCTATCATGTTAACACACATATCCAAGACAGAAGACATGTTAAGTGGACATATTAAGTAATGTTGAACATTGAACTTTGCCATTTCTCCAAAAGTCAATAAAAGCCCTGGTCCCTCAATGAGATGACACCTCCCTCTTTACACATGCATTAGGCAAAGGAAGAAAGGATTCACCTCCATTAACCTCTTTAGGTTCATTTCAAATTTCAGAATCTGAGAGCATTTGTGGACTTTCCATAACAACCTCCCTCTCTTATAATACTAGAACCTGGGGTCATCCCATGAAGCTGATTGGTGGGAGATTCAGGACAGATAAAAGGAAATACTTCTTCACACAGCACATAGTTAAACTAGGGAATTCATTACTACAAGATGTGGTGATGGCCACCAATTTGGATAGCTTTAAAAGGGAGTTGGATAAATTCCTGGAGGATAAGGTTAACAATAGCTACTGGTAATTGCTTCTGATACTACCTCCAGCATCAGAGGCAGTAAGCCTACCTACCCCAGTTACTGGGGAGCATGGGTGGGATGGTGCTGTTGTACCATGTCCTGCTTTTGGGTGCCTGCTCGACAGCTGGTTGGCCACTGTGTGAATAGAGTGCTGGAGTAGATGGACCATTGGTCTGATCCAGCATGGCTCTTCTTATGTTCTAACCTCTCCGGTAACCACCAGATTCTAGAATAGCAAAAGTGCCTTACCGCAAAATGCAATACGGATAAGAACAACAAGAGCAAAATAGACACTCTACAAGCCTTCCCCAACTTAGTGCCCTCCAGATATTTTGGACTACAACTCCTAGCATTCCTGACCATTGGTCATACTGGCTGGGGCTGATGGCAGTTGAAGTCCAAAACATCAAGCAGGCCCATGGTTTCAGAGTGCCTGGTGGAAAGAGTGACACACAATGCATTAACACATGTGGCATGTAACCAGAATACTAACGCAAAGCAAACAAGCATTTTCACACCTCTGAAATATACAGATGTTCTCCAAAGCACAACACAGGCTAAGTGTAGCTTACAGCCCATGCCACAGGACAGAAATGACAGCATCAACACATGGTGAGTAACTATCAGTCTTGGTTCAACCAGTCATGTAGTTGCAGCCTCAGCTGCATTTTAACCTGTGTTGGGGCACTTTTGCATGCCTACAATGCAAAAGTTTCACATTTAATTATTGCCTCAATAAATTACTTCTGAAAGAATGCAGCCTCCTTTGTTAAAAAGCCTCAGACACTGTAGGTTCCACATGAACATGTCTAGGTAAGACACTCTTAGCACATGTCATCAATCTGAAAATGCAGGCCCTTGAGGTGCTTTATGAAATGTAAACATTTTCTCCCAGTTCCCCAACAAAATCGTGATGGTTTCAAACTCAAGATATTTTGTAGGAAGCAAGTTCTGGGAATATGATTCTCTCATATAACACACATGTATCTTTTTATTTTAGCTATGGTCTAAGTACATTTATTCTCTGACATGTTTTTTACATATATATTTCTGATCATTCCAGGTTTGCATTAGATTTGCCATAATTTTTGTTTCTCGTGCATCGCCACACTTGAAATGCAACCCCGAGCCACGCATGCTGACAGACTCCATTAACATTAATGCTGTTCTCTTATCTGCTGTTCTCTCGTCTTTTTCTTTACCCCCCCCCCCCTCCTCTCCTCCGCCTCCTTTCTTTTCTGATGGTTCACTGACACAGTTGACAAGGCTGACACCGCCAATCAGCTTCTACTCAGCAAGGTCACTGTTCAGACTTGACTCGTGATTGGCTGCTGTGCTTCAGTGTGTTATTACTGTCTGATTTGATCGGAGGCAGGGGGTGGTCTCCAATCAAACAGAGAAAAGGTCCTGGAGAAGGTAATTAAATCCTGTCAGAGGCAATTATCGGTTCCAGGGCCGTGACTCTGGCACTGAATGCAGATGATCTGAAGCTCTATTCTTGTAGAAATTCAAGAGGGCTTCTGGCACAGATCAGGTAGACATAAAGGAAACAGCAGGCTTTTTGCAAACAATGCAGGTCTGTATTTTAACCTTTCTACACAGCTTTTTTCTCCCATTCTTCTCCTTCCTTCTTATTTTTAGGGTTTGGCTTCCTCTGAATACATTCCCCCCTCTCTTTCTCTCCTCACATTTTAATTAAATTCTTGACAAGGTTTTCTTTCCAAAATATCCGTAAGGACAAATTAGAGAAGACAAAGGACTCTCTCCAAATATTAGCCCCTGAAATATTAGCCTTCATCAAGTCAAAATGGCCTTGAGTTTTCCGTTGCTGTTGTTGTCTGGGATCGTGTGCCTTGCTTCTTCTGGAAACATTTGAGGATTCAGATGAGGAGTTTGTTCTTCCTCTTATGTGGGTTGCAAAGTCATGCACATTTACCTGGGTGTAAACCCCATTGAAGCCAGTGGGGCTTATTTCTGCATAGGAATAGGTTGTAAATGTATTTGTGCATTCTGTTAATGCAACACAAAGAGCAAAGATCTTACCTTCAGACTGCCAGAGCATCTTCTTAAAAGCTGACAAATACAGTAAAGGCCACTCTTTTTAAATGACTAAGAATCTGTTCTCATCACAGTAGGTCTGCTTGCTTTAGAAAGGGATGATAAAAAGCTCAAAATACACTTACATTTGGGACTTAAAAAGGAATAAATGCAAACAAAATATTTTATTAAGATTTCTTTATAAGTAGTTGTCTTGCATTTTTAATAAATTAGTGTGCCTACTCTTTTTCTTTTGCTGGTAGCAGCCATTACACCAAAATAAATGCATTTACATTTGAATATTACACCAATTTAATTCTATTGTTTTCTCAGCGGCTTGGCATTATGGTCACAATTCATCAGGGAGTTAAGCATGCTTTAGTCCACTGAAATTAATGGGGCTAAATATAGGGGTTCTTAAGCATGGGGTTGAAGATGATGAACTTAAGATTGGACCAAATATCGATTTGGTTCATCCTGTTTTCAATAGTGGTAGTCGGATGCCTTTGGAAAAGCTTCAACAAGGCATGAAGGCACTAGCTCTCGCTCATCCCAGTGACTGGTATTCAGTGGCAGGCTTGGTGTCAGATAGGCGTGATTGGGCACCTGCTGAGGCTCCACATCCCAGCAGGGCCCACTGATAAGAGCCTCCTGTTGCAACCTGCCTCTCTTTCTGGTCCAGACAATGGAGGTGGTGAGAAGGAGGAGGAGGAGGTGCCACTGCCTACTTGCTCACTGGCTCTCTGCCTGTCAAGCAAACAAGCAAGTGGTAGCAATGATGGGAAAACGGATGAGGAACAAGAGCAGCTAGTGACAGTGGTGGTGAGAAGATAGGAGTCTTGCCCAAGATCCCTCAAAAACATGGAGATGGCACTGTGTCAATACTGCCTCTGAACATGGAAGTTCTATATAGTCATCATGAGGAAGAAGTTCTATATAGCCACCATGTCTAGTAGCTGATAGACTTTCCCTCCACTGATTTGTCTAATTCCCTTTTAAGGCTATCTATGCTAATAGCCATCTTTTTGCAGCAAAACTGAAAAATCAATTATGCATTGTACAAATAAATACTTCCATTTGTCTGTCCCGAATCGCCTAAGGCTATGGAGGAGGAAATTATTGTGGGGTCCACTCAGTGCCAAGATCCATATCCTTACATCTGTGGTTCATCATGTTTCTGTTCTCTCCCTAATGTTACAAACAAGAATGCAGTGGTGGTTGGTAGAAACCACCTACCTAGTACATCCTCCCAAGTTCTGGCAAACTTGGTTTGACCTGGGCTGGGTAACATGGGCCCTTTCTACACCATAGGGATGTAGAGAGAGAGAGAGGGAGGGTGATGCCGATAGTACCTAATACACACCATCGGCGCACAGAGACCAGCCGGGGGCCATGCCAGGCAAACAGCCTGGTGTAGAAACGGCCAGGGTCTCCAGGCTTGGAATCTTATACTTCAGTTTTTATATAACTAAAATTCACTTCCTACAAGAATTACAACACAGGATGTATTTTATTGGTGTGCTAATGCTTATTGAAGTGTATGAATCAAAAATTTATTCTCTGTGCATTTATTAATTTTTTGTGTATTATTTTCTTAATATTCCTGCCAGTAAAATAGGATAAAGCTTAAAGTCACAATATTTTTAAAGGTAACAACAATATCAAATACAATTTTGTTTTATTTACGTAGTTCTAATCAATATCCACCACCTCCCTCATCTTCGATGTATCAATGAAAGAGACAAACAAACAAACGAAATAGTTGTTTCAATCAAACCTGAAGGGCTAACTTTGATTTTTGTTTTTTAAAAAATGGATTTTCCCCAGCTCACATAAATTTCAAGAACCCACTATCCAATCTTGCTTTATTTTTTCCCTTCCCATGCATGTCACACATCAAATTCATTTTGACAGCTAAACAATGTTTCCTTTATTTCATTATAGTTCTCTTATCTAGAGTCAAAGCTTCATGACAGTTTCAAAGAAAGGAAAATAAAGAACGATCTTCTGGCAGATAGGTACCTTATTTTTAAGAGATCTCTTGCAGATATGTTGGTAAACACTCCAGCTGTGTTTGATTTGCTTTGAAGGCAATATCCAGTTCTGATTGTTTTGCAAGCAAGTCCCACTGCAAGTTCTGTGTTTATGTCTCCTATTCACCCACTTTGCAAAGCCAACAAAACAAACAAATAAAACAAGGCATCAGGCCTATATCTTTCTATATATATATATATATATATATATAGTTTGGAGCATTGTCTTCATTTCCAGATAGTCTTGGACTACAATATGACTAACTTTCATGCTGCTAATAAACTGTCAAAATCAGTGGTCCATGGTGCCCTGTACCTCCTCAACCTCCAGATGTGTTACAGTAGAACTTCCAGAATCCCCCAGCCAGCTGGCTGGGAGATTCTGGGAGTTGTGTCCAACACATCCAGAGGACACCAGGTTGGGGAAGGCTGTTCTATACCAACTGTCAACACAAAACAAAAGGACAAGGTCCCAATAACAATATCAGTACAAACACTCCAGCTGTGAAAAGCCTACAACACATCACTTAGCTAGTTACAAAATTTATAATAGGTACAAATGTGCCAATTGGTTTATAATTATAAACAGTCAGTAAGATTTAAAAACAGCTATATGAGTTATGTCTACGCAACCCAGGTATATTTCTGTTTCAACTCTATATTCTTCATCAGGTACTCCTATAGACCTAATATGTCCAGTAACAGTTTACAGTAACTGATAATGTTCTTCACACAGTGCATAGTTAAACTATGGTATTCGCTATCACAAGAGGTAGTGATGGACAGCCATTTGGATTGCTTTAACAATTGGTTGGATAAATTCCTGGAGGACAAGGCTAACAATGACTACTAGTCCTGATGGCTATCATGACTAGTGTATCAGAGGCAGTAAGCCTATATAAACCAGTTGCTGGGGAACATAGGTGGGAGCATGCTGTTGCACTGAGTCCTCCTTGTGAGTCCCTGGTTAACAGCTGGTTGGCCACTGTGTGAACCGAGTGCTGGTCTAGATGGACCCTTGGTCTGTTCCAGCATGGCTCTTCTTATGTTCTGAAAATAACAATTATGTTTTCCTGAATGGTCATTTGTTACAGTGGTATGCTGGTCAAGATAAAGGCAAAATAGCCTCCTTTATTCATGGGTTGAGAGATAATCCCTTTGATTTTTTCAGCTCACCCTTCCCAGAATGTATAGATACTCTCAGAACCAGTCACCAGACAAAGAATAGATGCTGCCACAGTGACTGTTGGGTGTACAGGAGCACCTGATGAAGATTTTATAGAGTAGAAACAGAAATACGCCGGGGTTCGTAGATATAACTGACATAGTTGTTTTGAAATAGACCAGCCCAACTAATATAGCTGTTTTGAAATCCTGACTGACTGTTTATAATTGTAAACCAATTGGCACAATAGTACCTCTTATTACAGATTTTGTAATTAACTGCCTAGTGCTGGGTTGTAGGCCTCTCACACCTGGCCTATAACAACTGGCAACAGATCTCTTCCGGATCTCAGGCACAGATCCTTCATAGCCTTGCTACTAGGGATTCTTTTAATTTGAGATGTCTGGGACTAAACCCGGCACCTTCTATATCCGGTTTATATGTTCAACTACTGAGTTATGGGCCCTTCTGGCTTCTGGCATGGGAATAGTAGAGTTACTGTGATTGAAATACAGTGCCGTGGCATATTCTAAAAGTAGTAAGTTACAGAACCTGGGGCAATGGAGGGGACTATTTGTTCTTGCCACAGGTGCTCAGACATGTAGGTTGTCCGCTTCTGTGCCTTTGCAGGTATACCTATCAATCTCTTTGGGAGACCCCCTCAGATTCCCTTCAAGGAAGTTACCACTTTCTCCTTCCGCAGCGTTTCCATGGATGTCTTAGTCTTATTCTGAACAAGGTCTACTCTTCACAGGTGTAGGATACAACCCAAGAGACTCACCCGAAGAATCTTGAGTACTAGCAGGAGCCCTCTCCTTGCTCAGTCCTGTCTATAAAGAAGTCTTCCCCAGCCTGGTGCACTTTCGGCATTTTGGACTCCCATGAGACACAGCCAACAGAACTAATGGTTAGGAATGCTGGGAGTGGTAGTCCAACACATCTGGAGGGCGATAGATTAGGCCAGGCTGCTATGGAGTATTAGGTTTTGCCCACCCCAGTATTCTAGTCACATTTCATCACCCACTCCCAAAAGACCTTTGTAACCACCACCCTCCCAGAAAAAAATATATATTATGTATTCACTTCCTTCTCCTTTAATTGCTCAAGCTTATTTTTTCTTCCCCACCCCCCAAATAAATTTGATGAACCTGCTGAAGTAAAGAGGATTACGAGATAGCAGGGTGTGGGATTGAAAAATAGCCACAGTTTACTAATAGATGTAATAAGCAAAGTGAATAGGTAAGATGGAACATATTATTCACCAGAGGAGGAGGAGGAGGAAAAGGCTTTCAGTAGTGATGCTAAAGGCAAAGAGGTAGAACAAAGGAGGTTGTTTATTATAAAATCTGATGTTTTTTGGACCTTTGGGTCCTTCCTCAGGGTGATTAGACAAAATGCAAGGCATCACTTCTGTTTCATGCCCCTCAGTCTCCTGAATGAATAAAGGCATGCCCCTTCATTCACACACCAGAGGAGGTGACCACATTTTTTCTTTTGATGTTGAATAAATCGCAATTCCTTGTGATGCCCATGTCTGGGGAATTGTTTATATAAACTTTGCTTCATGAGAACAAGCCAAGATCAAACTGATTTCAGCTCCTAGATTGTTCTTGCTAACCATAGTTTAAACTAGGGGTGGTTAACATGTGGCCTTCCGGACGTTTTGCCCTACAACTCCCATCAGCCCTCACCATTGGCTATGCTGTCTAGTGCTGATGGGAGTTGTAGGCCAAAACAACTGGAGGGACACAAGTTGCCCACCCCTAGTTTAAAGAAATCATGTCTATCAAGTTTGGATAGTACATGGAACTGTGATTAGTTTAAAACTGGAAACAGATGCTTTGAATCTTGCAACTGCATAAAAGGAGGGAGGGGAGGGGAAGCATGGGAGCCCGAATTTGACAGTGGCTCGTTCACGTTATGAAAAAATGTGGCTTTCAGTTACGCCTGAACCGGGCTTTGGAGTTTGCCATCCAGTGTATAATAAAACCCATGGAGCATTGCCTTTCCCCACCTCCACCCTAATATAGGCCCATAGCCATAAATATTTAGTGGTGCAAGCTGACGATAAAGCAGGGGGACCTCATAAATCAAGCCGAAACACCGTGAGCCTAAATAAACCAAAATTCTAGTAGTCTTATACAAACAATCATAAAATAAAAAGTTCAGTTAAGAAATATGGGCCATGTGCTTGTGAATCATCCTAGAACCATCAAATTCATTGGCCAGAATACTGGAAGCTAGGAACAGCTTCACTGAGCAACTGGGTAGAAAACTGCCTGCATGGGTATTTCCCCCCTTATAAATAACAAAACTTGAAACTTACTTAAAAAAAAAAAGTTGAAAATTCAGGAGCTTGAAATATCGCTGAGAGTGGCAAATGCTTGCATCTCCCAGGCCTCCATGGGGCTGCTACCCTCCCATAATATTAATTTTACCATAAAAGCTTTGGTGCCTTTCTGCTCAGGGAACATATGGTATTAGTTTCCCACCAAATACAGTTAGCTGCAGCAGCAGCAGCAGCATGCATTCCTTGAATTCATTGCTTTGCTCTGGACAGTAACCAGGATTGCTTACATTGCTATGCAGAAGCTGCACTGCATGTTCTTTTTATCTCCCTCTCAAAAAAGTGTTGCTTTGGTCTGCCTGTCAGGGCTACCGCAGGCATTTTTCAGCCTAGTGACAGGTTTTCTGAGGTTACTTGCTGACATCCTGCTATTCTTTAGTAACACCAGCTTACTGTAGAGAGTGCTTCTTCTAACCTGAGTTTGATTGAGAAAGGTAACAATGCCCGCAGAGCCTGTGAGAGAGGGTCACAGATGAAAACTGTTTCTATTAACTTCCTTCTCTGTGAAATCGTCTCTTTATGAGCCATGATTTACATTTTTGAGAATGAGCTCAGATTCACAAGAGCAGTTACCATTAGCTTCAAGGCCGTTGTGCAGCAACCTCCTCAAAGAAAGGCTCTGTTTTCTCAGTTCACAAGCCCAACTAAGAACAAGGGGAAGTGGGGCTTTTTTGCATGAGGCTTTTAACCCACGACTTTAGCGAGGCATCTGCTTCTGGATTCTTTGTGGGATTAAGATAGGCTCCTTTACACATTCCCCCCCTCCCCCCCCGGTTTTTATTCCTCTGCCTTTCTATATGTTGCATTACACAACCACTAGGTGGTGCTGTGGTATAGCAGAATTGCATAAATACTCTATGGTTTCATGCCACTGTTCGGGGATGCACCAGATTTCCCTCCTTAGGAAACCACCACCACCATCACTGAAATGGTTGCAAAGCACGAGAGACGCCCTGGAGGAGGAGAATGTTGTGTAAAGCTCCCGCAAAATACTGTAACTGAGAATTGTGTCCGCACAATAAGTGCCTCATGTAGAAAGGCTCTTGATCTACTAGTTTTGGAATTTATTTTCATTGCATGTACATCAGTTATTCCTTTTGGCAGCATAAACTTCATTTTAGTTATTTCAGTTCTTAATTATTCCATAATAATAATTATGGAAGGGCTGCTATGATCCTTTGAACTGCTCCTTGGTTCTTTTTAAAACCCTAAGAAATCTTTTTTATTTTATTTTTAAAAAAGCTTCTCATATTTACAGGGTTAATCATTTTTTATGATGTTGTGGGCAACATTCGAAGAACCGAAATGTTTGCAGAACCTAGGTTACATTAAAATGTATTTGCCACAAAGGTTTGAGCTGACCGCCAAACAAGAAACACGAGTTCGAATACAGAATTTCGTTGACAACTGGAGAGTATTGTAAAGGAGCAAAAGGAGTTCTGGGTTTATGTTTCCTAAAGTAGGAAGAAAAGAAGAAGAAGAAGAAGAAGAAGAAGAAGAAGAAGAAGAAGAAGAAGAAGAAGAAAAGAGAGCCAGGGTTTATGATAATCAGAGCCCTGGCATATTATTATTAGTTATATATTAATACACCATCCATCCTCCAAGGGGATCATAGCAGTGTTTTAGCCTCACAACAGCACTGTGATGAAGACTGGGCTTCAAGTTAGTGAGTTGCCCAGTATCACCCAGTTAACTACATCGCTAAAAAACAAACTACATATATTACAAGGAAGATCCATAAACTGCTCTCCAACCACCTTACTATTTTCCTAAAAGCAGTTGCAAGGGGGAGCAACATGGAACAAGGCCATAGTGCTGGGGGAGGAGGTTTAACAAATCACCCCTGCTGATTTGTATGCATACAGCACCTGGTGAAATTCCCTCTTCATCCCAACTGTAAAAGCTGCAGGAGCCCTTCGCTCTTTTGTATCTGGTCACTCTAATATAGAGTGACTTACACAATGTTTAATTTGGCCATAAGCTAAGATTTTAATTTGTGTTTCCCATATCCCAACACAAAGCTCTAGCCTCAACATGATATCAGCTCCTCTTTCCTCTATCAAAACTTGGGTCTTTGGTGTGTGTGGGCATGGCAGGAACTACCATCAAACTGAACGTCTTTGATTTTCTCCCTAGTGTGTTTTCCAAATTAATTTTCAACTTGCCTAATACACAACTCTTTTACATTGACTTCTGTATTTGCCAAGGGTTCTGGGAGATCTGAATAGCAGTGGAGATTGAGAAAGGCTTTACTTTCTGTTCCTTGCATGTTTGCCTCTTGGAGGCCTTTGTAACATTGAACCTGTCAGATTGGCTTGTTGGTAGTCTAAATACCATGGTCAGCTGCAGACTGCCCCTCCTTTCTCTTTGACAAAGAACTGTAAGCTTGTCCAATAGACTGAGCATATGATCACAGAATGTAATAACATATGGTTTGAGTCAGGCTTAAAAGGAATTCTTCATGTTCATGGATCTCTGACATGGAATGGAAACTCAGGGCCAAACTATACATTGTGCTAGGTACTTGTTTAAACAAGCATGTTTATTTTGGAGAAAAATAAACAGCACTTTTGGAAAACTCATGTGGGGTCCAATCCAAATCAGGAGCACATTTTGGATCAGAGTCCCACAGTTGCTTTCCCAGCCCCACCCCACCCCAATAAAGGTGGTCAGGTTAGGATTGTTTAAAGACATGTAGATTGGTCCTAACACCCTATCCAGAGATCTGAAAGTACTCCTTCAAACATTCAGAGGGTTGCCCAGCCCTGAATATCCCAACAACCAGCAAACCTTTTCTTCCAACCGATTCTGTTTTCTTCAGACCTCTTCCTCAGTTTCTATGAAGCAAATTTTCAGTTCCTGTAATTAGCTTCATGTATTTTTATTTTAGTCTCCACTGAGGTGCAGTCCTATGCATATTTAGATAAATATGCATAGAATTGTGTCCTAAATGGCATTAGCTGACATTCTCCAGATCTGTTACCAATTGACTGCTGAACATGGTTTGAAATGCTTTAGTTTCTTCACATAAGAAACAACATTCTTAAAAGGCATAAACAGCTTTTTGTACATTTGTTCTGGATTAGTAGCTGCGCTAGAGTCCCTTAATGCTTGATAGTCATATCAGTGGACTCCAATACCATCTTGAAGTCCATTGTTCTAAATTTGTTATTAAATTTAGTCTTAGCTTGAAAGAAAAACCTTTCCAATAATTTACTAACTTGGCATAAAGCTACCATGCCTAATATTTAAAGACTGGCTTCAAATTGTGAACTTTTCTACATGCGGCATTTATTGGCCTGTTGTCATTCCTTAATAACAGTTGTTTATGGGTTCTTTAGACGACAACGTGACCCTCCAGTTTAGCGTCTGTTTTTTAAGAGCACGACTCTGGTATTTTTTAGAGCAGGGAAAAATAAGTGTTTTTTTTCTGAAAGTGGAAGAAAATATATTTCCCTACTTGTGTAATTGCATTATTCCACAATAGTTGAGGCCACCTAGAGGTGGTATAGCAGGAAAAACAGGAAAGGAATGCTCTTTGTGTAATGCTCAGATCTCAATTCTGTGACTAAACCAAAAATAGGTACAGCGGATTAACAACCTCATATAGAAAAAGTCAAAGATGACTTGGAAGACAACTCGGAAGTTGCAGCTGGTGCAAAATGCAGCAGTTTGATGTCTCACCAGTACATCGTATAAAGAGCACATAACACCGGTCTTAAAAGAATTGCATTGGCTGCCTATATGCTTCTGGTTGGAATTCAAGGTGTGGGCAATGACATTTAAAGCCCTAAACGGCTTGGGACCCCGGTACTTGAGGGAATGCCTCTCCCTTTATATGCCTGCCAAAATTTGAGATCTGATGGAGGAACCCTCCTCTGCGTCCCACCAACGCGAGACATATGGTATGGTGGGATGTGGGAGAGGGCTTTATCTGTTGTGGCACTCCGGTTGTGGAATACCCTCCCCTTGGTAGCCTGACTGGCCTTCGAGGGCTAAATTCTCCATGGCTATACATAATTTTAATTATTTTAAACTGTTTTATTGCTTTTACAGTTTTTTATACCGGTTTTAATTTGTTAATGATTTAACACATTTAACACATTATTTACGTTTATATTCTGATTTTATTTGTACGCCACCCTGAGATCCCAGTGATAATAAGGCAGGATACAAATGTTTTAATAAATAAGCAAACAAACAAATAAATAAACAAACATATAAATATATTCTGTTTTTACAAGGGGATTTCCATAAGCACTTAATATACAGAAGCATGAAGTAATGCTTTTTCCCCACCTTAGGAAGTGAGTATTGTTAATCCCATAGAGTTGGGTCCCGCATTTCTCCTCATGAGTAGAACAGGATGCTCTGGCAGGTGGGAAGGAGAGGGAGGTAATTTCCATTGATTCCCTTCTCTGTGTGCAGCCCACTGCACAACCGCCCATACTGTTCCAGAGGGACCTCCCTCCAGTACTCCTCCAGAGCAGATTTTTGGAAGGCATAGCGACAGCGGGAAGTCAGCCAATATCTCCTTCCCCCGCCCCATTCCGCCAGTGGAAATGCTCTGCTGGATCAGAAGCGATGTGCGAGAGGCAGATATTAGATCCAAGCCATAATTTTTGTGTGGAATCTAATGTAGGGAATGACCATTGGCTCAGACGGCTTTAAAAAGGGATTAGACAGATCCATGGAGGAATCACACGCATGGAGGTATATCAATGACTATTAGCTGTGATAGACAAGGGGAACCACCAGATTTAGAGGCAGTATACCATTTAAGACTAGTTATTGAGCAGTAGTAGTGGGGGAAAGACTACTAACTTCATGCCCTGCTTGTGAGTTTTGGACTCGTCCAGCAGGGCTCTTTTTATGTTCTTATGTAATCAGCAGTGCATTACTGCCTGCCTTCTGTTGATTTAGAAGTCATAAACCTTATAAAGGTCAGCTTTGGAAGCATATTCTCCTCAGTTGGTAAGGTGTACTTGAAGGCTACCTCTTCTAAAACATTTTAGATGGAGTTCTCTTTTCAAAATTGCAGGTTCGTTATAATAGCATACTGATGGGTCCTCTGCCTTTATTCATTACACTTTTGAGTACAGTTCATGAGTTAGCAGTATTGTGACTTCACCAGCATTGTTCAATCAAGTTCAGGTCAGCTTGGGCTGACAGAAAAAAATGAGTTTCTATTCATTAAATAACATTTTTTTTAAAAAAAAAAAGGTTGGCTGTACTTTCAACAGGACAGATCATATCATGGATTATTTGATTTTAATTATTTACTGTAGGCTTTATTCTTTATTCATTAATATAGTCATTTGATAGTATAAAGGCCCTATATACACCTTCTGCTGTTCATTTTATAGTCCACAAAGTCCCCAACCTTTTTGGGCCCATGGACACATTTGGAATTTTGAAAGTGTTGTGGGTGTCACCACAAAATTGCTGCTATAGGGGATGTAGTTGTCACAAAATGGCTGCTGTGGAACGTAGTCACAAAATGGCTTCCATGGGGGCATGACCATTCACAACATTTTGGGAAGCTCTCTATATAAAACAGCTTGCCTTCTTTAGAAAATCAAAATCCTAGCATTGAAAAAAATGAACACCCATAGTGGTACATGAAAGCATTATCACAATTTAATAGAATCAAACCAAACCTCTTGAAATATTCTTATTCAACAGTTTCATGTAGTGCAAGAGATTGTAATTTAAACTGGTTGGGATGAGTGGAGTGTTAACCTTTGTTAGGATAATTTATCTCATTTTAACTGCTTTTACATACATGGTAAATATATGGATGGCATATACTGGATGTATCAAGTGACCCAAAAGTAGGTATACAGTATACTCTTCCCAACTGTCATTCTGACTCCACCCATCAACATTCTAAACAACTGTATACCTACTTTTGGGCCACCCGGTATATTGGATGGCATGGCCTACAACTCTTAAGAAACAAATCCAAAACAGACAGATGTCCCCACCTAGCATCTTTTCTATCTATTATTGTCCCCTGCAGAGACTTGGCCAGGTGGGCTGTTGAGTTCCTCATTGACCAGATTCAGAAAGAGGAGGAATGGGGTCCCCCTGCTGCTGTACACTCACTGGAAAGCTCAGGAGTGAAAGGCACCCATTTGGTAGCACCCCTTCCTCCAAGGCTCTCACTCACTGGTGCCCTCCATCTTGCCATCTCTGCTGGCGTATACCCCATACCATGCTAGTTAAGGGCCAAACAACATGGTCTACTAGTTACAGTACTAGTTACAGCAGTGTAGCTAGCACTGCTTTTTTTTTCTTTTGTGTAAGAGCACATAGTTCTGATCCAGTTTTGGGGCTTTTCTACATGAGGCTTTTAACCCACCACTTTACCAAGTCTTCGGCTTCCAGATTCTTTGTGGGATTAAGATTTGCTCCTTTACACATTTCTTTCTGAGGTTTTCCTTTCTCTACCTTTTTATATGTTCCATTACAAAACCACTAGGTGGTGGTGTGGTATAGCAGAATTGGGCAAATACACTAGGGTTTCATGCTGCTATTCACAGATATACTAGATTTTCCTTGTAAGGTAAACCCTCCCTGCTAAAATGGTTGTTAAGAACAGGAGAGGCCCTGGAGGATGATAACATCATGTAAAGCACCCACAGACTACCAAAAGTAGGGAATCACAAGAGCACAATACATGCCTCATGTAGAAAGGATCTGGGACCATGATGCTTCAGGAGAGGAGGGTTTAAGATTCTCCCCAACACATTTTCACCTGAAATACTATCCCCCTTGTGGGGGGAGCATTTTAAAAAAGAAAACAGCCTCCATACGTGCTTAACAAGAAAGTAAGAAAAAATAGTAGCATCAGCTACACTGACCCGATTAGTATTCTAATTTATCACGGGAGACCCGAGAAAAAGAAATTCTCGTAAGGGTGTGAGTTTTTCTTGATGTAGAGACACCCTAGGCATTTCAATCTTTTGGAATGGGGGGAAAAACCTGCACAAAATCTGGAAAAATCACCAAACGATCGTTGGTTGGGGGGAAGGGGGAATGGCCAGGGGAAGGGGCCATAGCCATCTTAGGAACCCCAGAGGCCGGATTGGGACCCCGGGCCAGAAGTTCCCCATTCCTGACTTAATGGGAATGTGTGAGCTGTGAGCTGAACACATTTGTAATGGTGAAAGCAACTAAAACCCACAGGGCTCCACAGTTACTGGATAATGAAGGTTTACAACCCCAGTCTCTAAGTCTCTTCACATGCTTGAAATGAAAAATTTGTTCAAGTAATTTGCTTCATCAGTACTTTAATACCATATTCTCTTAAAACGGGTTAAAGTGGCTTGTACTTCTGTTCCTGATCTATTCTGTCCTATTGTGGAGAGCTGTTAAGTAGTTTATGTATGTCATCTCTAAAGAGGCTATACTCGAGAAGTGGAGAAGCAATTTTATGTATAGTTTGTCTTCTCAGATAATCTAGGTAGACATTGTGCGCTTTGGGCTCCACACAAATAAAAGATAATATGCCACAATGGAAAACAGCCATGACATTCCGGCCTACATTGATATAAAAATGCTCTACAATGCTTGGTTTTATGATGGAGGCACTAGTGGCATAAATATGCTTATTAACTGCCTGTTTCATCTAGCCTGCTTACAATAAGGTGGTTATAGCAACCAGCAACCTCTTCCTTAACGCTGATCTGATTGACATTTTGGATGGACACAGGAGCAAACATTACCCTTCAATATAAATGAGTACGTTTGCCTTAAATGGAACCTCCATGTCAAGAGGCAGCGTTTTTCTAAATGCCAGATGCCGATGGCAAACAGGAGAAGCAGTTGCCTGTGTGCCCTGCTTGTGGGCTTCCTGGATACATCTGTCTGTCCGCAGTTAGCAACAGGATGCTGGAATAGATAAACCTTTGGTGTGATCCAGCAGAGCTCTTACGTTACTCTGCAACCTTTGAAACCCCAGATGGTCCAGAATGCTGCAGCAAGACTGGTAACCCCGAGGCTGTTTGCAGGGAGTATGTGACTCCCTTGTTACAACAGCTTCACTGGCTACCAGCCTGTTTCCAGGCACAATTCAATGTGCTGCTGCTTATGATTTATAAAACCCTACAGCTTGGGACCAGGCTACCTGAAAGACCACCTTCTCCCATATGAGCCTGCCTGGGTTTTAAGAACTCCCTGGAGGCCCTTCTCATGGTACCCCTACAATCAGAGGCATGTTTGGTGGAGACATGAGAGAAGGCCTTCTCAGTGGCTGCTCCCACACTGCGGAACTCCCTTGCGAGGCTAGGTTGGCCCCCTCTCTGCTGTCCTTCCACAGGCAGGAAAATATGTTTTTATTCAGGCAGGCCTTTGGTATATAAGCTAGCCTGTTGCCAAAGGGGTTTTAAATTGGTTGGTGCTGTATATTTCTCTTATTTTTGTGTTTAGCACATTTTTGGGTAGAAAGGTGGACAGAAAGATAGATAGATACATAAATAGATAGATAGATAGATAGATATGTCCATTAGATATGACACTGAGGACCAAACTAAAAGTTCTTATTGATTCCAATGGAGATGTTCCCCCACCCTCGTTTTCTTAATCCCCATAGGGTAGGGGGTTGAATTTTGGGATGAAAAAAGGCGAGGGAGAGAAATCTTAAATCCCCCTTTCTGGAGTACCAGGGCCCTAATCCAAATCAGTGCCATGTGTGCTTACACTGAGATAAATAAGCCAAGAATGTTTAGTTTGGCCCTGACAAGCACAAAAGATGCCTGTGATTTGGACTTCACCATTCCACTGACTTAGTAAAAATTACATCTTTTTAAAATATTTTGTACATCACAAAAATACTGACAGGACTAAAATAAAATGCACAAATAGAATATTAAAAAATGGAAAAATAAAATATATTAGGCTTCAAAAATACATTAATATTGATGAAAACTAAAGGGATCTGCTGCAATTAGGATTTAGGGAAATACAATGAACATACATTCATCCTAGAGGGCTCTCATTCCCTCTTCCTCAAGTTTGTATAGTTATAAAGCTCCTGAAATTTGATCGCAACGTGCCACAGTAGTGGCATGGGGAAAGTTGCTCCATAGAAATAATTATCTGAACCCATCCTTAAATGTATCCTCCTGTTATGGCCTTGGGAGTATCTGGTGTTCAAAATTATAGTAATAAACAGATAGAGATAGATAGATAAATAAATAGTACATCTCTGTATTGACTTTTTGCTAAGGCGCGTAGGTGGTTTACAGTTTTTAAATACTGAAACAAAGAAATGTTACCCCCACCCCAAACAAACACCAGTATATAGTTCTTTCAGGTAGATTGAAAGTCTCTTCAGGAACTGATGGGATGAGCTCCCTGGCCTGGGTGTCTCCTCTACTGCCTTCCCTCAGCACACGCAGGTTTTAAGTAGCCCTTGGGAAGGCCAGGTAGGAGCTGCTCCAATAATCCTCTTAGGCAGTTGGTAATATTCGTAAAATTTATTGAAGACAGAGATTAGCTCCATATTTCTGTTCTGAATATCAAATGGAAGCTGACATGATTTTTGGCTCTTCCAAGTTGCAGAGAAATTACAAAAAAAGGGTAACTACTACAATTAAAAGAAAATAACTATTCCCTCTGAAAAGAGAAGCGGATTTTTCTTTTCTCAATTCAATTTTCTCAACTCAAATACAAACAGGTAAAAGAGATTTAGTTTCTCTCCAAGCATTTCCAGCTGAACTGACCTCTGTATACATCCCAGAACCTAAACCAATTGTAAAGTTAGCTCTGTAAATGCAAACAAGTTCAGTATTGATCTTCTGTAGAAAAGATTGGAGTCTGAACACTAAAACACTACAAGAGAAGGCGGGGTGGGGGGAAAGTAAGCTCAATTAGAAGCTTGCTTTTCTATTCTATTATTTTGTTCTTGGAGTAGTAAGTTCTAATACAAAGCTCCTTGCATAAAAGGTTGTACATACAGCAAAGCTTAGCATTATATAGAAAGGAAAGAATAACTCTAAGTCATCCAGGTTTCATGAGAACCGGAGTATTCCCTGGTCAGAGCATTCAGGTTCACTTGGAATAATTCAGAATAAATCTCTACTCTACTGTCATGTTGATGTTGGATGTCTTGGGCAAATAACTATCACTTGGTTCTCTAACTCTACAATAGGAACAATTGTGACCTACCTTACAAATGATGGGGTTATTTATAGTAATGATACCTCCTGTTAAGAAGGCGATAAAGCAGAGAAAAACAAAAGGCAAAACAGAATGAGCATTTACGAGTCCTACATATACACAGGCAATCTTAATAAAAGGTGAAGAAAAGGTAATATGGTTTACGCACAATATTTTTGCATATAAAATGCAGGTCCAACATATGGTTTCAAAAACAGCATGTTCAGTCCATTTTGTGTTCCATTTACACCACCAGGACCAACAGAGCAAACACACGTGCTCCCAGCAATAGTGGATGGAGTTCAGAGGGAGGGGAGGGGAGGAGCAAAAGGAAGAAATCACAGGAAACCACAATGTAGGCTACAGAGATCCTAAGGCTAGCTGTGGTCAAAATTCCCATGCATTAACTAACTGCAAGTCTGCCCCCTTGCAGTAACTTGCAGGCGAGGTTGCAATATTCCCAACAACAAAAGCGGTTGCGAGAACACACACCATATGTGACATGGATTAGAGGTTTTGTCTCCCCACATTGGTCCACCAAATTGCTTTTGAAAACTTTCCTAAGTTTAAAATGCAATTTAGACATTGGAGACAAATGCTGCTGAAAGGAGCATACTCCACAGATGCTAGTTTATTTTACTTTTTAAAAAGAGACCTCCCGTTTGTACCTACAAGTTCTGATGTATACCAATTCAGCCCAATCTCCATAGTATAATGAAGAATGCAATCTTACAGCAGGTAAAATACTCAGCTGGTGGAGAAGAAGGAGGTCCACAGGGGGTATGACACCTATGTTACCAGAACACATACACACGCACACACACGGTACATCTGTAGAAAGCTCCAAGGGCATAGATATCCCATTGGATGGGGACAAAACAGTCCATTCTGTGGAAATGTTGGGGTGGTCCCAAGGATTAAAAAAAACCCTTGTTCCCCTGACATGTCCACAAAATTGGCCTGAAGCTACACCACCCCCTGGGGTTGATGTAGTTATTATTTCCCTCCCAGTGAAGTCACTGGGAGGTGAAATGAAAAAGTATGCCCGTTCCACCTCCAACCCTGGCTGCAGTGAGACAGCAGGGTTATGGTCGTGGTGGTTGCACTGCCACAGAATCTTTTCCCCACCCAAGCTTGCTCTGTAAAAAGAATCATTGTTGAGTGCCCAGTTCAGTCAAGCCATTTCTCCTTCAAGTTGCTTGATAACATTTGCCCCTTTCCAACAAAGGCCATCTAAGAGTGTCATCATACGGCCGGAAATCACGTTTCTTTACCTTCACTTCTCCGCCCGCACATTTGTCCCTCATTACGTCCTCATTCTCAAGGGAGAGGAAAGGAAGTAAACAACGTGCATGTGGCCCATTCAGTGCTGCTTCTCAGTGCTGCTCCATTCAATGCTGCTTCCCCTGGTTTTCTTCCAGGGGAATACATCACAGCTGGTTCCATTCACATCTCCCAGTAGTGTTCCTCCCTTATGACCAGAGATGGAAGTGCGTATGTATGGGACATGCATAAAGATTAGTACGGGATGCCTGGGGATGAAATGAAATGCAGTGAGATGTGAAGAGGAGTTCTTGTGCAGACATTTTCTGTATGTTTATGTTTGGAATTAGTGTGCTTTATCCACTGAAGATGTACCTGGCATCGGATGAAATCTTGTGCAACTAAGGCTATGGCTATACTAGTGCTTTTTATCAGTACTGAAGTTCACTGATAACTGTTGGGGGACACTACATATTCTGTATACCACTTGTCAAGTGTTATTTCCCACTTTCTGTTCTGTTTATCCAAAATAGTCAACAAAAGCCATTATGTGTGCAACAAGGTATGCATTTGCAAGAGGGATAGAGCATCACCATGATGGGATCGTATTGAGATTGCACAAGGTGTAGATCTGGCCCAACTCTTGCCCCAGAACTTTTTGGTTTTCCAGTTAACTCAGAACTTTAAAGAAAGAAAAGTACTATTTTAATATGTCATAACTTAGGTTTATATAGCTTAATATCTATGCCAGATGAAGCATTTGGGTCATTTTATCTATGGAGTCCCCAGTTTCAGACACTTATGAGGTAAGATCAAAAGGAAAACACTCTGAATCTAAAAGTCCAGGAAGTCCAGTATAATTGCACCTTTTACATCCTGCATTGCACTTCAGCAGCTGAATTCCACAGCTCCCAAGACCAAACTTATAAAGATGCTGTGCTGTTTGATTTGGCACTGTTCAAGAGCCTTGGCACATGATCAGATAAAGGGCACAGAAGACCAAGGAAAGCCTTAAGAAACTGTCTGGGCTGCTGCCGTTACGACTTTCCTGGAGTAGGGGAAAATACCAGAAAAAAAGCAGTGCCAATTAACCCATTGTGCATTTCTCTGGTTAAACTTCTTATCTCTCTGCAAAATAAATGTTATGAAGGCTGATCCTCAGCATGTTTACTCAGAAGTAAGTCCCAGATAAAGTGTGCACAGGGTAGGTTTGTTCCACAGACCCCCTTATTAGCTTTAGTTGCTGGAAACTCTGGAATGCCAGGAGATTTGTTTCACTGTTTCAGTGTCCTGCAAGAATCCTAAAACATTTGCAGCTTGCAGTCCAAGCACTGTATTTGAGTAAATGTTTATCTTAAGATAAAAATTTACCCCTTTTTGTTCTTTTCTGAATGAATCCTTATGTCTTAAACCTTAGGTCTTCAAAGCATTCCAACTCTTAGTAACATAAGCTGGCCTAGATATCATTTTACCTAATTTAAAACTCTGGAGGACAACACAAAATGAATGAGAGGGGAACTCTTTTTATTATTAATAATGGTTTTGTGTGTTCGAAAATATCAAGAAACAAAATATTGCATACAGTCCACAGGGTCTCGTTGCTCAATGAACATTTTAGCATTAACAGGACCTAGTAGAGCACTTCATGATATATAAAACTATGTCAGATACACTCTATGAATGTTATTTCTGTAAGCAGTGAATTAGACATTCCAAAAGCAAGGTGGTGATGAATCCTAGAAGCACATGGGTCTCAATTCTCAGGGATCTTTCAAATGTTTACCAGATCTGTAAATAACTTTACAAATCTGTAAATAACTTTATTCTGAAAAGTGCTACTGAGAGCAGATCTCCTCAGACATAATTTTAATTGTGCAGAATCAGAACCTCAAAGCACCTGAGTTTCAATAATCCTTGTAATTAAAAGTTAAGTGTAAACTGCCTCTCACTCCTCAGGTTTGTCTACAGCAAAAATAGTGAGATTTTCAGAGTGACAATTTGGAACACATGGATTGTGTGAATACCATGAAAAAATAGTTCCGTCAGGCCAGGTCAGATGCTACTTCTGGCTGCTTTATTAGTTTAGGATTGTGGCTTATGATTTTGGTTTATACATCACTTACTCAAGGATTTTAGTCACTGTAACTTTTGCAGTCAGCAAAACTCCAGCATTTACCTTTCCATTTGCAGCTTAAAAATGTTTGAGCTCCTGATCCCTGTGCTACATCTTTTTCTTTCTTTCTTCGTTTTTACCCTAGAATAGGTGCAGGACGTCTGATCTGGATTGGGATCCTAGCATGCAGGGTATAGGAGGTTTAGAATCTGGGCCAGGGCCCAGTGGCAACTTTAGAGTAAAAGAAGGCATAGTTACCAGACATACATTTAAAGTAATGCTTGTTGTAGTCCTGAGGATATACAATGAAAACAAATAAAATTTCCATAGTTTTTTTAAAAATACTACAGATTTTAGTCTTCAGAGATAGAGCTCTGACATTTAAGATGTAGGCATCTCCCACGTGCTTCTTTCAGAAGTAGGCAGATCACAGGTAAACTGTAGGCACAGTTCTGATCTTTTAAAGAAGTTACTTCATAGTGGAAATGACTTTCTACGCATTCATGACTGCTGTTCCTCCTGAAATATAACATGGATGATAGAGTATTCCCATTCATTTTTGCAACAATATGCAATATTGATTCTAATCTAATGCTGGATCTTTGATCTAGCTAAGTGCAGTGTGAATCCACAGATCATGACCCACAGCTGAAATATTTGCTCTCTGATTTTAAGTATATTGTTTACAAAAGCTCATTTGCAGGATTCTGTTCCCTAAATAGCAAGTTACTGCAGATAAGTTACCCATTCTTGTACTGCATTAAGAGCCAATCTACACACTAGCTTTATAACGTTTTATAAGGGCTACGAAAACTCTTTGGGCCACATGACACACTTCCTTGAATGTTGTATACCCGAGATTTTTTAAAACTCACTTCAGCTATATACAACAGTTTTTACTTTTAATAAATTGTTTAAAGTAAAATAATGTGTCCTTCCTTACCGTTTGTGATTTGTGGGGGCACTGCTTCCTTTACCAGCACCCAAATGCTTAGCCGTTGATTGGTGGGGAAGAAAGAGGGGCTAAGGAGGAAGTGGGTGAGTGAACTACAACACTCACAATGCTTAGCCCTATACTTATTGAAAGCTAGGGAATGAAAGGGGAACTAAGGAGGAAGTGGGCGAGTGAACTAAAGTGCCCACAATGCCTTGCCCTAAACTCATTGTAAAAATGAAAGAGAAAGAGACGGACAGAAGGGTGTGTGAGACTGCACGCACTGCTTTGAAGACTGAAGAATTTTTCTCCTGTAACATGAGTACTCCTTAATGTGGACGAAGACGTTTTGGAACGCACCTATTTGGAACGTTTTAAAATACTATTTAAAATGTTCCAAGGTACTGTGTAGATAGGCTCTAAGATGGACACTCTAGGAAGAAGAACTAGGGATTGTTCTTCCGTGCTTTGGACATTGAACTCTTGCCTGAGAGCTGAACTACACAAATACAAGAATCGTGCGCTTTCCATCCCATTTATGAATGCTTCCCTGGTCAAATCTTTTGCACATATTTATGTAATATTTTAGTGTACTCAATAACAAAAGTTCTATGAACAGATTACATAATCCTAAAAGAATAATGAACAAGAGAGAGAATGAAAAAAGATGCCAATTTTAGATAAAAACAAAGCATGTGTAACTTGCAGTTAAGGCTAGTGGCTCCGAATTCGGTTGACTGCGAATCTGCTCTGGGTTTCAGTCAAAAACAGCCAGAACTCTAAAGGAACTATCCATGGTGTGGAACCCTATTCCCAAAATAAGTTCAGCACCTTGGATGACTCCTTTAGTGTTCTGGCTGGTTATGGCTGAAACCCAAAATGGATTCACAGCCCCACTGAAATCAGAGCCACCTACCTCCATTGGTAACTCGTTAGGGAGCAGAATTGCCCATTCAGAAGCTTCCCATCAATTTTGGGAGCTGAGGGCAGTTTTGAAGGGGGAGGAATGTTGGGTTCCAAGGGGGCAATGAGGCCTAACTGACCCCTGGAAGTTACTCAACCCTGTTTTTGGCAGTCTGGCCTGTTTAGAGTCAACAACACTTTGAAGTGGGCCCAGAAACTGGGAACCAGTGTTACTGATGAGGCACTGGCATCATATGATCATATTGACCAGTCCCAGTCAAGGCTAGGCTGAAAGACCTATTATTTGTTAGGATAGTTTCTTCGTGCTGGATACGTTGTTGCTTTTTTAATGCAGGGGTAGAGTCAAAGTATTTGATTCTACCTGCAGTGGACTAAAGTAGTAAAGTACAGCAAGAGCAGCCCCATGCAAATGTGCTCTGCACATATTTAGGTTTGGGAGACCGCTCAGCCTACCAGCCTAAATGTGTTCACCAGCCACGGCTCCTCTGCATTGAGTGCAAGAGAACGTGAAGTATCCCACACAAGGCCTGGCAATAGGAAGGCAACAGGGGGGAAAGCCCATTCCCTTTCTACCTTGTGAGTAGGCAAGCAAGCAGGTGATGGGTCCAGAGACTTGCTGGTTGGAGGTAGGCAGCAGAGGCTTATCATGCAATAACACTGGGGAAGAAAGATCAGAAGTTATCTATCCCTGCTCTATAGGCTGATTTGGGGTGGCTCTCAGTTTTGTACAAAGAGTCCCAAGTTCTTGGGCACTCCGTTCAGGCAGCTTTGGCACACTGGAATATTTAAAAACTCTGTTTGGCCAAAACAGGACCAGCCCAAGATATTTTGCTGCCTGGGAGAGCAGCAAATGGTCGCCCCCCTACCCCACCTCTCCAGGTCAAAGTACATAGTATATACAAAACCAGTGAAGTTATTTTGGCAAATGAAGCAGAAAATTCTACAGATGCCTATCCTCATCCTTCACAGTAAAAATACAATAATAACAAAATAACAGTTTGCTGCTGTTTCATGGAACCCAAAAACATTGCTGCCTGAGGCTGCTACTCACTCGTTTATTGGCAGGGATGGTTCTGAAGATAGAGAGCAATGCTTTAATAGTAATTGCCACAGCAACCATCCTTGATTGGAATACTTGATTTTCAGTGCTATTTTTTGCAGTGCTTCCAGTGCTACCCTTTTTTTTTTTTTTTTTTTGCTATCTTAGCAGAATATATACAGAGGAAGAAGATTGGGAACTGCTTTTCTCTGTCAGTAGTTTTAATAACTGGAAGAATGCTCTAGGGATCTGGAAATAATGTTTCACACATTGCCTATCCACATCTCACATTATACTGATGTGTATATGGAAAGAAGAGAAACAGAGGTCAGCAGTTGGGAAAGAAATTCACATCCTATTAGTGACTGAATAGATCCAGAAAATAGGTATTGTATTTCCAAAAATGTGGAATACGTAAAGTTCCCAGGAATACATGAACTGAGTTTAGGTGACCATACCAAGCTGATGGTAATGGTGAAGGCATGTTTATGGCCCTTTTGCTTTACACAACTGAGCAAGGTTTAAAATAGTTGAAAGTATCCCTGCCAATACAATGCACACTTTCCCAGCCATACAAAATGAGGCAATATCTATGAAATACATACATGGTAAGTGAACACATTCTGAACACACACTGAAACAAACAAGGGTTGTGTTGTCACAACCAGGTCACTAACTGGTGAAACTATTCCCAGCCCCCCAAAAAACGGTTTCATCGTATTCTAGTTTCTCATCTATGCATAGTTGCACTATCTAGCATAGTATGGCTTTTCTGACTTTCTTTACCCTTTCTGCATTAAAGGTACTTTGAAGATCTACTTCAATGGCTTGATATTCTAGGTCATTTTTTTACCCCAATTAAAGAAACTGCAACTTCCATCTGTATTGAAAGTATGCAGAACTTAAGTTCACTTATTTGCTGTAGTCTTATAGCCAGGTCCTATAATTTACCGTACTGGCAAGAAGTGCTTAGGATGAAGTGTGGCAAGACAAACGTGATGTTTTTCTCGATATGGAGAGCCAGTGTGGTGCATTGGTTAGAGTGTTGGACTGGGACTTGGGAGATCTGGTTTTTAGTCTCACACAGCCAGGAAGCTCACAGGGTGACTTTGGGCCAGTCACTGACTCTCAGCCTAACCTACCTCAGAAGGTTGTTGTGAGGATAAAATGGAGAGGAGGATCATGTAAGCCTTGGGTTCCTTGCAAGAGGAAAAAAGGCGGGATGTAAATGTAATAAATAAATTAAAAAGAAATTGCAGCCAGACTTGCAGGGCTGGCTTCAGGATACGGAGGAGAGGGGCTTTAACCAATGAAGGGGAGAGGTGGTGGGATACAAAAACCGAGGGAGCCTCCCAAAGTCCTCTGCATCAATGACTCATGTAAGCAAAGCAAACTTTATATCAAATAAAATATTGCAAATCAAACGAATCGTTGGCATCAGTTTCTTTCAACTAGTGACAATAATAAACCTAGTTGACACTAAAGAGAAAGCAAAGATTCTGGGGTATCTTCATTTGAACTTTTTGTTCAGCTCTTGCAACTGCTCCCCCATAGGTTCTTGTAGGATTGTAGGTTGGTTTGTTAGCTACCCCAACAGGCCACTCTTGCCAGGTTCAGATGTCATGACAAGCCATGCCGGTGAGAGTAATTATGTCCATCCAGCCAGCACATGTAGGGTGGTCAACAAACCATGGTGGCTTGTAAACCACGCTGTGATGTGTGAACCAGGCCAGTCTGTGGCTGTGTCCAATCAGTTTTCCTCACAGAAAACTCAGGGGAGGGAGAAGTCTGCTTTGACTTTACCCTGAGATTCATGGAAGGCCAAAACAACCAGAAAGACTTGTGCTGCTTCTCTTCCTGCAAAAGTCTTGTAAGAACTGAGGTAAGACCTCTCTCCTCCCATAAGTCCTTTGGTGAGAGTAGGGGACTTGGAGGAGAGGGGATTTTTTCCCTATCACTTCACACCCCGTTTCTGGGGAAGGTGGAAGCAACAAGAGGGTTCCTGCTGCTTCTTTCTTTCCCCACACAGGGAGTGACAGAAAAATAGTCCTTCACCAAATCCCTTTTTCCATGCTAGAGAACTGAGTTTTAGCTTAGTTTAAAAGCACCAAACTGAGAAAGTGTGTGAATATTTTGTCATTTCAGCAAAAGTCTGGCATAAGATAAAAGATCCCTTCCTTGTCCAGGTTCTTTGCAATTGACTGAGAGCGTGGGGTGGGACAGGGGAAGAGTCTTTTTGCTGAGCATCTGGGGGAAAGGCAGTCACCTGAAGGGAGGAAGAGCGATTGCCATGGCAACTGCATTTGTGGAGCCCTGTAGAAGAGCCAACATAACAAATTAGAATTGGGATGGTAAGGCTGTGCCCCTAGGTAGCTGAGTGGAGTGGAGTGCAAAAGAGAGGGGATGGATTTGCCTGCTCAGCTCCTGCTACCACGGAGGTGAATAACTATATGAATGCTTGCTGCCTGCCTGGCATGAACAGAAAGAGGAAAAATTACATCCTCTCCCCACTTCTTTGCATTAGGCCTATGCTGGAGTTCTGTACAACCTTTTTTACCCCCAAAATCAATGCTGTGTTTCTTTCCTTAGCATGACATACTTCCTATCAAAATAGATGGCGCCTTCTCCGAGACTTTGAATATCCAGAATACACATCCGGGTGAAGCTGTTTTGGCACACCCACTGCATTCAGAAGCTGTGGTTTAACGGGTCAGGGAATGGTTGTTCAATGACACTGGAATATACATCTGCCTTCAACCTAAATTGATTTACTGTATAGTGTCTTAGAGTGCTTAAAATGAGGATGAGTGCATACGGTTTGTGAAGATATCAAAACAAGGGATGTTCATTCACACTATGTACACAGACAGGATTCTCCTGATCTAAGCTGGTCAGACTTTGCAGGGGACAGGCCTCTGTTTTGGAGAACTGGCAAAGGTCCAGTCCAAGTCAGGTTAAAGTCAGTGAACCCTATGGAGGGAGCAGCAGAGGCCCATCAACAGTTAGCACTTGGACAAAAGACTGAGCAGGCACAAAGATCAACTGGTTGGTCTTCTCCACTATGGTGAGATGTCTTGTATTCTATTAAAGTATAGTTATTATTTCTAAATCTGCACCTATATGTATATATTTGCATATGCAAATGTTATGCATATGGGTGCTTTCTTATCTAGTGATGCAACCCCTCTTTTTTGGGGGGGGATGTTTAAGTGGTCACCTTACCCTGATCCAGCCAGAGCATTCCATACATAGACCTGACAGTGTAACAGATTTCTGCCTGATGAGATCCAGGCATACAGCACCTGGCCTGTGCACCCAGCTCAGTTATCAAGACTAAACCACTCTTGGGAATTCCACCACCACCATCAAAGGAGATAGCTGGTTCAGCACAAGGCTGCTTCCGAGTGGACATGGCAACAGCAACAAACATCTGTCAAGTGTGATGGCAGCTGGGGATTCTGGGTGCCCAGGCTCATGGGGTGCCCCTTCCCCAATAGGTTATCAGCCCAATGCAAGGACCCACTCAGAAGCCAGGGAAATCCATTTCCCTAGCCCTCAACTCACCTGCTACCTGACCATTATTGTGAGAGGCTTCTGCTCTTCATCCTCCTTTTGTGTGTAAGATCAACACAAGACTTGCATTAATATTTTAGCCACCCGAATAAAGGGCAGGGTAGGAGATTATTGCATCCTTCAGTTAGGAAAAGTTCTTTTGTTTTATGCTGACATTGTTCGGAAATGAAACTAAGTAAGGGCACAGGATAGGGGCCCCTTCTGATGTATTCCTAGATTGAATATTCCACACAACCTGCCCATAGGGGCATGGCATGACGAACTGACCTAGTCGTTAATAAACAAATCACAGAGAGGCGCGCGCATAGCCAATCTGTTTTGAGCTGCCAGTACAAAATGTGCATCTAGTAGTGGTGTCATTCACTCGGGAAACCCATCCTCCATCTATTATTAAGAGGATGGAAGCAATCTTGCTGATGTCTGTGTGTATGTTCACAGCTGTCTGGCAATTGGAGGGCAGCGCAAACCACAGAAGAAACATCACCTCGGCTAGCTGCTTGTGGGTTGAATCGCAGTGAATTGCTATTTATCCCTGTCAGCTGCAGGGCCTATTAACTATTTTTAATGAATTACCACTGCTTTTACTTTTGCCATCAGCCATGACCTTCACCATTTAGAAACACACGGTCTCTCATAAACGATAGTCCACAACAGAGAAACCAGAGAAGGATTCTATCACCGCTCAAACTACAATATCTATCACTAAAACAAACTGCTCATTCTAGCTGAAGAGACACTCTTATATATCATGGAACCAGCCTTCCATATTTTGAAATTTACTGCCCTGCGTTGGCTGGTTCTCTCCCCCCACCCCCGGCCACCTTTCCTCTCTCTCTCCTCTCTCTCTCTTAAGGAGGCCAAGCAACCTTGTTCACTTAATACTTTTGATAAACTTCTACTGACAAGGCGCTTGATTAATGATGGTTAAAAGAATTGAATCAAGAGTCAGAAAGACAGGGCCAAAAAAATCAAGACTGCTGGGCTGATGGAAACGAGCGTCTCTGCAGAAATATATGATGGACCCTCCTTTTTGCCATGCCAAGTAATTACTCGCACAGGCCTGTTGTAATAATTCCTATTACAGCCAAAACGGAAAAGTCAGTAACTCACAGCCCTGGGACAAGGTGAAGGCAAGGCCAGAGTAGCACAGATCAATATTTCATTTACTCACTGAGGTTAGCTTCTATCCCTGTATCAAATTCTCTTACAGAAAGCCATGAAAGAAATGAGGTTTGCTGAAAAACACCCAATACTGGACCCTCATTTCCTTGGGGGTGCTCATAGACTAAGCAGAGCAACAAAACCTTTCAGCAGAACAATATGCACTCAAGGTCACTCATTACTCGCTCCTGTTGGAAAATAAAGTGCCATTAGCCTGATATGAGTAATGTACATCAATCAGCTTCAGACCAGCAAAAATATGTTTTCAGCTTGCGATGGCTGCTGAAAATGAATGAGCCGTGTTAACACTTTCTGAGCAGTTTGACAACTGTGAAATATTTTTACCCCTGGCATTATCATTCCTTTCAAAGTGGTTTCATTATAAGCTCATCATTTTACAATCAAAACAGAACATTTGTACCTTTTTGATTCACTTCCCCTTACTGCTTTTACCTTCAATATCTCTTAAAAGCAATCCACTATTATTGTTTCTCTGCCCCCAATATTGAAAGAGGCCTAATGCAGGTAGGTGGATGGATACCTTTTCATTGGATCAGCATTGTAAGGAAGGTTGATATCCTCTTACACAGCTTCTAATGGACTTGCGTGGGGTGGGGTGGGGTTGCACAAAGCTGTTAACAACAAAGAAAGATACATACGTTTAACTCTACCAGAGTCAGTTTCGGCCCACAACAACAAAGCTTTATCCACACAACATAGTGGAGGCTGGTGGCTCCAATTTCAATGGGGCAATGAATCCATTCTGAGTTTCAATTAAAACCAGCCATTATTCTAAAGGAATTACCCAAGTTGCTGAACACAATTTGTTTTGGGGGAGTCCAGGGTTCAGCCTCTTGGATAGCTCCTTTAGAGCTCTGGATATTTCTGACTGAAACCCAGACTAGACTCACAGCCCCACTGAAATCGGAGCCACCAGCCTCTACTGACACAACACCTGCATTTTCAAGAGGAACACTGTAAGTTTGACTATTTTATATAGAGAAAGCATCTGCTAGCCCCATTGGTCATAAAATTCATTAGAGCGCATGAACCCACTGCATAAAGAGATTTTATACCAACTCTATTCCCTGAAAGTGTATTGCTAATATTTGCATTGGACAATATGGAAAAATATGCACAATTCACAAGAAACCTTTTTTTTTTAAGGGAGAGGCAGATACAGGAAGGAATTCCAGCTGATAAAAATCAGCCCAACTTCTCTTTGCTGCAATAGCTTGGGGAGAGAGGCTTGCAGCAGCACAAGTGTGTGAGCGTATGTACTATGAATGCCTTATATCAAGAGGTTTGTAGAGGAACCATTGTTAATATTGCCATTTCCGGCGTAATCTATCAGTGCCATCTTCTAAACTAAAGGCTCCTTTTCCTTTACATAATGAGTCTGGGGCAAAACTAGGTAGCTCCTTATTGTATTGCATGAAAGACACACCTGAAGAATCTTTCACTACCACACACTGATGATCTGACTATTTAAACAAAACACACCCACCACCTACCATCACAAGGAAGAAAGGAAGTCTCTGAATGTCTCTTTCTTCAAATTTGGCAAAAGAGGACATTCATTTTTCATAACAAGGCATTTGGCCAACTATAAGTTCATGTTTCTGTGGTACATTTTTAATGGGGTTTAAATGGGTGCCAGATTGTAGGCCAAAGGGGAGCCATGACAAAGGCATATCTTTCTCATGCACTCATATGTCTCCTAGAAAAGTCTTCTCTGAACCTTAGCTACATGTGCAAACAATGACAATTGAGAAGGTAAATAGCCATTGTGTGTGCGCGCGCGCAAGCGTATGTGTTAAATGAACAGGTCTATTTTCTGTCCATTTAATGTATAGTTTATGGTTACGAATCATACAAAAGTCAGAGAGTATATGCAGCCTTATTTCCAAGGGTTAGGCAAATACGGGGGGAAAGTCAAACCAGACAAAAAGTCTGTTGAGGAATGGTTAAGGCAAAGAGAAGAAGAGGTGTGTGGGTGGGTGGGGGAAGTCCAAATATCTGATGAGACTTGATAGACTGGGTTCAGTCCTTTCATCCTTCTATTAACATAGCCCATATTACAACTATCTCCCCCTTCCACTGCCTTTCCTCCACTCACATGTCCCCATTTCAGAGGAGCGTCTCTTTTCTTGCATAGGCAGCTTTTCTATGGAGGTGCTAGCATTCTGTCAAGACCATTTGATTCTGTAAATACAACTGTGTTTTGAAAGCAGTTTTAAGGCTGTTAGCACACTGTGTATCAACAATAATAACACTTCTGTCAGGAATGTTAGTATTATGAAATAACATGTATGTCTGCAAAAAAAAAATCTTTGTAACTTGAGTATTGTATTCCTACCTTTCCTTTTCTTTTTCTTGCTATGTCCCATATACAGGGGGGGAAGACTAAGCGCAAGTTAAAGAGGAGAAACATTTTTATACTATCCCGCTCTTTCCCTAACCCATGTTTACTTGTCTGTTCCAACTAAGGAGATATGAACACAGAAGCAGCCTTTTGCCAACATAACACTTGCTGGATCAAGAAAGGAGGGCCTATATCAGATCTGAGTCCAAATTGCATCTGAGTGTGGATTCTATCTGTTTGCGCTACATTGCTTTCAATGGAATGTGCACATTGATGCTCATCCAAATGCTCTTTCCAATCAGAACAGTTTATTGCAGATAGACCACAACTGCACTTTGATGCTAATCTGATTTACTTTATGATCTTTGCAAATCCTGGGGATATTCCCATGTGCAGATCACAGGAAAAGTTGGGCTCAGGGAACATGTACCTGAGAATCTGCATTCTCCAGACATAATACTTATGCATTTCAGACCAAACTGGAGGGACAGAAATTTTAAGTTGCTTGCTTCCCTTCAGTCTAACCTATGTGTTGACTGCAAATGTTGGCAGCATAGGAGCCTATGAGTTGATGTGTCCTCTAGCAAAACAGTAAGGTTTAGATGCTTCATAAAGGCATTCCATCTTCCCTAGTTGGATTTGAGCCAGAAAGACCAAGGACATGTGTGGGTGCATGGAGGATAAGCTGTAAGCGAACACAATTGTGACATTGGACAACAACAGTACTGATCACAGAGCATGTCTGTTAAGGCATTAGACTTAGCTTCCAATTTGCTGGCTTTGTGGAGTTTGAGCCAATCTGAGATAGCCTTAACTCTGATCTTAAACTGGTAGGTCTTTTGGTAATTGAATATAAGGGAAGGATAAAATGGTTCACTTTCAGTTCAATGCAAATGCTAGATGAAGCTTCAATGAAGTCCAAGTACTGTATAAGAACATAAGAAGAGCTAGTTTGGATCAGTCCAAAAGCCTATATATTCCAGCAGTCTGTTTGCACAGTGGCCAACCAGATGCCTTGGGGAAGCCTACAGCAGAACATGAATGCAATAGCACCCTTCTGCTTGTGTTCTTCATTGAATGTTATACGGAGGCTTATTGCCTCTTATACTGGGAGTAATATATAGCCATCTTGACTAGTAGCTGCTGATAACTTTATCCTATATTAATTCTGTACCCCTTTTAAAGTCATTCAAGTTGGTTGTGATCACAACTTGTGGTAGCCAATTTCATCGTTTAACTATGTGCTATATGAAGAAGTACTTATTTTTTATCTGTCCTGAATCTCCTATCATTTAGCTTCATTAGAAGATGCAAGGTTCTAGAATTATAATAGAGGGAGAAAAACTTTTAATTCATTTTCTCTATACTGCACTTTATTTTATACAGTTCTGTTATATCTCCCCTTTCTCACCATTTTTCTATGCTAAACAGTCCCAAATATTGTAACCTTTCCTTATAGAAGAGTTGCTCCAGCCTCTTGGTCATTTTTGTTTTGTTGCCCTTTTCTGCACCTTTTTGAGCTCTGCAGGGTCTTTTGGGGGACATAGTGGCCAGAACAAGTGTGGTGACTTGTATAAGGACATTATGAAATTGGCAACTTTATTTTCGATTCTTTTCCTAATGGGCAGTATCCAATTGTGTGCTGTGCCCCTGCTGATTCCATTGCACCCAGCCGATCTAATTCCACAGGCAGTGCCTACCACTTGTACAACAGAGTTTGAGTACTTCCAGGAGAAGGAGGAGCAAGCAGAAATGCTAGTTTCTAGATTGGGGCAAGTCAGTGGATTTCACATAAGGGATCTCTACTGACCTTTCCTGATCCAGAAACAAGCATTTCTGCTTATTTCTAGGCTTCCTCTAGGAAGTGTTAAATCTCTGTGGCACAAGCGGTGGGTTCTGTTTGCAGCATGGAATCAACAGGAAGGATGCTTGCAGAACCAAATCAGTGGGGGAATAACAGAATTAGTGGGGTGCACCAACCCCATTGGATACTGTCCAATGATTCCCAACATGGAATTTGATTTTCGCATAGCAGCTGCACATCAGGTCATCAGTTTTATTGAGCTATCTACTATAATGCCAAGATCTTTTTCTTGGTCAATCACTGCAAACTCAGATCCCATCAGTGTATACATGAAGCTAGGATTGTTTTGCCCCAATGTGCATCAGTTTACATTTGCTTACACTTGCCATTTAATGCCCATTGGCCCAGTTTGGAGAGATCCTTTAGGAGTTCTTAGCATGGCCTATTACATTGTATACACTTTTTACAACAGCTCTGTGGTGATACCCCACATTTCTGTTCTCTTAGGTATGTCTGCCTGAGTATGTTTAGAGAGCTTGGAATGTTAGACTGAGTGGGTGTGGCTAGTGATGCTAGATAAGGGAGTGGGGGGAGTTTGTCAGTTAGTCTGTTGGCAGTCAGTCTGTCAGTGGGTTGGGAATCTGTCTGTGGTGGGTAGTTGGAGTTTGTAGGTGGCTGAGTGCGAGACAACTGTGTGAGAAAAGAACAGATATAAGATTGTAGAGATTTAGGATTATTAGTATTAAGGTTGTTATTACTAGTATTATTAAGAATAGGTAGGATTTAAATTGAATTTGAAGAAACTAAGAACTGTAAATGACAATAAACATTTTCTTTATTTTGCTACCATAAACCACACGTCAGTTTGGCTTTGTCACCCGCTCCATTGGTTCCTGAATACACAAATTATATTAAACCTTTAGCCCAGTATATTCACAGCAGAACCTATTCCCCAAGGTCTTTGCCTTGTTCCCTCACAGAGAGGGGAAAGGTAGTGTTATTTTGCCCTTCCCTCAGGCTTATGTTGTGGTGCTTGTCCTGAGAAGGGGTGCTCACAACTAGGCCTAATATATAGGTGGTGTGGTGGCACAAGCTCCTTTATAGAAAATTAGAAATGTACAAATCTATCTATCTAATCTATCATCTCTATCTCTGGTGCCATGTTATATAACACACACACTTATAGTGTCATCAGTGTGCATCAAATTTTGCAGACTCTTTGGGAATAGACAGAACTTGTCTATTAAAGGTATCATATATTTTACGTTCTGGACAAATGGTATCTCAGATTGGCAGGTGTTTTCATCAATATAGTAGAAACATCTAAGTTTAATATGAACACACAACTGAATTCCTTTGCTACGTTTCTTTAAAAGTGAGAAATCCATTGTGATTAATTTAATTCTTGTATCTTGAAACTGATATAAAAAGATCAGTTTGCTAGATAGAGTCATCCCAAGAAAGACATTCTGCAGTGGTTACAAATTGACTTTTTATGGAGAAAATAAGACTATTTCTAACCTATGGCACTGATATTATATTTTGTTAATATTTTATGAAATAAAAGTCCTCTCATTAGAGGTGGCAAATGGCTTTATAATTATAGCACTTTGCAGAGCAGAATGACTTCTCCATTTCATGGAAAAAGGACAAAACGCAATTTCATTACCAGCCAGCCAGTGTCGTTCCATATTTCTAAAGGCTCCAGAGATTGGTATTCACTGTTCTTCCCCCACTCCCTTTCCCAAATATTAGTGCAATTATCTGAAAAGAAAATTATTTTTGCATCCTTATTTGTACACATCACTAATTAAACTGTTTCACTTAAAAAGCTCATTTTTAAAAAGAAAATGTAGCATCTCAGAGGGGCAAATTTTATTATCATCATCATCATCCATCATCATCAATATTTATATACCACTTCTCATTTGAAGCAGTGACTGGGTTTGGACAACACGATAACCAATGGTGGGTTTAATAGTCAAAGGTGAGTTAAATAGTCAACAGTGGATTATTGTGTTGTCTGTTGGGACTTTTTCCCACCACGATTGGTTATTCGGCTGAACTAACCAATGTAAATAGGCAACGCTGTGCAGTTCATTATTTGAACAACTGTTGGTTATTGTGTCGTGCACCGTTGACTATTTCGTTGCACACAGTTGGTTATTTTTGGCGACTGCAGAGTCCCCTGGCAAGAGCAACTAAAGTGGTGGCTGCAGCTCTAGTCCAGCTGGCAGAACTTGCAATGGCTGATGGGATACCAGCGGGAGGACTGGGGGAGGAGTGGTGGTGGTGGGGAAATGTGTCAATCAAACACACCATTGACTAATAGTCAACTTGACGCTGGCCTTAACCCATACCACAGTTGATTATAATCATGTTATGTGGGGAGTACCCCCTTGATAATCAACCATGGAAATGACTATTAATCCATCATTGACTAATGTATTGTCTGAATTCAGCCAATGACAGATGCATGTGACAAAGCTCTGACAGCCATATTTTTTTTTAATGAAAAGTAGCTTGGGGAGAAAGACATTTGGTGCAGAGAAATGGCAGGGAGAAGAGGGGTTACATAGCCATTTCTCTCTCCCTTTGCCATTTTAAATCCATCCCCCACCCCGTCCAGCCACTTTCTTCTCATGGTGTTCCAAATACGTATTTGCTGTGGGGAGAAGTTGCTTGGGGTGATTTGGAGCAGAAAAGCAGTGAGCAAAGGGAAAGAGTTATGCACCCTTGCCTACTATCATTTCTCCAGTCTAATCAGCTGTCCTCCTAAAGCTGTTTTTCTTTTTAAAAAAGAAAAAAAGAAAAGAAAAGAAAGAAAAGCCTGTTGGGGATCTGTTCTGGGTATTTGCATATATCATGTAATTCAATCCTCAGGAAAGTATTTTCCAGTGGTTTAACAAACTTTCACCTATTTCTATTAGTCACTAGTGGTGTATTGTGGAAACTGTTAATTCATACTTTAATGTAATAAAACATGCATAATTTTGCAATGGACAAGGGGTGAAATTACCTCCCTAAACATTCATGCAGGTACAAACAGGCGGTATATGCAGAAAACCATTCTCAGTTATTATACCTCAGGTCTGGACTTCTTTCGTTCCAGAAATCCATGTAACCTTTTCTGAGAATCTTCCAGAAGTGATGCAAAACTTTTTTTTAAAAAAATGGAAGTGTTCAAGGGCTGTCATTGAGCAGACAAACCTTTTAGCAGAAATGCAGGTTGCTCACCTGTAACTGTAGTTCTTCGAGTGGTCATCTGTGCATTCACATACTATGGGCTCGCGCCAGCGCCGAGCCTCATCGGAAAAAACTTCTCTAGCCTAGACTCTTTTGGCGGGAACCCCTCCCCCCACCGCCCTATCGCGCATGCTCGGGTTCCCGTTTACCTCAGTTCTATGAGATCGCTATTGCCTCGCGAACTAGATAAGTAACCAATGCAAAAAAATATAGGAAAAGACACGTGAGCATACATGCGCAATAGTGCTCCCTATGACCCGGCAAAACAGCGAGGCCATGAGGGGACGGTGGGAGGGTTGTGTGAATGCACAGATGACCACTCGAAGAACTACAGTTACAGATAAGCAACCTGCATTTCTTCTTTGTGGTCTCTGTGCATCACACACTATGGGCGATTAACCAGCAAGCACTTACCGGAGGTGGGACGGCCTGCTGTTTATCACTGAAGAATTGCGGAGAGGACCGCCCATCCAAAGGAGGAGTCCTTCCTGGCTCTAACGTCCAATTTGTAATGCGTTACAAACGTGGAGGCAGTCAACCATGTTGCTGCCCTGCACACTTCTGGAATGGAGACACCACAGCTTACAGCAGTAGAAGTGGACAGTGCTCTGGTGGAATGAGCCTTTAATGTGACTGGAGCCTCTTTGCCAGCTAGCTGGTAGGCCAACATGATAGTCTGGGTGATCCAGCGCGCAAACCTTTGTGCAGACACTGGTTGACCCTTGTCTTTCCCACCATAGCAGACAAAGAGCCTATTCGACTTCCGAAAGGACGCGGACCTTGACTTGTAGAAGGCGAGGGCCCACCGCACATCCAGGGAATGTAGTTTCAAACTAATAGGGTCCTTAGGGGAGTCGAAGAACGTCGGTAGTACAATGTCCTGGTTCAGGTGGAAGGAGGACACTACCTTCGGAAGGAAAGATGGGTCAGGTCTGAGGACGACTCTGTCCTTGAAAAATTGTGTATGCGGTGGGTCCACAAGAAGAGCACAGAGCTCGGAGCTTCGTCGCGCTGACGTGATGGCCACCAGAAAAGCCACCTTAAAGGTCAGAAGCCGCACATCAATTGTAGCCAGGGGCTCGAAAGGCTTCGCACTTAGCGCAGCTAGGACCACAGAGAGGCTCCACTGTGGGACCAATGTTCGAGATGGTGGATGGAGGTTATGCAGCCCTTTGAAAAAGTGCTTCGTCAACGGGTGAGAGAAGACGGACAACCGATCGACTAAATCATGGTTGACAGAGACAGCAGTGAGGTAAACTCTAATTGAGGAGGTTTTAAGGCCCGACTCGTGGAGGGAGTGTAAGAAAATAAGGATATCCTCAATCGGACAGGACTTTGGGTCACCCCCCCTTTCAGCAGTAAAGGTGGAGAATCGACGCCACTTGTACTCATAAGAAGCTCTCGTCGCAGGCCGCTGAGCTTCCCGTAGGACATCCAGAATTGCGGGAGGCAGGTCTAGGTCCTGCCATCTGGACGGATGTGCCATGCAGTTAGTCGAAGCTGGCGGAGGTCTGGATGTAGACTTCGACCCCGGTTCCTGGAGAAAAGATCCGGTTGGGACGGTAGAGGCCAATACTCGTCCTTGGCCAGTGTCATCAATGGGGTGAACCAGGCCTGCCACGGCCACCATGGGGCTACAAGGATGGCATTGGCCCGATACTGGAATAGTCTTGTTACGACTTTGGCCACTAGTGGAACTGGGGGAAATGCATAGAGAAGCCCTTTCGGCCAGGGTGTGTTGAATGCATCTCCCAGGGAGGAGCGCCCCACACCCGCTCTGGAGCAAAAGGCGTCACAGACAGCATTTTCCTGGGTCGCAAACAAGTCCACGAGGGGAGTTCCCCATCATTGAAACAGCAGTTGGAGAATCTCGGCGGACATCTCCCACTCGTAAGCATCCTGGAATTGTCTGCTGAGGGAGTCCACCTGAACATTCTGTGTCCCGGCTATGTGCACGGCGGAGAGTAGAATGCCTCGCTGGACTGCCCAGTGTAGGATCTCTAGTGTCAGCACGAGAAGGGCTGGGGACCGTGTGCCTCCCTCTTTGTTGATGTATCATATGACGGTGGTATTGTCGGACACGATCCGCACATGATGATTTTCGAGATGCGTCTGAAATGCATACAGGGCTTTCTGTACCGCCAGCAACTCTAGCCTGTTGATGTGGTAAGTCTTCTCCCTGGTGGACCATGTGCCCTGGATAGTAAGCTGGCCGCAATGGGCCCCCCATCCTAGGAGAAAGGCATCCGACGTCACGACGCGTGACGGGCCGCGACCCAGAAAGGGGAGGCCCTCCCTGAGATTGCGCAAGTTGGTCCACCATTCGATGTCTCGGCGAAGCGTGTTGGGGAGTAACAGCTTGATGCACCTTGGGTTGTTGTAGGGGGTGTAATGTGCGAGTAAGAATTGCTGCAGAGTTCTCATGCGCATTCTCGCCCATCGGACGACATAGACTGACGAGGCCATTAGGCTGAGCAGTTTCAGAAGTGTTAACGCTGTTAGATGGTTGGAGTGAATGACCTTGTAGGCAAGGGCCTGTATTGTGAGGGCACACTGCAGGGGCAGAAACGCTCTTCCCTGGGGGGAGTCAAGGACGACCCCAATGAACTGGATGATCTGTGTCGGTACGAATACGGATTTGTCGACGTTTATCAGCAAGCCCAGGCTGTTGAGTAGTCGCCTCGCTGTCTTGTTGTCTCGTTGTGCTTTGGCTTTGGAGGGGGAGACGATTAGCCAATCGTCTAGGTACGGATAAATCTCTATGCCCGACATCCTCAAGGAGGCGCAGACCGCACTCATACACTTGGTGAACACCCGTGGAGCCGTCTTCAGGCCGAATGGTAGGACAGTGAATTGGTATGTGTTGCGTCCAATCGTAAATCTCAGGAATTTTTGATGTGGGCGATAAATGCTGATGTGGAAGTACGCGTCCTTGAGGTCCAGCAGAGTGAACCAGCGGTTTCTGTGCAGGAGAGGGAGTACCGTCGCCAGCAAAATCATCTGGAACTTTTTGGTGGTAATGAACTGATTGAGGTCCCTGAGGTCCATTATGGGCCGTAGGCCTCCATCTCGCTTTGGGACAGTAAAATAGCGAGAATAAAACCCCGCGGAGAGATCTGATTCGGGGACAGAGGTAATGGCTCCCTTTTGTAGTAGTTTGGTAACCTCCTGTAGGAGTATGTCGGATGGTGGGGTCACCTGCGGACAGCCAGGAGGCGGTCGGGAGAAAAATTCGAGGTGGTATCCATTTCTTATTATGTTTAACACCCATTTGTCTGATGTTATACTTTCCCAGGCGCTGTAGAAACGTGTCAGACGGGTGCCAAACGATGGAGAGCTAGGAAGGGCGCACAGGTGGCAGTCAAAGGCGCTGTTTCTGGCTTTGGTCCTGTCGGTTCCACTGCGGATGGTATCTGGGTTGCTGGTATGGCCTCTTGTGAGCAAGGGGAGGCTGGTTGCCTTGCTGCTGGTACCGTTGCCCCCTGCCCGGTAGCTGCCATGGCTGATATTGGTGTGGTCGAGTCCAGCGGCGGGAGCGGAAGGGTTGTGCAGTGGGGGGGGGGGTAGAAACCCATTTTCTTGGCCGTTGTCTTGGCCTTTTGAATTGTATCCATCGCCGTATCAGTAGTGGCGTTAAAAAGTCCTTCTCCATCAAATGGGAGGTGCTCAATGCGAGTCTTGGACTCCTGAGGGAGATTCGCGGACCTCAGCCAGGCATGTCTATGCAGGGAAACCGTGCCGATCATCGCCTTAGACAGGCAGTCCATTTGATGCCTAGATGTGGTGAGCTTCTGCTTAGCGAGGCGTGTGGCCTCCGTTTGGAACATCTGTGCCAGTTCATTCTTATCTTCAGGTAAGTAAGCGATGAGCGATGCCATCTTTTCCCACAGGAAGACCTGGTATCTGGCCATCATGGCCTGGTAGTTGGTAATCTTCATGGAAAGAGACGTGGATGAGTAGATGCGCCTGCAAATGGAATCCAACTTTCTGCCCTCCTTGTCGGCCAGTGTTGAGTGTGCCCGTGTCGGCAGGCCCTGCGCTGACTCCACAATCACCGAGTTTGGAGTCGGATGTGTAAAAAGGAAACCAGCATCCTTTTCTTGAAGTTTATAGAGCGCGTCCAAGCGCTTTGAGACGGCACCCATCGTAGAGGGGCTCTTCCATGACTCCTTGATGATCTGCAAGAGCATAGGAATCAGGGGGATGGCCAGCGATGTGTTCACGTCCACATACATTACATCGAATATTGAGTCTATACACTGTTCTGGTGGTTGTTGAAGATCCACCCCTAGGGACTGTGCCATCCTTAACATCTGCTCTGTGAAACTGCCAGTCTCTACAGACGGGGATGCCCTCTTCTTCGTACCGACGTCCGCTTCAGGAGACGGTTCGGATGGCGGAACAGAAACAATGGAGGACAAATCAGACTCGTAGTCTTCTGCAGACTGCGGTGAGGCTGGTGTTGGAACCTCCTCCGGCTGGATCGGTATCAAGGAAACCTCAGGTCTCGATAAGTCCGGTACTGAGGGCGTCGGTACCGAGGGGTCCGGCGGCGGGACCAAGATAGTAGCTGATGGCGGCGCTCTCGGGGGCAGAGGTGGAATGAACCTCCCCTGGTTGCGCAGACGTCGTCCCGTATATGGGTCGAAGAGGTAACTGTGGTGTCCCTCGCCTGCACTCCTTCTACTTCCATCGGATCGGGAAGCCCAGGAATGGCTGGAATGGTCGGAGTACGCGTCCCATTCCTTTACCGGCGTCGGGGAGCGGGAGCGGTATTGATGATGAGGCAATGGTGATGGAACCGGAGGCCGGGTCTCCCAGTCCCTCATCGGTGTCAGTGAGCGTGATCGATGTCGGTGTCGAGGCAGCAGCGTCGGTACCGAGGTCCCCATCGGAGTCGGTGAACGAGACCGTTGGCGGTTGCGGCGCGGCGAAGACGGTACCAAAGGCCCCATCGGCGTTGGCGAGCAGGACTGCCACTGGCTGCGAGGTGTCGATGTTGGTACTGAGAGCTGGGGAGAAGCTGGCGAAGTCAGCGTCGTCAGTCTCGGTGCTACTGTAGCCGAAAACGAGGCAGAGGAGCCCTTCCGGAGGCTGGAGGCTTGCAATTGGTGTGGTACCGTGGATGGTCTTAGTGCCGGACGCTGTGCCACTCTCGCTGTGCCGGTGATCGGCAGTGAGATGGAGGCTGGCGGTGATGGGGCAGGCTGTGCCATCGGTACCGGGGAGTGCATCGGTACTGAGGCAGGTCCTGACAGTACCGAAGGTTGCGGTACCGGAGCATCTGGTTTAGGCGTCTTCACTGGTTTTGAAGTCTTTTTAGGCTTCGCGGCGTCCTTTGTCCCTGGTTTCTTCTTATGATGGTGCTCCTTTGGCGTTGGAGCCGAAACTTTCGGCCTTTTTGCCTTGGGTTCGGAAGACTGGGTAGACCGGTCTGCCGTGGCTGGGCGTGGCTCTGAAGGCTTTCCAAGCGACGACACCGAGGACACCATGTTAGCTGGAGTTGCCTGGGCCAGCGTGTCTACTGCCTCCAGGGCCTTGCTCCAGAGTAAGGAGCGCAGCCTGTCAGCCCGATTCTTACGGGTTTGGCGGGAGAAACCCTGGCAGTGGGGACAGGACTGGACGATATGTGCCTCTCCAAGGCAAAGCAGGCACAAGGAATGGTCGGACAGAGTTAACTTAGCCCGGCACGATGTGCAGGTTTTGAAAAGCGCTGACTGCGCCATCTTTGCCGGAACGGCCTCTTAACAAAGTAGTGAAGAAGTAGTGGATAGGAAAGACCAACAAGAATAAAAGATTTTTTTTTTTTTAGAGAAACAGAAGAGGAAAAGAAAGGAAAGGTGTGAAAATCTATACTAGAAGGTAAGAGTCTAAGCAAGAACAAGAGAAAAAATACAAACAGTTCTTCAGAGAAGCTCTCCCATGAGGCAAGCTGCACGGCGGTCGAAAAAGAACTGAGGTAAGCGGGAACCCGAGCATGCACGATAGGGCGGTGGGGGGAGGGGTTCCCGCCAAAAGAGTCTAGGCTAGAGAAGTTTTTTCCGATGAGGCTTGGCGCCGGCGCGAGCCCATAGTGTGTGATGCACAGAGACCATGAAGAAGAACAGTCTAGTTTTCGTGTGCGTATGTATGTAACAAATAAAAATGTAATCAAATAGACAAGTAACAGCAAAAGTAATGTCAAGGCTTGTGGTGACAACGGCAACAGTCATATTATTGGTACAGTATCTTGGTGTTGCAATCCCACTGTAAACAAGACACTACAAAATACCAATTGCTAAAGGCTTCAGTGATGTATTTATTTTTATGGTGGCCTGTGAAGTGGTAAGTACCTGGGTTCTGAAACGGACATCACTTGGTCCCTGCTCCTCCCCTCTCAAGCTATATCTTTGCTGCCTAACAACTTTCTCCACTGCTATTACCATTCATTTTGAACTGCTTTGCCAGACCAGACCAAGGTCTACATAGCAGCTACCCTTACATTCTGCCTCCTATGGCAGCTAATCCGATGTCTCTGGAAGCTCACAAATGGGACATGATGGTGAAAGCCATTCCCTCACATTAGCCCCTGGCATTTGGTATCAGACATATGCTGCCTGTGAACATGGAGGGTTGATGTAGCTATAACAGCTAAAAGCTATATTTCATAACATGGTCTAAACCATTTTAAAAGACATCATATATTCTATTTCCAATCTGCAGGGGAGCGTGCCGATGCTTATGTAGCCAAACTGGCATCACCCACGCACACAAGTTCATAGAGATGTAAAATTTCTGGAAATTTTGAAGCCATGGGGAAAAAAAACGTTTGTTTTCCCAGTTTTTTTTGGGAAAAAATTGAATTTTTCAGGAAAATTGAAAAAAATGCAATATTAGCACTTTTTACAGATTGAAAGTCACTTTGTTACTTTAGGAACATAAAATGTAGTTATATACAAGTTTGTCTGACATAAAATTATCAAATTTGGTATATTAAAAGTAAAGTGCATTCAAGCAATTATTACAAATTGAATTTATTTTTTTAAATTTTTTACCTTTTTAAAAAAAACAAATGGAGCTACAAGCTCCTGAACTGTAAGGAACCTCTTTGGTTTTGCTAGATTATGAGGCAAAAAACAATTAAAAAAACAAACAGAAGAAACCATAACATAAGTAACAAGGAAAATTATTCATGTCTCTGCTAGTCCTCCACAGTGTCAAGCAGACATAAAGCATCAATTCCCATAAAAGGAATTGAGAAAAAAGGGGGACCAAGATTCAATGAATATGCATGAAATTTAATCAGACTCATTTTCTGACCTATAGCTATCACTATCAGTTTCAGTCTCTGCTTCAATGGCAGTACCCCCTAGAGGCAGAAATGCATCTTGCTCTTGTATTTGAAAGCTGTAGTCTCAGTTTGCAACCTAGGACTTGCTTGTCCTCAGTGAACAGAAATTGTAATAATCTGATACTGTATATAGTTTTTAGAAATCTTTTGGAGAATTAAATATATAAACAGATGTCTTAAACAGTTTATGCATCATGCTAAAATAAAACATTCCATAATCTGTTTTTTCTTAATATTTTTTTCAATTTTTCCAATTTTTCAGTGGAAAAAACAAAAAAGGCTTCGGAAAAAACCTGGGGGTTTTTCCTGAATTTTTCTGGATTTTTTCTGGGCCTTCATATCTCTAGTTTTGCATGCTTGGTGGATTTCTGAGGTATGCACATGTATTAATAATAATAATTAATATTAATTAATAATAATAATAATAATAATAATAATAATTTTTAAAACACCAAAGGGAGTTAAAAAAAATCCAGAAAAAGGAAAATGGGATACATGTGCTTGCTCAGGGGAGAATAAAGTGGGGAAGGAACCAGATTAGGTAAGGCTGAAAAAAGGGACTATGAGAGATGAGGAATGAGGAGAAGTGAGCAAGGAGAAGACTTTGATCTCCTCCAGATCTCCCTCTTCTTACCATTTCACCTTTTCTCCCTGCAAGACTGCAAATGAGATTCCCTCCCTGTCTCTTCCTCCTTTTCCTAAGTCCAAGCCACCAGGTCTAACAACATACCAGGTATCTGGACCACTGGCTCTCTCTCCCTCCCGAGCCACACAGCAGAGGAGGAAAATGTGCCAACACAAGAGAGGGTTAATCCCTTATCTCCCTCCTATCTCTTCTACATTCAACAATCCAATGCACTCCACTGCTAAGGCGTCTAGAGTTTGGGGAGCTCAATGTGATAGAGCATATGCTTTGCATGCAGAAGGTCCCAGGTTCGATCCCCGCTTCCCGAGGTAGGGTGAAGAAAGATTCCTGCCTGAAACCATAGAGAGCCGCTGCCAGTCAGTGCCGACAATACTGGGCTAGGTGGATCAATGGTCTGACTCAGTATAAGGCAGCTTCTTATGTTCCTATGTTTTCATAAGCTCATGACAGCTGACGCAATCTATGCCTCAGCTCTCACTCCTTAGCCAAGCTCTGAGCACTCTCCCTATAGATACACTCGACATTTTGTTGTAGGGCTTCATTAGTCTAGACTAGTGCCCATCAACAAACTTTCTGGTATTCTGCTGTTGGCACATCCTGCTTTATCTGCTACACTGGAATTGGTGTGTACTGCTGTGGAAGTGGTGCAATGTCTTTGACTTGATGCTCATATCATCAGCATAATGGCTTGTTGGGACATTTCCAAGTATTCCTTGTAGGGTGACCAGATAAAATCCAGGTCAGGGCTCATGTAACTTTAACAGTTGTAGAGAAAAGGGAATTTCAGCCAGTGTCATTTGTATGCAATTAGTTCCTGGTGAAATTCCCTCTTCATCACAACAGTTAAAGGTGCATGCACTATACTAGAGTGACCATATACAAAAGAAGGCAGGGCCCCTGCAACTTTAACTGTTGTGATGAAGAGGGAATTTCACCAGGAACTAATTGTATACAAATGACACTGGCTGAAATTCCCTTTTCTCTACAACTGTTAAAGTTACATGAGCCCTGACCTGGATTTTATCTGGTCACCCTAAGTCCTTGCACCCAGCCCTATGCAACTGTTTGCATATGCTGAAACCAGTGGGTCTGGGATAAAGGATGAGGCTGTATGTAGATTATGCTTGGGACAAATTTAACTGTCTCAGAAAGAGCAAGCCATCTCATTTATAAAATCATGTGCAGTGGGAAGGAATAATCTTTTGATAACCAAGAAAGCATTTTAGAGGGGTACAAGTCAATTAAATTTTAGTGGTGTTCTGCACATTAGGTGTCCTGCCCTTTATACCTCTTGTGCAAATTCTCATGGGGGTACATAGTGATTAAAACTGATCAAGGCCTATTAATGACTTTGCCAAGAGATGGCACTGCAGAAAAAGACTGGCTCTTGGTAGGACAGGAAAACATATTTTGTTCTGAGACAACTCCTCCCCTTGGCTGAACCCCCAAATCTCACCTTCTGAAAAGTCGCCCATGCATAAAAATTGCAATTGCATGGATGAGAAGACAAGCTGAGCAGACAAAACAGCTGCAAGAATAAGGAAGTATCAGATAACAGTGAGATTAAGAAAGCAGAACAGAGTCCCTTATTTAAACATCCTACTTAACTACCTCCCTCGAAGCTAGATGCTGCAATCTCAAACTACTTTGCTTGCTCTGAGTAAGGGAACATCTTGACGAGGGAGAAGCCCCAGAGTGGATACGCAGTGGCAGCAGGTCATTTATATGACACAGCCGCTATTGCGGTGCCATCCGAGAGCATTCCCACAAAGCTCCGCTTTAAAAAAGTTGGGGACTTACCTTGACTTTTTAATGCTAGTGAGGCGCAGACACGTATCACCCACCTGTCGCCATCCTCCAGCTTTGCGCCTCAGGTGTGTCCCCAACCAATGGCGAACCCTGATTGGTCGCCTGGCTGGGACAGGGGGAGGGGGCGGTACAGTGAGCCGAATGGCCACTGGACAGCCTCCATGCCTCCACAGACCTTACGGAGCTTTGTATACATAAACAAACTAATTAATTAATTAATTAATACAAAATAGATTGTGGTGCGCATGCACCAGCAGGGGCGGTCCAGCGAGCTGAAGGCCACTGGACTACCTCCATGCCCCAATGAACTTGCAGAACTTCCCCTTAAAAGGGGAGAAAACCTCAAAAGAAATTCCAGCTAAGTGTGGGCACACTTGGATTGGGGGGGGATGTCAACTCCACACCTCCCTAGAACTGTGAAGCTTCGTAGTTAAAGACCTGTTTTTTTAAAAAAAAAATGGATTGAGGCACGTTCACGCCGGTATCCAAACTGCAGTGCATGTTCGCTCCTCCTCTCCTGTAAACCTTTCCCAAGCCAAGCTTCATACAAACAGGTAGCTGCAGCAACGGTTTCGGCCCATGTGCTCCCTCCTGCTTCTTTCAAATGGCTTCCCTTCCTTCTCTCCCTGGAGTTCTGGCACCGGTACAGAGCCCGCAGCTCAGTCAGTCACCACCACCAGCCCTGGGACCATCTCCCAAGCAGGGCCGGGCGGGGGGGGCTATGTGGCCATTTGGCCTGGGGCCCACGATTTTGAGGGGGCACTCCGATGAGGAGGTCCCCCCTAGCTTACGCTACCACTTCCGTAGCATAAGCAGCCCATCAAGAAGCAAGGAACCTGCCTTGAGGAAACAGCGCAGAAGCCATCCGTCGTGAAAACCACAGTCAGACTACAAGCTCCAGAGAGCCATGTCGCATGTGGGGCGGGGATATATGTGCCCAAGTTACAATGCTTGTCCTTACTGCGTCTCTTTCCTCAATCTTCTCCATGGCATATAATCTCTGGAGCGGAGGGTGAGGTAATGATGATGATAGTTATTAATGACAATAATGATGATGATGATACCGTGAGGGTGATGATTGTGATGATAATGTTTGATAATGATGAAGGACTGTTCTATTGTTGTTGCTTCTATTTGTACAGCAACTAAAAATAAATGTTAATTTCTGATTCAAAATTTAGGTGTTGTAGAACAGGTTTAATATGAAGTTGTTATGTAGAACGGACATGTTGGTGGGCACGCCCCCTTGGGACAGCCATGTTGTTCTCCTTTTTTGGTTTCCACATTTCTGAATGTGAAGAAATAATGTCTTACATCTTAAATAAAAGTGCTTCCCGTTACCTTTTTTATAAATCGTTCTAGTTCATATATGTATTTAGCACTGAATCAGTGCCACTGATTAAAAAATACTTAATGAGCAGTTTGAATGGGGGGGGGGCACACACTTCCCATCTGGCCTGGGCATATTACCAGCTCTGCACAGCCCTGCTCCCAAGGTAGCAGTAGAGAAACTGAGCTGATCGGCTTTCCACAGGTGGTAGCGGCAAGAGCAATAACCGCCACCACCACTTTTTTCAATGAGCCTCATTCTCCAGCCCCATCATCTATTTATTTATTTATTTATTTATTACATTTGTATACCGCCCCATAGCTGAAGCTCTCTGGGCGGTTTACATAGGATTAAAACAATTAAAAACAATATACAAAAATTAAAACAGCAAAAACATACAACATACACACAATACACACATACATTTAAAACCACTACAACAACCGAAAAAGCTACCAAAAAAAAAAAAAAAACCAGGCTCCTCAGATATTGGCAAATGCCTGAGAGAAGAGGAAAGTCTTGACCTGGCGCCGAAAAGATAACAATGTTGGCGCCAGGCAGGCCTCGTCAGGGAGATCGTTCCACAATTGGGGGCCACCACAGAAAAGGCCCTCTCCCTGTGCAATGTTTACTCAGATATTACTTGCCTCTCACAGTTATACCTGTGGTCCGTTAATGGCTGCGCAGGTTCAGGTTAGTAGCAAAACAGTAAAAAAAACAACAACCCACGAGCGAGACCCGAGTGCCCCGATGCACGCACTGGCTGGCTGCTCCTCCCTATACAACCCCCGAACTTGCTACTTCACACTGGGATAACGCAAAGGAGTGTAAACGCAGGGGTTTGAGGGCTGGGACACAAATGTGCCGCTGTCAAGACGTGGCCTAAGTTGTGTGAGTGCTGTACCCCAGGAAGGCTATTTTCTCCCAATTCATTTAATTGGCCAAAGCATTCTCCACCCACCCACCCACTTTTTTTTTTTTTTTTTTTAACATAAAGTCATTATCCAGTTGAAGTGTTCTTGCACTTTGGAATATGCAAAGTAAGGTGATAATTAGCCCAACTTGTGTGCTTTATCTCAAATAAACAAAGCATTCTCTCCCTGCAACTTTGATGCTTGTACAGGTCATTTTGCATTCAGCTTCAAGAGGTTGTATTTCTGGCATTTGAAAACTAATGAGTAGGCGAGATGGCTCTTGGTCTTTGGAAAGAAAGTTCTCCTCCCACTGCAACACCCAGTTGCATTTTGCACACAGACCTACATCCTGCATATTTACATCCATTTATTTACATGCCTGATGGCCACATGACATACTAAATGGCAGATAGATGTATGCAACACTCTGTGTGTGTGTGTGTGTGTGTGTGTGTGTGTGTGTGTGTGTGTGTGTGTGCTTTAATGAAAAGCAACTGTAGGAGATTGGAAGTCTGAACAGAAAAATGACAAGGGAGAGGGGATGCCTGCCCTTTATCCTCTGGCTATTTTTCCACATAAAATTGCCCTCAGGCTGCTTTTCCATTCATGAGGAGGAAAAAAGATGGATATGGATGTATGGATACCTCTGGAAAAGCAGCTGGAGAGGAATGGGTTAAGCAGTACTTCTCTCCCCACCACCACCTGTCATTTGCTCAAGCTTGAAACCTCTTTTGTTTGTTTTTCATTTTTTTAAAAAAAAAAATTGCTTGGAGGCTGTTACATCCGTCCCTTGCATAATGTCAACTTTGGCCCAGAGTGATGCTGAAATAAATTACTTTGAACTCTTCTTCAATTATGTGTTATAAAGTGTCATTCTTCTCATCTATTCTTGTGCATTGCAATGCACGCTTCATTAAAAGAGGTGAATCCTTAGGTGTGTCATGATTACAAAAGTCATGGACGCAGAGAAAGCATGTTATTTCTGCTATGAAAATGGGTCTCTCTACTGGATTTGCTTTTTTAGTTTAAAAGGAAGAAGGAAAGAAACAAACAACTCAGACATCCTGAACTCTAATCAGTATGATTAATGAAGTCACTGGCTGCATTCACATGTCACACTGAGCCATGGTTTAGTGCAACAGGCATGAGCCAGAATGGGCCACAACGGACTCCTGTGCTTGTGCACTTCCCTCTCCGCTTCCTGTGCAGCTGGGAAAAGGATTTGGAAAGCTTTTGCTTTCTTTTTCCCTTAACTGTGATTTGTTGGGTCTGGCGGTTTATACTACCTCATGTTTCATTTCAAACAAGCCGACTTCAAACGTTGCTTTCTGAAACTCTGTATTTACACCTTGTAGAAAAACCAAGCTATAGAATTTAGTTGGGCAAACGGCCTATGATCAAAACATTTTCAGTGGTAAATTGTGCAAGCATTGCCAACCAATCCAGCGCTGAGCTGGCAAAAATGTCAGGAAGGAGGCTGATACAGAACCTGCTACGTTCTGACCACATCTACATCTACTCGTTATTTTAAGCCACTTATTCAAGAGCGAGCCACCCTTATCAACAGCAGTGTGTATATTGCTTCACTGTCACTTCTCCACGCACCTCCTTACCAACGGGTGCAAAAGCAGTCATGTGTAAATGCTCCTTACTTGAAGCATCATCCAGTGAAATACAACTTATACATGCTAGTTCAGCCAACGCCAGGGATAAACCAGTGCTGGTGTGCATCTTTTGCTTATGATTGAAGAGAACACAGAGAGGAACATTTAAATGTCAATATTTTTGCATGGAAAGCCCTCATAAGTAGGCTGACCATATGAAAAGGAGGACAGGGCTCATGTAACTTTAACAGTCGTAGAGAAAAGGGAATTTCAGCCAGTGTCATTTGTATGCAATTAGTTCCTGGTGAAATTCCCTCTTCATTACAACAGCTAAAGCTGCAGGGGCCCTACCTTCTTTTGTATCTGGTCACTCTAGTATAGTGCCTGCAACTTTAATTGCTGTGATGAAGAGGGGATTTCACCAGGTCCTAATTGCATACAAATGATGCAGGCTGAAATTCCCTTTTCTCTGCAACTGTTAAAGTTACATGAACCCTGTCCTCCTTTTCATATGGTCAGCCTAATGACTCATAAGACAGGGCCACAATTCCCCAAGTTCTTTAGTTAGAAGCCTTAACAGCTGGATGAAACTGGTTTTAAAAGAATTCCTTTATGATTACAGCATTACAGCAGAACAAAAAGCATATAATGGATCACTGAATAATACTAATTCTGCTGCTGTATTAAAGAATCCAATTTATATTCCTAATACCATTTAGCCATGTATCAGAAAGAAACAAGATTCATCCGCTTCTTTGCCTTCTTATATGCTGTCTAAAAAGATTTTTTTAAAAAAATCTCATACTACCTATCCATTCTTGCGCATTAGAACTTTCAAGTATATTCCGAAAGTCAGTACAGCAGCCACTGTTAGATAGGCTGACCATCTGAAAAGGAGGACAGGGCTCATATAACTTTAACAGTTGTAGAGAAAAGGGAATTTCAACCAGTGTCATTTGTATGCAATTAGTTCCTGGTGATATTCCCTCTTCATCACAACAGTTAAAGTTGCCGAGCCCTGCCTTCTTTTGTATATGGTCACTCTAGTATAGTGCCTGCACCTTTAACATATATGAGCCCTGTCCTCCTTTTCAGATGGTCAGCCTACTGTTAGAGTCAGTAGTAACTCATGCTTGTTGTATGAAACTTTGTTATGTGTAAAATCAGCATGCCCTAAACTAGGGTGACCATCTGAAAAGGAGGACAGGACTCCTGTATCTTTAACAGTTGTATAGAAAAGGGAATTTCAACAGATGTCATTTGTATATATGAAGAACCTGGTGAAATTCCCTCACAACAGTTACAGCGACATGGGCCTGCCCTCTTTTGTATCTGATCAAGAGGGCAGGGACCCTGCTGCTTTAATTGTTGTGATGAAAAGGAATTTCATCAGGTGCTGTATGCATACAAATGACATCTGCTGAAATTCCCTTTTTATTACAACTGTTAAAGATACAGGAGCCCTGTCCTCCTTTTCAGATGGTCACCCTACTTAAACACCAATTGAAGGAGAGTGACTGTAGTATTTCAGTACCCTATGTTTGAATTACACATACACACACTCACACACCTCTGCATGTGGTGAACCATCTATTCATATGCAGGGGGATTCTAATGTGAAGGCACAATTTATTTATTTATTTAAAACATTTCTTGGTCGCCTTTCAGGCCAGAAGCCCTCCCAAGGCAGCTTACAGCCATACATAAAACAGTATAAACATTAAAAGCAATAAAAACATAGAGTAAAATATCAGTTAAAAACAATAAAAGCTAACAGTAAAACTAATAGTAAAAACAACAAGGGCAATAGCAGCAGTATTCATTTATTAGAAGGCCATAATAAAATAAAAAAGCTTTTAAGGCCTTCTTAAACGCCTGTAAGGATGATGCATGGCAGATCGTCGGTGGGAGTCTGTTCCACAGGTGTGGGGGCACTGCTGAGAAGGCCTTCTCCCGTGTGGAGACCCACCTAATTTCTCTCACTGGTGGGCAGGTGAGAAGGGCCCCTCTTTTTGATCTTAAAGTGCAGGCAGGCTGATATGGGTGAAGGCGGTCCTTCAAGTAGCTTGGTCCAAAACTATTTAGGGCTTTAAAGGTCAAAACCAGCATTTTGAATTGGGCTCGGAAACACACAGGTAACCAGTGCAGTTGGCGCAGTATACGCATTATGTGTAGGCTGACAATATGAAAAGGAGGACAGGGCTCATGTAACTTTAACAGTTGTAGAGAAAAAGGAATTTCAGCCAGTGTCATTTGTATGCAATTAGTTCCTGGTAAAATTCCCTCTTCATCACAACAGTTAAAGTTGCAGGGGCCCTGCCTTCTTTTCCATATGGTCACTCTAGTATAGTGCCTGCAACTTTAACTGTTGTGATGAAGAGGGAATTTCACCAGGAACTAATTGCATACAAATTATTCTGGCTGAAATTCCCTTTTCTCTACAACAGTTAAAGTTACATGAACCCTGTCCTCGTTTTCATATGGTCAGCCTAATTATGTGGTTAGATTGCCTCGCCCTCACCAATACTCGGGCTGCTGCATTCTGCACCAGCTAAAGCTTCTGAACCATCTTCAAAGGCAGCCCCACATACAGTGCATTACAGTAGTCCAGCCTGGAGGTGACTAGTGCGTGGATAACAGGCCAGGTCCATCTTCTCCAGCCTAAGCTGGTAGAATGTACTCCTGGACACCGCAACCACCTGGACTTCCCCAGTTAGCTCAGAGTCAATGAGGACTCCCAAACTGCATACTCGGTCTTTTAGGGGGACTGCAACCCCACCTAAGATTAGTTGTAAACCTCCATCCGAAGTAGTTTGTTTCATCACCCACAGTACTTCTGTCTTATCTGGATTAACTGTCAGGTATATAGCTATGCCCACCCCCATACATATTATCACAGTATGGTTCTGAGAGAGTTATGCAACAGTATCCTCCCTGTCCTAAGTGGATAATATTAAATTATTGCGTTACAGTTTGTTAGCCCTCATCCAGTCCATTGTCACAGCCAGGCACTGGTTCAGCACATCCACAGCCTCATCTGATGAAGATGGAAAGGAGAAATAGAGTTGTGTGTCATCAGCATACTGATGATGATGCACTCCAAAACTCTGGATGACCACACCCAATGGTTTCATGTAAAACTTAAACAGAATGGGGGACAAGATTGACCCCTGTGGGACCCCATACTGGAGAGTCCACAGGGTCGAGCAATGTCCCCCAAGCACCACCTTCTGAAGCCGCCCTGCCAAGTTGGAGCGGAACCACTGCAGTGGAGTACCTCCCATTCCCAATTCAGCCAGTCGTCCCAGAAGGATACCATGGTTGATGGTATCGAAAGCCGCTGAGAGATCAAGGAGAATCAACGCAGTCACACTCCCCCTGTCCTTCTCCCGACATAGGTCATCATACAGGGCGACCAAGGCTGTTTCTGTGCCAAAGCCAGGCCTGAAACCAGACTGAGATAATCCGTCTCATCCAAGAGTATTTGGAGCTGGCTCGCAACCACTCGCTCCAGGACCTTGCCCAGGAATGGAACATTTGCCACAGGCCTATAGTTATTAGAACTTTCAGGGTCCAGGGAAGCTTTCTTCAGGAGTGGTCTCAGTACCGCCTCTTTCAGGAGGCCTGGGACCACTCCCTCTTGCAGAGAGGCATTAATCACTTCCCTGGCCCAGCCGGCTGTTCCATCCCTGCTAGCTTTTATTAGCCAAGAGGGGCAAGGATCCAATATGGAAGTGGTTGTACGAACCTGTCCAAGCACCTTGTCAACATCCTCGAGCTGTATCAACTGAAACTCATCCAAGAAAACAGGACAAGCCTGTGCTCTGGACACCTCACTAAATTCACCTGCTATAACACTGGAGTCTAAACCCTGGTGGATGCCAAAGAGTTTATTCTGGAAATGCCTAGCAAATTCAGTACAGCAGGCCTCAGATGGTTGTACCATGTCCTTGGGACTGGCATGTAATAGCCCCGGACAACTCTGAAAAGCTCAACTGGGTGGCAGATTGATGATTTGATAGTGGCAGCAAAGTATTTCTTTTTTGTTGCCCCCACTGCCCGTGAATACAGCTTACCATAGGCACTTACCAGTGTTTGACTGCATCCCAGGAGCTCGTCTCCATCTGCCCTCAAGCCGTCTCCTATTTTGTTTTATTGCTCTCAGCTCTGGGGTATACCACAGAGCTGTACAAGCTCTACACAGGAGAGGGCACTCAGGAACAATCGTGTCAACCACCCGGGTCATTTCTGCATTCCACAGATCAACCAGGGTTTTGACAGAAGCACCAGCCCTACCAGCCAGAAAACTCCTCAGAGCCCTTTGGAAACCATCTGGATCCATTAGCCTCCGGGGGTGGACCACCTTAATAGGTCCCCCACCCTTGCAAAGGGGAAAAGCTTCTGTAAGTCTAAACCTCAGCAAGCAGTGATCTGACCATGACAAAGGGACTGATGTAAGGTCCCCCACTTTCAGATCACCATCTCCATGTCCAGTTGAAAAAACCAGGTCTAGAGTATGCCCTGCTACATGCGTTGGGCCGATGGCTTGTTGGGACAGTCCCATGGTTGTCATGGGGACCATGAAATCCTGAGCTGCCCCGGAATGTCTGAGGGATCTCAGCAGTACACCCGAGACCACCTCCATCAGCTCACCTAGGCAGTCTGTTGAGCAGCGGGGTGGGCAGTACGCCAACAAAATCCCCAATTTGTCCCGCTGACCCAACATAAGGTGCAAACACTCCAGAACAGTAGTCACATGAACAGGGAGCCTACAGAGGGAGATGGACTTCCTATAGACCACAGCAACCCCCCTCCCCGACCCTCAGGTCTACCCTGATGCTGAACCAAGTACCCTGGTGGACACAGCTGGGAGAGACTGACTCCTCCCTGCTCACCCACACAGGTCTGCCTCATGCACAAGTAAGTCGTGGATGAGGGAGGTCTTATTATGTACCGATCTGGCATTTAAAAGCAGCATCCGGAGGCCTGAGGGCTGGCTGATAAGGCAACCAACAGACCTGCGGTGCGAGGAGAACTGGAACACAGCACAGCCGTTAACTGTCTGGGCCGTTTTCCCCTTACTTGGCAAGTACATTAAGGGTGTAATACTATGGAATTTGAGGCTGCCGTGCATCCAATGCAGGGTGGCTGGAGCGATCCTTGCCTCTGTGCTCCAGCAGCCCTGCAATTTTTGCTAGATGGGCGATTTCACCCATCTAGCCACAGGGCTTCCCAGTGGGAGATAAGGAGCTATACAAGAGTGACCAGATACAAAAGAGGGCAGGGCTCCTGCAGCTTTAACTGTTGTGATGAAGAGGGAATTTCACCAGGTGCCTGCAAGCATAGAAATGACACCTGCTGAAATTCCCTTTTCTATGCAACTGTTAAAGATACAGGAGCCCTGCCCTCACCCGACCTAAAACCTCCTTTGGGAAAGGGGAATCCTGTAGAAAAAAACTTCAAAGGCGCAAGACATTACTCATTTATCCAACTCCCCCACCCCAAAAAAGCCCCTGCCTCTTCAGCAGTAGCAGATGCCTCAGAATAAACATCAAAGAAAACTCTAGTATTAGTGAAAAAATTGGATACTGAAATATCATAATAATTTTCAGTTGCTCGTGATAGCCCTCGTCCAAATAGTTTTCTCAAAGTAAAATGTTCTAGGCTAGGCGCACAACAACAGGTTGCAAAGATTGACGTACTCTTAAAATGTCAAAATGTCTTTTATCTATATTAGTGTGTCCACTAACGTAAAGTCTATTCAATACTCAGTTGTTGCAAGGCTGTGTGTGTGTGTGTGTGTGTGTGTGTGTGTTTTACCATTGTATTCTGGATTCCCAGATTTTAAAAGCTTGCTCATGCATTCATTCAGCAGAAGGCTAATACAATTTCAGGAAGTGAAGAACATGGCCAAGGTCAGGAACGGGCTCTTTACAAGCACTTACCAATAGCTGTCTAGAACAATACATTTGTCAGGAAAACAAGCAAAGCTCTCCTGCCTAGCCAGCAATGCCACCTGCATGTAGTTGTTTTAACCCTCGCAAGCCAGGGAATGAGGTCTCTGAAGCTGTGCTAAATTGTGAATACAGGCTGTGATTTGAAGCACGCTTATTTGATAAGCGGTGTCATTAGAATCAATGGAAGTCATAACTAAATCCACATGTTTAGGATGGGGAGGGCGGTGATTAACCAGCTTTGTATCCTTTCTTTTTGCAGTGCTGGCATAGATCAAGTATTTCTGCACCCAAATGGTCAGTTAATGAGTCATCTGCATGCAAACTACACGCTTCGCAACTGCAAAGGATGCAGTTCCACAATCAAGCTAAACACAATTGTGCCCCAGCTGTGTCTGTCAAAGTTGTTTGCTTTATTTTAATCAAGCAACAATTCAAAGAAAGAAGTATTAAAAAAAAGGGGGGTAGAGCCCAAATGTTAAGCACTCCAGCTCTGGTGCACCAAATGGGTTGCTTATGTTCCCAGATAAACAACAATATTTGCATTTTAACCCTCTGAACGTGAACCAGGTTTGTATTCTTTTTTTCCATTACGAATGATGTTATTTTTGTTGTTTTGTCTTGCTTTGCCTTAATTAATCTCCTAGCGAATTCTTTTGTAAAGCATCTCCTTGCTCATCTGACAGCATCAGCCGATCAGTACTTCTATGTTTGTACAGTGGTTAGGATGCTTTAATATGCCTGATAACAGAAGTCCCTAAATGTCATTCTTAGCTATCCTAAGCCCTGATCCAGTACCAGCAAGGCAAAATTCTGGATAAGGGATGGACAGGTGGGGTGGTGGTGACACCTTTGGAGGAAGGAGAGTAGCACTTCACATAGGGTGACCAGATGAAAAAGAGGACAGGGCTCCTGTATCTTTAACTGTTGTATAGAAGAGAGAATTCCAGCAGATGTCATTTGTATGCATGCACTACCTGGTGATATTCCCTCTTCATCCCAACTGTTAAAGCTGCAGGAGCCCTGCCCTCTTTTGTATCTGGTCACTCTAGTATAGATCCTGCAGCTTTAACGGCAAGACAGTGGTGTAAAAACAAAACAAAAGCAGCAATTGAAGAAAGCAGCAACCAGGAGACCAACCAAATCATATGGCAAATTTAAACTGGAATATGAATCATCAAAATCCCAGAGAAATTGGAGAGACTGGGGGATAAAAGATAATAAAGGAGGTGCCAGGCAGATCTCCCATGGGAGGGAGTTCCAAGTGGGGCACAGCTACAGAAAAGCCCACCATGGCATGGATGAGAAGACAATGGAGCAAAGTAGCATCATGGAAAAGCCCAAATGAGAAACTTGCTCCAACAATGTACAGGACTTGACTGAAGCCTTTATGCATCCAGATCCAGATCGCGTATCTCAGACTCCACCCCTTCCTTGAGTAGTGGAAAGCCTTAAAGGGAAAAGGCTCTCGTTTTGAGCCTAGCACTTCTCCTCCCTCTGAGGATCCCTCCCCCAGATTTATTGGCTACATTCAGGGGCCAAGAGGCTCTGAGGTGCAGGCTCCGGAGGCACCAATTCAGAGATCCCTGGAACAAGGGCCCCATATCTGAAGCTGCTTAGGGTGGTGGCCCAGGCACTGTCTCTTGTAGCTACCTCCATAACCTCTACAACAGCTGAGGGTACCGATAGAAGGACTTCCTATTACACTTATATAAGTGATGTATTCCTTTTAGGGAAGGGCCATAGCTTTGAGGAAGAGGTCCCAGGTTCAATCTCTTGCATCTCCATGTAGGATTGGGAAGGAATCCTGTTTTAAACCCTGTAGAGTCTTAGACAATACTGAGGTAGATGGAACAAGGGTCTGAGTCAGTCTGAAACAGCTTCCGGTGTTCTTAATAGGTCTCCTAGCTGTGTGAGAGGGGAAGACAATAGTATTGTTTCCCACCAAAAAGATCTGCAGTTACAAGAAACCAAGTTTCTATATATAAATCTGTCCCCACACTATACCCCCATAAAAATGTTGAGGTCCTGAGATTTTCTCTGCTGATATGTGATCTTGGGGTATTGGATTAACATAATAACTTAGATATACATTCTGATCCTTGGGCAAAACTATTTTAGGCGCTATTTTCAAAATGGTGGACAATTTTTTTTAGGTCACTAGTTTTTGTCAACCACAGAAGTATCTATCTTGTGTCTGGTATCAAATTATATGTTTTCAGAGTGAAGGAGTTCAAAGAATACATTATTAAATTGTCGGAGTACTCCTTCCACCATTTTCCAAGATGGTGCTGAAATGTTGTCTCGTTTTCTCATTTCCTTGACAAATCAATATATAAATGTGATTTTGGCTTTAAACTATGGGGAGGGGTTGGGTCAAGGAGGTCAACCATGACATTAATTTTGATGAAAAAGCAGTTCTTCTGTCATTTTTAAAAATGACACCAAATCTTTCCCCCTACAATAGGCCATGTAATGTGTAGCTTATATGGTCATTCTTTGTGATGTCTGCCAAAACTTTATGGTTTAGTAATGGCTTATTGCATCATTTATTTTATGGGAGTATAGTGTGAGGACAAGATTAATACGCTAACAAGACGGTGGGCAAAAACAGATGGATCCCCCATAACTACTGTGGATTTATTAAACAAATGACCTATAAAGGTCTTGAGCAGTCTGCCCACTTTTGATGGTTCCTTTTGCTATGCTGGATGGGACATGTTTCACTGGGAAGATCTCCCCTATAGGCCCCTTCCAAATGTGTGGCTGCTCTTTCTTGCACAGGAGAACTTTCTGTCAGATTGTGCCCTTTCTGTGGCAAATCCCCATGGCAACTTTCTGTAAAGCAGGTAAAATATAAAGTAGAACTTGTGTTGAGTTTTCCAATATGATGGAAATTTTCTGCAACACAAACATTCAGCTCGCCTCTCCCAACAAATGAAACGACACAGTGGCAGACAACATAATTAGAAATCTTCTAGACCAAAGTAATATTTCCCTTGGAAGTAAATATTATCAAAGGAAGAAAAATATGACTTGCATATATTGGAGGGTGGCTGGCAGCAAAAGGGTTTTGAACATTGCTGGAGAAAGTGATAACTGTGCAGAACTAAATGTGATATGACCACATAAAAGAAACAAGAAAGCATTTTAGAAGCATCTGAATCTTAAATTTCCCTATGAAGTAAATTCAAAATACAAATAGAATATATAGTGCTCTGCTTGCAGTGTAATTTGTCAACTGTTGAGAAAATTGGCATGTCTTTTCTGCTGATTTATTGGTTAATCCCAGCAATTCATTGTGGAAAAGGCCAACAATGAATTACAATGTAGCAGGGGGGAAAATTAAGCTCTGCATTTTAAAAGTGCTTAACTACGTGGCCCTTTGGAACAACTTATAAAGTAATTGCAGTGATGCAGCACCTTTTGTGCATGCAAAAATGTAACTTGTAAAACCTATACAAGTGGCATGCAGAGCCTCAATTTTAGTGCAGTAGCCCAAAGGCATCCAGCTGAGCTAGAGCATTGCCTGCATGCCAGAAGGTGCTGGATGTGACCCTCTCTTCAGTATCTTTCAGACTGAACAGAAGCAGCATTCATGATGCAAAAGTCATGAGAGCCATGTGGTGTAGTGGTTAGAGTGTTGGGCTGGGACTTGGGAGATCAGGGTTCTAGTCCCCACTCAGCCATGGAAGCTCACTGGGTGACTTTGGGCCAGCCACAGACTTTCAGCCCAACCTACCTCACAGGGTTGTTGTTGTGAGGATAAAATGGAGAGGAGGAGGATTATGTACGCCGCCTCGTGTTCCTTGGCGGAAAAAAGGGCAGGATACAAATGTAAATAAATAAATAAAATTCAGAAGCATGATGTATATGTGGAAATGCATGTAGGTTCCCATCAAAATCAGCCCACAATGAAGTGGTTATGTGCTGAATCTGTCTATTAGTTACCACCCCCTCCCCCTTTAGACCAGGAATGGGCAGAAGGTAGATAGTTCTCCACATGTTTTGGACTTCAGTGTTCATAAATACCTGTCAGCATGGCCAAGGGTCACAAATGTTGGAACTTGGACGTTCAAAACATTTAAAGATCTACCTTCTGTCCACTTCTGCCTTAGACATTGGTAAACATGGAATAGCAATGCCATACATGTATTTTTGTGTGTGGCACAGGCATTTGTACAACTAAGGAGATGAGGGACCAGAGCTCAATGGGACCATACAGCATATGTGCTACATGCAGGAGGTCCTAGGTCCAATCGCAGAAGGATCTCTGGTAGCAAAACTGGAAAAGACCACTTCTTGCAACCTTGGAAAAGTCTATGGCAGGGGTGCTGGAGAACTTTTAGCCTGTGGGCCAAATTTCATTTCAGAGTAGCTCTTGAGGACTGCATTCCAGTGGTGGATGGAGCAAACAAAAGAGGGGCATGGCCAAACTACTAAAAAATACCAGCAGAGCGTGCTTAAAGCTCTTCCTCCCAGTAAGTAATACTTGGAAGAGAATATTTCAACCTTTTTAAAATGGGGGAGGGGACTGCACAAAAGCTGGGAAACTACCAAATGATCAATGTTTGGTGGGGGGAAGGGGCCAGGGCCAGGGCCAGGGGAAGGGAATGTAGCCATCTCAGGATCCTCTGAGGACAGGATTTGGTCCCCAAGCCTGAGAGTCCATGGACTGGCAGAAAAGTACAGACTTAAAGCAGCCTTCAAAACAGATCCTGAAAGATCAGTGGTAAAGAAAACCCTAAACTCATGATATAATCATAAGATTCAACAGCCCTGTAAGTGGTAGTTTAATTCATAGCACTATATTGGAGTGATGAAACATTTCACATATTGTCACAATTGCCTAATAGAACTGGTGGTTATGTTTAGTTTAATATCAGAATGTCTTGCAACCATTTTCAGCTAGCCAGTTCATATCCAAAGTTTAACAGAAAACACAAGGATCAAGTTGCTGAAATGTGATTTTTGCTCAGGCACCTTTCATAGTATGACTGATTAATTATTTGGTTGTGAAATGTTGTGCCTTTTTGTTCTGTAATGGTTAAAAGAGACAAGTTATTGAACACCTACAATGCATTCTCCACTTTTGTTTGGTACAAAGTTGGCTCAGTATTGATTGGTAACAAACAGGAAACAATAATCTCTAAATTAGCTGCCATTACATTATTACAGTAATAATAGTTACTGTTCTATAGCTGAAGATCACTAGCTAATCTGGTTCACACATAACAACCCATAATATGGGTTGTTGAATCTTGAAGTTGTTATGTGCAAACCTGGAAATATGGCTAAACTATGGGTTGTGAATCATGAACAAATCATGCAGAGAACCCATGGTTAGTTGTTAGGTTGTGATCTCTGAGTTGTTTAAACCTTGGATTGTCATTGGCTGGTTTCGGACGACACATTAAGCAACGGGGGGGAACAATCATCAGTTGTGTTGCTAATTGTGTTGTGTGGAGGGTTACACACCATGCACACACAACTGGCAGTACGCTATTCCACCCAATTAAGCAACAGAGAGAAACAACGGGCTTGCATGTTGTTTAGCCCGAAGCCCCGTTGTTTAAAGTGTTGTCCGAAACCAACCCCCGCTCTCTCCATGAACTATTCCATTTGGGAATAGAGTTCTGCCGGCCGGAGCAGCCAAAAATCCCCAGCTACTCTATACAGCCAGCAGAACTTGTGGTGCATGCTGGGATATGGCTGGGGACTGAGGGAGGGGAAGGGAGCAGATGTATCAACCAAGATGGCCACCAGAACATTCAGCTGCACAAGCACCGGCGTTGCAACGTGTTGTGTGGGGAGCTCTGCCTACCTAACTCACGGTCAGTACGCTATTTACCCCTCCGTTGCCTAATATGTTGTCCGAAACCAGCCATTAAGTGTGAACCCAGAATTGTGGGTTTTTCATGGGTTGTTTCTCCAGGCTACAGAGGTGGCAGGCAAGAGTGGTCAAAAAACCCAGCCACTTTACATGCCAGTACTGCAAACGCACGTGGAATACAGAGAAGAAGGGAGGGGGCAAGAACCAAACAACCCAGGAATTGGAAAAACAGCCTGCGGTTTGCTCAGTTGTCTTGCAACCAAATCATGGATTAACTCTGGGTAAGGCAACAACCCATTGGTTAATTAAACCATGGGTTGTGACTATGTGTGAATCAGGTTTAATGCTAGTTGCAGTTCTTTTGTTCATTTTTAGGGAGCAGCAGGAAAAATAACAAATATGTAGGGAGTGAAATCCATTGGTAAAATCATAATTGTCCACACTTTTGTGGTTGTACTACACAAATACTACATTGAACATATTTGATTGATTTCAACTGGTGTTCAAAAAGGTTTTCTTTCCTCCTTGTGAAATATGTTTCGTTCTAAGCTGACTGCCTGTTGTGTTCTACTTTGGCTACAGTAGTTAGGTTGCAAACAGTTTTTTTAAAGCAGCATAGTTCAGTAAGTCTATAAAAAGCATGCCGGAGTCACACGCTGTGGTGGCAGTTTTGTGATGTCCTAAAGTCTATTCAGATGCTTTAGCAGTTCCATCATAAAGCCCAATATGCTTTGATCAGGCCTGCAAAACATTCCTTGTGAGCATTTGCAGACCAATCCTTTTGCTTTCATAACCCTGTGAGGGGAAAACAGCAAATGGTCATATTTCAATTCCACAAAGTAAAAGGAACCCTACATAGCATTTAAAAAAATTAAAATAAAACACCAAATAATAGTGTATTCAGATTAATCTGTCTGTACCTGTGTCTATGTGTAATGCAATCTCTACAGAGAGGACTTCATCTTTGATCTATATTTAAATGTCTGCCTGTAGCTTTGATCTATATTTAAATGTATATCTGTACCTCTCTATCATCTTTCATCCATATCTGTGTCTTTGTTTGTCTGTGTGTATGTGTTCATGGTGACCCAAACAAAGGGACGGCAAAGAGAGAGAGACAGAGAGAGAGAGAGACTAGACTATATAATGATACAAGTCAAATTCAGATGCACAAAGGTCAGGGTCTCAGTCTTTTTTAATACCAGAGATTTTAGCTAGGGTTACCACGAGAAAGTCTTGAACTTTGCTCAAGTAAGAGAAGCTCATCCTCAACCTCTTGCTATGCCCATTTTTTTCTTCATCCCTCCCCCATTCAGCTTTCACACCAGTCAACAAGCAGCTTTAAATTTAAATATGCTATTGTCTGCACATGAGCTAAAAACTTTACTTTTCAGTGGGAATGGTGCCATTTTGAGTGCCATTTTTCTTGATAGAAAGGTGGAGTACAAATCAGATCAAACCAATCAAATAATGGTGGCTATCACAATTCCAGTTGAGAAGTCACTGGCCCGGTTCAAGCGTAACCCTAAGCAATTAGTCCCAGAGCCAGGGCAGGATTTATTTACCTGAAGAGTGCAAAAGCTTTGTGAATATTTTTTGTTTATATATGACAAGCGTCTCAGAAAAGTGAGTCTTACAAAATTCCAGTGGTGGGGGGCTGCATGATGACATCATCAATATGGCTGCCGAGCTCTTATGTAGTTGCCACATTTAAATATGCATAACTTCTTACCTGTTTATGCTACAGAGATTATTTTTTTCTGAAATGTTTCAAATTTAATGACAAATACTTTTTGTAATTACACATTTTGTTAACTCCATTAGTTTTTGAGATAATTTCATTTGAACACATAAAATCAGTGTTCACATTGGTTATGTGTGATGTTTAACCACGATTTACTCAAAAACCATACAACTTTTGAAAGAGTATTCAAGAACAAAAAAGTTTCATTTTTAATGAGGATTAAGAAAATGTATAATAACGTGAGGTTTACCCCAACGCTTCAGGAATTATGAGTGGTATCTCATTATACGTCCACTTTCTCAGGATTGTATGATTTTACAGTTTATCATACAGGGCTTTTATTTCAAAAGTATCCACCCTAAATATCTCTCGATCTCATGCACAGATCATTTTGAACATGTTCAACTGTGATTTTTACAGTTGAACATGTTCAAATGTTCTTTACAAAATTTCAAACAGGAGAAGTATGATGTTATATAAAAAAGACTATTTATTAGGTTGAATTGTTTTTAACAAATGTTTTTAAAATCTTCAGCAAAAATTTACAATTTACAAAATAAAAAACTATGTTCTGTGAGAATGGTTAACAAATAAATTTCATTGGATGTCCTCTTCACTTTAATTGGAACTGCTATCATCACTGTCAAAATCACTTTCCTCAGCTTCTTTTTCACTATCCTCTTCTGTGGCTGTTTCAAGATTTACTGGGAGTGTTAGACAATCATACCATTTTATGTGGTACCTGCCATTTTCCAAGTACCAGCTGTGTTCAGTAGGATCAAGCCCATCGTCAGGTTTTCTACAATATGCTCATTTCCACAGCCATGACACTGAATTGCTTCTTTTAATCTTTTGGATCAATGCGGGTTTAGATGGAGGCAGCATTGTTGGGTCAATCCCTTTAACTTTGGAGAATGCCTTAGACTGGATCTTAGATGTTGTTTTCTTCATAAATAGACTGTATCTTACTTCACTCACAGAGGAGTATCTAAGGTGGCCATACATGGCACAGACAATTTTTTCCAACTCAGCTATCTTTTCTTCTGTTAAAGTTAATGACTCACCTAGCTGGCTGAGAATTTCTTGGAATTCATGATTCTTTTTCATGATTTCAAATGGTTTAACTTTTCCCTGCAGCTGTGAAATCAGAGCCTGTAAAAGCGTGGTAGCCAGAAAAGGCCTCTACCAGATCATGTCCGAGCTCCTCTGTGATACAAGTTACATTGATCGTCCTTCTGCTGTTGTTAGAAGACACGCCACAATCAAACCAAACCCAAGAGTTTAGGAAGTGCTTTTGATGGTAAATTAACAGAACCAACACATCAGTGTCATTTGCTCTAACCAGGATATTCTTTGCCTGATCACTACCATGTGATTTATGTTGGATGTGCCAAATAATCCTTGTGTCTGCCTCCTGATGATGGCAAGCAAGATCAGGCACCTTTGTTGCCTCAACCCTGACATCCTTGCTGGTGTATTTGTAACATATAGTCTCTGCTGTGACAAAGAGAATTTTGCCTGCCAGAAGTGAAGCATACTTCTGATTTTTCCACTCATTGCATGGGAAAGATGTAAGTGATGTTTTAAACTGCTCATTCCGAAGTGCATCAACTGTCTTTTTTGGGGTCTTCTGATCTGCGCCAGTTACTTTGATGTCATTGGTTGGTACAGTTGTTCGCCATTCATGTTCACAATCTTTTATATTTTGAGATATATGGAGCTCTTGCACGTAAATTACTGGAGCACATTATTAGTAGTACACCAGCTAAGGAAGTGCACCTGGTGTTTGACACTTACGGCTATCAAAATATAAAAGATTGTGAACATGAAAGGCGAACAACTGTATCAACTAGTGACATCAAAGTAAATGCACTTCGGAATCTACTCTAAGTATGACTAAATCTTGAACCACCCCTTAGCCTATGATTAATGTCTTAAATCTACAGTGGAGTCATCCATTGCATGAGGAATATCAATATTACAAGTGAGGTAAAAATGAATAAAACTGCACAAATTCACAGAAATGCACCAAAAGAGAAGCCATATAAAACAAAAAACCCAGCAGGTACAGGGACCGATGTATTGATTCAAACAACATAAATCAGAACCCCGAAACATTCCAAGTCCTAAACTCTTCATCAGGGAACAGAAACATCTGACATCTATGCACATTGTGCTATTGCATCCTTCAACGCCTCTCCTAGCATGAACAGATCCAAACACTATGCTCCAGTTGCCTCTTCCAAGGGAGGTCCAGAGAGCAGCAATATTGAAAGGGGAATTTCAGCAGGTGTCATTTGCATGCATACAGCACCTGGTGAAACTCCATCTTCATCACAACAGTTTAAGCTGCAAGAACCCTGCCCTCTTTCGTATCTGGTCACTCTAGGTAGCGCCTGCAGCTTTAACTGTTGTGATGAAGAGGGAATTTCACCAGGTACTGCATGCACACAAATGACACCTGCTGAAATTCCCCTTTCAATACAACTGTTAAAGATACAGGAGCCCTGTCTTCCTTTTCATATGGTCACCCTAGAGGGCTTTCTCGGTGGGGGCCCCCATTTATGAATGATCTTCCCAATGAGGCCCACCTGGGCCTGGGGCTAACACTGTCCTCTTTTCAGGACCAGGTTAAAACTGCCCTATTCTCTTAGGCATTTGGCAGCATATGACAAGTTTTTTTAAAATCGGGTCCTGGATTGTCTCTGACTGTTTGTTTTGAATTGTTTTAGATGTATTTTGTTGCTGTGTGTGCCATCTGTTTTATGTCCTTATGTGAATGTTTTATATAATGTATTTTAATGATTTAAAAATTTTGTGAACCTCCCATAGAGCTTTGGCTACGGGGCAGTATAGAAATTCAATAAATGAAATGAAATCATTCCAGACAAACCCATGCATAAGCTGACCATCTGAAAAGGAGGACAGGGCTCATATAACTTTAACAGTTGTAGAGAAAAGGGAATTTCAGCCAGTGTCATTTGTATGCAATCAGTTCCTGGTGAAATTCCCTCTTCAGCACAACTGTTAAAGGTGCAGGCACTATACTAGAGTGACCATATACAAAAGAAGGCAGGGCTCTGCAACTTTAACTGTTGTGATGAAGAGGGAATATCACCAGGAACTAATTGCATACAAATAACACTGGCTGAAATTCCCTTTTCTCTACAACTGTTAAAGTTATATGAGCCCTGTCCTCCTTTTCAGATGGTCAGCCTACCCATGCAGGTATCACCACCTCTTTTTGGAGCTAGCCTACTAAGGACATTATTACAGATATCATTTTTTTCTGTCTCCTGATAAAGGGCATAGGGCTCAAAATGCATTAGGATTTATGCTACTCAGATCAATAAATTAGGCTACAATCCTGTATGCACTTGTTTCAGAGTAAGCCCCTTTGAAAGCAACAGGACTTACTCCTGAGTAGGCATATATAAGCTTGAGCTGTTAGGCTGCAATCCTATATCTAATGGAATTCAGTGGGACTTACTTCTTAGTAGACATGTACAGGTTTGCACTGCACATCTGCTGTGGCTGCTGGATTTTTCTTTCTTATTCCTTCACTGGGCCCAGGCCATTCCCCCAAGAGCAGATGGAAAAAAGAGAGGAGAGAAGGAAAAAGCACCTTGATCATATTATTGCTGTGCGGCACTATCAAAGACGTTCTCATCTGGGGCGGGGGAGTGCAAATTGCACAACTTCTTTAAAATATCCATTACAGGGGCATTAGACTACATCAGTGCCACCTAGTGGAAAAACAGACAACAAATTCAAGAAAAGCTGTGCTGTCGCATTGGAATCTACAGAGAAAGTGGAATTCTTGGTGAAATGCGATCCATGCTGGACTGGCCAAATGGCAGGCATAATGATTTATGGATGCACATACAAACATCGTTTGAACCATGCCTTGTGTGTAATGCCTATAATAAATATGACATGACTGAATGCAAATGCCAAATGTAAATATTTGATACATGACTGCAATGTCTGTGCCTGGGTTGTTTTTTTTTTTTTCTGAGAGAGAGAATTCCTTTCAGGAAGCATGCTTACTCTAGAATGTCCACTAGCAAAACACAATCCTAGCTTTGCTACTTGCAAAGGAGTTATTTGCTGGAACCACCACCTCCCATCTAGCAGCCCTCTTAATACTTTGTCTCTGATAACTCTTCACCACCACCCCAACCTCATTTATCAATCCCATTTGAGAGAGAGAGAGAGAGAGAGAGAGAGAGAGAAGAAAAGATGCATATACTCTATTTTAGGGAGACAAAACATGCCTCTTTTTTGGACATCAGGTTTGCATTTGTGAATGTCTCAGAGCAGACTCACAAAAATGTTACTGATTGTTTATATTTTGTCCTTACCTCCCCCCTGCCATTTCCCCCTTTTTTGCTAGATCTTGCCTCCAAATAATAAGAAAAGGTAGCAGGTCCAATAGTTTTCCTCTTTTCTTCTCCACCCATCTTTCCTAATACAGTCATGGAGATCCATTTCAGGAAGCTGCCTTCCGCCCATGTACCACTTACTGGACTAAGAACTGCCAGCTCAAACTAAACCTGCATCCCAATGGATGTCCAAGAAGACTCCTGCACTGTCTCTCTGCATGGCACTGCAAGGCAGGTCAATCACATCTGCACTTTCTAGCACACTAGCTGATATAGCTTGGGCCCCCTAAGGTAATCATCTTAAAGTAGTAGGCCGGAGTTAGGCCTGTGAGTTAACTTTTAAACAAATTAAATTGCCCAAGGCATGCTGGGGGTTGTAGGCATAAGCTGAGGCTAGAATGGAATGGTGAGCGGGGTTAGTGGCAGTTGGAGAAAGCCAGGTAGAAGGAGAGCAAAGACAGAGAGGTCAGGCAAATGGGAGTTGAGCTAGGATTGAGAGATAATGACCTAGTTTGCTCATAGTGACCTGGGCCAGAGCTACACTAAGCAGGACTTAACATGATGAAAGCAGTTTGAAAACAGTATATAAAATGTGTCATGGGCCCCAACAGTTGTCAGTGCACCTCAAAACCATTATAAAACAGTAGTGTAGATCCTGCCCTGGTTTGCTAACCCATGCTTTATTTTAAATCAGCCACTCTACATGCTAGCACCACACCTACCAGTGTGCTTTTGGCAGCTTGCAGATGTCCGCGTTTTCTGAGAGGTGCTTCTTTCCTCTTGTTGCTGATGCTGCTCCTCGACAGAGCATCAGGGAGTAGCATCGGCGAAAAGGGGAGGTAAGCGGCTGTCAGTGGACATGCCCAGCTCTGGCCAAGTCCTGCTGGGACTGCTTCAGCCCACTCTTCTCGCCCACCAAGGGCTCCATCAGGACTCTGTACTGAAGGGCTGGGCACTTGCCCTCCTTCATTGGGCCTGCTTCTGGGCATGCACAGAATGTCTCCCCTTCCGCCTTCCTGCCCTCTTAAGGGTGAAGGCCATGCATACACTTCCCCAGATTCTGAGAAAACAGCGATATCAGGATGGGGTGCCTTTGAGCATGTTTGGCGACTCAAAGTCACACTGTTCTATCTAGTTACAATTTTAAAACTATGTTCTGCGAGTAGTAGGAGGCACCACAAATGGACACAGCCCATTTATGTGGGTTGTTTCCTTTTATGTGGAATTGGGTTGACTGCTTGAGACCAACCTTAGGAGTCTAGGTTGTGAAAGTCACACAACAGCCACCTGCCTGCACACTCACAATGGCCACCAAAGGCTAGTAAGTCTTGCCTCCCACCCAAGGCATGATGGAAGTTGTAGGTGCAAGCTTAGGTTTTTTATTAAATTCTTTAAAAATACTTAATCCCTCAACATTTGTGTCTTTAGATTTTTCTGGTACGTTGTACATCCAGATCAATCAGCGTGCCAAATTTCATGTTTCTAACTCATCTGGAAGTGGGTAAACATTTCTAGACATACATCCCACACACATGCTTTCAGTTTTATAGGTAGAGTTTTGGATGTGCATCTGATGTAACCCACAAACCTTCTGAGAGCAAGGAGGCATTTCCCTTCGCATCTGAAGGGGTTCTATGGAGGCAGAAATCAGGCTTGGAGGACACTTTTAGCAAAGCAAATCCCCCACCCCTGTCTTAAGTCCTTTAAAGGATGGAGTGGGTTATACTTGAGGTCACATATTCGCCAGAACTATTTATGTCGCGCGCACCCCCACACACAATCCTTTAAGCTTTACCTCCTTTCCCTTTAAAGTTGGGAAGGAGACAGTTAGGCTTAGAGGAAGTGGGCCTGAGTGTGGTCTGCCTCCAAGCCCTACTTTAGCTCCCCAACTGAAGCTGCTACTTGCTTCCCTTCTGCCTAACTCCCAACTCTGCTTGGTGAGGGACCATGCTTGTGTACTGTTCTTTGCTGCCATTCACTGGCACAATGAAGGTGGTAGGCATGAACCCTCCTCCGCCCTGGTTTTAGGGGAGGGGGGCTCTTTACAAGCAATTTCCCCCTAAATACTCTTGGGGTTCCTTCTCTCTACAGCAGGGGTCCCCAACTTGTTTGGAACCACGGGCACATTTGGGAATTTGGGATACTGCTATGGGCACCACCACTAGGGTTGGCCCTAACATGCAGCGGTAAGAAGTGGGCGCAGCATGCAGCGGAGGATGGGAAGAGTGGCGCTCTCCCTTTCCAAAGGGTCTGCTGCTGCTTGGTCCTGCTGGCTGCCTGCATGGCTGGCCATGAAGGCAGCCAACGGGACCAAGAAGCAGCAGCCACTCACTTGCCTGCTCGCTCACCCCCCCCCCCTTGGCTTGCGCCTCCCCAACTTACCTTCTGGCCCTGCTGGGCAGCCATCTTACTTTCTCTAGCATGGGCCGTGCTACAACTGTGTGAAGTTGGGCAATTGCAAGAAGTCCCGCATGGCTCCTGAAGGCAGGAAGACCTTACAGGCAGCATGCAGGCCCACACTAGGGAAAGTAAGTCGGCTGGCTGGCAGGGTTGGGAGATATGGCGAGGCGGGAGACACAGTGAGGTGGAGCGTGAGTGGGCAAGTGAGTGGCTGCTTCTTGGGGAGAGTAGGAAGCCATGTGGGGGAGGAGTAGGAGGCTGTGGGGGGCTGCACGGCGGGTCCTGCTTCAGGTGATGACCTTCCTTGGGCCAGGCCTGACCACCACAAAATACCTAATCAGTAGGTTGCGACTTTGGCATCTGCCTTTCATGTCTATGGATCTTAGGCTGCATCATATTCAAGAAATACTTCTGCTTTGTGTTTATTGGTCACTGCAAATGATTGTTGTAATTCAGCTAATTCCTGGCAGTGCAGTACAGCTAATGCGTCATTTAAACATATGTTTTAGCAAGGTCCAGTGTTCTTTTTGTGGCAAGGTTACTACACACAAAAAATGTGAACTGGAACATTCTTTAATATTCACTGACATACACATTTGTTTAAATTATTTACCTGCTTCATGAAAATTAAAACTGGTCAGTGTAAATGGATTCTCTGCACTCTTTTGACACCTAAAAGACTGATATTTCAATATTGGAAGGATAAACACACACCTCCTATAATACACTGGATTGAGGACCAAACAGCATTTTCAATAGTTGAAAGGGTGGCATATAGATGCCACCTTCACATAGATATTTATTTGGATGCTTGGTCCACTTTTGTTCAAGCCTATATATAATTGCTAGAAAGCTGTATGCATTTCATTCAAATCCATATATGTATATTTTAAAAACTGGAAAATAAATAAAACTTTAAAAATATATTTTTGGGGTGCCTGCAGCACCACTTTGAGGACCCATTCGTGGGCACCATTGAAGGCACTTGCAGAGACTGCGTTGGGGAACCCCTGATGGAGGGACCTTCCTCAGCCCTGTCCCTTCCTCCATTTTGGCTCTCTGCATGTCTGCAAGCGGGACACCCGCTTTACAAACAGGTGATGAATCACCAGTACTGATTTCTTTCCCAATCTTCAGGATCGATATTGTGAATCAATGTTATGGATAGTTTCAGTTCAGGTTCTAACCTCCATTTCAGAATTTGCCACTCAGAAACTGGATGACTGTGGCAGAATGTCATTCTGAAGAGTTTTGTTTTACACCCCTGAAGCTACGGGGGACAGCTAGAAGAAACACTGAAAAAGATATGGCCTTGGATCCAGACTTGCACAATGGTCATGGAGGGAGGGGGCTTCCTGTCCTCACTGCTGCCCCCGCCCCCACAGCCAATCCTGAAGGCTGGGGGACCTTCTGGGATGGCCTAGGATGTGGTAGGAAGCTGCTAGAGTGGAAGGGAAATCAGGCAGGCACACCATATGTAAGCAGTAAAGAAATAATGCCACAGCAGTACTGTGGCAAGATGCCTCTCTAGAATGAAGGACTGATTTCTACTTTATGTCAGTCTTAAGACATTTACACCAGATTTTACGAGCAGCTGCTACAGTCAAGTACCCATAAGAATCATCCATTGGAGTGCTTCAGATGGGGGAATGCTTAGGTATTTAGAAAAATGTTAGGTTAATACAACTGATACAACACAACTGAATCACTAAGCATGATTAGTCACACAAAACAGAATGTTAAGTATATTTTCAAAGCACAAGTGTTCTTGGATGGTCTTACATAAACAAAACACACACACTGGCCCATCTAGGCTCTATGTGTGCATAGAAGGCAGGCTTGCATGTGAGTATCCATAGCTGGGTAACAGGTGCTGCATGCACGATGCAGCAACAACATGCAGCAGTTTGGGCTGTGCATGCAAAGCCCTGCTGAAGAAGTTGAAATTGCACCAATCCAACAAGGGAATCTGCACTGGATTCAGTCCTTCCACTCTCCATCCAACCGCTGATGAACATGGGTGGGCTGTGGTTCAACGGCAGATCACCTGCTTTGTATGCAGAAGGTCCCAGGTTCGATCTCCGACATCTCCTGGTAGGGCTGGAAAAACTGCTCCCTGAAACCCTGAAGAGCAGCTGCCAGCCAGTGGTAACAATACTGGGCTAGAAAGACCAAGGGTTTGACTCAGCTTCCTCCGTTGCTATGATTCCAGCTTCTTATAAGGCTGCTGTCTGCATGTACAGCTGGATCAGTCCTGTAGCATGCCTACTCTACTTTCAATAGAAATGAACCAATTTATTAGTAGGATTTATTTTTCAAATGCCCATATAGGTTTATGGCCCACATTTTCATTAATTCACATTTTCATTAATTTTCAGTAACCACATTTCCCCCTCATGATGTTTGTTTCATTCTTTTTACCAGAATAGAAGCTCAAAAGTCATTCTTCTCCCCATTCATTAATACCTTTTCTCAAAAGGAGGTTATAAAAAACCTTAGCAATAAACGATTGCTGAGGATAGGATAATAATTTGTGTGTATGTGTTAAAACAGCAGATTTTGGACATAATTGTAATTAATTTTGAACCAAATGCAAAAGTATGAACTCCAGATATCAGTGGTGCAGCTAGATAATTTTAGACCCTGGAATTAATGGTCTTTATGAGGAGGGGCCTTCAGACATCCATGTGTATTACTTCAGCTGTGAAACACACAACTAACATTTAGAATCATAGAATAGTAGAGTTGGAAGGGGCCTATAAGACCATCGAGTCCAACCCCCTGCTCAATGCAGGAATCCATATTAAAGCATTTCTCTTCCCTACCCAACTGGCATTCCATGCTTTATAATGGAATCTACATTTGTAGTACTCTGGAAGTAAGGTTTACGCCTGCAAATTATCTGACCTATTTATCAACCTCCAAATTTAGAAAAGCTTTTACATTAGCCCAATTTAATATTTTACCATCTATGCTTTTAGAGGGAAGATATTGGAAGGTCCCATACCTTGAATACATTTGCCCTTGTGATGGAAGGGACGTGGAAGCTGTTGGGCATATTTTATTATATTGTACTTTTTAATCGAGAAATTTGTCATGCTTTTATTACACCTATTTTGCAAAAAATGCCAGGCTGATCAAATGAATTGTATCTTCTTCCTGATCAGGATTCATGGATAAGGGGGCCAGGTTTTGTGTAGCTGCTAGTGCTTGCTGCAGACTTTTAATCTTTTTGAATTTCTGTATAATTATGTACTTCAGGTTACCTTGTGTCCTGATGTTTCACATTTCCACATCTCCATTCCATCTCATTGGCTACTGCTGCTGTGATGGGATAGGCAAGGGAACGCTCAACATATCAGAACATGTGGTAAGCTGAACCCCAGGTTAAGGGGGTTGAGTTTGGATGCAAGTTGGCCCTTTGTTTTAGCAGTAGCTCTGTGTTACTGATAAAGTGTATTTCAGCCCGTAGAGTCCTAGAGCATTTCTAGAGAATCCTAAGGCTTCAATTTTACACACATTTACCTGGAAGAATGCTCAACTGAAAACAACAGGATTTACTTCAGAGTAGATATGTATATGAATGCACTGTAAGAATCCTTGAAGCCTCACTGCCTTCCTGTTGGTCAGGATCACGGTTTCATTTGCGCTTGTGCAAAATAGCACCGCAAATGCAGATTTTATCAATGATGATTCACTGATGGATTCCAGTGCTCCCTTTTGCCAAAAGCTGTTTTCATTAAAACTGAAGTCTCAATATTGCATCCAGATTTTTGACTATGCAAAGCTTATTATGATGCCTTGTAAATGAACAGTCTCTTTTGTGCTTTTCATAGGCTTGTTCTGAAAAATCACTTTAATTTTCTGTGATCGTGGCCTTATATTCTATGAGGCATTTCGCCACTCAATTTCCAGCCAGTGCCACTTTCCCGGACAGAACATCAGGGCCATTTTTCATGTCCATTCAGCCAGACTTGTTTCTCTCCGGTGTTGCTGCTGCTGCTGCTGCATCAGCATTAATGAAGGTTTGTGCTAGCAAAGAGTTAAAAGCTTTTCTTGTGTTCTTACTGGGTTGTAAAAGGAACTGCTGGAGCTGATCAATGACCACTGTTAAGACCTGGAAACCAATTATAAACTTGAAATTTGTGATGAACAAAGCTCCGAAACGCTGGGATGAAAACTACTGAATTAGTTCAGTTCATTAAAATCATTAATAGTCATGAAATGAAAACCACCAGAGTCCAAAAAGGCTTAATGCCCTATCCATATTAATTAGATGGGAGCAAATCTGAAGTGAAAAGCAGCACATGCTTTGTAGAATTAGCAATTGCTCTCTACAGACTACACAGATCTCTATTAAAATTCAGTTTAATTAAAATTGATCACGTTAAGAAACTGATGTGGTTAATTAACTGAATTCCTAGACTTCTTTTCATACATTTCACAGATGCATTGTATGCCGCTTTCCTGGGTGACAGCTTGCATTGCACAGTGAAAATCTTGATTTCACAGGTTAACTCTGCAAGTTCCACAGGGGCCTGAAGTTATACTGCATCAGCCAGGAGTGGCTTCAGAGGAAAAGGAGAAAGGAAGGATAGTCTCTGGCCATGAGAAATTTCTATCTGCAAGAAAGTTCCATCAAAAGTCACAACCGATAGAGTAGCTTTTAGAGAAATACAGATGTGTGCACATCTGTCTTCTTACTGACAAAACAACAACAATCCTGAGCTGACGTAGACTGGTGATGTCAGTGGATTGATGCTTGTGTACACTCATTGAGAATCCCACCCTAACAAGTAAACCAATAACAGATGTGGAAATACAGAAATGCAGCTTGCTTGGAAGACCCCAGTGCTCCAACACAATAACTACTAGAATGCATGTGTCTCCTCGAACTTACACAAGGCCCCAGTTTTTATTTTGTTATTTTATTTTGGAACACAGAAAAGAAGGGGTTCCTAGAAAGCTGGCTGTGCATAGTGTCTGTGTCTTAATCAGAGTTTATTTTTATTTATTTATTTATTTATTTACATTTCTCTACCACCCAATAGCTGAAGCTCTCCAGGTGGTTCGCAAAACTATAGGATACCAATATAATAAAATATAACAACACAAAACCCTTCAACAGTTTAAAACAGAATAAAAGCAAAAATAAAAACCAGAGTAAAAGCCAGTAGCGGAATAAAGATCTACTGTAAACCTACTTCTTCAAAGGTACCAATGTGGACTTTTTTCTCATGCTGGGCTGGGAAGAGATAAACTCCCCACAGTGTGCGCTATGTTTCCTGTCAGGATCTCCGTCTCCTCCATGTGCTTGTAATTAGGAAAGATATGTTGCTACATGCTAATATGAAGAGAACAACTATATCCTTGCAAAAAGATGTGTGGCCATATTCACCCAGAATTGCTACGGTGTAGCAAATCCTTTAAGAAATATCCCATTTCTTCACCAACACCCAATGCACATATTAAGACTATCATGTAGAGGTTGTTTTCAATACTGTGTAGAATGCACCTGCCAGGACTTAAGACCACAGAAGGTCCTGGACCAGGAATATGGGGATCATGAGGAAGGGATGCAACCTCATCTGTGTGCTATCACCACACTGTGGCCAAACAATGGAACTGCAAGGAGATCAGCCAGACCAACAAGGGAGTTCCTTAATAGCAATAGGCCAGAGTGGGTCAGGGGACCATGATATCCCCTAATTCCTGTAAAGCAGCCTTCCCCAAGCTGGTGCCCTCCAGATGTTTTGGACCAATACCGATCGGCCCAAAGCTAGCTTAGCCAATGGTTAGGAATTCCAACGGTTAGGAATTCTGGAGGTATCATCCAAAACATCTACAGGGCACCAAGTTGGGAAAGGCTGCTATAATATTTTCCAGGCCCAGGGTGGTCACTAGTCTTTAGTGATATATTTATAGCAATATCATATGTTTAGTATTGCTGTAGCACTGCTACATGCCCAATGTTATTTATTACTTCTCATGATGATAGGTAGTATTAAAGATCCAATGAAAGTAGTTTAAGGAGATTACAATAATTTCCCTGGGTTTATTAACGCACTTAAACCTGTTCTATAAGCACACATAACCATAGCAATAGCTGTTTAATAGTGCATCATTTTAGATCCCCTTTCACTGAACTTTTCTACACACACTCCCATCAAAACACACACCTTTATGTCTGACTAGTACACATGGCATATTGCTGTTTCCCAGAGGCCAAACCTGTTAAATCTTTGGTTTGTGTCAGTGCAATGAGTGTAGTTCAACTGATGTAAAACCCACCCGTTCAGTCATTATCCTGCTCCCTAAAGGCACACGGCTTCCAATCATGGGAAAACAGGAGTTCCACACTGATGCACTGGAGAGCTAAATGTCTTTAAAGCCCCATCAGGAAATTGAATATTCACTACAACTTAGCCGGTGCAAGCAAAGCTAAAGTGACAATAAACTCCCATGATAGTGTTCATTAGTACCTGCTGCTTTGTTTTCTTGAATAAGGCTAGATTGGGAATAACCATCACATTACACTGGGGCCCTCATTGTCTGGGCCTTTCCAAATTTCAGTTTTATCCAGTGATGTAAGTTGGGGGGGAATCACACAGGTACTGTCATAGGCTGAACAGATAAAATCCAGGTCAAGGCTCATGTAACTTTAACAGTTGTAGAGAAAAGGGAATTTCAGCCAGTGTTATTTGTATGCAATTAGTTCCTGGTGATATTCCCTCTTCATCACAACAGTTAAAGGTGCATGCACTATACTAGAGTGACCATATACAAAAGAAGGCAGGGCCCCTGCAACTTTAACAATTGTGATGAAGAGGGAATTTCACCAGGAACTAATTGCATACAAATGACACTGGCTGAAATTCCCTTTTCTCTACAACTGTTAAAGTTACATGAGCCCTGACCTGGATTTTATCTGGTCAGCCTAGGTACTGTTAGTTCTGCTCTAGCCCACCCCCATCTTCCAGTAACCATACCCATTTAGCCATACCTCTCCTTTAAGAAACGTATATTATATTCTTCATTTTAAAAAAAATACCTCTGAACAGGTACAGAGAGCCTTTCCTACATCACTGAGTACTTGCAGCCATCTCCCTCATGCTCAGAAGGAGCAAGAATTTCTTCATAAGAACACAGAAGGCATACCAGGTTATATGGCAGCCTCCCTCAACCTGATGACCTCCAGATGTTCTGGACAACTCCCACCGCTCCAGCCAGGTGGCCAGTGGTTAGGATTGCTGGGAATTCTGTCCAAAACATCTGATGGGTCCCAGGTTGGCTAAGAATGTCACATGGGAATTGGTAGTGTTTGCCTGTAGCCAAAACCAATGGAGGTTTAGTTGACAGTATTTGTATGCTGGTGTAGATACACAGAAAGCCAAACATCATGACAGCACAGAAGATCATCCATGCCAATACCAAAAGGCCATGCTATGACTTGGCAAAGAACAGCTTTGTCCATGCATCAGGAGTGGTGAACCTGAGGCTTTTCAGATATTGTTTGACTCCAACCCCCATTAGCCCCAGCCAGCATTATCAATAGTCAAGGATGACAGGAGTTTTATTATATGATTGAATCCTTAGCACTGTTCAGTATGCATTTATTTAATGATTTATAATAGTTATATGCCACTTTTCCCATGCTAAGAGCACTTTGCATTAAAAATTAATATCAAATCAAAATAAGAATGAAACCTAAACTTCCCCAAAAATTACAAAGATCATAAAAACTCATCAGCTTAGACTGAACATACTCCAAATTATCTCAGCAGCCAAAATCCTTCCAAAAGGACTATTCTTCTGGAAGCCCATAAAGAAAGAGTCATTTCTGACTTCACTAGGGGAAAAAATCCAAAACTTCAGGACCAGTATCGGCTCCAGGATTTTGAGGGCTCTTTGGCAAGACGCTCTCAGTGCCCCAGTTCTGTACATCCTCATCACTACTGTCACTAGCTGCCATTATTCCTCAGCCTCTATCTCATCATTGCTATGTGTGCTTGCTTAGCAGACAGAGAGCAAGAAGGCAGTGGCATCTACTGCTCATCCGTCTCACCATCTCCATTGTCGAGGGAGAGCCAGGTGAACAAGCAGGTTGCAATGGTGAGGAGGAGGAGGAGGAGCTCCAGGAGGCGTTTGTGAGTGGGCCCTTGCTGGGGTGTGGGCTTAAGCAGGTGCCCAACCATGCCCACCGTTGATGCCAGCCTTGCTTAGGACAATTGTAATAAATGCCCAAATCCTGGCAGTTGATGCTTTTATTAAATGGAACAATCCTCCATCAGCTGGCTATAATTGGTATTGGGGGCTTATACAGAGAGAAAGGGTCTCTTTAAGGCATGTCAGGCTGTGAAGAATTTTAAAGGGAAGAGCCAGCAACTCAAATTGTGCCCAGAAAGTCACAAGCTGCTAGTGCAGTTGCCTCAGAACCAACTGAATATTGTTTTGCTCCTCAACATTAATTCGGAGGCAAGCTGTGGGATCTGGCACCAGTTGTTGCTATTGAGCTGCCTCACATAAATCTTATTGCCTGGGATGGTCTTCTGGTTCTCTTAGTGCTGGTGTGAGGACAGAGCTGCGTGGGAACGTCACAATCTTCAATTTTTTTAGAATAAAGCAAGAAATTAGGGAAGTGGCACTAGAAAAAAAGCAACAAGGTTACCTGAGAGTTTTGTGTCCTCTCCTCCATCCACCTGCTGTGGACCATACCTTAGTTAAAAGAATTGGAGGAAATTCAGCAGAAGATAGGAACCAACAGTCAACCACAGGCACGAAAGACTCGTTAAAATCTAAAGGTAATAAATTGCATCCTTTCCATTCATATTTATGCTTTAAAAGTCTTAATCAAATCCATTTCCAGTACTAATTTTGCTATTTTTCTTTTTTTCCTTTTGACCTCCAGTAAAATGTTTCCATTGATCAGGGTAATAAAGCTATGAATTATTCCATGAAATTAGACACAGGCAAAGAGAGAAGAGACTTGTTGAGTAAATGGTGCTTGAGCAATGGGAGCAAAAGGCTGTAAACTGTATATGGAGTGTGTCCCTGGGCCCCAACAGTTGTCAATACTGTTATCAACCATTTTAAAGCAGTAGTTTAGATCCTGCCTAAATACAGACAATGACCCATATCCAGTGCGATGCAATCCATTGTGGGAGAATATATTTCACATGCAGATCTTCTCCTCTGCAACATAAGAACATAAGAAGAGCCATGCTGAATCAGATGAAGGGTCCATCTAATCCAGCACTCTGTTCATACAGTGGCCAGCAAGTTGTCGGCCAGGTACCCACAAGCAGGACACGGGTGCAACTCAAGAGCCCAAAGCACATAGGTGGAGAAAGCCACACATCTAGCCTCTTGTCCAGTTCTACGTGTGCAGCAGCAAATTACAGAGCTTCTGGAGATCCCTCCTCTTCTTCCTATTTGACGAGGGGTGCAGAGGTTCAAGAGCTTTCTCCCTCCCTCTCATCATCTGTCATGATACAGAGGAGAGGAGAAAGAGATGGAGAACTACTTTCAAAACTCTAGAATAGTAATATATATTTCTGAGGCTGTAAGTATACTGAAAAATATAAATTTTGTGTGTCTGTTCCCCCATGAGGTTTGGTGGGTAGCAAATGAGGAAGTGGGTCTTTACAACTATGGCATCCCTTTTATGTTCTCTCACTGGGAAGGTTTACATGCAGCTAATTCATGTCTTTTCAGTTCCAGGAGAAATCACTTAGGTTCCCCAAGCCTTTAAAAAAAATTTAGCTGAGATGGTTTTATCAGCTCGTCTTTATTGTCAGATGTGCTGCTGATACTAATATTCATACTTAAGGCCAGGATATAAATCTTTCAACCACCAATCAATAAAAAAGCAAACCACAAAGCCACATATCTGATCAAGAATTAGAATTGTTTCAGGAGAGCAGTGGCCCCCACATAGTAACTTTGGGAAGGGAATGTGCAGGGGCCTCTGCCAAGATGACATGGAGGCAACATTTTTGTCAACTGATACTTCCACTGGCATTGTTTATACCCAAAGGGCATGTTCAAACAACACACTAAGCCATGGTTAGATGGCTAACTCCTTTGCAACAAATGGTTAGCGAGCGCATTTAAATCGTGGTGTAGCCACCATAGTTAGGAATGGTTCAGACACGCTAAGCCATAGTGTTTAGCTCAAAATGCTTAACCACCATGGCTTAGTGTGTCGTCTGAACAGGGTCAAACACTCCCAATTCAGTTGGTGCAGAATGCAGCCTCTTGAGTTCTTCTTGGGGGCTAGTCGGCTGCATCTTATTACACCAATGCTGTACCAGTTGCACTGGTTACCAGTAGGTTGACCATATGAAAAGGAGGACAGGGCTCATGTAACTTTAACAGTTGTAGAGAAAAGGGAATTTCAGCCAGTGTCATTTGTATGCATTTAGTTCCTGGTGAAATTCCCTCTTCATCACAACAGTTAAAGTTGCAGGGGCCCTGCCTTCTTTTGTATATGGTCACTCTAGTATAGTGCATGTACCTTTAACTGTTGTGATGAAGAGGGAATTTCACCAGGAACTAATCGCATACAAATGGCACTGGTTGAAATTCCCTTTTCTCTACAACTGTTAAAGTTACATGAGCCCTGTCCTCCTTTTCATATGGTCAGCCTAGTTACCAGTGCATTTCTAAGCCCAATACAAAGTCCTTTAAAGCCTTAAATGGTTTGGGTCCAGGACCAACTACACTCTTATGAAACTTCCTGTATGTTGAGATCATTGTCAGAAGTGCTACTTACTATCCCACCATTAAGATCTGAAGGGCTTGTGGGGACTAGTGATAGGGCCATCTTGGTGGTGGTCCCTGCCCTATGTTTTTAATGATGTATTGGTTTTTATTTGTTTTTAATATTTCATCTATTTTGTGGTCTTTGTGTTTTATATTTATTGTTGTTCCCCGCCTCGATCTGGAGGGAGAGGCGGGTTATAAATAAATATATTATTATTAGTAGTAGTAGTAGTAGTAGGGAATTCCCTACCAAGAGATATATGGTTGGTTCCATCTATTGTTTTTAAAGAGGTTTTAAAATTTATTTGTTCTTTCTGTCTTTTAACTGAAAGGCATATATTGCTTTTGTGGTTGTTCAAGTTTAGGATTTGGCTTGTTTCTTAAGTTTGTTTAAAATTGGTTTATAGTTTTTATGAACTTGTTATATTAATATGGAATTTTATATCTTGTGTTGTATACTGGAAGTCTTGAAAGGTGGCAAAGGAATGCATGAAACAAACAAACAATTAAAGTCCACTGCTGACTGTGTAAATTCTGTGAGCCCATTCCATCATGGGTATCCAGGCATCTATGTTCAGATCAATCATGTGGAGGTGCCAGTACACACAAATTCTGCCTCCATGTGAACAAGTCTTGGCTATGTCTCAGTGAAACCAGCGTGATTCAGGAGCAGAGTCATTCAAATGCTAGCATATCCTATATAAACCTTTTGGGGTTATATAGGAACATTTGGCAATTCGAAAAACTGCCCCGGGCATCACCACAAAATGGCTGCTGTTGGAGGCATGCCAAAGGACAAGTAACCTGCCCAAAGCACTTGAGTATGAGACAGAGGTGGGGTCTGAGCGCCAATACACTAAACAATTCATTTGAACCCACAGTTTTCAGCACCAAGAGAAAACTATTTCACAGTGATCCCATCTGCTGGTAAGAAAATGTGTTAATTTTTTTAAAAAGTGGGAGGGACAGGGCACTTTGGTGAGCACCGAGAAACATGTCCAGGGGTGCTTTGGTGCCCACAGGCACCACATTGCATACCCTTGGTAAATACTAATAGCAAACTCCAAGCATGGATTCTTATGTAGCCAAATAAGGGGTATCAGAAGGCTTTGGGAAACCCCAGGTTTTGCAGAAATAATAATTACAAAAAATAAATTTAGAAATATCTCAGTGCAAAGCCCTAAAAAACCAACCTATCTAGGACTTAGCATTCTCAGTGGTTATGGAATGGTGTGGGAAAACAGGAAACATGGAAGAGAAGATGCAATGGTGTATCTGGAAGAGGATGTGGCTAGCAGGTTGGAAACCAGAAGAGAAGCGCACTACACTGCAATATTTGGTTTTGCAGGCCAGAGCTCAGGGGTAGAACACTTGCTTTGCATGCAGAAGGCCCCAGGCTCAATCCCTGGCATCTCCAAGTAGGTCTGGAAAAATTCCTGCCTGTAACCCTAGAGAGCTGCTGCCAATCAGTGTTGACAATACTGGGCTAGATGGACCAAGGGCCTGACTTAGTATAAGTCAGCTTCCTATCTTTACAAAAATTACATTTAAGAACCATCAGGTATTTCTTAAGACTTCTCTCTATCTATTGCCATGAAAAACAGCCATCTACAATGTCTGCAGAACTGCAATTATTTGTTTCATTACCTTTTTTTTTCTTGAAGAGAAGCTATTGATTTTTCCACATCAGACACTCTTACCATTAAGAGATAAAATTTTATTTCTTAATTTTTTTTTCATCCTATTAAGGTATCTGGCCATATACTCTAACAATGGAGTTACTGAAGGTGACATCACATATTTTCAAGTCTGGAATGCAATTGATTGATCATTGTCACCTCTGAACATTTCAAGGGTTAAATTTCCTATGGTCATTGCCTCAACATGATATCCCAGGGGGAATTTTATTGAGCAAGATTTTGCCTTGGAGATGGATGATCAGCAAAAAGATATTGATCTAGAGTCACTTCAATCACTTATTTTTTTCTTTTATTTCTCTGAAGTATAGTAATTTGATCAAGTGTCAACCAAAACCAACCATGAAATTACTTAGAAAATTGTAATTCTGCCTCCAACCTTCTTTAAAATAAAGATGTGGAGAGAGAAAGAAAGAAAGAAAGAAAGATCCAGACCAAGCTTTTCATAGCAACAGCCACCATTCAATTTATCTATAATTACCATGCTTCATTTTCTTCCTCATGTTTGTGTAAAACCTTGGATTAACAGTTTTGCTAAGTAATCTGTTGTGCAAAGGCCCCAGCTATGCTAAGGATCTAATATAGCTGACTTATCTATAATCTTCCTCATGTAGAAAAGTGTGAATATTTTTCCCCTGGCACTGAGCTATCTTAAAGAACGGCAAAATGATCATGTTCTTCATTATTTTGGAAACATACCTATATGTGTACCAATAGATGAGATGCATCTAGCAGTTCAGAAAAATTTGTGGACCCAAGACTTCAGTATATGATTCAGTCTGTTAATTTGGCACATTAAGGTGGGTAAAACATTATTTTGTGTAAACACGGCATTTTACAACAACAGTAATTTCATCTAGAGATGCAAAAAATTTCAACAATTTCTATACCACACACACACAAAAAGAATTCACACTCATCCAAATGAGTAAATAAAATAAAATCATAGCCACTAAAAATCACCAAAATGTGTTCTGTAGAATTTCTGCACATTTTTCACAAGAATCCAACAGTCCTAAATATACCAAAATTAGGTCTACTTTAAACTCAAATATTTAACTGAGCTCAACGGAGCAATGTTATAAATAAATAAATAAATAAATAAATACAGGATTTATAGCCCAATCCTCTATGTATCTACTCTGAATTTAGCAGGGCTAACTCCAAAGACAGCCTGCAGTCCTATATCTACTTACCTGGGAGTAAGCCCCATTGAACGGAATGATCTTTCTTCTTTGAAGACATGTATAGGATTGTATTGTAAGTGGATATAGAACTGCAGTCTTAATTAACACTTATTTTTCCCTCTCTCATAATACTGGAACTTGTGGTCTACCAATGAAATTGATTGAAAGTACATTCAGATAACCAATAAAGAGAGTACGCTGAATAAAATTAACTTACGGAATTTGATTCTACAAAACACTGTGGTAACTACTAGCTTAATATGTCTACTCAGAAGTAAGTCCCACTGAGTTCAAGGCAACGTACTTCCAGGTAATTGGAGCTAGGATTGTATCTTAAATGGGATAAAATTCACTCCATGAGATATGCTGGCCCTGGCTTAAAAAGATGATTGAACAAATTCATGGAGGATAGGTCTGATGGCTTGTAATAGCTTTTAATAGCTAAATATAGCTAAATATAACCGAAATAGATAACTAAATAGAACAATGACCGTACTGGGTTGGGGAAGCAAATAATGGTGGCACACTATTGTTTCTGCTTGTGTAGGCTGACCATATGAAAAGGAGGACAGGGCTCCTGTAACTTTGACAGTTGCAGAGAAAAGGGGATGGCAGAGAAGGGGATGTCAGCCTGCATCATTTGTATGCAATTAGTACCTGGTGAAATTCCCTCTTCATCACAATAATTAAAGTTGCAAGCACTATACTAGAGTGACCATATACAAAAGAAGGCAGGGCCCCTGCAGCTTTAACTGTTGTAATGAAGAGGGAATTTCACCAGGTACGAATTGCATACAAATGATGCCGGCTGAAATTCTCCTTTCTCTGCAACTGTTAAAGTTACAGGAGCCCTGTCCTCCTTTTCATATGGTCATCCTATGCTTGTGGGCTTCTGGGGAACTCCTTACCCCCATTGTTGGAAACAGAATGCTGTATGAGATTGCCCTTTGGACTAATTCAATTGGGCTCTTCTTATGTTTTTAGGTCTTTATACACCCATATGATCAGAAATGTACACACAGACACACACCTAGGCTTCTGAATTTTAGATACAGGTTTAAATGTGAGGTTTTGTTTAAAAGATCAGATAAGATGAGGGGTATACTCATTTGTATAGTTTTGAAGATAATAACATTAAATAAGGAAATAGATAAATAATGCATCTAGGGCCCTTTCTACACCAGCGAGTTTTCCCAGGACTGTCCCTGCCTGCTTGCGGAGAATTCACATGATGCACAGAGCATCCTGCAAGCAGGCAGGGGCCAGCCCTCCATTTTCAAGGGAGAGCAGGGAACGCTATTATCCCGGTTTGTTCCCTGTTCCCAGGATGGCAGCAAGATGGGCGGCTGGTGTGGCTGCCCATCCTGGGCGCAGCCGCGCTTACTCATGAGTAAGCACAGCTGCACCGATGGCCACAGAGCCGCTCCGAGGCCATCAGGAGAGGGGGACCTGATTTCGCCATCCCTAGGATGGCGGGAGGAGACGCGCGCGATCGCGTGTAGGTTTTTTTTTTAATACTCACAGCAGTTGCGGAAGAGTGCTCATGTGCTCTCCACGGATCCTCGGGGGGGGGGGGAAATGGCCACTGTGACTTGCGATGGCCCAGAAGAAGCCTGGGCCATTGCATTCTGGTGTGGCTTCAGCTGTCGAACTGAAAGTGATTACTTCTGGGTTTGCCCGCTCCCTGCCTTCCACACCCCTATAGTGTGGAAAGGACCTAACACAGGGTGCAAAAAGTATAGCCCATGGGCCACAAGCAGCCCCCTCCCCACAACTCCTGGCTAATAGCCCCCAAGCCCCCCAGCATTTGCCACTACCAAAGGGGGAAAAAGATGGAAACTTTAGAAATAGGCGCTATGGTTTCTGCCATAGCAGCCAAAGATTCCTGCCCACTTCTTAGGAAGTTATCGAGACACTCTGGGAATAGGACTTCCATGGCAGGAACCATAGAGCCCGTTCCTAGAGCTTCCTCTTTTTTATTTTTTGGCAGTGGCATTTTCCCCCTTTTCTGTTTTGGTGGGAGTTGAAGAATTAAAACTGGGAGTGGACAGGTGAGTGTGATGGGGTAGGGGGAAGTAACTGTGAGTGAGTGAGAATGTGGGGGAGGGAGAATTAATCATCATCATCAAAAATTTATTTCTTACCCGCCTCTCTATTTGGATCGAGGCGGGGAACAACAGTAAATATAAAATATGATAAAATACATAAAACTGATTAAAACATGGTGTACATAATTAATGGGGGTGTGCACGGACCCCCCGGATCGGATCGGGACCCTGATCGGGACCTCCAATTTTGTCACGGATCGGTTCGGACAAAATCGGAGGCCCCCCGGACCGGATTGAGTACGATCCCGATCCAAAAATCGGAAATTTTTGGATCGGCCGCCATTTTTTCCCCATAGACTTGCATTGCAATGCAAGTCTATGAGGAAAAAATGGCGGCGGGTGGGTGAGGGGGGGCCTAACACCCTCCCCCCCAGGGCCGTCCGCTGTGGACGGCCCCGGCAGGTAAGCCCCCTCCCCCGCACTCCCTACCCCCCCTGGGGCCGTCCGCTTCCATCCGCTGGCACCCGCGGGCGCCAGCGGATAGAAGCGGATGGCTCCGGGGGGGGTAAGCCCCCTTCCCCGCCACTGCTTACCTTTTAGGGCCGTTCGCTCCCGTCCAGCGCCGGCGGCTACCGCCAGCCGGCTTTGCAGCTTGCTCTCGAGTAGCGCGCCGGGTGATCACCCGGCGCGCAACCCTGGAGCAGGCCGCGGAGCCCGTTGGTAGTAGCCACCGGCGCCGGACGGGAACGGACGGGCCGGAAAGGTAAGGGCCCCCCTCCCCCCCTCCGCGCGCCCCCTCCTCCCCTCCACGCACCCCCTGCTTACCTTCCTGGCCCGTCCGCTCCCGTCCGGCGCCGGCGGCTACTACCAGCGGGCTCCGCGGCCTGCTCTCGAGTAGCGCGCCGGGTGATGACATCACCCGGCGCGCCACCCTGGAGCAGGCCGCGGAGCCCGCTGGTAGTAGCCGCCAGCGCCGGACGGGAGCGGACGGGCCGGAAAGGTAAGGGCCCCCCTCCTCCCCCCCCCCGCTGTCCACTTTCATCAGCGGGCACCCGCTGGCGCCCGCCAATGGAAGCGGCGGTGGGCGCCAGTGGGCGCCCGCCGATCCGCCGATCTGCCGAACCAGTTCGGACCCTTTTTGGATCAGTTCGGACTGGATCGGCGGATCCAGCTGTTGGATCGGAAATCGGATAATTTATCCGATTTCCCACTGGACCGGACTCGGATCGTGGATCGGGTCCGATCCAGTGCACATCCCTAATAATTAAAACTGCATTAAAACATCATTAAAAATCCTAAAAACGTTCTAAAATTCCACTGGATATGCCTGCCAGAAGAGACCAGTCTTTATAGCTGTCTTAAATTCTAAAAGACTGTTAAGTTGAAAAGTCTCCTCTTGCAGGTCATTCCACTAATGGCACACACACTTTTGATTTTTCATTGAAGGGCATAGGACAAAATGTACTGGAATAAACATTCCATGCAACTCCCATTGAACTTAACAAGGGTTATTCCCTTACTGAACAAAAGCAGATAAAAATAAATCGCTGCGCAGAAATATTTGCTTAAATTGCTTAAGCAGAAACACAACTTTAGCAGAAAAATATGTGAGTTTCTGAAGTCTACATGGTAAGTTTGCTGAAGTATCCATAATGAGTATTTTTTAAAAAAACCTACCAGGCATGGATCCAATAAAATAATGTTCAAACAAAAAGCATATTATCCCAAAGAGCACATTTTTATTTAATTAAAAGGAAAATAAAATGAGCCCTAATGGGTCAATAATAATGACTTGTGACACATTTAGAATAAATGGTAATTTACCATTAAAAGAGACATATTAAAAAAAATCTGTAGAAGAAATTAATGTTGGGCATGATAAGAAAGTGAAGTTTTTCCATTTCCTTCAGGATTTTTATTCAGGTATTGAGTCTCAGGATATTACAGACTTCAATCCCCTTTTGCAAATACAGGAAAGGTTTAACCATAACTACCTATGACATCATTCCAGCTGTATTCTGATGGGTTTAAGATCATTTAATTGGTGCCATGGGGGAGGGTGATATTCTGCTTTCCCATTTTTAGATTTGCTAACCGGATTTGATTGTCTTCACAAACAGTTTAGCATGTTAAACAAATAAGGTGCATCCATCAGCATGGAGTTTCTGGTTATTACAAAGTCTGTGATACACTGATTCCTAGTTATCATTTTCCTTAAGGCTTTGAGTTGCTAAAAGATCTATAACAGAACTGGGGAAATTGAGGGTCTCCAGATGTTGCTGGACTGCAGCGCCTATCATCCCTTACTATTGGCTATGCTGGCTGGGGTTGATGGGAGGTGCAATCAGCAACATCTAGAGGACCAATTCCTGTCTATAATTAGAACTGCCACCTCTCAGAAAGCATTTTATCCTGCTTGAGAAATGACTTGATGTAAGCCATAAGAACATAGCCCTGCTGAATTAGACTGAATTAGACATGATGGACCAGACTATTAGGCCTAATCTACACCAGATGTTTATCCCGGGGCCATCTCGACATCGTTCCTGCATGTTCAAATGATGTACAGATGATCCTGGGGTGAACAGGGGACATGTACACTGTTTTCCTGGGATAGCTGGGACTGCTTTTTCCCCAGTTTTTCCTTCCATCTCGGGACCATCCCAAGCTCTGCAGGCGGTGTGGCTCTCCTCCCTCTTCCCCACGAGTAGCAGGGCTAGGAAACAGGCATGAAGCTGTGCGGGGGGAGTTCGGGGGGGAGCATTTTTGCCATCTTTGGATGGTGCTTGGTGTCTTCCAGCACAGAGTGTTGTTGTTTTTTTAATCATTCCTTTGTGCAGGATCGCACCCATGCAATTACACAAATGTGGAAACCTCTGTGATCATCGCTCCCCAAAGGGCTGCAGGTGTAGATGAGCCCTTAGTCTGGTCCATCATGCTGTCTTCTCCAGTAGGAAACCAGAGAATTCTGGGAAGCTTGCAAGCAGAGCATGACGGAGATGAGCACTCACTCCTATTGGTTGTTTCATGCATTCCATGCAAATCAATGCCAATTGGATGCCAAATGTATTAATTTCCCCTCTCAGTTCTATCATTACTATTGTGTCATGGGCATTTCTTTTTGATTACTCTTAAAATCAAAGGTTTTCTTTGGGCAATAGTGTCCTTTTACAAAGGGGCTTGTCTCAGATATATTTAATTCTATTTTAGCTGCTAAATTACACCAAGGTGTCACCAAACTTTGCAAAACCCTGATAATTTTGTTTCTGCTCTATGTTGTTAAACAGAAAAGACGGTAAGTCCTCGTGCTGGATCATTTGACTGGCCCTAATAACATGTGGGTTTACATAAAGGAGCTCTCCTACTCCTAGGGTGCCTCTACAAGAGCGATTTAAAGCTCTTTCAAGGCGCATTAATTTTTTTACCTCTACAAGAGCGGAGTGCAAATCGGGGGTCGAGGCACTTTTTCTGTCTAATTATGCGCGTTAAATGGTGAGTTTTAATTTTCTGCGGGAGTTAAAGCGCCTTATGACCATGTAAACAAGCGATTCTCCGCATTTCAACCACTTTAAAGCGTGTTTCATACTGCCGCTAATGCGCTTCACCGCCTGTCGTTTATAGGAATTAGGTGTAAATGCAATGGTGAGAAGATGCGCATAATCGGGCAACCAGGCGTCAAGCCGAATTCTTGTAGAGGGGGCCCTAAACTCATTCGGGAGAAAAACCCGTGCATCACAGCTCCCTTGCTGCCAAGGCTCGGGAGTCTCCTTGCGTTCCCTGTGTTCTGAGATTACAAACCTTAAAAATCAGCTCTGGGATCTTCTGCACAGCTCAGTCTGAGTGTCTATGAATTGAACTAAAAGCACAGGAATATTTTTAGTTGTTCCCATTAGAGCTGTGCCCAAATGGCCTTTTGAAATTCTTCACCCTATGTGTGGGCATGGAAATTGGGGGGACCATTTCGCTCGATTTCTCTAGGGAGAAGAGAAATTCTTCAACAGATTCTCACAGGTCAGGCGTATCACTGGCAGGCACTGGAAGCTGGTGCCTCCGTTTTTGATTGGGTGTGAATCCATTCTAGGTTTCTGTCAGAAGCAGCCAGAACTCTAAAGGAGCTATCTAAGGTGCTGAACCATATCCCCCAAATAGATTCAGCACTTTAGTCAGCTCCTTTAGAGTTCTGGCTGGTTCTGAATAAAACCCAGAATGGATACACAGTCCCACAAAAATCGGAGCCACCAGCCTCCACTGCTGGCAGGAGTTGTAGCACATCTTACTTTTTTCCTTTTTGTTTTTGGTTTTTTTTGTGTTGCCACAGCAAGTGGCAACAGCATCAACTGTGTTAGCAGCGTAGCCCCCATTTTACATCCACCACAATGCACGTGTGAGGGGGGGGGGGCAATGTTGTGTCCAGCTCCATGAAAGAGCTAGTGCTGTGTCATCCTGAAAGTTTTTGTTTCCCATGAAAGAGGCTTCCATTGTTCTGCCTCATTTTCAGAGTGTTCATAAGATTATCTAAGCACCATGAAGCAGCCAAAGGCTGTGCGTATGTGTTTTCTTTCTATTACACATCTCTACATTGCTCTGCAGCCTCCCAGGATGCCTGCGTGTCGTGATCTGAAAAGCCCCCTACGGGAGGAATTATCTCATGATGTCTTCTCCTGGGCTTTAACTGATGTCTGGGATGCTGAGGAGACTACAGGCAGCTGGAGGGATGATTGTACAATGAAAAAGAGGACACTCATGAACACTCCTTGGCCACCTCCTCTGTAAGGTAAGCACAAGAAACCTGAACCCATCCCATGGGGATTTCTCCAGATTTTTCATCTCATTTGAATTTCTTGTTGAAAGCAATTTCTTTTCTATCAAATTGAATGAGAATGGTAAAAAAAATGTGGGAGAAAGTTTCAGCGCTGCACTAGCTCCAGTCGCTTAATGTGCTCAGCTTTCTCTCACTGGACATATACACCTTGACATGAAACTTGCAAAAGTTCAGCTCAGCTCTACCAAATGGAGAAGAGACTCAGCAAAGAAAAGATTGATTGGGCAATTGATCTGGCCATGTAGTTAATCTTAAATAATAATAATAATAATAATAATAACAATTTATTTCTTACCCGCCTCTCCGTCTGGATCGAGGCGGGGAACAACAACATGATAAAATACATAAAACTGATTAAAACATGACACATACCATTAAAACTGCATAAAAATCCTAAAACATCCTAAAAACATCCTTAAAACATTCTAAAATTCCACTGGATATGCCTGCCGGAAGAGAACAGTCTTTATGGCTTTCTTAAATTCTAAAAGACTGTTAAGTTGACGAGTCTCCTCCGGCAGGTCATTCCACAGTCTGGGAGCGGCAGAAGAGAAGGTCCTCTGGGTAACGGTTGTTGGCCTAGTCTTAGCCGACTGCAGTAAGTTCTTCCCAGAGGACCTGAGCGTGCGGGGCGGATTGTATGGGAGAAGGCGATCCCGCAGGTAACCTGGACCCAAACCATGTAGGGCTTTAAAGGTAATAACCAACACTTTATACTTCGCCCAGAAACTAATTGGCAGCCAGTGGAGCGATTTTAAAGCTGGCGTAATATGGTCACCCCTAGATGTACCGGTGACCAACCTGGCTGCCATATTTTGAACTAGTTGAAGTTTCCGGACTAGGCATAGAGGTAGCCCTATGTACAGCGCATTGCAGAAGTCGAGCTTCGAAGTTACCAGCGCATGCACCACCATCTTTAGGTCTTCCAATTCTAGGAAGAGGCGCAGCTGGCATATCAGCCGAAGCTGATAGTAGGCACTCCTGGCCGTCATATCTATCTGGGCTGTCATTTGGAGTGACGGATCCAGGAGCTTGTGTCTACAAACAAACCGGGTCAATCTGAATTTACAATACTCCCAAGCTTTACGGGCTGGAACAATTCATATTTGAAACCAGGTAATTACAAAGTTCGGTGATGTCTCTAATTCTCACAGAGATTCAGCTCGCATAGATGAAGGTATCTTTGCCAAATCCCTAGCAATTAGCAAGGAAGATAGTCACTTCAACCTTGTAATGTAATTATTAACTAATTATATCACACCGTTACTCCCTCCCTTCATTACCAAAATGCTCAGAAAATAAGATAACTACACAGTTTGAAAACAGATTGAATTTAATCCCAGCTTTCATTTCATTTGAATAAACCTCAGAGAATGGAAGGGTAAAGTTTATCGAATTTGATTTAGCAGCAATATGGTCCAGATGGCAGCTAACAGTTTGAAGATGCCATTGAAATATTATAAGCCAGAGGCAGGCAGGTGCTCAATAAAGCTGACCATAAATAATTAACCACTTTGGCTTTTAACTAAAGATAAGAGCCAAGGATTTTTTTAAAAAAATCTGGCAACTAAAAGTTCTGATCCTATCAACGTTAAGCATGTTATAATTACTAATTACATTTAAGATTAGAAGGCTTCAGTACAGAGTTTGCAGCAGCTAGAATAACTTACAGGAATGAAAGGAGCTAATCATTATGTTAAACCAAAGGAAACCACATCAAAGAGGGGGTGAAACATTTGGCAGTGAATTCAACAACTGATGCCAAATTCATGCTGCATGATAACAAAGTTATCTAGATTGTATTGTGCTTGTTGCGGTGAAGCCTCTTCAATGATTGGTTGAACTGAGCAGGATCTACTTTGCTGCTTTATGATGGTTTATAATGGTATTGACAACTGTTGGGGCCCAGGACACATTCTGTACACCATTTTCAAACCGCTTTCAAAGTGTTATATCTTGCTTGGTGTAGATCTGACCCTGGTGTGATGGCATGAAATGTTCAGTTGCTCAGGAAATTAAGAAGTCCAACTTCTGTGAGGAAAGAGCAAGTTGTCAGCAGCTGGGATTAAAGCCTCACATAGTGGCAAGCTGAAGCCTGGAAAGAGGTATTAGGATTCAACAAAGCTAAAAGACAGGAAGCTCAGAACCAATTTAGGAAGGGCGCAGAAAAGCAATGGATTGAGAAAGAGGAGCCTGAGGGAAGGATAGGGAAGAATGAGACTTAAGCGTAAGGACAAAGGAGATGTGGTATTGAGGCAAGAAGAACTAATAAGAGGATCTCTGAAGAAACTTCACAGGGTTTAACATCAGGAGGGCCTTGTGTTATTGTGTATGAGAGAGAGAGAGAGAGAGAGAGAGAGAGAGAAAAGAAGTAGGGATACCTGTCAAGATATAGAATGAACTGGATCAAAGTATACTTTTATTTTAAACCTGCTTCTTCCAGAACAGCTGAAGAGCCCAATTCCTGGACCTGGGAACAGCCCACCCATAGGATCTCTGTCTTACCAGGTTTCAATTTCAGTGTATTACCCTTCATCTGCCCCATAACTGCATGCGGGGACCGGTTTAGAACATGCAGAGCCTCTCATAATTCAGATGTTACAGAGAAATACTGCCGCCAAAGGGGTGAGCCAAAGTAGGCCTGAAATTCAGGAATCCAAGGGCCTTTCTACACCATAAGGGTGTAGAGGGAGGGAGGGGAGGATCCCAGAAGTACCTGCTTCCGGGATCGTCGTTGTAATCCACATTAGGAAGTGCAATGACCTGGCTTCCTCCCAGGCTGTCGCAAGTCGCGCCTACCATTTCCCCCCCCCCCCCCCCCCTCAATCCATGAAGAGCGCTCTTGTGCTCCAACGGAAATGTAAGTATTTTTAAAAAACAAAATTAGCCCCCGAAATTCTCCACCCACCCCCTCCACCATCCTGGGGATAGTGGACTTGCTTCCCCCTTCCATGCCAATTTCTGCGGCTCCATGCCCATTTCTAGTGCCCGCTTACTTGTAAGTAAGCAGACACCAGGCAGGACTGGTGCCCACACCTCCCGTGGTCTTGGGATGTTCCTGGGACTGTGGGAAGAATCGAGTTTCCCCAGGGATCCCTTATCCCAGGGAAACCCGTGCCCATCCCCACTGCCCCCGGGAGTCCCTGTGTGTAATTTGGACTCACAGGGACCACCCAGGGGCAATCCCACAAAAAAAGGCTGGTGTAGAAATGGCCCATGGAAACAATGGGGGAGACATAATAGTAGAGGTGTGATAGCCCGGAAAAAACCCAAAAAAATTCAGAAAAAAACATTTTTCCCTTCCCCCCCCCCAATATTTTCGTTTTTCCCCATTTTTTTCTGAAAAAAACAAAAATTTTCAGAAAAAAGGGGAAATGGTTTTTCTGGGCCTTCACATCTCTACATAAGAGCAATCAAGTACTTATTTATTTCTTTATTTACAATATTTATATACCGCTCCCCATTCAAGAATTTCAGAGTGGTGGATAAATAGAATAAAAGAATAAAAACACATTAAAAGTACATTTTTAAAAGAAACGAAGTGCAAATAAAACCGTGGCTGGTCATTAAGAGAAGGTTTTCTGGAACAATGACGTTTTCAGGCGGCGCCAGAAGGAATACAAAGTTGGCACCTGCCTGACCTCCAGAGGCAGGGAATTCCATAGCACGGGGGCCGCCACACAGAAGGCTCTTGAAAGGTTGTCACACAGAGGAGGGCCAGGATCTCTTCTCGATCATCCCAGAGTGCAGGACATGGAATAATGGGCTCAAGTTACAGGAAGCTGGACATCAGGAAAAACTTCCTGACTGTTACAGCAGTACAACAATGGAGCCAATTACCTAGGGAGGTAGTGGGCTCTCCCACACCTGAGACATTCAAGAGGCAGCTGGACAGCCATCTGTCAGGTATGCTTTAAGGATTCCTGTATTGAGCAAGGGGTTGGATTTGATGGCTTTATAGGCCCCTTCCAACTCTACTATTCTATGATTCTATGGTAAAGAAACTATGGAGCTGAAGAAAGGAGGAGCCAAGGAAAATGTAGGACTGGAGCGCTCAACTATTGGCAAGAAAGAAGTGAGCAGAGAGGTTTGAAGGGATGGGGTCTTTGAGATAAGTAATCAAAGAAGCATAAGCTTGCTAGTTCTAGGGTCTAAATTGTGATGGCAGGAGTAGGAAACTTATTTCAGCCCAAGGTTCGAATCCCATTTGGGAGAAGGTTTTAGAGGTCACATTCCTGTGGTGGGTTGTGCCAGAAGCAAATGGGGTGGAGCCAAAAATACAAAAAAAAATCCTAACATATTGCTGTCTGTAAGTAGGATAGTTTTTTCAACCTTTTAGAATGAGGAAACAACTGCACAAAGCCAGGACACTAGCAACTGATCTGTGGTTGGAGGAAAGGGGGCTGGGGCAGAAGAAGGGAGTGTAGCCAACTGAGGACACCAGGATGGACATATTGGGACCCGGGGCTGGAGATTCCCCACCCATGCCTAATGGGAATGTTGCAGTATTCTCTAGCAACCCAGTGGGGACAATGTGGGCCCAAAAGCGTGAGGGAACACTGAATTTCACATATTAATTTGAACTTACTAGCCAATTCTTTGGGTGCAGGTTCCTATAAAGCTGGTATAGTGCCCTTTTTGCTATTTTAAAAAGCCCCCAAATAGTTTCGAACCAGAGAACCTAAAGGTCCACCTTCACCCCATCAGTGCGCCTGCACTGTCTGAGGCCCTGCTTGTGTGTCTGCCTGTGAGAACAATTATTAGACGGTAAGAACATCAGAAGAGCCATGCTGGATCAGACTAAGGACCCATCTAGTGCAGCATTATGTTCACCCAGTGGCCAACAAACTGCCCATTGGAAACCCATAAGCAGGACATGAGTGCAACAACACCCTCACAGCCATATTTCCCAGCATCTGCTGTAACTTGGGCAGGATGAGGAATGCAGCAGAGCAGAGAGAAAGAGTAAAGCCTAGCTGCTGGGAGTGGCCTTTTACATTGCACCCTCCCAGGCCTGGCACTGCCAAAGCAAATGGAGTGAGGCCTGGTCAGGAGCAGCAGCAGTCTCAGGAAGAACAAGACTAGCCTGGAGGGCGGGGGAGGGTGATACGTCTTGGAGCATCTGCTATGGAAAGTGGGGGTTTTCAAGGAGGCCAGCTGCAAATGGCACAGGGGCTATCACCTTTGGATTGGGACGAGGGCCTGCTAGGTATCTGAGTGCAGCAGCAGGGGAGGTATAAGTGGGGAGGTGGCTTAGCAGTCATCTCTCTTGAGTCTATCATCACTGGGTTGAGGTAAACAATCTGCCAATCTCCAAGATTTGAATGTGTAGACCTGGTGAATCAGGATTGGGATTCTGTTGGTGTACCGCCCACCCCAGTGCCCAACTCTCTCCCTGTCTCAGTTGGTAATGATGGAATCAGAAGTGGCATAGATTTCCTCCTAACACGGGGGATTTTAATATTCATGCTGAGGTCCCCTTATTTGGAACAGATCAGGATTTCATGGCAACAGTAGGCCTGTCTCAGTCTGACCCTACGCATGTGGCACGGTACACTCTTGGTTTGGATTTGGCTAGCTAGGGTGAAGATGATCTGTGGGCAAAACCATCTCAGCCTATTTTGGCAAGGTGGTGTTTTGGCGCCTCACATGCCCTCTCTTCCCTCTTGCCCCCACTCCATGTGGCACCCCCCACCTTCCTGTCCTTGCCCCAAATGCTACCCTCCTCCTCTTGCCTTCTCCCGTTTCTTCCTGCATTCATTGCCTTCCTTTCTTTTGGCTGTGTGTGTGTGTGTGTGTGTGTGGTTTCCAAATGGATTGGGATAATTGTGACATTCATCCAAAATAATATTTAAATAAACTTCTAGAATAGGGGTAGGCAACCTGGTGCCTGCCAGATGTTTTGAACTACAAATCCATAAGCCATAGCCAGCATGGTGGTAATGGATTATGGGAGTTGCAGTCCAAAACATCTGAAGGGTACTAGTTTGCTTACCCTGTTCTAGAACAACCACCCATCTTTGGTCAGAATTCCACTTCTGAAAAAGATTGGCAATCTCTTGTAGATTTGCAGAAAAGGGAGTTTAAAAGTGAACTTCATAAATCTACACTCCTGGGCCTCCTCCACACGAGACGTTTAATGAGCCTTGAAGGCTCATTATAAATTTTACCTCCACACCAGCGGAGCGCAAAACGGGCGTACAGGCGCGTTATCTCCCCGATAATGCGCATTTTCGAATGCGCGTTAAATAGCGACTTTTATTTTTCTCCGGCCGTTAAAGCGCATTTTCGCCGTGTGAACAAGCGATTATGGGCATTAATGTCTTCTAAAGCGCTTTTTGGACATCAATTAATGCGCTTCGCCGCCTCTCGCCGCCTCCCGTGCAGAGGGATTAGGCGTAAATGCGCCTCCGCAATAATGCGCATAATCCCCGAACCGGGCGCAAAAGCGCATCCTTGTGGAGGGGGCCCTGGAGTATTGTAGTGTTAAACAGATACCCAGAGGATCCTCAAAGAGCCAGGAATGTTTAAAGATTATTTATTTATTTGATGTATACCGTGCCTTTCTTCCAGAAAATGGACCTCAAGGGAGCTTACAAAAACAATTTAAAATAGATCAAAACAATACAACACATTAAAATACAAAAAGAACATAACGATTATAGGATAAAAACAGCACACAGACCCACTTACAGGCCAAAGGATTTTATTCAAAGGTGATGTGCTATATTGAACAAATGCTCCCTTAATTTCATGATTTTACTCATAGAAATTTGAACCGAAAAAGATCAGGAACTACAAGACTTTATAGATAAGGAAATGGGAAAAAAGTAATGTCAATGATCCAGTTACATTGCTAATTTGGAGAAAGAATTTAAACATTTTAAATTAAAGGAGTTGAAACATCAAAATTTTTAAGGGATAAGGAAGATTATTCAAACAGAAGAGGAGCATACTATCGGTTATATTAAAAAAGACCAAACAGAGTTCATTTCAATTGTTCAGTTAATGATTCATCACAGGAATCAATGGACTGGGACACTTTGGTGGATATGGATAGTGACAAGGAGTCTCCACATTCTCGTATGTCTAAGTAATCTTTTTTAGTTTGCAACAAAAAAAAAATCTTCCCAAGGGATATTAATAAATCATGGCAGAAAGAGAAGGTTGAATAGTGGACCTCACAGAATGCACACCAGAAGGAAAACTTGGTAGTAAATTTATCTAACATATCCTTTATTCAATGTGAACTCAAGGTCCTAAAGAAGGGACTTTCTTTTGTTCTTATTCCACATCATGATATAGTATACCTGATTTTTTATATTAAGATATTATTTCCATGGCATCATTCTAACTTCACTGATTTGTGTACAACTTTCCTGGATCAAGATTTATGCCTGCAGTATGAGATAGCAAAGCTTGTCTGATCACACTTGAGACAGATGGCAACTAGAAGTTTTAAGCAGGACTTTAACTTAATATTAACAGGCATCTTCTTCATACAACTGAATCAGGCAATGAAAGTAGGCAAAAGTTGAAGCCAAAGCCAGCATCCCAACTCCATGAACCATTTAGTGGCTTTCCAAACATTATTTACCTCTCCTTACAGTAGGTTTAACTAATGGGTGTTGCCTATTCCAATCTCAAGGACAAATGGTACCTTCAATTCTGGATTTTTTTGTAACCTCCCCCCCCACCCCGAGAGCTTCGACTATGGGTAGTATAGAAAGAAGAAGAAGAATACCTCGCTGACACAGCAATACCGAATGACCAAAATGTTGTTGAAAAGGAAGAAGAAAAAAGAGACAAATATACACCACTGGCCATGGAAGTGAAAGAACTATGGCAACAGGAAAAGGCCACAATTATTCCGTTAGTCACCTCAGTCACTGGCATCACATCAAAAAATTATACAGAAAACCTTCAGAAACTGGGCATTATTTATTATATTGTCCCCTGTATAAGGAGGTTAGGGGCCGCTTTTTGGGGGACCTTTTGAAAGTAAGAGCAGGTTGGCCAGTGGTTGATACCATCTGTGATTTGTTAGCAGGACACTCCAAACCTATTACAATTAAAGTAGCAGCTTTTGCAGTGACAGCAAAAAAATTCGCCAATCCCTCCTAGAGGAAGTTGGAGTTGACTGCAGGGGGGGATCATTTGTATTAGTGCCATAGTGCCAAAACTATGAAATCCAGACACTTGAAATTTAGAATATAATAACCCACCTGCTATCTGATGAGCAGGAATATGTCTCTTATCAAGTCACAACTGCAGCAATAAAAATTAGAGTGAGAACTTTGGATGAGATGGCAGTTGACTGCTAGGGGAATTCAATGGGAATTCAAAAACCTTATGAGGAATTTTAGTAAGTTTTAAGGTCTATTTTAAACATGATTTTTTTAAAAAATTGCAAGTATAATTTTATTTGATTTCTATTTCAGTGATTGTATTTCAGTGATTTCACTGTTAGACTTTGTGAGCAATTTTAGCAAGATTGAAGTTATACCCCAAATGTCAAATGTATTTTAAAATGTGAATGGTTTTAAATGAAATGTGCAATTTCTCCCCTTCTGTTATATTTGTATTTAACCTTAAGGATGTCTTTGTACTTTGTTGTTCTGCAATGGCCTATGGCTAAAAGCAATAAACACATATGTTAACTATGTTAAAACTGCCACGAGCGAGAAAGAGATGAAATAATAATGAAAATTAAGCTGGCAAGAACAGAGAATTTTTTCTTGACAAGAATGTTTAGCTGTTCCGAATGTGTCTTCGGATACAGCTATTATCATCAAAGAAGCAGGTAAAGGAGGGGCCATAGGCATACAAAACAGATAAAGGAGGGGCCATAGGCATACAAGGCAGATAAAGGAGGGGCCATAGGCATACAAGGCAGATTAGACTATTATCTCACACCTCCTCTTGTACCTCTTGTGCTGCAGATCCTTCCAATGATATAACAGGCACCATTTATATACTTTTAGAAGAAAGTCTATCCATAGGATATATTTTTGGAATAAAACACGAATCCCAGAACTCATCTTTTCTGTATACTTCATAAAATATGCTAAGCTGCACATCCACTTCTATGGCGTCCCATAGCATTACACAGTAATTCAGTTTTAGAACACTTATAAAAACATTTAGATTTTTTCCCCCTGAAAGCCTTTATACCAGAAATAATTTTATACGAAAGTTATATAATTGACTTTCTAAGCTCCAAAATATCAAAATAAAGAAACATGCTATATTAGCTTCCTTGGACTTGAAGTATTTATATACCAGCATTCCACAGGCCCAGGCATTATTAATTATAGAACATAAGTTGTAGAAATGGCCAGAAAGAATGTGTGCTACACTTTTCATATTGCCTTTGGCTGAAATGTCTTTATGTAAAAACATTTCATGTTTAATAATCATTTCTATTGGCAAAGTAAAGGGGTAGCTATGGGATATGCAGTGGTCTCAGAGGTGACTAATCTATACATAAATGATTTTGAGATCAGATATGTTTTCAGTGATGTAAATTATTGGTCTTCAGAGTTAATTAAGTGATAGAGATATACCAATGATTTTGTTTTATTCTTTGGCTATGCTAGAGTGAACAGCCGCAAATGAGGGCAGGGCTCCTGCAGCTTTAACTGTTGTGATAAAGAGGGAATTTCACCAGGTGCTGCATGTATACAAATGACACCTGCTGAAATTCCCTTTTCTGTACAGCTGTTAAAGATACAGGAGCCCCATCCTCCTTTTCATATGGCCACCCCAATAGCATTAGTTAACCACAGAATATTGCTACCTCTTTTTTCGAGGTGCTACTATAAGAAGTTGGGAAGAACGTGGTCACCTCCCCTGGCAAAAATTGGTGGGGGGAAGCCCACACTCTAGGAATGGGGTCTATGGTTCCTGCAACGGAAGCCTCATTCCCAGCACTCTGACTTCCAAAAATGCTGACATTTCTGTTGAAACATGGTTGCCACCATTTCCCTTATTTTTGTGCTTTAATGCTTTAATTCCATATTCTGATTCTTCCCCTTCTAGTGAGATTGTACTATTTAAGGTTGGGCCATCCCCAGCAGTAGCTGCCCCAAATGGTCTCTAGCAGCTCAGTGGGTCATGCTCCTATTGACGATGCCTTGGTAGCTGCTTCCATAGACATGGCCGGGTGAGCTATATTAGCCAGACCTGTCTGTGTTTCGTTGTAACATGATATCATAGAATACAGTGATGCAGAGCACAGGGACACCAACGCATAAAGGCAGTAGGACATGTCTTTGGAAAACAGCAAAATCCCAAACAACAGAAAAAAGGGTCTTTTAAAAAGCCCAAAGCAACTGCAGTTTCTCCAAGAGAACAAAAATGAATCAAATTGTTGAGGCCACTTTCATCACAGCCTTAATTATTCTGAGATCACCCTTGTGGAATAAAATGTGCCATGCGCTCCATACAAATTAGCTAAAATCTACTGAAACTTCATGTTTCAGTGGTAAGACAAAATAGACAGTTGTTTCTTCAAACGATTTACAAATGCTAGGTTTGGGAGAACAAAACTTAATGCTGAAAATGTCAGAGGGCTTGTGACAATTTGTAGACACAGCATGTCTGCTGTCAAATTAAAAGACATCTCATCAGTCGATCCCGGGAGTCAAGTCCTAACATCATCTGTTTGCAAGTATCGAGGGAATCGTGTCAATATGCTTTGGAATTCTAAGACAACCTTTGGCCAGCTCTGCCACAAATATTCACTCTCTGTTTCATAATTCCTGCAACTCAGTGTGGTTGCCAACCTATCTACAACTACGCTGCTTACTCCCATTGCAGTCAGTGAGACTTAAGCAGCTTATCTGTGTTCACTATTGCAGCCTATATATTAGGGATGTGCACTGGATCGGACCCGATCCACGATCCGAGTCCGGTCCAGTGGGAAATCGGATAAATTATCCGATTTCCGATCCCGCAGCTGGATCGGCCGATCCAATCCGAACCGGTCCGAAAAGGCTCCGAACCGGTTCGGCGGATCGGCGGATCGGCGGGCGCCCACTGGCGCCCACCGCCGCTTCCATTGGCGGGCGCCAGCGGGCGCCCGCCAATGAAAGTGGACAGCGGGGGGGGGGGGGGAGGGGGGCGCTTACCTTCTCGGCCCGTCCGCTCCCGTCCGGCACTAGCAGCTACTACCAGCGGGCTCCGCGGCCTGCTCTAGGGTGGCGCGCCAGGTGATGTCATCACCCGGCGCGCTACTCTAGAGCAGGCCGCGGAGCCTGCTGGTGGTAGCCGCCGGCCCCGGACGGGAGCGGACGGGCCGAGAAGGTAAGCAGGGGGTGCGTGGAGGGGAGGAGGGGGCGCGCGGAGGGGGGAGGGGGGCCCTTACCTTCCCGGCCCGGCGGCTCCCGTCCGGCGCCGGCGCCTACTACTACCAGCAGGCTCTGCGGCCTGCTCTAGGGTGGCGCGCCGGGTGATGTCATCACCCGGCGCGCTACTCTAGAGCAGGCCGCGGAGCCTGCTGGTAGTAGTAGGCGCCGGCGCCGGACGGGAGCCGCCGGGCCGGGAAGGTAAGCAGGGGGTGCGTGGAGGGGAGGAGGGGGCGCGCGGAGGGGGGAGGGGGGCCCTTACCTTCCTGTCCCGGCGGCTCCCGTCCCGGCGCCTACTACTACCAGCAGGCTCCGCGGCCTGCTCTAGGGTGGCGCGCCGGGTGATGTCATCACCTGGCGCGCTACTCTAGAGCAGGCCGCGGAGCCTGCTGGTAGTAGTAGGCGCCGGCGCCGGACGGGAGCTGCCGGGCCGGGAAGGTAAGCAGGGGGTGCGTGGAGGGGAGGAGGGGGCGCGCGGAGGGGGGAGGGGGGCCCTTACCTTCCCGTCCCGGCGGCTCCCGTCCCGGCGCCTACTACTACCAGCAGGCTCCGCGGCCTGCTCTAGGGTGGCGCGCCGGGTGATGTCATCACCCGGCGCGCTACTCTAGAGCAGGCCGCGGAGCCTGCTGGTAGTAGTAGGCGCCGGCACTGGACGGGAGCCGCCGGGACGGGAAGGTAAGCAGGGGGTGCGTGGAGGGGAGGAGGGGGCGCGCGGAGGGGGGAGGGGGGCCCTTACCTTCCCGGCCCGGCAGCTCCCATCCGGCGCCGGCGCCTACTACTACCAGCAGGCTCCGCGGCCTACTCCAGGGTGGCGCGCCGGGTGATGTCATCACCCGGCGCGCTACTCGAGAGTAGGCCGCGGAGCCCGCTGGTAGTAGCCGCCGGCGCCGGACGGGAGCGGACAGGCCGAGAAGGTAAGCAGTGGCGGGGAAGGGGGCTTACCCCCCCCGGAGCCGTCCGCTTCTATCCGCTGGCGCCCGCGGGCGCCAGCGGATGGAAGCGGGCGGCCCCAGGGGGGGTAGGGAGCGCGGGGGAGGGGGCTTACCTGCCGGGGCCGTCCACAGCGGACGGCCCCGGGGGGGAGGGAGTTAGGCCCCCCCTCACCCACCCGCCGCCATTTTTTCCTCATAGACTTGCATTGCAATGCAAGTCTATGGGGAAAAAAATGGCGGCCGATCCAAAAATTTACGATTTTTGGGTCGGGATCGGACTCGATCCGGTCCGGGGGGCCTCCGATTTTGTCCGAACCGGTCCGGGACAAAATTGGAGGTCCCGATCCGGGTCCCGATCCGATCCGGGGGGTCCGTGCACACCCCTACTATATATTTGTTCTGCAGGCATGCCTTGCTGCTGCCAATAAAAGCTTTACATTGTTATTAAGAAGATAGGCTTTCCTTTTTTCTTATTATGCATATAACCAGCCAATATCGAATATAAGTTACATATACAGTATATAGGCTAACCATATGAAAAGGAGGACAGGGCTCATGTAACTTTAACAATTGTAGAGAAAAGCGAATTTCAGCCTGTGTCATTTGTATGCAATTAGTTCCTGGTGAAATTTCCTCTTCATCGCAACAGTTAAAGTTGCAGGGGCCCTGCCTTCTTTTGTATATGGTCTCTCTAGTATAGTGCCTGCACCTTTAACTGTTGTGATGAAGAGGGAATTTCATCAGGAACTAATTGCATTCAAATGACACTGGCTGAAATTCCCTTTTCTCTACAACTGTTAAAGTTACATGAGTCCTGTCCTCCTTTTTATATGGTCAGCCTACAGTATTAGCTGACCATATGAAAAGGAGGACAGGGTTCATGTAACTTTAACAGTTGCAGAGAAAAGGGAATTTCAGCCAGTGTCATTTATATGCAATTAGTTCCCGGTGAAATTCCCTCTTCATTACAACAGCTAAAGCTGCAGGGTCCCTGCCTTCTGTTGTATATGGTCACATTAGTATAGTGCCTGCAACTTTAATTGCTGTGATGAAGAGGGGATTTCAGCCCTGTCCTCCTTTTCATATGGTCAGCTTACCCAGTATGGTTGACACTGACTGGCAGCAATGGCTCTCTAGGGTTTTTGGCAGGAGTTTTTCAGTCCTACCTGCAGATGTCAGGGATTGAACCTGCAACCTTCTGCCCACAAAGCTTGTGCTCTACCATTAAGCTACGGCTCCTCTTCTATACAAATACACATCTGTGAACACTTATGCTGCCGCTTAGTCCCATAACAATCCATGGGATTTAAGCAGTGCATCTGTGTTCAGAATTGAAGCCTTCAGGCACATCTTGCTGCTGGCAATGAAGGTTTTACATTGTTGTTACAAAGATAGGCTTTCAAGCTTTTTTTTTTAAAAAAAATCTTTTTAAAATAAAAACAAAATTGCAACAACATTTTCCAAATATTTGTGAATCTGATCTAGTAAGTTCTGCCTATTTATCCCTATCTGGTATAGGGTAGAGAATCTCAGGTATTCTAGTTACTTATCACTGATCATCTGGGATGAAGAGGGGGCTGTGTTAGTGCACTCTAGAGTGACCAGATACGAAAGAGGGCAGGTGCTCCTGCAGCTTTAACTGTTGTGATGAAGAGGGAATTTCACCAGGTGCTGCATGCGTACAAATGACACCTGCTGAAATTCCTTTTTCAATACAACTGTTAAAGATACAGGAGCCCTGCCCTCCTTTTCATATGGTCACCCTAGAGTCAAACTTGGTGGAGTGTACAAATTAAAAGATATGAGTTTTAGTCAGTGGGGGGAGGGGTTAATTTGAAAAACTGGAAGTTGAAGATATTTTAAACGAATGTATGAAAGCCTACAGTAGTATTTATTTCAAGAAAAAAGCATGCTTACTTCACTGGTAATGCTAGCAGCTGGAGAGAATAATTTGCAGCTTCAAACTGAGATATTGTAATGCCTTTTGTCCATTTTCCTTCCAAACATACATCTTCCTCCACTGAAGCTGAGTGATATACAGGCTTTTGCACATCTTTATCATTTCCAGCACATGCAGAATACAAAATGCACTCACAGTGTTGGCTACTGTTACAGGAACTCCTTAACTCCATCAGTCTGTCCCATGTCATGCTTAGGCCTTCCCTATCAAGTCCGTCACTCTAGCCACTTGACCAGAGCAGCTGTCTTACTAGTGGGCCCAGATCAAATGTTAGGGTAACTGTGGAGTTATGCTGTTTCATATTAAGGGAGGCACAGTAGTGCCTCCCTTGTTAAGGGCTGTCAGTATAAAACACGTTCCACCATGTTAAAGAGATAATTGGGGGGGTCATTCTAACAGTCATAAAATCAACAATGTTTCACCAATCTTTCTGAAATTTACTGGTGCCAGAAAGAAATGTTTGTTTTACATTACCTGAAAATTTCAAGAAGATTGGTGAAAGATTGAGGGAAGGAGAGCAGTTTAAAGTAAAAAGATTAAAGAATCCCTTGGATCTGAAACCGAAAATTGAACTGAGGGTTTGCAAGTATTTTTGCGCAGCTCTCCTTACCTTCGGGGAGCCTTATTAATTAATCCAATGTCAGGGTCTACTTCCTACTGTTCTGGTGTAGGTGGAACTGCTTTTCTTTTTTAAAAATTCGCTTAAGTCGATTTTATTAAATTAAAACTGTGCCTCTTTAAAAATCCGGTGGCCATTTTGATTATGGCACATGCTCAGTAGAGTCTCACTTCCCCTCCTTCCTGCATCAGCTACAATGGCTGCTTCCTCTAGCAAATACATTGCTGTAGTCTCTTCTCAGAAGTAAGTTCCATTGACTGAATGTAATGGTCTTACTCCCAGGTAAGTGTGTAGAAGATTGTAGCCTTTATTTTAAAAATACAGCCTGGAACCTTGGAAGGCGGAGAGGGAGAGATGTGAGTGAGAATTTCCTCTCCTTTACAGCACAATAACTCTACACTTAACCACTTGCTTGCATGCTTTGCATGTGTGTTTGTTCATTTGATTATGGCTGCTGATCATTAATTTTCATATCGATTCAATCCAAGGCATGTCTACTCAGAAGTAAGTTCCACTGAGTGCAATGAGTCTCATTCTCCATGCACTAGCTTGAAGGGGTGTGTGGATTTGGTTTACTTCTCTCTGGGAGCTCTGTGTATTTAGGGACCAAGGCTTTTCGTGAGAGAAGGGGTTAAGCTCCCCCTTCTTTTTCTTTTTTAAAAAAAATTCCATGTATTTGATTTTGAAAGAATTTTTATTTCTTCATTGTTATTAGAGTAGAAGTAGTAATACGTTTATTAGTGTTACATTTATATCCTGTCTTTTTTTCCTCTTGCAAGGAACCTAAGGTGGCTTACATAATCTACATTTTATCAGCACAACAACCTTGTAGGGTAGAAAAGTCAGCTTTTCTAATATTTTTTGATCAGGTTGAACAAAACTATTGGTTATTCTTTTCTCCCGTACCAACATCTTTGACAGGCTTAATATAAGGATTCATTGACAACAGGCTATTTTTAGAGCAAAAAATAAAAATAAAAATCCAAACTTGGATAGATTAAAATTAAATTGAGCAATATTTCTAAACACCCACATGGCCATTCTTGGTACTGGGTCAGATGTAGTGATATAAGAGGATGTTCAGACTCCATTTAGTTGATCAGTTGCAAAGAAGCTTCTCTAGTAAGGAGGAAGGGGAAAGCCCTAGACTGATCATTCTTTCAAGTGCCATATCTCCCCCCACAAAAACCCATGAGGTAGGTTAGGCTAAGAGTCTATGACTGGCCCAAAACCATCTAGTGAGTTTCTTCTCCTGCTCACTTTCACAGAAATGTAAAACAAATGTTTGGTAATGTTTGGGTGTATGGCATGTGCTATTTTTACTCTCACAACAACCCTGTAAGATAGGTTAGGCTGGAAATCTAGGCCTGGCCCACTGTCTGTCTATGTCTGTGTGCCTGCCTCTTTCATATATACACACAGAAAGGCATCCTTGAGTTTGTTCTTTACTTACTATATATATCATAAACTACGTGTCAATAGAGAAGTCTGTCACAAATGATGCGATACACTCACTTTTCACACTCTAATACATTTGTTTCCCAACTAACTTACCGCTAATACGGTCATGAATCTAACACTAAAATATGTTATTTTTACTATAGTAAGATTAAAGAATCCACATACAACAAGTGCAAATCAGAGAACCTACCATTTTTCATATTAGTATTCAAGAATTAGGATTCTTTTCCTAATTATGCCTTACATGGAAGTTGCCTTTTTCACAGCAGCTGGGTCAACATTTTCATAGAGCTGTCCACCTCCCCCACCCCAACCTCTTTCTTGGTCAGTCACAGTTAACTCAGATCCTGTCAGTGTATATGTGAAGTCTGGCCCACTGTCTGTCTATGTCTGTGTGCCTGTCTCTCTCATATATACACACAGAAAGGCATCCTTAGGTTTGTTCTTTACTTACTACATACCATAAACTATGTATGAATAGAGAAGTCTGTCACAAATGATGCAATACACTCACTTTTTGCACTTCCTAATACATTTGTTTCCCAACTAACTTACTGCTAATACAGTCATGAATCTAATACTAAAATATGTTACTTTTACTATATTTTTACTTGCAATGATGGGAGTTGTAGTCCAACACCTTTGGAGGGCACCAGGTTGGGGAAGGGCTGCTCTAAACAAAAAAATAGAAGTAGGTGGCCCTAAGTTGTTCATCATTAGTTTTCCACAACCCCACAGTCACCTCTGCATATCATATTCTCCATCCTGTCCTCATGGTTTATCTGCTTTGGGAGAATGAGAATTTCACTTGCACTTTCTGCCTCCTTAGGGAGGATGTGGCGTTAAGGCTTGTGAGCCTTAACTCCCAATTTCCCTGCTTTTTGGTGCTTGGTTGGAAACTGTAGAGCCTTAACGTTTTTGTAAACCATAGGTTTTTTGTTTAACAAATATGATGTGCAAAAGCCTGTATATCACTCAGCTTCAGTGAAGGAAGTTGTATGTTTGGAAGGAAGATTAGATAGATAGATAGATAGATAGATAGATAGATAGATAGATAGATAGATAGATAGATGATAGATAGATAGATAGATAGATAGATAGATAGATAGATAGATAGATATAGATAGATAGTTGGAGCTCTAATATTCAAAACTAATGGGGTGGTCACTCAGCCATGGCTGATGCAGGTGCAGTCTTTTAAAATAAGAGATGTCAGGAAACTCTAGTGACAGCAAAGCTGTTGAGATGCTACAAATGTTATTTATGCTGGTAAGCATTGAGGGCTTCTCTAAACAAATGATTTATAGCATGCCATTAATCTGGGGTCATCTACATGGTGCCGCTTTCACTGCTGATCCCCCCCAAAACCCGCAGCATCACAGTTGTGAAGTGACAACCACTGCGATATATGGGCAGGATTGAACGTGGAATATCGGTTATATGGCCATAACATGAAGCACATCCCTTAGGAGTGAGCCCTAAGGTGATCACTTTAGAACTTTCACACACTTTGGTCAATTTCCTATATGGCCACTGCACTCCTGCTTGTTATGTTGTGCAGGCAAGAATCACTGCTAGCGCAACAGAAGCTAGCAGATCTTTAAGCAATCCTGGAAATGAGCAGAAATGCTTATTTTTAGATTGTGACAAGCCAGTGGAGCTCCCTTTCGTGAGCTCCGCTGACCTGACCTGTTTTGGAAATAAATGTTTTTACTTGTTTCCCTTTGTTTAAGGATCGGCTAGCATCCCGTTTGTGCTAGCAGTGAGTCCCACCAGGTGACATAGAATGCTGCCCCTTGTTTTGTTTCCTGCACCCTTTGTAGGTTCTCAGAAACTACTACAGATAACGTCTGGGCCTATAAGGTCTTGTTGTTAGTAAGGAGCTTCTGCATTTTGTGTCTACGTCTTTGTGGAGAGAGTGGCTGAAGCCCTGTGAGGAAGGTCCTTCCCACCAATCTCTCTTTACTATGATCTCGCCACACCATTCCTCTCAGACCCCTGTACAGAATTCTGTGCAAAGTTCCATGTTATCATAAATGCCCTCCCTTTGCAGCATTTGGCAAATCCTATTACCTTTCAGTGCTGTCCGTACGAATTCCTTTGACAGACTATGCTCTGTAGATATGGGATGCAGATATTCCCCCTTAGGAAAAAGAAAGCAAACCTGAACGCTGTGCAGTGGCTTGTATCTAAAAATTGCAGTCTTGCAATCAATACACTATTTAATAGGAAACCAGTCCTTCCCCTTGGAAATTATGAGCCAAATGGTTTACTTCAGAGGATAAAGCTACATTGCTGCCTTTGCAGCTTTGAGGAGCTACATTCTGATAGCAGTTACTCTCGGAATTCATAGAAATAATAAGAAAAATGGTGGTGAATTGTGAAGGACTGAGAAACAGAAATTAAACAAATACAGTGGTGAGTAGCAAAATTTGGCAGAAAAGTCTCATTATTGTCACTCAAACAGATCTAATATTTCTAGTTAGAAGTATCTAGCTGAGGAATAATGAGGTAATGAACAATTTCTGAAAGTGTTTTGCAACTTGATTTTGATACAGTGACAGGAAAACAGTGCAATATCTGTTACATATTTGGATTGTCGTTGTGTCTCCTTTATGTGAGACTGTTAGTAATATAGGAAACTGATTACAGACATTAAGATTTTCAGAGGAAGCTCTTTTTCAGATTTCTTTGTCAGAACATTTATATACCACCTTAGTTGCCAAAAAAAAGCCATCAAGGTGGTGTACAACAATAAAACCATAAAACCCATAACATTAAAAACAGTTTTTTTAAAAAAACCTGGCACATCTTAAAAGGCTAGGTTGAATAGCTCCATCTCCACACCCTTTCTAAAGGCCAAGAGAGGTGGGGGGGCAATTGTAATCCTTAAGGTTGTGCATTCCATAGTTTGAGGTCAACAGAGTAGAAAGCCCTTTCACATGTGCCCGAGAAATGGACCTCTGCAGGTAATGGTACCCACCAACGGGTCTCTCTCGCCGATCTTAATACTCAGGCAGGTCCATAGTGAGACAGGTGGTTGCCATGTCCTAAGCTGTTTAGGGCTTTAAAGGTAAAACCAACACCTTGAATTGAGCCCAGAAAGCAACTGGCAACTAGTGCATGCCTTTCAGGAGAGATGTAATTTGGTCCCGATACCGTGCGCTGTTTAGCAGCCTAGCTGTCACAGTTTGCACCAATTGAAACTTTGGGACATTCTTCTTACTTATTTGCCAAAGTATTTGTAAGTGTGAGATTGGTTTGAGCTTAGTCTGATCTGCTTTTAACACCTCTGATCTGTTGTACTATAATTTTGTTTAATTGTATTATATTTGTGGCCGTCTTTTGTTCTTATGTTTTGCCTTTACCACCCTGGTATCTTACGATGAAGGATGGGTGTTGTAAATCTGGGAGGGCGTATGTGTGTCTTTCCATACTAATGGACCCCTTGTATACAAGGGTTTGCCCCCCCAAAGCAATTACTGAAGGGCACCACCAGTAGGCTGAACCTCCTGACACACCCTGGCAGTTTTTTGGTTCTGAATCCACTTGCCCCTGGCAGGCAGACCCCTGACAGATTACCCTCAAGAGGATACAACCCTTGACAGAAAAAAGGTTCCCCATCCCTGTGGTAAGGAATACTGAAATAATGCATGTAAAATGCTTTCAATACTATATAAATGTTTATTATTATATAATTATTATTGTTATCATCATCATTATTCACCCTGCTATGGCTTATTCTGAGATCAACCAGACTAGGATCAAGATCAGTCTCGTTATCTGAGTTGATTCACAGTTCATGGTAGTCATGTCCACCACCTGTACACAACATGTAAAGAGGGAGGTGTGCATCATTTAACACTTTGTATTTGGTGGTGGACATGTGTTAGGAAGGAACAATTGGTTGTGTCTCCTTGGCAGCCATTCACAGTATCTGGCGATTGACCAAGTTGATTGCTGTATAAAATGTTATTTGGTTTCAGAACTAAGCCAAGTCCTCTACTAGTGTCTAAAGAAATAAAAACTATTTTTTTAAAGGAAAAAAATGATAAACATTCTTAGACTATTAAACTGCCAGACCAAATGTGAATGTGTCAGAGCTGGTTGCTTCCCTACACCTCTACTGTGTTTTTTCCTAATATACTTTGACATCCTTCAGAATTACTGTATTCCTAGCAGGTATGAATTCATGAAAGAATAGAATTATTCCATGTAAATTAGAAACATCTTGAAGCTAGAAGTGATCACTAGGGCCTGGAGTACTCTACCCAATGCTCTTGCATTGATGCTCTATGTCCCATGCATCACGTAGAAGAAGACCTTTGGGGATGCAAGACAGCTAGCCAAATAAGATGGAATTGGTGGATACATGCAACAGGGCCTTTTGTGTAGCAGCACCTCAGCTGTAGAACTCCATCCCCAGGGAGGTTAGGCCAGGCTCCTCTTTAGTGTCCTTTATACCAAAGATGGACACACTTCAGGGTTGCAGGATCTCCTTTTTTAAAACTAGAACCCCAAGGTTCACCAACTGGATCCATGTGAAAACCAGTGGTCCTGGAGACATGGGGGAAGGGGAACATAGACTTATAATTAAGGAACAAGGGTACCTCTGAGCACATGCTCAGCCCAGGAATTTGTTTTCATACTAGAACTGAGCACACAAAAATTCACTCCTGGTCCATCAATCTCCCCACTTTCTTCCATCTCAATGACTTAATTTAGAGGGTGGGGCCTTTTTTGCTGTTTCTATTAAACATCTGGGAGCCAAAAATCCTTGCCAATCTACTGTTGATCACCAGGGGACCTACCAGGGGACCCCAATCTACATTCTGGCCACCCCTTCGTTAGATGGCTTATAAAGGTGATATTCTTCTGAGCTTTTAATGGTAAATGCTGCTCACTATTTATATTATTAATCCGTGATTTTAAAAATGTTTTCAGTTTTATATTTTTATGTACTTTACTATTTGTATTGCTTTTGTTGAACATCTTCTCAAGTGCCTATCGAGCAGAAGGGTGACCCAAAAATATTGTATATAAATAAATAAGGCCATTGGTTAGATTCACCATGTTGTTGTTATTGTTGTTGTCCTTCTTGTATAGTTCCACATAAAATATTGGACCAGTTCCAATAACTATATGAATTGGCACTTCAGTGATTGGTAACAATTATTTGAAAAATGCTGTGAACAAACAATGGGGCTATTGCTTTCATGTTTCACTTGTGAGCTTCCCAGAAACATCTGGCTGACCATCGTTGGAAACATTGAAGCTGGACTAGATGGCTCCTTGTTCTGATCCAGCAGGTTTCTTCTTACGATATGTGCTTTCAAACCTGTCATTTCATCAGGCTGGCTTCCATTTGCCCATCTAGAACATTATAGAGCCAGGGATGCAAGCACAGCTGACAATCAGCTTTGCGAGAAGAACGGTATCCACCCCATTCATAGCCCCAGGGAACTCTGTAGTTCACAGAAGCGATATCAGAGGACCATTTTATTTATTGTGGCAAAATGGGCACCACTGAGGCAGACACTAATGAAACAATGTTTTTCTCTCTCTTTTTTTTTAAATGAAAGTGGTGCAAAGGCTGAGAGGCTGGAAGAAGAATGGCATGGGAAAGCTATGATCTCTAGCGGTATCCAAAGCCACAAAAAGATCAGAATTAAAATTGACAGTGTGCCAGAATCCACCTCCTGTCAAACATAAGGTCAGTCAAAAATCCTCATTAAAGATGTCTCGCTGCTTTGGCTTGATTGAAATTTTTCAGACACGGTATTATTATCGTGGAGGTAAGGGCTGCAATTGCCCTGCCACAACCTCCTCCTCCTCCTCCTCCTCCTCCTCCTCCTCCTCCTCCTCCTCCTCCTCCTCCTTCTTTTTGCAGAACCTTTCGTATGGAAGGTAGATTTGACACAGGGAGAAAATCTAAAAAATTGCTCTGAGGGCAGCAAAAGGCTGCTTAATCAACTGTTCTTCCAATCTATAACAAAGAAAGTCTCTCCTGATGCCAAAGAGGTGTTAATGATAGAGATTATAAAAAGGAACCGTTGAAGTACATCTTCCAAGTATCCCCATAAAAGCCTGCCTGGCATTGGATCAAGAAAACAGATTGCAGCTACCAGGCCCCATCTCTATCAGCAGAAGATGTGGCAGGTTTAAAACGCATAAACCAGACTAAGGTCCATAGTTCAGAATTACAATTACCCAATCATGCTGAGAAGCAGGGTCTTTCACAGTAGTAGCTGAGCCATTTTTGTTATAGGATTTGAATTCTTCCTGTTACGTATTGCTCTTTCCCAGGAACCATGCTCGGTGCAGGTTGTCCTTTTACACCTGTCAGTTATCTGAAGACTTGATCATCTCCTCTTTGTTTTGTGATTTGGGATAAGGTTTGAAATGGTTTATATTTGCATTTAATGTATTGGTTTGTATTGTTAGAAAAATAAGATGAGAGGGGAAGGGAGTACAACAAGATGAGAAGGGAGTACAATGTCTATGAAGAGGGACACTACAGAATGTCAGTGTAGGCCAAATGAACAAAAGCTTCTCCCTCTTTAATGACACATACTATTTTGCCTGCACACCACAGTAGAATGTCAGGTTTGGGCTGCAGTGTGGACTGCAACCATACTTGTGCAGATACAAGCCATTGATTGTATGAGAAACCACCAGCCTAGACACACACACCCATAGCGCCAGAGAGAAATAGGTCATTCAGGTTCATATCTGGGTCCTGACAGAGGAAGCTATAATGCTTTATACTGGTTCCATCACAATAGATGATAAGAACTTAAAATGCCAAAGGTGTCATCCTGTGACAATCCTGTTTTGTCCATGATACTAGAGGTTTAGTTTTCCACTGTAATTACTTCTGTGGAAACATCTAAATTTCAACAATGGAAGGTAATTGAATAAAATGCCACCAGTCAAGATAAGGCTGAAGGAAGACACAGATCTCTATTTTGGCAGAATTCACATAGCTTTCAAAGACATTTGCATTTTGGGGAACAAGCTCAGCAAGCTCTGGGAACTGCCTAATCTCTTGCCATAATTTATGTAAGCAGAACACATCTTCATCTCTATAAAATGAATGTTGAAGTACAAAGATACTGCTCACGTGTAAGGTCACCCGCAACATTTTTCTTGAGGGCACAAAGTACATCAGTAATATTTCTCTAAATCCCCTTTCTTTTATGCTAAAAAGTCAAAGAAAATACCTCCCTACTCTCATCTCAAAAGACACATCATGGTCATGGAACTTTAAGGCCTTCACTTAATGCCACTGAGCTCCGGTGTTTAAAAGCTGAGCATGTACCTCATTACCTCCTTGCAGTGGGACTCCTTTAATTTACAATCATCAAGCTGTTATGTCTGGAGAAATTACTCTGGAGAAAAGTATTGGAACATCACTGACCATGCTCCAGAGCCCAGCCCGATGAGTGCTCCAAAACATACATGGAGCTCCTGTGTGAGTAAATTTTCCCTCACTGCCTGCAGTTCTTTTTACTGTGTGTAGCTTGGGGTTGCAGCTAGTGGTGTGTGTCTGCCAGCAGATTCCACCTCCACCTGTAGCTCCCAATGGAGGTTTGGGGGACCCTCTGGAGCAGGTATGGGGGGTGTGGGGAGGTGAAGGGGAGAGAAAAAAGGGGAAGTCCCATTGCACAAGTGAATGTCAGTTCGCATGATGTTGGATGTAAACTTGATCTTGGTTATTCCTCAGGGCTATAAAATACCCATAGAATCACAGCCATTGTCTGGCTAACAGCACAGATAGGCAGGTGATACAGCATCTCAGGATCCATTTCAGTCGGGTTTCAGGCCTGGTTTTGGTACGGAAACAGCCTTGGTCGCCCTGTATGATGACCTATGTCGGGAGAAAGACAGGGGGAGTGTGACTCTGTTGATTCTCCTTGATCTCTCAGCGGCTTTCGATACCATCGACCATGGTATCCTTCTGGGACGACTGGCTGAGTTGGGAGTGGGAGGCACTGCATTGCAGTGGTTCCGCTCCTACTTGGTGGGTCGGCTCCAGAAGGTGGTGCTTGGGGGACATTGCTCGGCCCCGTGGATTCTCCAGTATGGGGTTCCGCAGGGGTCAGTTTTGTCCCCCATGCTGTTCAATATCTACATGAAACCGTTGAGTGCAGTCATCCGGAGTTATGGAGTGCATTGTCATCAGTACGCTGATGACACGCAGCTCTATTTCTCCTTTTCATCTTCATCAGGTGAGGCTGTGGATGTGCTGAACCAGTGCCTGGCTGCGACAATGGACTGGATGAGGGCTAATAAACTGAAACTCAATCCAGACAAGACTGAGACGCTGTTGGTGGGTGGTTCCGCTGACCGGATGGAGGGTGTTCAACCTGTTCTGGATAGGGTTGCACTCCCCTTGAAGGAGCGGGTTCGTAGCTTGGGCGTTCTCCTAGAACCTTCTCTGTCACTTGAGGCGCAGGTGGCCTCAGTGGCACGGAGTGCCTTCTACCAACTTCGGTTGGTGGCCCAGCTACGTCCCTATCTGGACAGGGATAACCTGGCTTCAGTTGTCCATGCTCTGGTAACCTCCAAGTTAGATTACTGCAATGCACTCTACGTGGGGCTGCCTTTGAAGGTGGTTTGGAAGCTGCAGCTTGTGCAAAATGCAGCGGCCAGATTGATAACTGGAACCAGTAGGTTCGAACATATAAGACCTACACTGGCCCGCTTGCATTGGCTGCCTGTATGTTTCCGAGCCCAGTTCAAGGTGCTGGTTTTAACCTATAAAGCCTTACACGGCTTGGGACCACAATACCTGATGGAACGCCTTTCCCGACATGAACCTACCCGAACACTACGTTCAACATCTAAGGCCCTCCTCCGAGTGCCTCCTCCGAGGGAAGCTCGGAGGTCGGCAACAAGGGAGAGGGCCTTCTCTGTGGTGGCTCCCCAATTGTGGAACGATTTTGTGGCAAATATGTTCCCAAATGAAGAATCAGCCTGCATGGCCTGTTCAGAGATGGGTAAACGTACAGTAACCGTAGAACCGTAGAAACAATGTACTGTAAACAACATATCAGCTGCTAGTGGCATTGGAATAGCTCCAAGCCAAGGGGTGTTGAAAAGGCTACCCTCCTACCACTAGTACAAAAAGGAAGGAGCATTGTTAATCCATCTCTGAGCAGGATTATCGCCTACAAATCAAACAATACCCCTTAGAGTGGCACAGATCCATTTTGGGCAGCAACAGAACAGCTGGTTGTGCTGTGTAGGAGTATAGGAGTCCATTAAGTTAAGCCTTCTTTGACTGTTATCTAGACATGTCTGGGGATGAAGTGCATCTCCTTATTTCAGACGGAGCCTCATCCAGTATAGCAGCTATGGCACATTTGACAAGGGCAGGATCTTGAGAGAGAGAAAGAGAGAGAGAGGGAGGGAGGGAGGGAGGGAGGGAGGGAGGGAGGGAGGGAGAAGGGAAAGGGAGGGACGGAGGGAGGGAGGGAGAAGCGACATCCTGGGATGGAGGTTGTGTTTATCCCCATCTCCATTCAACATGAAATCTCTCAGCAGGAGTGTGGGACAGGAATAAGTGGGTCACGCAGCCTTGCAGAGAAAATAAATGTCATTTTACATGTTGTGGCTTGGTGCAAGAGCTGTACCTCGGTTTCAACTCAAAGGCATTTTGCTGAAGCTCAGGAACACGTAAGCACATTTTCTGTTTATTTCCCCTTTTATGCCAAAATAATTAAAACCCCAAATGGAAGGGTGTAGAATTTTTATATACTCAGACTTTGCAAATTGCTGTGAAGGGAAAGGCCTGGGGAAAAGCTTTCTGTAGTAAAGGAAGTGACCTATTTCACTTATGTGCAGCAACTGGAATTAAATTTATTTCTGTTTTAAAACACAGCAGCCCATCTGAACAATTTAACACACAAGCTTTTTTTTCTGCTATTAATAGAGGCCATTAATAAGTAACATTTACAGGTTCATGTCAGCTCTCACAGTCTTTGCAACGTGCAAACTCCAGCATAGATTTGAACTGTAGCAGACCTGACCAGAAAATATATGGCCCATGCTCTTTGTCTGATATGTATGTCCTCAGAATTGCACTGAAACCATTAGTTATCTGGATTTATGATAACAGTATGATTAGGGGCATTCTATTGAAATGGCTGCATTCCTGCATGTAAAAGAGAAATTTAAGTATGTACATGCCTTTCCCACAAGCCCGTCCTCTATCATTTCTGTACCTCCTTTGTGTCTTTTTCAGTTGCCCATTTTCCTCTTCTGCCTACCTTTCCCTCTAGTTCCTATTTCTCAAAGCCACTGTCCCTTCTTCCCCATCCACCAATCACTCTAGGCTCCATTCTCTTTCTGCTAATACCACACCACTCCTCCTGTCCTTCGGTCTTTTGTGAAGTTTAGTCTAGCCAAATCTTTCATAGTAGCTGCACTATTTGTAAACTTCCCTTTGTTGAAAATTCACCCAGAAGAGTTAAAATATTTGTGAATATTCCATGTAATGACAACAGGTCAATCAGTGGCTGGTGTCTATATGTATGCTGGAGACAGCAGTGGTGAACTTCAGCATGGGAAATAGATATACATAAAATTAATTAGTATGCTTGTTGCTGTATTGCCAGCTTTGAAGATAGATACATAAAGAATTGTAAAGACCTATGTAAATTTTTTTTAAAAAGTAAAATTAATTTAAAAATTAATACTAAGCATGGGGGTGATTTTCATTGGTACCACAGCATATGGGTTCTTTTCCCAACCACAATGTAGATGAAAATCACTCCCCTCCACCTCAGCAAGTAACTTTAGAGAAAAAAAATCTCCCACTGATGCCAATAGTAGCTTTTTTCTGTAAGGGTAATTGCCACACTAGGGTGAAGGATTTTTGTCAGGATCACAACTTCGGAGGGAAATCCCTGTATTCTGCAGTCCCAATGAAAATTGCCCCCTGTGCTTAAAAGTGTTAATTTTAAAAAATAAACCTAAAGGAACCCTACAGGAAACGCTGCACATTACAAATTGAATGTAATGATCCAGTTCTTAAAAGCCAGGTAGAACAGGAATCTTTTCTCCTGGTGCCTTAAATGATAGTAATAAAGATGCCAGGTGGAACTTTTTCGAGGGGAGGGCATTCCAAAGGTGAGACAACACCACTGAAAAGACCCTCTCTGTCTCTCTCTGCCACCCAACATATTTCAGACAGTGACCCATCATCACTACCTAGGTTTCTTTTTTTTCTTTTTTTTCTTTTTTTAAAAAACCCGGGTAGATGTGAATAAATGGGAGGAGCAAGGGAGCATTCTGGCTGCTGGTCCCAGTCACTCCTGTGAGCTAACCTATGATTTAACCATGGGTTGTTCCAACTCTGTGTTGTCTCTCCCTCAAGAATCCAGAGTTCCGTGTTCCAACATCACAGTGGAAACAATTAGGAAGCTAGGAGCCAGCACAGCTTCCTTGCTCTTGCTTGTTTATGACTACCCAACATTTTTTAAAAGTCTGTAAGATGCAAACCGGATCAGTGGGAGCTCCTGAAGAAAGGCCTCTGATGATGGCATCAGAGGGTAGGCGGATTAGCGTTGGCGAAGGTGGACTCTAGTTGGTATTTGTATCTTAAGCCATGTGGAGCTTTAAAGGATATGGCCTTCATTTGTATTGTATTTATTTAAAACATACCTATACCATCACATCACACCTCCCACAGAATGTGTAAAATTAACATAGGTAAGCTAGGCCATCCCTGCCATGCAGCAGGCTGAAGCAGCCTACTTCAGGTGCCATCATGAGAGTGGGGGTCGGAAGGGGGGAATAGATGAAGGTAGCTATTGGCATCTGAAAAAATGTTTAAAAAAGGAGGGAGGCACCATTTGAGCTCCACTTTAGGTACGGGTGCGTCATTTGGGCTATGCTATAAGGTGCAAAATATCTTGAGCCAGAACTTGGCAGGAAGATTGTGTTATAAGTAGGGATGAATCAGTGTATTTCCAGTCTTAGTCACCAGTGACAGCTTCAGGTTTTGAGGGCACTTGGGCCAGATACCCTCAATGCCCCGCTCCCCCAGTGAGATTGTCTTCTCACCACCATGATGTCACTACCTGCAATTGCTCCCCAGCCGCTTTATCATAATTGCTACTACTTGCTTGCCAATAAGAGAGCAAGTGTGCAAGTAGTGTGCAAGTAGACAGTAGCATCTACCACTCCTCCTCCTCACCACTGTTGTCTGGTCCAGTATGAAAGGCATGTAAACAAGCAGGTTGCTATGGTCAAGAGGAGGTGCAATTCCAGAGGACTCTTATCAGTGGGCCCCCTACTGGAGTGGTGGCCCTTGGCAGGTGACCAATCACACCTGCCTTTGGTGCCAGCCCTGGGTGTCACTTTTGCATTCACAAGTCTGTTCTGCCCAATTTCTACATTACTCTTAATTTAAAAAAAACAACCTGTGAAAATGTTCATTGAAATAAGTAGTTAAATAAACATTTTAAAAAGCAATTTGATGCGTTTTTTGAGCTGAGAACATTTCAACAATTCAGAAAAATGTGTAATACATGAATAGCTACATTCTGATCAAGACATTCATATGGGAAACATGGATCAGGTCAGTTTTGTATGTGTATTTGTGTGTATGATACATGCACACGTGGGCGCACCCACCCACTGAGGATACACTGCATGTTTCTAATTAAGTCGACTCTAATCAATGGAAGTTTATGCCACATAAAAAAATCTCTTTCTCTTTAAGGTGTATTTTTTGTGTTTGCTCTACTACTATTACTATTACTACTACTACTACTTATTTATAACCCGCCTTTCCCTCCGGATCGAGGCGGGGAACAACAACAATATAAAACACAAGAATCACAAACAGTTAAAAATTTTAAAACAAGAAAAAAATACATCATTAAAAACATCTTAAAATTCATCTGGATGGCCTGTCGGAAGAGAGCAGTCTTCATGACTCTCTTAAATTCATGAAGACTGCTAATTTGTCTAATCTCCTCCGGCAAACCATTCCATAGTCTGGGAACGATGGAAGAGAAGGTCCTCTGGGTAACACTCGTCAGCCTAGTTCTGGCTGACTTGAGTAAGTTCTTCCCAGAGGACCTAAGTGTCCACTACAAGACTAGCAGTGCAATCCTCAGAAGTCCCATTGTTTCTGCATGCAAAATGCATACTCTATTACTGAGTGACAGGCCCTCCTGCTCTGTATAGTAGAAATGTAGACATTTATTTCTACAGATAATAAGATCCAGAATGGTAAGAATCAAAACGAATTTGCAAGGGCTTCCTATTTGTTCTCATTTGAATGATTGTACTAATACATCCCCTACACTTTCATCATAATCTCAACTAATGAGATCAAGTGCCGTTTTAATGAAAACATGGCATTTCTGGTTTGTTGATTTATGTTTTGCTTAAATTATACTTGATAGCATAAACAGGAGAGTTTGCAACTCCAGCAAAGCACTTCTGTATTCAGAACCATGATCATTCACAACTTATTTCTGACAAGAATGCCTTGCAAACGTTCCAACCACACAGAGGTATTTTATTTCTGATCTAGTAGTTTTCAAAAACAAAAAGAGAACAGGCAAAACCTGCTCACCCCTTTTTTAAAAAATGATCTGATGTTTATGAAAATATGGGGTTGAGATTTATTATTTATTTATTTACAATATTTATATTGGCCACCCAGTAACGTAGTTCCCTGGGCAGCTCACAAAATAAAACATGACGTTAAAATACAGGTCATAAAAACAACTGTAGCATAAAAATTTAACAGCAGAAAGAAACCTAAAACCAGTCACAGCATAACTAACGATACATAATATTTTGGCAGTAGATTGAAATTCAAGCTGTTAAAATACTTTAAAACATTGAAGTATTATTTACCTTTGGTATAGTGGTAGTAACTGTAAAAACAAAAGTGGCCATGTTGAGGAAAGGGCTATAGCTTAGTGGTAGAGCAGATGTGTTGCATGCAAAAAGTCCCAGGTTTGACCACAGCATCTCCAGGTTGGGTTAGGAAAGAATCCTGCCTGAGACCCTGGAGCGCCCCTGCTAAACAATGTTGACAAAACTGGGCTAGAACCACTGATGTTTAGATGGTTGGTTTGGAGATTTCCAGTTACATGCTATGCAATGCATGACTTTGTCACTGTATATAATTGCTTAAGAAGATATTTTTTTGCAGGAATGCAGAGTCAGTAGGTTTAAAGTGATAAATAAGCATAGCTTTAGGAGCTAACCAATGGACTAATGTGGAGAAATTCCCAACTGTAATCAGCAACCATGTTTCAGAACTCCCACACTGTGTTTTTCCTCTGGAAAAAAATGTGGTTCTTTAATGCTGGGAGACAAGAAAAACAGAGCCCTGAAATGAGCAAAAATTGTGTATTTTGGCTTTTATTATGGAAGACACATAACGCTAATCCATGGTTCATTTAACCTATAGGTTGTTGAATTCTGGGTTGTTGTGATGTGCAAACCCAGATGCGCTAAAAATCATAGCTGATTAACCACAAACAATGCAGAAAGAGAATCATGGTTTGTTATTGGATTGTGAAGTCTGGATTTAAAGCATTTAAAGCAAGTAAACCCAGAACTGTGGGTTGCGCATGGAGTATTTTAGCCAGGCTACAGAGGTGGCAGGCAAAAACAGTAAAATAAATAAAGAATAGACCCAGCTACTCTACATGCCAGTACTACAGCACCACAAAGGCATTTGGGATACTGGGAGGGAACGGACAAAAGAGGAGGGACCATATAACCCAAGGACTGAAAAAAGAAACATGAGTTGTTTGTTTGCCAGACAAATCCTGGGTAGGGCAACAAACCATGGGTTAAATAAGCCATGGTTTAGTGTTAGGTATGAACCAGGTCAATATAAAAACAATTTTGTGAGACCGAAATTAAGTGCTGTGCCGGTGTTCTGAAGAATGTGTGTGAGACCACGTATATAGCATATTGAAAAAAAGATATAACTTCTCAAGTTAAATAATAATGTTATTGTTTTTATAGTTATGTAAACGTTAGGGGATTCAAACCACGAGCGCCAGACACCTACTCCCTACTTGTCAGATCATCCCTGAGCTGCTGAGCCATCATTCTAATAACCAGGGAGAGTACTGTGTTTAATTAATTAATCCAGATCACCAAGGTGAACCAATGAAGGCCTGGCTAGTTCTATATAACTGTTGTTCCAGGCTTGCCTGCTCTGAGAAACTGGTCATGATGACCCATTTCACACGTAATAGTGGCAAATCCTAGATTAATTAACAACAATTTGCCACAGCATGGGCTGGGCAAGTGCTGCTTTTTAAAAAAGAAAACATGCAACCTCCGATAATACCAGAGGTTGCTCCATGATATCCAAACCCAGACACTATGGGTTTATCAGGGTTGAACAAGCCAATGTTTATCTACAATTAATTTTAGGTTAGTTTTGGGTTATTTAACTCAAAATGTCTGGGTTCAGACATCATGGAGCACACTATTTTGAATACGGCAGCAGGAAATATGATTATAGGCATGCTAATAGTCCGGTTTGGGACTGGACAAGCAAATCAAAGCTAGAGATTTTGTAAGGCTATCAAGCCTGCAAATCGTAGGATAATTAATTGTGGCCCTTAGTCCTTATTAGCCCAATCTTGAACCTGACCTCAACCACATCATTCTCATCTGACTCTTTGGATTTTTGGTATGCTTGTGCCAGAAACTGGCCTTAACCATTGGTCTGCCTCACAGCTTGGCCAAGGTATGGCAAGGGATTACATTGCAACTATAAGAGTTTAGAACAATAATCTGCTGGAGATGTATCTGAAACAGCTTAAAACTATTTCCACAGGGGTAGCAATGTTAGTCTGTTGCAGCAAAACCAACAAAAATTGTCATGACTCTGTAAAGACTAACAGATTTATTGTGGCATAAGCTTTTGTGGACTACTGCCCACTTCATCAGATGCATGAAGTGTTATCCTGTATCACAGGAATATATATATACCTGGTTGGTTGTGGTGGTGGCTGTAAAGTGGTCAGGTCAGAAGAAATGACAAATCAGACAGTACAGACAGTGATAAGTACAGACATGGGCTATCACAAAAAAAGTGTTGGGTGATAATACAGATATCTTTGAAATGAGCTGATTAATAAATGAGGCCTGTTTGCATGTAGCAGCAGCATTTGGCAGCAAACTGTGAGTTACTTAATGCATTGTTTGCAGGGCCATACATCATGTCAAAGGCCGCAACCTGGGTTTGGAGGTGTGTCAACCGGTTCTAGATGGGGTTACACTCCCCCTGAAAGACTGTGTTCGCAGCTTGGGGGTGCTCCTGGATCCGTCGCTCCAAATGACAGCCCAGATAGATGCAACGGCCAGGAGTGCCTATCAGCTTCGGCTGATACGCCAGCTGCGCCCCTTCCTAGAGTTGGAAGACCTACAGATGGTAGTGCACACGCTACCATCTGTAGCGTGTGCTACAGATGGTAGCACACGCTACAGATGGTAGTTACACGCTGGTAACTTCGAAGCTCGACTTCTGCAATGCGCTGTATATAGGGCTACCTCTGTGCCTAGTCCAGAAACTTCAACTAGTTCAAAATATGGCAGCCAGGTTGATCACCGGTACATCTAGGGGTGACCATATTACGCCAGCTTTAAAATCGCTCTACTGGCTGCCAATTAGTTTCCGGGCGAAGTATAAAGTGTTGGTTATTACCTTTAAAGCCCTACATGGTTTGGGTCCAGGTTACCTGCGGGATCGCCTTCTCCCATACAATCCGCCCCACTCGCTCAGGTCCTCTGGGAAGAACTTACTGCAGTCGGCCAAGACTAGGCTGACAACCGTTACCCAGAGGACCTTCTCTTCTGCCACTCCCAGACTGCGGAATGACCTGCCGGAGGAGACTCGTCAACTTAACAGTCTGTTAGAATTTAAGAAAGCTATAAAGACTGTTCTCTTCCGGCAGGCATATCCAGTGGAATTTTAGAATGTTTTAAGGATGTTTTTAGGATGTTTTAGGATTTTTTTAATGCAGTTTTAATAATATGTGTCATGTTTTAATCAGTTTTATGTATTTTATCATGTTGTTGTTCCCCGCCTCGATCCAGACGGAGAGGCGGGTAAGAAATAAATTATTATTATTAGTAGTATTAGTATTATTATGTGGGAGCTGTTTCCATTTCCAGTCTACAAATGCCCTGTCCATACTTTGGCTTATTCCTGAACAAACCATAGGTTAACTTTGGGTTGTTTAATCCCCAAACAAAGTGTCTGCTTTGGATGTCACAGTAACAACCAATAATGAGCCAACCATAGGCTGTTGTTTAAAAATGGAAATGGCAGGTGCATGGGAGATAGTGTGCCCTCTTTCTCCCACTTGTGCACAACAATCCACAGCTTGTTTAAAGCATGGATTGTTGTTACGTGTGAACCAGGTCTTGTAGTGTGATTAAAAAACCCTTTGTTCCCAATCCATTCATGCCACATGAGATAAAGTAGAACCTCTTGATAAGTTGCAGTTCAGCTGTTTGATGTTGAGCACTGTCTTTGTGGTATCTTCGTTCAATAATGGCCTCCTTAAGATCAATGACATAGAGGTTGAAGAGTTTTCCCACTGGTTTTTGAATATTGCCCTTTCTGATACCAAGTTTGTATCCATTAAACTACTTCAACCAATTTTAAAGTTAAAGACTTAATAATAACTGAATCAAAGAATGTAATAAATACTGATAAACCTGATCTGCAATTAAACAGTATTTTTATTGTTTTACTCTTAGTGTAAATACGATCAAATTACAAAATGATATACTTCCTAAATACTGGGCTCTCTAACAGTGAGAAAATAACCTGAAAGATACAAATGCTTCTTATTTGACCTAAGCCCAGTGTCCCATAAACTTGAAGTTATAGTTTTGTAAGATATTTTTCTTGTGCATTTCAGTTTCTGCTCCTGGAATATAAAAAAATATGACTTTCCCCATTAATTTCAGAGCAGGGAGCTACATCTTTGCTTGCATAGATTGCTTCTGTCCATTGAATTTAATTGGTCCCTGGTTGTGCACACGAGATCTATGTGAACATTGGAATGCATATGGATCATTAGATGCACCTAATTTTGATTGAAAACATTTTATTATAAAGGACACAGACACCAAGGATATCTCCAAAAATATATTAAAAAATTAAAAATAATTTTAATGTTTCATAGATTTTTATAAATCTCTAATGAGTATATTATACATTTTTGTCCAAGATTTAAACAAAATATATTTCTCCAAAAGACATGTCATTGTCTCAAATTTCTAGTTTAAAAAATAACTTATAACATAAGCACTGAAAAGGCACTGAAAGTCCTTTAAATAATCATTCCCTCAATATTGCTGATTTATTTCAAAAGCTCTTGTCTAATTTAAGTAGCTTGCAAACTACTGAGAACACAACTTCAAATCCTTGTGCATAGGAGGAAACACTTCCCTGTTGCATGGCATTTCCAGTGCAAAGATGCCAGACACTAGTCAGTACATTGTGCAGAGGTCAGAAGAAAGTCAACCCTGTGAAACATTGTTAGAATGCATTTTACATCAGCCAGAATGGATACGCTGTTAAAATGCCTGCAACATCTATTCAACTTAAATTATCGATTAATTAAAACTGGCAGATAAGTTTTCCTTTTTCTGGAAATATTCAGTGATAACCCATGAATTTCCTCTTTTCTGGGAATATCAGTAAATCCTTTGGTTAATTGAGGGTGGGGGGAAGAGAGGCAGAGAGAGACACACACAGGGAGAGACAGAGAGAGACAAACACTAATGTGTCAGTACAGGTGCATTAAGTTTGATAATGTTTTAAAAATTTATAGAAGCAGTTACTTCAAGGTCTAATGTGAGTTATGAAGCCTAATTTTCTTTTCATAGCTCCGTGATAAAATTTTATCCATGTTATAAAAAGGGTCTTTACTAAAAATGACCGGAAATCTGAACTACCTGGCCATGCAATAAAAAACACACTCCACTGTTGCAAAGTGTCAGACAAGCTAGGTTTAGCTGGAAATTGATCGATAAGTCTTCCTTTTACACTTGAGTGCATTCACTTTTTCTTCATAGGATAATAGTTTTTTTAATGGGTTTTCCATTAATATTGGTCTTTACTGTTAGCAAGAAAAGGCAGACATATAAAAAGAGACAGGAACAGCAAAGAAAACATTTAGTGATCTTTAATGACATGGTGTAACATACCAGGAAGTGTTATGTTCTTAAAAAAGCATACACCAGGTGTCATGTTAAATGCTGTTGGCCACTCCAGCAGTACAAAAGGGATGTAAACACAATTGAAATGGACTACTTGGGGGAGATTCTCCCTAAACTCCATGGATGTAAGAGACTGTGTAGTCAATAACGTAAAATGAAAGCATAGCGGGTTTTTTATGTAATGTTTCAACAGCCACATTTCTCAAAATCTTTTGCTGACCAGAAAACAACTTAATTTTGGAACTCTCATGGATCTCACTGCCCAGCTTTTAATATTTCAAATTTCCTCCTTTTGACATTGAACAGTGCCTAGCTGCAAGAAACAGAAATTTACAGAAGATTAAAAGTGGGTAGCTCGTTTTATATCCTAACTGTAAAATTGGAGTATCATGTGATTATGAACCAAATATATGGCCTGGAACAGTTTGCAAGCTGACCGCCTGACCAACTGCCCCTCACTTCTGATTGATCATATTAAATACTTACAGTTCTTTTGAGGCATTACTATAAAAGCTGGAGTTAAGCTAGGACCTTGTGGAAGACAATGTTATTTTCTCATCAGTTAGTGAAAGCCCAGTGCATTTGCAGACATACATACAAATTGTAAAGTTTTAATTTTCAATTTAGAAACAGGCAGAATCACACATAATGGTAGTGTGTGCTTAACATGGTACATTTTGGGATTGATGATCTGGGAAATAGTTCATTTGAGTGTTGTAATGTGGGTGGCAATTGTAGGGGGATTTTTCAGGTGACTTTTATTTAAGGGACGCTGAATACAGGTACCTTGCATCAATGTTCCCCAAATTCCCCACTCCAGTAGGTGAAAAGCAGGATACAAAGATAGATACTCAGAATGATTTATTTTACCCATACTCACGAACTCAATGAAACTGTTATTGCTTTAAAACATTCATTAAAACAATTTAAGGAAGTTAAAATTAAACAAACAAACCTCTCCATTCAGCAAAACAAATTAAAGGAATACACTCACAAGTCTGGCAGATTTCTTAAGAACATAGACAAACATTCATACAGACTCTGTGAAGAAGCTTTACTTCACAGAGGGACTTCCATTTCTCCCAGGCAACCAAGGAGTTACTGAGGCCTACATGTTAGGCTCAGAGCAACATCCTAGATGTCATGCCTGAGGGAAAGGAAAGGCCCCATGGTTACTGTTACCTAGACTTAAATAAACTTTCCAAAGACAAAGACCTCCCTCTTAATTTATTCTGAAATGGCCAAATCTATTGGTCCATGTCATAATTTACATTATCCTTCTTCCTAGAATATATCCTCCTCCTCTGACGTAGTTTTTGTGATAATGAAAGGTCAAATTTCCTTTTCTTTGTGGTCAACTGCCTGATTTACTTCTCTGTTCTCATGGACACGGGGATTTTCTAACCACAACTTCACCTGTACTTAACCCTAGACCTTTCACTTAGTTCCCTTAAAAGGAATATATAAGGTTGATATACAGTGGTGGCCAAAATTGTGGACACTTTTTGAAATTTTCATGTTTTGCAACTTTGAATGCTTATAGAAAATGTTCTGTTTCACAAAGTTCAAATGTTTATACATCAATTGAAAGAGAATTTAATGCTGAATTCAAAACAAAAAACAGAATGCAAATACCTGCAGTTAAAAAGAAGTTATGCTGCAAATACTGCAATCATGATCAATTTACAGTAAAATCTGACAAAAACATATCAGATACTTTAGTTATGATTGAAATGTCATATCAGTATTTGGTAGGGAAGCCTTTATTTTTGGAAACAGCATCACAGCGACGTCTCATTGGCTGACAAGTGTTTTAAGCTCTTCCTTCTTTATGACATGGTTCCAGGAATCATTTATAGCCTCAATTAATTGGCTTTTATTTGAGGAACGCTTCATTCGTACAAGAATTTTCAAACGGTGCCACAAATTTTCTATCGGGTTCAGGTCAGGGCTGTTTCCTAGCCAGGTCAACAATTGAATGCCCTTTGCTGTGAACCACTGTTTGCATATTTTTGCTGTGTGACAGGGAGCTGACTCTTGTTGAAAAATAAATGGTGCATTGTTTGGAAAGAGATCCCTGATGGAAGGTAACAGTTTTGGTTCCAGGATGGTGTCAATGTATTTTCGTGCGTTTAGCGTGCCATCGATTACATGAAGGCGGCCAACACTATCTACTGACATACATGCCCAAATCATAACGCTTGTTGGATATTTTACAGTTGCCTCAATGCAGTCAGGATGTAGCTCTTCTCCTACTCTACGTGTCACATATTTTCGCCCATCACTACCAAATAAGCTTATCTTACTTTCATCACTCCAAATAACTTGCTTCCACTGATCTTCTTTCCATTCACTGTGTTCTTTTGCCCACTGTAGTCGTTTCCGGCGCTGCTTTAGATTCAGAAATGGATTTTTTCTCAGAATTCTAGTCCAAAATCGGATAGTCTTCTCCTTATCATTCTAGAACTGACAGAAGCACCAGTTGCATCAAGTACACCTTTGATGGCCTCAGATGAAATTTTTCTCTCCTTGAGACACAGCCTTTTTATTCTTCTGTCATCAACAGATGATGTGCACTTTTTACGGCCTTTTCCTGCCTTGTTTTTAATTGACTTTGTTTCGTTATATGGTAAACAAAACTTTCGAACTCCGGATGTAGTGACTGAACAACCAACATGCCTTGCAATTTTAGCATAGGAAAGACCTGATTCACGTACTACAACAATCCTGCTTCTTCTCCTGGGTGTCCAATCAACTCCTTTCCTTGGTGCCATTTCACTATTTATGATGTACAATTTTTATATGAGAAATAATTCAAATATTCACAATCTTCAATTGTGCCTCAGATACAATGATATTTGTTCTGTCTTCTACAGAACAAACAGCAAAACTGACTTTCCCCAACTTGAAATATGAAGTAACACAGCTATTGCCATATGATTGGACCCCAAAACAAGGATTGTGATTGGCCAGTACGGTTTGCAATTCCAAACTGCTTCTCAACTCAATCACAACTTGTGTTTCTTTTTAGAATAAAGTAAGCATAACTTTTTTTTAACTGCAGGTATTTGCATTCTATTTTTTGTTTTGAATTCAACATTAAATTCTCTTTCAATTGATATATAAACATTTGAACTTTGTAAAACAGAACATTTTCTATAAGCATTCAAAGTTGCAAAACATGAAAATTTCAAAAAGTGTCCACAATTTTGGCCACCACTGTAAGTCACAAATTTATATGACTAGTATCTTTGCATAATACCATGTCACGAGTAATGTCCTTAAGCAACATAGTTGGAACAAGTCTTTATGAGTAACATCTTTGAGCAACTTCAAATCATATTTCCCAATAATTCTCTTATCAGATCCTAAACCCTGAAGCATCTAATCCCTGATACAATGTTCTATGTGTGTATGCATTCACTAACTTCTTGCTCCCCACCCCAGCATTCACCAACCCCCATGTCCCCCCATGCTCCTCTGTGCCCTAGCACTATAATAATAACAGAAAAGCAAACAATAAAAAGTTCCTATATAATCTTCTGGCTCATGTAGAGCGTTGCTCCTAAATTCTGAATAAAATGGTAATCATGGACAGAGGGGGGCAGGGTGGAATTCTGTGTTGGATGCATCTGTATTTAGAACTGTCCAGAGGGCTCGCCTTCCATGAAATGCTGTATAGGGAAAGCAAGAGACTTCCAAGCCATGCAATTCAGTCCACACTACAGGTGTAGGTCTCTAGGTTCTAGTATATACTGGTGAGGTCATCAGAATGGGCCTAGAGTCTCTGCATCAGCTGTGGCCTGCATGACATGGACTAGTCCTGCCTTTCTCTACCTGGTGTCATCCAGATGTTTTGGACTATGGGGACCATCACACCTACTTTTTCCCCAGGTACGATCCGTGGTTTCCACCTCCGTTTCATTAGCACTGGTCCCTTTCATGTGCCTTCTTGGTATCACCATAGTTTCGGTGAAATCTCTTTTCACTTGTTCGGTCTTCCACTATTGCGCCCGCCCCACCCTGTTCCCTTCTCCTTCCCCCTACAGGTCATTAGTTCTTGTGGTTGGTGGACATTGTGATGGGTCGGTTGCCTTCCCCCCTGGTTTTGTTTAGCATTTCAGCGATTTAGCGTTTCATTGGCTGGGCACCAATGATGCTCCCTTCTGTGTGTGGTCTTCATGAGCCCTCCCCCCCTCCCCCTGGTTGAGCGGTTCTATGGATTGGAGGAGAACTGCCCCTGCCCTCCTCTTAGCGCAAGGACGGCAATACACGGGGACGGAAGGGCAGTTTTATCCCATATGGAGAAAAATACCACACTTTTCCTGCCCTAGAAAAACATGGAAAATGGAGGAGAAGAGGTGGGATGACTGCAGGACAGGGACGATGACATGTGAGAATCACGGGGCAAAACATTAAACAAGGCAGGATGAAGGTGCAATAAAATGCTGGTGTGATAGAGATCTATAACTCCCAGAATTCCTGAGCATGTTGACTGGGGCTGACTGGAATTTTGATCCAAAACATCTGGAGGGTGCCAGATTTGGGAATGATGGTTAAATCCCTCCCAGTCACTCCTGAAGAGCCATCTAGGGGATGGAAAAGGAATTATTTTACACCTTGCTGGCTGCAGGAGGTTTACTGGTTCTGGATATTCATGGGACCTAGGGTTACCATGACGTTCCATGATCCTGAATGCACTGTACATGCACAGAAGCATTCAGAGCCTCTGACCAGGCTGTTGCTCAGTGCGCCCTTGTACCCCCACCCACCCCAGCAGGATCAGTGGGAGGGCTTGCTCCAAACCATAAAAACCAACCAGGACACAGAGCCTTGACCCTTGGTGTGCACCAACAATGGCACTAGCATATAGGACCTAGTCCAGTGTTCCCAAACTTCTGTAAACTTCTGGAATTGTTCCTCATTGGGAGCAGGTCAGTACAGAACACATACATGCAGAGAAGGCCTTACGGCCCCTTCTACCTATGGAGCCCTTTTCATGCGAAGAACACAAGAATGAGGCTTCAGTTTTCTTTCAGGCCAGTCAGGGTCACCCATCTAGACCCAGGTGAATTATAAAGAAACTTAAACATAACCAGTGAGGCACACCAAAACTGCAAATTGGTGCACCATTTCTTGTTATTCAAAATCAAATGCCAAGATTCTATCCTACAATAGCATTTTTGCATGGTTAGAACCAATTTACACGACACCCTTGTAATGCTGTTGTATACTAATTGGACTGTCTCCATTGTTCCCCTTTCCATACGGTCAGTGAAGAAACAATTGGTTGGACCCAATGTTGTCATTCTGCTGACGGAGCTGTTTCCATCAGCAGAGCTGTGAGGGGGTTATGCTCCCTCCCCAAGTGCCTTCAAAATCTGCTTCAGAGGGCTGGGAAACACGGCTATAAAGGGGAAGGAGAGAAGAAGCAGCACAGACAGCACTGAACCTGATTGCTTCATCACCTACCCAACTCATCAACACAAATCTATTGCAAGTGGATTGAGAGGAAATATGAGAGACCCACGACCTGAATATGTGAAAAAACAAGCAGACCATCACTTCAACCCAGATTTAATATTCTCAATGGTTTCAATGCTGAACCAAGGTTTGCTGTTTTGTGAATGAGCAGTAAGAAGACTTAGCCTTGCATACTCTTTCCTCCTCTAATCTTCTGCATGCAGCAATTCCCTGCACCCTATCCAGGTTTGTGGCAAAGTACAGTTTGTTTGTTTTTACCCAAAGTGGCAAGCTATAGTTTGTTCTTGCCCTGAAAACTAGGGCCAGATCTACACCAAGCAGGATATTGAAAGCGGTTTGAAAATGGTGTTTGGAATGTATCATGAGGCCCAACAGTTGTCAATACTGTTACAAACTGCTATAAAGCAGTAGTGTAGATCCTGCCCAGGATTTTAAAGCAGTATCAGAAACATCAGTATGAGCGAACTACCCAAATGTGTCAAGTCGCTGTGACAGACTCACAGAATCGTGCCATTCAATGCTTAGAATGGCAGAGAGACATTCAGAAACTGCTTTCAAAGGGCAGGTGAATTCCCAAGCAGGTGAACCTCATCAGAGTTCTAAAAGTGGGAATGTTGGCAAATATTTTGGCCCTAGTGATTTAATATTCTAATTCCCCCCTCTGTTTATTATTTTAAAAGTTTCTGGAGAAGCATAGAGCAGTCTGGGTAATAAAGACACCATGTCCCAACTACTGAATGCTCATAGAAAAGTGTTCATTTATTAACTCAAGCATTGTGGGAAACAAGAGTTTAAAGTTGAAAAAAATAAAAGACAGCTGGGCCTTGCAGCAGAACAAAATACTCTAATTCAGTATATTTGTTTTAACCAAGTGTTACATTGTATGACCAACACACATACACTCTAGACTTTGTTAACATATTCTTAAATCTATACAGTCTGCATAACCTTTAAAGATATAATATAGTATCACAGACTGAAGGCTGAGCAATGAAAATTAGAAGCTTAATCACTTGAACACTCTTTTTTTTTTTTTAACCTTGGTACCAAAATCTGTACCGTTAACCTGAAGATCTGTATCTATTTTGTAACTGGTTGTCTATATCCAATATACACAATAATGTTGTAGTATTTGCATAGGGAGACTAATACACTTTTGAAGTGTTACATAGTTAATGTGCTCATTAATGCCTATACTGATCTGGACATAGCACAATTGTAGACATCCTTATTTCTTTTCCGACTTGTAGGACATATAGATCTTGGAACAGACATGGTAGAAAACTGCAACAAAGAACAAAGAACTCAACTGTATTTTCTCCAAATTTCTCCTCTGAGTTTTGATGTCAAATTCTCCAAAAATCTTCTGAGCATGTAAATATTTGACATTCCACATCTGCATTTAATGTTGATCTGATTTCAGATGCAATATAACAAAAATATATTAAGGTCACAATCCTATGCATGTTTAGACAGAGAAAACATGCTCCATACAGCATGTATGCATGCTCCATACAGCCACCTCTAAACATGCATAGGATTGCACCCTACCTTAGCTATGCTAAGTGAGTATGGAGAGGGTGGATCTACACTGCTGTTTTAAAGCGCTTTATAACAGTAGTGACAACTGTTTTGGAGTGTGTCCTGGGTCCCAACAGTTGTCACTACTGTTATAAAGCGCTTTAAAACAGCAGTGTAGATCTTGTCTCTGTTGCAACACAATGTAGTAATTGCCACTGGTTTAGGTAGCTTTAAAATGGGATTAGGCAAATTCAGTGAGATAACTAACAGGGATCTCCATATTCAGAGGCATATGCCTCTGGATACAAATAACAGACAAAAAAAAATGAGAGGGCTCTTGTCTTCCTGCCCTGCTTGTCAACGTCCTGGAACATCTGGCTGGCTACAGATAGAATGCTAGACTAGATGGACTTTGGTCTGATCCATCGGGGGATCTTATGTTCTTACGAAATGCAGTATCAGTCAATATTTGACAGTATCTGACAGATATGCAGCAGCAATCAACATGCAGCAATCAGCATGCAGCCACGGACAGTACTCAATGCAGCTGCAATTAGTATTTGACAGCCAATATGTGGTAGAAGTTAATATTTGATAGTATCTGACAGCTGCCATCCCATTTCGCTGATACCTTTTGCAGTTGCTGAGTGCATTTGAATGATACCATTGACTTTCTACATTGTAGGCTAAACATTTAAGTGTATTACAAACAAAGAGCTGAATCACTAGTCATTTTAGGCACCCAAGACAAAATGTTTGGGTGTAAGTCCCCAATAGGATTGCTGCAATGCAAGCTCCGTACATGGTATGGAAAATTGCACCCTTTGTTGATCAAGTGCTCAAATAGAATGTAAGGATTTAATGTGTTGTGGGATTGCCAGGAACACATGGAAAAAAATCTCTGCTGAGGTCATAAACAGAATTAGGTGCACTTCTGGACACCACGGCTACCTGAGCTTCCTCAGGATAGAGCTTAGGAGGTCACTCAAACTGTGCAATTGAATTTACAGGGGGAGTGTAATCCCAATTAAAACCATCTGGAAACCTCCATCCAGAATAGTTGTTTTCCCTCCTTACAGTCCCTCTGTCTTTTTTGGATTAAATCACATCTTGTTCACCCTCAGCCGCTACAAAATCGCCTCCAGACACTACTTCAAGAGTTCCATAGCCTCTCGGACAAGTAGATGGAAATGAGGTAGGGCTGAGTATCGTCTGCATACTGATGACACTTCAGCCAAAACCTCCAGATGGGATGGGGGGGTAGGGTGGAGAAGGGAATCTTGTGGCACTTACAGGATAATGACCATGGGGTGGAAAAAAGCCCCCCAGCACCATCTTCTGAGATGGTGGCTCCTCCAGGAAGAACCAAAACCACCTTTACTGTTCCTCCTTAACCCAATACAGATAAATAATCCAGAAGGATACTACAATCTCTTCCATTCCCATGACACGCCCCTGGAAAATTATTATTATTTATTACTTTTACATACCGCCCCACAGCTGAAGCTCTCTGGGTGGTTTACAAAATGTTAAAAGATTGAATATTAAAAAGTCAATATACAAAATTTTAAACCATAAAACATAAAAACAGTTGATATTTAAAACATTTAAAACTTTTACGCCTGGCCAAAAATTCAGTTAAAAAACTCAACTTAAGCTGTTAAAATGCATGTGAGAAAAGAAAAATTTTGACCTGGAGCCTAAAGGATAACAGTGTTGGCACCAGGCAGCCTCATCGGGGAGATCATTCCAAAATTGGGGGGCCACCACAGAGAAGGCCCTCTCCCTTGTTGCCGTCCTCTGAGCTTCCCTCGGAGTAGGCACCTGGAGGAGGATCTTTGATGTTGAGCGTAGTGTACGGGTAGGTTCATGTCGGGAAAGGCATTCCATCAGGTATTGTGGTCCCAAGCCATGTAAAGCTTTATAGGCTAAAACCAGCACCTTGAATCGGGCTCGGAAATGTACAGGCAGCCAATGCAAGTGGGCCAGAATTGGACTTATATGTTCGAACCTTCTGGTCCCTGTTACCAATCTGGCCACTGCATTTTGCACAAGCTGCAGCTTCTGAATCATCTTCAAAGGCAGCCCCACGTAGAGCGCATTTCAGTAATCTAACTTCGAGGTTACCAGAGCATAGGCAACTGAAGCCAGGTTATCCCTGTCCAGATAGGGCCGTAGCTGGGCCACCAACCGAAGTTGGTAGAAGGCACTCCATGCCACCGAAGCCACCTGAGCCTCAAGTAACAGAGATGGTTCTAGGAGAACCCACAAGCTATGAACCTGCTCTTTCAGGGGGAGTCCAGAACAGAAGAACCTCCACTAACAGTATTTCAGTCTTGTCTGGATTGAGTTTCAGTTTATTAGCTCTCATCCAGTTCATTGTCACAGCCAAGCACTGGTTCAGCACATCCACAGCCTCACCTGATGAAGATGAGAAGGAAAAGTAGAACTGTGTGTCATCAGCGTACTGCTGACAACACACTCCAAAACTCTGGATGACTGCACTCAACGGTTTCATGTAGATGTTGAACAGCATGGGGGACAAGACTGACCCCTGCAGAACCCCATACTGGAGAATCCACGGGGCTGAGCAATGTTCCCCAAGCACCACCTTCTGGAGCCGACCTGCCAAGTAGGAGCGGAACTACTGCAATGCAGTGCCTCCCACTCCCAACTCAGCCAGTTGTCCCAAAAGGATACCATGGTGGATGGTATTGACAGCCACTGAAAGATCAAGGAAAAAGTGGGAAATATGCTAGTCTTGCAGCTAGTGTACTTATTTTTCCTCTTGTTGGGATCAACAGGAGAAAAAATAAAATAAAATAAAAAATCAGCAAAGGGGGTGTGGGGGAAGGAAAACTCCCAACTGTGAGCCCAATAGAGCGTAAAAAGTGGTGGTTTATCTGCACTGGCTTTTCCCTTCCCTGTCATATAGCTCTGTCAGTGTGCTTGGCAGTGGCTAACATGACTATGTCATTTGTTTATTTTTACTTTAGGGGATTACTTTACCTAGTTGCTGAACTGTTGAGGAGTTCTGCATGTAAGAGCCAGAAGAGAGCTATTCATGTTGACCTGTATATAAAAAAATAACCATTATAAACATTGTTGCATTTTAAAATTTCTTCATCGGAATCATGATGTTGTCAAGACTTCAGTCATATGCATCTGTTCCCTTTTTGTCTGTTCATTTTACATGTAACTTTGATTCTTAAAGTAACTTAATTGACAAAGCTTTTAGCCAAGGACAAACTCTCTTTTAATGGGGTTGGAGGAAATAAATACACCCAGGAATTTCAGTTGGAAATTGCAAAATGGATGCTGAGATGAGACCCTACTGGTTCTAAACAATAATTTTTAACAAAGAGACGGCTAGCAATGAGGTAGAGAAAGAAGAAAGGGAAATAATGTATGAACATATTTTGCAAGTAAACTCTCTTGGGCTCCTAAATCAACATTTTAATAATGGATAGGGAACCTGTTTCAGAAAAAGCCCTCTATGAGATATGCAGACATGTGGAGTTCTCCTGAGGACATTCTGTGCACAGTATGGTCACTGGTCTGTCACTGCTGATTTACATTTGCATCACCTTAATGTTTCCATAGCAGCAAGAATTACATTTCTCAGAGAAAGCTGTCAGGATCATAGATATTGGGTGGCACTTTAGCTTAATGACAAAATGGATTCTTGCTGATATTAAGAAAAGAAATCCAATTCACTTTCCCCACGGAGCCGATTCAAATCGATAAAGGTAGAATCACCGGAAATTACCAACTTTATTAAAATTTTGGGAGACTGCAAGACATTTGACATAATCAGGTATTTTAGACAACTGAATGGGATCAAATTCTTATCATGCAATCCTGAGATCAACATAACCTATTTCAAAGAGAGAATTGTGTTTTTTTTTAGGTTTTTTTAAACACTGGGCATTGGTAAAAGCAAGGAACAGAATTTACTTGCCAGGACTGACTATGTTGCATTTTTGAGGACACAGGAGTGATTTGAACACCAGTATGCATGGGGAAATATATTATGTGAATCAGTAAACACTATGGATCAGCTCACCAATAGATCCATGAAATCTTGAATTTCAAAACAATCTCTGAACTGACCTATTAGGGATGAGTCATAGGGCCATTTTGATACAGTGGTGATATAAATGCTCCAATAAATCTCTGCTACATTCAGATCACATCTCACCTGTCCTTGTCCAACCCACATTTTAAAGGTTTTCTGACAGTTAGTGAACGTAACATCAGCATGTATCACAACATCTGGAGCATTAGCCATATGCACAGATTCACCAACTCACTAACATTTAAAAATGGCTGTGTGAATCAGCCATCACTTCTGTGTTTTTCCATACCATACCATTTATTCATGTGCAGGATACTGAAATTATTCCTGTAGTTGCAAAATTGTAATAGTTGAAATGACCCTTACTCATATATTTAAATTATGAAATTCATAAATTATTAGCCTATGGAAAAACAGGTTTGACATACTGTACAATGAAGAGTACTATAGACTGAGGTACAGGCCTACTTGAGTTATTCCACAGCTCTTTATCATTTTGCACACTGAATATGAATGCAATTATGAGAGAAGATTGTTTAGCTAACTTGATAAAAGAGAGAACTGTGAAGGAGATGAATAAAGATCTTTTAACAATTTTTCAGCTACCTTCAGGTGAATTTGTTATGGATAAAATTCTGGATATAGGCAAAGAGCCTTCGATAACAATGCCATGGATGCAACCTACCCCTCTAGTGGCTTCAACAATTCTACAAAAATTAACTTTAAATGTTTTCTCTCCTTTGTTTCCATTTTTTTTTACTGAAGATACAGTTTCTACCCAATTATTAAAAATGTTTAAAACTGCTCTAGAAATCAAATTCCTAACTATAAATAACTTCCAATGAGATTTCCCTCCTACAACAAATGACACAAGGGGAATCTTTAATCAGGTTCAGCACAGAGCTCCCTGCAGTAATTGATAACAGCCATGTTGCATTTATGGCTTTCTATAAAAGGAGGTAAGTAGGAGAATTAATGCAGTATGCAATATAAATGGGCTTTTCTCCCTGTTCTGAATTTACTCATACAATATAAATGATTAAACAAACTGGGCTCATGGTTTAGCAAAGCAATTGCAATGGTATATCAGCAAATGTTGGACACTGAAATGTGGAAATACTCGGTGCATAAAATAAGTACAAGAATATGTGGAAAGTTAGTAATAGTATATTTAATATGCACACAGCTGCATACGGTGTGAGACGCATGGGTGTACAGACCATTTTAAACTGAATGAGGGGTTGTCTTAGCTGTCTGTTTAGGGTGACCAGATAAAATCCAGGTCAGGGCTCATGTAACTTTAACAGTTGTAGAGAAAAGGGAATTTCAGCCAGTGTCATTTGAATGCAATTAGTTCCTGGTGAAATTCCCTCTTCATCACAACTGTTAAAGTTGCAGAGGCCCTGCCTTCTTTTGTATATGGTCACTCTAGTATAGTGCCTGCACCTTTAACTGTTGTGATGAAGAGGGAATATCACCAGGAACTAATTGCATACAAATGACACTGGCTGAACTCCCATTTTCTCTACAACTGTTAAAGTTACAGGAGCCCTGACCTGGATTTTATCTGGTCAGCCTATGTCTGTTGCCCAGCGCCCATGAAATGCTATCCATGGCTGTTAATATACTGGATTATGAAGTCCATCCCTATAAAATTATGCAATGCAAAGTAAGCCTTACCTCACCTCATTTCTGTAGTGTCTGAAGCCTGTTTCTTGATAAAATGAGCTTGTAAAGGAGTTTGGATACAGAAAGGGCCCCACCTAACATTACCTAAAGGCTTTCTCATATAATCTTTTCTAGCGTGCCAGTTGTTATTGAGGATATTACAAGAAATGTTAGGTAATTGATTTTATGGTAATTGATTTTATGCTGAATGAAGTTAAATCTTGATTCTGAAGTGGTCACGTTGTCCAAAATGGTGGCCATAGAATTTGGGTCCTGACAGGAGCTGCCCAACCTTTTTTAACCTCACAAAAATATAACAGTAACAATACATAATTTACAGCCAATGATAAGTATGCAGAACTATTATACAATATTTTATGATACAACCTTCTCTATAACTTTTTCCGATGGTGAGACAATAATGTTCGTAGATTCTGGACCCTGCTGCTTCCGAATTCTGGCATAAAGAGCTCTAACTTCCACTTCATGCTTCATGGCTGAAACAACAGTTTTAAACTTCAATAATGAAAATGATTTCTCTAACAATTTCTCACAACATGCCAATATACAATTTAAGTTGCTAATATGGCAGGCTGCAAGTAGCGGTATATTTGGATGTGGATGTTCAGTTAGGGATGGTTGTTTCCAGTCTGATATTAAATCTAGTGAACCTGGATTACTTCTGAAGTGGAGACCTTAAGATTTCGTTGAAAATCCTGAGAACTATCAGTGACAGCAATGACCTGTGTTAGTGCACACATCAGAGGCTTAATTTCAATTTAATGCAGCTTTTAAAAAACAAAGTTCTGTTTTTTGTGGTCTTTTGTTGGCAACAAACAAGTATCATGCTGGACACAACTATCAGATCTTTTCCAAGTTTTTCTTGTTGCTGTTGTTCATTGTTTTTGTAATTTTTTAATAAAAATTTTAAGACTGATTTTTAAAAAACCTGAATGCTGGTGCTTGAGATTTTTAAAAAATGTTATTTGTTAATATACATCAAAATTTATAGGGCTCCATCACACCTATTTTTCCTACTGGTTTGCTTCTGCATTTTTTACTTCCGTTTCATAAATACGTCAAGCTAATGGTCCCTTTCTCATGGGTTTATGGTATTGCACTGCACCTTAAAACCTCCCTTTCATTTGCTTGCTCTTCCACTCTGCCCCGCCCCACCCCACCCCTTCTCCTTCTGCCTCCAGTTAATTGGTTGTGGTACTATGATGGGCGTGGGCTCCTCCCCCCCCCACTCTGGCGTTGTTGTCTAGCGATTTACTGATTTAACATTTCATTGGCTGGGTTCTGGTTTTGTGGGCAATGAGGGTGGGGTAGGAGCAGTAAAACGTCCATTCAATCAAATAAGCACAAGCCTGTACGATCGACATGGAGTGCTGGAGGAGAACCGTACCACTCTCTCCTTTTGTCAGCAAGACTCCATTCAAAGCACATGCCCCCAACAAAGGAAAAAGCGAGGGGACACCACTACACTGAGGCTTAAGGGAGCATTAAATCCGCTTGGGGAAAATAATCCAGACTTTCCCCACACCAAAATAATACACAAAACAGAGGAAAAGAGGCAAGATGGGTGCAGGACAGGGACAACGTCATGTGAGTCCCACGTTGCAAAACCAGATATCAGATGTGGTGAGAGTGCGTCAAACTGCTGGTGTGATGGAGCTCATAATCACCTTGTACCACATAAAAAAAATACTGCAATAATGTAAAATTGAGTGTATAGAGATGCAGAACAACCATCCAAATCACATTTTCCTGATGTCCCTTCTGAGACACTGCTCTGAGCATGTCCTGCTCTATCTAGAATCTAATACTACATCTAGTTATGAGCCCATGTTGTGCTGGATATGTATTGGGCTGGAATGGGTGTAGGGATGACAGACCCATGGAATTTGATGTCTGCTCTCCTTTTTCAAGACCTAACCTATGACTAATGTTATCAGTTACACTTAATACTTCCTGGAAATTCCTTTCCAAACCATTCACAACCCTATTGCTAGAAGCATTCCACTGCCACCACATCTTCATTCTACAGATAAGAGAGGGAGAAATAACAGTGGGGAGGAGTCCACAGACATCACTGGGAGCACAAATGGCCTCAAGTCAAAATACTCCCCCCATTTGAATTTTTTAATTTCAAAATACATTCAGAATCATCTAAAACCAATTAATTTTAATAAGACCAATTTCAAACTTGGCTAGGGGGAGTTTGTCATCACTACTGGCCATGGTTGCCACCTAGACCTTGTGTACACCAGTCATTTATCCCAGGTTCACGTGACACACAGCTGATCCCATGGTGATCCAGGAACAACCACTCCATTTTTCCAGGATATCACTGACTGCTGTTTTCCCATTTTTCCCCTCTCTCGGGACAATCCCAAGGTCTGTGGGTGGTGTGGGGGCCCCTCCCGAGGTCATTGCAGTTCCCCAGGAGTAGCGGGGCTCCAAAAACTGGCAAGCAGATGTGCGGGGGTGAGGGGGAGAGCATTTTCGCCAGGTTTTCGATGGCTATCGGCATCTTCCAGCACTGAGTGTGTGTTTTTAAGTCACTTGTTTGCGCAGGATAGCAACTCTGCTCTTGCGCAAGCGTTAGGAGTTGGGGGGAAAAAACCCTGTGCCTTGGGAATGCTCTCCTTTACTTGCAGGAGAACACACTGGCGTGTGGCCCCTGAGGAACCACCTCGGAAGCAGGAAGCCCCACGATCATCCTTCCCCCCTCCCGAAAGGGCTGCAGGTGTAGATGAGCCCCTAGACTTCCAAGAGCCAAACTGGCTTCAGCCATGGATGTGTTCAGACAGAGGGAGTAGCCTTGTCATCAGTGTCTCACCCAGTTCTTAGATATTTGGCATATTTGTCAAGAGCTACAAAAAGATGCTTCTGGAACAGCAATAAACTACCTTTTCTGCTCATAAAGGGATGTCCTGTAGAAACACAAACAATCATGTCTCTGTCTATTTCATCCCATGATTGCAGCCGCTCACCATCGGGTGTGTACAGTGTCTTTGCAGGCTGTGGCATTTTTAGCTGAGTTGTACAGCTGTCAAGTAGCTGAAACATAAAAAGTGCATTAGTATTCAGTGGCACTTGTTGGTTTGTGAGTTCACTACAACAGTCACAACAGAGGACACATGCCTACAACAGCTAATTTCAAAGGAAGTGTTGTACATAGTCAGTGTGACAGGCTACCCCTTGAATTTCTCTCACACAAAGATTTCTAACTGAAGACAGACATATTTTTTGCCTGAGAGTCAAGGACTCGACTGAGATCTCACAATATGGAGCTGGTCGAATAAAACAACATTGCATGGGAAGGAGAGAGCTTGGAGACAAGCACTGCTTGTCTCCAATCTACTGTCTGTAACTCTAGGTCACGGCAGGGGACAGGGTGGGTAACCAGTGTCAAGGTCTAACTAGTACCTTATTCAGCAGTTTTGCAGGGTGCTTCTTCACACACCATATGGTTAAACTGTGGAATTCGCTACCACAAGATGAAGTGATGGCCACCAATTTGGATGCCTTTAAAAGGGGGTTAGACAAATTCCTGGAGGAGAAGTCTATCAATGGCTACTAGTCCTGATGGCTATGTGCTACCTCCAGTAACCAGAGGCATTATATATCTATATACACTAGTTGCTGGGGAACTTGGGTGAGAGGGTGCTATTGCACTCATGTGTTGATTGTGGGTTTCCTGTGGGCAGCTGGTTGGCTACTGTATAAACAGAATGCTGTACTAGATGGACCCTTGTTCTGATCCAACATGGCTCTTATATTCGTAAATAAAAGCAACAGTGAATATGATGGAATTAAACAGCATGTCACATAAGAAGAGAAAGGGCCTTTTCTATGGCTGCACCTAAATTGTGAAACACTCTCCTCCAGAAGGCTCTCTTGGCTCCCTCTTGTATTGTGTTTCAATGAATGGCAAAAAACAAAAAACTTTTGTTTAGGCAGGCAGTTGTTTTATCAGATCATTACAATTTTATCTGATGCCTCTTTTAGCTGCAGCATTTGTCTCTGTTTTTATTACATTGCACTGGAGGAGGGGTTTATGACTGTACTTTATTGGTTAGTTTTAATTGTTGTTAGCCATCTTGGGCAATCCCTAGAAAAGTGGGATATCAATTTGATATAAATAAATATAAATAAGCATTGGAACTTTAATCATTAGTGCTCTTCTGCCATCCTTTTTTCCCTTTTGTGTCTTTGGGATTGTAAGCCTGTAGGCAGGGGCTATCTTGTTTGTTACTGATGCCTAGTGAAAATCTGGGGTGCAGAATGGGGGCTACAAAGAAGCATTCCAGTGCTCAAAATCGAATTATGCAAAATAAACAAATTTATGAAAGTCTTCCTAATATACATAATTTATATAAGTAGCAGAATCCAGCTTTTCTAGGTGCTACAATTTCACCCACACTGCGCAGAATCATAGGAAGGAATAACCCAATAACATTACACAAAGAACTGGAAATTTTACTCTTCTCCCCTAACCTAGCCTCTCAAGATTATGTTGGAATAGAAATTCAACAAAGGACCTCTTGAAATTTCTTCTAACAAACCATATTTTAATCTTTATTTCTCATAGTTTCTTATTCAGGCATTGCTAAGTGGAACCTTACATCACTTAAATATCATAAAGATGATGGAAAAGAGGTAATATAAATAATGTACATTGGTGCCCATAAGGGAATTATAGCACAGCTAGCAACATGGTAGTAACAGGTTATCCAGGTCTTTGATGTGGTATATCAGAGAAACTGGGTTGCCTTCATGCCATGATATTTATAATGCTGGGGAGAAGAATTTTCTAGTTCCTCACATTCAAAATCAAATTAGTTACTCCTAAATTTTCTTTAATCCATCACAGTTTTTTCACATGACTGTCCTGATTAAAGACTGATCAAGTGTTGGATTTTTAAACTTTGTTTCTACCCCAAATGGAAACTCTTGTGTTTAGTGATTGTAAGTGTCAGGAGTGTGAGTACACGGGATTAATTAATCAGGCAGAGATTGTTAATTTATTCATGCACTTTAACGAGCAAAGCTTTAGTCAAAAGAACAAGAATGATTTGGGAAGGTGGGGTGAGGGTTGTGGAGTAATAATAATTTGAACTAATTAATAGAACTACAATAATAACTAAAACTAATAGATGTTTGGCTTACATAGGAGTTCAAGTATATAAATGTTCCTATATTATATTTTCTGTACAGGAGCAATGCCAGTACTTAAGCATCAGCAAGTGACCAAGAATCATCCAGCAGTACTAGAGAACTAATTTGAAAGAAGCATTTCTTCTGCTTTACCTCTGAAATTGTTTTGCCCCAGGCATGAGCGCCCTGCTCAGGTGTACATCCATTCACATAAGCCCACACTCTTTTGGCTGTGGGCTGTTTGTAGAGATTTCTGTGACTATCCGCAAGGAGTTTAGGAGAAAATGGAGACGTTCTTTTGAATTGTAATGCCTGAAGCTCTGAAAGGTGCATCTGATATGATAAACAATTGTTCCAAAGTCATGGAGTTAGACTATGTGACTAATGCTATACAGAATTTTACATTCAGGAAAATGAAAACGAATGAACAAAGAACAACAGATGAAGGACCTGAAGTATCTTTATATCACCCTGCACATATGCACAGCTATATTTGTTCAACATATTGAGCAAAAGTGGTTTAGGGCATGGGTTTATTTCTGAGAGTGCTTATGGGTGATCCAGTGTTTCTTATCCACAGAATCCAAATAACACCTGTAGTTTACACAGCAGACATGGGATGCTCCCAGATAAGGCTTTTAATATGCAATTATTCTGCCTCAATCATGGAATTTTACAGGGGTGTGTGTATGTGTGTGTGTCAGGTGCCATCATCCATTTATAATCCTCCTGTGGTTTCCCACTGTTTCTTCCATCTTTTTTCTTACAACAGAAAATTCCATTGAGTAAAAGGCAGAACAGCTGCAGAACACCTTCTGATGGTTAGCGTTAGGATCCCCTCTGCCTGGAAGCACCCATGGAGAATAGTGAGGCAAGCTATATGTGGGGGGAAGGAAAAGATGTCCAAACTGTTATGAAACATATGCAGCTGCTTTAGCTGTTCCAGAAACCCTCAAACTGTTTCGTACTTACTTTGACCTTGTCCTATAACAATGCTGTATGAACTATAATCAAGACATTTGGGGGGGTTCTGTACTTCAGAATGCTTCTAAGAAATGTAATACATTAAATATTGAAGACGGACTCCAAACTGCTGTTTGAATTACAATGTTTCCCTTTAGGAACTCATGTTTAAACCACTCCAGTACGTTGCTGGTAAAACTGTAGCTGCAGCCACAGGAGGGCTGTAAAGTTCTCTCAGGAACCATCTGGAGATTTTAGGGAAAAGAAACATGTAGCTAAAATATTTGGATAAGAAACTCAGAGAAAATAATAAATTTCTCTGCCTAGGGCAGTTCTGTTCTTATCTGTTCTTCTCTTCCCATGTACAGTTACGGCTGTTTCCTCTCTCACCTTCCCCATTAGCAAACAAGAGCTGTAGTGGAATAAGGTCCTGGCACATCTTGTCACTGCACAATTTTTGTTTTAACAAAATGTGTGGGTTTTATTTGTCATCAAACCATGCAGCACAAAGTACATTTTCATACCTCCGTGTGTTGTATAGTTTCCATGAGCTTCATCTCTTCTTGAGTTTCTTCACTCCATCCTCCTTCTACTACCACAGGCTGGAGTGGACTCTTAGTGGGAACCAAGGTAGCTGCTTTAGATTTTGTTATGCGGCGCCCTAAAACAGGGATGCCTAAAGAGTTATTTTTTAAAAACAACAACTAGAATGTCTGATTTGAAGGGATCTAAATTTAATACTGCAGGAAAACAAGCAGGAAAAAAGCCAAAGGGATACCACTATGCACATGTCTAACTTTCCTGCAATACCAAATCTGGATATGTTGGCTGGGGTCCAAAGCACTCCATAAGTGAGTGGGAAGCACTTCTGCATGTGAACAGGGATGAGACGGGATGGCATGGTGTTCCAGAGAGTTTCCCCAACACAGGGAAGTGATGAGCCACAGCAGGGAGGGGGTGATGATGAAAAAGCCCCACACAATATATTTTTTGTTGTAAAAATAATGTATAGTCTGTTAGTTATATCTGAAATTCATATGTTCCTGCTAATTTGCCATTTGAGATCTATGCATTGCAGCTTTTCTAACTAGATTCTAGGCTAGAGAACTGCAATTACTTTGTGAAGTTTGATGAAACAGGATGGGCAGAATCCAACAAGTTTTCTCTATGAGAGGCTTTTATCAGTGGAATTTTTAATTTTATCTTCTCACCACAGCCCCTCTGTGTCTTCCAAGATCTGCTCTGGAGAGTTGGGAGACTTTTTCGAGCTGTTTTGTAGGGTGCTTCTTCACACAGCGCATAGTTAAATGATGGAATTCGTCACCACAAGATAAACAGCCCATCTACACACGCAGGATAAAACACTTTGAAAACATTTTGAAAACTGTATATGGAGTGTGTCCTGGGCCCCAGCAGTTCTAAAAACTGCCAGCCTAACTACACTACTGCTTTAAAACAGTTTAAAACAGTTTTAAATGGTTTATAACAGTTTTGAGAACTGTTGGGGCCCAGGACTCACTCCATATATAGTTTTCAAAACGTTTTCAAAGTGTTTTATCCTGCGTGTGTAATAGGCTCGTAGTGATGGCCACCAATTTGGATGGCTTAAAAGGGGGCTTAGACAAATTGCTGGAGAAGGCTATCAATGGCTACTAGTTCTAATTGCTGTGTGCTACCTCCAGTAACCAGAGGTGGTATGCCTATGTACACCAGGTGCTGGGGAACATGGGCAGGAGGGTTCAGTTGCACTCATGTCTTGCTTGTGGGTTCCCAGTTGACAGCTGGTTGGCCACTGTGTGAGCAGAATGCTGGACCAGATGGACCCTTGATCTGATCTAACATGGATCTTCTTAAGTTCTTACGTTCTTACTCCACTGACTGAAGCCTTCCATTGGTGGAGGAAACTCATTGGATCCTGCTCAATGATATAATTATCACATGGTGATAACTACATGTGATATATTTGCTTCTTATAGAAAAATGACTACAGGTTTCAAAGCAATTGCAACAGTTTATCTTTTGGTTCTAAATCATTCTCCTCATAGCCAATATGTGCATAGGATGGCTAGAGTTCATTATAGCCAATTTTATGGGCATAATTTAAAATTAAAAAACATTCCTGTCAACACTATGGGCAACACTAAGCATTTTAAGGAAATATATTCTTCTAACCCAGTGTACTGATGGAGCTGACCCATGGAGGTTCAGTAGAGTTAGGTACACTTTAAAGTTGCACTCAGTGAAGTTAGTTGTAGTTCAGCTTTCAATGTGATCACAGAGGCTCTTTTTTCATTTGAAGGAGGTGTGTGATTCCATGCAAAGTTGCAAACCACAATGCAGCAGTTCTGAACCTATATTATTTTTTGCCCATCTGCGCAGCAGTGAGACGGAACTACTGGACTAACATAGATTGCATGTTACACATGGCAGAAGGCGATGTGGTTGTAAGAAACCCTACGCTACATCATACTTTTTTGGTGGGAGACATTTCCAAAATGTTAGTTTCATGCCTCAGACTGTGAACACTGGAATCTTCAGTGCAAATCTATCCTAATGTGAACAATCTCAGAAAGAACCACTTGATAGATCAGGGATGCAGAAACTCCAGCCCACAGAAACTCAGTTTCCGGACTACGAAGCCTCCATGGGTTCCTCAGTGGCAGGGAGTGGGGGAGAGTTGTGCTTAAGCCCCTGTCTCCTGGAGGAATTGCCCATGGAGGAATCTCCACACTTGGGAGGAATCTCTGTGTTATCTCCAATATGAGATGTGGGGAGAAGGGGATTTGGCCAGCATGGGGAAGAGTAACCACAATTCCCTGTGTCAGTTGTGTGGTTTTGTGCAACGCACTCTGCATGAAACGAGGGTCTCACATGGCACCAGGAAGAGCAGTGGCTCTGTGTGGCTGAGTGGTTCTGCATGGTGCATGGCATCAAGGCAGGGACTCACAGACCAATAGGAACAGTGTGTGCTGTGCGAAGCCAGAGACTCAGCCAGAGACTCACCTAAGAGGTGCAGCTGCTCCTCCCAGTGCCAGCCAAAGCCCTTTGTCCAGACTGGGTGAGGCACAGAGCCTGGGTGGGGTGATGACATCAGTAGCAGTGGTCCTGCTCACTGACATCATCCAACCTGCAGAGGGCCCAATGAGGGGAAATTCAGCCTCCCATCCTAAAACAGTTCTGTGCCTCTGTAGCAGATGAACCCAGTGTGGACTAATTTTAAGTGAAATGTCCTTGTTTATTATCTTATATTAACAATATATCATGGGGAAATAATGTGATTCCAGGGAATTCTACGCATCAGGTGATACTGACCTTGCAGTTGTCTCATTTTGTGTTTCATTGCATCGAGATCTGCCAGAATTTTATCTTTCTCCAACCACTTTTGTCGTTCTTGTCTCTCGGCTTTTTGCAAAGCTGTTATATATAAAAAAGAAAAGAAACATTATTTCTTCTACTGTTTCTTTCACTGTGATTTGGACTTGCAGGCCTGTAAAGATTACTGGTTAGCATAATTGGATATATTTCAGCAAATAGTTTTTTTTTTAAAAAAAAACCTCACCAGATACTGTTAACAAGTTAAACAGATTCAATTATGAACATGTAATTAAAAGGTAAGTATCCTCATAAGAAACTCTCTCCGAAAATACTGCAGAGCTTATACACATCTCAGCAGAACATGTGTAGAATGAAAAAGCAGACTACAAAATTTACAAATTCAACACTGCCGAATTAGGTAAGCAGCACTAGAATCCTGTTCACACTTATTTGGAAGTAGAATCGATGGAACTAAGTGAGACTTACTTCTGAGGGAACATTCATGGGATTTGTTTGACAGTAATACATTTTTAAAAATGATTCAGAAATTGCAACGTAAGTTGTATTTTTGACAATAAGGATAGCAAGTTCATTATTTTTCAGTTTACAGAGTTACGATTTTTGTATATCCCAAGAACTGTGAGATTAGTTTTGCATGAGATTAGTTGTACACAGCCTGCATTGCAAACCACTTTTGAACCTGAGAGCAATTTCAAAAGCAATTTGTAAATAATATGTTAGGAGTGAGGGGTGTCTCCCATTCAAAGGAGGAAAAAGTCAGAAATTTCACTGGGTACACCCAAGAATTTGAGCATGTGTAAAATAGGAATCCAGACAACATATTAAGCTATCATGTTTTAATATCATAGCAACATAAAAAATTGCTGTATTTAGGTGCTGTTATAACAATAATATCTTCCATTTCTTTCATGACTTACTATCCACAGGCAAGAAAGGTTCGCCGCAGGAAACCCAGACCTCAACCGGATTTCTAAGAACGATGCTAAGCAAAAAATCATCAATCAAATTCAGACTATCTGGAGTAATCACCAATGATGCAGACTCGACATTCATTTCCTCTTCTGCCTCCTTTTCTAGGTATAGTGAGAGAAAATGGTATCATATATCTTTAGATCTCCTTTGAACTGCTTATTCCAGTGAACATCTTTCACTTTCACATCATACCATATTCTGGTTTTAGCTTAAGTTCATATATTTAACATTTAAGGCTTGTTCACAGTGGAACAGGCATTGCATCATAGTGACATAATATCAGCTAACCTCTTGCCATGGAGGTGAGATCCTTAAACACAATTCTATAGTTTTTATTGCTTGTAATACAATGGAGTGGGCCATGATTCTCACACTTAGCTTCACTATTTTCCGATATGACATCACATTCAGATTTGGATGTTTGTTCTGCTGCTTGTTTCTTTAGCCTTGACCCTCACCATCCCACTATATGTTGTGATCAGAGGCTTTCATCCACTCTATGAAGTAAACACTTCATTAAATAAATATAAAGTGTTTATTTATACAATAGGCATCAGCTATATTTACTAGGTTTCAAAGAAGTGTTGGCCTTTTCTTGTGCTGGGAAGAAGAAATGATGGGCAATTGCCAAGCTTTACTTTGCTGAACTGGTGATTAAGCATGATTTTTAAGCTTTCCTACCCTTTTCTTTAAGTTTTTGAACTGATGGGATAAAGATCTGTAAACTTTGTAAGTAGTTGAAGGATGCCTAATACAAAGCAGCAGCAAACTTTAAATGAGAAGCTTCTTGTGGGCCAGCGTATTGCTTAGAAAATCAATAGGCAAGAAGGGGGGATGAAGCAGATAAGACGAGTGCTTTTTACTAAGTACATTTGATAAAGATTAGAAAATAATACATAGGAAACAAATATAGGCATGTAAAAAGGGCACTAAAAATGAACCAATCCTATATTAAAAACATGAAAAATATAAATGGGAAAGCTCTCCCTTTCCCTGTGTTTCACTTTTAGATAATGATCAGATGTGCATCTTTGAATATATACAGCTCTATCCAAAAACTGCACTCTTAAAAGGTCTATACATCAGTGGATTAGAATGATAATGCTTAATAAGAGACAGACAATACAGAAATTTGTTTATACTGTTACTTGGTGGAGGGGAGAAGGAATAGTACATTTATCCACTATTCCTTTAACAGGGAAAACATAAATTAAATTCAAGAAATAAATGTTATTGTTGTACAGTGTATGGCTACAAAGTGCTCATTTCTTCCAGTTCATCAAGCTCAAATAAATTCTAGAGGGGGTAGCCATGTTGAAACGAAAACAACAACAAAGAATCTTTTATTGCATGTTAAAGGCAAACAGATTATTGCAAGGCTGGGGAATATGTGGCCCTCCAGGTGTGCTTGTATTGCACCTCCCATAATTCCTAGTCAGCCTAGCCAATGTTGAGGGATGATGGGAGTTGTAGTCCAACAATATCTGTAGGGCCAGCCATACATTCCCCATCCTTGGATTCTTGTAACATAAACTGCCATGGACTAAAGCCCAATGGGAGAACATTTTAATTTCTCAGGACACTCAGCTGCTGACCTAAAGTCACAATTCTTCAACAACAACAAAACCTAACGGAGAATTCAGCTTGAAACTGCAGAACTGGAGTTTATCACCAATTTGATTCTATTTGTTTTGGACTTGATCGGGGCCACTGTTATTGCTAGACTCTGCTCTATTCAATTTGTAACTGTGCTCAGCTTGTATTCATTTGAGCTCTGATGGATATTGCACAAGCTGTACCTTCTGCATTTCATGGCCTTTAGCCCCTTTGTTTAGCTAAAATAAGTGAGCGTGATTTCCATGTGAAATTACAGGAAAACATCTCAAAAGATTGAAGTATGCCAGTAGCATACTGAATTTCAACTTCTATACGAATGTATGCCAAATGTATATGCTTTCAAAACATATGTGTGCAATTTAAAAGTAATGTTTGGTCCATTAAAAGATTCATGATAAGATGTATTGTGCAAACCACTAATGTAATTAGAGCTTGCAGAAGCCTTCTAAAACAAAACAAAACAAAAACCATTTGTTGAAATATAGTGTACTAGCATTAATATTTCCTCCATGAGGATCCATTATTCTTTGTGAAAATAGAAAACAAAGTAAGAGATTTCCAAGATATTCCTTGGCAGAATACCAGCAAACAGGCTCCCTATAGCTTTACTACAAAAAGGGGTTAGCTCTGTGAAGTCAGATAGTCTACATACTAGTTAAATACAAATTTAATTGGGAACTTGCTGAGGATGGTATTTTACCTTTCACTGGAAACACTGATGCATTCTCGTTAGGACAGGGAATAAAAATTGCTCCTTCTTCTATTTCTTCTGATTCCTGCTTTCTCATATAATCATTTACAGCACGCAAGACTAAATCCTGCCGATTAAGGATTAAGGCCCCCTCACTGGTGTACAGTCTACAAGCTGTCCTGTTAAGTTCAAGTCGTCTCGTACATAAAGAAAGCAGCTGAAATAGGGGGGAAAATTTATAATACATAATTAAGCTTGCTAAAGCAAAATATTTCATAAAAATTCTTATCATATTTCCATCCTCAAATTACTTCATTTACTTTATCTATTGATTGCACTTAGCTCCTGCCTTTCTTCCAAGAGGTTAAGGCAGAGTACCTGGTTCTCCATCCCTCCACACCCATGTAATCATTACAACAAGCCCATGAGGTAGGTTAGGCTAAGAGACAGTAACTGGTACAGGGTCAGGCAGAGAGCTTCATGGCTGAGTAGGGATTTGAACCTTGGTCTCCCTAGCCCTAGGCTATCACTTTAATCACTACACCACACTGGATTTTTAGAAAGTGGGAAGCACTCTAATTGCAAGATTTGTCAATTTTAGTGTGCCTGAAAGCAATACACAATCAGGGTCGAACAAGAATTAACATGTTACGTTAACGTTTTTGCAATTGCAAATACCAGCTGCAGGGAGCAGGATTTGGAACACAAGGCATGGTGAAGGGAGTTTAACACTTTCCTTCCATTTTACAGCACCAACAAAAATTGCCCCTCCAGCTGCTATTTACAGCTAGCGCTGGAGGGGGGGATGTTGGTTGCAACCTCAGATCCCGACCCCTCAGAGGATTCCGACTCCTCACCAGCAGAAGAGCTGGCTCCTGAGGTAATTGTTCAGGCAGAGGTTACAAAAAGAAATCATGAGGCTTCCACCTCCTGAGGGTCCAGTTTCCCAGGAAAATCCCTAAGAAGAGCTGTGCTAGATCAGATGAAGTGTCCATCTAGTCCAGCATTCTTTTCACAGAATGGCCAACCAGTTCCCTGTGGGAAACTCATAAGTAGGACATGAGTGCAACAGCAGCCTTCTGCTCATGTTCCCCAGCAACTGGTATACATAGATATACTGCCTCTGACATTGGACATAACAGGACTTGTAGCTATTTAACCTCTATTGATTTGTCTAATCTACTTTTAAAGCCATCCAAATTGGTGGCCATCACTACATCTTGTAGTAGAAAATTTTTTAGTTTAACTATTTGCTGTGTGAAGGAGTACTTCCTTTTATCTGCCCTGAATCTCCCACCAATCGGCTTCATGGGATGATCCTGGATCTCACGTTCTAATATTATGGGAGAGAGACTTTCACCACACCATGCATAATTTTCTCTATGCTAAGCAATCCCAGATGTTGCAACCTTTGCTCACTGGGGAGATGCTCCAGCCTCTTGATTAGGAGACCTTGCTGGTCATCCCAAAATGAGCAGAATATCGCCATGAAGTTCCTTTTCTGTGGCAGCACCCACCCTCTCTTGTAGTGTGGGAGGCAGAAAATGTGAAATCTTTTAAACATCTCCTGAAAACACACTTGTTCGCCCAGGCTTTTCCTGGGCTGCAAGTAAATTAATCATGCAGCTCGATTTTACTGCTCCTTGAACTGTTTATTTACTATAATTGGAAATGTTTTATTGTTGTGTTTTTAATATTGTATTTTAATGTATTTTAATATTTATTGGTGAACTGCTGAGGGATTATAGTCAGCGGTATATAAGTGTCACAAATAAAAAAATAAATGCATAATATTATTTTAGTAGCCCTTTTCTGCATTTTTCCAACTCTACAATATTCATTTTTAGGTGTGGCCAGAACTGTATACAGTATTCTAAGTGTGATCCCACCATAGATTTGTATAAGGGCAGTATGATATCAGCAGTTTTATTTTCAAAAAAAATTCCTTTTCTAATTATGCCTAACATGAAATTGAGTTTTTTTACAGCAGCCACACACTGGGTCAACATTTTTATCAAGCTGTCCATCACAATCCCAAGATTTCTTTCTTGGCAGTCATTGCTAGCTCACATCCCACCAGCATATATGTGAAGTTTGGATGTTTTGCTCCAATGTCCATCAATATACCCTTGCTTACAATGAACTGCATTTGCCATTCTGATACCCATTCTCCCTAGTTTGGAGAGATCCTTCTGGAGCTCTTCACAACCCCTTTTTGTTTTAACCACCCTAAATAATTTGATAATTTGGCCACCTCAATGCTCACTCCTAATTTCAAATCATTTGTGAACCATTTGAAAAGCATTGGTCCCAATACAGATCCCTGTGGGACACCACGGTTTACATCCCTCCATTGGGAGAATTAATACTCTCTTCTTTCTGTTCTTCAACCATAAAAGGACCTACCCTCTTATTCCATGACTGCTAAGTTGCTCAGGAGTCTTTGGTGAGGGACTTTGTCAAATAATAATAATAATAACAACAGAACAATTCATACTGACAAGACAATACCCTGCAACCGACCAGACATACTGGTCATAGACAAAAATGAAAAACACACATACCTAGAGATGTGAAGGCCTGGAAAAAAAACGGAAAAATTCAGAAAAAAAAACATTCCCCCCCCCAAATTTCCATTTTCCTGGGGGGGGGGGGGGTTGGGGAAAAAAACCTGAAATTTTCGGGGTGGGGGGGAAACAGCAGGGTTTCTTCCTAATTTTTCTGTTTTTTTTCCCAGGCCTTCACATCTCTACACATACCTCATCGACACAGCAATACCGAATGACAAAAATGTTGTTGAAAAGGAAGAAGAAAAGGGAGACAAATATACACCACTGGCCATGGAAGTCAAAGAACTATGGCATCAGGAAAAGGTCTCAATTATTCCGTTAGTCACCTCAGTCACTGGCATCACATCAAAAAACTATACAGAAAACCTTCAGAAACTGGGCCTACCAAAATACATCCACACCAACATCCAGAAAGCAGTCATACTTAAAACATGCTCAATTTACATGAATCTGAAAAGACAGCATGAATTGGCAAAGCCCGTCATGTCCATCTAGAAAAACTGCCACGAGCGAGAAACAGATGAAATAATAATAATGTATTTATTTCTTACCCACCCCTATCTCTCTGGATCAAGGCGGGGAACAACATTGAATACAAAAACACTATAAAATACATTAAAAAACCTAACACATTATTAAAATAAAATTCAACGGGGTGGCCCTGCTGGAAGAGATCAATCTTTATGGCTTTCTTAAATTCTAAAAGACTGTTAAGTTGACGAATCTCTCCCGGCAGGCCATTCCATAGTCTGGGAGTGGCAGAAGAGAACATCCTCTGGGTAATGGTTGTCAGCCTAGTTTTGGCTGACTGGAGTAAATTCTTCCCAAAGGACCTGAGTGTGTGGGGAGGATTGTGTGGGGGAAGGCGATCCCACAGGTAGCCTGGACCCAAACCATGTAGGGCTTTAAAGGTAATAACCAACACTTTATACTTCGCCCAGAAACTAATTGGCAGCCAGTGAAGTGATTTTAAAATTGGTGTCATATGATCACCTCTAGGTGTACTGGTGACCAACCTGGCTGCCATATTTTGAACTAGTTGAAGTTTCTGGACCAGGCACAAAGGTAGCTCTATGTACAGTGCATTGCAAAAGCCAAGCCTCGAAGTTACCAGTACGTGCACTACCATGTTTAGGTCTTCCAACTCTAGGAAGGGGCACAGCCCTTTTGGAAGTCCAAGTAAGCAGTGTCTAGCTTCCAGCCCCAGCATGCTCACAGCTCTCTGTGGTACTAACCTATTGTCAGTCATGGGGGGGAAGGGTAGATAATTATGGGTTCCTCAAACATAACATATAATTATCTGCTTTTGGGAACTGATGCTACTTTGAGAGTACTGCCTGAATGTACCTACTAGCACAATAGCTGCTCAATCTGCATATTGTAATTAAACAATTAATTAATTCCCACTGCACAAGGAAGTGTGTGCATGGTGGGGGGAGGTACAAATGAACATTCCTCGAAATTCTGAGTCAATTGTATGTGTATATCAATGAGAAAAGTCCTCCTTATCACTATGCTCCTCTCTTGGGCCAGATCCAAAACAGATCCACAGTAAGTTCTTACAGGCTTTGGATCTGACCTGAGACATACAAAGAAAGAGGGCAAACACATGCAGATTTACAATAAGGCCAGAATTTCATACAGCAGGGGAAAGTTGGCACAAGATTCTGGTCCGTTTTGATCTCGTATCATTGGTACCCAATGCTTGTCATTGTCAATTCCATTATGATTATCTCTTTGGATGATTGCTACTCACCATAGGGAATGTACTAGCGGTGATTAGTTGCCCATTTCGGTAACCAGCTCCATTTCTGTATGCAATTATTTTCACTGCTTTCTGGTTTACAGCTGCAGACATCTTTTCTGAGATGATTTGCAATGAGGTTTCTGTCCTCAAACATGCTATAACGTCTTCTAAATATTGCAAGGTGGATTCAGCTTCAGAGGTAGATAAATCAGTCTTCAAGATAAAATAGAACATGATCCAGTCATGACTTTGCTTTTGTGACAATCATACTGAAGTTTTGTTTTTTTTAAGTAGCTCATTGTTTCAATTTCAAGTATTATTCCGTATGAAAATGTGGAGGATGTCAATCTATTCCTTGCATGTGTCACTACGGGTTGTATGGAGTTGCAAAATACAAAGGTCACAACATTGAACTTTTATAAAAATGTGAGTGAAAGTTGTGCCTAACAGCCCTTGGGGATATGCACATATATTGACGGATTGCTGTAAAATTAGTGAAGTAATTGAACAGCAAACATTAAGATGAATGTATCCAATAGCTCAATAGAAAATAAATGTATAGCTCACACTTCCTAGATGCATTAATAAAACAGATGGTGGATTCAACTTTACCTTTGTTGGGCAGGAACTCTTGAACTAACGGTTGTTGCTAATTTCCCCACATATTTAAGTTCATTGTTAAATGAAACTGTAGAGACAGCAAAAACTGCTGACTAAACTTATATCTATGTGAATATCCCCCTCTGCTAACCTCACAACAACTATATTATTAGTTTCCAACTCTCTTCTTACTGAAATAATTAAAGCTGCTTGATGTGTTATGTTTGTAACTGCTGTATTGGCAATCAGTATCTATATCCCCAAGACTGTCATACTGTCAACCATATCCCATGTTGTTGATTTCTAATGGAAGTATAAGCTTTGTGGGGCAGGGAGTTCTTTTAATTTGATACAGTGCACCACTGAACTGGGGACACTACAAATGGCAGAAAATGCCCAAGAAATGCAACTATAAATACAAAATACAATGCACACATCTTTAAAGATAATTAATGACATTTAATTTTCCTTTATACAAACAAAAACTTAATTCATAATAACTCTGTGGGATAGACCACTACTGTTGCTGTTTTACATATGGGAACCTATGACTGATAAACAATATCTTGATCATGGTCAGGACTTCATACAAGCCAGAATTCAACTCCAGAAATTTCTTTCAGTGTAAGTACACTGAAAGAAATTTTGGAAATAATACTTAAGGTGAGAGAGCCCTTAAGCATATGTAGTATAGAGTCCTAAAGCATATGTATAAATACCCCAAATCAGCCACAACTATCTGGGGTACTCATTAACCTATAGCTAGTAGGACAACTACCCAAGCAAGAAAATTTGTGAATCTAACTGTATTCTAATCTTTATATTTATTATTTATTCCATTTATATACCGCCCCATAGCAGAAGTTTACAAAAATTAAAAACACAACATAAAAAAAGATATACAAAATTAAAACTATAAAAAGCATAAAAACAGGTTATAAATACAATATCATTTAAAAACAACTAATCTTGAAGTTTAAGTACAGATTTCCAGTGTTTCAAAGCATTCAAGAGGAAAAACATTAAATTGTTTGTTTTCTCATTGCATCAAATATATATATGGAAGGGTGTAACTAAAAAAAGGAACACTGCCACAAACCTTGTTCACATCAAGACACTTATAGGGCCAGATGGATAAATGGTTGCCTTCCTCAGAACCAGAGGCACAGAAGAACATAGTACCAGGGAGCAACTTTTTGAGTTCCTTCTTTCCTCTTATGGTTCTTGCACAAGCCAAGCATATCATTACCTTCTGCTTTCCACATGGTGAAAGAAAATAGTAGCCCTATAAAAAACAATGGTTGAACTTCTTTAAAATGGAAAAAGGCCAGTTGTCCAGTTTTACATTATTGTTCTATATGTGTATTTAAAAAATCTCATACTTGACAGATTTAAGCATCAAACTATTTGAACAATATCATTCTAGTCCTATTTCCTGGGCCTGGAATTTTAAATAAGTATATATAATTGTGCTACTAATTAGTGTTATTTCTATAAAAGTTTTTGTTCTAGTTTGATACTATACTCAGTTTTTTAAAAGTGCATATCTATGGCACTGATAGGTGCCCTTAAAATGTTACAGGAGCATGCTGTAACATTTAGAGGTACACCTCACTTGAATAGGACCAATAGCATGAGTTACTACTCCCTGCACTGTAATTGTAATCTGGCTGAGATCAGCGATAATAAGGTAATGGGGACCTCTATGATTAGCTGCACCCACATTGTAGTAGCAGGTTTTCAAATGTTACAAGCAGCACTGACCCACATAAAAGTGCTCCTGTTGTAATATCTAAACAGCATCACAGTTTATAAAGATGGACAAGTTTCTAATCTTTTCCATAACATCCTAGAAGGGAAATCACACTAAGGATTGGAATGCTGCTCTCCTTCAGATTTTGTACTCCTCCGAACCTTACAATGCAGCTCTCAGCTCCAAAAATATACCAAAATGCATTTAAAATATAGGATAAAATACATTAAAATGTGTACTTTGAGAGAAAATACGTGTAGAAAGGGGGAATTTGTGAGAAATGCTTTCAAAAGGATGTAGTGAAATGATGCATTTTATCTTGTTTTTAATTTTTTTTAACCGTTTGTGATTTTTGTATTTTGCATTGTGTTCCCCGCCTCGATCCGAAGGGAGAGGCGGGTTATAAATATTATTATTATTATTATTATTATTATTATTATTATTAATTTTGTAGGGATTTCCCACCACCACAAGAAAATGTAGGTTAATGCAGAAGCTGGATGGAACACATGTAAGAATGAACATATGCAAAACAGATACTAACTAGGAACAGGCTGATCCATTCATTCCTAACAGTGTATGAATCATGTGATTTTGGATAAGTTTCATTTCTGCCTCCTCCCTGCTCTTACACAGGTAGGAAGGAGGACGTAAAATATTTGATACGTCTATTTCTGTTGGATACAATGTGCAGATACATCAAGGCAAGCACCTCTTCATAGTCACTCCTCTGATTTAGTGTAGTTAATTATTTTCTTTTCTATCAAAGAAAACAAAACAAAAAATACTTACCGGTTGGTCTATTTTCTCTGTACTGGCCACAGAAAATGTGCAAATAGAAGCATAATTTGCGGCTGTAATTTCTTGGTCCAGTATTGTGCTATCAAAGGCACTAAGAATCTTTGTAGTGTCCGTGTAATTCCACTTCTGATTGGCAGCTCCATTTTTATATTCTTTGCATTTCTGTGCATACAGAACACAGTATTGTACATAAGAGTCTTTGCAATACATTGCATATTCATTGGCAGACCTTTGCCACTAAAGAATACACAGGGAATTGGGGGAGACTTGTTTTGCACTTTGCATTTCCTGTAATATTTTCTCTAGTACTTTTCTCGGCCAATGTGTAAGGGCTATTTAAAATACAAAAGAAAAGGGAGAAAACTTAGCTTGTATAACAGTATAAATCTGTGTGAAGTTCAGCATTTGGCAGGCTTTCCATTCTAGCCAAAGGGTTGACACTTCCAGGCCATGACAGTCAGCACCCGACATGGTTCCTTCACTACCATAGCACAGATGTGCCACACAAGAAGCTTAGAGGCAGTGAAATATTTGTCAGACTATGCACCATTTAAAGCAACAGAATTATGGACACCAGTGTAGCCATGGGTCTCTTGAGAGAGCAGCGGGGCAACTGGCACAGAGCTTCAGCATTCATTTCCCAGGCTCAGGGTCTCAATGACATTCAAACTCCAGTTTCAACAAACCAAGCAGATTAATAGGACAAATTTGTGTATGGTCCCTCAGCTCTCAGTTCCTCTTTATCTTTCTTACTGGGGGAACTGATTAACCTCTCCCAAACAATTAAGCACACTATATGCCTGTATAACCAACTTCAGGATATGACTACATTTGACACACAAACTATCAGAAAGGAGTGGAATGGGGAATCTGAATTAAGCACTGGGTGGGTTCTTGTCAGTAGGGGTAGAAGTAGAGCTCAGACACATCTCTAATAGGTATCTGCTCCCTCCCAGCTTTATGTTCTCCTCTGCCTGTTCTTGTGTACCATGCTCTTGTTCATAAATCTACAGTATAGGAAACCAGCTGCACTATTAGCTGTCAGTTTATATGCATTTTGTCTTACTGCTTGATGAGGTACAGATAAACATGACTGGAGTTGCATCTACTGAATACTAAAGTGGAACATTTCAATATGCATGTACAAAAGAGCCCAAGACTTTAGGACCTCCTAGCCTTTTATGGATATCTGATAACAATTTAAATGTATTCTGTTGTGCTATGTACGTTTTTCAACACGAGGAGTATCATGGATTGCATGGAATTACATTAGATCTATGAAATGACATGCCATTTTTTGTAGAAAAGAGATCCTGTGCAGAAGAGAGAGGAAAGGCATGGCATTATTAAAGATGACCTTTCCTTGCATATATTGAACACAAAGGCAATCTCTTTATATTTTTGTGTGTATACATAGATGTGATGATCAGCAACCCTGAGGTAAAGGTTTGTCAAAATGTTATGAATATCTTTAATTGCGAGTGTTTTCTGTGGCCAAGAATTATTTGGCATACAAATAGTTAACATGGCCTTCAGTTGGCAGTCTGCCAGGAAGCAGCAGAGCTGGAATGGTTGTTTCATAAAAGGAGGCACCTATGGCCTTGAGGGGTTTACAGTCATGTTATTGTGACATGGAGTTTTATACTGGACAATGGAATCATAAGGGGCGGGGGACAAAGATCAGCAATGAAAGGTCCAGAAAGAATATTTTGACTTCACCCATAGGTGCTTAATTATGCCCCAATGGACTGCAATGTGATTGGATGGGGGTTTCTGGCTGGACCAGGGCCCACTGACCCATGAAGCAAGGTGAGGGGACCACATAGGTGGTCAAGTGGGAAGAGTGGCGAATTGTACCAGCCACCATCTCTCTGCCCCAGGCAGGAAAGCCCTCTGCTGCTGTCCCATCACCTCCAGCGAGTGTTCTAGAAAGCACTTCCAGCTGCTCTCCCACTGTGGCATTTGTTGCAGCAAGAAAGCAGCTGATGGGTCTCTCTGGACCAGCTGCCTGCAGTGTTTCTCTTCTCCCGCACCCCCACCCTTACTTTTGCTGCTGTGACCACATCGGCTCTATGGAGAGCCATGCGGACAGAAGAAGCAAACTGCAAGGCTATCACAAGTCTCACAAGATTAACCCAGGTAAGTTCTCACGAGAGTCCTGCAGCCATTTCTTTCAACAGTGCAGCTCTTCACAGAGCTGACGCAATGGCAGCAAAGGTAAGGGGTGCATGATGGATGTGTGATGTGGCAGCGGTGGGAAGAGGTACAATGTGGTGGCAGCAACAGCAGTAGTCTCTGGCAGCAAGGGAGCTTCTGCTGTGGCTGGCCTGGTCCAGGAATAGCCCTCTCAGAGCAGCTGAGGGAGAAGAGCAAGCCAACTGATGCTGGAAGAGAGGAAGCAGCCAAGAAAAATAGAAACAGGAGCAGAGCTGAGGGGGACAACAGAATGGCAAGTGGTGGCTGTCCAGAGAAAGAGAAGAAGAGAAGGAGAACTGAAATCACAGGAGGCAGAAGATGAGAAGGTCTGTAGGGAGAAGAAGGCTGAATTCGGACATCACGATAGTCAATGGTGGGGTAATAATAATCTTTGCAGTTGTTCATCTAGGGGATACTCCCCACACAACATGGTAATAAATAATCAACTGTGGTGTGGATTAGGATCAGCGCTGAGTTGACTATGGCAGCATTCGGACGACACGATAGTCAATACAACTGACGATTGTTCCCCCCTCCCCCCCCCCCCCCCGGCAGTTGCTTATTGTGTCATGTGAATTCAGCTGAAGACTTTCCATAGCAGCCCTATATGGAAGTTTAAGCCCGGTTTAGTCAGCTACAAACAGTTCAGGGACCTGCAACTGAAACAATTCTTCTGTGCCGAATCCTCACAGACCCTGACCAGAAGGAACAGAATTAACTAATCTGTGAGTACAAATGGGAGAGGAGATGGGATAAGGACAATTAGGTAATTGTATTAGTAAGGTAAATGAACTAGCTCAAGGGGAGATAGATAGATGGATAGATACAGAAACTCTTAAGCAAGCCTTAAACAAAGTATAATTATAATATCCACTCTGCTAAATAATTCTTTATTGTTGTAAATGCATTTTAAATAAATGTCAATATATTTGATTCAATTTTAAAGTAAATTTCCTGGTCTGTCTATACCATACCAGCTACTCTGCTATAGGAATAGAAAAGGGATTGTACCAGAAATTGTGGGTGGTAGTGGAAATAAGGAAGATAAACAGGTGTATTCCACACACAGGGGTAGATGGTGATGAGGGTTTTTCTAAAGTATAAATATTTCCCACTTGGCAGGATTTAAAAAGCCCAATTCACCACACACGGTGATGCTTGTAAGTATATCCATGAGAGCAAATTGCACAAACAGCTTCACCTGAAGGATGACAGGACACCCTTGCATTTCCAGTGGATTCTTCGGGAAGCCATTCAGTACATTGGGCATTGATACTGCTAGCACCAGGTTTGGGTCAATCACAAGATGAAACGTCCTAGGAACAAAAAAGTCAGATAGAAGCCAAAATATTACAGAATTATATAAAATAAACATTTCCTGCTAACGGAATGGGTTGCTTCCTGGTTGCTCTTATTTTTGATCAGTATAGTTGGTTTTACACAAGGCTCGGCATATACATTTGCAGTGACCAATGTCTCATCTCAGGATGTTTAGTGTGAACCTCACTGGTCTTATAGTGTGTCACCAAAAATCTGCTATAGTAGGTGAGAAAGAAATGTGTTGTAGTTGTAGTTACAGCAGTATCATGATAAGTCTTTGCTTCAATGGGTTACAGTCTAGAACTGGAGACAAGGGAGATAGCAGAAAGGTAAGGGAAATGAAGACGGGTAAGGAAGGGAAGAGTATATAGTTTTTGCACTTATAGATGCTTAGGCTTAGTTACTGTAGGGTATGAAGAGCAGGGGGTTGTTGCTAAAAGCTTTACAGAAAAGGTGGCATATTTCAGATTAAAATGTAGGGTCTTTTGTAAGCAAAAACTATAATTTTTGCCATTTTCTCATCCCCTTAAATATGCTTTTATATTTTAGAGACCTTCTCAGAAACTTCACAACTAGTTGGAAGATGAAACACACAATGAGCCTATCTACACTACTGCTGTAAAACGGTTTATAGCAGTTTTAAACCGGTTAATAACCGTTATTGACCGGTTTAAAACTGTTATAACCCGTTTTAAAGCAGTAGTGTAGATAGGCAGAATATCTGCTCTTCAAGAACAAGTGAAATGGAAAACGGGCCTAGCTTGATGGGAAATCCCTATGATGGTAACAATATATACAAGTGCTAATAATGCAGTGTAATCCTTGTGAGAGTCTACCAGTGAACTTGCACCTGCTATCCTCTCTCCAGATCCAGTGTTGATTGATATCATCACACTTTTTTTCCAACAAAACCACTTCAGTCCCAGAACGCAGATCAGAATTCTCCACACCCAATACAAGATTTGGAAAGCTACAGTTGATAATCTTCCCGTTTTTAAATTCAAACTGTTGATGGTGGGCTTTCTGCAATTTTTCAGTCAGTTTAGGTTGATGCCTGAAGTCAACAAAAATGCATTTAGTTCTAAATGCTCTGAGAACATCATATTACATGGTGACAAACAAAAAACAGCAAAACGAATGGAGTATGCAGAATCTTTGTTTATTTCTATATTTTGTGCTTCTGACATTTGAAGTCAAATATAGAACAGAATATAAAGAAAGCTGGGCACAGGTGTTGAAAATTGGGTGGGCACATGAACGTGCAGAAGAAGAGTTCTATTGAAACTCTAGAAATATCTTGGAGAAAAACAGAGGAGTTTATTGATTGAGTCACATAAAACACTTTTCTAGACAGCATGCAGGAGTAAACACCTCTTTTATCTGGGCTGTATTGTATTCCTCTGTGCTTAACTTGAAACTTCGAAAACAAGAAAGACAAATTTGAATGAAGCCCAGAAAGCCTTTTCAGCCTAGCTCGGTTCTTAAAATAGCCATGCTAGTACATATTGTGATAGAAAGTGAACAGAGAAAAAATAGTATGAAAAGAAGCAGTGAGTTGGTAAGTGAATAATGAAAATCTCCTCAAACTATTTTTGTAAAATGCGAAAACAATGGAACTCAAAACATAATTACTTCTCATGTTTTGACTGCTCCTTTTAAGCTTTCATGCAGTTTCCCTGCCACTTTTCTCCTTTCCACAAAGCCATATCCTATGAATGGCCTTCTCTTCCATACTGTGATACTGTATTGTCAGCACTCTTGGGGAATATTTCTGTGGCTTTCAGAACCTGGATAGCGGCAGAGAACTTAGAAGACTATGAAAGGTGTATTGTGAACCTGCAACTGAGGGTTAAGGGAGGGGCACATTTCCTGCCCATTCATATGTATGGCCACACACATTAATTCTCATATTTTGTGGGATCTGAACAGCTGAAATAAGAAATGGGATTATGGATGGATATTTATTGCTTGAGGGTAGCAGATCTGACCCTTGGTGGGGGTAGGGGGGAATGTCTAATATTTACTTCAACTTTGTCATAGGATTCACTTTTGTAAGTGCCCTAACATGTTATCTACACAGAATGGTGGTGAAATAAAGCACCAGATTTTGGCCTAACCCTAACTACGTATAAGATGTCTAATTTGATCACTCAGAAGCTTCTTTGCATTCAAATTTATAGTGGGTCAGTTTGCACATCACAATAACTCACCCTGAAAATAAGCTATGGTGGGTTGTTTGTTTGTTTGCTAACTGACGTTACTCCTGCCAGATCATCAAGTGCTCTGTGGTTTGCCATGGTTTGTTTCTCCCTTAGTCCTTCCAATTTTGGCACATATCCCACTGGCCTTTGCACCAGAACCTCAGCAGCCTACTCCAATAATGAGTGCAAGTGCAAAGTAGAGATTATTTTGTAGATTTTTTTCACCTTCGGGGAGTTTTACACAAATTTAACTTTAAAAAACCTTTTGGGGAGCACAGTGAATTTCCACAAATTTCCCCAAAAGTTACAAAAAGTGAAATTTGTGCAAATGTCCTTGAAGGTGAAAAAAAAATTAAATATGTGCAAATGTCCCTGAAAGTGAAAAATAAAAGGTAGTGCTATCTAGGGAGTGGAGGAGTTATTTGATTAGTGTCATTTCAAAACATCATAGAGAAGGGATATCATTAGAGAGATTGCGAGGAATGATTGTGTTTTTGCCACTCTTGCCAGGTGGCTCTTTAGCCCTAGCCATGCACAAACAATTGTGCCAGATTCACACATTATGACAAGCCACTCTGAAAACAAGCCACCATGAACAACCCAACAACAAGCCATGGGTACTCAGGGTGGCTTGTGCATGGTTAATAAACCACTTTGAGGAAACTGTGCTTGGTTATGCCCGCTTGCGGCGGGCATATCCAGTGGAATTTTAGAATGTTTTTAGGATGTTTTAGGATGTTTTAATGCAGTTTTAATAATGTGTGTCATGTTTTAATCAGTTTTATGTATTTTATCATATTGTTGTTCCCCGCCTCGATCCAAACGGAGAGGCGGGTAAGAAATAAATAAATAAATAATAATAATAATAATAATTATTATTAATTGCATTATACACATCAGCCTGGCATTATAAGCAGTGTCAACTTAAGCAAATTGCTGGCACAGTAAAGCACAATATCATTGCACTGAAAAAGTTTGACATAAGGAGAAATCTATATCAGGAACAGAATATTTGTGGATTTTTCTTAATAACAAATTGTAACCACTTCCCTCTTTTAACTTAATTATAATTATAATTTCTATGAAAACATCAATGCAAAAGATAGGAGCTGCTCACCATGCACAAAATATAAATATCTGACCTGTATTTCTTATATAACTCTGCGTCTTCAAAGAACTCTTCATCTTTCTCCTTCTGAAAGCTGCAATCCTCATCAAAATCATACGAAATTTGCTGCCAGGTATATTTTGTAGGTTTATAACATGCATCTACTTTAAGATGGGATTTTGCATGTGAATTCCTGAAAGGATATAAAAGTCGATATGAAATTTAAAGAACTGGTGCTCGTTACCAGTTTAACTTTTATATGAGGATTTGAATCATTAATTAAAACTGAGTTTCAAAAGTTTCCTTAGGTCAATGGAAGTGTGGGCTGAATAAGTACTGGGGCTGCAAAACCACACATTGTTATGCTCCTGAAATCCACAAAAGTCAATCAATGACTGCTGAACTGTGTGCAGGATTGCAGCCTAAATTATTTGTATAATAGATCTAGGGAATGAGCCTATGGCCTCTAGACAGCCTCCGAGGGCCCATAGGATACTTCAGATTCTCAGAACCAAGACCAAAGACAGTGATCTGACCCTGGAGGAGGGAATCCAAAATCCGTTCACCCTCCCTCTTGCAATTGGTGTGGCAGTCTCTTTGAGATCAGGTGTGCAACCTCAGAGAGGGGGGAGAAAGGGTGTTTCGGTGGGCAGGGAGGGAAGGAAACTAGAGAGACCAGGATATGAGCTATTTTGGGACCTGTCAGCCTCCTTCCTTCGCCCTCCAAAATGTTTTCACGAGATGGGCAAAAAAGCCTGTCTAACGAAAATGCAGGGCTCGAGGATTGGGAGCCAAAGATCGCCTCTGCCGCTCCTCCTGCCCTGCATAGGATGAGTGTAAAGCTCTGACTTCAGGAGTTTACAATCATTGCAATAGATTGCGCCTTTACAGTCTTAAAACAGTGCAGTTAACAAACATTTCCTCTTCAGTTCCTAACACTACCGATCAGATTTTGGGTTTGAGTGGGAGGAGTATAAACAAACACACTTTTATCCTATGTTGCATGGGTTATTCAGATTATTACTGGCTGTTGCTTCTATATTTTGGGAAGGGAAAAAGGGGATGCAGCACCAAAAAAGAGAGGGGGGAAAGGAGGAGGAGGAAGAACCCCAAAACAGGTACTAGGGCAACAGTTTATTGTAGTAAGCCCAACTCCTTTCAGCTATAATCAACAAAGAATCTTATAGCACCTTAAACACTAACAAGTTTATTATAGCATAAGCTTTTGTGGACTACAGTCCACTTTATCAGAAGTATGAAGGGTTATCCTGAGTTGGCAGACTACATGGGGGTAGACAGGAAAAGGTTTTGTAAATAGTGTGGTCAAACGGCATTGAAATGCAAATGGTACTATCTGAAACATTCAGTTATAAAATGCAAAATAACTGCTGTGATCATTGACAACAGAAGACGTTCCTAGATGTTCTTCTTCGATATGAATCCTTCAGAGTGATGTCTCTTGTACAAGACAATGCAAAAGGTATCATCCTGATAAAGTCTTATATAAGACAAGGTGCTTCAAGAGAAATTTCATAGCCAAAATGCATTGTGTTTTGTTAGCCATTGTCAATCTGCTTGGAGGAATTGGAAGAAGGCTTCAGATTTTATGAAAAGAGCCATCTTATGAAAAGCTTCATTTTCCCATAGATGGGATAGCACTGGGATGTGCTATGGTTAAGCTGTCTGAGAACAGTAAGGTAAAAGAAGTGATTCTCATAACATAAAGATATCGCTTTCATTACATACCTACCATGTTCTCATAACATAATAATCACAAACTAAACACATGTTATGAAGCCTTTCTTCAGAATATAATTACTTAATTGCTGGGGCTGGGGCAAGAGAAATGGCCCAAGGATAGTGGTTCCCACCAATGAATGATATTAAGAGAGGTAAGCCAGTAGAATCTGAAATTCACATGGTGCTTTGAAGTTGCTTCAAGAGTCAAAAATACTACCAGAGACTTCCCCGCCTGGCCAGCAAGGGATACTTTTGGGAAGACTCTGCCAACAGTAGTAGCATTATTTCTTTGTAATCTATCTCAATAATCAACTTCATTAGTCTTAACAATATAGTTTGTGTCTGAGTGAATAATTTAAGGTTTTGCTTCGCTTTTCCTGTCTTAGGTAACAGCTTGCCACAATAAAGTGTTTGCTGAGTACATGTCCTGTTCCCGATCTCCTTTCTATATTCTGGGCAACGGGGAAGGGAAATTATGATTATTATTACTCATTAAGTAAATATATTTCCTGTTATTTAATGAAGACCATCCTGTCAGTTCATAGAAGAGATTTGAAACTGTTAGATATACACTCTATCTATAGTGCAGACTAAATCCAATTTAATAGTAATTGTCTCTGCATAGAGAAACCTGGAAATTGCTATTCAGTTTAGGCATAGCAGGGGAAGGCTCTAGGAATTCCAACAGAGAATTTTCAGTGACTCACCAAACTATGATTTCCAGGATTCTTTGTGTTAAACCACCACAGTTAACATGTTAATTCACTGAACCATAATGATTCCCAAGATAAATGAGTCCACTTTTAATTATGCCATTGAAAAGACTTGGCTGCAATCCTATTGCTCAAAAGTCTGGACGATGGAAGTCTCCTATACCAGAGACTTCCGAGAATCCTATGCCCAGCTGGGCAGTTGACAACATGATGAGAAGTGCACTGAAGATGATTTTCACCTCTCTGTCCTCCAAACAGCCTTTCATCACTAGATGGGACATAGCCTATCTAGCTGGGTTTTGCTGCTGGAGATGAGATTGAAGTCTGAGAGACTTTTGGATCTGACAGTTCCTTGGCCTTTCCTTTTCCTTCCCTGTCAAGCACACTCCATCCCCTTTCTCCCTCGCTGTCCTTTTCCCAAGGTCAGAGGTATGACTTGGAATAGGAGCCACTGCAGAGCTTTCCATGGTGGCTGGGAGTGTATTAGGAGGAGAGAGGTCTACAATCAGATCTCCTCCAAGGCCAGAGTTCAGTGTCCTGCCTCCAAGAAGATATGTAGCATCCTATGGCCCACCAGACATTGTCTCTTATTCATTCTTAATAATATATAATTTCTTAATAATATATCCTTATTATTTTTATAATCTTATGTAAGAATACAATAGTGTAAAGCTTATTACTCAAGATCTACCTGACTGATATTGCTCATTTTTGTTTTAAACTAAAGTTTGAGAAATGCAGACATGCAGAAAATTTAGAACGTTCAAATAAGTTCAAATCTCAAGTTTTAATAGCAATTAATTTCCTCTGTACCAAACAGGCAGGGCAGCCCCTCCACCAGCAGGATGATAGACAGCCCTGCTTGGCCGCATAGTGTGGTGTGAAGATGGGCTGCAACCAGGTAGTTAGGCTGTCGCCACCAGTGAGGAGAGAGAAAGGGATGGAGGTGGCCAATCAGGGAGTGCAAGGAAGAGGTCACACAACATGCAAATTTCAGAGGGTGGATTCACTATTCATGAGCCACATTTGCATTATTCGTGAGCCCCACTGTGATGAGGGGACTGAGGGGCAAAACAAATAATATAAGAATGGAGCAGCCCATGGTGACATTGGGCTTTGCACTAATATACAATAACAACAATGTACCAGATAGGAACATAGGAAGTTTCCTTATACTGAGTCGGCCCATGGGTCCATCTAGGCCAGAATTGTCAACACTGACTGGCAGCAGCTTCCCAGGGTTTCAGGCAGCTTTATCTGGAGCAGCCAGGTTCTGAACCCAGGACCTTCTGCGTGCAAAGCATGTACTTTACCATTGAGCTACAGCCCACATTGCACATAATCTAAAACTTACAATGAGTTGCATGTTTTCAATTTTGTAAAGTTTTCCTACTTAATGAGTGGTTAGTGGCATCTGTTTTTTGAGGTGATAATGCCCCCCTGAAAAACAAATTGATTTACAAAAGGATGCTTTTCTTTATGGTCCTTGTTTATGAATGAAAACAAAGAAAGCTATATTTATTTGTTTTGTTTTAAAAAAGAAACTTGCTGAATTACTCCTTTCATTTGCCTACCATGCAGTCAACTTTCCAGCCAGGGCTATAATCCATATTTTTAAAAGCAGCCATCTCTACGATCTATATTGCCACTCTTTTATTAATATAGGTCATATCAAAATACGTTTTTATTGCATCATGTTGATAGCTTGACAAATATAATCAATATTCCAGATTTTTAAAAAACCTTAAATTAGAACAAAAGAACTATATTTACAAATGACCAGGCTGAATTTGGTGTTTATAAAATCAATTACAAAACTCAATCTTTTGAAATCATAGAATCATAGAATAGTAGAGTTGGAAGGGGCCAATAAGGCCATTGAGTCCAACCCCCTGCTCAATGCAGGAATCTACCTTAAAGCATCCCTGACAGATGGTTGTCCAGCTGCCTCTTGAATGCCTCTAATGTGGGAGAGCCCACCACCTCCCCTAGGTAATTGGTTCAATTGTATTGCTCTAACAGTCAGGATTTTTTTCCTGATGTCCAGCCAGAATCTGGCTTCCTGTAACTTGAGCCCATTGTTCCGTGTCCTGCATTCTGGTTTGATTGAAAAGAGATCCTGGCCCTCCTCTGTGTGACAACCTTTCAAGTATTTGAAGAGTGCTATCATGTCTCCCCTCAATCTTCTCTTCTCCAGGCTAAACATGCCTAGTTCTTTCAATCTCTCCTCATAGGGCTTTGCTTCCAGACCCCTAATCATCCTCATTGCCCTCCTCTGAACATGCTCTAGCTTGTCTGCATCCTTCTTGAAGTGTGGTGCCCAGAACTGCACGCAATACTCAAGATGGGGCCTAACCAGTGCTGAAAAGAGGGGAACCAGTACCTAGCGCGAATTGGAAGCTATACTTCTATTAATGCAGCCCAAAATAGCATTTGATTTTTTTGCAGCCACATCACACTGTTCGCTCATATTCAGCTTGTGATTTACAACAATTCCAAGATCCTTCTAGCTTGTCGTATTAATAAGCCAAGTATCTTGTAACTGTGCATGGAAGAAGAAGAAGAAGAAGAAGAAGAAGAGGAGGAGGAGGAGGAGGAGGAGGAGGAGGAGGAGAAGGAGAAGAAGAAGAAGAAGAAGAAGAAGAAGAAGAAGAAGAAGAAGAAGAAGAAGAAGAAGAATTATTTATTTATTTATAACCCGCCTCTCCCTCCGGATCAAGGTGGGGAACAACAACAAATATAAAATACAACTACCACAAAATAGATTAAATATCAAAACAAATAAAACTAATACATCATTAAAAACCTCTTGGTTTCTTTTTCCTAGGTGTAAAACTTGGCATTTATCCCTATTAAATTTCATTCTGTTGTTTTCAGCCCAGCTCTCCAGTCTATCAAGACCACTTTGGAGTTTGTTTCTGTCTTCCAGGGTATTAGTGATCCCACCCAAGTTTGTGTCATCTGCAAATTTGATGAGCGTTCCCTGCACCTTCTCATCCAAATCATTAATTAAAATGTTGAAGAGCACTGGGCCCAGGACTGAGCCTTGTGGTCCCCGCTCGTTACCTCCCCCCAGTGTGAAAAGGTACCATTGACAAGCACTCTTTGAGTCCGATTCTGTAGCCATCTGTGGATCCACCTAATAGTTGTTCCATCTAGCCCACTTTTCACTAGTTTGTTAATCAGAATGTCATGGGGCACTTTGTCAAAAGCTTTGCTGAAGTCAAGATATACTATATCCACAGTATTCCCACAGTCCACAAGGAAGGTTTCCCAATCAAAAAATGAGATCCGATTAGTCTGACAGGATTTGTTCTTGACAAATTCATGCTGGCTTCTAGTCATCACTGCATAATTTTCAAGGTGTTTAAAGATTGTCTTCTTTATAATCTGTTCCAAAATTTTCCCAGGGATGGATGCCAGACTGACTGGTCTGTAGTTCCCAGGTTCCTCCTTTTTGCCCTTTTTGAAGATAGGGACAAGATGAGCCCTCTTCCAGTCATCCAGCACTTCACCCATCTTCCATGATTTTGCAAAGATAATAGACAGTGGTTCTGAGAGTTCTTCTGCTAGCTCTTGTATTACTCTAGGATGCAGTTTGTTGGGCCCTGGAGATTTGAACTCGTTCAAAGAAATTAGGTGTTCCTTGACCATTTGTTTATCAATCTCAAACTGCAATCCTACTCCTTCAGTTTTTACTTCACTTTTTCCAGGGTGGGTGGGTCATATACCCACTTTTGAGAGAAGACTGAGCCAAAGTAGGAATTGAGCACATCGGCCTTTTCATTGTCATCTGTTACCAATTTGCCATCCTCATGAAGCAGCTGAACCACCATTTCTTTCCTCTGTCTTTTACTATTCACGTATCTGAAGAAAGCCTTTTTATTGATTTTAGCATCCCTCGCTAGCCTCAGCTCCTTCTCAGTGTTAGCCTTCCTGATACCATTCTGGCACTTCTGTGCTACTTGTTTGAACTCTTCTTCCTTCCACTTCCCATATGTATCCTTTTTTATTTTCATGTCATCTCTAAGCTTTTTGTGTTGTCTTCTATATTTTTTCCTTGTTGGAATTATTTGTAATTGGGCTTCTAAAATTTCCTTTTTTAAAAACTCCCACCCATCTTGGACTTCTTTTCTCATTAGGGCCACTTGCCATGGGACCTTACTTATCATAGTTCTGAGTTTATTAAAATTGGCTTTCCTGTATGGCTACATTCAGCTTTTGCTTCCTTTAAAATCAAGAACTCAAGTATGACATGGTCACTTTCCCCCAGAGTTCCTGTAATTGCCACTTCATCCACTAAATCATCCCTATTAAGATGTTGTATTTCTGGTTACAGTAGCAACTTCATCATATTGTAATTTCAGATTAACGTCTATACAGTAAATCCAATTATATCAAGCTATTATATCTGGTATAAAAAGCATTTATAGGCAGCCCTCCGTACAGACCAATATTGTCTCCTAACAGCTTTAAGCTTTTCTAGGTAGAACCTTCCCAACCCATCGGCTCTGCTAGTCCCCTGGAAATACCCTTGAAATAAAATGCTGGGGTTGCTGAGGGCTTAATCTAGAGAGGTAATTTTGGACTCTTATCTTTGGTTCTCAAAGAAACCCAGTGTGCACTTTGCTTGTAATTATTGACTTGGAAAAGTATAGGTCACCAGCCCAAAGAGTCCATGGCAATGCATGTCCAGCCTTTCTTGGGAGAATAGAGCCCAATCTCTACATTTGGGACACCACCTCTACTTGGTTGGGAGTGCATCAATCATGGACCTCTCCAACAGGAGGAGCATCTTGCTTTTCCAGACCGGCTTTGTCATTTGGGCTAGAAATAGGATTCATGGTAGAGCTCTATTTTCCTTCCTTTAAGACCTTCTGAATGTTTTTTTTTTGCTTCCTATTTTTCTTTTAAGCTGCTTCACTTCTTCTCTATATCTTAAACAAGGATTGATAACATAACATAGGGAAATGATTGTTGAGGAACTGTTCTTCACCTGCCTGCCTTCTCCTGCAGAACCAGATTTTGTGAAGAAGCAACAAGATATGCCACAAAGGCAGCTGGGGGTCAAGGCCCCTGATAGTAACTTTGGGGAGATGATTTCAGTGCTTCAAAACAAGAGACCTCCAAGATAATCAAAGATGTGATTAGAAAATTCTCCTCACAGTCACCATGCTGCAGGAGACTCCCATGGACACTGCAAATCAGGGTTTGAGCCATTATCTCTACTGATATTGCATATAGGCTAAACTATTCGGATTTAGATTTGGGTTTACAGTCATGTTTGGCCAACTCTCCCTTCCAGAATAAGCCCTCTAAATGGCAAACCTAAACAGAAGCAGTCATTTGGGTCCTTTGAACTATTCTATAAGCTAGGGGAATTTAAAGGTTCCACCTCCACATGGAATTGCTCCAAATATATTCTATCCATTTCTTCCGGTTGTCCCATCTTCCAAGATAGTTCTTTTAATGGCCATCACTTCCTCTTAAGAGTTTGGTATATTGCCCATTCATAAGGAGTTTTATCTTCCATGAGAAAACGGCGGTGCTTGGACCCACTCCCATTTCTGTGCCAAATGTCAGTTTTCTGTTTCATAAGTCTCGGGAACTGGTTTTGCCTAACTTTCAGCCCATTCCGGTCCATCCCATGGAAAAGGATTGGTACAAGCATGATGTCAGTAGGGCCCACAAATTCTATCTGGGATAGCTAATATTAGGAAATCAGAAATTATTTTTATGTGCTTCAAACTATCATCCATCTCTGCAATTTGGGCATCTGCTCAAATTTTCATCAGGCAGTATACAGTGGAACTTCAGCCCTCAACATATGCTGCCTTTGCACATATCATTCTGCAGAGGATGCTCATTCCCTGAGATATGGCCACTCCAGACACAAACGGCTGGCCCATCCAGAGGAGACGGCTGCTTTTCTATATTCCAGGTATAGAGACCAACCCCTGTACTCCAGACATGGATTTATAGTACAGTCCTGTTCTTTTAAGGGTACAGGGAGTAGTCTGTCCATACTGGCACATGTGGGGGGAAGGGAGCAGGCAGGCTATAGTATACTGGGATGCCTTTTGTCTGTCTTGTCAGCACTATTAGGCACTGATCATCAGTTCAGTATTGGAATGCCATTCTCTCTTCCTCACTATGTTATACTGCAAACAGTGGACAAAGTAAAAAAGATTAATATGAATCCTTACAGGAACATATATTAAAATCTCAGAGGTAAAAACAACAGCTATTCATCCATATAGAGTTAGCCTATTTAGTTCAGTGCTCAGTTTAATTATTCCAAAAAAATCCACAGAATTACAACCCATTTAGAACCGCACGGGCAAGAATAGTGACTAACTTTTCATTGTTTGGCTAACCCAGCATTTCTTTAAACTGTGTGGGCAGCACCTGTCCCCAGAGGCTGATAGCTTCACCTAATGTGCATGACATGCATAAGTCTTCACTTTCCTATCCAGGAAGGCAGAGTGACAGCGAGAGAGAAAGAGAAAGAGAATTTTAAATCTGCGGGTACAATTGCAGTAGGACTTGTGCATATCAGTGTGTGACAAAATGCCGCCAGGAAAAACAAGGAAAAACAGAGAAACTATTTTATGATTGTTTTATTTTACTTTAACATTCTGTGAAATAACATACATCTGAAATAGTTACATTATAAGAAGAGACGGTTTTGATACTTCTATGAATGAATTGTATTAAACATCTAGGCTGATACAGGCATTTGAGAGGGTTATTAAGTCATTGCTTAATAAAACTCATATGCACTTGTATAATCCCATGACTACAGTATATGGCTACTTGCTGTCTTAGAGTTCAGAGATGCCAGCAAAGTTTACAAGGTTTGCATAGTTTTAGAAATGCAATTATGGTCACTCCACCAGAAAGACTACTGTATTGACAATGTCCACTCACTAAACTTTAAGAAAAGGAAGGCATCGGGAAGAAAGAGAGCTCAGTTGGGCTCAAGATAGAGTCACAGTCAACATCTGTTACTGTTCCATGGAATTTTGCTGAGACTTGATGAATGGCTAGGGAAATATTTACACCAAGCAGGATATAAGACTTTGAAAGTGGTTTGAAAACAGTCCTGCCTAGGATGTAAAAATTGAGCAAGGCAGTACTGTCATAGCACTGATCATCAGTTCAGGATCGGAAAGCAGTGCTCATATTATTGTCTTCTAACAAATCAGTACTTGCCCAGTGCTGATCATACTTTGTGGGTAATAGAGTACTTGGACTCCCTATGGCCCCCTTTTTTTTTAAACCCCCAAGAGACCAGTTCTTATCCCTTTCTGTGAAACCTCTGGTTTTACTCCTTAGTCATCATCCCCAGCTGAAATTAACCATGTATAATTACGTTTGTTCACATTTGTTCTCTATTAAGGTAAAGGCCATGACTTTTCATCCCTCATTTCCCTTCCTTGGCTGCCTCCCCACTGTAATAATTTAGAATGGTAAGCTCTTCAGGGCAGGTATCTGTCTCTACTGTTTATATTGCTCTGTAAAGCATCTAAACAAAGGGATGGCACTACAATATTAATAATGCTGGACCTACCGTGATCTAAGATTACAAGTGGCATTTTTTGTGTCTTGTTCATCGTGTATAGACTGTAGAGGAAATAGCTGTGCAGCAGGGGCAACTTAAAATAGTCTGTGGCAGCTTAAAAATAATAAGCAATGGGGGGAACCTGGCATAATGTTGGAGAGGGGATCATACAGGGTTCAAAGGACTAAAAAGAGAAAGGAAAGGAAAAGGTTGTGCTTTGATAATGGAAGCCTATTTCTGAGAAATATAAATATGTGAACCACTGAATTCTTGATGAAAATGTACAGGAAAATGTGATCTGTCTGCCATGGAATCATAGAATAGTTGAGTTGGAAGGGGCCTATAAGGCTATCGAGTCCAACCCTCTGCTCAGTGCAGGAATCTACCTTAAAGCATGACAGTTGGTTGTCTAGCTGCCTCTTGAATGCCTCTAATGTGGGAGAGCCCACCACCTCCCTAGGTAATTGGTTCCATTGTCGTATCGCTCTAACAGTCAGGAAGTTTTTCCTGATGTCCAGCCGGAATCTGGCTTCCTGTAACTTGAGCCCATCATTCCGTGCCCTGCACTCTGGGTTGATTGATAAGAGATTCTGGCTCTCCTCTGTGTGACAATCTTTCAAGTATTTGAAGAGTGCTATCATGACTCCCCTCAAACTTCTCTTCTCAGGGCTAAACATGCCCAGTTCTTTCAATCTCTCCTCATAGGGCTTTGGTTTCTAGACCCCTGATCATCCTTGTTGCCCGCCTCTGAACACGCTCCGGCTTGTCTGGACGCAATACTCAGGAACTGGATGCAATACTCAGAATCGGGCCTAACCAGTGCCGAATAGAGGGGAACCAGTACCTCATGTGATTTGGAAGCTATACTTCTATTAATGCTGCCCAAAATAGCATTTGCTTTTTTTGCAGCCACATCACACTGATGGCTCATATTCAGCTTGTGATCTACAACATTTCCAAGTTCCTTCTCGCTTGTCGTATTAATAAGCCAATTATCCCCCATCTTGTAACTATGCATTTGGTTTATTTTTCCTAGGTGTAGAACTTGGCATTTATCCCTATTAAATTAAATTCTGTTGTTTTCAGCCCAGCGCTCCAATCTATCAAGATCACTTTGGAGTTTGTTTCTGTCTTCCAGGGTATTAGTGATCCCACCCAAGTTTGTGTCATCTGCAAATTTGATGAGCGTTCCCTGCACCTTCTCATCCAAATCATTAATTAAAATGTTGAAGAGCACTGGGCCCAGGACTGAGCCTTACGGTCCCTGCTCGTTACCTCCCCCCAGTATGAAAAGGTACCATTGACAAGCACTCTTTGAGTCCGATTCTGTAGCCATCTGTGGATCCACCTAACAGTTGTTCCATCTAGCCCACTTTTCACTAGTTTTTTAATCAGAATGTCATGGGGCACTTTGTCAAAAGCTTTGCTGAAGTCAAGATACACTATATCCACAGTATTCCCACAGTCCACAAGGAAGGTTACCCAATCAAAAAATGAGATCTGATTAGTCTGACAGGATTTGTTCTTGACAAATTCATTCTGGCTTCCAGTCATCACTGCATAATTTTCAAGGTGTTTACAGATTGTCTTCTTTATAATCTGTTCCAAAAATTTCCCAGGGATGGATGCCAGACTGTAGTTGCTAGTTTCCTCCTTTTTGCCCTTTTTGAAGATAGGAACAACAGTAGCCCTCCTCCAGTCATCCGGCACTTCACCCATCTTCCATGATTTCGCAAGGATAATAGAGAGTGGTTCTGAGAGTTCTTCTGCCAGCTCCTTTATTACTCTAAGATGCCATTCATCAGGCCCTGGAAATTTGAACTTTTTCAAAGAAATTAGGTGTTCCTTGACCATTTGTTTATCAATCTCAATTGCAATCCTGTTCCTTCAGCTTGTACTTCACTTTTTCCGGGGGGGGGGGGGGGGTCATAGACCCGCTTTTGAGAGAAGACTGAGCCAAAGTAGGAATTGAGCACATCGGCCTTTTCTTTGTCATCTGTTATCAATTTGCTATCCTCATGAAGCAGCTGAACCACCATTTCTTTCCTCTGTCTTTTACTATTCACATATCTGAAGAAAGCCGTTTTATTGCTTTTAGCATCCCTCGCTAGCCTCAGCTCCTTCTCAGCTTTAGCTTTCCTGATACCATTCCAGTACTTCTGTGCTACTTGTTTGTACTCTTCTTTTGTAGCCTGGCCTTCCTTCCATTTCCTATATGTATCCTTTTTTATTTTCATGTCATCTCTTTTTGTGGAGCCATATTGGTTTCTTCTGTTGTCTTCTATCTTTTTTCCTTGTCGGAATTGTTTGTAATTGGGCCTTTAAAATTTCCTTTTTTAAAAACTCCCACCCGTCTTGGACTCCTTTTCTCATTAGGGTCACTTGCCATGGGACCTTACTTATCACAGTTCTGAGTTTATTAAAATCAGCTTTCCTGAAATCCAGAGTATGCGTTTGGCTACACTCAGCTTTTGCTTCCTTTAAAATCAAAAACTCAAGTATGACATGGTCACTTTCCCCCAGAGTTCCCGTAACTGTCACTTTATCCACTAAGTCATACGTATTGGTCAGTATCAAGTCAAGGATAGCCATTCCTCTAGTTCCTTCCTCTACTTTCTGTAGGAGAAAGTTATCAGCCACACATGTCAGGACACAAATGTCTCTGTTCATTTTTTCCTCCCATTCTGTGATTGAACATCTCCATCAACTCTGCCATTCTGGCAATTTCCCAGATTTTTGTAATCCAGTGCTTCAGTGAAAAGGGTTTATAGTAGGGATGTGTATCTATATGATAACTATATGATAAGGTCGTTATCGGACATCCGATTAACGATAACGATATAATAGAAAAACCTCCAATAAATATCCGATCCGAAAATGTTCAGCCCGATTATGTCGGATTATCAGACTGCCATATAAATAAACCTATAAAGTGATTTCCAAAAACAATACGATATGATAATTTTGGGCGTGCACACCCCTAGTTTATGGTTCTATCATTTACTTGCAGGCAAAATTCTTATTTTAGTCAGAAAGTTCTAACCCAGTTCAGTATTCAGATAATGTTTGGCTTGTCTCATCCAATGAAAAATAAAAAATGGGTTTAAAAATTGGTTCAAAATAACATTCTCATAGCTGATCAATAATGATGGAAATGTCAATAAATTAAAGTTAAAACATTAAGCAACAATATGACATATTTAAAAGTTACTAAGTATACTTAGGATCACAGCTTAAATTCCATACATATCATTATCTGCATACACGTACAAAGCTATGGAAATCTGCCCCTTTACAGAATCCAATTCTTCTTTCAGGAACTGAGTGAGGCTTTTGAACCAAATACAGAAAACTGCTTAATGCAATGCTTACTCAAATGTTTAAACACTGAATTGCAGAACTGTCTCTTGGGCTTTCTGCAAACCTTCTCTAAATAAATATATACTCTTTATCAGTAGAGCACTTGCTGTTTATGGGGTTCCTCCAAATTGCCAACGAAAACATTTTTTTTTGCAGGTTCAAGCACATAACTTTTTAAAACTTTTTTTTTTTACTGAGGAATTAATTTCTTTGAGAATAGAGGTCAGCAAGAAAGCCACAAACCATAACAGCAGGAGGCATCTGAAATAGAAAGCATTAGACTGGATGGTAAAGGATAGATTTTATAATGGTATATAGGGTTGGATCCAGAGGTCCTATTGAAGTAAGTGGGTCAAGTTAGTTCCCATTGATTTTCATGGGAACTTAGTGAAACAGTCTGGATCCAACCATAGACATTTATATCCTGCTCTTCTATTGCATGTGCAACACTCAGGGGGGCAACTTAGAACAATTAAAGCTAACTACATTGTACAATAACTATCAATAAAACAAAACAAAAACAATCTCAGCAGATACAACAGAATCATCAGGTAGAGAGTAAATAAAAAAGGCAAAAAACAGCAAGTTGGGAGGGCAACTGAGTCTCACGGGACAACAAATTCCACAGTTTGTGGGCCACCATCAAAAAGGCCCTTTCTCCTGACCCAACCAATTGAGCCTCTGCCATGTATGGGAGTAGAGAGGGGCCTCTCTTAGGGAGTGGGCAGGCTGGTATGGGAAGAGACAGTCCCTAAGATATTTTGGTACAAACCATTTAGAGATTTAAAGGTAATCAACACTTTGAATTGTGCCTGGAAATGAATTGGCAACTAGTGCAGCTGTTGCAGAATAGGTGTAACATGATATGATGGGTGATCCACTAACATCCTAACTGCTGCATTCCGAACCAATTGATGTTTTAAAGACTCTTCAAAGGTAGCCCCATGAAGAGGATGTGGCAGTAATCCAACCTACAAGTAACTCAGGCAGGTTTCATAATGGACAGGTCTAACTTCGCCAGGAACAGGTGTAGAGCCCCTTCCATTCACAGAGGGGCAAGTCTGGATCCAATCCACTGTTTTTGTATCCCATACACCATATATACTCTTATTGCAAGGAAGGAAAGTCTCTTACAGGGCTACTCTCCATACAAAAAATTAGTGTGTCCAAATGGAATTTGTTTGAGAATCCAATTGCATCACATCCTGTGCAAGAGAATGCAATGGCAGTACTGTCGGAACAGGGGGCATTGGAGAAATATGCTCTGTTATTACACCTGCAATTGCCAAATCTAGAACTTTTTCTATGATATTTATTTGCAAGAAGATAGTGCATACAAGGACAGCTAATATATATTTGTATCGATTTCTAAAATGAACATTTCACCTCAGATGTGTCATACACTGACATGTTTTTAGTCTCTCCATATAGGACAGCATTAACAGCCAGTCTATAATTTTGAAATGATTATTTCTAATACTGGCAGCTTTTCAACATTTCAGAAAACAACAGTGCCACCTATTGCCCAAATTAGTAAATACAAATTGTTTTTATACTAGCAGTTTCAAACTGATACCATTGTTTCCAACTGCAGCATTCTTCCATTAAGGCTGTGTGCAGACAATTCCCATTTTCAATAACATAATAAAACCAAATTCAGTGCTGCATAGGTATCAATACTTTATTTTGAAAAAGGACATTTGATGTTAGTTGATAAATTTTTTATACAGAGATGTACCTCGACAAGGAGGCTCTAGCCTACAAAAAGACATTCTAGAATGAACATAGGAAAGAGCAATCCCAGAGCAATCGTAAGTGTGGTGTGGGTGAAGAGAGTTAAGTGGCAGATCATTTGAGGGCCTACCACTGGCAGTAGAACTATACCTGCAGAGTTTTCCACAGGTATACCCGTAGCCTCCAAGGCAGACGTGCCCTTCCATCAGCGGAGGGACACCTACACCTCATCAGTGGAGGGACACTTACATCCCTCCAACCAGCAGGTCTGGGGGGTTAGGATTACTCCATTAGTCTTGAAGGTGCCACAGGATTCTTTGTTGTGGTGCTCTTTGGTTATAAGCGATGAAGTTTCAATTGCTGTATTATTAAATATGTTGGTCATAAGAGTTAATAGTTAAAATGGGAGGAAATTTATAACATTGGGCACTATCCAACCTAAGTTAAGCACTTTTAGGTCCCACTGAGGTAGATCATGGAAAGGGGCTTTCCCTTTACTGCAGCTCCCCTCAAGAAGTCAGTCCTAAGGGGTGGAGGACCCTTGGAAAAGGCATGGGATGTGGTACAGAGAGCTGCAGTGTGAAGAAAAAGTTGGCAGAAATCACAGACAACTTCTAGTGTACGCAGAAATGCCTTCTGACCACACTAAGGTCCTTTGGCCCAATCCATTGCTTTAAAATTCCATTCCATGACAGCAATGGAGGTTTAAAATGCTTACTATTTTGTATAAGACAGGGGAGAAAAAATAACCTCACCTATGCAGAACTTAGTCGTCTGCATGACTGAGTTAATCAGAATTGTACCTTTCATCCTATTTTCTCCCTTTCCTTTTGTAAGTAAAAAAAATAACTTGAGGAAGAATTTGGACATCAGTTTTTCTGAATTCTTCTTGCTATGACTTCTGCAAAGGTTTTAGTTTCTTATCCTGATTTCTTTCCACAGCATTTGAAACACAAAAAAAATCCAGCTTTGATTTGTAATATCTGTTACTTTTCACTACTAAAGATATACAGAGCAAAATAAAATTCAAAGTTCAATTAAAATTAACAGAAGGTGATATAGCAAAGGGACTCCTGCAACTATACCTTAATATGCTTGTATTCTATATACTTGTGCCACTGAATATAGTTTTAACTATTTGTGTATGTGAGTTTCCAGTCATTATAAATAGTTGGAGAAACAATTAAAATACTTTAAAATTGTAAAGAGCAAATAATGAGGTAAGGTGTCATATAAAACTGAGTGGAAATGATGCCTACATCCTAATTGTGCAGTCTAAACACTTCATAAATGGATCTTTTGTTCCTGAAGTGTCTACTACCTGCACAAGAAAGGGTATCTTTAAATATACACACTGCAGCTGTTCTGATTACTTACAGACATTTATTTATGTCATCTTTTATTTTCTCAGTGCTTTCTTCAGCTTGTCTTTCTTCAGGCTGTTCAGCAACTTTCCCCACTTCGCATTCCACTGTAGTACTTTGGACAGAAAGTTTGGCTCCAACAACAATGCTATTCTTGACTTCTAAAGCAAGATCTGGAAAAATGTATGCAAGAATATTTACTCTTAAATAAGTTACAGAAGAGGTTCCTTACCTATAAGCAAAATTCTATAAGGTGAGATTTCTCCTTCATGATTACAGACATCCCTGCAGACAGATTTTCAGCATAGTTTCTCCAGTACAGAACAACAGCTAAAAATAGTGCTTTAGTTCCCACATAAAGCCCAGTTCACTCTATCTATCTATCTATCTATCTATCTATCTATCTATCCATCCATCCATCCAATTCATCTATCCCATTTGCTATACTATGGCCAGATCTACACCAAGCAGGATATAGCACAATGAAAGCGGTATGAAAGTGATATATAAAAGGCAGGAGCCACACCAAGCAGGATATAGCACTATGAAAGTGGTATATGGTATGTGTCAGTGAGCCCCAACAGTTGTCAGTGCACTTCAATATTGCTATAAAGCAGTAAAGTGGCTCCTGCCTTTTATATACCACTTTCATACAGCTTTCATAGTGATATATCCTGCTTGGTATAGACCTGGCCTATGTCTCTCATATAGAACTAAATCAATTTACTCTGTTCTTTGTATTGCAATTTTGCCATTCCTAAACATGTGGCTATTGAGCAGTACAGAAATATAATAAATAAATTAACAAAGAAACATAAGCCATATGAAAGACATCTGCACAGTTATGCCAGCTTTAGGATGCAGCTGAGATTATGGACCAAATTACAATTACAACGATGGAACCTAGCAATTATATATTCTCACACACAACTGGACTGAGCCTAAAAGGGAAAAATAGGTCTAACTTCAGCTACAAAATCGTTTTGGGTACAGTAACATAATATTACTGGACACATCCCAGATTAAGTTAAACACTTTTGAGTTTCACTGGGACAAATGTAAGCGTAACTCACCTACAAAACTTAGTTGGGCATATCTTTGGTTGGATAACTTTTCCTCTGTAAGGGCACTGAAACACTCAGTTTGCATGATCAAGCAGTCCATCGTAGCTTATTTAAACCACAGTGGGCTGCAGTGCTTGTGGACATTTTGAATATTCAAGCTGTGACTGTAGCTTGTCGTGTCATCTGAACCTGGCACAGGTGCTGGTGTAGTTAACAAACCTTAAAAAGCCCATGGATTCTGGGTGTTTTTTTAACCACAGCAACAACAGGTTATCTGAAGGAACACCTCCTAGTGGACATACCTGCCTGGACCTTAAGATCATCTTCAGGTTCCTTCTCCATGAGCCCCTGCCAAAGGAAGTGAGGTGGGTGGCTATCAGGAGGAGGCCTTTTCTGCTGTGGCACCCTGGCTGTGGAATGAGCTCCCCAGGAAGGTTCACTCAGCACCTACATTATACTCTTTCTGACGCCAGGTGAAGACCTTTTTATTTTCCCAGTATTTTAACATTTTACCATCCTAGTCTTTCAACTTGCCATTTTAAATCTGCATTTTAAATCTCTGCACTGCTGCTTGGTTTTATTTTGGTTGTACTTTTATATTGTGGTTTAAGTTTTATACTTAAATTGTACTTTATGGTTTTAATTTTTGTGAACCATCTTGAGAGCTTCAGCTATTGGGTGGTATAGAAATACAGTAAATAAATAAATAAACCACCTTCACTGGGTTTGGGCAACATGACATCTCCCATCGTGGCTTGAATATTCAGAAGTTGCCTGGCACGCGCCACAACCTATTATGTCACAGTAGTTGCAGTGATTATGTGAACCCAATCTCTGCACATTTATACAGATACAGAAATTATTCTTACTTACATACATTAAACACACACATTTTACAAAACCAGCATAGAAATCTGCTCACTTTTGGTGTTCCTCATGACACAGTAGGCATGAATAGCAGTTATATCAGATGCTAAGTTACTAAGTTGAAGTCGTTTCTTATGCTGAGCCAAAGTCCATTGGGGATCAATCCACTGTTCTCCACATGAAACATAAATCTGTTACAAAAATGATAAATTTGTTTCACATACCGGAAACACCTAATGCTTAATCATTCAAAATTATTTATAAGATCATGTATTTTAAAAAGCATGTGCATCCTCTTCCATCCAACTAAGGCATTCAGACCTGCTTACAAATATGGTATAAACACTAAAATCTCAACACAATAACAAAATAAAACTAATAATACAACAAAACTACATAGCAACCAAAACAAAACCAAAAAATCATAGTGTGAAATGCTTCAGATGAGCTTATATTCTGAGCAAAATTCCATATATTTTTCAATTGCCTCACTGCATTTATTATATTATTAGCCAAAATATTAACTAAAGCATTCCAAAAACCTTCTGTTGCAGCTAGCAGAATACAGTGCCAGCTTTGAGGGGAAAACAGTTAACTTTCATTAACTGAAATCTACAAGCAACAACTGTATCCCCTCAGAACAATACAAAGCAAATTTAACAAAGTCAAATGGAATCCTGTAGAAACCAACTTTATTTGAATTTAGATGGCTCATATTTAAGTAAAAGGTATCTAAAATGGAACAAAATAAAGCCCTCTAGCACAGTACTTTGCAAGTTAACCCAGGAATAGATTTTATATATATATATATATATATATATATATATATTCATTAATTTCTCTCAGTTTCTTTAAGGCATACATTAAATGGAAATCTAATAATACAATATGGTTCTTTTATTACATAATAAAATTTAAACAAGCAATCTCTAGGATAAAAAGGAAATAGTGACTCAATAAATATTAAAATAAAAATTGCCACACATTTAACACAGTCAGTTGTTCACTAAAATGACAAGTAGTTCTTTCACCTTCGAGGTTGAGATAGATGTCTGTTACAGACAGAAAACACCCTCTGGTCATTTAAACACCTGCTTAAATATTTAATTCCCCTTCGCCCACATAGGAAAAGCTGAGTTTGTCAAAGTTCTTTCTCTTGCCGTGTGCCCTGAGCAAAATTGCAAATGCAAATTAAGCCTATATACATTTTAAGATTCTCTTCCATAAACCAGGCCCCCATCTTCATGAGCACAGGAGGAGCTCACATTGTTGTTATTCTCCACAGTATGCTGAAACTGGCTCTGCTCTGTCAATAGTACATGGGGGAGCCAGCCATCTCTAAAACCCAGCTTTTCAGTGCCAGAAAAAATATACTTCAGTGTGAGGGGGAAACGGACACAAAGTAGAACCAACATCATCAAGGAGAGAGGGGTTTGTTACCCACCATTGCCCAGGCTCCCTCTGCCACTACAGTATAATGAATGGGAAGTAACTAATCCACAATACTGTCCTGTGAGAGCAGCCCACTGGTACAAATAAGCTCCACTCCAAGAAGTATTGCATCAGTCCTAACACTACATCAGAGAAGTGAATTAACGCAGCTCCCAACTCTGGAGCTGTGCAGCTTTGGAGCTAACGCCGTATCAGAGAAGCAAATTAATGCAGTTTCCTGTTCGCAACTCCGGAGCTGTGCAGCACCAGAGTTAACACTACATCAGAGAACAGAATTAATGCATCAATAAGGAAGCGCAAAGACGTCTCTCAACGGGAACAATAGGAAAAGGAGTGAATGGGGGAAGTGGCAGCCCAGGTCACAATCAGGTCAGAGCCAGATCACAGGCATACCCAGTATTAAATGTAGAGGCACAGGGGCACATTACAGGGCAAGTGCGTGGGAGCTGCTTTAACTAAAAAGAATGGAGTAAGAGTACTCTCCAATACTGTGGCTTTTCCAGGCAGAAGTGGCTGGTTAGGAGCATGCTGGCTATGATATCATGTGCCAAAAATGACATCACAACGCACCCAAGCCACAGGAAAACCCCCATGAAGACAGCAGGTTCCAGAACTTATTTCTGAAGTCTGATTTCCTGTTACAAGTATTACTCTGATAGTTCACTGAAGGCAGAGGTTATCCATTATTTACCATCTCTGAGTTAAACGTGTGTTGCTAGCAAAGTTATAGGCTTTGTTCCAAGACCTAGGGGCCTTTGCTGTGATACAGCAAAAGACACGTATATGTTTTCCAGTTTAGTAGCAATGGAGACAGTCTTCAGTAACAGCTATCCAATTTTAGTGCCTGAATATAAAAAGTACTTTAAAAAAATGAAGAAAAAGTTAAAAGTTGAGGGAAGAAGAGGACAAAATAGAGTAAAGGTTTACTAAAGTCCAGTTATTCAAGTAATTTTGATGAACGCGTTCCCAACAATGCTGCCACAATGGTGGTCAAAGAAGAACTGAGGAATCGGGCAGGAATCCTCTGAACATGCGTAGTACCTCGAGGGGGAGGGGTCCCGCCAATTTCTCAGCTATGGAAAGTTCTTGAATAAGGCTCCGTGCAGACGCAAAGCCCATATGTGTGATGCACAGAGACCATGAAGAAGAACCTTAATTATTCAATAGTGAAGTTCTTGTCAATATGACAGCTTGCATTTACCTTCTGTCATAGAAGTAAAAGAAGACTGCCTAACTCCTGCCACTTACACTAGATTCAACAGTGTCTTGAGAACTAACGTTCCTTTAATTTCTCCTATAGGAGTGTGTCATATTGATTAATATGAGTGAAAGCAAATAGGAAATAATATGGAAATAGTATGGAAAGAGTTGCAGTAGGGACAACACCTTCCCCCATTACACCAACACTGGACAATCTAGTAAGGAAGGAGGCATGTTGTCATCTTATCAAAATTCCTGATTTCAGCTCATTATGTATCTCCCATAAAAGTCAGTAGGAGTGATTGTCCTCAATGAGAAAAGGGGTTGAGAACTGTTGGGGGGTCGGCAGTGTGGGGGTAGGGTGGAGGGCAAGTCAATGAATTTCTGTGGATTCCATGTGTATACTACAGACTAAATGGCACAACTAAATGAATTCCAGAGCATTTTATGGTGCACTCTCAGTTTGCATGCGAAGCCAGCCACCAATACATTCCCCCTTAGACCACAGCAGTGTCACCATTACAGCTGAATGTGCGAGCCTATAAGAGCAGGCACAGGCAGCAATACTTCCTTCCCTTGCTGGCTACTTTTCAGCTGCGATGCTACCACTGCTTTGGAAAAACGGATAAGGTATATTTCCATTATAAAAGTTAGACCTGAGCTGGGCGTGGGTTGGGGCTTCCTTGTCTCATATTGACCCAGAAGCTGGAGTATTGCAGCTCACAAGTAACTGGCAGGAGCAACTGCCTCCCATTCCTGTGAGCTCCCTGTACGCATTCATGTTGGGCTGCTAGTGAGCCAGCTTCCCCTGATAGACTGGAGCCATTCACTGTAAGGCAAGTGTAACAAAAGAGAAAGAAGTAAACAGAACACATCCCAATACCTAGGTTCATGCAACATTTTGGAATGACAAACAATGCCAATCATTATCGTATGCTCATTTTACAGGAATGGTGTTTCCTGAATAAATATGAGTGCTTCCAATTTCATTTTTCTTTTTTCTTACCAATTGATCTCTTTCCAAGTCTTTCAAAAGAAAGATTTCCACCCCTTTTCCGGTGAATAGTCTTCTAGCAGCAAAAGGCAAATGCAACGCCATGGTGCACCTTTTAAACAAAGGAAAACATGCATATGCAGTTCAATTCGCATTAAGTCTCCAACACATGAAGGAATGGAAATGGCACATTATAAACATGGTAAATGTACTCCTCATTAGAAATATCAATTAACCCAGCACTGCTATAACCTATAGTGGAGCTTACCCTGCTCATGGCTTAAGAGCCATGTAAGTCCAAGTATCTCAGGGGAGCCCTTATTAAGTTAAAATGAAAATAGTTCCAGGTCTGGGAATAACTAATCCTATCCATTGGGAGCAATTTCAAGACTGGTGATCCCTCAGCTGTACAGAATGGCGGAACAAAATCTTTCCAGTATGACAAAGAGAGTGCTTTTTCAGAAGGCATTTACTCTTCTAAGGTCCAACCAAATTGATGCAGTTTTATTAGTGAGCACTGGATTTAAAGTTGTTGATACTTGCTTTATAATTCCTGCTCTTAAAGGTGCATAATTGTACTTAAGGACTGTATTTTAAGAAGAATCTTGTTTTATTGTCGGAATTTTCTATGATTATTTTATTGCTTTTGTTCAGATGACTCACTAAGCCACAGCGGTTAAGCACTGGCCCTGTTCAGATGATGCGCTAAGCCATGGTGGTTAAACATTTTGAGGTAAACATTATGGTTTAGCGAGTCATATCAGCCATGATTTAGTGTGTCATGTGAACTATTCTTAACCATAGTGGCTACATAAGCACAGTTTAAGCATGCTCACTAACCATTTGTTGCAAAAGGGTTAGTGGTCTATCCATGGCTTAGTGTGTTGTCTGAATAGGCCCAATGTGAGGGGTGTGTTTTGGCCAAGAGATGGGATCTAAAATAACATAGAACAATTAATCTGGCAAGCAGAGGGAAACTGGGTGGTGTGCGATGTTACATTCAAGGATGGAGGGGAAAGGCTCGATATTACTGCTTCTTAAAAGGAAGTATGAATGTATCCTTAGACTTCAAGCTCTTTCGACCAGGGCCCACAACGCTTCAAATGCACCATGTGCACTGATGGCACTAAATAAGTGAGCAGAAATAGTACTTGGATAACCTGCACTGTGAATGAGAATAGTCAACTATAATGGGTACCCCCTCCAAGCCTTAACACATGAATGTTAAAATGTCTAAACAGAAAATATGAGATTGTGATATGGATTTGTTTACCGTTCCAGGAAGTGCTGAAATTCTCTTTGGTGTATTTCTTTTTCCGAATTTGCGTCAGCGTACATCTTTGCGGGCCTCTTTGCTTTCTGTGCTTTTTCTGGGTCAGTATTCCTAAAGCAAATTAATGTACATTATTGAAAGGAAACGTTTTCAAAACTTTCAAAATAACAAAAAGATATATATATATATAGCAGTACAAGTACGGAAAAATATAAAACACAACAGCAAAATTGCCACATATTAGCCAAATTTCACCAAACCACCATTTTCACTGTTAACTTCAGCACACATCATATTCCTAGTATCACTGGCGTTTACCATCAGTTATGCTGTCATTGAGCATTATAAAAGCACTGACACTGCAGCACTGAGCTATTTGTACTTTTATGTGGGGGAGCTGCACAAGCTATACAAGCATTTGAATCTTGTGCCCGTCTCCCACATAAGTTCTTCTTCAGCTATCACTGTACTTCAATAGAAGTTCAAACAATGTAAGTATAGCACACTCACACATCCATCCACTTACTGGCCCTTCTTATAACATTTTAATCCTCTCTAATCTTTAATGCTTCAAATGTCTACATTTTCTATAGTTGCATGAAGGAAAGAAGAGTAGAAACTGTGTAGGGTTGAAATGAAACGGTCCCCAAAATACATCATCCCATTTGTAGATGATGAATTGGGAAGGTGAGGGACAGATTTTGTTGATCTTTAGATGTAGCAACAAACATTTTGAGAAGCTTAGTTATTGCGGGGTGCTCAACATGGTGGCAAGTGGTGACAGTTTCTTTTAATTGGGGAAAAAAGTTTGTGGTGACAAAGGTAGCAGTGGAGCATACATCCATGCTTCCTTTCAAGTAGCAGTAGGTATATTCAAGCTGAGCTCTTCTTGGCAACTGCCAGCCAGCGGCTGCCATCTCTCTGCTCCCCAACGTACTTGGAATGATCCTACGTGATACAGCATCATTCTAGGAGTGTTCTGAGGTAGGAAAATGGTGACACCAACTGGCAACCACTGTAAAGAAGTTCACAGTTGCTGTTGCTGTATCTGCCGCAATGGGCAGCAGTAAAGCTACATTTGTTCCCAAGGCACTACTACTTGCTGGCACAGTACCAAACCATATAAAAAAATTCACCTAATCTCTCTCTCTCTCTCTCTTTCTCTCAATGACCAGGTTCACATGATCACAGAGGAAAAATAAGCCTCAGTGGCTTATTTTCCCTCCCGGTGTGTGCCGATCACAAGCTGCCTAATTAGCATAATTACCCTTGCCAGGCATGGGCTGTTGTGACATCTGAACCCAGCAAAGGTGGGTGGCTAGGGTGGTTTACCTGAAACAGCCTGCACAGAAAAGGAAAATAAACCACCGTGGTTTATTTTAACTCCATGATCATAAAAACCTGCCCTCTCTCTCACACGCACACACGTATACACTTTCAAGCCAGCCCTACTACATAGATATATGCAACGATCATACATATACCCATATTATAACCTGGAGTTTAAAGAACTACCCAACTCATTTTTCATGGCCGGGGGGCGGGGGGGAATCTCTGACAACAACTCTCCATGCCACACGGCAATCTGTTTTTGAAATGGATGGAATGTTCAAAAGCAGTTTTTGATATGGCATGGGCGACAGTTATTAAAGGAAAACAAATAGAAAATTGCATTGGGCATGCCCCAAATCTTGAGTGTGCCTGAAGGAGCTGTTGGGATCCCAGACACTATGTGCACACATGCAGTAAATGAGATGTGTATACCAATGTCACTGCAAGCTGTGGTGAATTCATATACTGTGTCCTACACAGAAATGGGAAACTTTACATTTGAAATGGACGTGAGTGGGACAGGATGGGATAAGTTTTTTCCAGGCCCAAATCTGCCTTCAAACTCAAGATTGAAGGGACCAGAAGTGGTAGCTCAGTTAATGTACTGTACTTCCACAGTGGAGATAAGGTCTTATTATGGCCTCACACCAACATCAGGTGTGCAAATGTATTAAACCCAGCTGGAGAAGCAGTTATGCACATTTCATCAGTCACGAAGTTTGCAGCACACACACACACACACACACACACACGTCTTCCATGATCTAAAATGGAGATTCAACAATTTCATAAAAGCTAGTTTGGGAAACTTTTAGATGTTGCCTCAGATCTAGAGAAAAACTTTTTAAAAAGCTGATACCATTCATTAAATTTCTATGGGAAAAGATCTGAATAATTTTAAGAACAGCATATTCACATTTTAGGTCTGGCAGAGGGAGAACTAATTATGAGATATATGCGTCAAAGATTTCAATTTCAGGCTTGACTTTACTTTGAAGAATATTTTTTTAACTTTATCATTTTTGCAGGCAGCTCAGTGGACAGCCTATCTGAATGCTACTCATTGTTCAGTGATGTATGAAGTGTATTTAATCAATCTGAAAAAGTAATATTAAACCATTATCAAAAAGCATCAGATGTTCTAAAAACGTTAAAAGAAAGGTCAAAAGGTGACATCTCTGCTAACAATGTGAGAAACGATGTATTTAACTTATTCTTTACATCAAAGCTTTTCACTGTTATATGAATATTCAAAGTTCTGCTATATAAAATGAATGTATAAAATCTGCTCTTTCCAAGCATAATATTCACCGTTGTCAAGGGTTTATCCAAATAGATATAATTTATATACACAGAAATATTCCAGCCAACTAGAAATTAGGAGTTTCATATGGAAACTGCTTCAGTGAAACTCTATGGGCATTAATGTGCAGAAACGGGAACTATGTAATTGTTATAGTTCATTATGCTGTTGTAATCTGTTGGGTATCCTTCAGTCTAGTTTTTACATATTTAATACACTACAAGGTGCTGTCATTTTGGCCTCAGAAAAAAATAAAAATAAAAATAATACAAAATATGCAGCATGATTTTTTTCAGTGAAGAGGCTGTCTGCTGGTCAAGATCCAACAAGCTTTTGGGCTTCATGAAAACCTTCATTAAGCACCAGCTCTTTTCTGTACCCGAGGCTTCATTACCCTTCTATTGTGGCTGGTGAAAAGTCCTGTGTAACTTGCTCATCACTCCTTATTAAAGATTCCATTTATCATTCTTTATATAGTATATTCCTATCTAAAACTCTGAAAACTACAGTTTACAGATACTCTGCATGAGATGAGTTAATGCAGAAATGTTGTGATCTCTTACTTAACTACAGAACCCCTCCCCTCACCCCCAATTGATTATGAAATGAGAAATATTTATCTTTGATCCAGTTTTAAAAACATCTAAGAAAAACTTCAGAAAATTAGTAATGAGGACCAAAAAATTAATTGAAATTGTGTTGTTAATGCCCATTTCTAAAATAAGCTGATATCAAATAAATCCTTATGTTCAGTTTTTTGTGTACGTAAAAGTGCAGTCATAGTCTTCTGAGTTTTCAATATAATTGATAGAAATATATGGAGTAGTTCCATCAGTTGAGAACCAAGTCCATTTCTGAACTAAGGCAGCTATGTTTGGTGTGACATCACCCTTCTGGTTACTGGACAAACCAAGGCTTCATCTTTGATCATACTAAACAGTACATCCCAGTTAATGTAAAATGAAGAGATGACAAATAAACAGTGGGATGAGATAATATATATTCAAGTTTGTAGACCAATGCCCTGATTGACATTTGTGCAACAAATAATGGGTTCAGTGGCTCAATGTAGTGAATGGAGATGCACATTATGCACATTATCATTCACATTGCAAGACTTACTGGAAGGCATATCTCCATCAAGGCCATGGGGACCACATCAGCTGGATCACCTCTAGAAGCACATATAATCCCTATTTGTTGGATGCTGAGCACACTGGATAGTCCAGTGTGATCTATGCAGAAAACACTCTCTTGCTCATATGGATCTATATCCAGCAAGGAGATGATGATGATGATGATGATGATGATGATGATGATGATGATGATTGCATTTCTATACCCCCCCCCAATAGCTGAAGCTCTCTGGGTGGTTTACATAAGATTAAAACATTAAAAACAATATACAAAAATTTTAAACCATAAAAACACACCACAGACAGTATACACAAGAACATACATCTAAAAACAGTTAGGATTCTGATTCCACACAGAGATCTCCCTTGCTGGATCTGAGCAACTATAGACAAATTCCTTCACACTGAACAGAAATCCAGAAAAACCTATTCAATATCTATATCCATACATATCTATCTATGGATGATAATCATCTTAACTTCTCTAAAGACATAGGAGGTTGCATAGGAGGTTGGGCTCTATCTGCTCACCCACGACAGTCACTTGTGATCTTGCAACCAGTTATTATAATATAGAGGTGCTAGTTGTATATGGACATATGGCAGTCATAACCTGCACAACTTCATCTGCCCAAAAAAGAGTTAGGATTATTATGTAAATCATGATGGTCCTATATCCTGCCTCCACATAGGGGCATTGATTCATATCACTGATGCCTTCATGTTACCATGGCCAGCCAGCAACTTCATGCATTCTCAAAAGTGATCACTTGGAGTCAAACTAGTGTGTGAACTTAGTTTTCCTTGCCACTTCAAAGTAAAACAGATGGTTACTTTTGGAGAGTGAGGCACAGCTATTAAAATTAAAAGCTGAAAGAAGAACTACATTTACAAATCCTACGAAAATGATTTAATTCCTGAAATGATACTGTGCTTATTCAATTATGAAACTAAATTGCCATTTTCTTACTGTTTTTTCAACATAGTTGGGCAATCAGGTCCAAGAATAGAGATGGCTTTGTGTTTGTCCTGCTCTCCATTTCTCAAAGCCCTCAGTCTCAAAGGCATGTAGCTGTCTGACTTCTTGGCAGCAGGTTTCTTTAAAGGAGGACTGTTTGGAATCAGCAGCCCTTCAATGGGCCAGTCAAAAGCCTTTCAATAAATAATAGTAATAATTAATAATAATGTTTATTCCATTTATATTGTAACAATAACAACAATATATAGCATTTTAAAGAAGTCAAAGAACTTCAAACTCACGTCCTTCCCCCTGCGTCTGGCTTCTCTGGCTGCAGGGAGGCTGCTGCAGGCAGGGTGGGGGGAAAGCAAGATGTGCTCGATTCCCATTGGCAGGGATCAGATCACGCCCGGTTGGGGCGGGGCGGCTGCAGCAATTTTAGCTGGCCACGGCAGTCCCTGGCCTCTTTTCCTTCACTGCTCCCCCCCTCCCTCCCTGTATGCAGTGTGGGTTCATCTGGTCACCCTATTGGGGGCCGAGTAGGAATTTTTGGCTCATAGTCTGATTGGACAGGACTATGAGTTTTTTCACCTACTTCACACTGTAAGTGGGGAGAGAGTGTCTCTAGGAAAATGTATTATATTTTGGTTCTAGTCAATTTGGTCACATTTGGCTTAGGCTGGTAGGGATGGGGACAGTTAGATGAAAACAGGGCTGGTGACCACTTTGAGGCACTGTCTGGTGACAGGTGATGCCTAAGGTCTTCCGCTGAGGGTTTTGCAGCCCCAGTTGGGGGGATAAGGGTTACCTGTGAGGCCAACTCACCTCACCTCGCCCAGAGTTTTGCAGCTGGGGGGTGACATGGGAAGGCCTCCCCTCCCCAAAAGGGGTAGTCCAGGGGTGGGGGGTGGGGTGATTTCATAGATTCCATCCAGCAGGCCTAGAATGTTTCACCCTATACAACACCTACCTAGTTGCTGGCATAGATTAGGGCCTGCCCATTTTCCCATTGCAGATTTTCAATAAATGTGGCCTGAATTTCATACCATTCATACTTGTCTTGTCTTGTTATTTCCCCCCTCCTTTCACCCACAAACTTCATTAATCCTGAAAACAACTTGATAGGTCAACATCAGTTATCCCCATATTGTGGGTTTGTGGGGGAAGGCTGAGACTGAAGGAATACGAGCTGCACACAAGCAAGTGCTTTATACCAGCTCTTCTGTGTATGTGATTTAGCGAACAATGGTTCATAGTTAACTTATTAAAGGGTTCTTTCTAAAATTACAGAAACACAAGAGAGAAATTTTTAGGTGCTAAGCTATCACGGTAACTCACATCTATATTTAAAAGCAACTGATTAAGCCATTGAATTCTGTCTTCTCCACCGCTGAAGAAATAAACTTAACAGCATCTTGCAGAAGGGAAAACAACATGTCTGAAATCATAATTTCAGACATATGTAATCTATCAATCCACAAAAACTGCTTGACAATAGTCACTCTTGGCATTTTAGCATTAAGCAAACCCCATTATTAGAACCTCTACTGATTATTTCACAGTCACAAATCCCTTTGTACTATTGCCACATATTTATGAAAACTACAGTGCTTATTTAAATGGCATATTAATAGCTTATGTAAATATTCTAAACATTCCTTTGCATGATAAGGGTTTTGTGTATTATAATAAAGCAGTCACTACATCACATTTTCTGTTTCTTCCTTCCAATCTTTTCAGGTCCATCTTCAATGACATCCTCCTCCCACAATTCACCCACTTGCCACTGGATTAGGTCAGATTGAGAGCTGATGCCACATAGCCTATGGATATTGGATAGACTAAACTAGCACTTCATTGGATAGACTGGGGCCATGTCTACACCAGCCTTTTTCCCCGGGGTCGTCTTGAGGTCATCCCTGTGTGTCTAAATGTCGCACAGGAGATCCCGGGGTCAACAGGGGACGACAAGAGACTTTCCCCGGGATAACTGAAATCAGGGATATCCCGTTTTTTCCGCGGTCCTGAGACAATCCTGAGGACTGCAGCTGGTGTGGCGCAGGTCCCCGGGTCCTCAAACAGGCACAGACCTGCACGGCGTGGCTCTGTGCCCATGGGGGGGGGGGGCGCAATTTCGCCATATGAGACAAAATATGAGACACAAAAATGTGTGTATTTTCTGTGGGAGGCAAGATGAAGGTAGGAACCTATGAAGGAGGCATGGTAGCACCTGGAGTAAGTACAACCAAAATTAGATGCAGACCATAAATGGTTAACAGGAAAAGACCAAGTCAGCATGATATCAAGGATCCGGGAATGTGGGCTGGTACAGAGCCTATGTGTCCATGTCCATGAGTGGGTATGAAAGGTTCTAGGATTCAGATAGGGAGGAGCAATTGAAGCTGGGAAGATTGCTTTGGGACAATGTCTCAGTTGCCTAGGAGGCTTGATGAGACAACTCTACCCCAAATGAAACCTTACTATGTAGAAGAAAATGTACTTTCTACATGCAAACTTGCTTAGTTTTGACATGGATGAGGACATGAAACAATAATGTGCACATGTTGTCCATCAGGAGTTACTGTCAATAATTTCAGAGTACTTACATATTCTACAGCTTGGTAGCATAAGTCATGTTTTAGCGTTGGTTTTCTGATATACAATACTAAGTAAAAATGACCTAAATGGCGTTTCAGCAAAGACCTTTAACAGATGGAGTTGTGCATGACAGATAGTTTATTTGTCCTTGGATATTTATTATATTTTTAGTTCATCCAATAACAAAAACTGCCCTCAGAAATCAGAAACGGAAGGTCAGTGATAAAATCAAAGAGAGGGTGACATGTTGAGAGGAATAATATCAAATTGGATAAATGACAATTGCTGTAGTATCAAAGAATTGCTTTTTTTCTGAAAATACATCAAAATCTGGACTTTTACTGGGCAACAATTTGAATTAATTTTACACGCAGCTCCCTAAGCAGCATTGCAAGACACTTTTGAAGCTGATGAGAATTTCATAGCAATATGACATACAGGCTACAATTCAAAGAAGTAAGGTGAAAAGTCCAACTGGCTAGGCAGGAGCCTTGGGCACGCTTACTGAAACTCTCTAGATCGTGGTCTCAGTAATTATGTACATCATTTCTAGCTTGCAATTCATATGGCAAATATTATGCACACTAGTACTGTGCATCTATAAGTATATATTTTAAATCTCTATGTGTACAGACATTTTAACTGTGCTTGAGTAGATATGTACAGATTTGTGTGCTGTTTCCATATCAAATTACCTGGTTTATTTCTCCATTTGGAAGCACAGGCCACATATAGGTCAACTTATTCCATAAAGGATTGTCCACTTTTGACTGTTTCCACTGACCAGGCTTACTTGTTCCTTCATGTTTAATGGCCCATCTGAAATAAAAAGACATCTATTTTCTTATTGGAAGTATCAGCAACTATCTTCTTTACAAATACATTTCTGACTCAGGAGTAATTTTGAATTGCTAAATTTTAATTCATTTTTTGCAGGCACATCTTTTTAAAGAAGTCTTTTAAAAAACCCCACTCAATTTGATTCTCTTAGATCTATTGCATATTCAAGTCCATGATAATAATAGCCTGAATATAAATTACCTGTATTGTATATATTGTACCTGTATGCTCTGTTGTTGTTGTTTCTCTCTCTCTTCTGGCTTTTATCTTGTTGCTCTTACTTAGTTAATTTACTTTAAATATGTATATTGACATCCTACATCCCACTTCTATTACAGTTGGTTCTTTGGACACTTTAGATAATACCATAACAGAACAATTCTAATCCCCACTGAATGTGAGCTGAGGGTGGTGGTTAAGAAAATAAGCTATGCCACAAATTACAGGTCAAGTCACACATTATATGACCAAGATATAAAGTATATAGAAGACCTTCTAGAAAATATTTGCTCATTTTTAAAGATTGGTAAAATGACAGTAAATAATGAGATATGGCAACACACAGAGACTTCTCTGTCTTCGTTCTCACAATCACAAAACCACACATCACTCACATAACACATACACATAACATACACACTTCCTGAACACCAGATACTGGACACAAACAACAGGGAAATGCACTGGACACAAACAACAGGGGAATGCACTTGACCCTGTGTCCTTATAAGCTTCTGAGAGGAATTTAGCAGGCCACTGTGGCAAATAAGATGTTGAATTAGATAGAAACAAGTGATTGATCCACAAATTGAATACAAAGAAGAGGTGAGGTTTGATCTTCCAAATCCCAAACTACTCCCTCCATATTGCATTTGGTTTTGTAATACAATGCCTATTTCATAAACGTAAGCAGTTTAATTTTCCATACAAACCATTGCACAGTAATTCTCCTTGAATTAGTTTATCTTAGATCATTGCCCTTTGGCTCACCCTCCAAACGCCTTCTCTTCAATTAATCCACAAAGCAGGGCTGGCCCAAGGCATTTTGCTGCCTGAAGAAAAGACAAGATGGTGCTTCCTGCATTCCACTTACAGAAGATAGCCAGACTGAAAGATTAATCTTACTTCAACATTTATTTATTTATTTATTTATTACATTTGTATACCGCCCCATAGCCGAAGCTCTCTGGGTGGTTTACATAGGATTAAAAACAATTAAAAACAATATACAAAAATTAAAACAGCAAAAACATACAACATACACACAATCTGTACATTTAAAAACCACTACAACACTTCAAAAAAGCTACAAAAACAAAACAAACCCAGGCTCCTCAGTTATTGCCAAATGCCTGAGAGAAGAGGGAAGTCTTGACCTGGCGCCGAAAAGATAACAATGCTGACGCCAGGCGGGCCTCATCGGGGAGATCGTTCCACAATTGGGGGGGGGGACCACAGAGAAGGCCCTCTCTCTTGTTGCCGACCTCCGAGCTTCCCTCGGAGGAGGCACTTGGAGGAGGGCCTTAGATGTTGAACGTAGTGTTCGGGTAGGCTCATGTCGGGAAAGGCGTTCCATCAGGTATTGTGGTCCCAAGCCGTGTAAGGCTTTATAGGTTAAAACCAGCATCTTGAATCAGGCTCGGAAACATACAGGAAGCCAATGCAAGCGGGCCAGAGTAGGTCTTATATGTTCGAACCTACTGGTTCCGGTTAGTAATCTGGCCGCTGCATTTTGCACAAGCTGCAGCTTCTGAACCACCTTCAAAGGCAGCCCCACGTAGAGTGCATTGCAGTAATCTAACTTGGAGGTTATCAGAGCATGGACAACTGAAGCCAGGTTATCCCTGTCCAGATAGGGACGTAGCTGGGCCACCAACCGAAGTTGGTAGAAGGCACTCCGTGCCACTGAGGCCACCTGCGCCTCAAGTGACAGAGATGGTTCTAGGAGAACCCCCAAGCTACGAACCCGCTCCTTCAAGGGGAGTGCAACCCCATCCAGAACAGGTTTAACACCCTCCATCCGGTCAGCGGAACCACCAACTAACAGCGTCTCAGCCTTGTCTGGATTGAGTTTCAGTTTATTAGCCCTCATCCAGTCCATTGTCGCAGCCAGGCACTGGTTCAGCACATCCACAGCCTCACCTGATGAAGATGAAAAGGAGAAATAGAGCTGCGTGTCATCAGCGTACTGATGACAACACACTCCAAAACTCTGGATGACTGCACTCAACGGTTTCATGTAGATGTTGAACAGCATGGGGGACAAAAATGACCCCTGCGGAACCCCATACTGGAGAATCCATGGGGTCGAGCAATGTCCCCCAAGCACCACCTTCTGGAGCCGACCCCCCAAGTAGGAGCGGAACCACTACAATGCAGTGCCTCCCACTCCCAACTCAGCCAGTCGTCCCAGAAAGATACCATGGTCGATGGTATCGAAAGCCGCTGAGAGATCAAGGAGAATCAACAGAGTCACACTCCCCCTGTCTTTCTCCCGACATAGGTCATCATACAGGGCGACCAAGGCTGTTTCCGTACCAAAAACAGGCCTGAAACCTGACTGAAAAAGATCCAGATAATCAGTCTCATCCAAGAGTGCCTGGAGCTGGCTCGCAACCACCCGCTCCAGGACCTTGCCCAGGAATGGAACATTTGCTACTGGCCTGTAGTTATTAAGATTTTCAGGGTCCAGGGAAGATTTCTTTAGGAGTGGTCTCACTGCCGCCTCTTTCAGGAGGCCTGGGACCACTCCCTCTTGCAAAGAGGCATTAATCACGTCCCTGGCCCAGCCAGTTGTTCCATCCCTGCTAGCTTTTATTAGCCAAGAGGGGCAAGGATCCAATATGGAAGTGGTTGCACAAACCTGTCCAAGCACCTTGTCAATGTCCTCGAGCTGCACCAACTGAAACTCATCCAAGAAAGCAGGACAAGCCTGTGCTCTGGATACCTCACTAGATTCAGCTGCTATAACACTGGAGTCTAAGTCCTGACGGATGCCAGAGATTTTATTCTGGAAGTGCCCAGCAAATGTATTACAGCGGGCCTCAGATGGTTCTACCATGTCCGTGGGGCCAGCATGTAAAAGCCCCTGGACAACTCTGCTGGGCGGCAGGTTGATGATTGAATAGTGGCAGCAAAGTATTGGTTTTTTGCTGCCCTCACTGCCCCTGAATACAACTTACCATAAGCACTTACCAGTGTTTGATTGCATCCATCAGGAGTTCGTCTCCATCTGCCCTCAAGCCATCTCCTGTTTTGTTTCATCACTCTCAGCTCCTTGTACCAAGGAGCCGTACAAGCTTTACACAGGAGAGGGCACTCAGGAGCAATCGTGTCAACTGCCCGGGTCATTTCTGCATTCCACAGATCAACCAGGGTTTCGACAGGAGAGCCAGCCCTATCAGCCGGAAAACTCCCCAGAGGCCTCTGGAAACCATCTGGATCCATTAGCCTCTGGGGGCGGACCATCTTAATGGGTCCCCCACCCATGCAGAGGGGAAAAGCCAAAACATTGGCATTGGTACAGCATCCTCCACTACACCTGAGGGAAGCAGGCTAGCTTAGGGGGTGCAGGGAAGACCCAAGTGGCATACATAGTTTTGTCCTCCAAATATCTTGCTGCTTCTCAGCATCTGCCACCCATGCCTAATAGCAGAGCCGGCCCTGCCTCAAAGGATTAATTTCCCCGCTGCCTTCCCCCAAAGGAAGACTGTATAAAAAAACAACAACATTGCAACCAGGCAATGTAGTCAATCCTCGCTTTGGTTTGCCTCCTGCTTACAGAGATGGGATTCAGAAAGCAAAGGAGTGTGGGAGACGGGAAGTTATTGTCCAATCACTGACTTGCCTTGATTTGCCCCTCAGCATACGTACCTTTTCAGCACTCCACTCTGCTATAGTGGTAAGCAGGGATAAATCTTTTATGTGCTACGTGCTGGGACACTGGCACCAGCATTGACTCAGAGCAGAGTATTTTTGTTTAAACTTTTTTTTTAAAAAAAGGCAGCAGGTCATTGCCTTGATTTTAAGGTGTCCCCCTAAAATCGTAGGCGTTGGTTTATACTCTGAATGATGAGCTGTTGCTATGAAGAACCTTTGCGATTTAGCTCCCTCTTCTGTTAAAGATAATGTTTTCTCTGTTCATAGGGCTGCTGCTGGCTTTAGAGAGGGAAAGAGGGAAAGAGGGATTCACTGCCTTCATCTTGAGCAAAGGGATGTTTGGGATCCAGTTGCATATCAGAAGGCTTGTCAGGATCCTGCCAGCTCTTGTGCATTATTTTTACTGAACATTTGCAGTGTACACCATGTGGCTTTTCTGAAAGTGCTATTAAGATGCCAGGTTCAACGCAGTATGAGTTTTAATAACTAAGTTCAAGCTCCCTGAAAACTGTGTTGAATAAATGAAAAGCTGACAATCTTTAACTGCATTGGCATTAATAGGTAATGATATAATGACTGTGTAAGTGCCTAAGCTGCATACTGCCCTCACAATGCTTCCTTTACTCTCTGCTTTCTGTCTCTGCATGTGAAGTCCAATATTTCTCATTTGTAGCCACTAGATGGAAACAGCGATTCACGGAAACCAGTTGAGAGCTGTCTGTTTTCAAAAGCTGCATCACATTTAATTCTATTTAATGTTATTCATTTCCATTTTATTACAGAGAGCCTTAATACAATTGCTTTCCCCAACCCCCGATGCCTCACAAAGAAGTAAAATAGAAGTCCTCGTGCCCCAGATAGCTGTCAAATCTCTCTTTTTCAAACATGCGTGCAAAGCTCAAGGCAAGGTTAAAAACAAAGCAACAGACTTTTTAACCCCATAATCAATAGGTATGCTATGAATCTCTTTGACTATAAAAAAGCAAAGGAAACACTTAATTTTTGTAAACCGCCCAGAGAGCTTCGGCTATGGGGCAGTATATAAATGGAATAAAATAAATACATAAATAAATAAGTTCTATTCCCTGATATTTTACCACTTCTTCTTCCCTGCCATGGAACTTTATGAGTAAACTTGAGAAAGAAACTCAGCATATAGCACAATCCTATGCAAGTTTATTTGATACTAGGGCCGGATCTACACGTCGTGCTCAATGTGCCCTCCTTGCGCCACAAGCTGCTTTGGAGCGCTGCACTTCATCTAGTGTGGCTCCAGCCTCGGAGGCTCTGCTCGCGCTCTCGCCGCCGCCACCCCCCTTTCATCCCGGTGGGTACCAGGAAGGGAGGAGGGAAGGTTGTAAACAAAAGCTAGCAATTGGAAATCCCTCTTCCAATTGCTGGCTTTTGTTTACAACCCTCCCCCCTCCCTCCTCCTTCCCCAGAACCAGCCTGGATGAAAGGGCGGCGGCCACGGCGGCGCAGGCGCGGGCAGAGCCTCATAGGCTTGAGCCACACTAGACAAAGTGCAGCGCTCCAAAGCGGCTTGTGGCGCAGGGAGGGCGCATCGAGGACGACGTGTAGATCCTGCCTAAGTCCTACTGTGTTCAATGGAATGTATTCTCAGGAAAGTGTGCACACAGTTCCAAGTTCTCTTTTTAAAACTTATTTGTGGCAATCTGCATAATTATGCAAGACTGGGACTACAAATCGGGCTCATTATAAAACTATAATGTGCTATCCAATAGCGTTAGTAGTATTTGGGACTGCTAGGACATGAGTAGACATTTTTACACTTCAATACAAGTCCCTTCTGAAGAATTAGAACTTTATTTAACAGAAAACGAAGGAATGAGTAGAGAAAAATTACTAAGTTCTCATTTGACTTGAAGGGTTGTCAAATTCAGACAAAGTTTTCATTCCAAGACTTCAACTCATGAGAATTAGAGCATTAACTGGCTACTGAACATGGATTCTTTTGTATGGAGACTTTAGGACTTAGGCCACTGTGGTCATATTACCCCATAACTACACACTTGAGCCACATGGCATGGTGATAAAAGACAGAATACTCAATCATATTAGAAAACTCCTAAAATATCAGACACCTTACCTATCCAGGTTGTGTGTAAATCATAGAAGTGCTCAATACAGGTTTCCCCAAGACTCTTCCAGTCTGATCAAGTGACCATTTTGTTGCATTATGGGAGTTCTTAACCTTCAGACCTTGTGAGAAAGTTAATCACTCCCTGGCTCAATATAGTCTGAAGACCTGCAGCCTGAACTGTAGTTTGTTATTGGTCAGAAAGTGGCTTTATATAGGGGAGCACACCATTGCAAACATGATGGAAGGGGAAATATTGATTTATTTTGAATACTAATATCCTATACTTCATAAAGTGTTATACCAAAGATTTGCATAATACAATCACATTCAAGTGTAGTATCAGGAACAGAAAAAAATATGGTGTCCATACAGTGCCAGGATTATTTGGGCAGAATTTCCTGGTAGGCAGTGGGTGGTGGCCAAAGGGTAACCCTTGGTGTTACCCTTTGGCTACCACCCACTGCCTACCACACAGCATCTCCCATTAGGACTTCGAAGGAAAGGGAATGGGGCCAAGCAACTGGAACTCCCTCAGCCAATGATGGAGGAAAGTTTTCCCTTGCTCCAACAGAAATATTGTGTCCTTCTAGTGAATGCTCCATGAACATTTAACTCCATATCTACAAAGATGCAGCTGTCTTCAAATTTCTAATCTTACAAATCCTCACTCTCACCCTCAAAGCTGCGTGGCACTTTCTTGGTCTTTGCTGGTATTCAGCTAGCAGTGGAGAAAGGGATCACAACCAACAACATTAAAAGTTACCAAAACTTAACTGCTCTCTGGTCCCCTCTACAAGAGTTCGCTTTGACGCCCGATTCTCCTATTATGCGCATCTCCTGACAATCACATTTACGCCCAATACCTACACACAAGAGCCGTTGAACCGCAGGACGGGCTCTATGCAAGGCGATTTTAAAGTTGTTTACATGCGGAGAGAATTACATGCAAATGTTGCTGAAAGTAATGTACTTTGTCCCGGAAAAACTGCCCAAACAGGTTCCCTCCCTTTATTCTCCCCTCCCACCAGAATCTCCTACCTTTGGTTACCTGGGTTACCTGCTGGTAATGACCTGGTTAACCTGTTCGGCTACCTCTCTCCCCTCCCATTTCGCCCGATCACCAGCTGAAGTTGTCCCCCCTCCCAGAACTGCTCAGGAGTAAATGGGAATGTGCCTCATAAGTTTTCCCCTCCAGCACCCTTTGAAAACGTATTTTTAGTCAGGGCTGCCTCTCTCCCCCCCCCCCCCCTTCACCCGATTGCCATTTCAAGTGAACTGCTCAGGAGTAAATGGGAATGTGCCTCGCACACACACATGCCAAAACAGACAGGGGGATGCTGCTTCATTCCTTCCCCCTCCTCTTCCCAGCGAGCTCAACCGCTGTAAAACATACACACGCACACACACACACAGCTCATGTCAGGAACCCAGCAAGAAGTGAGGGGACGATATGTCTCAGCTGATCGCTAATTCTGCGCACATCTGCACATCCTTCCTACCCCCTTTACTTCTTGTGAAACCACCTCCATCTGGTCCCATGTCTCCATGTAAAAAATATTCCATCAGGGTACTTAAAAGAAACTTTATTTTCGGTTCACGTTGGGTCTCCTTTTCCTGGAGCTTCCATCCAGAGAGACGGAGAACAAGGAGGAAGTTGCCAGGAGGAGACAGGAAATAAAGCTAAACAAAAAAGTGGGAGGTTTTCCCAGCGAAGGGGCAGTTCTATGCATGACATCATGACCACAGTCTGCCCACTCTGATCGTTAATGCGCCTCCTCAGAAAAATGTTTACACAGACATAAGGCCTTCTTACTCCCACGGTAAATTAAAAGTCGCATTCAAAAATGCACATAATAGGAGATAAAAAGCGCCTGTACTCCTCATTTGCGCTCCGCTCTTGTAGAGGTAAATTTGGTAATGTGCCTTGAAAGAGCTTTAAATCGCTCTTGTAGAGGCAGCCTTTCTCAAGCAATAGAAATGATGGAACTAGCCCTGCTGAAAACTGAATGAAAAGAAACAGAATGGCAAAGAGCTGAAGAGAGAGATAGCACTAGTGCTGAGGAACAATTAAATAACTGAGAATCTGGACAAGTATGGCAGGTACATTTCAGGGGAAAGACAGACTGCCAAGTAGGAAGACAGGTACATACCACAGTGCCGTCTAACCTATGTTTGTGACAAGTTGCTCAAAATACAAAGCTAGAAAGAAGCAAGGGATGCAGATCTGGGATTTGTGTCACTTGGGACCTTATACAGCATCTCTAGCTTCAGATGTAGCCCCTGAGTAGATATAATTGGGATGCTTCACAGGAAATCTCAGCACAATAAGTCTTAATGAAGATATTTTTTCACCCCTTATCAGAATACTCCAAAGGATTTCTTTTCTTTTCATTTTTAATGTATTATATCTGGCAAGTTGGATTCAATAATGCACAAGGAATAAAAGAGTTAAAGGAAATAAGCTTTTTAAAAACATACACACACTTAAAATTAAAGTTGACCTTTCTGTCTTCTATCAACTAACAATTATATTGTTTTAAATCTCATAATGAAATAAAATGCACAATATAATCTGAACATGAGGGAAGGTCAAGGGGGAGGTCCTTAACAAAATTCTAACACAATCAGAAGGCAGAATCAAAACAGAAATGGAGACTATGGATGGAAAGGAGTCTCAAGTGGTGGTGACCTGCAAAGTGTGTATAATGTTCGTGTTCCTGCCTGAGATCAACATGGCGTACACCTGCAACAAGTGCAAACTCATTGCACTATTGGAAGAAAAAGTGAAAGCACTTGAGTGGCGAGTGTCCACCCTCCAAGGAATAACAGAAGGCGAAGAGTTCTTAGACACAACAGTGGAACTGCAACTGCAGCAACAAGCACCAGAGGTTAAAGAGCAACAGCAAGCAGAAGCAGAAGTGGAGAATGCTGAGATGAGGAAAGCCAATGAAGAGGGAACTCCTTGGAAAAGGGTGACAGTTAGGAACAGAAGAACTAGAAGACACTCTGCACCAGTGGAACCATTAGAGTTATGCAACCGCTTTCAGCTACTGGAGGATGAGACTGGAGGACAGCCTGCAGAGGAAGAATTACAGGAGACCCCGTGCAACAGTGAGCAAGAGGCAGACGGTCAGTCGACCAAGAAGAAGAGAAGAGTAGTTGTTGTGGGAGACTCCCTGCTGTGTGGGATTGAAACCCAAGTATGTCGTGAGGACCCATGGACTCACCAGGTATGCTGTCTCCCTGGAGCACAGATTAGAGATGTGACTGAAGGGTTGCCAAAGCTCATCAAGCCCATTTACACAAATCCTTTTCTTCTCATCCATGTGAGAACAAATGATATTGCCAAGCGGAGCTACCAAGAAATTGCGTCATTTGAAGCTCTGGGAAGGAATCTCAAGAACTCTGGGACCCAGATAGTTTTCTCATCCATCCTCCCAGTTCTTGGAAGAGGAATAGAAAAGGGAAGAAAAATACTCTGGGTGAACAACTGACTAAAAAGGTGGTGCTGACGTGAGGGATTCAGATTCTGGGACCACGGGCTGGCAAGGGATGGGTTGACCTCACAAGGGCTGGGAAGAATGTGTTTGGCCACAGCATGAAGAACCTCATCAGGAGGGCTTTAAACTGAATCCTACGGGGGCGGGAGATGTAAACTTTAAGGCAACAACAGATGAAGGCTTACGCACCATAACAGAGAGAACAGCTCCAATAGTGCCCCAAAACAGTGTTCACAACAATGTAGGAAAGAAGCCAGACTACAAAGCACATGGGCTTCGATGTCTATTTATTTATTTATTTATTTATTGCATTTTTATACCGCCCCATAGCTGAAGCTCTCTGGACGGTTCACAAAAATTAAAACCATGAAATCATTTTAAAAATATAAAACAAGCCACAATCTAAAAACACAGAATAACATACAATATAAAAACACAACCAGAATAAAACCAAGCAGCAGGAATTAATACAGATTAAAATACAAATTTAAAACAGCAAGGATTAAAATTGAGTTAGTTTAACTGTTAAAATACTGGGAGAGTAAAGGCGTTCCTTTAGATAACCTGGCCCCAAGCCATTTAGGGCTTTAAATGTTAGTACCAGCACTTTGAATTGGGCTTGGACCTGGATCTATATACTAATTCCCAGAGTACGGGAAACAAACAGAATGAACCTGAACTCTTAATACATGATACATATACGACTTGATAGATATAGCTGAAACTTGGTGAGATGACTACCGTGACTGGAATATAGCACTTGAAGGATATAACTTGTTCAAAAAGAACATAATAAATAGAAAGGGAGGCAGAGTCTCACTATTTGTTAAAAATACTTATCCCTGCACAGAAATACAAGCGGATGAGCCTGGGAGACCCATCGATAGCATCTGGATTAAAATAAATGGGGAAAGAAATAAAAAGAGCATGATAGTTGGAGTCTACTATCGACCACCCAATCAAGGAGATGAGGATGAAACTTTTGAAAAGCAAATTGCCAGTGTTTCAAGGAAATCCGATGTAGTAGTAATGGGGGACTTCAATTACCCCGATATCTGTTGGAAGATAAATTATGCCAAAAGTGGTCCCTCCAAGAAATTCCTGACAAGTATGGCTGAGAACGTTATCCTACAGAAAGTAGAGGAAGAAACTAGAGGAACGGATATCCTTGACTTGATACTAACCAATAGGAATGATTTAGTGGATGAAGTGGCAATTAGGGGAACTCTGGGGGAAAGTGACCATGTCATACTTGAGTTCTTGATTTTAAAGGAAGCAAAAGCTGAATGTAGTCATACAGGAAAGCCGATTTCAATAAACTCATGGGTAATGATAAGTAAGGTCCCATGGCAAGTGGCCCTAATGAGAAAAGAAGTCCAAGATGGGTGGGAGTTTTTAAAAAAGGAAAGTTTAAAGGCCGAATTACAAATAATTCCAACAAGAAAAAAATATAGAAGACAACAGAAGAAACCAATGTGGCTCCACAAAAAGCTTAGAGATGACATGAAAATAAAAAAGGATACATATGGGAAGTGGAAGGAAGAAGAGTTCAAACAAGTAGCACAGAAGTGCCAGAATGGTATCAGGAAGGCTAACGCTGAGAAGGAGCTGAGGCTAGCGAGGGATGCTAAAATCAGTAAAAAGGCTTTCTTCAGATACATGAATAGTAAAAGACAGAGGAAAGAAATGGTGGTTCAGCTGCTTCATGAGGATGGCAAATTGGTAACAGATGACAATGAAAAGGCAGATGTGCTCAATTCCTACTTTGGCTCAGTCTTCTCTCAAAAGTGGGTATATGACCCACCCCCCGCCCCACCCCCGGAAAAAGTGAAGTAAAAACTGAAGGAGTAGGATTGCAGTTTGAGATTGATAAACAAATGGTCAAGGAACACCTAATTTCTCTGAACGAGTTCAAATCTCCAGGGCCCGACGAACTGCATCCTAGAGTAATACAGGAGCTGGCAGAAGAACTTTCAGAACCACTGTCTATTATCTTTGCGAAATCATGGAAGATGGGTGAAGTGCCGGATGACTGGAAGAGGGCTCATGTTGTCCCTATCTTCAAAAAGGGCAAAAAGGAGGAACCTGGGAACTACAGACCAGTCAGACTGGCATCCATCCCTGGGAAAATTTTGGAACAGATTATAAAGAAGACAATCTGTAAACACCTTGAAAATTATGCAGTGATGACTAGAAGCCAGCATGAATTTGTCAAGAACAAATCCTGTCAGACTAATCGGATCTTATTTATTGATCGAGTAGCCTCCCTTGTGGACTGTGGGAATGCTGTGAATATAGTATATCCTGACTTCAGCAAAGCTTTTGACAAAGTGCCCCATGACATTCTGATTAACAAACTAGTGAAAAGTGGGCTAGATGGAACAACTGTTAGGTGGATCCACAGAAGGCTACAGAATCGGACTCAAAGAGTGCTTGTCAATGGTACCTTTTCACACTGGGGGGAGGTTACGAGCAGGGACCGTAAGGCTCAGTCCTGGGCCCAGTGCTCTTCAACATTTTAATTAATGATTTGGATGAGAAGGTGCAGGGAACGCTCATCAAATTTGCAGATGACACAAACTTGGGTGGGATCACTAATACCCTGGAAGACAGAAACAAACTCCAAAGTAATCTTGATAGACTGGAGCACTGGGCTGAAAACAACAGAATTTAATTTAATAGGGATAAATGCCAAGTTCTACACCTAGGAAAAATAAACCAAATGCATAGTTACAAGATGGGGGATACTTGGCTTATTAATACGACAAGCGAGAAGGATCTTGGAAATGTTGCAGATCACAAGCTGAATATGAGCCATCAGTGTGATGTGGCTGCAAAAAAAGCAAATGCTATTTTGGGCAGCATTAATAGAAGTATAGCTTCCAAATCACATGAGGTACTGGTTCCCCTCTATTCGGCACTGGTTAGGCCCGATCCTGAGTATTGCATCCAGTTCCTGAGTATTGCGTCCAGACAAGCCGGAGCGTGTTCAGAGGAGGGCAACAAGGATGATCAGGGGGGTCTAGAAACCAAAGCCCTATGAGGAGAGATTGAAAGAACTGGGCATGTTTAGCCCTGAGAAGAGAAGATTGAGGGGAGTCATGATAGCATTCTTCAAATACTTGAAAGATTGTCACACAGAGGAGGGCCAGAATCTCTTCTCGATCAACCCAGAGTGCAGGGCACGGAATGATGGGCTCAAGTTACAGGAAGCCAGATTCCGGCTGGACATCAGGAAAAACCTCCTGACTGTTAGAGCGATACGACAGTGGAACCAATTACCTAGGGAGGTGGTGGGCTCTCCCATATTAGAGGCATTCAAGAGGCAGCTGGACAACCATCTGTCAGGCATGCTTTAAGGTAGATTCCTGCACTGAGCACAGGGTTGGACTCGATGGCCTTATAGGCCCCTTCCAACTCTACTATTCTATGATTCCATGGCAGACAGATCACATTTTCCTGTACATTTTCATCAAGAATTCAGTGGTTCACATATTTATATTTCTCAGAAATAGGCTTCCATTATCAAAGCACAACCTTTTCCTTTCCTTTCTCTTTTTAGTCCTTTGAACCCTGTATGATCCCCTCTCCAACATTATGCCAGGTTCCCCCCATTGCTTATTATTTTTAAGCTGCCACAGACTATTTTAAGTTGCCCCTGCTGCACAGCTATTTCCTCTACAGTCTATACACGATGAACAAGATACAAAAAATGCCACTTGTAATCTTAGATGCTTTACAGAGCAATATAAACAGTAGAGACAGATACCTGCCCTGAAGAGCTTACCATTTTAAATTATTACAGTGGGGAGGCAGCCAAGGAAGGGAAATGAGGGATGAAAAGTCATGGCCTTTGCCTTAATAGAGAACAAATGTGAACAAATGTAATTATACATGGTTAATTTCAGCTGGGGATGATGACTAAGGAGTAAAACCAGAGGTTTCACAGAAAGGGTTAAGAACTGGTCTCTTGGGGGTTAAAAAAAGGGAGGCCATAGGGAGTCCAAGTACTCTATTACCCACAAAGTATGATCAGCACTGGGCAAGTACTGATTTGTTAGAAGACAATAATATGAGCACTGCTCTCCGATCCTGAACTGATGATCAGTGCTGTAACAGTACTGCCTTGCTCAATTTCTACATCCTAGGCAGGACTGTTTTCAAAGTCTTATATCCTGCTTGGTGTAAATATTTCCCTAGCCATTCATCAAGTCTCAGCAAAATTCCATGGAACAGTAACAGATGTTGACTGTGACTCTATCTTGAGCCCAACTGAGCTCTCTTTCTTCCCGATGCCTTCCTTTTCTTAAAGTTTAGTGAGTGGACATTGTCAATACAGTAGTCTTTCTGGTGGAGTGACCATAATTGCATTTCTAAAACTATGCAAACCTTATAAACTTTGCTGGCATCTCTGAACTCTAAGACAGCAAGTAGCCATATACTGTAGTCATGGGATTATACAAGTGCATATGAGTTTTATTAAGCAATGACTTAATAACCCTCTCAAATGCCTGTATCAGCCTAGATGTTTAATAAAATTCATTCATAGAAGTATCAAAACCATCTCTTATTGTAATGTAACTATTTCAGATGTATGTTATTTCACAGAATGTTAAAGTAAAATAAAACAATCATAAAATAGTTTCTCTGTTTTTCCTTGTTTTTCCTGGCGGCATTTTGTCACACACTAATATGCACAAGTCCTACTGCAATTGTACCCGCAGATTTAAAATTCTCTTTCTCTTTCTCTCTCGCTGTCACTCTGCCTTCCTGGATAGGAAAGTGAAGACTTATGCATGTCATGCACATTAGGTGAAGCTATCAGCCTCCGGGGACAGGTGCTGCCCACACAGTTTAGAGAAATGCTGGGTTAGCCAAACAATGAAAAGTTAGTCACTATTCTTGCCCGTGTGGTTCTAAATGGGTTGTAATTCTGTGGATTTTTTTGGAATAATTAAACTGAGCACTGAACTAAATAGGCTAACTCTATATGGATGAATAGCTGTTGTTTTTACCTCTGAGATTTTAATATATGTTCCTGTAAGTAAGGATTCATATTAATCTTTTTTACTTTGTCCACTGTTTGCAGTATAACATAGTGAGGAAGAGAGAATGGCATTCCAATATTGAACTGATGATCAGTGCCTAATAGTAATGACAAGAAAGACAAAAGGCATCCCAGTATACTATAGCCTGTCTGCTCCCTTCCCCCCATATGTGCCAGTATGGACAGACTACTCCCTGTACCCTTAAAAGAAAAGGACTGTACTATAAATCCATGTTTGGAGTACAGGGGTTGGTCTCTATACCTGGAATATAGAAAAGCAGCCATCTCCTCTGGATGGGCCAGCCGTTTGTGTCTGGAGTGGCCATATCTCAGGGAATGAGCATCCTCTGCAGAATGATATGTGCAAAGGCAGCATATGTTGAGGGCTGAAGTTCCACTGTATACTGCCTGATGAAAATTTGAGCAGATGCCCAAATTGCAGAGATGGATGATAGTTTGAAGCACATAAAAATAATTTCTGATTTCCTAATATTAGCTATCCCAGAAAGAATTTGTGGGCCCTACTGACATCATGCTTGTACCAATCCTTTTCCATGGGATGGACTGGAATGGGCTGAAAGTTAGGCAAAACCAGTTCCCGAGACTTATGAAACAGAAAACTGACATTTGGCATAGAAATGGGAGTGGGTCCAAGCACCGCCGTTTTCTCATGGAAGATAAAACTCCTTATGAATGGGCAATATACCAAACTCTTAAGAGGAAGTGATGGCCATTAAAAGAACTATCTTGGAAGATGGGACAACCGGAAGAAATGGATAGAATATATTTGGAGCAATTCCATGTGGAGGTGGAACCTTTAAATTCCCCTAGCTTATAGAATAGTTCAAAGGACCCAAATGACTGCTTCTGTTTAGGTTTGCCATTTAGAGGGCTTATTCTGGAAGGGAGAGTTGGCCAAACATGACTGTAAACCCAAATTTAAATCCGAATAGTTTAGCCTATATGCAATATCAGTAGAGATAATGGCTCAAACCCTGATTTGCAGTGTCCATGGGAGTCTCCTGCAGCATGGTGACTGTGAGGAGAATTTTCTAATCACATCTTTGATTATCTTGGAGGTGTCTTGCTTTGAAGCACTGAAATCATCTCCCCAAAGTTACTATCAGGGGCCTTGACCCCCAGCTGCCTTTGTGGCATATCTTGTTGCTTCTTCACAAAATCTGGATCTGCAGGAGAAGGCAGGCAGGTGAAGACAGTTCCTCAACAATCATTTCCTTATGTTATGTTATCAATCCTTGTTTAAGATATAGAGAAGAAGTGAAGCAGCTTAAAAGAAAAATAGGAAGCAAAAAAAAAACATTTAGAAGGTCTTAAAGGAAGGAAAATAGAGCTCTACCATGAATCCTATTTCTAGCCCAAATGACAAAGCCAGTCTGGAAAAGCAAGATGCTCCTCCTGTTGGAGAGGTCCATGATTGATGCACTCACAACCAAGTAGAGGTGGTGTCCCAAATGTAGAGATTGGGCTCTATTCTCCCAAGAAAGGCTGGACATGCATTGCCATGGACTCTTTGGGCTGGTGACCTATACTTTTCCAAGTCAATAATTACAAGCAAAGTGCACACTGCGTTTCTTTGAGAACCAAAGATAAGAGTCCAAAATTACCTCTCTAGATTAAGCCCTCAGCAACCCCAGCATTTTATTTCAAGGGTATTTCCAGGGGACTAGCAGAGCCTATGGGTTGGGAAGGTTCTACCTAGAAAAGCTTAAAGCTGTTAGGAGACAATATTGGTCTGTACGGAGGGCTGCCTATAAATGCTTTTTATACCAGATATAAAGCTTGATATAATTGGATTCACTGTATAGACGTTAATCTGAAATTACAATATGATGAAGTTGCTACTGCAACCAGAAATACAACATCTTAATAGGGATGCATGAATCAGCAAAACTTAAGCTCATGGAAGTTCTCCAAATTCCATCTTGACATTTATTCCAACTCAAATCCTTACCAGTTTGTGAACTTTTTTCTTTTCGCATGAAAATCCATGATTTTTTTCATGCATATTTTTCCAAATACACACCTCAATTGTGCACATCTTTGAAATGTATGCATTCTTCTCCCATTGATTAAAGCATAATTGTGTGCAGTTTTCAGAAGTACGCATTTTTTCATGCGCAGTTTTCAAATGTGTGCATGCTATCAAACACATTTGTTTCGCCTGCAAATCAGATTGCAAGCTCAGAAATGTACTGACCTCAAACACAGATTGTGTCCGAGACTATGTTCAGACTGGAAGGCATGAACTGGGTAAATCCTGACCAAAACTGACTTGAAAGTAATTTCTCGTACATCCATATATCTTAATTTTGAAGAATTTTGGGACAGTGGTTGGTGTTTGCTGGGCGTTACAGCTGACAAAATGTGTTCTCTTAGCAGAAGAATAAGACCAGGTAAACTTCAAAGGCTATGATGGATGCTTTCCTAGGGTGTGTGGTAAGGTATATATGAAAAAACATGGTAAATGAATGTATTTTCCTTAATATTTTACTTCTAATAAAACATTGTTCACTCTGGCACAATGCATAGGGGAAGGGTATGTTTGTTTTGTTTTTCCTCTAATTTTTTTCAGGGTTTCCTTGCTGAAAAGGTTCACACCAGGGTATTTAATCTTGGATATTATTTTCGAAGCATTTCGTTTTTCTAGAAATCTCCATTTCTCAATAGTATCCCTCTGTAAATTTGAGTAACTGCTAGAATATCTCCGCATTATATCAGGCATAAAGGTGTGTCTTCTCTTTTGATACCTACCTCAGCTTACAGGAACTGAAAATCAGAATCACCACTTGTTAACTGACATAACTCTCAATTCAGAAGTAATTTGGATAAAGAGACAGAAACAAATCTTATGAGGTGGCTGCTACAGAGTTCTGAAGAGGTTCACAGATTCTGAGATGAACTGGGAAATCTTGGTCACAAATACACATCTGTGCAATGTAGATAATATTTTTCCATTTGAGATATTCGAGATAAATTCAGCAATGCTTATTAAGTAGTTATACAGCATATCATATGACTCCCAATAATATATTCATTTGATGACATTCATACACTATATTGCATAAATATTTTGTATAAAGCCAAGATACTAAGAGACTCAAACAAAATTAGTAATCTACATTGTATATATTTATTGCATGGATCTAAAGGATAAGAAGTTGCTTGAAAATCAATAGGAGCATTCTTTTGTTTCATCTTATACGGCACTGGAGCCTTCGGAATTAATTGCAGCCTTCTAATAAACACAATGATGTAATGACGTATTTAACATTACTGGTTTTTGTTTGATTCCAAATAAATTGCAGATTTTTTTCTAGTTTGATACTAAAACAATTACCATTTTGAAAAAGGATAATTAATCTGCAATTTTTTCACATTAGATCATATATCTCTAAAGAGTGCCCACAGATTTGATAGTCTTCAGCTGCTGTGTATTTATTTTTCATTTTTTTCCTACTGATGTACCGCCCCATCAGTGCTGACATTTAAATGAGTGAGTATTCAACACAAATGTGATCATTTGTACAGCATCCAATGCAGCCCCATACTGAGATGATTGCTTCTGGGAGCCATCCATGGGTTCTCGAATAGAGGGGAAAAGCCAGGCAAAATTTTATCAATTTACATTTTTCTGTGATTAATTTTTATGCAAATAAGGGCCCGACCGTGCTCCCATCTCACCTGAATCATGCGGATCATCAAAGACAAATTGAGCATCACTTATTTAAAAAATAGGCTTTAAACTACTCTACAGCTGTGTTGGAAAATGCTAAGAGCAGGGCATGAACTTTTCTAATGTAACAGGGATAGATAAGAAAATGCCTCTTTTCACTTTTTGCTGTCCACAAATGTAAATCATAACAAAATCCTAAAAATGTATTTGGTTTGTAGTTCATATCTCTTTGTAAATATTTGAATGCAAGAAACTAGTGGGAGGAGATTTTCCCCCCAATACATAATCAGAAGCTTTTGCAAACAAACAATATAGTTTGATTATAGGCAACAGTAACACTGCATATCTAAAAATGTTTTTCATTATGTATAATAATAATAATTTGCTTTCCTTACTAAACAAATATATTATAAGCATGCATAGTTATACTGAATAGACCACATATACATGGAAGATACAGTACACATAACGGTGGATCATGTTTTTAATAGCATTTACTAGTGTGCATCTAAAAATACAATCAATTAGTGTTTGCTTCTGAATGGAAATAATGAGGGGAAAAACCCGCCTACGCAGCTGTACATCCCAATCTTAAACACATGTTTCTGGAAGTAAGCTGCATTTGTGTCTTTACATTAATTTTATAGGCAAATTAAAAATACAAGTTCTCAGAACTTCACACTCATTTCTTTTGCAACTTCAAGAATAAAACTAAGAATAAATGTTTTCCTAAAGCCTTAAGACTGTTTTAAAATGATTTTCCCCTTACCAACTAGAAGATAAAGCAACTGCCTAATTGAAATCAGATTCTTGAATGGTCTACATCTGTGTAAACGCTTCCCCCAAGAAATTGCTAATTAATTGGCTGTATGTGCTGAAATTACGAAAGCTTGAGGAATTTGATCTTTGCGAATTCCTGTATAAAATAACTTAATCTGTACCTCCAGACTAATATGCAGATCAAAATATAGCTATCCACCAGATTTCACACTTTTCCAAATATTGCAACACAGTTCTTGGCAGTTTAAGTATCTCAAAATACATATTTAAATACATATTTTGAAAGAAAATGTGTATTTAAATATATTTTGAGAGAAATACACTTTAAATAAGATTTAAAATATATTTTAAATAGTATTTTGAGGGGATTAAAAATCAGATTAATGTGGAAAAGGAATGTGACAGTGACATACATGGTCCTGGAAATAGATTTTCCCGTTCCTAATTGGACTACTGACTTAAACCTTGGAAAATAGCTCTGAAACCAATATACATGCAGACATACATTAATTCAAAGACAGACATGCAGATATACACTATGGTTTCCAGTCTTGGGTTCAATAAAGTTCTTTTATGTGTCATCAAAATCTATTGTGACTTACACCATTGACATAAAAGCTGGTCTCAGAACTGAAGTATGATTGTGAAGCACCAGAGACCTCGGACTAGGAGGGTGTAAGCAGAATCTCTGTGTCACTATAGTAGCTTGCCAGAGGATGGAGTTGCTGGCTTGCTGTGCTTCACAGATGATCACAAACAAGAATAACATTGGAACTATCATTTTGCAAGGGATCACTTGCTCAAAGGGCCAATATGGTTCCTCCACCTGGTCTATAAAGTTTCTGACTAGTCTGGCTCCTCAGATTGAACTGCTTTTGGAGTGCCCATCCTCACCTATCTACTTACCTGCTTGAAATTCGACACCTGATTTCTGGCCAGTTTAGTACCCTTTTGAATCCAGACTGGCAGCCCTGAATGATTTTAAGGCTTTAGTTTGCAAGCTCCAATTAAATCAAGTAGATGTCTTTAAGACCGCACCTCTACACTTCATTCTAAAACCCACTTCCCACTATCCAAAGCTCCACAGAACTCTAAGACAGACATGGAGTTCAGTGTATATGGGTTTCCCCATTAATGTTTTTCACGCACTAATGATTTTCACTGTGCATGTAAAATTAGGGATGTGCATCAGATTTGGACAAAGTCTGAAGCCTGCACCTATCCTTTTGAAACATTGCAGGTTTTGGGACACCTAGGGTGCATGTCATTTTCATACAAATTGACCATAAAGCCATGAGGGTGGGGAGCCACAGAGGAAAGGAGAAGCAAATCACCGCCATCACCCAAATTGGAGATTTTCACTTTCACATATTTATTTATTTATTCATTTTTATTTATTGCATTTTTATACCTCCCAATAGCCGAAGCTCTCTGGGCGGTTTACAAAAATGAACCACTACACTCATCCTTTCAAAACTTTGCAGGTTTCTTCCTCAGGGACACCTCTAGGCTGTCTGTAATTTTCAGGACAATGATCCATAAGGGGCATAGAGATATCCTCTTTTAGAGACCCTTAAAATGTCAAGTTTGCTCTTGCACAAAAAATCCTGTGGCTATTGTTCTGAAATTTGGCAGGCTTGATCCCCTCAGAAACTGTTCCTGCCATTTTCATCCAATTTAGCCAAGAAAATAAAGTTATCGGGTCCCTTTTTAAAAATCAAAATATAAAGATAAGTATCATCCACACCTGTATCTGTTTTCTGACATTGGGCAGGCATGGTCCCTTCCTAAGGGGCTATTATGCCTACAACCTTCATCCAATTCTGACCAAGAGAAAACGGTCATAGCCATATTTTTATTTCCCATGAGAGAAAATGGGGAGCAAAAAGCCTCCATTTTCTGAACCTCAACTCAGCTTCAGTACTGAGTTGAAGTAGACCAACTTGAATCGGTCCAAGCAGAAGTGGTCTGTTTTCTGAAGGGTTGAATGGGGGAGGGCAGTACGTACCCCTATGTGGAACATATCTAGTTCAGACAAGACAATAGGAAAACCCCAGAACACACAGAGGCCTGTATGCACATTGTAGTCCAGCTTCCCCAACGTGATGCCCTCCAAATGATTTGGACTACAACTCCCACCATTTCTGACTATTGACCATGCTGACTGGGAGTTGAATTTCAGAACATCTGGGGGGTAGAAGACTACATATTGAGACAAAATGGACAGATATTTAAGAGTGCAATACTTTTCACGTTTAAACAGAAAGAAGTCTTACAACTCTCCCAAAAAGAAAAAAAATTCTACTCGAGAATGCTGGGAGTTGTAGAACTCTTTCCTGTCTAAACATGTATAGGATTCTGCCTTCGTTAATGTTAAGTCTGTGTGTGCACATTTCTATCAGTCTTATATACTTGAAACTACCAACTACTTCTGCATTCTACTTAAGATCTAGTTAGGGATGTGAGTAATACAACTATCATTGTGCTGATTGTGCAGAAGACAGTAACTGCGTTCAACCAAATGCAGTTGCTGTCAACTTGGAGAGGTTGGGGATGGAAGTGGCGAGGGCTTGCAATTTTGTAACACCTGCATAGGTCCAATAAATATGCTTATGATCAGAATGAAAAAGCTTTAAAAGTCTGTCTTAAAAGCAATTTTTTAAAAAATACTCAGTTCCAAAATAGTTTACATTGTGGAAGAAACTGGGTATGGCTACGAAAATGAAAAAGCTCTGAATATAGACATAATATTATACAACTAACTCAAAAGAAATAATTAAAGAAATTGTATTGGCATCATTAATGCTGCCAACTGACAGTGGTTTCAACTGGTACAGCTGTTCCTTAGAAAGTCAAGGACAGTTGCCAGTGAAATGTGAAAACCCAGCCTGTCTTCCACAGTAGTAAATTGGCACCTCCTAGCTGACAGGAGGTGCTGTTTCTGTTAAGCTGATATATTAAGAGTTCAAGACAGTTGCAACAAGAAGAGAGCAAAGGAAGATATATGTATACCATAAAAAATACAACGGAAAAATAAAATAAAGACAGACCCCCCCAATAATAGATAGAAGAAATAAACAGATTAGAGAGTACTGTGTGTGACATTATGTCATATAGTTGCTGTGTTTTTCTTTCGTTGAAGTACTGACCTTTGGCATTAGGCCTGTGCATTTAAAACTGAATGTTCAAAGGGAAATACTGCATAAAGACCACATTCTTTTGTTGCTGAATGTAAACACAGTGACCCAGAAGAAAAGGACATACTCAAATATCCTTAAAATATATTTTTATTAAAAAGTATGTACTGGCTGCACTGCAGTTTCCCATCAAAATCATATAAAGAAAATGTTCTTGGAGTCTAAGCATAAGCTTTACTCATGAAATAAAATAAAAATGAGCATGCCAACTGTGAGTTTATGTATAAAACTCAACTAAAGTTAAGATATGTACTAGGCTTAATGTACCTTGAGTGCTGGCAGGATAGAGAGACATATACCTCGTGAAGGTTGCAAAACCCAGGCAGGTTTGTATTGAAGAAGGTGATCGTTTGGGTATTCTGTTCCTAATCCATGTAGGGCTTTATAGGCCATAACCAGTATGTTATGTGCCCAGAAATGAACCAGCAGCCAGTGAAGCTGTTTTAAATGTCCCAAGTGAACAGTTAATCTGCAGCATTTTGAACCAGCTAAAGTTTCCAAACATTTTTCAAAGGCAGCCCCATGTAAAGCATAACTGCAGAAGTCCAAACAAGATATAATTAAGATGTGTGACATTATGGCCAGATAGGAATTTTTTAGGGAATGAGCTCACTTGGAGCAGTAACTTCACCTGCACTTAGGCATTCCTACCAACTATTGTCACCAGAACATCCAGGCTCAGAGTAGGATTCAGGAGCACATCCCAACTGAAAACTTGAGTCTTCAAGTAGAGTGAACCCCAATCCAAGCCTAGTTGAATCCCTAATCTGAGATTTGCCATTCTGCTTGCCAGGATCACCTTTGTCTGGTCTGGCTTAAACTGCAATTGGTTTGCCCTCATCCAGTCCATTGCAGCCACTAAATATCTATTCAAAGCTTTAGTAGATTATCTAGATGGAGATGAACAGGACACATAGAGTTCGGTGTTATCCAGATGTTGAAATTATTAATAGTTTAAATTAAACCACAACAATGTGTATGAGCCAGAGAATGACTTATCAGCTTTATACCAGACCTTGCCAAACACTCTCTTTGTATACTAGTCAAGTAGTTTCATGTCAAGAGCTATTCTACGAAAGCATTTTAAATAGCCATAAGTCAGAGCACCAGTCATATGTCATATCCTAGATCTGGAGATACAAGTCTTTGAGAAATTCCTGAAGTGCTACAGTTGCTGTTACAGCCATGGACAACTGCGTATCAAACTTAAAAGGACTTATCTCCTATATCTCATCTTCAATGCTTTGCGATTATCACAAACTGAGTATGTCCAAGACTGATCTTCTCAATCTTTCTTCCCAAGCCCTCTTCTTGTTGTATGCTTTCCTTATCCACTGACAATATTATTATCCATATTGTTAGATTTATACTTGTTTCCTCTCTCTCCTTTGTCCCCCACTTTTAGCCCAAAGCCACATTGCATCACTTCTTTCTTTATAAGGGATACACCACCTGTTCAGCCCAGAAAGGTCCCTACTATACCAAAGAGTTTACAATCTAAAATTCAACACAGGAAGAAGGGGAGGGGAGACATGGAAACAATTAAACAATATTCAGTTGTTTCAATTACATGTCCTTAGTCTTACTTATAGGCTAAATTACAATAGGGCATAGGGCCTGGAACACTGAACACCAATTTCTTTATCACTTGCAGTGGTTGCTGGTGTATTTCTGGCAGCAATTAGAAGTGGTAGCTTTGGCCTATAAAGCCCTAAACCCAACCCAGAGTGTCATCAGACGAGCGTTTTATACCATGCTCGTTACTGGCCATTTACAGATGTTTGCATGTCCTTTTGACGATGATGTCTGCTTCCTGTGCATCTCCCGCTCCTTCCTGTGCATCTCCATGACAAAATAAGACCCGCAAAATCTGGGATTTTTTATTGAAGTGAAACTTGCCGCCATTTCCTGCTGTGTGCAGGAAAAGCAGTGTGATAAAAACACCCACTGAATGGGCCACGTGGTTGTTGCCGCTTCTTCTTTTTTCCCATTGTGAAGAAAGAGGAAGCCGCTCATTCCTATTGTGGGACAGAAAAGCGGCAGTAGGGAAATGTGATTCCCCTCGTCTGATGATGCTCCCAGTCTCTTCCAGATATTTGAGACTTCAATTCTCAAGAGCCCTAGCCAGCATGGGCAAGGGTCAAGAATGCTAGGAGTTGTAATCCAAAGCATCTGGAGGGCACCAGGCTAGAGAAAGCTTCCCTAAATGGTATGGGACCATGTTATTTTAAGGTCCACTTACAGTCATACGAACCTGTCCAGGCATTAAGATCTGCCCAGAGGTGAGAGACAATGCATTTTCAATGGTGGCCCCCCACATTGTCAAATTCCCTCTCTTCTGAAGTGTGTATGGCTTCAAATCTGCCAATGTTTAAACAGGTTTTAAAAACATATCTAATTCAGGCCACTTTTTGTGAATTACGTATTTTTGCAGTTTCATACTTAATGAGCTGTTGAAAACATTGACATTTTTGTTAGGTGTGTGTTATATTTTAACTCACCTAAGTTTAAAATGATTTTTATGCTGCTGTCTGGGTTTTATTGTGATTTAGTTTTATCATATTTTATGTTTTAATTGTATGTGAGCTGCCTTATAAGGACTATGTCCTAAAGGCCAGCCAATAAAAATATGTATCAATATAAATAAATAAGTGCATGACTATTTCTACACCATATTAATATAAGATCATAGTGTGCTACATGCTGGCCTGCAGTTACAAAGATAGTAAAGGTTAGTTTAATATATCTGAGTGGAGGATTGTACTACAACACTTTAAACCTGGTCTTCTTTATCTCTGGTAAATCTTTCTTGGAGTGGACCTTGCACCACAAATTATAAAGCATAATTCAATTCATTTAAATACTACCATCTAGTGTACTTGATAGCCACTTAGGATGACTCACTGGACATCAAATTCTAAATCAACTATATCCTGTGTGTGAAGGCCCACACTTGAGGGGTAAACATTTTGCCTTAGGAAGACACACAGTGAAGCTTCACAGTGGCTTGCCATAGCAGACACCAAAGGAGAGAAGGGGAAATCTGTGAGCTTGCCCATTCATTGTAGGATACATGTTTTTTCCAACATAGAAATAAATCTTCATCTAAACAAGAAAAGAGTAAAGCAGCCATTAATGGCAAGCTTGCCTCTTAATAGGTCACAAGTGTGAATCATCCCATAGTGCATTCATATCTTTCCCACCCCATACTAAGCCTACTGTGGCTGATATTGTATAAAAAGGTGAGGGAGTAGATTCATGAGGATGGGTTAATCACAGATCATGAGGAGAGCCACAGCAGCTTTCAGGCAACAGCTGCAGTTTTGTTGTCATGGGGAGATCATGCAGATATCTGTTATTATATTTTAATTAGTATTAGCAGTGTATATTGCACAAAATAATATATTTTCTTCATATTGTGGAAGTAACTTTCTTAAAGATTTCCAGAATATAGGTTACAGATGTAAAAGATTATTCATGACAAAACTGATATACAGAACATGAGGTGCAGGATTCATCCTTTCCTTTACAAAATAAAAACATCAAGAAAGTTTTTTTTCCTAGCAAAACTAACTTAGTGCTTGGAAAATACACACACACACACACACACAGCAACCAGTAGCATGAAAAGGGAACAAATAAGCAAAAGTGACAGATCATTGGCAATTAATTCCACTTATGGGAATACATGTCGGCATTACCTAAACTAAGTGATTATGCTTTGGAGAAAAGGGAGAATAATTTTTTTTTTTTTTTTTTTAAGAGACTACAATGGTTTCACTTCACTTAGATTCTAACACAACAGGAGTGAACAGCAATTATTTAGTACCTTTTAGGTTATGACAGAATGATAAAGTCCCCAAAATAATTCTTTCACACATGGGATTTCAAATAGGATTTTAATGCATTTAAGCTAAACCATCAGAAAAGAGATTTCACTTTTCATAAACCTTAATCACAGTGGTTTATTGAAAATTTCAAGCACTATGATGCAGATCTTAACTTTTCTTGATATTGTAATAACTGTAAGATGCCAGAAATGGCTTACCACGACATGACAGTAGTTTGATGTGAAATACTTAATGAGGATCAATATATATTTATTAAGGGTCATGCCTGTTTCATGAGATTTTTTTAAAAAAAATGGATATAGCTAATTAGGCCAACACTATCAGTTAAATTAGATAAAGTTCTGACATTTCTAAATAATGAGAGGAAAATATTGAGGTTCTGTAATACAATGGGAAAAATTCCACTGATTCATGTCTCTGAACTATAAGGTCCAAAGCATACATCAGGAATGGATCTCAATGGCATATGTAAAAGCCCAATTCAAGACATGCATTGTTAATAGTGAAATGTTTGGCTTTACCCATATTATTTGTACAAGACTCAGATCCACTGAGACTTCCTGCAGAATTCCTCTATCACATCAGTGTAAAAGGAGAAATGTATTTTTTTCACTCAGATAATACATCTCTATCGATATAGGATAAAACAGAACCCCCAGCCCCAAACGTCCATCACTCCTTTCCTACTCAAAGCACATTCATCCTTTAAGCATGCAATTACAAGCACTTCCTGTAGCCACAGATGGACCACTGGAACTTTGGTCAACACACATGGAGCTGACATGAGACAGAGTGGTATGACCCTGTATTAGAGATTTCTGTACCTATAGGTGAAGTGGAAAACTTTCTTGTGGGATGGCCATATTGGAATATGTAGATATGTTTCTGAGAGATCTATTGATACTTAGAACTACTGAATCTTTAGGACAGATATGATCAGTTTGAGCATTTCTATTCCAAAATGCTTTTTTTCTTCAGAAACATGTGGAGTTACTTTAAGACTAATATGCCCTGCTCATTCCCATTCTTTACTGTCACTAAGAAAAGCATAGAATACACCTCAGTGTTCTCTGGAACCAAGAAAATTCATAGTTTCAGAGAGCTTCAGCTATTGGGCGGTACAGAAATGCAATAAATAAATAAATAAATAAATAGTTGTCCAGGCCCATTGGTTGGAAAAGTAAAGAAGACAGCCACTAATAACAGAAAATATCATGGACTGCAAGGCATCAGAGTATGGCTTCTTGTTGCTTTTGTAGAAGGAGGAAGAAGCAGCTTCAGAGGAAGATTGTATTGAATGTTTTCCAGATGGCCTGGGTTAGATCTACACCAAACAGGATATAGCGGTATGAAAGTGGTATATAAAAGGCAGGAGCCACACCAAGCAGGATATAGCGGATATATGGGCCCAGTTGTCAGTGCGCTTCAATACTGCTATAAAGCAGGAGTGTTACTCCTGCCTTTTATATACCTCTTTCATACCACTATATCCTGCTTGGTGTAGATCTGGCCCTGGATCACATCAAATTGGGTTTGGATTTGCTGGAAATTCTACTGGTATAGTCCAATTGTAGTTCTTGAATTGGAAGGGTCTTCTTTTTGTATTTGTTCTCCACAGAAACGGACTCTAGTGGCTTACCAAAGAGTTAAAATCCTGAGAATGGAGTACTCACCAGTCTGGACTGTGAACCAGGAAAGAAAACAGATCAGAAGATGGTTGAAGTGCAAGTGACACAAGACTCATCATGAAGGTGACCAAACATACATAAGAACACATAATTCTGCCTACTGAGTGATGGTGAAGGCTGCAAAGAAGGCTTACTTTGCTACCTCCATAATATCTTCAAGTAGCTAGTTGAGGTTTCTCACATGGTTTAGGGGTTGTTTTCATCTACCCCGGTGAATCCTGGTAATCCCGACAGCAGGAGGCAGTGTGTGCTTTCTGGCAGCTATTTGGTTCACCGGACCTGCCCCCTGCCCGGCTTTCGACGACCAATCAGAGGTTGCCTTCTACCCAGGAATGCCCCCAGCTCAATGACAGAGCAAGTTCAGATGGTGGAAGAGCCATAATGACCTCACTCCAGCATAAAAAGTCGGGGTAATTCCCCACTTTTTAAACGTACAGCTTTGCAGGAAAGCCCCTCGGTGGCAACAAATTGGCAGCTGCATCATATAACCAACACAGCACCACCGTGCAGCTAATCCTCTTAATCAACTAGGATTAGGTTTGTGCATTTGTTTCATAATGAATAAAAAACTGAACTTGACATTTGGATTCATTTTTCATTTGTTAGGAGAATGCCAAGAGTAACTAATGGAGTTGCTTTTCATTATTCCATTTGAACCATTAATCACATTTTGGTGGTGAAGGGCTTATCTTTCTCTGTTTACAGCAGAGACCCTCTTCTAGTGGTCACCATTTTTCCCAGTATCCCCAGATGTTAAGTTGTTCTGGGGCATTCCGGGGGGGAATGGGACCTTGTAGCAGGAGCCACCGGACAAGAGAAACAATCAGAAGTATACCCATCTAAGGGACCTTTAACTTTGGATGTAGCAAGTTTTGGCAGAGATGACCTAATAATGCACACATGGAAAATAGGTGAATTTTCTTGAACAAACAAGAATAAAAAATATACACAGTAATTACTCTTGGGAATTAGCTGGTTGGCAAGCAATACTAAATGAACTCTGGATTGGACTCAATTAGCTCATTGATTACAAGCACACCTATACATATTAAACAAATTAAACATAAGGCAAAATGAATGCTATAGACATCCATGCACTGGATTTAAGTGGTGGGAAAATTAGGTCAAAAGCCCACCCGGTGAATAAACTGAGGGCTGTGGTGCATGGAAGACTAGGTTGTTGACATGCATGGAGTGGGTTGGACTGGATTAGACTAAAGTTTTGAGGGAGCTACAGAGGTTGGGGCTAAGTCAATTGGGGCCCTAACATTGCTGGAAGAAAAAGACAGAGGAAAAGGTTCATGGAGGTGCGACTGCAAGAGCAGGGAGAGGAAAAGAAGCCTCTCTGAGGCTTGTCTTGGTGCAGCAGGGGATGCACCAAGGTTAGTCCTTGTGCACAGTCATCACGATAAGAGGGGAGGGCAGGACTTTGGTTACCTATATCCAACTCACACACTCACTCCAATTTCCAGTGCCTTGTGCATGATTCATTTCCTTCTTTTCTCATTGACAATCTTCCTTGTGGGCCATTTCTACTTTATCAAAATTCCCAAAATGGGGCCGGATGTCTTTACATGTTCTGTGCCGAGCAGCTTGCTAGCATTGCTTAACAAGAAATTGGAAGATATTCTTCCCAGTGTATGAAGCTCCAACTAGATATGACATACAATTACCCACCTCTGCCCTAATCAGCTCCCATCAAATATGGGTGGTAGGAACTGACCCCACTCTCTTTCACCATTCAGCGCCCTATAGCCCTTTTTCCAGCACTTTTCTCCCTGCTGAGTTCACTTCTGATGACTTGGGGAAAACAGAGTGCTAGTGATAGACCATGAGAAGGTAGGCTACAGGAGGAAGGCTTTGTATCTTTGGGTCCCCTGTCCCCTACAGGGTCAAGGGGTCTGTCACAGTCATTTGTGGTTTAAACCGTGAATGGCAAAACTTCAAAACTTGGACCAAAAAAATGAGTGTACTAAAAAGTAAGGAAGGAATGGGATTATATAATTACTGCCAACCAACAGTTAATAGTTGTACTTAATTATAGCTGTAAAACAACTACTTGCACCCTGGTGAAATTTGACAGGAGTACTTCACACATTTCCCTTGCAATAAGAAGATGTTTAACTGTGAACAGGAAGAACAACAAACACTTAGAAAGTCTTCCTGAAACTCTGTTACTCTTTCGTAGCACAAAATCTCTGTTTTGCCAGGCTGCAGCTAATTACAAGAAGAGACAGATGCTGAGTGGCCTAGAGGCTTTGCCTGCCACCATAGTGAGTCTGTGCGGTAGTCAACAAGCAGGTAGTGGGTGAACTCAAATCCTATCTGACAAGGCAGCAGATCTCATCACCTAGGGTTAGAAAACAGACAAGCCACTCCATGTTTGAAAGTAAAGACAGAAAAATTTCAAGCAGATTGTTTGTGACAGAAATCATATCACAGCCGCACTTTCTGACAAAGTCTGCGTGAATGAAACTATACACTTTCTGTTTCCCATCTTCCCCTTTAAGAAAAAGTCAGCATTTCAAAGGTACATTGAAGGTGACAGCTCAGTGCACAATGGTTAGCAAGTTCTTATAAGCCTGTTTTGCCCTTGGAGGTATTAAAGAAACAGTTACATTTTGTCGATCTAGTTGCAAAAGGTTGTTCCATTTTTATATCACAGAACTCTACTTTTCCAAGTGTGCAAATCTTACATGTATGCTAGTGAGTCTGTTGTGTGCACACAGATTAGTGCATATTCAGAAACAGTACTCCATTTTAATTAGTGTAGACTATATTTGCAACAGAAAGTTTTAAGAAGATAATCTAGTTACTTTTCACTGCCCAAAACCTGTTATAAGCAAAATAGCAAAAAAAATTGCCCTGAGATACACCTGTCTCACATTATCTACCTTCACACATATTATCCAACAGGATCTCGTACAAGGAAATAATTTGCTTCAAAAACCAATCAATCTACCTCCTCTCTATCTTTGTGTATCAAGCTTTCCATTTATTTTAAAAAGAAGATGAAGGTGACATGGATAGATGCAGGTTTCTTCTTCAACTTTTTAAAAAATGAATTTCTATTGGGAATTACTGCAAAAAGGATTATTATAAGATACATTTTGTTGTGGTGTTTTCACAGTTGTTCTTGAACATATTTCTTCAAGGCAAATGGAAAATGTATCTATCTTGTTTGTACATGTTTAACAGTGACATAAATTGATTGTCTCACAAAAGTATTCATTTGATTTCTTTTTCAATCCATGTTGAGGTTGCATGTTGGACAGGTATGTGACCTATTCAGAAGACTCAGCTGTCACAAGCACAGATTATCAGTGTGGGCTAAGTGATGCTGTTCAATGTAGTGGGCAGCAACTGTGTTCCACTAGCATAAACAGATGAGCAAGATATGTAGGTTGCTTACCTGTAACCGTAGTTCTTCGAGTGGTCATCTGTGCATTCACACATATGGGCTCACGCCAGCGCTGAGCCTGCTTCGGGACTTCTATAGCTAGCTTAGATTTTAGGCGGAAACCCCTCCCCCCACCGTCCTATCGCGCATGCTCTGGGTTCCCGCTCACCTCAGTTCCTCACCGCATTGCATGGCCTCACGACCGAGATGACGTTGATTATTCCTGAATCATTTAAATTACGAGCATGGCGAAGAGTGCAACTTGACAACAAAAAGTGATGCCAAGAGGGGACGGTGGGCGGGTTGTGTGAATGCACAGATGACCACTCGAAGAACTACGGTTACAGGTAAACAACCTGCATTTCTTCTTCATGGTCTCTGTGTATCACACATATGGGCGAATAACAAGCAAACTTACCGGAGAAGGGTTGGCTCACTGTCCCATTTATTGAAGTACTGAGGAGAGCACCACTCTTCTGAAGGTGCAGTCCTGTCTGGCTCGTACGTCCAACTTGTAATGTTTGACAATGGTGGAAATCGTAGACCAGGTAGCAGCCCTACAAAGGTCAGGGATGGAGTCTCCATGAGTCAGAGCAGTAGAGGTAGCCTGACCTCTAGTGGAATGAGCTTTAAGCAAAACCGGAGGCTCTTTACCAGCCAATTGGTAGGCTAATGAGATAGTCTGAACAATCCACTTGGATAGGTGTTGAGACGACATGGATAGCCCCTTAGTCTTTCCCCCATAACAGACAAATAGCTGGCGGGATTTACGAAACCTCTCGGATCGGGATTTATAGAAAGCTAAAGCCTGTTGTACATCCAGAGAGTGCAACTTAGCACATAACAGGTCTGAGGATGCATGAAAAAAGGTGGGCAACATGATGTCCTGGTTAACATGGAAACTGGAGACAACTTTGGGTACAAATGAGGGACCGGGTCTTAGGATCACCCTATCTCGAAAAAACTGGGTGTAAGGAGGGTCTATGAGTAAAGCACTCAGTTCCGATGCTCGTCTAGCAGACGTGATAGCCACTAAAAACACTGTCTTGAACGTTAGAAGGCGTATATTGATAGTGGCTAGAGGCTTGAAGGGCTTTGCAGTTAATGCAACCAACACGACTGACAAACTCCATTGAGGAATCAGAGGCCGGCAAGGAGGAGAAATGTTATGCAGTCCCTTTAGAAAACTCTTGGACAGTGGGTGTGAAAAAACTGAAAATCCGTCTACTAAGTCGTGGTTGACGGAGATGGCCGATAAATAGACTCTGATAGAAGAGGCCTTTAACCCCGTAGTGAGAAGGGAGTAGAGAAAAGTGATTATGTCAGTCATTGGGCCTGACTGTGGGTCAAAACCATTGTCTTGCGCAAACCGCAGGAATTTTCCCCACTTTCTAGCATAAGATAACCTGGTAGAGGGCTTTCGAGCTGCCTCCAGAATGGATCTGACCTCCTGTGGGAGAACTAAGTTTTGCCATCTGGCCGGATTCTCCACGCGGTGAACTTCAGGGAGTCGAGGTCTGGATGAAAGATCCTGCTGCTGTCCTTGATCAAGAGGTCTGGACGGACGGGCAGGCACCACGTCTCCCTCTTGTGAGTCTGAGGAGCGGGGCAAACCATGCCTGGCATGGCCACCATGGGGCTATCAGAATGGCATTCGTGCGGCTCCGGTATAATCTGGCTATCACTAGAGTCAGCAGCGGAAAAGGTGAGAACATGTACATTAGACCCGAGCTCCATGACACCATGAACGCGTGTCATGGAGAAGCGCCCTATGCCTGCTCTGGAGCAATAGGCCTGGCATACCACGTTGTTCTGCGTCGCGAAAAGGTCTATGTCTGGAGTGCCCCATGTGGCAAAAAGGCATCTCAAGACAGCAGGAGACAGCTGCCATTTGTGAGTGTCGAGGAAGTTCCGACTGAGATCGTCCGCTTGAGCATTGTCCTTCCCCGCAATATGCAGAGCAGAGAGACGGATATTCCTGGGGACAGTCCAGAGGAGGATAGCTCTGGTGAGTTGAAGCAGAGGGGCAGAACATGTTCCTCCTTCTTTGTTGATGTACCAAACAACCGTGGTGTTGTCGGAGAGGATCTGGACGTGGTGACCTTCCAGGTGAGCCTGGAATGCGTGCAGAGCTCGTTTTACTGCCAGGAGTTCCAGCATGTTTATATGTTGGAGTTGCTCCGAAGGTGACCACTTTCCTTGAATGGTGAGGTCGCTGCAATGGGCACCCCAACCCCGTAGGGACGTGTCTGTGGTGAGTCTCCTGGACGGGCCTGGATCCACAAATGGCATTCCTGATGACAGGTTGCGGAGATCTGTCCACCAAACGAGAGAGTCGTGAATGGATGGAGGGATGGTGAGTCTGACCCTCTGAGGATTCATAGTGGGGTCGAAATTCTGTAGTAGTAGTTGTTACAGTGGACGCATGCGCAATCGCGCCCACCTGACCACGAATACAGAAGCGGCCATGAGGCCCAGCAGTCGTAGCACACAGAGTGCGGATGTTTGTTGCGAAGACAGAAGCTGGTGAGAAAGATTGCTTAGGGCAAGAGCTCTGTCCCTTGGTAGGTAAGCTCGCCCCACGGTGGAGTCCAAGCGCACACCGATAAACTGTATTGTCTAAGTAGGGTGGAAGATTGATTTTTCGTGTTTATTTGGAGGCCCAGGGAGGACAGCAAGTTTCTCACCGTTACAACATCTCATAGTGCCTGGAGATATGACGGTGAGACGATCAGCCAGTCGTCCAGGTAAGGGTAAAGTTCTATGCCTGTTGAGCGGAGATGGGCACATACTGCTCCCATACGCTTCGTAAACACCCTGGGGGCTGTTTTGAGGCCGAACGGAAGAATGGAAAACTGGTAGACCTGATGACCCACAACAAACCGAAGGTACTTTCGGTGAGATGGGTGGATCGCAATATGAAAATAGGCGTCCTTGAGATCTATCAGGGTGAACCATTTGTTCTTTCTCAGAAGTGGAAGGATGGCAGCCAAAGTTATCATCCGAAATTTTTTTTGTCACTATGAACTTGTTCAAGTGTCTGAGATCCATAATAGGGTGAAGTCCTCTGTCCTTTTTCGGGACCGTAAAATAATGTGAATAGAAACCCATTTGTAGATTGAACTGAGGGAGTTTTGTGATGGCTCCTTTCTGAAGAAGCACAAAAGTCTCTTGTGAGAGGATTGTCGAAGGTGGTGTTATCCTTGCAGAACCGGTGGGAGGGAGGACTTGGAACTCTATTTTGTAACCTTTGGTGACAATGTCTAGGACTCATTTGTCCGATGTAATTGATGCCCATGAATGACGAAAGCGGTGAAGGATGTGTCCAAACTTTGGGGGTCCTGTCAGAAGGAGGGCGGAGTCAAAGACGACGTTTGTGGGTCGTATCCTGCCTATTGCGAGGTTTGGTAAAGCAGGATGAAGGCTTTCTTTGCTGAAAGGAGGTGGCAGTTGTGGTGGGCTGATAACGCAATGAGCGTTCTTGTTGTGGTCGTGGTTGGAATGGGAGAGGGCGGTACCACTTAGGAGGACGATAAGATGGTTGTGTTGGTTGGTTAAACCCCATCTTATGAGCGGTCACCTTGGCCTTATGGATGGTATCCATCGCTGTATCAGTGGTGGCGTTAAAAAGGCCTTGCCCATCAAATGGTAGGTCTTCTATCCTAGCTGTCGTCTCCTGCGGAAGGTTGGCTGATCTCAGCCAGGCGTGTCGGCGTAAGGTTACAGCCCCAATCATGGCCTTAGAGGCGCAGTCAGTTTGGTGTTTTGAAGTTTCCAGCTCTTGTTTAGAAAGACGGATAGCCTCTGCGTGAAAAACGCGGGCCAGCTCCCTCTGGTCATCTGGCAGATAATTCATTAGGGAATAATTTTTTTCCCAAAGAAAAAGTTGATAACGAGCCATCATGGCTTGGTAATTGGCTACTTTTATTCCGAGAGCCGCTGAGGAGTAGATGCGCTGACCAAATAAGTCTAATTTGTGTCCCTCTTTATCTGTCGGTGCAGAATGGTTTTGAGAGAATTTGCCCTGAGCTGCCTCGACCACAATGGAATTTGGCTTGGGGTGGACAAATAAAAATTGAGCCTCAGATTCCTGAACCTTATACAAGGTATCCAAATGCTTAGAGGTCGGTCCCATGGTGGACTGTTGCTGGACAGTCTTTAGCAACGTAGGAACCAAAGGCAGTGTCAACTGTGCAGAAGGCTCCACATACATCACGTCAAAGATGGGGTCTGTCACCTTGTCCTCAGGTTGCTGATGTTCGATCCCGAGGGACTGAGCCATACGGAGCATTTGCTCAGTAAAATTCCCCAGTTCCATCGATGGGGAGGCGCACTCACTCGTACCGACACCGTCATCTGGGGATGGTACCGACGGAGGAGCAGACACTACCAATGAGGAATCAGAGGCGTAATCCTCCGCTGATTGTGGGGAGGAAGGAGTCGGTACCTCAGGATGCCGCTCCAGTACCGATGGAAGCTGAGAGGAAGCAGAGACCGTAGCTGTGGGTGGTCGACGAGGCGGACGTTGTGTGCAGGCGTTACTGTCGTAAAGGCGCTTGCCCGTATAAGGATCGAATACGTATCGGTACGGAGATGGCTCTGAGGAAGCATGACGATACCGAGGAGAAAAGTGCGAGTGCGAGCATTACACCGAGCGGTCCGAGTAGCGATCCCAGTCCCTGGACCGAGAGCGCGAGCGGGAGCGACGGCAAACCGAGCCACACCTGGAGGTCCCAGAAGCCGTAGATCTCGAATGGCCGGAACGCTGTCGATGCTGTGAAGGTAGCAGTGGTGAATCGAAGACCTCACCATCAGATACCGAAGCTGGTAGCGGGTTGTCTATGCACATCGGTACCGAGGCGATTGGTACCGAAGTGGGTAGATCTTGCTCAAGCGAGTCTTCTGAGATAGTTTGCACCATCAGTACTGGCGGAGAGGCTGGCGGAGGCGAGCAGGTCGGTGCCAATGTCGGGTCTGAGAGTGACGGTACCGGAAGGGCCATACTTTTTGATGGAGATGGTCTTGGCGGTTTTGAAACCAATATCAAAGTGGTTGGTACCGTGGTGGGTACCGAGGGCCTCTGAGAAGGGCAAGACTTACGGAGGTTAGCCGAGCTCGCCAACGGTGGTCGGGACGGTATCGATGTCGATCCCGGCAGAGTCAGTACTGGTGGCCTTCCCGAAAGGGTAGACTGAGAAGATTTTCCCAAGGATTTAGACAATTTTTCCGAAGTCTTAGCCTTTGCCTTCTTCTTCAGCCCAGCCTCCTCTGAAGACTTTGATTTTTTAAAATGCTTTTTAGGTTTCTCCACAGCAGGTGGGATACCCAGTGTTGCTGGGTCAGAGCGAATTATGGGCAAGGCCCCACGCTCCCCAGAAATGGAGGCGGGTGAAGGCATGGGAAAAGGCTCAGGGGCATCCACCGCCGCCAGCTCTTTTTTCCAAAGTAGGCCCCTTAGACGATTCGCCCGATTTCTTCGTGCCTGTCTCGAAAAACTCATACAGTGGGCGCAGGCCTCAACAATGTGGGATTCCCCCAGGCAAAGAAGGCACAAAGAGTGTCCATCAGTCAGTGCAAGTTTGGCTCTGCATTTAGAACATTTCTTAAATAAGGCGGTTTGTGCCATGAGGCGGAGCAGGCCAAGCCCGCACACACCGACAGATAAAACTAACTATATATTTTTTTTCAATTTAAACAAACCTAATAACTATTAATAACAATTATCTAAGCTAAACTATCTAAACTCTATTTCAGAGAATAAAAAATATGAACGGAGTTTGAGCAAAGTCTCCTGCGAGGTGATCAGCACGGCGGTCGAAAAAGAACTGAGGTGAGCGGGAACCCGGAGCATGCGCGATAGGACAGTGGAGGGGTTCCTGCCTAAAATCTAAGCTAGCTTTAGAAGTCCCGAAGCAGGCTCGGCGCCGGCGCGAGCCCATATGTGTGATGCACAGAGACCACGAAGAAGAACTGATGAGAAATGTGAGCAGGCCAAGACTATGGGATGCATTTTTAAGTTTCTGATGGATGCAAGTGACGTAAAGCCAAGAGATATCAAGCAGGGTCAAACCAAGATTGCACTCACCTATCTGATGAGGCTTTATATTCAATTTTTTAATGTGTTCGAAATAGGGCAGCACAAAGCATTTATTGGATAGAAGTATGTGAGGAGAAAATATTAATATTTTTACCGCAAGAAAGACTAATATAACAGATTCAACGGGGGAAGTAGGAATCTCCAGGAATTCATCAGAATAAAATGTTAATTTATTTATTTAAAATAACCCTGTTCTCCCAAATGAAAATTTGGATTTTAAGGCAAGAAGATAGAAGAGAAATGAAAATAGTCATTCTAAGAGCTATGTTAGTAACATGAAGCCCCAGTCATGGAAGTGTAGCTGCAAAAAGCTACAAAAACATAAAACTCTTTGACATGACAGGCATTCTGCATGGGTGCGTCAGTTCTCCCGCATGCTAGGCGCCACATATCTGGGAGCTAGTTCTGCAAAATGTTTAGATAATATCATGATGAGCACATAATTATCTGACAAATCTTTAGATAGGTAAACCAGATGAGCAAACAGCATGAGGTATGCTTTGCTTTTTTCTAACTACTGTTTCATTGCTCCAATGGGAATCCAAGACAAATATGGAAAATCGTAGCTTACTGAAACAGGATTCACATACATTCTAGAGGTGAATGCATTTGACATGCCTTTCATGTGCTCTTAAGCTACTTCTGCACCCTAGAAAATTTTCTTCCTTTACCAACAATCTTTCTAAACCACCACAGTGTTTTAGCTTTGGCCAGAAAACATTTTTATGTTAGATTTTATTCTATTCTAGATGTATAAAACAAAAATAAAACCAAGGAGTGAAAATGATTCCTTAATGCTTAAGTAGAAGATGTATAAGTAGTTTTAATGAAATAAGACATATTTGATGTTAAACATGCTTTTTAAAGCCATATTTAGAAATTGTTTCTTGGTAATAACAGGTTTTCAGTGTAACTCTTCATTTTTCTTTTCTCTCCCACATCAGCTGCTAGTCTCTCTTTTCTGCTTCCAGCTGCTCGTGTTATTATTTACTTAATTTTTCCTTTTCCCTGCCAATCTTCCCTCCCATCCAGGTGCTTTTTATGTTAGTTTCCAATTATTTTATCCTTAGGAAAGCCAGTTTCATATAAAACATTCCTGGCAGATGATTAAGATATCTTTTAAAGTTCTAAGGCTGGGGTTGCTAGAGTATCCTCTAGTTATCAATTTTTTTGGTTGCAGGTTTTGTTAGAAAATTGTTAGAAAACCTAAAAGAGAGGGGCCTGCAGAACACCCAAATGAGGACTGAGCATGCTCAACGGCCATGGAATGCTGACGGACAGTTTGGAAAACAGAAAACTGGAAAGGAGTTCAAATTAAAAGGAGGATCTGGAGGAAGGCATGGCTGATTGACTGGCACACTGAATAGGAGCACTCAACACTGCAACATTTTGTTGCTGTTCCCACTTGTTTATTGCATTGTCTGCATTCTTCTCTAGGCTAAAAATGGCCAGTTGCTTGCTTCAGTGTTTGGCATCGGCTGCCATTTTTATTCATTGTCTTTTCCACCTTTCCTGAAGTTTTTCATATATCTTGGTAGGCTTCATACCATGTGTACCACCTCCACTAAAATCAGCTATATTAATCAATTCAAGGCCAAGAAATCACCAGAATATGACAGTATTACTTAATACAATTTATGGTAATTACCATTGTGATAAGAAAATCATAAATTCATTTTATTTTCTAGGATGGCATTGCAGTTCATTATTGCACTGAGACCTAACCTTCATCAATTACATTTTCCTGCCTTAGTATCGAGTATATTTATCTTGCTTATTTGAACATGCAGATGACCTGTTACAAATTCCTCACTTCTATCCCTCCAGGCCCCATCCAACTAAGTGATCACCAAGCTAATGGACAGAACATCTTCTTTGTATGATTTGTTCATAATGCAGCCTCATGGGCTGAAACGTAAGATTCTGAATGCGAACAAATGGATTCCTCTATTTATCATAGCAATTGATCATTTATTGACACCAAGCTATCTGGCCTCCAGTTCTCTCAACTGTACTAGTTCTTAAAATGTTTAAATGTATGTATAGTCCTTCCCCAATCCCAGAAACCTCATATTGATGAATTCTAAACAATGAATGCCAAATTAATTACAATGTTTTTATAACCATCATTGCTATGAAAGTCAAATTGACATTCACAGTATCCTTACATGGAAGTGTTGATTGATAAGCTATCCCAAGAACATTACATAATAGATTTCAGTTATACTGCTGATTTAATGCAGCCAGAATGAAAGAAAGTACCAGGTACTGCCTTATCAACTTCTAAAAACCTGCACTCTGTTTCTATTCTACTGTACACGTGTTACAAAACCTATAGGAAAATCCTATCTACCCTATTTCTTCAATTCTAAGACACACTTCCCCCCCATAAACGTCTCTAAAAACGGGGTGCATCTTAGAATCAATGGTGATTTTCCCACACTTAGAATCAAAGCTTTTTTTCTGTTGGTGGTACTGAAATTAAGGTGTGTCTTACAATCAATGGCATCTTAGAATCGAAGAAATATGGTATGTCTGCTCAGAAGAATTAAGTCCCATTGTGTTCAGTGGGGCTTACTCCCAGGTAAATAAGCATAGGATTGCACCAACAATTGCTTTTGAGAATATGCTTACCTTCTAACACATGAAATATCTTAGATTGCAAATGGCACTGTTCATTACAAATAGGTTCTCTTTCCTGGATTTATCATAGGGTTTCCTTCTTCTTTATACTCCATACCCTGAGACTTTACTAACTTTTATGTCTTTCATGTCCCAGATGTATGGTTAAGAGAACAATAAGAAGAGTGTCTTTATTTTGTCATAGAGTAGTTTGCACCTGCGCCTACTATGCTGGAGACTGCACTTTTGGCACGTGTGGTGCACCCTACTATACACGTATTGTGCAGCAGTAGGAGTTTTCCTAGGAGAATACTTGAAGCCTGTTACCTGAAATCAAGGCTTCAAGGGAATTTATATGTACAATGGAGAGCACCACATACAGAAAATAAACTCTACAGGAATGTAGGATAAAAGTAAACATGCAAACACACCCTTAGTAGACTAGAGAAACTGAGTGCAACAAGCTATATAGGTAAGCATACATTCCTGCCTTAAATCATATATGCAGTGGTAGGTGAGTGGATAGTCCTATATACCCTAATGTACATATGGAACTCCAGATTCACCAACATATAAAACAACCCAAAGTTTAACACAAATCTGGTTATTTACACAGAATCCCGAGAACGTCAACTTTCATTTTTATAGGGAGAAAAATTCTACACTGCATGACTGTGAAATAAAAGAATGGGTGTGGGGTGGAAAGTCTCTTGGATCTAGGTATTTAATCCAGTGTCCTAAGAAATAATCCTGTTTTAGCAGAATCACTCCCAGTTTTCCTGTGTGCTTCTTGTCCTGCATTTTACTCCCTTACAACTGTTACCTTCTATTAGTTCTGAGTTCCAAACCCTGACAAAGAACCAAAAATACCTAATCTGCCCAATTTAGTTATGAAATTCTGAGTTTCCACTCCAAAATTATCTGCTTTAAATAAATTAAATCATTATAACACTGTGATAGTGGTCAGTTTTTATATGGATGATTTAAGTGAAAGGAAAACATATTTGGTGAGGCATTAAATAAAGAAATAGGAGATGGATTTGGTATTGTGTTTCAGTTCACACAGTGATATTTTAAGAAAAAGTCTACCATAAAATATGTTTTTGTCACTATGTGCAATGTTTTAGCCAGGAGGAATTCACAGGTTTGATGGCCTATTAAGTATGTTAGGGGAGGCACACTTTCCCTAAAGGAACAGATGTGTAGTTTGGGGGTTCTCTTGGATCCATAATTGTCATTGGACAAAAGTGGCCTCTGTGGCATAGCGTGCCTTCTTCCAGCTTTGGCCCAGCTGTGACCCTATCTGGATTGGGATAGTCTGGCCTCGGTGGTAGGTTAGAATACTGCAATGCACTTTATGCTGGGCTGCCTTTGAAGATAGTGAGTCATCAGACAAGCATTTTATTGCACGCTCACTATTGTCCACTTACGGATGTGCATGCATCCGTTAGACGACGATGTCTGCCTCCCGCTCCTTCCACTCATTTTCCTGTCGCAAAATAGACCCCCCCAAAAACCAACTTTTAAAAAAAAACGGAACATGTCGTGATCTCCAGCTGTCTGCAGGAAAAGCAACGTGATAAAAATGCCCCCTGAATGGGCCACATGGTCTTTGTTTATTTCCTCTTTCCCGGCCAGGAAGAATGAGGAAGTAACGAGGGACAGAAGTGGGGGTGGAGAAGTGACAGTAAAGAAACTAAATTTCCCCCCTTGTGATGACACTTAGTCTACACTAGCCAGTCAAAAGTCTGGCTAGTGCAGAACGTGGCAGCCAGACTTTTGAAAAGAACTAAGTGTTCCAAATATAAAACTCCAGTTCTTACCTGTCAGTACAGGCTGGATTGGAAAAGATTGGAGGATCAGACCTTGGACCTCCTCCCCCCTCCCCCCTCGTTGCCATCCACTGCCATCCGCTACTTCCGTACTACTGAGAAACAGGCCTTGTGGCCTGTTCCACAATAGAGCAATGGCGCACTGGGTGACGTCATCACTCGGCACACCCTCACTCTACTGTGGAACAGGCCTCAAGGCCTGTTTCACAGTAGTACCGAAGCAGCGGGCGGCAGTGGACAGCAGCGAGGAGGCAGCAGGGAAGGAACACGAATGGGGGGAGGGAGGAGGGAGGTGGAGGTCCCCTGTTACCTACCGGCATCCCGCGCTGCCATCCTCTGCTTCTGCAAGGCCTGCTTATTAGTAGTACGGAAGCAGCGGATGGCAGCGCGGGATGCCAGCAGGTAAGGAGCACAAGTGGGGGAGGGGGAGGGGTATGCCGGGGCTGTCCGCTTCCATCCATTGGTCCCTTCTACTGGGAACAGGCTTCGCGGCCTGCCTCTCAGTAGCATGCCAGGTGGTCATCACCTGGCACGCTACTGAGAGGCAGGCCGCGAAGCCTGTTTCTCAGTAGATTGGAACAGTGGATGGCAGCGGACGGAAGCGGCTCCCCAGCAGGTAAGGAGTGTGAATGGGGGGGAGGGATGAGGAGGGACAGGGAGGGAGGGAGGGAGGGAGGGAGGGGGAGTTAGGTCCCCACTCACCCACCCCTATGTTTTCACCATAGTCTTGCATTGGGGGAAAGCTTTCTTTCCCCCAATCCAAGCCTATGGCGAAAACACCTAAAATGGTGTCCGATCCGAAAACCAGATGTCCGATTTTTGGATTGGAATTGGTTCCGAACTGAACTGGGAAGCCTCCAATCCAATCCGATCGGATCCAAGGCACCAGTTCCGGTTCCAATTCCGATCCGATTTTGGGAGTCCATGCACACATCTACCTTTTACCACTTCCGATTTGTTAAACTGGAAGCAAACCATAGTTCCCTAACGTCAGAATTAGGGATGTGTATTGTATCATTAAAATGTATGATAACAATATGATATGCTGGTCTTATGACCGTAATAAATATTTGATTGATTGATAATGATATGACAGGAAAACCTATGATAATTATCGGAGACGATAAAAAAATCCTACGATAATTATCGAATGTTATCGTTTTATCAGAAGGCTCTTTCTCTTTTGCCGCCACATGGATGGAGCTAGAAGGTGGGGTGTGCTTGCTGAGACAGTGACCAGTCATGCAGCAAGGATTCCAGCAGGCTCCAATCATAATGTTGGAGGAGGGCTAAGGATATCCCCACATAAAAACCTCACACTTGGTGTTCCAGCTCTGTTGGAAGTTAGGCGTTGAGGGGAGAAGGGTGGATTTTGTTGGAGCTCTGTCCTGGCTCCTGGGTCTTATAGTTACTTGGTGGCGAATTGTTGGAGATTCATTGCAGTCTTGCATCTTTGTGTCTCAGGTTCGTTTGGCTGTTTGTTGCTTGTGTGTTTGAGTTATAGTTTTTATACGTTTTCTGGTTGGTTTGATTGAAGGGTTAGGTTAGCATGAGTGGGGGTACTATGACTGAGTAAGTGTGTTTTGTCCTCTTCCCTGGTTAACTGTCTTAAAAAAACCCAATATATGTGTGTGTGTGTGTGTGTGTGTGTGTATATATATATATATATATATATATTATATTTCTCTCCCTCTCTCTCTCTCTCTCTCTCTGTGTGTGTTTGCTTGGTTGACTGTGAGTGTGCTGGTGTGTCCTGTAGCCTGCTACACAGGATAACACTACACAATCTGTGGTCAAAGTAGCACACAAACTGTTTGCAAAGGATTGTTATTAATATAAATAATTTCAATCACTTTGTAGCAGTATGAAACACAGCTAACAGGCGTGCTAACAGCTAACAGAGGTGGCTCTGGGTCTAGGAGAGATGCTGTTGCTGCTGGGGGCAGTTCTGGGGTGGCTGTCTCTCCCTCTCACACATTTTGTTTCTTTATTAAAGACACTGCTCCAGCCAATGTTTCCAGTCTGGAGGGACTGCTTTAGTGAGGGCTGCAAAGCAAAAGCATCCCTCTCACACATTTTATTTCTTTTTTAAAGACACTGCTCCAGCCAATGTTTCCATTCTGGAGGAACTGCTTTAAGGTGCCTCTACAAATTTACCTCTATAAGAGCTGAGAGCAAATCAGGGGTCCAGGCGCATTTTATCTCCAATTATTCGCATTTTTGAATGTGCGTTAAATAGCGACTTTGAATTTACCACGGGAGTTAAAGCGCCTTATGTCCATGTAAACAGCTTACTGAGGAGGTGCATTAACGATCAGAGTGGGCGGACTGTGGTCCTGATGTCATGCATAGAACTGCACCTTCACTGGGAAAACCTCCCACTTTTTTGTTTAGCTTTATTTCCTGTCTCCTGCTTGCAACTTCCTCCTTGTTCTCCAGCTCTCTGGATGGAAGCTCCAGGAAGAGGTGACCCAATGTGAACTAAAAATAAAGTTTATTTTAACTCCCCTGATAGAATATTTTGTTCATGGAGACACGGGGCCAGATGGAGGTGGTTTCACGAAAAGTAAAGGGGGTAGGATGTGCGGATGTGCGCATAATTAGCGATCAGCTTAGACATATCATCCCCTCCCTTCTTGCTGGTTTCCTGACATGAGCTCTGTGGGTGGGTGTGGGTGGGTGCGTGGGTGGGTGTGCTCGCTGGGAAGAGGAGGGGAAAGGAACAAAGCAGCATCCCCCTGTCTGTTTTGGCGTGTGTGTGTGCGAGGCACATTCCCATTTACTTCTGAGCAGTTCAGTTCAAATGGCAATCGGGCGAAGTGGGGGGGAGAGAAAGGCAGCCAAACAGGTTAACCACGCCATTCCTGGCAGGTAACCCAGGTAACCAAAGGCAGGAGATTCTGGTAGGCAGGGAGAATAAAGGGTGGAAAACCCGTTTGGGCAGTTTACCAGGATAAAGCACATGACTTTCAGCAACATTTGCATGCATGTCAACAACTTTAAAGTCATACAGCCAGTAATGCGCTTCTACGCCTCTCGTGTATAGGGATTAGGCGTAAACGCGCTTATCAGGAAATGCGCATAATCGGGCAACCGGGCATCAAAGCCAAATCTTGTAGAGGGGGCCTCAGTGAGGGCTGCAAAGCAAAAGCATCCCTCTCACACATTTTATTTCTTTATTAAAGACACTGCTCCAGCCAATGTTTCCAGTCTGGAGGGACTGCTTTAGTGAGGGCTGCAAAGCAAAAGCATCCCTCTCACACATTTTATTTCTTTTTTAAAGACACTGCTCCAGCCAATGTTTCCAGTCTAGAGGGACTGCTTTAGTGAGGGACTGCAGAAGCATTCCATGCGCCCCCTCATGCATTTTCTTTGAGACTCTGGTCCAGGCAATGTGCCTACCTCTACCCAGAACATGACTTTTTTATTTCCCTCCGCTCCAGCCAATGCCTACCTGTACCCCGAACGTGACTATTCCCTCTGCTCCTGCCAATGCCTAATTCCCTTAGAAGTTGATGATCTAATGGAACTAGTTTTTTTTAAAAAAAACCCAAAACATCCAGCTATGTCAGAATTTCTGAAGTCCTCTCACATTACAGTTCATGTTCATGTAGGAGTTCTAAACAAAAAATTAACTTCCTCTTTCTTCTCTGGTGATGCAGGAAAAATCCATTTTGTCAGAGGAGCATACTAGCTCTCCAGTTTACTGTAGCACTGGTAACTGCCAACTGAAACAGTGGATTTTGAGTTTTTGACAACTTACTTCCAAGTAACGCTTCCACCTATTGTTCTGTAATTTGGCACACAGGACTAGCAACACTCAGTCTGCACTGTAACCAAGTTTCAAACCTGTAACTTGGAAAATTAAAAAGCTTTAGGCCTTTCTCTGACACAAAGATCAACTCTATAGGGCACAATGTAGAAACGATATAATATCATATTTCTGATAATTATCAGAAATATGATACAATACGATATGGTTCACCTACGATATTATTGGAGACAATAATTTTTTTGGTCCAAAATTCCGATAATGATACAAACTCCCCAAGCCCCCTTTTGGACTGGATTCTGACTGATAAAGGGAATATCCAAGTACCAATAGAGGAGTTTCTATGCAAAGCTCTAGCAGCCGAGTTGGCGTTCGCTGAGCAGATATCTCTCTCAGGACGAGCGCAGCCAGCTATAGACAACAACCAACTAAATGATGCAATCCTTAGGCAAATATAGGAACTGGCCCAAGATAAGGGGAAAACAGACCAGAATATGCCCTCTGTTCAGACAGAGAAACTTCATGAGGAGTGACTGCCAATTGAGAGTTGGATTTATTTGTTGATGAAGGAGATCAAACACATAAAATCCTTCCTATCTACAAGTAACAACCTGTTAACAGCACTGATGAACAGCATGACCAGTTTAAACTCCCAAATAAACAAGCCATCAAACCCATGTGGAAAACCAAATAAAGGACAGGATGAAAAGGCCTAGAAATTCTAAGAAGGGGTTAAAAATGTAAAAAAGGCCAAAATTACCAAAAACCTAAAGACGATACATAATAAGACAATGAATACTCTTAAGTTGCTAGAAAAAGACCCCAAACAGAAAGATGAACTTCAAGCAGACAGTTGATCCAAATACCAGAAAACAAAAAGCAAGAAACATGCCTCGGAAAATCACAGATCTATGCTGGGAATCAAACCCAATTTCTCTGCACACCAAAACTGATTAATATCAACAGAGGCTCACTATGAGCACTTGGATATATATGATCCTTGGACTATTATTCCATCTGAAAGAAAAACCTTCTCAAAGAAGGCTACCACTAATAAAAAATGGAATCTGAAACTAAATAGCCAAAAACTGTTAATGAACAACTAACCCAAACCAAGGGCCTATTAACCATGCATGAACGAAAGTGACATATTCTAGAGATAGTGAGCATAATAAGCCAGGATTTGTTTACCATAACATAAAGCATGTGGAGTATATTTTTATAACTATATCCGTGCACGTGCCGTGGTTACCTTTGCAGAACAAAGTCTAGCTAGCACGTTTTTTTTTGCCTCCGGGGACACCTTAGCCACGTATGGAATCTCAATCTCAGGATTCTTTGAGAACACTGCCCCACCTGCCCCCAGGCACTGACCACTGAAAGTAAAACAAGCTTAAAGAGCAGATTAGCAATGGAAAATAGCTAGGGATGTGTATCGTATTGTTAGAATCGCCGATAACAAAACGATAAGGTCGTTATCGTGCATGTTTTTAGTGATACGATAGAAAATCCTACGATAATCATTGGAGACGCTAATTTTTGGGCGATTTTATCGTTTTATTGGACTGCCATATAAATATACCTATAACTTCTGTATTTTTAAAGTTAGAGGCTTGAAACTTGGTCACAGTGCTTCTGGGGTATGCCTAAGTATGTGTATGAAATTTGAGATCGATTCCTCCAACCCTCAATTTTATATGAATTTTTTAAAGATCATTTCCATTCTGACAGATCAGAATGACAGCTCGCCAGACCTGTCAGAACGGAAACGATCTTTAAAAAAATAATATAAAATCGAGGGTTGGATGTATCGATCTCAAATTTCATACTCATACTTAGGCATACCCCAGAAATACTGTGACCAAGTTTCAAGCCTCTAACTTTTAAAATACAGAAGTTATAGGCATTTTTTCTTTCTGCCAAAAATATTAATTTTTAACGATAATTATCATGAAGACGATACGGATCACCTACGATATGAATGAAGACGATAATATTTTTGATGATAATGATAAAAAACAATATTTTTTTGTGTGCACACCCCTAAAAATAGCCACTCAAGAAATCTAATTGACTTTGACTCTTCACATGAAACATCTAAGCACAGTCAACATGATGAAGCAAGGGATCGCAAAACAAGGAAACTCCTCCAAAATGAGAAGATACTGTGATGTTCTACTGTTTGTAGTTGTAAATATATTGCAAAGTTTATTGTTTGTGATATGCATTTGTTTATATGTTTAAAAAGAAGTAAGAATAATAACAAGTAAAGTAAATAACTAAGACGAAATGTACTTACTGTTTGTAGTTAAAAGTCTAAGTAAGTATAGAGTGCCTGGATTGGCTAACTGTGTGCCTGAAAGGAAAATGAGTGCTGATTGGCTAGTTGTTTAGAGTGCCTAGATTAGTTAGTTGTGTAAGACTGAGAAACGCAAGAGAGCGAGTAGAGTGTATATATGTATCTGTCAGAGAGAGCTGACAGATTGATTGGGGGGAAATTAGAAGGGGATTTTTGAGAGAGCCATTGAAAGGGATTTGAGAGAATTGAGAGATTGAGATAAGATTTTAGAGCATAGATCAAATGAAGACCAGTTTATAAACCTATAAGAGTTCTGACTGAAACCAACAAGCATTGAAACCTTGTAACCGATACACAATTGAACTGAAGTAACCATTAAGCTTGTTGACACACAATTTCTTATTAATAAATTCTTGTTAATTCACTCTCCTAGTGTAGTCTATGAATGTACCTGAGAAAGTACTACTGGCAGCAGAACAAAGAAGTTATCTAGAAGCCAAGTTGCTAGGCTGCGGTGCTGTGGAGCCTAAATAGTAAAGGCGAGACAGAAGCAGCAGCAGCAAGTGGTCGAGGATAACCCTCACAGATACCTCTTGAGAAGGAAGAAAAAATGCTAATGAACTCTATCTGTGCATTGCCTCCTGAGGCACAAGATGAAATAATGCTAAGACTAGACCTATTAAAATCACATTTGGCAAGCATTCAAACTGGGAGAAATGAGGGTCCAACTAAAAAGAAGGAACAATGTTACTTAGATGTTTCCACCTCATCCAAACATGTGGAAGGCCCAAAATGGGAAAAGCAAGATGCCGTAGAGACACCCACAGGACATAAATGTGGCATAAATGCAACGGTTATTGCAGAACTCAATCCACTATCAAATGACAGTTGTATTAGGAGCATCATAACTTATCCAAAAACAACCAATAACCCTACAGAAAAGGAGCCCATCTCTTGGCTTGGCATGAGATTTCCAGAGGAGAATGAATTAGGCTTGCCAGTGAAACAACTTGCCCCTGTTGATTGCCGAATAAATCAAACACCCAGGGTAACCTCAAATGTCAGCAGACCAAGCCGATGCTGAAAAACGTCAAATATTTGGAAGAACCAGTGCTCCCCCCCCCATGTATCATACAACATATATGGGTAGCGCTCTCAAATAGTGTACTACATAATCCAAAATAAAATCTCACAAAATGAGAAAGCGGTACAAAATCTCTTAAGACCCACCCCCACTGACATAAAAAAATGCACCAGCAAAAGCAATTCCTGACGCTTTTATCATGGAACTTAGCAGGCTGGCAGCATAAAGCTGAGGACCCTACTTTTCAAGACTCCTTAAACAAGCATGACATCATATTGTAACAAGAGACCTGAGTCTGGTTTTGAATGGCTTTTCTGCATACTCCTTAGATGCAGACCCAGCCTCCGAGGGGGCCGACATAAAGGAGGCCTGGCTGTGCTGATCTCAACCAGCACCAGGGCAAACATTGTCAGACCAACCTCCTTATTACATCTAGCACTACCAGATCATGGAACGCTCCCAAATCAAGAGTGCAACTTCATCTAGAACAGGCAATTACTACTGATCCTGAATTTGCTTGTATACTGACTAATAGCACCTCTGTCTTGAGTTTCAATTTGTTAGCTCATATTAAGTCCAACATTACATCCAGGCAATAGTTCAGAATTTCCGTAGCCCAGAACTGGCCATTATCAACATATTGATGAAACACAACCCCAGAACTCTGGATAATCTCTCCCACAGGCTTCATATAGATGTTTAAAAGAACAGAGATAAAATACAGCCCTGAGGAACCACATAGGCCAATGCCTATGGGGATGAGCAATAATCCCCTAGCACCACATTCTGAAAATGGTCAGTCAAATAGGATTGGAACCAGCATAAAACAGTGCCCAAAAAGGGTACCATGGTTGATAGTACTGAATACAGCAAAAAGGTCCAGCAAAACCAATAGAGATGGTTCTAGTTGCCAGTTTAGATGACCCACCAAGGGGTCTAAGGGTTTTTCAGTCCCCAAACTGTGCATGAACCCAGATTGGAAAGGATCCAAATACTTAACTTCATCCAAGAAAACATGGAGTCGAGTCCTATTTACATGATGCCTGTAGCCCTCATCAGAGACATTCAAAAGACACTATATTTTACTGAAAAGGTATGTAATGACAATATATTTAACAAATTTAAATGGTTCAGTTGGCTTAAATTCAAATAGTTCATCCTACTTGCTGCAGAAGAGAATTATACTATTAAAGTTTGAGAGGTTGAAACTCTTAGGTATGTTTAAAAAATCTTATGTATTATCAGTAATTCTACTATATTAACCAATGCTCTATAGTTTCATAATGAAGATCAAATGCAGCAGAAACTATATAATAGAAGTACCTTTGTAGATCAAACTGAGTCTACTATAAGAGAAGTGATCACTGATCCTAAGATGTTATGGAATAATAAACTTAAGAAATTGTGCTGCTTTTCAAGTTTATGTGACTATGATTATTTAATTTTCTTTTGTGCGTGCTCAAGTATAGCTGTTATGTGACTACACATGAGAGAACCTGAAATTAATTTGTCTGTATAAGATCAGTGACTGTACAAATTCTTATGAAAACTAACATGCCATGACAATAGTAATTTTGATAAAATTACAGCAAGAACTGCAATTCTCTGCCATCTGGCTGTCTCATTTTAACTACTTTGATGTGCTTTTTATTACTTATTTACTTACTTCAACTACTTTCACATTTATTATAGAGCTTATAAATGTTCACAGCAGAAGACTACAAAATCAGACAGATTATCTTTTCATCTTTAGCATTTAATTTTTTAAAAAACCCTTAATGCCACAATCAGCGTCCTTTAAAAGCAGGAATATTTGCAAATTCCTTATTTAATTAGTAAAGAAAATATCAATTTTCAATACTTTGTCTTCTATAAAATGTGCAGAGCTTATAACTCCCCCTAGGCATCCCAAATGAAACCTTTATACACCCTTTTAATTATATGTGGAAATTGAATCAGACATTTTTCTTGAAATATAATCATAATTCTACAGTAATGAAGAACTTCAAGCATATCAACACACACATTTAGGGGAGGGGAAGAAACTCATTTACTTGGGGTCATGGTATCAGTACTGTGCATTTCTAATTCAATCATATTTATTCTAAGGGAAATCATCTCACTTTGATGACTTCTTATGAATACTAATGAGTCAGCATCATTTGTCTTCTATATAAGGGGCGGAGAATGGAGAAGAAGGTCGAATGCACTCTTTATCCTCCTCCTAGTTATTCATTTGCGTGATAAAAGTGTAAATCTGAAAAATTTAGAACTTTACAGTAACATTACATCAAATCTGTAATAGTTTAAATTCTTGAATTCAAAGTAGATAATAAGAATTACTACTGAGATAGTTGTATTTACCCTGTTTACATGCATTCTTTGTAAATAAATTATTAATTCAAAAAGCATCTTATTAGCATAACAGTAGAAACAAAATACTCAGTAAATGGGTATTGGCTAAATTTGTAGACCTAAGGAGAAGGTATATGTAAAGAAAGAGCAATAATGCAAAACTAGCCACTCCAGATTTCAGCTGCTGTTGGTCAGCAAAGTAAATTACTAACAAGATATAAGTGAGACATGTCCTGACTATGTAAGATGAGAAGCATACATGTGATTAGAATACTAGCTTAGATTTGGAATCCTTCCTACAACAAACTAGATCTCAGTATAGCAATGCTATTAACATAAATAATGTATTGCAGCAGTTTTAATGTACAAAGCATGTTAAAATACTCATGCATTCTCATAAATTAGTTAATTAGTCAATTTTATAAACATTTTCCTGACAGAGTCAAGGACGGGGGCACATTCCAAGTGTCAGTGGGGAAAGGGTAAGATTATCAACAAGTTTCAAAGGGCTGCTCTGATGTTTTCAAGATTATATTACTCAAAAGTAGTCTATTTTAAATTCATTCGTGGTGACTGTAGACTATAGTTTGATACCTCATGATAGCAATAATTTCAACATATGTTAAACAGTTATACCCTCCCTCCTTTTAACCAAAGGAATTCATGCCTTTATAATGTACTGTTTATATTACAATAGGCATTTAGTATGTAGTACCACCAGGGAATTGGCCAGAAATATCAGTGCTCCCGATGAATAATCACATATGGTCTTAAATATCAGCAAGGGAAGGTGCTCTCCCTAAATCTATCCCCCTGATTGAGGCTAAAGTCTCCTTTTAATGTTGAAATGCTTATTCACTGTGTTTCACAGGACATCCAAAACATACCACATGAAAAAGGGTTGATTATGAAGTGAGCTCATAAAACAATGTACTGCTTAATATCATTCTGATGGAAAACCACTCTGGGTGCCAGCCCAGTGTATTCTTATCACAACACGATGTATACCATTCTTTCTTGCTATTTTTGACACTGAAAGGGACACTGGATCAAACTACAAACCATTGGGACCGGATTTTGAGGGTGTGCAGGGGGCAGGAAGAATTGCTCCCCTACTGGTTCCACTGGCAGAACTGCTTTAGGCAGCAGAATGACCCAAATGGATTTAACCCCATCAGATTGGAGTAGTGACTGCAGAGGTGGTCAGCTACTGGGTCCAAGTGGAACAGCAACTTCTCAGCCCATAGTGCCAATGACAAAATGACACGATTTCTTCAAAGCATCAGAATAAATGTTCGCAGATATTGCCAGCATTCATGTCTCCCTTATTACAAATTCAGCTACAGAAGTGTAGGCTGGCAAAACTTTTTCAGGATTATTAAGAAGCTAGTCCTGTTCTGATATTACAGCTTCTAGACTTCAATGCATGGCTGCCTGATCTATAACCAGAAACAGTGCAGCCTGTACATTTATACAGTTAGATTTTATCATCTCATAGAATCATACAATAGCAGAGTTGAAAGAGGCCTATAAGGCCATATAAGCTTAGAGTGCCTTTAGTTTAAAGTGTGTTATGTATACATACTTAGCTATAAAACAGGAAGAAGTAAACTGAATGTGTTGTAGAATAAATAAATTTCAGGCTTTCACAATGATAATCATATAATCGTAGAATCATAGAATAGTAGAGTTGGAAGGGGCCTATAAGGCCATCACGTCCAACCCCTTGCTCAATGCAGGAATCTACCTTAAAGCATACCTGACAGATGGTTGTCCAGCTGACTCTTGAATGCCTCTAATGTGGGAGAGCCCACCACCTCTCTAGGTAATTGGTTCCATTCTCGTATTGCTCTAACAGTCAGGAAATTTTTCCTGATGTCCAGCCGGAATCTGTTTTCCTGTAACTTGAGCCCATTATTCCGTGTTCAGCATTCTGGGTTGATTGAGAAGAGATCCTGGCCCTCCTCTGTGTGACAACCTTTCAAGTATTTGAAGAGTGCTATCATGCAATGCATCTCTGCAGTTATCATCTCTGCAGTTATATCTATTTATGCATATATTTCACTATATTTGTATCATGCCTCTCCATAAAATATGTGCAATGCACCTAAGAACTAGGGGTGTGCACGGACCCCCCGGATCGGATCGGGACCCGGATCGGGACCTCCAATTTTGTCCCGGACCGGTTCGGACAAAATCGGAGGCCCCCCGGACCGGATCGAGTCCGATCCCGACCCAAAAATCGTACATTTTTGGATCGGCCGCCATTTTTTTCCCCATAGACTTGCATTGCAATGCAAGTCTATGAGGAAAAAATGGCGGCGGGTGGGTAAGGGGGGGCCTAACTCCCTCCCCCCCCCGGGGCCGTCCGCTGTGGACGGCCCCGGCAGGTAAACCCCCTCCCCCGCGCTCCCTACCCCCCCTGGGGCCGCCCGCTTCCATCCGCTGGCGCCCGCGGGCGCCAGCGGATAGAAGCGGACGGCTCCGGGGGGGGGGTAAGCCCCCTTCCCCGCCACTGCTTACCTTCTCGGCCCGTCCGGCGCCGGCGGCTACTACCAGCGGGCTCCGCGGCCTACTCTCGAGTAGCGCGCCGGGTGATGACATCACCCGGCGCGCCATCCTAGAGCAGGCCGCGGAGCCTGCTGGGAGTAGTAGGCGCCGGCGCCGGACGGGAGCCGCCGGGCCGGGCAGGTAAGGGCCCCCCTCCCCCCTCCCCCCTCCGCGCGCCCCCTCCTCCCCTCCACGCACCCCCTCCTTACCTTTCCGGCCCGGCGGCTCCCGTCCGGCGCCGGCGCCTACTACTTCCAGCAGGCTCCGCGGCCTGCTCTAGAGTAGCGCGCCGGGTGATGACATCACCCGGCGCGCCATCCTAGAGCAGGCCGCGGAGCCTGCTGGGAGTAGTAGGCGCCGGCGCCGGACGGGAGCCGCCGGGCCGGGCAGGTAAGGGCCCCCCTCCCCCTCCCCCCTCCGCGCGCCCCCTCCTCCCCTCCACGCACCCCCTCCTTACCTTTCCGGCCCGGCGGCTCCCGTCCGGCGCCGGCGCCTACTACTTCCAGCAGGCTCCGCGGCCTGCTCTAGAGTAGCGCGCCGGGTGATGACATCACCCGGCGCGCCATCCTAGAGCAGGCCGCGGAGCCTGCTGGGAGTAGTAGGCGCCGGCGCCGGACGGGAGCCGCCGGGCCGGGCAGGTAAGGGCCCCCCTCCCCCCTCCGCACGCCCCCTCCTCCCCTCCACGCACCCCCTCCTTACCTTTCCGGCCCGGCGGCTCCCGTCCGGCGCCGGCGCCTACTACTTCCAGCAGGCTCCGCGGCCTGCTCTAGAGTAGCGCGCCGGGTGATGACATCACCCGGCGCGCCACCCTAGAGCAGGCCGCGGAGCCTGCTGGGAGTAGTAGGCGCCGGCGCCGGACGGGAGCCGCCGGGCCGGGCAGGTAAGGGCCCCCCTCCCCCCTCCCCCCTCCGCGCGCCCCCTCCTCCCCTCCACGCACCCCCTCCTTACCTTCCCGGCCCGGTGGCTCCCGGCCGGCGCCGGCGCCTACTACTACCAGCAGGCTCCGCGGCCTGCTCTAGAGTAGCGCGCCGGGTGATGACATCACCCGGTGCGCCACCCTAGAGCAGGCCGCGGAGCCTGCTAGTAGTAGTAGGCGCCGGCGCCGGACGGGAGCCACCGGGCCGAGAAGGTAAGTGCCCCCCTCCTCCCCCCCCCGCTGTCCACTTTCATCGGCGGGCGCCGGCTGGCGCCCGCCAATGGAAGCGGCGGTGGGCGCCAGTGGGCGCCCGCCGATCCGCCGATCCGCCGAACCGGTTCGGAGCTTTTTCGGACCGGTTCGGATTGGATCGGCCGATCCAGCTGCGGGATCGGAAATCGGATAATTTATCCGATTTCCCACTGGACCGGACTCGGATCGTGGATCGGGTCCGATCCAGTGCACATCCCTACTAAGAACAACAAAATTCACAATTAAGAAATAGCACAACATCAAGAAACCAAGCAAATCAAATAGGACCATATAAAACATACAAAAATAGCCAGCTAAAACACCATTAAAGCAAAATATAGCAGCAGAGAAGACAAATCAGCTCTATAAGCCAAATACCTATTTAAGAGGGAAAAAAACCCTCCATCAGTAGATAGTTTCAAAGTCTGGATGCAGCCACTGAGAAGGACCTTTCTCAGGTAGCTGCCCAACATACATCATAAGAACATATTCATGCTGGATCAGACCGAAGGCCTATCCAGTCCAGCATCCTGTTCACATAGTAGTCAACCAGATACCCATGGGAAGTGCATGAGCAGGACATAAGTACAACAGCACTCATATTTGCTCATATTCCCCAGCTACTGGCATACAGAGGCATACTGTCCCTGATTCTGAAAGTAATATATAATCATCGGTAGCCTTATCCTCCATGAATTTGTCTACCCCCTTTAAAGTCATCCAAGTTGGCGGCCATCACTTCACTTTGTAGTAGGGGTGTGCACGCCCAAAATTATCGTATCAATATCGGAAATCACTTTAAAGTAAAAATTCGGATTGGATTATATCGGAGGTAAATCGTATCGTATATCTAATTTGGAGCCCTATTTTGCCCTATAGAGCAAAAATGCCTATAACCTGTATTTTCAAAGTTAGAGGCTTGAAACTTGGTCACAGTGCTTATGGGGTATGCCTAAGTATGTGTATGAAAGCCGGCTTTCAGAACGAGCACGATCTTTAAAAAATTCATAGAAAATTGAGGGTTTGAGCAATTGCTCTGATTTTGTTCACAAATGACCAGCCAGATCCCATCTTCAATGTCCCACAAGTTCAAGTTGTTATCTTTAAAAATGAAGGAACAGTAGGGGTGGGGCTTTTGGGGGACCCTCTATAACTTTTTAATTTGAAAAGATAGAGACATGAAACTTTTTGGACATTGCAGATTGGATCTTGCTAGTCCTGGCTGCCTAAGTTTCATGTCATTATCATTTCAAATAACAAAGTTATGCACGCATTTCCCCCAATGCAAGCCTATGGGGAAAAAAGCAGACAACAAGATGACAGCAAGGAGGCCCGGTCAACCAGCTGTCAATAAAGTTGCATGATCTTTAAGAAATTCATATAAAATTGAGGGTTGGAGGGATCGATCTCAAATTTCATACACGTCTATCACATGTTGCTACACATATGTGCCAAATTTCAGATCAATCCCTCCACCCCTGTATTTTATATGATTTTTTTAAAGATCCTGCAACTTTTTGACAGGTCTGAATGAATGCACATAGCGAGCTGTCATTCTGACTTGTCAGAACTTAAATGATCTTTAATAAATTCATATAAAACCAAGGGTTGGAGGGGTCGATCTCAAATTTCATACACATACTTAGGCATACCCTATAAGCACTGTGACCAGGTTTCAAGCCTCTAACTATGAAAATACAGAAGTTATAGGTTTATTTATATGGCAGCTCGGTGATCCGAAAAAATGCGATATAATCGGGCTGAAAATTTTCGGATCGGATATTTATCGGAGGTTTTTCTATCGTATCGTTATTGTTAATCGGATGTCTGATAACGACCTTATCGTATCATTATCGTACATTTTAACAATACGATACACATCCCTACTTTGTAGTAATGAATTCCATTGTGTAGAAAACATATTTTCTTTATATCTGTCCTGAGTTTTCTATTATTCAGATTCATGGAATGACCCTGCATTCTAGAATTATGAAAGAGGGACAAAAACATCTCCCTGTCTACTTTCCCCATACCATGCATAGTTTTATACTCCTCTTTCATCTACTTTCTTGCCTTTTTTCTAAACTAAAATTCCCAAACCTTGTACCCTTTCTTTGAAGAGAAGTTACTCCATTGCTTTCATCTTTTTGGATGCACTTTTCTGCACCTTTAACCAGCTCTTCAATATATTTTCAGAGGTGCAGTGACCAGAACTGTACATTGTATACCAAGTGTGGTTGTACCATAGATATCTACAAATGTGTTCTGATATAGGACATTTTATTTTTGATTCATTTTCTAATTATGTTCAATGTAAGAACATAAAAAGACCCATGCTGGATCAGACCAATGCTGGGTCTCACAATGGGCCAACCAGCTGCCTCTTCCCCTACATTCCTCCTGACAAACTCCTGTTTGCGCGCTCTGATCACTTGCTCTCTGGGAGCTGGCTTCCTTATGTGCCTTCTAGTCCAGCTGGGGCAACTTCCGTTTCTCTGTCCAGCTAGGAGTCAGGAAACAGAATGAAACTCCCCGCCCACTTCCTTTAATCTGTCCTGAATCTCCCACCAATCAGTTCCATAGGATGACCCCGGGTTCTAGTATTATGAGAGAGGGAGAAAAATGTCTTCCCATCTATGAGTTTTGCCTGCTGCTGCATGGAGAACCTAGGAGGGAAAAGCTGGGAGTGGGAGAGGTTGCCTGTTTCTTCCCCTGGAATTAGGGTAGCCACTTATAAATTGGCAAAAAAGAGGAAATGCACCATCAAAAAAGAGATCAAAAGTTGACAATGATTTGTATAAATATATATACAAATGTTACTATCACCATCATCATTGGTCTTTTCTCACTTGTGATGGTTTTTCTAGATGGACATGGTGGGCTTTGCCAAGTCATGCTGTCTTTTACTGATTCAGGAATCTCCTAACTCTTGAACATGTTTTAAGTATGACTGCTTTCTAGATGTTGGTGCGGATGTATTTTCGTAGGCCCAGTTTCTGGGATAATGGAATAATTGTAACATTTTCCTGTTGCCATAGTTCTTTAACTTCCATATTTTTTTTCTCTTTTTCTCTTCCTTTTCTACAACATTTTGTCATTAGGTATTGCTATGTCAAGGATTCAACAACTGTGCTGTTTAGGCCAAAGGGCATCTGGCAACCAAGAACCCATCTGAAGCAGAAGATGCATTTTAAAGTGTTCACAGTTGTATAGGTGTATTAACTGGATACATTTAATTCCTACACATTTGTCCTGAGAGTTTCAATATGTGCATTGGTGGTGGCTCAGGCTCTTCAAGGATGGACCATGAATACTTAAGATACTTTGACCTCCTTGGATTATCAAGGTAGCTGAGTAAGGTATCAAATAGGGAAGGCCAGGTGCTTAGTTAGAAAGCTTCCCCCAATACAAGTCTATGGGGAAAACATGGTGGCAGGTGGGTGAGTGGGGGCCTAACTCCCCCCTCCCCCTCACGCTTCTTACCTGGAGGGGCCATCCTTTGCAGATGGCATCGGCAGGTAAGCCCCCCCTGCTGTCTGTTTCCACTGGCGGGCACCCACTGGTGCCCGCCAATGGAAGCGGACAGCCCCACCAGGTAAGCCCTCCCAGCTCCTTACCTGGCAGGGCATCCTCCTCCATCCATTGCCAGCTGTAAACTACTGCGAACTAGGCTTCGCGGCCTAGTTTGCAGGAGAGCGCCAGGTGATGACATCATCACCAGGCGCTCTCCTGTAAACTAGGCTGAGAGGCCTAGTTTGCAGTAGTTTACAGCAGGCAATGGAAGGAGTACGCCCCGCCAGGTAAGCCCCCCCACGATCCTCACCTGGCCAGGCTGTCCGCTTCCATTGGCGGGCACCCGCTGGCACCCGCCGCTGGAAGCGGACAGCCCCGCCAGGTAAGCCCCCCCTGCTCCTTACCTGGCGGGGCGTCGTCCTCCGTCCGTTGCCGGCTGTAAACTACTGCGAACTAGGCCTTGTGGCCTAGTTTACAGGAGAGTCACCTGGTGCTCTCCTGTAAACTAGGCCACGAGGCCTACTTTGCAGTAGTTTACAGCCGGCAACAGGAGGAGGACGCCCCGCCAGGTAAGCCTCCCCCCCATGATCCTTACCTGGTGGGGCTGTTCGCTTCCATCAGCGGGCGCCCGCTGGCGCCCACTGATGGAAGCGGACAGCCCCGTCAGGTAAGCCCTCCTGCTGTCTGCTTCCATCGGCGAGCGCCCGCTCGTGCCCACTAATGGAATCCTCCGATTTTTCCTGAACCAGATCAGGTCCTTCCAGACCGGTTTGGGAAAGATCGGACGATCCAGAGAGGTGATCGGAAATCGGATAAGTGTATCCGATTTCTCCTGGATTGGCTCCGGATCGTGGATCAGACCCGATCCAGTGCACACCACTAATCTCAACCCATGTATGACCTCTTCAACTGAGCACTGTGAAGAGTTAGCTACATTCTTTGCAGAACAGGTAGATATACCAAGTGGAACACTCTGGACATTTTGATATAGCAGTGAACTCCTAACAGGGTAGGTCATGTACAATTGAATTAATTGAGATGTACTATCTATAGCTCTCATCCAGTAGATCTCAGTTACTAAAGACCAGATGTTCCATTGCTGCAGAGCAAACAAGCAAAAACAATGTGTCATGCTCCTTCTGTCACAGGAAATTTAGATGAAGGAATAAGGTGAAAGATAAAGTAATGTTTGGGGATGGAAGAATATAAGAGCATTGTCATTTCTATGATTTCTCCAACGGATCTGCACTCACCAATTTCTACATATTTTATGAGACACTATGTTATGATTTCTGAAGAGGTATGAACCAGGTAGGGATTCCAGCTGATTACATTATAAAAGAAAGAATCTTGCTCTGGTGACAAAATATCAACTTGATAGTTTATACCCTTCCAAAATAAAAGGCAGATGATATATGTAAGGCACCATGCATGCATACAACCCCTCTGCACATTCTGGCATAGAGCTCATTATCGAGCCTACCCTGTGGCGGTGAGGGTGGCGAAGAGACAGTTCTTCTCCACCAGTCTTGCATCTTCACAGTGTCGTCCAGTGGAGCTTTTCCGGGTGGTTCGTGGCCTGCTACACTCTGGGCCAGGGCGAGAGATGGTGGAACCCTCGGTAGCACACTGTGATGAGTTTGCACGGCACTTTGAAGATAAAGTCGCTCAGATTCGTCTTGAGTTGGACACCACGCTTAATGCAGCTCCGCTAGTAGAGGCGTTCAGAGCACCGTCTGGTCCAGTTTTATTGGATGAGTTTCAGTTACTGAGGCCTGAGGATGTGGACAAGGTGCTTGGCCAAGTCCGGTCGACCACTTTTGTGCTTGACCCTTGCCCGTCATGGCTAATTACATCAAATAAGGATGGGACCGCCGGCTGGGTCCAGGAGGTTGTAAATGCCTCCTTGAGAGAGGGAGTGGTGCCAGCCTCATTAAAAGAAGCGGTAATCAGACCACTCCTGAAAAAGCCTAACCTGGACCTGGAAGATGTGAACAACTATAGGCCGGTGGTGAACATTCCTTTCCTGGGCAAGGTGCTTGAGCGGGTGGTTGCAGGACAACTCCAGACACTCTTGAATGAAATGGATTATCTAGATCCATTTCAATCGGGTTTCAGGCCTGATTTTGGAACAGAAACTGCCTTGGTCGCCCTGTGGGATGACCTTTGCCGGGAGAGGGACAGGGGGAGTGCGACCCTGTTGGTTCTCTTGGACCTCTCAGCGGCTTTCGATACCATTGACCATGGTATCCTTCTGGATAGGTTGTCTGGGCTGGGAGTTGGAGGCACTGCGCTGCAGTGGTTCCGCTCCTACTTGGATGGCTGTTTTCAGAAGGTGGTGCTGGGGGATTATTGCTCTGTGCCGTGGCATTTAAGCCATGGGGTTCCACAGGGCTCTATTTTATCCCCTATGCTATTTAACATATACATGAAGCCACTGGGAGAGGTTATCCGGAGATGTGGGCTGAGATGTCACCAATATGCGGATGACACCCAGCTCTACCTCTCCTTTTCAACAAACCCAGGTGAGGCAGTGGCTGTTCTGAATCAGTGCCTGGGCACGGTAATGGACTGGATGAGGGCTAACAAACTGAGACTCAATCCAGACAAGACGGAGGTACTGTTAGCGGGTGGTTCGTCTGTCCGGCGAGGTGATGTTCACCCTGTTCTGGAGGGGGTTGCACTCCCCCTAAAGGATCGGGTCCATAGTTTGGGGGTGCTCTTGGATCCAGAACTGTCACTTGAGGCACAGGTGAACTCAGTGGCAAAGAGCACCTTTTACCAGCTTAGGCTGATATACCAACTGCACCCTTATCTGGACAGAGATAGCCTAGCTACAGTTATCCATGCTCTCATAACCTTTCGTTTGGATTACTGCAATGCGTTATATATGGGGCTTCCTTTGAAAACGGTCCGGAAACTTCAGCTGGTACAAAACAGGGCAGCCAGATTGTTAACGGAGACTGGCCAACGAGACCATATTATGCCAGTCCTTTTCTAACTTCACTGGCTGCCGATCCAGGTCCGGGCCCAATTCAAAGTGCTGGTACTAACATTTAAAGCCCTAAACGGCTTGGGGCCAGGTTATCTAAAGGAACACCTCCTCCCATATGTACCTGCCCGGACCCTAAGATCATCTACAGGGGTCCTTCTCCGTGAGCCCCTGCCAAAGGAAGTGAGGGCTTTCTCCGCTGTGGCACCCCGGCTGTGGAATGAGCTCCCCAGAGAGGTTCGCCTGGTGCCTACTTTGTACTCTTTTTGTCACCAGGTGAAGACCTTTTTATTCTCCCAGTATTTTAACAGTTATATTACCTCAATTTTAATCCTTGCTGTTTTAAATTTGTATTTTAATCTGTATTAATTCCTGCTGCTGGTTTTATTCTGGTTTTATTCTGGTTGTGTTTTTAGATTGTATGTTATTTGTTGTTTTGGGATTATGGCTTGTTTTATATTTTAAAAATGATTTTATGGTTTTAATTTTTGTGAACCGCCTAGAGAGCTTCAGCTATAGGGCAGTATAAAAATGCAATAAATAAATAAATAAATAAATAATAATAAATAGTATCCAAACAAAGCCAAGGAGTTAAAGTGTGTTTGCCTGTGTACCGTTTTATGTATTATGAAATCATTGGAACTTAGGTTAGTCATGTTTAAATTAAGTCCCATTGATTTCAGTGGATCAACTTGAAATATGACTAAATCTGGATCCAACCCATGTACTATAATAAAAGCAGTAAAATGTACCAGGATACCAGTCAAAGCCTCATATTAATTTTAAAGAATAAACAATAGTTTATTTCCTATTTATTATTTAATTCATTAAACATTATGAGGAAAACTTTCAGTGGCCACTCTCGTGACAAGCTACAGTAATACTAAGCATTTTTCTCTTTAATTAATTTCTAATGTACCATTAGTATATCCTGATTATTTAATCCTATGCCCATATCTCTTTTTAAACAATTATGCTAAACTTTAGAGAACTAGTAGAAAGCAACGTAGATTTTAGCATGACAGAAATAAACTGCAGTGGCAGGCAATAGATCTAGAATGAAAGATATATTTCTTTGTTGATAAATACACTTCCTAATTATCATATTAATGAGTATCTTCCTCCTGCAGAAAGCTAAACTCTGAGGGTTTTTTAAATGGGGATTTCCTTTTATATCAGTGTAATAGCTTTCTTTCTGAGAGTCATCAGACAGTGTTCTGACCAATAAAACATCAGGCATAATTCACTTTGAAACTTGAGCAATGGGGAAGTATGCGGGAGCGCATCTTGTGTAAAAATAAATACATTTTTGCTCATTGTACTATTTGAATGCTTTACTCAGAAAAATATTTCTTTTCTGACCTCCATTTGTACTGATTGCCAAAATTGTCCTACCCGCTCTGTGCATAATGTGAGAAATGTATAACACAGAATCCGAAGAGCACTCAAATGCAAATGAAATAATAAACATTTTACAATTTCTTAGAGCCTTTCCAATAGAAAATGTTCTGAAAGCTTTCTTTACCCTAGATATTTCCACTGAATACCAAACTATCTCAAATGCATTTTTAACAAGTGAAATCCATGTATTTCTGGTCTGTCTCTAATAGCTACCTACAGGATAAATATTCATGGTTAAGAATTCAAGTATGGTTCTAAGCATTGCTGGTTATGGATAAACAGTTCAAGCTGTTGTGCAGGTAAGTGCAAAACAAAAACTACAACCAAATAATTTATTGTGGAAAGAAACATTATTTATTAGGAGATAATTAAGAATATCAGCAGGGATTTAAAATTTGCTGGATTTCCTGGTCATTTACTCATTTGGATTTGTAAGTACAACTTTATCTGTGGAAACATCATTATTCTTAAAGTAACAGCAGCAGTTTTACTGCTGGGGTAATGCTAAAAGTAGATGGGAAAACAGTCAAATAAGCTCATACTAGCTTTTGGTAATAAATAACATGCTAGGAGTGATAATAATAGAAACACTATCTTGGCAGACAAAAAAAAGGGTAAACATTGAAAAGAGTTCTGAACCACAGGTGGTTATATTTACTGATCTAAAACAATTCCTTAAAAGGGTGACTACACTGCAGTTTAGAACACAAAGGGCATGTTTTCTTTTAATTTACCCATTCCTTTTTGAATTTTGACATTTGAACAAATCTTGTCATGCCCACTGACCACTCTAAAACAAGGAAGGCTCACTTCCCCAATTCAGAAAACGGATTCATTAGATCACTATAGTAAAGCACAGAAATGTCAGAGAAGCATTTTTTTTTAACACAGTGATTTCAGGCGTATTATTCACAGACTTTTTCCACTTGAGGGGAATCTGACAAAACGAACTACCCTTCTTGAACACGATTAATACATTTTCATAAAGCATATGGTAAAACTGGCAAACACAAATTCATCTACAGGGTCCCATTGTACAGCTATTTGAAATAAAATGATATGAAATACGTTATTATTTGCTTTTTGCTTCAGGAGGGCAGGGGAAGCACACACAACATTTTTAAAAAACAAATACAAGGACCTGTAAGTCGTATATGTGACTCATTTCTCTGACAATTTCAAACTGCTTGTCTTTCATAGGATTTCTTATGGCTATTTACATTTTCACTCAGTGAAAATCAATTACCTTCCTGCAATAAGCCTCATTTACTACCTTTGAGTATAATAGAAACACCATTAGGATGATGACATTACCCAAAAGAAGGGCACCACACAGTTGGTAGACATAAATTAGAACCCTTTCACATATGCATTAGAAATACTGCTGTGACTGAAATATGCATAAAATCTGTATCTATTAGAGCTATTAGTGTGCAGTGGTGATGATTTTGAAGGAGGAGGGGGAGATTGTGATCTACTACTTTGACAAAATTATGTATTTCCTTTCCCCCTCCCTCAGTATGTGCCACTGATGCAATAAGCACAGGCCCCCAGCTGAGCTGCATTTGGAAATGCCACTGAGCATGGTATGTGCGCTTCACTTCCCTTTGCCGAAGCAAAACACTGTCAGGAATAGAGTGCATGTGTGCCGCCAAGCCCACTCCTCCTTCATCACCCTGACCTCCACTGTTTGCGGATGTATGCCTTGGTGAAGCTACCACTCATGTGGAAAACAGCTCCTACAGATCAATTCATAGGATTTAGGGACATTTAACTTCCATCAAGCCCACATAGTCTTCTTGATATTATTTGAACTAACTTATTACTAGAGATTAATGGGACTAACATCGAGGATTTGATATTTACAAGGAGGAGAAAAAAATATACTAATCTAGAAATTCCCCCCTCTGAGACTGCCAAGCTGAGGAAACAGCTATAAATGTAGTCATTTTTACCTGGGTTCTTATAAGCTTAAGCAAAACAAAATTATAACTCAGTGTGAAAAGGTAGGTTCTGCTTAAAAACCTTATGTATAAAACGTGTAAAGTGAGATGCCACTCCCCTGCTACCAACAAAAGCATTTGATATCACAGCAAGCTCCTTATGAATTTTTTAAAAAGTATTAGGCCACTGTCTTCTTCCTAAAATGCTTTTGATTATATTCTACCTGTAAGGTTTAATAGAGAAGTAATATTTAATTGAATTTACAATTAGGGATGTAAGTTTGAGTAATTAATTTCTTATTCCGTGTTAAAATTACCAAGTTAGCACAGCACACTGTCTCAAAACCAAGGATTTCATCCTATGGCAATTTTAGGTCTAATAACATTGAGTCAAGATCATTAAAAAATCAGGATGACCTTATTTACAAATCAAGAGTTTAGATATATTCTGAAATATTGGGGTGGGGGGATGAATGAATACTTTAAGCATTTTTTTAAAACAGAAGTAACGTACTGGGAAGATTCAGAATCAAATTCTTAAAAAACGTTTAAAACTTATTTTAAGCAATTACATGCAGTATTAAAAAAAGTAGTGTGCAACTTACAACATAAAACAATGATGATAAAACCTAAAAATAAGCTGACAAATAGGTCATCTTGAGTAATATTGTCTAATGGGGAAAAGCTAAAATTGGGAAGAGAAAGCAAGAATGGTGGGGATTAGGTGGAGGAGTGGCCAGTTTAGTGTTGACATGATATGCAGCATCCAGGGCCATTTCTTCTAACCCAAAACATTTCATTATACCCAGTTGACAGCTCTCCTGTCCCTATCAATTTGCAAGCTGAACGACAGAAATGCAATTAGCTCCTTTCTACATGCACAAGATGATAGTGTCAGGTGCATATATGCTGAAGCAAGGAGACACTGATCAAACCCCTAGCTGCAAAGCATACGCTATATAATCACACACTTCCCACATGTATCAAACTGGGAGTGTGCGAGTCTGCAAGAGTAAAAGCAAAGTGGTGATGGTGAACAATAGTGAAGAGACACAGACTGCACAAAAGACTAGTAAATACCCAACTCCTAAGGAGTCCTACTAAAACCTAAGCATTAACTATATAACACAGATAGTATTTCCAGAGTCCCCACAGGTCTGTTCTTCAACCCTTTGGGCACAGGCATCTAGCAGAACACCTATTCTACACAAGTAACAGGGTTTTAAGGAAAAAGACGCCACTCAGAGGAGAAACAAATGTGGCTACCTGGGGGTAGGTGCAGCTTAGGGGACACGTCCAACATTCAAACACTAACATCCCCCACTTAAACATTTCTTGGACAGAGAATCATGTCTGGAACACCCAAACACCAATGGCCGCAAATGTGCCTTCCAGGAGACAGTAGGAAATTGAGAAACTAACAGCTTTCTCACTGAGGAGCTAGTGGCTTCCACATACTGATTTGCCAAATAGTTATTACGGGCTTTATCATGCCTACTATTTTCCCCCCAGGTTGCTTCTGCGGGCTTCCCCTCTGTTTCCTATTTGAGTCTAGCATTTTGAATCACACATGGTCGGTATTGCTGCAATACCTCAGCTTGGCCTGTTGAACTTTGCCTGTTTTGGACTTTGCCCGTTCAGGGATAAATCGAAATAGAAACTAAAAACTGCGACCTCAGGGTGGGAGAGCAGCAGGACGGGGACAATGCCATGTGAGTCCAGCGCTGAAGAAGTGGAGCAAAGTTATGGTGGGTGTGCTTAAAACCGCCCGTGTGTTAATGACCTACAATTCAGTTGTATACTGTACTGAAAACATTGGTTGAAGAGAGGCATTAAAACAGGGAGTATGTGGGCTTTAAACAAATGTATTTTGACTTCTACTGCTACAGCATGAGGTCTGAGAGAAGCAGAATTAGATGGGCTGTTCTTCACTTTGCCTGAAACGTTTCTCTGGTCATGCTGCCATAACACTCCTATCTATTGGCTGGTACTTTTGCCGTGCAAATGTAAAGGAAATATCCATGGCTAACATCATGTTGAGTGAATCGGGATGGTGGTGAGGAGACCTCTGCATTTCCTATGAATTCTTATGAGAAAAGAAGACATTTCTGGTCCTATGAAATAACATATCAAATTGGGACATATGTTTGTGGGTTGGTTACTTTTGTTGTAGACTACAACATTGATTCTACTTTTCCTCAGTGTGCCTTGAGAATGAGGTTGCGATGTCGTGTTCTTAGAGAGACAGCCAATACTGTATCTATGGTCTGCTGTTGTACAACTGCACCATTTGTATTGAGTTGTAAGCTTTATGTGAACCTCTCAAGTGTTCTTTCCTGCTTTTTCAATACCTTCCCTTTCCTTTGTATTATGCACAGCGATTCTCCTGATAGCCAAATGAACTTGTGGTGGATTTTGCCATTGATGCATTGTATAATCCACAAGCCTCTGCCTATTTGTATCCTGAAGATTTTCACATGGAAGTACTCTGCTCTCACAGAACATATGTTGGAGTAATTCACTGTACAATGGTACAATCTTGGCTTTATTTAATTCATAGACTTTTGATTACCCTTTTTTGAAATCTCTCCAGTGTACCATGATAGCTATAAACTCAGACAGCACATGTTTACTCAGAAGTAAGTTCCACTGTGTTTAATGTGGCTTACTCCTAGGTAAGTGTGTAAAGATTGCAAATCTCATACTAAATTATCAAAAGACAATGGTCCCCTCTACAAGGATTCGCTTTTGCGCCCGGTTAGGCGATTATGCGCATAATCACAGAAGCGCATTTACGCCTAATCCTTCTGCACGAGAGGCGGCGAGAGGCGGCGAAGCGCATTAACGGATCTCCAAAATGCGGTTTAGAAGTAGTTAATGCACATAAGCGCATATTCACACAGTCAAAATGCGCTTTAATGGCCGGAGCAAAATAAAACTCACTGTTTAACGTGCATTCGATAATGCGCATAATCGGAGGGATAACGCGCCTCTACGCCCCATTTGCGCTCCGCTGGTGTGGAGGTAAATTTTTTAATGAGACTTCAAAGAGCATTAAACCTCTCGTGAAGAGGCACCCAATACGAAAATCAAGGCAATTAAAAACATCTTGTTTTTCTCCAAAAGGTTTCACTCATGTTAACAGCTTTCATTCATGATCCTCAGGATCCCATACAGATCTTTTGTAATTTCATTCTCTAAAGTGATAATTCACTTATATTATATTATAAAATATTTGGATTGATTTGTTATCAATACACCTTACTAGTATGTGGAATTATGGGTCCAAGCCTATGCACACTCATTTGGGAGTCAGTCCTATTGTGATATTTTCCCAACTATTTATATATTTATTACATTTTATACCACCCAATAGTCAAAGCTCTCTGGGCAGTTCACAACAATTAAAATGCTGAAATACTTAACAACAAATATAGATAAACTACAATATAAAGGTTTCAGAGTTTAAAACTACAATATAAAAATATAACAAACAAAAGCTAGCAGCAAGACAATCAAAATACAGTACCAGATTAAAAACAAAATTAAAAAAACTAAAATGCCTGGGAGAAACAAGCACAACGTAGGCACCAGGTGAACCTCTCTGGGAAGCTCATTTCACAACTGGGGTGCCACAGCAGAAAAGGCCCTTCTCCTTGTAGCCACCCACTTCCCTTCCCTTGACAGAGGCTTCCAGAGGAGGACTGCTGAACCTGATTTTAGGGTATATGGGAGAAGGTGATCTTTCAGTAGCCTGGCCTCAAATGACAAGGATTGTGCTGTAAAGTTATTTTTAAAAACATGCCAGGACTTGATACACATGTGGTGGTCAAGATTCAACACTACCCGAAAACATTGTTTCATAAAATAAAATAACATAAAATAATCCATAAATTGACGCATATTTTTGGAACCTAGATTAAATATTTCCCCAAATTATATTGCGTTAGATTTAACAATAATTGGAGCAAGAACTGAGAAAGCAATGCATGGGAAATGCATACTGGCTCTTTCTATAGTGAGATAATATAAAGAAATATAACTTAGATTAGTTTTTTAACATTTACATTAACAGTTACTTCTATACCTTTGAAGCTTAGAAAGTTATTTTATAATAAATAAACCCAAACGTTTCCAAGATTCCAAAATGAATCTTCTGAGTTGTTTCTGATTTCATTCCCCCCCCCTGTCGCTAAGTTAATTGCTAAATATTTTAATGGTTCTAAACTATTACAGTTATTTTGAGATGTGCTGTATATTTCTTATCCTCCCCCATCCCACCCCACCCCCTAAGCATTAATCCCATAGGCTACAAGCCAGAAAGCTCTCAAGAGTGGTAAACACCCAGTGGGACTTTTGACTCTTGCCCCTTCATTTTTTAAATTATTTCCCAAACTGCTTTTGAAACATCTCTCTCTCTCTCTCTCTCTCTCTCTCTCTAAGTAAAACTAACAATAAACAAACAAACAAAAACTGCACTGCAGCCACAAATTTGGAAAGGTATTCATATAGTAACGGTGAAAGGGCTGTGAGCGTAGATCCTGAAAGTATTGATGGAATGAAAGGTATTAATTCCAGGGTCAGTGAATAAGTTTGACTGGAGGTCACCATTAGATTTTGGGCATTGGGGTGGGGGTGGGAGGAGCTGGAAGGGAGGATTCATTTGTTTAGAGGAAAGCATGGACAAAATTGGCTTGCTTTGACCTGTTCAACCCACTTCTTCATCTTTGCATGTTCACTACTTTTATAGCCAGCATCCATTCATTAGTAACATTCTTCCCTCTGGGGTAGGAAGTTATCAGCTGAAGGCCAACACAAGAGTCTAGGCACAGGGTTCAATGCTGGTATTGCAACCATGCAGGGCAACTAAGGGAAAGAGGGCCATCCTGTCTAGATGAGGTATTAAACTGAGCTCCCTTCTGGCAAAGGTCCCCTCTACAAGGATTCACTTTTGCGCCCGGTTAGGCGATTATGCGCATAATCGCTGAAGCGCATTTACACCTAATACCTCTGCACGAGAGGCAGCGAGAGGTGGCGAAGCGCATTAACGGATGACCAAAATGCGCTTTCCAAGTAGTTCATGCAGAGAATCGCTTGTTCACATAGTCAAAATGCGCTTTAACGGCCGGAGCAAAATAAAACTCGCGATTTAACGCGCATTCGATAATGCGCATAATCGGAGAGATAACGCGCCTCTACGCCCGATTTGCACTCCGTTCTTGTAGAGGTAAAAAAATTTAAGCGCCTTGAAAGAGCTTTAAACCTCTCTTGCAGAGGCAGCCAAAGTCAGAAAGGGTGGTTTTAAATGAGAAACAATAAGGAAGGTTGAGAATAGATTCTGCACAGATATTCTACTGAATGAGGCAAAATGTGGTGATTATGCTCCCATATTTCTCTCAAATATCACTAAGTTTAAGAAAATTTTAGAAAAATTAATGTAATGGTCAAGAAAGTGTATTTAATATGTAAAATGTCTTGATGTAGATAAAAATAACCATACCTCATAGGGATTATGGTTTAAAATTATGGACTGAGCAAGCATGTTATTTTAGGCTAAGCTTTCCTGATCATGGAGTGTTTTAAAAATGGACATCGCTAACTGAATTTCTGCTCCTGTGAAGCACTGCTGATTGACAGCATGTCACCTAATAAACTGGCATATCTGCTCTTAAACTTGAAACTTTTGCTTTTAAAAACAGGAATTAGTGAGGGGCTTTTTTAAATTTAAAATTGTCTGAAAGTGATGAGTTGGACCCAAAGGTTACACAAATGGAAGGTTGCTCATGCAGTTCTTTCCCCTTCCTTCCTCTCTCCTGTAGCCTGCCAAAAACCTTTGAGGGTGGTTGGGGATTTTCCTAATCAGTTTAGGCTGTAGTATCGGGAGCTGCATGAGTGGAGCTTATGCTCATTCAACGTACCTCTGCCTGATTTGAGGGACGACCCCTCTCCACTACAGCCCACACTATTCAGGAAGTTTCCTTAACCCACCAAAAAGACTTCTCTCAGGAGGGTGCAAGGAGGTGACCCAATAAGCTCATGATCTGTTTCTATGCTGGAGGGTCCCAGCTCCATCAAAAGAGGATCTCTTTCCTTTCCTCTAATGTTGTAACCTGATCCCATCAGTCACACTGGTTCAGAAGCACCAGGTGATGTATTAACAGCACATGGCTTAAAGCCCTTCTACAGTGCCACTGAACAAGGAGGGGGTGTCAAAACGGGAAGGGGATAGGTCCACCAGCAGTCTCTGGCACCATGCTATGCACTGATGGAGCACCAACACAACACTGTCATGGTATAATGTGGGTGCAATAGGAACTATAGATTTTTCTGAAGACAATTGGGACAGACTGTATGGCACTGCTCCCTTGCCAAGAATGGGATGCTGCTTAGTTGCTCCAGTTCAGTCTTGGCTTGCAGTGACATTAATTAAATGTATGTTTATTCTCTAAGAGAATTAATAGGAGAGATCTACGTGGGAACATAGGAAGCTGCCTTATACTGAGTCAAACCACTAAAGCATAGTATTGTCTACACTGGCTGGCAGCAGCTTCCCAGGGTTTCATTTTTCCTACCTGAAGATACCAGGGAATGAATCTGGAACTTCCTGCATGGAAAGCATTTGCCAAACCACTGAGCGATGGCTCCTCTATATGTGATGGGGTTGCAATCCTTTTGAAGAATCGAGTTTATAGTCTGGGAGGACTCCTCAACCCAGTCTTGCACCTGGATACTCAAATTGTGACTACTGTTATGAGTGCTTTTGCCCCACTTAGGCTGGTGGCCCAACTATGCCTGTTTTTCAGAAAAGATAGACCTGGCTATGGCTATGCATGTCTTAGTTACCTCAGGATAGAAGTATTGTAGGGCACTGTATATGAGACTGCCCTTGAAAAGCATCTTAATAATAATAATAATAATTATTATTATTATTTATTTATTTCTAACCCGCCTCTCCCCCTGGATCGAGGCGGGGAACAACAATAAATATAAATACAAAGACCATAAAATTGATAAAACATTAAAACAAATAAAACTAATACATTAAAAACATCTTAAAATTCAACTGAAAACTCCATCAAGCACAGAATGCAGCAGCAAAAGTTCTAACCACAAGCAGATTTTGAAGCATATGACTCCTTTGGTGATCCAACTACTCTGGCTACTGGTTCATTTCCAGGCTCAATTCAAAGTGCTGGTTTATCACCTTTAAATAGTTTGGAACTAGGATACATGAAGAACCAACTCCTTCTATACAGTCTTGTCTGTCTATCGAGGTCAACTGGGAAGCCTTTTTGTGTATCCTGCCACCATTTGAGCATGTAAACGCATAATTAAACTCTGGAATTCACTACCACAAGATGTGGTGATGGCCACCAATTTGGATGGCTTTAAAAGGGGTTTGGATAAATTCCTGGTGGAGAAAGCTATCAATGGCTACTAGTCCTGATGGCTAAGTGCAACTTCCAGTATCAGAGGCAGTAAGCCTGTATAGACTAGCTATTGGGGAACATGGTTGAGAGGGTGCTGTTGCACCATGTCCTGCTTGTGGGTCCCTGGTCGAGAGCTGGTTGGCCACTGTGTGATCAGAGTGCTGGACTAGATGGACCCTTGGTCTGATCCAGCATAGCTCTTATGTTTTTAACATATGAAAGTAGTTTCACCGCTGCAGATTGTGGAACTCCTTATTCTGGGAAATCCATCTTGCCCCATCCCTGATATTATTTCATTGTCAATTAAATATGTTCTTGTACCAGCAAGCTTTAGCCTGACTAGGGTTTGATCATACTTTGCTACTCTCACTATCGGAAATTTTTAATCCACTGCTCCTGTCTGCCTTTTTTCTTTTTGTTAGGAATTCATTGGTGGAGAATTGGAGTGGCTGTTGCAATTACAGGGGAGGGGCAATTCTAATTTCTCAAAGTGGTTTCAGGAGAGGGGCTGATTATAATGGGAGTAACTATGGCTTCCTCTCAATGGTTTTTTCTTTTTCTTTTTAAAAACAATTTCAAAGTAATAAGCTCTGCCAGTGACTTTGGTGATGGTATCTGAAGGAACGCCTCCTTCCATATGTACCTGCCTGGACCCTAAGATCTTCTTCAGGGGGTCCTTCTCTGTGAGACCCTGCCAAAGAAAGTGAGGCAAGTGGCTACCAGGAGAAGGATCGTTACTGCTGTGGCAACCCGGCTGTGGAGTGAGCCCTCTAGGTAAGTTCTTCTGGTGCCTATGTTATACTCTTTTCAACGCCAAGTGAAGACATTATTATTATTTTCCCAGTATATTAACATTTTACTATCTTAGTCTTTTAACATTGCTGTTTTAAATCTCTGCATTCCTGCTTGATTTTATATTGAAGTTTCAGTTTTACACTTTAAATTGTACTTTATGGTTTAAAGTTTTGTGAATTGCCCAGAGACCTTCAGCTATGGGTAGTACAGAAATGCAATAAATAAATAAATAAATAAATAAACAAACAAACAAATGGTAGGAGCAGAGCTCTGGCCTTACCCATCATGTCTCCTCCCTGCAATGCCTTAGGAATGACACTAGTATCAGTCTTGAGCAACTCTGGGAAGGAAAGCATGGTGGTGGCTAGAGATCCATTCCTGCTATTATGAACAGAGTCAGATACTTTGAAATTGCTGGAAATAAGGGGGGGAGGGTGAGAGGAAACCACCACGATGGTAAGTGTCCCCTTCCTGCCATCCAGAACCTCATGAAACATTTTGAGCCCCAAGCTCCCCCTAACTATACTTCCCCCCCAACCATGAGAGGGCAGATCCCCCCTCTTCAGGAGAATCAGCTACTTAATGGGCAAAAGGGGGCATGTTCAGCTCTGTTTAAGCTTTTAAAAATATTTTAAAACTATGAATATTAATTGCTTAGGGTGTTTTTGTTAAAAAGGAAAGGTAGGATATAAATGCTTTTTTAATTAGAAGAAAACAAATTAACTAACAAATACATATATAAATATGAGGGAATATTTTCATTTGAAGGCAGAATAGTCTTCCATTGTCTCTCAATACAGAACAAGAGAGTCAGTGATGAGGGTAGCAACGTTTGTTTTTCTAATAGCTTTTCTACACAAGGCATTTGTTTTGTGCTCCTCATTCCCCACTCATGGTTGTTTACAGGTTCTTTAGATGACACTGAGACCCTCCAGTTTCACTTCTGTTTGTAAACAACACTTTTCACTTTTTTAGGGCAGGGAAAATGGAGTATTAGTTCTGAAAAACAACAGTGCCACCTAGAGGTTATGTAGCAGAAAAGCAGGAAAGGAAATGCTCCTCAAATAGTGCTCAGATCTCAATTCTTTGATGAAACCAAGAGTAGATGCAATGGATTAACAGCCTTGTGCGCAGAAAAGCCTTAGGACTGGAATGAGAACAGCCAACCTGGGTTCCCTTAGATTCCCTTACTATTGACACCTCTTCCCAAACCAAAGCCTGCCCCACAAAGCCATACATGTCCCTAACAATGGCATGTGGTTTTAATCCCAGTCAAATTTACAACTTTCTCTTCCCTAACAGAAACTCAGCTGGAAACATCTTGATGACTTTTTGAGCAGTTGAAATAATGTGGTTATTTCAGTCCTGCTCAGCCAATCACTGTCAGAGTTTTCACTGCTACAAGCACAATATATGCAAAGGTGAGGTACAACAATCCAACAAGGGCAATCCATCTGCCAATTGACTTGGTGGATGCACTTCACATGCAGAAAAGAATGCTGTGAGTTATAATATACAGTACTGTGCAAAAGGCTTAAACCACCCAGGAAAATTATGTTTAAAGTTATTTATCTGGGTATTAAGTGTTTATTTGCTTGGAAAAATGCTCATTAGAATAAATAGAAATAAACATTAATACAATTAAAAAGTAACAAGAATTCCCCATGTTTTTCACCACCAGCACACCTGATTCAACTTAATGAGGCATTGATTAGCTGAACCAGGTGTGCTGGTAGTGGAATTTAACAAATACAGTACATGGAATGGCCGGAGTGCTTCAAGGAGAGGTTTGGAAATGGCTAAGCTAACACAATTTGACAGACATAAAATCATAGTTTTGCATCAACAAGGCAATTCTCAGTGAGCAATAGACCAAATTTTCAAGATGTGGTGTTCAAACTCTCATAAAGAAATTTGAAGAAACTGGGCAAGTTGAAGACAGAAAATGCAGTGGAAGACACAAAAAGCTTAAAGGTCACTACCTTGTAGGACAGAAAGGAATCCAATGAAGTGCTTGCTCAAGATCTGGCAGAGTCATGTGGCACCAACGTACACACTTCGACCATGAGAAGGATGTCTTAAAGAAATGGTCTTGTAGGGCGTGTTGCAGCTAAGAAACCATTCTTGCAGAAAGGCAACAAGCAGAAGAGACTGCAGTATGAGAAAGACCATGAAGCATGGAGCGACAACCTGTGGCAGAAAGACTTATGGAGCAATGAGTCCAAATTTGAATTTTTGGTTCACAAAGATGCCAATATGTCAGAAGAAGAGTTGGCAAGAAGTACATGGATGTCTGTCTGCAGCCTTCTGTGAAACACAGTGGAGGCTCTGTCATGCTCTATCATTTCAGTCAACGGCATAGGGGATCTGGTCAAAATCATAATGCTGTACCTTCAGGAAAACAACTGATTGTGGGGGGGGGGGACTTTATCTTTCAGCTTGATAATGACCCAAAACATGCAGCAAAAATGATTAAGACCTACTTAGAGCAGAAGTCTGGACATGGAACACTTACAATATTAGACTGGCCACTTCAGAGCAATGACCTCAACATAATTGAAGCTGTGTGGGATCACTTGAACAGAGAAAAGAACAAAAAGCAGCCAAAGACAAAATAAGAGTTATGGCAAATCCTGCAAGAAGCTTGGAAGAATTTACCACAGGACTACTTGAAAAGATTACACAATAGTCTACCAAAGCTACAGAATTGGACTCAAAGAGTGCTTGTCAATGGTACCTTTTCACACTGGGGGGAGGTAACGAGCAGGGACTGCAGGGCTCAGTGCTAGGCCCAGTGCTCTTCAACATTTTTATTACATAATGATTTGGACGAGGAAGTGCAGGGAATACTTATCAAATTTGCAGACAACACAAAATTGGGTGAAATCGCCAATACCCTGGAAGACAAAAACAAACTTCAAAGTGATCTTGATAGACTGGAACGTTGGGCTGAAAACAATAGAATGAAATTTAATAGGGATAAATGCCAAGATCTACACCTAGGAAAAAGAAACCAAATGCAAAGTTACAAGATGTGGGATACGTGGCTCAGCAATACGACAAGTGAGAAAGATCTTGGAATTGTTGTAGATCACTAGCTGAATATGAGCCAACAGTGTGATGTGGCTGCAAAAAAAGCAAATGCTATTTTGGGCTGCATTAATAGAAATAGAGCTTCCAAATCGTGCGAGGTACTGGTTCCCCTCTATTTGGCACTGGTTAGGCCCCATCTTGAGTATTGCATCCAGTTCTGGGCACCACACTTCAAGAAGGATGCAGACAAGTTGGAGCTTGTTCAGATGAGGGCAACAAGGATGATCAGGGGTCAGGAAACAAAGCCCTATGAGGAGAGATTGAAAGAACTGGGCATGTTTAGCCCTGAGAAGAGAAGATTGAGGGGAGATATGATAGCACTCTTCAAATACTTGAAAGGTTGTCACACAGAGGAGGGCCAGGATCTCTTCTTGATCAACCCAGAATGCAGGACACGGAATAATGGGCTCAAGTTACAGGAAAACAGATTCCGGCTGGACATCAGGAAAAACTTCCTGACTGTTAGAGCAATACGAAAATGGAACCAATTACCTAGAGAGGTGGTGGGCTCTCCCACATTAGAGGCATTCAAGAGTCAGCTGGACAACCATCTGTCAGGTATGCTTTAAGGTAGATTCCTGCATTGAGCAAGGGGTTGGACGTGATGGCCTTATAGGCCCCTTCCAACTCTACTATTCTATGATTCTACGATTATATGATTATCATTGTGAAAGCCTGAAATTTATTTATTCTACAACACATTCAGTTTACTTCTTCCTGTTTTATAGCTAAGTATGTATACATAACACACTTTAAACTAAAGGCACTCTAAGCTTATAAATATGAGTATTATGTAACTATATAGCAAAGTTAATTCCCACTGTTAAACCCCCCCCCCCCCCTGTTATTCTGCTACAGAATAGCCAGCTCAGGCTCACATGTAGCAGATTTATTTATTTATTTATTTATTTATTTATTTATTTATTTATGAAATTGTCTCCCTATTCCCAAATGTGAACTATGGTTTGCCATATAACCCTCCCCCAAAAAATTAAACTATGTTTACTAGACAAGTTTCAGCACTGTAATTTCAAAGCCCACAAATTAAAAATCTTGGTTAAATGCTCCCAGTAACAGCCCCTACTCATTAATCCCCCACTCACAACATTGGAGAAGCTTCCACCACAGACCCAAACCTGAATAACCTTCAGGGAAGAACTCATATGTATTCACTCACCCCTGGTTTCTGACCCCAGGTAGTTATTGTCCCCGCTTGAACTAACCTATCCCAAAGCACATGCCCTTTTGTCTCCCCAAGGACTCAAAGCTAACCCTATATGCCTCCCCCAACCCCTCAAGTTCCCTTAATCCAATCATCTGCTTAACTACTCCCAGCAAATGGGCAATTCATAAAATTTCTCTACCTACTAACATTAAAGCAACAGAGAGCAATATATGGTGTATCATTTCAGGGATCTATTAACTGAAGTTATTCCTGCTGACTGGTCCTATCCATTTATAGTCATGATTAATATGCATGCAATTTGCAACACTGTGCTGACTGTATAATGAAAGATCCTATCAGGGCCTGCAGACTGGGGTGACAATTTCTGAGGTGGAGCTCCCACTCAACCTCATTCTCATTCCAACCCTCACTCAAAACAAGGGGAGTGGAGAGAGGGTTGCGTGAATATGCCCAATGGAATAATTTGGCTTTCAGGGAAGCAACCTCCATTTCTTCACACAGTCTGCTGACAAAGTACCAAGGGGTCTTGATAAGACTATCTTGCAGAGGATCATCAATCCGAACTGTGCATTTGTTCTCGCATTAAGATCCAGTTTGGAGTGCGTGAAGAATGTGTGTGGAGAAGACTACCTAGCATCACTGAACATGTCTGAGAAAACATTTCTGAAGGCAGATGAAGAAACAGCTGCAACTCTGATAGTGTACCATCAGGAAACCCAAGGGCATGTTGCCCATGAAGGTGTAGCAGAAAGACACACAGCAGCTGTAGCCCTGGAACCCAAGGGCATGTTGCTGCTAAGGGTGTACCAGAAAGACATGTATGACACAGTTCCACAGAATAGATGTATGAACACTGGGAAAAAACGACAGGCACTGGATGATTTACAAAAGTGATGCATAACTTTAAAGTAGTACAAGAGGTTTATACACAGATTGAACGTGTGAAAGCTTGCTATGGCTGAGGAGGGGTAAGGCTTAGTAAGAAATCACTAATTAGTGTTGTGCTAAGGTACTGCTTTTTCAGAAGCACAACTGAGGCAGATGGTGACAAATCAAAAAGCCTTTAGAGGAGACCTGTAATGATGATAAATAGTCTAGAAGACATGCTGTGTGAAAAAGATCTGGGGACTTTGTTTATCTTACAGAAACTATGTGGGCAGGGGAGAGTACTAGATATTATTCAAATACTTCATGTAGGAAAGAAAAGGAAGAACAATATCTCTGAATATTTGAGGAGAGCTGAGCACACACAGCAACGAGATTTAATTGCAGGATCTTAAGTGTATACTAAATTATTAGGGGTAGATAGCTTATATGCCAGCAGTTCAGCAATGGAATACCCTACCTATGCTCTGAAGCTCTGAATGAGAACCTACCAGGAATTATAGGGTATAGGGTATTCAATCAATCAATTATAGGGTATAGAGTGTTCAGTCATATGACACAAGAGTCTCCCTCCCTCTCTCTCTCTCTCTCTCTCTCTCTCTCTCTCTCCATCTATCCATCCATCCATCTATCTATATCAGACTTTTGGATCTATTTTATTTATTACTATAACCCTAAGGTCTGCCATTTTTTTTCTGGCTCTGTACCTGCCACCTCCAGCCATTATTTTGCACCTGGCTCTGGTTGGTTCTTCACCTTTGCACTACAATAACCTACATATACCAGCACGAATCTATATCTGAGTTACTACAGATCACAGATTCATTTCTAATACAAACTCTAAAACTGGTCAGCAACCAGTTTATATTTCTATTTTTACAGGCAAGGACCACGAAGGCTGAAAGATAGCCAGTTAGCATAAGGTCAGTAATGATCATGCTTTATCTACAGTTTACTTGCAGATCATGTTTTATTTGCAAGTTAAAAAGAAATGGGAGCCTGAAACTTATTCTGACTTACTGCAGTTCACCCCAAAAGCTACCAATAGAATCCAGGATACCTTATGGCTGTCCCTGGTATAAAAGATAGCCAGTTTTTAGTCCATACACATACACATACTCACCTCATTTACAGGAATTATATGGCAAGGAGAACTGCATGCACTCAACTGAATAAAATCAACGATACCTTAGCTCCATTGGAGCCTTAAATCACTTCAGTTATAAAAATTCTGTGCATGCATAAATATTTTACATTGTTTCTGTTCTCAAATATGCTTAATTTTATTTCTGTGTCATGCATTTATTACACCTTTCTCTTTCTTGCTAAAACAAATAGACTGGCTCTTTTTAAAATTGATTCACTCCCTATAACCCCCCCCACGACTTTACATTTCACTCACAAGCTCCCCTCTCGAGCGATGCTTTTCTCTCAGATCACACCTTCTCAAGCCTTTCAGAATGTTGAAAGATACTACTACAATGTCTGAGTAGGTCACCTGCACCATCTCTAGAGCAGCAGTAAGAGTAGGATTTTCCAATCCCATTGTAATGAAATGGCGGTAGTCCTGCTGTAGAGATGATAGCTACACTCCAGGATGTAATCCTGTTTGCTGGGGTTTAAGTCAGATGAGATGTGCGCTGCAGAACTAGACTGATCAAGGACAGCAAATGAAAAGTATGTAAAAAAGGAGGTGGAATGATGGAGGAGTCTTGTGGAGTCAGACGGCTGCTTTTTCAGGATTCTTTCCTCTGGGGAGAATTTAAAGATTAGATTAATGCATCTACTCTGCAGTGCAGCCTCCATACACAAAATGTGTATAGAACAGTGCTAGGATTATTAACTATAAGACTAGAAAAGAAAGGGAAAGCCTGATATGCCGTTTTCATCTGTAGCACAGTCCTGTATAATGCAAGGCAGTACTGTAATGGCTGTTCATGTGGCTTTATCCCACTGTGTTGCTCACATGCTCCCCCTCCCCCTTTGCTCACCCCAGGCAACTAGCAAATTACAAGCCTGATACATATTACATTTGTTTGTTTGTTTTCTTACTTATAACACCTTTTGCCTATTAACAAAAATATTTAAAATGATAAAAGACAAAAATACAAGATGAACCTAAAATCAAAAACCAAGTTAAAAAGCATGAAAATAAAATCAAAAGTAAAACCAGCAAAGTGCTTCCAAAGTTCCAAAGCACTAAAACATGTTCTTTCAAACTGGAAGGCCGAACACAGGTGCAGAACTCTCTGGGGGCCCCACTTGAGACTGCCAGGGTTCCCCAGAAGGATGTGCCCCATTCTCCTGGATCCTCCCCCTTTCCCCCAACCACTGTTCATTTAGTAGTTTCTCAGCTTTTGTGCAGTTCCCCCCCCCCCCCCCACCATTTTAAATGGTTGCAATGCCTCTCTTAAGGCCTAGTTACTGTCAATAAGAACTTTAAGCTACAACATGCTGGTATTTTTGGTATTGTATTTTGGGTTTGTTTGTTGGTTGGTTTTTGGCCCTGCTCCTTTTGCCTTCAGCTCCACCCACCACTGGATGTGGAACCTGAGAACTTTTCCAAAATGGAATTTGGCCCTTGGCTTAGCAACCAACTAGCACCAAAACATCACAACGCAGGTACCTGACAAGCCTTTATAGTAAGTGAATACCACAGAAGGAGCACCACCACTGAAAATACACTTTCCATAGTAGCCACTCACCTCACTTCATTTGGCAGCTTCCATGCAACCCCAGAGAAGGGCCTCTGAAGATGATGTTTAGGTCCAGGCCAGTGGCAAAACACTATCATAATGTGATTATATCTATCAATCATGCTTAACAATGTTGCTGCCTTATTTTGAACCAGTTGAAGTTTCCAGTCCATTTTAAAAGGTAGCCCCTTGTATAATAAGCTGCAGTGATCCAATCTGGAGATTATAAGAGCATAGGTAAGCCCTGTCCTGATAGGTTCACAGTTCGTATATCAATCTAAACTGATAAAAGATACTCTGAGACACTGAAGTCACCTGCAGTGCTGGATCAAGAACATTTGTAAACCACATACCTGATCCTTTAGGGAGAGTGCAACTTCTCCAAAACAGGTTGAACAATATTAATCTGGGCAGACAAGCCACCCATTAATGGTACCTTCATTTTTTCTGGAATGAATCTGTTCATTGGCCTCAATGACTGGGTTTGCATGATCATGGAAGGGAAATAAGCTATACATGGTTCTGGGATGCTTCGATAACCAGGGCAACAATCACCCTCACTGGGTCTGCACAACACAGCAAGCCACGCTGGCGAGGGTAATGATATAAAACTTCCTGGCAAGCAACCAGCACATGTGGTGAGGGAAATAAGCCATCGTAGCTAATTTCTCCCTCCATGTTCATGTGAACATGCCCACTGAGTTAATTATCATGCTTAAGCACTAGTTCAGTACATTCACTGCCTCACCTGGGTTTGTTGAAAAAGAGAAATTGAGCTGGAACATATTCACATGTTGGTGGCACCTCAGTTATCTCTGGATAACTTATTTCATGTAGATGTTGAACAGCAGTGGGGGGATAAATAGAGCCTTATGGAAGCCCATATTGTTCTGCCAAGTGAAAGAACAATAATCCCCTAGCACCACCTTCTGGAATCAACTATGTAAGTAAGGAGTGGAATGACTGCAACACAGCACTTCCAACTCCAGACAGCACATTCGGAAGGATGCCCATGGTTTATGAAATTGAAATCCCACAAGTGGTCCAAGAAAATCAACAAGGTTGCACCCCTTTTGTTTACTATCAGGAAAGTTCATTCCACAGGGAGATCAAGCCAGTTTCCATTCCAAAAACAAGCCTAAAACCCAGTTGAAATAGATCTAGAAAATCAGTTTCATCCAAAAGACCATCTGGATTTGGCCCCTGGCATGGAGCGGGGGGGTAGGGGGTTCCAATCTGGATCAGGGCCACTTCTGTCACTTATTTACATAGAAAGAGGTGTCCATTGTTTAGCAATGGGAAGTTTCTCTCCCAATGCAAATATCAAGCAGGGAGGTCTCATCCAATAAAAAACCAAGCAGGTTGCAAAGTGTTAAAAAAAAAACTACTCCCTTGTCCCAGCCACCCACCCACCAGGGTCCTTATTTAGTTCAGAGCCCCTGAACCTGCTTTGTACATCTAATTTTTTAAAAAAACCACACAATTGCTACCTGTGTGAATGGTGCCTTGCCTGGTTTGGCCCTCAGTCATTTCTGTAAGAAAGAATATAAACTTTCATAAAATTTCCATATTTGAAAATGGATATTAAACAAAATATTGGTTGAATTGGTTGCTTCCCTCATTGAAATTAAAAATAATATTAAGGGTCAAATTGTGCATGATTTTCTCAAATTTGTCATGAAATGCTCCAAAGACCCAAGTTCACACACAAAGAACTATTTCTCTTATTGCATACTCCAGATTTATTTCACTCAATTCAGAAAGAAAAATATCTGCTTTACTCCAAGGAAGAGCAATTAATACGGTTAGCAATCAGACTGTGATTCAGTGAGCATTTTTATGTGAATGCAAAGAATTTTGCATGCAAAGTGGGGCATTTGTCTTTTTCTCTTCTACTACACTGTATCACAATCCACTTTTTCAAGTCGGGGAAGCTTAAAAGGCAATTTTTACACATGTAGGTAGTGGGACTGAGTAGGAGAGAGTGCTGTGGGAGGGGAAAAAACAACAACCCTCATCATGAACATTGATTATCCCTCTCATATCTCTACATCACAACCATGAAGTTGAAATAGGAACAAAAAACTCTAAGTCTAAAACAATGGCATAAACCGATTACTATAGAAGATTATATGGAATGTTTTGTAGAAGAAGAAGTACAGATTGATCAAACTGTTGTTGGTGTAAACTTTTACTTAAAATTGTAAGTGGATAAAGTAAAACTAACTACATAGACAAAATATGGAGGGAAAACGTCATAGAGTAACACAGACCATTAAAACCAGATTGTGCAAACAATACAAAACCAGTTGCAAAAGTATAACTACAGCAGTCTGCTAACTTCACTTAAATTATCCCAAAACAGCTAATATTCAATATGATGTGCACTTTATAATTAAATAAATGCCAAGTAAATCATTAAAAGAAATGTCAACCCATTCATTGGCAGTTGCTTCTTCCCTTTCTAAAGAGGGAGGGAAGAGTAAGAGCTGGGCAGCTAGCAAACCCAACAGCGGTCTGCAAAGTCACTAGTGGGAAAACAACAAAGGCCTTTCCATGCAACTAACACAGATGTGCCCATAGCCAAACTGTCAGAAACAGTTAAGATGACAGCTACTCACAGTTCATTATTTCCTTCTCACAGGTCACTGGGTGACAAGCTGGGTCACCATGCTTTGTTGGCTGTTACAATTCTCCCCCAACAACCTCTATTCAATTTAAATAAAGGTAAGTTGCTCAATTTAATATAATAATGCAAACAACTGCATCCTTGCACTGGCGGGGGGGAAATGAACACAGCATTTACATTACTTTTGTACCATATTGAGTTAGATTTGTACTGCAGTGTATGCGAGAGGAAGAGAAAAAAATGAATTTGAATTATCTAGCTCAAACAGAGAGCAGAGTAATTTTGTCAAGATACAACCAAAGCATGTAATGAAAGCTAATTTGTCCCCAATTCAAAGCTTTAACCTTTAGAACATTTATATGGCAAATAAATCATGAGGAAAACCTTGGGTTTTCAGTGAAAAGATTTCTTCCATCATAATTTTTCCACAAAGTAAAATAGGAGGGAAGTAGGTAAGTTTATTTTTCTTAACTAAAACAGAGGGACCCCATGTGCTATGCTTTTAGAAGCAAAACAATATTGCATATGTAGAATGTTTTTAAAAAACATTTTCATTCGAAAAAATTAAAGTGCTTTTAATTACCTTTGATATTTCACCTGTAATTTATATGAATCTTTTTAATGGAAAAAGACTGGTGGCGAATTTTATCAACTTAAAGACAAAAAAAAAATTAAGTTTTTGTCACTTATGGCTATTGAGTAGAATTAAAGAGATCATTTTTAAAAGGTATCTCATTGAAAATGTGCTTAGCTACTAAAGCTGATGAATATCTGATGTGGGACAATTGGTTTTAAAAAAGAGGAAGAAAGGCTGAATTTGAAGCAGGTGAGTTATCCCATAAAAGTCATGGAGATCATTCATAAAACTGTATGAGACATTCAGCTCCTTCTGTTACGTGGAATTACAGCAGCAAGCTGCAAACAGAATGAGTATGCACTTTACAGATATGCTTCCCAGTTCTGCACATGTTCATGTAGATGCAACCACAGATATAGGCTTGAATTCAGATATAGGGCTTTCTCACCTCTTCTCCCAACTATATCACCTTCACCCTGAAAAGCTGCCCCTGAGGGTTGGATGACCCTATGGAATGGTGGCTTCAGAAGCCAAATGTACACCAGCTTTAATGTCTTAATGTGCCTCTACCTACTTTTTTGCCAATTCCCCATTCTAGAGGGTCCCTTGACTTCAAGTGGGCTGCAGTGGGGAGGAGGGGGTGGAAAAGTCCCATCACATAAGAAGAGCCCACTCATGCCACTCTGGATCCAGGGGGTATGCTGACAGTGACAGTTTGCATAAGGAGAGTGAGAATGTTCGCTGCCTCTGAAGCCTTTCTTTGCAGCCCAGCACCATTGTGACCTGCTAACACGTCACTTTCAACACATATTCAATATGACTAGTGTTTTCCACTTCCTGCCCATTGGACTTTGGGGAGAACTTACTTGAAGGGCAGGAGAAGAGCCTATAGGGAAAAACTTTCCATAATTAATTAAAATTTTGAACAGCACTTTGTATTCTGAGGTGTTCAGAATATATTAACTATCTTGTGTTTATACGATACTATTCTGCTGCACAAAACATATATGTAGTCTACAAAATTTGATGGATCCTGGTGATTGTTTAAGTCTATACACTAATACGTTCAGCCAAGGATGGCACAGGAATAATGCTTACTAGGGTTAAGGGATCAGAAGCAGCCTCTGGGATAATGAGCTCCTTCTTCCCCATCCTCTTATGCACCAAATCCCTTGCACCTCTAAACCAGCATTCAGGATTATAACTGATCATTGCAAACCTGGAGCAGTATTCAAGGGTGATTGCCCACCAGCGGGGCCCTACTGCCACTTCCATTCTGCAAGTGCAAGATTCCATTGCATAAGCGAGACCCAATGCTTGTGCAACAGAGATTTAGCACTTCAGTGAAGAAGCCCCAAAATGAGCAGAAACACTTGTTTCTGGAATCGGTCTGTCAGGAGTAGGTTTCGGCACTGCCGTGAGGCCTCATAACTTTTAACTAGGATTTAATTAGAACTAGTTTGGAATGTCAGAATCTGCGCAGCTTATCTCTATCAGGTTCTCACAGACAGCTTCCCAGCCTCTTAAGTTCGCGCTGGCTTGGGAGAAGAGAGTCCAATCTGCTCTTCACTGAGAACACTGAGAGATATAAGTTTGCACAGATTCTGACATTCCAAACTAGTTCTGATTAAATCTTAGCTAAAAATTACGAGGCTTCACGACAGTGCCGAACCTTACTCCTGACGGGCAGGTTGGGGGAGCTTTCTTATGGGAGCTCCGCTGACCTGCCCCATTGTAGAAATGAGTTTTTCTGCTCATTTCAGGTTGCCCTTGGAAGTGCTAAATCTCTACAGTGCAAGCAGTGAGCAAAGCTTGCGCAACAGAATCAGTGGGGTTGGCCATTTGCGGAAAGTTACCATTGGATACTGCCCCTAGACTAGGAACATAGGAAGCTGCCTTATACTAGGTCAAACCATTGGTCCATCCAGACCAGTATTATTGATATTGATTTTCCTCCTAGTACTACCAGGAGATGCCAGGGATTGAATCTGGCACTTTCTGCATGAAAAGCATGTGCTCTACCACTGAGCTATGCTGTTTATTTTTAATTAAGTTCGTACGGAAAGATAAACCGTGGACATAACAGCTAAGTACTGCGGTTAATTAATCTACAATTTCTTAGTTATAGGACTAATTTCTAAAGCTAGTTCTTCATTTAGTTTTAAAACAGAGTTTGAAAATATCTGAAGTTTAGTTAAGGAAATGCTTTCAAAAACTTCAAGCTAAATGGTACACAAATGGTAAATCCAGTGTCTGTTGAGTTTAAGGGGTAGATAAATTTAAACTGGATCTAATTTATGAATGTCTTTTGAGGTGAATTTGTATGTGACATGCCAAACCCTACACATTCCCTAAACTTAAGTTTTAGAGGTGATAAGTGCATATCAAAAGCCACTTTAAGGTCATTTTTATTTTTGACTAATGATTTAATTAAACATTTTAATTTAATTTATTTAAAATATTTGAAAATATCAAAACAAAAGTGAACATAATTTATAAACAAAATAAACCCTTTATTTTGGAAGAATGTATTGTTCTTCATTTAAAATGGTTCGTTCGTTCCGATGAGACTATTGATTTAACTGATCCATTTAGTACTCTATTTGTTTGTAACATGACAACTCTCTTGAGCTTTGAGATATTTTGATGAAATTTGGTACACATATTCAGGACACACTTCTACATTTCAATTTCAGACACCTGCTTAATACCCACACCTGTTTGCATAGGTCCAGGGAAAAATGGAAAATTTGAACTTGCTATATATTTCTGTTCTCAGAGGTTCTGAGAGGGGGAGTTTTTTGTTCTGATAAGTACCTCCTCCTGGTTGACAGGGAGGGTCTTCTAACAAGAATGACATTGCGTGTGTGTGCATGTGTGAGGGGTGGGGTGGGGACAAGTCCCTGAACAAGTCAGGAAGAAAACTCCTTAGCTCTCTCTCAAGTGAAAATTATGTAATACAAGAAACACATTCAATGGTAGATGTACGTTAAAAGGCGCTCAAACATAAAAGAAAGAGAAGAACATCCTAACAAGCTCACACTGGCAGTTGTAATGTTTAGTATTACAAGAAATTGTGTACTTAGAAGTTTAAGGGTTAAATCCAACATAGTACTAGCAGATATCCACTAACACAAGAGGACATTCTCCCTCTCTCCTCCCCACTGCAGCCCCCTGCATTACCCGAAAATGTGCTCCAGAGGATTTCACAGCACTCCAGAACAGATTTTCATGACACACAGGAGGCTGCAGGGGAGAGGGGGAACTGCCCCCTTCCAGTTCCACTTATAGAACTGCTTCCATTAGTGGAACAACATCATTGGATACAACCCTGAGATACCATAATGGAAATTGGTATGCATATGCAGGACATCATTACACAATTCATGTTGAAATCCTATGTTGACCCCTAAGAGAGCTAGGAAAAATGTGAAGCATAGCAGAATGCAAGATCTCCCTTGAACATAAGACAGTGAAATGAAATCTGGCATGCAAATTTACAACTTATTTCTCCTTTTGAAGCTTGAACACCTCAACGCCACACCCATTCTCAAGGGGGAGAGGAAAACAATTAAAAGATATTGTAATATTAGGATGCATGCACAAAGCAAGTAATATTCATGCAACGCTCCATGTGACTACTAGATTCCCACTGAATAAATCTAGTGTTCTTATTTTGAAAACTGTAAGAAATTATTATTTAAATAATGTTCACAGATTCCACATTATTTTAGCCTGTCAGCCCTCAATACCATAAAAGTTCAGAGTTGTAAATATTTTTGAAAATTAGTTTTGGTATTCTAACTTTTTAAAATGGTGCATCATATTTTAAGTCAAAACTGTATCAAAATTATAAATGCTGGACTCCTATAGACTAATCTCTAGCAGAGAAAAAAACACGTTACCTTATGATTCCCTATTGGGAAAAAGGCGGGATATAAATAAATATAAATATAATAATAATAATAATAATAATAGAGAATTTATTTGACAGATGTCTCATAAATACAAATAAAAAATAATATCCTAATGCAATAAATAATGCAACTTAATATTATTGCATGATTCATCCCAAGAAGTCAACAATAAATATCTCAATGATCCCACATTATTATTTTTAACTGCATAAATGTCACCCCTTTTCATTAGTTTTGGTCAAAACTCCATGTCTCCTAGCAAGCCAGAGGGCTTTTGAGATATTTCAATAATATTCAGGAAATCAATCTTACACGAAACTGAAGGAAAACATCTAATGTCATTGAACAATAAATATCAGTTCTGTCAGTACCTTACCTTTGAGCTGAGGCCTTAGGATGTTTCTCTTCCAGTTTCTTCACCAGTGCCACTGTCAGCTGCTTATTCTCCCCAAAGGGACCTTCAGGCGTTAAGTGGGCGTCCAAAGGTCCTGAAAGTTGCTTCTTATTGCAGTTGGAGACATTATTTTGCAGAACCTAGGAAATTAAGAACAAATATATCATTAATATATTGTTCACCACAATAATACTTATTTGAATAAAGCTCTTTTGGCAGGTACAGAATTTTAGCAAATTATATTCTCTCATGAGGCAAGCAGCACTTGAAAAACGGGGTAAAATTGTATCTTGGCTCTTTCCTATTTGTATTTCTCTTTCCCAAACATGTGTATGCAATTCATATTTAAGTTAAACCATTTATTTAAACAAATACATTTAAACGATGAAGAGTTACATCATCTCCTTTCAAAACATTTTCCCATTAAAAAAACACCACTGGTTCTGACCTGCCTCTGGCTTGATACAGTGACCTCTTCTGTTGAGTTGCTATCTGTCTCTTCATGAACTGCAGACTGGGCCCCATGGTGTGTATGGTATTCTGTCTGGGTCACCTCTTCTCTTACATTTAGCTCCTCTAGGTAGGTCAGGACAAACTCAGGGTAAGCCTGTAGGAAAGGGCAAAGACAGAGTAGGAATACAAAGTTATGTATATTCCTAAACCTTTCCTCACTTCGACAATTGCAAAAAACTTTTCAGCTCACTACAGTAAATATACAATAAATATGCAGATTATAACACGTAACATAAACACGAAAAATAAATGAAACATCACCATTTGTTAAAGAGGTAATTACTTTAGATGATATTTCAAATAGTCACAACACGTACTTTATCCTTATCCTCTTATACCTAAATGTCCTTTTAATTAAATATGTAAACCCATGGCTGTACTTTTTACCTAATAGAAGTCCTGTTATGTGGGCTGATCATGAGTTACACTGGTGAAACTGAAAGACTAGGTCATTGCATCTGTACTCTGGTATATCTACTCAGCTGATATGCAGGTCTGCTAGTGTAAGCTGAAAATGGAGTGGAGATGTGGGCAGGGCATAATTGGGACAGGGGAGGAATGGATTTGCATGAAATTCTGCACTCCTTCAGACCCCAGTCCTACCCCTGCAACAACTGGGGATTCAATGGAGAGGAAAAAAACACAACAAAAGCACTACCCCCTCCAACTCTGCCCACCCTACGCACCTCACAGTGATGGCATATAGGACTTGTAACTCAACACCCAATCACAGCATACCAACACCCACATCTACTTCCCCAACAGGGAGATCACAGCCAAAGGATAGGACATGTGGCATGGGGATATCTCTCTCTCTGGCACCAGGTCATGCACACTTAGAACACACAAGGGAAAACTTTGGTGATGGGGACTATGGACAAGGCCACATTGCACAAACAGCCTGTCTCCAGGAGACAGATAGAAATTTGAGTACATTGCTGACACTTGCCTTCCGAGAACTCTTACAGGTCCTCTGCCTCAGGACTCAAAGCACAAACACCCAATGGCAACTCCCACTCCTACAAGTAAGGGTGTACAGATGGAACACTATGCAAAAATATGCAAGGCAAGGGGAACTCCATGCTACAAAATATAACAGCTGTAACTGTCCTCCATGTCTCTCTCCCACCCTTTGCTATATGTAAAACCTGTATCTTTTCTGAACTGTATTGGTAAACAACAACCCCCCCCCACACACACACACACAATGGCTAGTTGCAGTGCCCCCCCCCCCCAGGAGACTCAAAGGTAAATATAAACTTCCACTTGCAGCTATGTTTTCTGTTGGCAGTTGCTAGGAGCTCCATCCCAACTATTGCTGCTACTGCCCAAACACTCATAAGCACTTTTGCATTGCAAAAGCCCTGCCTGAAATTGTCATTAGAGGAAAAAGGCTCAATTACTGCAGGCTTCCCACAAGCAGAAGAGGCTGGGCTGAAGCACAGCGCTCAGGTGGCGCATCTCAACCCCCCCCCCCCCCATCACTTCCTCACAAACACCTCCTGATCATCCAGGTCTAGTGATTATGTCTTCCAGCTACCGAATACTGAACATGATTCTGTCACCCTTTCCACTCCACAAGAATCTCTCACCCCATGCCCAGTCCTATGTAGACCACAAGGGAGACCCACCACATGATTAACATCAGTGCCAACTCTGGGACTGCCTGCCCTTGAAAGTTCAATGGCATAGAATTATGCAACAGGCAACAGCATCCCAGCATGACATTGGAGCCATGGGGGACAGTACACCTGGGCCAGCTTTCCATCATGCAGTTCTCAAGGGCCCTGGGAGTCCTGCTGGGGTGATTGGTTAGCAACCCCATACATGGGTCTTTTTAGTCTCAGAACTCATTTCATCCATGATACAGTTCAATAAGGGTTGTGTAACAATGCCAGTTTAAATATTCCATCTATATTTGGGATGGGCAGGGGGGATTTTGGGCAACTCTTTAGGGGAAGATGCTGAATTCTTGTATTTTTAAGTGGGTGCAGGGGGGCTACCATTAATATGAGGCAGCAGTAAGTTCTAAATTTCTCTCTCACTCTTTAACAAAAAAAGCATTACCACAACGTCAAGTTGCAGCACAGCTGCAATGGACAACCTGTTGTAGTCTTCAATTGTATACAACTCCCCAATGGTAATGACAAACAACCCCATCATCAACACAAAACATGTGTTTGCTAAAAAAATTAGATAGCCCTTTTCATTTCAAGCTGGAAGTTCAGCATGCAGCATCTGGGCATATGGTTGGGTTCTAAATGTCTGATCCAATAACATTGCTGTTATGCTTTCAGATTACATACACATTTCTCATTTTCCAGAGGATTTTGATATATGCTTTATGCTTTTACTCAGAATAGACTAGTTTTTCAAGATATTTTTCTCTGAAATCCTCACTTTGTTTGATAAACAGTAGAAAATGTTGTACATTGTAAACTGAGAGAATCATTTGAACCCGGGAGGAAATTAAGCTACCACTTTTTACCTAACAACAGCATGAACACAATAAAAGATTTATTTTTCTTTCATATCAAAGTGGGAGTAAATGGTTTATGACATTAAATGGCAATGTTTTGCATAGTAGCAAAATTAGTAATGTATAAGGAAAGCAAAGAGCAACTTTTATATTATTGACAAATATAGTTATTCTGAGAAGAGCAGATATTAATTCCAAAGACATGAGACTTCCCTTCAGCCGGAATGTTGTGCTACGTACTGTTATGTTTTACCAGACTTTTTAAAGAGAATATAGAAAGAAATGTATCTTTTCTGTCTTTTATTTAAAGTTTACTGACCTGTAACATCCTATCCAATCACATGAATTGAACTGTAATGGATACACTATCATAAAAGAAGTCACTGAGACTGGACTCAGTGGACTTCAACATTTTTATTAATGATTTGGAAGGGAAGGGGCAGGGAATGCTTATCAAATTTGCAGACGACACAAAATTGGGTGGGATCGCTAATGCACTGGAAGACAGAAACAAACTCCAAAGTGATCTTGATAGACTGGAGCGTTGGGCTGAAAACAACAGAATGAAATTTAATAGGGATAAATGCCAAGTTCTACATGGCACTCTTCAAATACTTGAAAGGTTGTCACACAGAGGAGGGCCAGGATCTCTTCGCAATCAACCCAGAATGCAGGACACGGAATAATGGGCTCAAGTTACAGGAAGTCAGATTCCGGCTGGACATCAGGAAAAACTTCCTGACTGTTAGAGCAACATGACAATGGAACCAATTACTTAGGGAGGTGGCGGGCTCTCCCACATTAGAGGCATTCAAGAGGCAGCTGGACAACCGTCAAGGATGCTTTAGGGTAGATTCCTGCATTGAGCAGGGGGTTGGACTTGATGGCCTTATAGGCCCCTTCCAACTCTACTATTCTATGATTCTATGACTACTGTAATGTAGTGCACTTGGGGCTGCTTCTGAAGGTGGTTTGGAAGCTTCAGCTGATACAGAATTCAGTTGTCTGGTTTCTTGGAGTGTGGGCAAACAATCCAAACTTAGAAGACTAAATCTGTGTCAGATGCACTGATTCTCAGCATGTTTCCCAAACCCGTTCAAAGTGCCTGCCATTCCCTTTAAAGCCCTAAACAGCTTGGTACCAAGTTATGTGACAGATCACCTACATCTATATGAGCCTCCCCAACCATTAAGAGCCCAAACATCATATGCTCCCCCATCTTTAAAGACAGGGCATTCTCAGTGGTGAGCCCCATGACTATGGAACTCCCCCCATGGCAAATGCACCTTGTTGTGTATTTTAAACACATTTTAAGACCTGGTTATTCACATTCATTTTTACCAAATTAATCTGAAGTTGGGCCAGTCTTTTTCAATAGAAAATGTTTTAATTACTGCTTTTTATCATTTTATTGTTAGGTTTAGATGCTATAGCTGAAGTGTGGATACGTTTATTGATTTGTATTTTTGATTATCTGTTTTTGTGTGTAAATTGTTACCTAAACAGTTACATTTCACCATAACCAGGCTAACTATGCTTACATGTAAAAATGACACAAATAAAGAAATTGAATTCCCACCCACCCATCCCCCCCACCCCGGATATTCGTAGAAAGAAACTGACACATCTGTAGAAAGAAAACACTCTGTTCATCTGAAACCTAGAGCTACTGCATGTGTTTTCATCTCACAGCTACCAAATCATACCATCCATACAAGATAGTAGGCCAGCATAGATCAGCTTAACTACAATACAGATGGCAACTGTGACACAAGTGCAAAGCAAGAAATAAAGTACATGCAGAACAAACATTTAAAGCAACTGAGCCCAGCCACAGACTATACTGTAATAGCTCTGTTATATAGTCAGAGGTATAACATGTAGCACAATATTAAAGAATCAAACATTTAAAAAATATTCTAACATATAGCTATCCATTATACAGATTGGTAACTTCAACACTGAATATACTCCCAAGGACAATCAGCGAATTCATGGCACAGAACTCAAAACAAGAAAATGAGCTAGTTTATCCACAGACAATAAGCACATATGATCCCATCCGATATTATGAGAGCTAAAGTCTGCTTGTGGGTTTTCTCACTCCATCCAGCCTATCCTCCCCTCTATTCTCCCACTGACCCAAAAAAGATTCCCTGGAAAGCTGCAGGATGCTTATGAAAGGGTTAAGATGTGGTACAAGGGGCTGCAGTAGGAGGGGGGAATTGCTTAAAACAGGCTAGAGGCAGCTTATACAATTGAGAGTAATTTGATCAGAAGTATTGATTTCTGGCATAGATCAATGCAATATCATTTATAGCGAGACTAATGCAGAAATTTAATATATACAAATCAAGCCACAAATGTATAAACACAACACAGTCATCATATCAGTGAATGACAGTGGCAAAATAGCAAAAGTTTTTAATAACGGAAGTAACAATGCAAAGCTCACACTAGACAGATGTTTAAGAAAAAATATTTTAATGAAATGCTTTTATGATATTCTTAGAGGCAATTCAGACAATGCAACAATGCAAAAGAGAAAAGAACATTTAAATTATGCATGTAGGAGGTCTTCTTCAACAGTGCATGCACATATACCTTAATGGGCTCCATGTGGGAGTCTGAAGATGGGGAATAAATACATAAAATCAGCACTTTCCTACTAAAAAAAACCACACACACTTCTAAATCAAACACACCTTAGAACGGATAGAGCCATCACTTCCAAACTCCCAGTATTGATATATATTGTTTCTGTCTCTGTAAGAGAAATATTTCTAAAGTTATAATGCCTTTAAAACACATAGCATATTCCATTTATAACACAACTTCAAAATCCTTTGCATGGTTTATTTGGAAATAATCCCACTATGTTCAATGGGGTTTATACTGTCTTCTCATCAAAACAAACACTACTTGTATAGGCACTTCAAAGTCTGACTTCTCACACCAAATTAAGGGATATGGTTCAAATTTCTAGCCTGCCAGACAGGTTATCCTAAAACCCTGGACAAATTCTAATCCTGCTTTCAAATAAGATGCAAGAATTCCCCATCCCTATAATTTCCTAAAGTTCCAGAGATTATTTGATTCCTTGGTTTGGGACAATTCCTCTGTCCTCCAGATAAGACTTTTCAGGGGGCTGGAGGGTAATGAGAAGGGGATAGGATTTCCCCCCCAATGATGATGATGCTTCCTTCCACCTATGTCTTTAACTCAGACCTGTGAAATACATATTCTGAATGTTAAGAAGAATCAACATTGCATCTTATTCCAGTGTGATGTCTTGGGTTTGGCCTTGTAGATTATTCATCCTCCTGCCCTGCTCCTGCCCTATATGTCAGAGAGTGATAGTGATAGAGCTCAACAGCAATCTTGGATATTTTTTGCAGTCTGTATGTCTACAGAAACAACATGACCACAATCACCACAAAGTTTCATATCTGCCACACTCCTGGGACATCACATAATGCCATGTGATGGGTTATTTTCAATTTGATCCACATAGCCATGAACAAATAAAAAAGTATACCCAATGGTTTATTAAAACACATTTTACAATCATTCCTGGAATATAAAAGTATAATGAGCCTAGTAATCCTTGGAGATATGACATTATCAACTTACATTCCTAGTAAGAAGCATTTCACATTAAACAGTTTAATGCATATAAAGCCCTAAAATAACTTTCCATTGAACTATCTCTTGAAACTGAACAATACTATTGGAACTGACAGCTTAAATCTACCTTTATTCCTCATACTGGAGGTAATGCCTCTCCCTGTATATAACTGCCCAAGTAGTAAGGTCTGCCAAGGGGTTTCTCTTCCATATCCCGCCATTTGGCATCAAGTTAAGAAAATCTAGCTATTTACCAAAGCATTGTGGTCTCATTGACCATCACTTGTTTTTGATTTACATACTGGATTGTGGATTATTGTTTTATGTGTTTTTGTTTGTTTGTTCAGTTGTTTTTATTGATTGTGTTCCACCCTGAGATCCACTAATATGGGGTGAATAAGAAATAGATCCATTGATATAGAGAAAGTTATAAATATTTTCATTTCAAAGAACATACTCAAGCGGAGATAACATCGTACTTATCCTTATGAGTTTAATTTAGAGGTCTGTCCCTTTGATACCTACCCTATAAATCAGATAGCATTATAGTATGGGAGGCCTGAGGTACAATGTACCCTTTAAAAATTAATTCTGTATTTCAATTATGTAAGTATATACCTGGTAAATTATGTATTGTTTAAAAATAAAAGAACATACATAGCACACCAAGCATAACATGGACTAAACCAAACAAGTTTGATTGGGAATGCATAATACTTTACTGTAACAGATATATGTATACTATTGGGGCCTAGTGAACAGTGTGTGTTACAACCTTAGCCAGAGATTTGTGGAGTGACGTTCAACAAGTCACTTTTTGTCAATCTCAATTTTCTATCTTTAAGTCAGAAATAACAATAACTTACAATAATTACCACAAGGAATTTTGACTGCAATTCTATGTATACATTACTGAGAACAAGCCATGCTGAACACAGTAGGCTAGCCTTCCCCAATTTGGTGCCCTCCAGGTGTTTTGAACTTAATCTTCCATCATCCTCAGCCAGCCAAAGGTCAGGAATTCTGGGAATTGTAGTCTAAACCATCTGGAGAGCATCAGGTTAGGGAAGGCTGCAGTAGGGCTTCCTTTTGAATAGTTATATATAGTTTCATTATTGTGCATTAATGGCTCAACCCTGATAAGGCAGAGGTACTGTTGTTGGGTGGCTCATCTGTTCAGGGAGCTGATCTTTATCCTGTTTCAGATGAGCTTGCACGTCCTTAATGGTCAGGTTGGCAGTGCGTAGGTGCTTATAGATCCATCTTTGTCAAAGAAAGTCACAGTGGCATTTGACTAGCAGAGGCTGATGTGCCGGCATTGGCACCTTCTGGACAGACTAGGCAATACATTATATGTGGAGCTGCCACTGAAGACTGCTAAGAAACTATGGGAATAGTAATTGGGTTAGGGTTAGGTTAGGAACTAGAGCACCTCTAATTCCAACTCCTTGTCTGTTTCCTTGCACTGAAGTACTAGTGCTTACCTTTAAAAGCCTACCCACCTTAGGACTTGGGTACCTGTGGAACTATCTTCTCCTTCATAATCCTTCCCATGAGCAAAGATCATCTTTGAAAGCCCTCCAATGGAATAGCCTCCAAAGGTAACTCCAGAGGAAGACTTTTACTTTCTTTTTTCTTATTCATATCCAAACAGGCCATGTAGATGCCCATCTCTGTGACTGAGCTACACCCTACGTAGGGGTTCCCAACCCCTGAGAACGTTTGGAGATTTGAGAAACTCCTGTGGGTGCTACAGAAAAATAGCTCCCATGGTGGATGTGGCTAGTCAAAAGTAGGGATGGGTGAACTCACCTTTGCACACCTTGCGCACTGGTCGCTGGATCCCCTGCCAGTTGCTCGACCCTTTTTGCTGCATGTGGTGAACTACAGGGCAGTTCATGGGCAACTGTCGAATGATGTGGTGTCCCGCTACTCCCTCAGCTGCCAATTCATACAAATGGTGGCCATAAATAGGGCCATTTATGCAAAATTACAGGTGTAATTAGACCATTTACACTTGTAATTTTGCATAAATAGCCCTATTTATGGCCACCATTTGTGCAATATGGCAATTTACGTAAAATGCTTACCTGAGATTTTCCACGAATTGGCGGACTCTTGTGATGTTCCTAGTCGAAAGTAAGCTAAAGAGGTAGTGGGGGCAGAGAAATAGCAAGGCTAGAGACTGGATGGGAGAGGGAAATATTAAGGCAAAGGGTACAGGGGAGGGAAAGAGCAGGGCTAGAGGCTAGAAAGAAGACTGCCCCAGGCTTTTCCAAGGGGTTTCTCAAATAATTTTTAAAAGGGGGCAGGGAGGGGAAGGCTTTGTAGGCACCATTGGAGGTCCCCACCAGCATCTTGGCACTCATGGGCCCTGTGTTGGGGACCCCCACCCTACATCTTTAATATATATTGCAGACTCACATGTAAAATCCCAAACTTTTCTCACTTTCACTTAAAGGACAGGAAGACTGAAATGGAACTATCCTAATCTATAGTAAATATATTTATCTCTATCACCCCTCTATTTTTTCGTCCAGGTAATTTTAGATAGAATCTTCAAAGGTTATTTTGAATATGTTAAAGAAGCAAATGCAATATCTGAAAGGAATTTAATAATCCAAGAGAAATAGAAGATAATGATAATGTAGATAGTATAGTTTCACCCACTGAATTATAAAATGTATAAGCACAATTTCTGATAACAATTCATCTAAATAACTGAATGTAAAAAATAATGCTTGTATCAATACCTTTTCTGCATATTTAACCTATATCCTTCAAGAGGTATGCCATCCTGCATCACAGCTCTGATTGGATGACCAACAGCCAGACTGCTTTGTACCATAGCTCGACTTAGAATCATTCCAGCCTTTCAATGAATGGGAAAAAAGGGGTTTGAATAAGTTAAAAGAACCAGAAAATTCAACAATGTGTTACAAATAGAGAGGTCATTATGCCTGGATAACTCGGGATATTAACAGTTGGAGAAACTGAAACACTATCCACAACTTAGCAGTCAATGAGCCCTGCTCAGAACCAGTGATCTTCTGTACAACAAGGGTGGCATTTTACAGTTCAGTGCAAAATAGAACAGACTCTTGATATCTTCATTTGTCCTTTTCCTCTGCATATTTCACAGTGCAACGATTTAGGGTCCGTAACGTGTCACTTGCTATACTTATAACTACAGAGTTTACTTGAAATATGTATGCACAGGGAAAAAAGTTCAGTGAACTGCAAAGATTGCAACAAATCTATAGTCATTGAGTCAATTTAAAGTTTTACCTCAAGTCAAAAAGAATGTTGGTTAAACATCCTTAAAGGCTTTTGTTTTAAAAACAGCAGTTTGCAGTAAGTACATAGGAGCAAGTCAGCTGTTGCAGGTGCAATCTTCTCATTGCTTGTTACATTTTGTTTTCTTTTAGGAATTAAGTCTGCAATCCTAAACACACTTACTTGGAAGTAAGTCTGACTGAAAACAATGGGAGGTTTTTTGTTTTTCATTAGTAAAAATGGCTAAGGCTGGGTTGCAGCTCAGACGTTCATATTTGCTATCAAATTCAAGGCAGTTATATGAAATTATATATACAGATTAGTTATAGTTCCTGTATACGTTTGGTGTGTGGTGTACTGGTTAAAGTGTTGGATTGGGATTTGGAATACCTGGGTTCTAATCCCCAATTGGCCATGAAGCTCACTGGATGACTTTGGGCCAATCACTGACTCTCAGCCTAACCTACCTCACAGGGTTGTTGCAAGGATAAAATAAGAGAGGAGGAGGATTATGTACACTGCCTCGGGCTCCTTGGAGGAAAGGCAGGAAACAAATGTAACAGACTAATAATACATACATTTTATTTCTGATGTGACCCTTCTTATTGAAAAAGCTGTCCAATTCAGCCCATTCTTCTGTCACCTATAGTCCAATTTTACATTTTAATGCTAAGTCTCTACTCAATGTCAGGTTCAAGGGTCTTTCACCAGCAGTAATATACAATGGAATAGCATGGTGTTGTCATCCAAGCTCACCTCATCTGCTCAGGAGCTGCCTTTGACATTGTGGCAGAGGTGCTCCCCACCCCCAATACACACACTGTTCAAGCAAGGCTATTGGGAACATTTATGTTAAATTCTATCCATCTTGGTAGACGATTGGCGCCCACTGAAGGATAACGACAACCACAATGTCATGCATAGCACTGGATGCGACCATCATCGAAAGATGAAATTGCCTTTGGCTTTACCCATCTATGTCCCATCAAAATCAACTGCCTTCTGTTTTCACACCAAACTAAGGAACAACTTGGAGAACGTGATGTGTAATGCATTAATGTGAGTTTATTTATTCTGAACATTTAACTCTAACCCCATACGGTTTGGTTCCAGAAAGCAAAGTAACAACCAAAACAACAATTATTTCCCATAACAAACATCCAAAGTTGATCCTGTATCTGTTCACTGGGTACCTTTGTGATCAGCCACATATAAAAAAGAGGCCAGCGGACTGTGGCTGACATTAGATCTTGATGGTCATTTCTTCTGGGAATGTCTTTCCTCATATTTTCCATGGTAACTGACATGAGTAGAACCATCTGGGGATCAGTCTACACCCAATAACAGAGTAATATTTTAATTGACACATTAAGTTGATACATTAAAAATTTCAAACACAGAAATTCTATGCAACATTACAATGGAATATCATCCTACAGAAATCTAAATCGAAAATTGTCATGATCATGAAGAAATAGTATGCTGTTACACTGTTTGATTGTTTTTATAAGTCTTGCTTTCTGGATATTTTTTAAATTAGGGACATAAAACCTGAGTCAAATCATCCACTCATAGTCCAATCTGATACTTGTCTATTCATACGTAAGCCCCATTAAGATTGTAGCCTAATGTGTGCATAGAATTAAACCTTCACAACTTAAAACTGAATAGAAACTTACCCAGAACAGAGGGAGTTGCCAACACCAGAGACATTATTGGAAGGAAAAGATAGTTAAATAATAGCATAGAGCTACCTTGCAGGATTATAATTAGGGTAACTATTACTGTACATGGATCATTTTAATTCTATAAAGCCCCGTTTAAAAGCTAAATATGATTTTATGGGCCTATGATCATCTTGGCATGGCTTATTCAGAAGGCTATCAAAGACACAGACAAAGAGCAAAGTGCTCATTGGCCCAAAAGATGCTCGGTTTGATATTACCTGTTAGCCAGCTGCTGCAGTACTGAGAAGAGAAACCCTACAGTTTAGGTACAATGAGAACTAATGTTCTACTAATCCCCCACTAAAGACTGAAGGACTTAAAGCAACACATGTACTTGCCCTCTCCTTTCTAAGTTACTATCAGAGGCAACACAACTGTGTGGAAGATTGTTATGGATAGAATTAGAGAGAGAGATCATTATCATGTGCATAACACCTGCTGTAAGTCCCTGTGTCCTCTTAGCAATGCCACTGGCTTTAATCTTATCATGTCTGATTTTGTGGTGCAGTGGGGAGGAAATATTGTCCCTGCAGTATTCATTTGAGGTTGGCACCCAGCACTAATACCATGCTGTTCTTCAAGAGATATAATGCTTGATATTACGTAAAAACACCAGATCAAGAAACAACACCACATCCCTCTAACCCATCTTCAGGTGAGATTATAGTTCCCACAGAGTGTAGAGCAATGGAGTAATAGATACAACAAATCATGGTATTCACTTTCCTGTCTTCATATTTCTAACTTTTTTTCTTTAGATCTTTCCTATGTTATTGCACTGTACAGGCAAGCTGTATGTCTTACATGAAAATCATCTACACTACCTGGGGTCCCCTCTACAAAATTTCAGTTTGACACCCGGTTGTCCAATTATGTGCATCTACTGACAATCGCTTTTACGCCTAATCCCTATACATGGGAGGCGTTGAAGCGCATTACAGGCTGTATGAAAGGCGCTTTAAAGTTGTTGACATGCTAATGTGCTTTGTTTCACCCTTTATTCTCCCCGCCCATCAGAATCTCCCACCTTTGGTTTCCTAGGTTACCTGCCGGGAATGATGTGGTTAACCTGTTTGGCTACCTCTCTCCCCTCCAATTTTGCAGCCATCTGAAGTTTGTCCCCCCCCCTCCCAAAACTGCTCAGGAGTAAATGGGAATGTGCCTCAGAAGTTTCCCCCTCCAGCAGCCTTTTAAAAAGTATTTTCGGCTGCCTCTCTCTGCCCCCCACCATTCGCCGGAGAGAGAGGAAGACAGCGAGAGACCAAAGAGAAGGAGCGAGCGAGAGAAAGAGTAGAGATCCACACAAACGCACGTCCAAACAGACAGGGGAAGCTGTTTCGTTCCTACCTCCTCCTCCTCCTTATTTTCCAGTGAAACCAATTGTTTTCCCTTCTCTCCTTCTCAATCAACTGTTGTCGTTTTGATGACAACACACACACCAGCAAGCAAGCGAGGGGAGGGAGACATGAGAGAAGAAGCGAGCGAGTGTGTGTGTGTGTGTGTGTGTGTGTGTCTATGGACGGAGGCAGGCATGCAGGCAAGCATGAAAACACCCTCCCCCTGTCCGCCCCCCTTTCCCTGCTTCCCGTCTCACTAATAAGTTCTCTTTTTACACACACACACACACAGAGCTCATCTCAGGAACCCAGCAAGAAGCGAGGGGACGAGTTGTCTAAGTGGATCACTAATTATCCACACAGACGCATGACATCAAGACCATCTGATCGTTAATGCGCCTCCTCACAAAATTGTTTACACGGACATAAGGCGCTCTTACTCCTGCGGTAAATTAAAACTCGCTATTTAACACGCATTCGAAAATGCAAATTATCGGAGATTTAAAGCGCCTGGACCCCTGATTTGTGCTCTGCTCTTGTAGAGGTAAATTTGGTAATGCGCCTTGAAAGAGCTTTAAATCGCTCTTGTAGAGGCACTCCAATATAGATATACCTTAAATTTTTAAATAGCACAATGTCTAGCAATATCTGTAGATTTTGATAAACAGTATAGCACAACCGATAATCTGATGCAGAAAGAAACAAGAGACTCAGATTTAACACATTTAATTATAAAGTCTAGATATGGTCTTATTAACAACAGTGGGCAAACCATTTATGAATTTTTGGGAGGGGAAGAAATCTTGAGAAAAGCTCAGGCTTTTTTTTAAAAAAAATCATACTCTCAAAAAGAACAAGCCTCTCCCACTGTCTGTTAGTTTCCCATCTTCCCTCCTTTCCAAAACTTATCATGTTTCCAGTGGGAAAGAAGGAAGAAAAACAGCAGTTTGCAGCTCTCTGCAGTGAAAACTTCTGAGCATGTTCAGATCCTCCAACTTTTGTTCCCTATGGCCAGGAAAAATAGAAAATTGCACTTCCCAGAGTTTACATCAGCAATGCACAAATAGCTAAGGAAAGCCCATGGTTTTGGCCTTAGCTGTTCCCTCCTCCCAGAACTTCATAACTTTGAGAACGTGTGAGGGAAGAAGATAAAAACTGACAGGTTAGCCATTATGAGATGAGACAAAGTTCAGAGAGTGATTGCAATGACTGGGAACATCTGAAGTAGAAAGGTGGTTCTTTCTGGCCTTCCTTCCATCTCTAAAACTCTTCCTCTCTCCTGATTAACAAACCATAACAGACAAACCATACTATTAACTGATGAACGTAATTTTAAGTGAGTAAATGAAAGTGACTCCTACATCATCTCTGAATATGATTTGTGTGTTCTCTGAAGTCCTAGCAACAAAGACACGAGATATTTTGCAGTGACACATTAGCAGCCCAGTCTGATAACTGAGCCTCAGGATGATCCTGCGCAACCCACAGTGGGAAGCAGGTGAAACCAACCAACCAACCATGGAATTCACGACCAAAATATGTAGTGATGGCCACCTGTTTGAATGGATTTAAAAAGGGGTGAGATGAATTCCTTGAGGAGATGGCTATTAATGGCTACTAGTTCTGATAGCTATGTGCTACCTCCAGTAGCACAGGCAAAAAGCCTATGTAAGCCAGTTGCTGGGGAACATGGGTGGGAGGGTGCTGTTGCACTCATGTCCTGCTTGTGGTGTCCTGAACTACAGTTGGTTGGTCACTGTGTGAACAGAATGCTGGACTAGATGGACCCCTTAGCCTGATCCAGCATGGCTCTTCTTATGTTTTTAAGTGTGCTTTGATGCCAAGTTATCCTGACTCCTCTGACAACTATAGTGTCAGTGAAAGATCCTCTCCTCTGTTCTGAATAAGCCAACTGCAAAAAATCAAATGCTATTTTGGGCTGCATTAATAGAAGTATAGCTTCCAAATTATGCAAGGTGCTAGTTCCCACTATTCGGCACTGGTTAGGCCTCGAGTACTGTGTCCAGTTCTCGGCACCACACTTCAAGAAGGATGCAGGCAAACTGGAGGGGGTTCAGAGGAAGGCAACAAAGATGATTAGGGGTCTGGAAACAAAGCCCTATGAGGAAAGGCTGAAAGAATTGGGCATGTTTAGCCTGGAGAAGAGAAGACTGAGGGGAGACATGATTGCACTCTTCAAGTACTTGACAGGTTGTCACATAGAGGAGGGCCAGGATCTCTTCTCGATCATCCCAGAGTGCAGGATACAGAATAATGGGCTCAAGTTACAGGAAGTCAGATTCCGGCTGGACATCAGGAAAAATATCCTGACTGTTAGAGCAGTACGACAATGGAACCAATTACCTAGGGAGGTGGTGGCATTCAAGAGGCAGTTGGACAACCATCTGTCAGGTATGCCTTAAGGTAAATTCTTGCATTGAGCAGGGGGTTGGACTCGATGGCGTTATAGACCCTTTCCAATTCTACTATTCTATGATCCTATGAAAATGAGGTATTGGCATGCTTGGCTGACCCTGTGGTTTGCAGAAGTTACTTTTTTTTTTTTTTTTACAAAAAAATCTCTTTTACATACAAATTCTAAGGAGGCAACCCCCAACCCCCCAAAAACAGCCCAAAGAAGATCAAGTACGCTCAGTCACCACAGAATGTAGAGTAAACAGCTAGAAAAGAAAAATGGGAAAGGATGTGGGGGTGAATGGAATGTCTTGGTCGGAGGGAATATCTGGACAGAAATATTCCTTTTAGGTAGCAGGATACTCTGCAACATTCTTTTCAGTCCCACTTGTTTCACTCAGATAACTCTATGTTCAATGGAGCTTTCATGTTGCAAAGAACCTGGGAAATACAGTTATTTGCTAAAGGTATGTGAATTAAACCAAAAGCCTCACTTTCATTAGCCAAAACAAATGGATCACAGAATATGTAATGACTGTGAATCATTGGCATGTTGTATTTACATAAGGTTCATCATTTTTAATTATATGCAGTTATAGGGACTGCAGGCAGGAAAACAGCATCCCATCTAGAATCTTCTGTCCAAATGGACTACTTCCCGTTGCTTCATGGAAAGCCTGACCCTTGAAAAACTAAAAATAATTAACATTAACAACACAATATTTATGGAAAACTTCCTTAAATGGTAGTTAACAAAATCAAAAAGTGACATGGCATCCTTTTGTTTCTCATAACAGCAAGGACTGATGGTCAAACCAGACATGTCTATGGTTATTAAACATGAGCTTAAACATTTGCCTTTAAAGTGGGAATGGGGACTAACATTTTATACTAAATTTTATTAATGTTTTATTTCTTTATTCAAACATTTGTATCCTGCCCTATATCACTGGGATCTCAGGACGGTGTACAGACATAATCGATTCATGCAATATAGAACAATAAATAACTTGCACAGCTAAAAACATATTAAACTATTAACGGCTAAGACTAGTAAAAAAATTAAAACAGTAAAAACAACTAAACTATGTGCAACTTTAGGCAAGTTTAACTGTCAAAGGCTTTGGTAAAAAGCCACATTTTAACTTGGGGCTGAAATGAAGCCAGCTTCTGCACCACTCATGTCTCCAAGGGGGTGGCATTCCACAACCGGGCTGCTACAACAGAGAAGGCCCTCTCCCATGCTCCACCATAATGTATGTCTTGCGCTGGTGAGACGCAGAGGAGGGCTCCTCTGACAGATCTCTCGAGCAGGCATATATAGGGAGAGGTGTTCCCTCAAATATTGAGGTCCCAAGTCATTTAGGGCTTTAAATGCCATTGCCATTGGAGCACATGGGGAAGAGGTGCAAATCCTTCCCACTCCACCTTATCTTGCTGCCCTCTGCTACTTTAAGCCATTTTCCTCCAGTCTGGCTCTGATACCAGAAATGAGATGGCAGGGAGAAAAGTATTGAGTGGAGTACTGAGGTATGGAGCAGGATGGGATTTGCTCCCCTCCTCCATGCATTCCATTTCATATCAAAAATGAATCCCCATCCCTTCTTTATACCCAAACAGGCAAGCTCATCTTTAATAAATACACATACTTCTGGTTTGGTCCAGAATCTCCTGTCTTCCAGAGAGGCATAGTTAGTAGAAGTTTCCGAGAGACATGAGATAACTCATCCTAGGAATCAGTTTTACCTATCACATTTCAAAAAGTAGTTTGTCCTGCATCCTAACCCTGCCAAAATGTAGCACAGGCTGATCTTATATGATACTGTCCCAGTGCAATGTTGCATAGGATCACACCATAAACTGAGGTTTTAGTGAAATTCTTCTGCTGGAACTCTTTGTTATGAAAGTGCACATTGATTCATCCACTATGCAGTATACAGAATTCACAATAAAGTTAAGTAAATCTTAAGATAAAATATACTTTCATATTATTAGGCATGTTTGTCTTCCAAATGTGTGCTCTAATTAAAATTTCCCTCTGCTTTTGTCAGGAAACCAACTGCACAGAAAAATAGCCAACATCCACAAGGATATTGTTTCCAGCACTGTCTTTATCAAAACAAAATGCCAGCAGTGTATCCCAGGTCACTGATACAAGGCCTAGCTTTCTCAACAGTGATAAATGAGCAACAGGCTATAATTGACAGGGTTATCTCTATCCCCAGATTTACGAATGTGGATTATATGTCACAAATTTTACTCTGTTGGAAAGGTTTTGTCTGTCAATAAAAGATTAAAAACAACAGTCAGAGGGTTGAGCATTACTATCTATACCTGACGATAATCTTAATGTGTGAGCATCTAGAACATGAGAGTTTTGCCTTTTTAGTGTGTAATCCTCTTAGTGTCTTGTACATCTCAATGCATTTTAATGTTGGGGAATTTAAAAAACAACAACACACCACTGGTATCTGACCCTGTTGCCTTGAATTTAGCTTTCAAAAGATATCAAATTACTTATTCATTGCAAAGTGTTTACACCTAGATGTGCAACTCCTGCATCCTTGAAGCACATTTAAATGTTTGACTCCATTAACAAGAATCAAAAGTGTAATGTTAACATCTATATTATTTAAACTTTGTCCCTCTTGTTTTGCTTCTCACCTTTCATTTTCTTTATCAACAAAAATTAGCAATTATTTTTCCAAAGAAGAATGCTTTCAATTTGTCTGGAGTTCGCTTATCCCAAAAACCAAAGGCGTGCTCAATCTACAGTGCTAATAATTAGCTATGGTTATGTTAAAGCTAAACATTACTTAAACATAATCAAATTGCAAACTGGGTAAACCATGCAATTGTCTTTGGACGTTGTTCAGATGGGTTTTTTTTGTATGATCACCATGGTTTGGTCACTGGTTTTCCCAAGCGCTTTACATGACACCATCATCATGAAGTTGTTGTCTCATGTCTTCCCCCCCCCCCCCCGTTTTGCGTGTTATTTTGCTATGGGGAATGCGTTGTTTTTTGCAGTCATGTAATCCTCCCATTACACTATGTCCTGATTTGTGTGGGCAGGTGTTGGGTTGTGCAGTGTTGATGTCAGGATCAGTTGGTAGTCTCTCCTCCTGTGCTTCTGCCTGCCCCTCCCTCCCGCCATTTCACTCCTGCTCGGCTCTGTATTTCAGGAATGCCTAAGCAGATAGGCAATGGGGAGGGGGATGGTGGTTGTAACGAACATGAGCACATGCAACTCATTTCCATTTAATCCCCTCTCCCAGTGTATACTCAAATGAGAAAAGCGTTACTGTTGCTTTTACAGGGACAATACTGATTTGTACATGTGGTTGTGGGAGGTGGACCTTTGAAGACACAGACTAATGAACTTGCAATCAGTGCTTAACAATGGCAGGTGGTCTGCTCTGCACATGCTGCCCAGAAAACCTTTAGCCCTTTTGATTCAATCCCCATGCACCCACATAGGACAGAAGTGTAACCCCCTTCCACTCAATCCGCTCTCCCAGTGTATACACAAACCAGAAAAGTGTTACTGTTGCTTTTACAGGGACAATACTGACTTGTGGGGGAGAGGATGGATCTCCAAAGACACAGACTTCTGAACTTGTGAAGAAGTTTTCATTTCACGCCAAGAGAGGGGAGGGGCTACGCCAGAGGGGTGGACAACCAATAACATCCTGCCAGGCTCCACCCACTCTTGTAAATGGCATATAGTGTTATGCATAAAAAGAAAAAAAATGGCTATATAAAGATCCCATTTAAATCCTGAAAAGAATCCAGAACAGGAAGAAGCGGTAAATCGCAGGAGAAGATGCCCATCTGAAGATGCCCTTTATCTTTAGGAAACAATGAGCACATGTACATGAACAGCAGATATTAGTGGAATAACACTGGCTCTAATTTCAATAGTGATGATATCCACAACCAAGCACTTTGGAATTGGTCTCTGACAGTGGAGGTTAGAACAGCAGAGAGAGGAACATGCCCCTCACCGCTCAAATTGTATTTAGCATGTTGGTTTTCTATTGACATGATGACCTGAAAATTATACACATTATAGGGAGAATTTCGCAACTAGCATAAATAGCATAAAGTATTGTTTGCACAAAGCATTACAGTCTCTTCAACTATGGTCAGTATTTTATGTTTTGAATTCTATTTTGAATCTAGGATTGACAGTTTTTAACTCTAAGATTTGGATCTTATTTTTCCAAGAGTGGAACTCTGCTCACGGATGCTCCCTCTGGCGGTGGAGGAAGAAGAAGAGGCGATTTGGGCCAATTCCCCATTCTTCCTGCAGCTCCCTAGGCCCTTCTCCTCTGAAGTATTGGGGACCCTTCAGACCAGCATAGGAAGTGGCTCTAGGGGCTGCATGGCTGCATGGGGGAAGAGAAATTGGCAAAAACCAAAAAAATCACAGTCCCTTCTGTGAATAGAAGGGGCAACGTGGGACTCAAGCATGTATAATTTTAATTGCTGTTCCAAGGCAGTGAGATAGAATATAGCCACTGTGCACCTCCTGTTCTGTTCCTCCATTGGTCCTTTGACCCCTCTCTCATCCTTCTTGTGGTTGGAAAAAACTAATGTTCAGCTAATTAGGGATGAGGGTAAGTGAGCTCATTATGCAGTGATCAAGTCGGGCAAAGCCATTCTCCACACTTTTAAGCACCAACAGAGAGAGGAAGCACGTACTAGTAGATGATGTTAGCAGAGGAAACTAGACAATCTCTGTGTGTGTGTGTCTCTCTCTCTCTTTTGGACCTACAACCGCATCCACATTCTGGAGCAACTACTCACATAAAAATACCTTATTTTTTATTTTTTACTAGAGGCAGAAGTATTTAATTTGTAGGCCTTGCAACAATAAAAAAATTTAAACCTTCACTGCTCACCTTAGATTGTATAAAATGGCTATCTGGATCCAGGGTTTCCAAGGTCTGATGTTCCAGACGGTTTGTGAATTGAAAGTTGTCTGGAAATCCAGCACAAGCTTCCCAACTGAAAAAAAGTAGTGAAAAATATATCCACATTACATTTTTTCCCAATAGTGTTGGTAGGAATTCTGAGTTGGATCCAAAGGTACCTTGTGTGATCAGAAAGACACTTTCCTTACACATGGTGTCCCTGCTCCACTAAATTCCACCAATTTACCTCTCCCACTGCAGCCCCCTCATGCCCCATCCAATGCTGTTCTGAATGGGACCTGTCTTCACAGCGCCAAGTTGGTGGCACCTCCCTCTAAAAACCCATGGTTTTACTCACTCATGGTGGTATCAGGTAATCCCGATGCCGACAAGGGAGTGCTGGGTTTCCGGCTGCCATCCGGGTTCCCTGAGCTGCCCCTTTCCCTGGTCACCTTCCACCAAGACTGCCCCTCCGGCGACATCAGACAGCAGAAGAGCCATAGTGACCTCATTCCCAATGAAAAAGTCAGAGTAAATCCCTGACTCAATGCGCAGCTGTGCAAGAAATCCCCACCGTGGCTGTGAAACTGCAGCTGTGTCATATAACTGATGCAGCACAGATTTGCAGCCACCACAGGGCTTTCCTTACATATAGACAGCTCCCTGGTCAACTGACCATCAAAACTAGATTGGAGGGTCATAGGGGGCTGCAGCGGAAACAGGGCAGGAAAACCCCACTGCATGAACTGAATTCTGCTTGCACTTCTCAGGAACTTGCCCCTTACAAGTATTTAGGATAAATTAGGGGAAAACATGGGGAAGGGCTACTTCTCCATACAAACAAAATGATAAGCAAGAGAGAGGAATTTATTGAAATGCAGCTACAGCTTTTGTTAAATATCTGTAGCGTGAATGACCTTTGAATTATAAGACCTAGTTGGATATTATAAGTCTAGACAGTGAAAACATACCTGGAATTTTTTTTAATCACTACAACTTCTCAGACTAAATTAGCTCTCCTAGACATAGAGTGCCCATTTTGTAGCTTTAAGACTCAGAATGTTTATTCAGAGCAGCTGAACTGTATTGTAAATTGTACAGCCCCATACAGCATTGTCACCTTGCAGAATGAAGACAAACTTGAAACAGGCATTGCCAAGCTTACATGAGTGTAATTATTTCTAACTATTTTAAGTTAAGAAAGAGGTGTTTTGGCCTGTTTCACATTTTAGTGCATTAAAATGGATGTGTCAACTGATTTTAGATCAACATGTTTTAGCATCAGAAATGTAGCAGTTCTTATTCAAATTACCTGCAAAACATTACAGGTCACAACTTGTTAATGTGTTTTAATGCTTAATTATTGTTTTTATATTTTGTGAGCCACTTTGATGAACTCTTTTAAGGAGAAAAGCAGGGTAAAAAATGTCTTAAATTACTAGATATTTAAATCATCCCTGTTTTTAAATGGAAGCTATAGATTTGCCGAATTTACTCCTGAAACCCCATAAAGTTTATTTTATGTGCTTTTATGATATATAGCAAAATGTAATCATTTCTTTATCATATTGTAGCAACAGTTGCAAAATATCCCAACATTTGAATCTCCCCCTCCTGTCTTAGTGGTTGAGAAAACTCAAATAAAGCAGAAGTTAATGTACTTGTCACATCCAGGCAGCAAATCAACAGTGGGATCCAGAAGTGTTTTAGAAATAACTGTGATGCCATTCTTTTCAGCTGCAGTCACGCTGTCAAAGGTCAAACTCAGAACAGGATTTAAGGGAGACCTGAAAAATAGAAACATCATCAAAATGACCTTTCAGTAGCGGGGGGAATCAAACAGCTGCAAAACTAGTCATTATTTACATATAAAGCAGTGAACATAAGAGCTGAAGTTCCTAGGAATGAATTTGGCAACAAGGAATTCAAATTTATACTGTTTCCTGTTTGATAGTAAGAAAAAAAGTAGTACTCTAACAGCTAGCACCTTGGTGCAGTTCAGGTGCTTTCACATTGGGAATTAATTTTCACCACAGCTAGCTTGTTATCTTTATTAACATATCAGTTATGGACAGCAAGAAAATTGAATTATTCCTGAAATACTGGCTCATATCCAAGCAGAAATAATGGTTGAGAAACGAGGAAAAAGAACTACAACTAGGTTTCTGGTGATCCATCTACAATGAGAAAATCTAGTTGCAAATCAATCAATAAAACTAAGGTCAAGTTCACACTGTTTATTTTTCCTTATACTGTGAATGATAAAGCACAGGAGGGAACATGAAAAATCTTTCAGCAGAAACAAGTTAATGTAGGAAAACCTTCATCAACATCACTTGCGGCACTGTAGATCCTTCTTACCTCCACGGCCTCACCTAATCCCACCCCACCTTCAGTTGGTAGTGAAGACATGCTAGGCACAGTGTATGGTTAGATGTATGGGAGTTAGATGTATCAGAGCAGATCCAATGTGGCTCTGAGTTGCTGTTTTCCACCAGGGCAAACCACAACTGCTCCCAATTTAATGGAAACCCTCACTATTTTGTAGAATACAATTATCAATGTGGGTAATTAACAAATATGAAACAATGCTAATAATAATTTGTGGTCTGTAAGAACCTTTTAGAGAATGCTTTTATGAGAAGGATGTGCCTGCAATCTCCCTCAGAGGAAGGGAAATGGATTTCCTGTTTCAGGGTTGGAATAGCACCATCGAGAGTGGCATAACCGAACTCCCTAATTGAGCATTCAGTCTACTGTAGGTGCTAAACTTTGAAGAAAGAAAAAAGGTTAGACCATAAGAACAATCAGCTAAGATTATCTCTGAACAGGTGACAAATCTTTAGTCAAGCACCATCTTTACAGGGGAGATATGAGGGAAATGTGGGTTTGCTGACAAAAGGCAAAAACTGGCACAGTGTGGGCACTAATATAAATGATGTTCTAGTAGTAATTAGCTAGGAATGAGCTAAATAGCATTTGCCTGGTCAAATATTTGTCAAATAACAGTTAAGAATTAAAATAATTTATTAGAACAGTACTGAAGAGTGGAGAAAATGTTGCAAATTACAAGAAAATAGTGTCTTCTAGGAGACTACAAAGTCCAACTCTTTCCAGAACACCATACTAAATCAGGTAGAGTTCCCTCCTCTAAACACCAAACACAATGGATTTAGTGGTTATCCTGATTCCTGGGCACATGGGACTTGGGTTGCCTTTTTAGTTTTTAACAAAAAATCTAATACCTAGCTTTGAATGTTCCTAAGCATGTGTAGAGTTCCTTTCCCCAAGGCAGGATGGAAGGGTGTAGAATTTGAAGTCAGCTTATCTGCCTCAGGCAGTGGTGGCAAAGCTGCAACTTCCATGAGCCCTAGGCATAGTTAATGGAGAGGGATACTGGAAAGTGTAGTCCAACAAGCTCTGTAGGCCAACAAACTCCTCCACTCAGGCCTAAGGTTTCAGCATTCCACTCAATCCATTCTGCCTGAGGGCCAAATCAGGTGAGCTCTGATATCAGAGAAAAGTACCGGGGGGGGGGGGGGGAGGGGACAGCCTATGGAGAGGTTACTGGCAAGGGCACCCCTTTTATGCTTAAAATGCAGACACCACATTCCACCCTTTATTGATGTCCAGTTTGACTCTCGAGGTCCCCTCTACAAGATTTCGCTTTGACGCCCGGTTGCCCGATTATGCGCATATACGGATAAGTGCATTTACTCCTAATACCTATTCACGAGAGGCGGTGAAGTGCATTACGGGATGTATGAATCACACTTTAAAGTTGTTTACATGTGGAGAATCGCATGTTTACATGGCCATAAGGCACTTTAACTCCCGCGGTAAATTAAAAGTCGCTATTTAACACGCATTCGAAAATGCGAATAATCGGAGATTTAAAGCGCCTGGACCCCTGATTTGCGCTCCACTCTTGTAGAGGTAAATTTGGTAATGCGCCTTGAAAGAGCTTTAAATCCCTCTTGTAGAGGCACCCAGAGTTAGCCTGAGATGATGAGCAACAGTCATTTGACTAAGGGGAAGTGGCTCAGGCTGTATTATTAATTGTTAATTTCTGCATGATATCTCAAAGGCCAATACAAAAGTGCACAGTTTTGCCAAATAAAACCAGTAAAATAGTGCCAGCAACTTCTATGGTAAAGTTTAGATGTATTTGCTAGGGATGTGCACGGACCCCCCCGGATTGGATTGGGACCTGGATCAGGACCTCCAATTTTGTTCCAGATCGGATTGGAACAAAATTGGAGGACCCCTGAATTGGACCTGATCCTGATCCTGATCCAAAAATCGGTTGTCTGATTTTCGGATCGGCTGCCATTTTTCCCCATAGACTTGCATTGGGGGAAAGAAAGCTTTCCCCAATGCAAGTCTATGGGGGGGAAATAGTGGTGGGGGGTGAGTGGGGGCCTAACTCCCCCCTCCCTGCCCCTCCCCCCTCGTGCTTCTTACCTGCCAGGGCCGTCCGTTGCCATCTGCTGGCGCCTGTGGGCGCCAGCGGACAGCCCCGGCAGGTAAGCCCCCCCTCCCCCCCTTCACGCTCCTTACTTGCTGGGGCCATCCGCTGGCACCCGCGGGCGCCAGCAGACAGTAGTGGATGGCCCCAGCAGGTAAGTGGGGCCCCCTCCTTCCTCCCCCCTCATGCTCCTCCTTACCTACTGGGCCCATCCACTGCCATCTGCTGCCGCCCAAGCGGCAGTGGATGGCAGTGGATGGGCCTGGCAGGTAAGCCCCCCCCCCGCGCTCCTCCTTACCTGCCGGGGCATCCGCTGCCATTACCTGCTCAAATCTACTGAGCACTAGGCTTCGCGGCCTAGTGCTCAGTAGAGCGCCAGTTGATGGCATCATCACCTGGTGCTCTACTGAGGACTAGGCCGCAAAGCCTAGTTCTCAGTATATTCAAGCAGGTGAAGATACTGGATGCCCCGGCAGGTAAGTGGGGCCCTCCCTCCTCCCCCTCGCTACTTACTTGCCGGGGCTGTCCGCTGCCATCCACAAGTGCCCGCTGGCACCCATGGATGGCAGCGGACGGCCCCGGCTGGTAAGCCCTCCCTCACGCTCCTCCTTACCTGCTGGGGCCATCCGCTACCATCTGCTGACACCCGCGGATGGCAGCAGACAGCCCTGGCAGGTAAGCCCCCTCCCCTCATTTGCGCTCCTTACCTGCCGGGGCAGGTGAGAAGCACGAGTGGGGGGAGGGAGTCCGATCCTCCGATCCAACACGTTCCAGATCAGGTCCTTTTCAGATCGGATCATATTGGATTGGTCGATCCAGGTGCTTGGGATCAGATTGGATAATTTTATCCGATTTCCCCCGGATCGGGTCCGGATTGTGGATCGGACCCGATCCGTTGCACACCCCTAGTATTTGCATTCATAATATGGTGTTCACAACATATACCATATATACACTTTAATACAAATAATATAGTATAATACAAAATAGCCATCACCCACATGTGATGCCAGCACATACATAAATATGCATATATTATTTAGCAAAAGTGGATTGCCTGGAATGTCTTCTGTCTTTGCCTCTACCAATTCTAGCAAATAGTCCAGAAGGAAAAACTCAGAACTATAATAAGTAAGGTAGGCTGACCATATGAAAAGGAGGACAGGGCTCATGTAACTTTAACAGTTGTAGAGAAAAGGGAATTTCAGCCAGTGTAATTTGTATGCAATTAGTTCCTGGTGAAATTCCCTCTTCATCACAACAGTTAAAGTTGCAGGCACTATACTAGAGTGACCATATACAAAAGAAGGCAGGGCCCCTGCAACTTTAAGTGTTGTGATGAAGAGGGAATTTCACCAGGAACTAATTGCATACAAATGACACGGGCTGAAATTCCCTTTTCTCTACAACTGTTAAAGTTACATAAGCCCTGTCCTCCTTTTCATATGGTCATCCCAAGTAAGGTCCCATGGCAAGTGACCCTAATGAGAAAAGGAGTCCAAGATGGGTGGGTGTTTTTTTTAAAAGGAAGTTTTAAAGGAACAATTACAAACAATTCCAACAAGGAAAAAAGATAGAAGGCAACAGAAGAAACCAATGTGGCTCCACAAAAAGCTTAGAGATGACCTGAAAATAAAAAAAAAGGATACATATAGGAAGTGGAAAAAAGGCCAGGCTACAAAAGAAGAGTACAAACAAGTAGCACAGAAGTGCCAGAATGGTATCAGGAAGGCTAAAGCTGAGAAGGAGCTGAGGCTACCAAGGGATGCTAAAAGCAATAAAAAGGCTTTCTTCAGATACGTGAATAGTAAAAGACAGAGGAAAGAAATGGCGGTTCAACTGCTTCATGAGGATGGCAAATTGGTAACAGATGACAAAGAAAAGGCCGAAGTGCTCAATTCCTACTTTGGCTCGGTCTTCTCCCAAAAGTGGGTCTATGTGAAGTACAAGCTGAAGGAGCAGGATTGCAGTTTGAGATTGATAAACTAATGGTCAAGGAAATCTCCAGGGCTCGACAAACTGCATCCTAGAGTAATAAAGGAGCTGGCAGAAGAACTCTCAGAACCACTGTCTATTATCTTTGCGAAATCATGGAAGACGGGTGAAGTGCCAGATGACTTGAGGATGGCTAATATTGTCCCTATCCTCAAAAAGGGCAAAAAGGAGGAACCTAGGAACTACAGACCAGTCAGTCTGACATCCATCCCTGGGAAAATTTTGGAGCAGATTATAAAGAAGTCAGTCTGTAAACACCTTGAAAACTATGCAGAAGCCAGCATGGATTTGTCAATAACAAATCCTGTCAGACTAATCTGATCTCATTTTTTGATCGGGTAACCTCCCTTGTGGACTGTGGGAATGCTGTGGCTGTGACTTCAGCAAAGCTTTTGACAAAGTGACCCATGACATTCTGGCCTTTTAAGCACAATAGGGATGTGGAGGGCCTGGAGCAGGTGGACCCGGAAGTATTCACTGCTGGGTTCGGCATGCTGAAGCCACATGTAGAATGCGATGGCCCGGGCTTCTCTTGGGCCGTTGCCAGTCGCGGAGGCCATTTTTTTTCAAGGAGCACTAAAAAAAAAACCAGCGTGCGATCCAGCCTCCTCCCCCCTCATCTTGGGGATGGTGATTCTGCTTCCCCCGTCCCCTGATGGTCTCAGAGCTGCATGGTGCAGCTCTGTGGCCATCAGTGCAGCCGCGCTTACTCACGGGTAAGCGCGGCTGCACCCGAGATGGGCGGACACACCAGCCACCCATCTCGATACCGTCCCAGGAACAGGGAACAAACAGGAATAATAGCGTTCCCTATTCCCCCGTGAAAATGGAGGGCTGGCTCCTGCCTGCTTGCGGGATACTCTGTGTGTCATGTGGACTCTCCATGAGCATGCAGGGGCAGCCCCGGGAAAAATGGTAGGTGCAAAAAGGGCCTCTTATTAACAAACTAGTGAAAAGTGGGCTAGATGGTATACAACTATTAGGTGGATCCACAGTTGGCTATAGAATCGGACTCAAAGAGTGCTTATCAATGGTATCTTTTCACACTGGGGGGAGGTAACGGGTGGGGTACCGCAGGGCTCAGTCCTGGGCCCAGTGCTCTTCAACATTTTTATTAATGATTTGGATGAGGAGGTGCAGGGAATGCTCATCAAATTTGCAGATGACACAAAATTGGGCGGGATCGCTAATACCTTGGAAGACAGAAACAAACTCCAAAGTGATCTTGATAGACTGGAGCGCTGGGCTGAAAACAACAGAATAAATTTAATAGGGATAAATGCCATGTTCTACACCTAGGAAAAAGAAACCAAATGCACAGTTGCAAGATGGGGGATACTTGGCTCAGCAATACTACAAGTGAGAAGGATCTTGGAATTGTTGTAGATCACTAGCTGAACATGAGCCAACAGTGTGACGTGGCTGCAAAAAAAGCAAATGCTATTTTGGGCTGCATTAATAGAAGCATAGCTTCCAAATCATGCGAGTTACTGGTTCCCCTCTATTCGGCACTGGTTAGGCCCCATCTTGAGTATTGCGTCCAGTTCTGGGCACCACACTTCAAGAAGGATGCAGGCAAACTGGAGCATGTTCAGAGGAGGGCAACAAGGATGATCAGGGGTCTGGAAACAAAGCCCGATGAGGAGAGATTGAAAGAACTGGGCATGTTTAGCCCTGAGAAGAGAAGATTGAGGGGAGACATGATAGCACTCTTCAAATACTTGAATGGTTGTCACACAGAGGAGGGCCAGGATCTCTTCTCGATCAACCCAGAATGCAGCACACAGAATAAAGGGCTTAAGTTACAGGAAGCCAGATTTCGGATGGACATCAGGAAAAACTTCCTGTTAGAGCAATACAACAATGGAACCAATTACCTAGGGAGGTGGTGGGCTCTCCCACATTAGAGGCATTCAAGAGGCAGCTGGACAACCATCTGTCAGGTATACTTTAAGGTAGATTCCTGCATTGAGCAGGGGGTTGGATTCGATGGCCTTATAGGCCCCTTCCATCTCTATTATTCTATGATTCTATGACTAAAATTCCTGTTATCCAGGAGCCTGAAACAATTGCAGCTATGATGTCTGTGTCTATTTATTCCATATTTCCTCCTGAATCTTGCTCAGAGATGTCAGCAATTACAATATGTAGCCAGTAAGAAAAACTTACTGGGGCAGGGGAGGGGAGAGTAGAACTTATTTGGAAAGTTATAGGTTGAGATGAATTCCTTGAGAAGTCTATCAATGTCTACTAGTCTGATAGCTATGTGCTACCTCCAGTAGCAGAGGCAGTAAGCCTATATACACCAGTTGCCAGGAAACATGGGTTGGAGGATGCTGTTGCACCGTGTTCTGCTTGTGGGTCCGTGGTCAACAGCTGATTGGCCACTGTATGGACAGAGTACTGGACCAGATGGATCCATGGTCTGATCCACCATGGCTCTTCTTATGTTCTAATGAAAATTCTGTGATTGCATACCACACACACACACATTATTCTGGCTCTTGAAGGTTTGGGGACAGAGAGGCCCTCATACCTCAAATTAATAATATATAGGCTGCCAATTACAATTGAGATCTTCCACAACATGTAGTGATGGCCACCAATTTGGATGGCTTTAAAAGAGGATTGGACAAATTTGTGGCACATAAGCCAATCAATGGCTACTATTCCTGATAGCTAGATGCTATCTCCAGTATCAAAGGCAGTATGTCTGTTCACACCAGTTGCTGGGGAAGATGGACAGCAGGGTGCTCTTGTATTCATATCCTGCTTGTGGGTTTCCTGTGCAGCAGCTGATTAGCCTCTGTGTAAACAGAATGCTGGAGTAGATGGACCCTTGGTCTGATCCAGCTTGGTTCTTATGTTCTTATGACCTTGATTTCATAGAATATTTGACCATGATGAAATAATGGGTTCTGAACTCACTGGCATCCCAACACTTGCAAGGATGAAATAAGAATCAGTGAGAGAAAATAGACCATGACAGAAGCCAAAAAACAGAGTTCCCATTTCAATGAATGTGAGTCCTACAGAGCAGAGTTTTTGAAATATTTTCTACAGAGCAGAATATTTGTCCCACCGAAAGTCCAAATAGATCTTTTTTCAAGAAAGATTTATAAACAGGATATAGTGTCTCTTCTCCAGAAAAAAAAATCTAAGTTTTAAATTTTAATGCAATGCTTTCAAGGTATATTTCTCCATAGGAATAATCCCATAAGCATTCCAATTGGTGGGGAAAAAGTCAAACCTGTTGCAATCTGTTTAACAAGTTGATAGTAAACAGAAATAACTCAAGCAAGCTGCTATGTCCTAAGATTAGGGCCAGAATATGCACGACATTTTTCCTGGAAAGAAAAGCTCTCCATGTAGAACAAATGACATATGTGAAGCAGCCATTAAACTGAGGTCAAAGAGTGAACAGGGTGTCATAGTGAAAATCATTTATTATAATCAAATCATAAAAATCACAGCTATTTTTATTATGTCCCTACAGATTCTTTTGAAAATCAATTATCCCTTTTTCTTTAAAGTGCATTTCTATTGGGATAAAACTTGAATGAAAGTAAGAATTCATTTTTTTCTCCATTTGTTTCTTCTGTCTGTGTGGTTCTTTCATACTGTAATGGCTATAAATTTTTAATTTTCAATAAAGCAGCAATCATGTTTAAATATTGTAATTGATGTCAAATTTGGGAAGAAGCTTCAGGGAAATACTTTTAAGTTCACTTTGGCAAAGAGAGAGAGAGAGAGAGACAGAGACCACTATACATTAACACTTCAACTACAATTACTTGCCCGCAAACAGCATGCTGAAATGGTGTTCTATTTTCACAAGGGCAAATAGACCTTTCAAAAAAGAATTCTAAATATGTCTCAAGAAGATATGAAGTATATAACTTTTTTAATCCACTACATATGGAAGTAACACCTTAAAACATATTAGAAGCAGAGCGCAATACTGTTGAAGCTCAATAATAATTTTTTACTGAGATATTCAGGTGCTCTTTTCTTTTTTAGGTGGCCATTTCAAGTCAATCAACAAAGGAGATCAATATTGACAATTTTCAAAATCTACTTATTTCAAATTAGCTACTTCTCACAAATACATTCTCTGCTAATTATGGATAACTTTAAGAGTGAGACAGATTCCAGTTGGTATAAAATAATGAAATTGCTCAAGTACAGGCCATGGTACTGCTTTTCTAATTGGATTCTGAAAAGAAATTCCTTATACAGAATTAATACTTTTACATTGTTTGTATGAAGATAAACATAATTGTTATTCTTAAGTGTGTGTGTGTGTGTGTGTGTGTGTATATATGAAGATTACATTTATTCCATTCTGTTCAGTTTACTACTCTCAAATTCCTGTGTTGTGATTCTGCCTTCATAAAGGTATAATAAAGGTTTATTGAGTGCTGCGCCCACAAAAATATTAAACAAGAGATGATAAACAGCCTTTTGCCAATGAACCATTTTAATGGTTACAAAATATAATGCCAGAAAATAGTTTGAAAAAGTCAACTGAAAACAAACTACTTTTTTCTGTATTAACACATTTTTCCTTTGCAGAATTCTTTCCTGCAGAATAAGAGATGACATTTTGGATCACAATCTTATGACAGGTCACAGTAATATTTCTTAATCCAAATAAGTTGATTAACAGTACAGTAATAAAACATTATTACTGAAGCGGAGATAAAAGTCAGGATATGAAAAACAACCGAATAGGTACATTTTAATAGAATACAATATCATACGTGAAATTTCACAATAGTTGCATTTCTCTTTCACACTCACAATGAGCCATTACAATATCTCTATAAGACATTCTAAATTTGAGAATACATGCCACTTTCTTGGTTAGCAAACTCACTTTCAAAATAATCATAGAATACATATTCTTTGAGAATTGATTTAATTTTTTGAGAAAGCACAGACTCAAAGTATGCAGGAAGAGTTTAGTTACACCAAAATTCTAATGCCATGACGGATGCCACTATAAAAAGGAGCCCTTAGTATGTGTTCTGTAAAACATATAAACTAAAATACAATCCAAGCCCTGTTCTCAGAATATCATATGGAAATAAATTCCATAGTAAATTTTAGGATCAGATGTCAATACTTTTAATTTTAAAACATGGTGAGAGATGCAAGTAAAATAATATTAATGTGGTGCATAGTAGAAGATATTTAATATACCATATTTAAAGTATATTTATATAATTATTTTTTCATCTTAGTCACAAATTTAGGCTACAGTCCTATGTACCCTTACCTGCAGTAAGCCTCACTGAACACAGTGGGATTTACTTTTGAGCAAATGTACAGAGGATTATGCTGTGTCTATACTGATTAAAACAAAGGAGTGAGTGATTACGTTGGGTTCAGTACATTTCTACAAATGTACATAAAACACCTGGTGTTTTTTACACAAAAATATAAACAAAACCTTCTATAGAAAATGAAAATGTAATGTAAAAACATGGAAGGATTTTACACTGAAGGGCAGGGGATATATTAAAAAAGAAGAATAAAATAGTCTTGTGACAACAGAATGAGAAGTATAAGAACATACCTAAATTGAATACATACAGATGTATCTTAGTAATACAGTGACACACAAATGTAAACAAGTGTGTTCTATTATTGACTATGCAGATGTTTTAGGATATAAGTGTTAATTTTATAGTAATTCATCTCAATCAAAACAGACTCAGGAGTAACTCTGAAATGCATCAATTTTTGTCTCTAGAAATAGCAAGAATTGCACGGAATACTTTATAAAAGCAATACCCGCATTTTCTGAAATGCTACAAATAAATTAACTATTGAACAGCCTAGATGCCTTCCATTTTTAACTTTAGTTGGTCAGACTTTACAAGTTTTACCAATTTATTTTTTCTTTTTGCCATCACTGGTGCTTAAAAGGTTAATTTTTTATTTATTTTTTTGGAAAACACAGAGTGATAGTAGGGAATCATGTTGGTACAGCTTGATAAATCTTGCTTAAGATCCTTTTCAATTACCATCCATTTCTCCTTTAAAAAGGGACAAAAAAATAGAGGAGTGGAAACAGGTCAGGGCAGTCTGTGACAATGACAGTGTGATGGGCTTGGACCCCCTGTGGTGTTTCCATCTGCTATCATTAAGGTGACTATTCAGACATGAAAAAATCCCTCTTGCTGTGCTGACAGGCAGACATCAAGAACTATGACAAGGCATTAAGACAGTAAGTCAGAGACAGAGATGTCATATTCCACAAACAATACTGCCTCAAACGAGACCTCTGAAATTCTGTTGGAATTTACAATAAAAATAAAAGGGATTTTACTTGGGGGTTATCAAACTTCCCTTTACAGCAGTTTGACAACACAAAGATTGCTGACAGTCACAGAGCTAAACACTTTGCTCCTACCTGTAATCTTCACCATGAGAAACCCAAATTTTTTGCTCATTCTGCAACAAAAGTGGGTTTTTAATTTCTTGTCCAGTCTCGTCAAAAAGCCGAGTAGGGAAACGACTGAGGCCTGAAGGTTTGAAATCTGCTGAATATTGAAGCCTTTGGTGAATCATGTGTTGTACCTGGCAATGGAAGATATAAAAATAAAATGGGAACATCTGTAATAAATTGTTTGTACTCTATAACCAGTGATGTCCAAACAAATGATAATTAAATTCATATGGAATGTTAAAAGAAGTGTGAAATGGCTGCAATGTTTATCTCAGTGTAAAGTAACAAAATGAGCACAGGCTTTTAACCAGCAGGGGGTGCAACAGGATTATGGTTGAGCTCTGACCCTTTGGCACACAGACGGAAAGCAGATGTGACAGTTGTACAGAACAAGCAGTTAGCTTCTACATACTGTAACAGCTCTCTTGATAAAGGTTATGTTTTCCCATTCCACATATGGAGGTACATTTTGTTAGTGTTTTTACTGAGCTTGTTGAGGTCTGACAAGGACCGTGTTCTCATCCACCCTCCTGCCCAACCATAGGTGATCAATAGCTGAACGACAATAATACCAGACTCATTGAACAATATCAGCACTGTAAGAAGATATAGAGATACATGGTAGAAACTGTTCAAGCCCCTTACTATATTCCCATTGAAAGTAATAATAATAATAATAATAATAATAATAATAATAATAATAATATATTTATTTATTACCCGCCTCTCCCAATAGATCGAGGCGGGGAACAGCATTAAACATAAAATACAAAACTGATTAAAAGCACATAAAACCAATACATCATTAAAATACCAATAAAACACCAATAAAACACTTTAAAATTCATCTGGGTAGGCCTGCCGGAAGAGATCAGTCTTTATAGATTTTTTAAATTCCTGAAGACTGGTGAGTTGGCGAATCTCTCCCGGCAGGTCATTCCACAATCTGGGAGCGGCAGAAGAGAAGGTCCTCTGGGTAACAGTTGTCAGTCTAGTTCTTGTTGACTGTAGTAAATTCTTCCCAGAGGATCTGAGCATGCGGGGCGGATTGTATGGGAGAAGGCAGTCCCGTAGGTAACCTGGACCCAAACCATGTAGGGCTTTAAAGGTAATAACCAACACTTTGTACTTTGCCGGGAAACTGACTGGCAGCCAGTGAAGAGATTTTAAAACTGGTGTAATGTGGTCACCCCTAGATGTACTGGTGACCAACCTGGCTGCCATATTTTGAACTAGTTGAAGTTTCCGGACTAGGCACAGAGGTAGCCCTATGTACAGCGCATTGCAGAAGTCAAGCCTCGAAGTTACCAGCGCGTGCACTACTGATTTTAGGTCTTCCAACTCTAGGAAGGGGCGCAGCTGGCGTATCAGCCGAAGCTGATAGTAGGCACTCCTGGCAGTCGCATCTATCTGAGCTGTCATTTGGAGCGAAGGATCCAGGAGCACCCCCAAGCTGGGAAAACAGCCTTTCAGGGGGAGTGTAACCTCATCCAGAACTGGTTGACACACCTCCAACCCCAGGTTGTGGCCCTTGACAGTAAGCACCTCCGTCTTGTCTGGATTCAGCTTCAGTTTGCTTTTCCTCATCCAGCCCATTACCGCCTCCAAGCATTCATTCAGAGGAGACACACTATCCTTAGCTGACGCTGTTGTCAAAGGCATAGAGAAATATATTTGGGTGTCATCAGCGTATTGATAGCACCCCGCCCCATGCCTCTGGATGATCTCTCCCAGGGGTTTCATGTAGATGTTAAACAGCATTGGGGATAGGATGGCACCTTGTGGTACACCACATAGCTGCTCCTTCTTTGAAGAGCAACTATCCCCAAGCATCACCATCTGGAACCTGCCCGAGAGGTAGGAACGGAACCACTGAAGCACAGTGCCCCCGAGTCCCAATTCCCTCAGGTGTTCCAGAAGGATACCATGGTCGATGGTATCGAAAGCCGCTGAGAGGTCCAGGAGTACCAACAGGGACACACTCCCCCTGTCAATACTTAAGCGTAGATCATCCACTAAGGCGACCATAGCAGTCTCAACTCCATATCCTGCTCTGAAGCCAGTTTGAAATGGGTCTAGAAAATCTGTATCATCCAAAACTGCTTGCAGTTGGAAGGCAACCGCCCTCTTGATCACCTTGCCCAAAAATGGAAGATTTGATACTGGCCTGTAGTTATTAAAGTCCAGGGGATCCAGGAAGGGCTTTTTTAGAAGCAGCCGTACTACCGCTTCTTTTAAACATGATGGAAAACTCCCCTCCCTGAGAGATGCATTAATAATATATTGTAATTGTGATCTAACTGCATCTCCTCCCTGGGCGACCAGCCAAGAAGGACAGGGATCGAGAGGGCAAGTCGTCCTCACTTGACCAAGCAGCTTGTCCACGTCCTCGGTACTCACCAACTGAAACTGATCCAATGTAATTCTACTCGTGGAGTTGCTGGACACTCCATTGTCAGCCTCTGCTATAACAACAGCATCTAAGTCGGCTCTTATCCGAGAGATTTTTATCTGTGAAATGATCGTTAAAGGCATCACAGCGAACTACCGAAGGCTCTAAAATCGGGTTCAGGGGGGAGGGTGCCCGGGTTAGACCCCTCACCATCCTGAACAGTTCTGCTGGACGTGAATTCGCAGACGCAATGCATGCAGAGAAGAAAGTAGTGCTATGCAGCTTAATTCAATGGAATATTTAAACTTTAGCAGAATGTTTTGTGAGACAGTTCACAACCCAACATAATCTCATTTTATTTTTATATCTTTTGGAAAATTTCATTCACCTTTTAAGGAACTATTGGAAACCACAGAAGCCATTATGTAGTAAATGCTACTACACTGCACATTCTGTGGTCAATTTGCCATTTCATGGCATCATAATGATGTCTCTAAATATAGTCACTTCCACATGCTCCTCCTATTTGTTACTCTTGTCTGAATACAGAAAGCTCTTTACAGCAGATTGGTTCATACACCATTCTCCTTTGCCAGCTTCTGCAACTGAGCATATCACGGAGGCCTCATATAAATGACCATATTGTGACAATATTGATACACCCCCAGTAGTATTATTAACTTCTGTTTGGAGTGTAAACACGACTATGGACTAAAATAGTTCTAATACATCAATAATCACAAGTGCTCATAGCAGTTAGGAAAATATCACAATGCACATAACAAAATACTGATGATGTTACTCCAGATCTGGTATTAATCCCTTTAAGAATTTCTGCTGGTTCTATGGTTATCATCTATAGCAGCCTTCCCCAAGCTGATGCCATCCAGATGTTTTGGACTTCAACTACCAGCATTCCTAACATTCATTATGTTGGCTGGGTCTGATGCCAGTTTGGGGAAGGCTGATCTATGGCACACCAGCAATGGTAATAATATCCATTCGTGTGAGTACAGTTAGAATTCTGCTCCTGTACTCTTATGGAAGTATATATATAATCAAAATGGATATGCTCAATGAAGGAAAATTTAGCTGGAGGAGTACAGTAGTTAGCAATGTCTCTCATTCAAATCTCACCTCATCCAGGAACCCTCTAAATGATTTCAGGCAAGCCTCAAGTCCACATAGGCAATATGGAGATAATAATATTGGTCTACATTATAGGTCTATTCTAAGTATTAATCAGTTAATGTATGTGAAGTGCTGTGAGTACTTGAATTGCACTATAAAAATTTGAAGTATTACTAGAATTTTTTTTAAAAAAACCTTTTTATAAAAGTCTTCCTCTAAGGAGCTCAGGGCAGCTTTCATGATTAGTCCCATCCATTTCATCCTTCAAACACACCAGTGAGGCTGATTAGGCAGAGCTGGGCTGAAAGTGTGTGAATAGCCCAAGGTGACCCTGTGAAGCTTCTTGGTTAAGCGGGGATATGAATCTAGAATTTCCATGTACAAACCTAATACCATCCACTGTGAGACCCAATCAATATGGGGATTGACATGGTGACACACACTATGATGGAATGATAATGGTGAAACAAAGTAACAGAATCAGATTGTCCCTTGTCACCATTTTAACGATGAATGCAATGGGTATATGCAAATTATATATAGATGAACAAGAAGTCCCCAAAATGGTGGGAAAGAGAATGGAAATGTGTTCATCTAGAGATCAAACAGTAGAGATGAAAGCAGAAGTTATTCCTTTAAATACAAAAGAGTTTTTCTATAACTATGTCATGATTGTATCACAATTATTAATATGAGCTAGATTCTATAGGTGAGCATGCAGGTGGTGTGAATTTGTGCTATACAAGAATCTACAGCAATAACAACTAGCTCATCCTCCTGTAGCTCAACAGGGAGCTAGCATTTCTTAAAGCAACTGGAAATGAGTAGAGACAGCCATTTCCGAAACAAGGTGGGTCACCAGAGCTCACAGAAGGAGCTCCGTTAACCTGAACTGATCTGGAAATGAGTGTTTCCATTCCTTTCTGGGGTTACTTTAGGAAGTGCTAACTCCCCGTTGTGCTTGTGGTGGGTCTCATTGGGCAAGGGAATGAGTGAGAGCGCAAGGGCAGTATTGGATACTGCCCAGTAACAGATAATATACTGTAAGAGAAGGCATGTGGGAATACAGAATAAACCACCAAAACCAAATCTTCCCTGGATAAAGTTCTATACTGTCTAATTCTATATATTTTAAAAAGAATTTTGATTGCTTACACCTGGACAAATATAGAGCATATATTACCTTACCCTTTCCAGCATAGCACTGGGTTGATTCCCACAACTGTTTTCCATTTCTTTTCTGTTAATATAGACAAGCGTCTCCCCAGTGTCTTTGCCATTTTCATACACCTTAAAAACAAACAGTAATCAAGTAAATACAGTACTATATTATAGTCCAACTTATATCGTGCCTTACATTATTCAAAATATCTACCATTAACTAAAAAAATTCTCACATGAAAGGAAGAGGTATTTGGTCATCCATGCTGTTTCATTACAAAATGTATTAACAATATGATCAAAATGTATTTCAAGTCACATGCAAGGTTATTCAAAAATTCCTGTTAGCTAACAATAATAGTTAAAGGCAGCTTTTATTTATTTTCACATGAAAAATTCCATCATCATCATCACCATCATCAATTTCCAATATGGTCACTTGAATTTTTAGACTATACAAATTCACAGAGATATTACCGGTGTGAAGAAAGCTTTAAAAAAATAATACTTTTATACAAGTTTATTCTGGTAATCAATTTCAAATGTCAGTTTTCTACATTTAGAGCTTTTCTACACAAGGCTGTTAATCTCCTATATCAACATTTGATTTCGTTGCAGAATTGTGATTCAAGCTCTATACAGAGCTTTTCCTTTCCTGCTTTCCTGCTACATAATCTGTGCTATAGCAGAATAACACAATTACACATGTAGGAAAACACATTTTTTTCACTTTCAGAAATAATACTCAATTTCCCTTGCTCTAAAAAAACCCCCCAGGAAAGTGTTCTTAAAAACAGAAATGAAACTGGAGGGTCATGGCATTGTCTAAACAACTATGAGTAAGGAATTCAAGCGCACAATAAATGCCCATGTAGAAAACCTCATAATGCATTTCTGTGCAAGGAGGAGCATGAAAGAATATGTAGTGGATAGCTGCAGCTCCCTCAGTGCATATACAATCAGAAAATTGGCAAGTGTGTAGTCATCACATGTACTGATCTACACACAATTTTTTTATATTTTTCCCTATGTGGAACTGCTTCATGGAAACACTCCTGTGCAATTGCATTAACTTGAAAAGGGCTTCTGCAGTAGAATGTACTGGTGCATTTTGCCCCATGTGTCAGATCTGTTTGACTTCTCCTCTTAATAATGTTCAACAGGTACTTTGAAACATGAAGGGGACTGGATTAGAAGAACCACAGACATAAGATTACTAGCACTGTCACCCTATGGATGAATTGTTAGCCAATTGATTGTATAAATTATATTTCATCTATTAAATTTACCCATAACCAAAAACACAATTTCTGAAAGTAAAATATGGTATTATGTATTTGTTTAAATATTTATAAGCTGCCTTTCTGGTGCAAGATCAACCAGATGCTTCATATATTTATTAGGATATTGACAATCCATTATTACCTTAATATAAAGAGGAACAGCTGTCTTGCTTCAACTACGCTCTCAAACATGCTAGTTTGTTCATACCCGGAGAGCACTGCCTTGCTGGCACATCTCCTAACACACCTTGCCCTCCTTGGTACTCTCCAGCTTCAGTTGTGGAACTCCCTGCTCAGGAAGGTTAAGCCAGCATCCTCCTAAGTGCCCATTAGGCAGATGGTGAAGACAATGGCGTTCCACTGAGCTTTCAACAGTTAATGCCACTCTATTTTTATCATTAACCCCGTTTAAATATGTTCCAGGTTTTGTATTAAGTATTTTATTTTTTCTATTTTTATTGTACATTGTCTCAAGTGCTCATTGAGTGGAGGGGAGATCCACAAATATTCTAAATAAATAAATAGTGTATGGCATGTCAATCTGCTGCTGCCACTGTATTGTACTGAGCCAGCCTGATTATTCAAGCATTGGTGCTCCAGGGCTTTCCTAAGTGTCACTGAAGGTTGTGGCTCACAGAGGTAAACAGTGAGAGTTTCAGCCAAAGTGGGTGATAGGGAGAGATGATACAGAGGGAGAGGTGATATCATTGCTATTACAATGCAAATGTGAAGAGGTGACTGATTCTGTAACATTCTATAGTTCCTAAAGGTGGCAGGTGCCATCTTAGAAGAAGCATTCCCTCTTCTTCCACACAATGCAGGATATATAGTTTTTAAGATTATGCCAGCAATTTACCTGAGCTGGGGCACCAACTTAGAAGAGCATTTGTATCCTGTGTAAGATAGAAAAGGGAATGCCTCTTCTAAGGCAGCACATGCTGCATGCAGTTTTTATATGTACTTATGTATATATATTACACACACACACACACACACACACACACCTGCTGCTTATTAATTGATGACCACCTTTTTAATAATTCAGAAGGGTTTTACCCAAACATCCATAGAATGTAGGCTGACCATATGAAAAGGAGGACAGGGCTCATGTAACTTTAACAGTTGTAGAGCAAAGGGAATTTCAGCCAGTGTCATTTGTATGCAATTAGTTCCTGGTGAAATTCCCTCTATATCACAACAGTTAAAGTTGCAGGGGCCCTGCCTTCTTTTGTATACGGTCACTCTAGTATAGTGCCTGCACCTTTAACTGTTGTGATGAAAAGGGAATTTCACCAGGAACTAACTGCATACAAATGACACTGGCTGAAATTCCCTTTGCTCTACAACTGTTAAAGTTACATGAGCCCTGTCCTCCTTTTCATATGATCAGCCTAACAGAATGTCTATGTATCCATAGAAATTATCCATTTCTAGCTAGAGTAGACAGAGTTGTTTTGGAAAAATGACTGAAAAGGGGCCAGTAAATAGCCACTTGCTTGATCACCTGTGGAAAGAATTGATTCTGGGTAGCCTAGCAGGGAAGCTGTGTACAAAGCAGATCCTTTAAGCCCACAAATGTGTGTGCAGGAGGGCTAATAAAATGAAAAGTGGGGCTAATAAAAAATAATGTGCATGCTAGTAACTTTAATGAACCTATTTTGCAAGTACTCAGAAATACAACAGCTAAATAATTCTTACTGGTTGAATCTACTCAACCGGGATGCCACATTTCTTATGATTTGATGGGACATACAGTTGGTATAGTAGGAATAGAAATGGGGATCTAATTCTTACAATATATACACATAGGATGTTCTTGTGCTCCAGTATGCACTGCACTGCATGAGCAAGTCTAAGAAAGAGTATCAATAGAATATAGGTGCCATGTGATCAGCACTTTTTGCGCTCATATTATATTCCCACCTTGCAAACAATGTAGTCTGTGAATAGTTTGAAATTCCCCACATTTTCTATTAGGAAATTTTTCTATGTAGGCAAGCAAAAACCTCTGAGCAATAGCATCATTAAGGATGTGTGCATAAAACACTTACAGAGCTTTTACTTGTAGGATGTATAAAATAGTTTCAGTATAAAAAGACATAAAATATTAAAGTTGGCATTTTAGAATCTATGTAACACATAAAAATTAGAATGACATTTGTTTTCTTTTGAAATTTCTCAATTCCTCTTTTCTCAATTGCAAAATTTCCAGTGCAAGGTGACAGGAGGGTGCAAATAAGGTACTGGAAATATGTATTTAGTTATTTCTTTGTATCCACTCAGGCTAAAAGGAGCCCATCTCTGGGACAAATGCAAACAACAGGAATACATTGTATCAGCCAACCTAAATAATATCCATTCCTGTCAAGGATTATGGAACCACCTAATATTTGAGGCCGCCCTTTTGTTAGACACCTCATGTCCATTTTCACAGACTTTTGTCAGAATTGAGATTACAAGAAGAACACTATTGCTATTACTTGCTTCTAGTGTTTCTGCAATGTTTGAAGACGCTAGGCCATAGTGGAACAAGGCATCTCTCTAGACTAGCATGTTTTCAGTGCCAGCTGCCAACCTGAGAAAAATCTGTGACAACACACAAGGGCAACATTAGTTCTTCCACCGCTACTAAACAAACTGTTAAAAGTTCTGTTAAACCTCACAGTAGGTGTTACACTAAGAGCTACTGAGCAGTACCTATTTCCTATATTACAGCCAAAACAATTTCCCACCCAAGTGCAGAGAAGCGAAGAGAGACATAATAACGCAAAAATAGAGGGGAATGATAGTACTCAAGTTGAACTGATGCTTTGCTCTTTCTTTTGGATAAGTCCTGGACTGCCTTAAAATATAAGACAAAGCATTAAACATGCATGGTCTGTACAACTTTTGTGCATACTGCTTTAACCTCTTTTTAAAAAATAGCTGCTTTCATGTATGGTCACAGAAACTACATACTGTTTATTGTTATAGGAGCTCCTTTTAGCTAATAAATTCTAAAATAAAAAATAACTTTGAATAAGGCTCAGTGAAAAAAAACAGGACATGAATGATGGATCGCTGGAGTCTTGTTTGGTGCTTTGATTTGCAGCATGTCACAACTTTGCCTCAAAGAAGAGGAGGAGGAGGAGGAGGAGGAGGCACACTTATGGGAGTGGGGGAGGAAGGAGAAAGAGCCTATTTCAGCCTGTGGAATGTCAGAATTTCTGTGAGCTTATCATCTCTGTCAGTGTTCTCAGAGTAAAGCCAGGGGGAATTGCCGTACTCCCCATCCACCTGCTGGCTTCAGCCTTGGAAAGAAGCTCTCCATGAGAACCTGACAGAGTTGGGGAGAAGTTTGCAGAAGGGTCACCCAGGTTGAAGCATCCTGGAGGGCTAAGCAATAATGTCCTGTTTGGACAAGGGCCTTGCTGAAAGGCCAAAACAAAAGCTTTGGCTCAATTCGGACGACACGATAGTCAATGGTGGGTTGACTAACCCTAACCCTCATGCTAACCCTAGGGGGCACTCCCCACACAACATGGTAATAAATAATCAACTGTGGTGTGGATGAGGATCAGCTCTGAGTTGACTATGGCAGCATTTGGATGACACAATAGTCAAAACAACTGACGATTGTTTCCCCCACACCAGTTGTTTATTGTGTCATCCGAATTGAGTCTTTGTCTGTCAAGTGATCCAGAGGAGGTGTCTTACTGTCACGCCTTCCCTTTTAAGCTGATGCAAAGGTGAGGAGCCTTTGCTAGGAACATCTCATCTGCACTGCCTGAAGCCCTCTGTTTGGATCCATCATCGTCTGTGGCTCTGGAGACACTCTCCTTCTTGGAATGTTCGATTGCTAAGGACATGCCATGAAAAGTACTGCGAGGCTTTTCATAGACTTGAACTCTTGTTCGCTGTGGTTTGTATGTCTTTGTTTGTCATCAGCTCAGCATACCAGCAGACTGGGTTTGATCTATGACTTTTGGACTTTCCTCTTCCTGGACTCATGTGGCGTGGAGGGGCCAATGTGAAAGCAGTGGTACGGGACTCCTTGCATGTGTGAGTTTAACCTTTCCTTGGTCTTGATAGGCCTCAACTGTGTATCCTGGAGTTACCAATGAGAGGTTCAGATTTGGACTAACTCTTTATGTGTGTGGTTTTGTTGAGGCTTTTGAAGAATTTGCCCTTTTATTACCTAAGGGATTATGAGAAAGCAGTAGCATGGGACTCCTTGCATGTGTGAGTTCCCATTCCTTGACTGGGTTTGGAACCCATGTGAATTGACTTTCCCTTGTGTTTGGAACCATGGAGATGGCAACAGGGGAGCCATGTTGATGAGGATCTGTCACAGTTGTAGTGATTAGCTTTTGACTGTTCTTGAATTTCTTATTGCCTATAGCTACTGACCATCAGGTATATGATTTTTGAAGTGTGTAATCAATACGCTTTTGCAGTGAGATTTTCTGCAATAAAGAAGTCTCACCAATTTGGGTGTCCCGCATCAGTGTACCAGAATGTGTGCTTGTTAAAGATTCCTAGATTTTAATAGCCTAACAAGAAATAGCATTTCCTAAACATTTTTTGTTCTTAAACTTCTGATCCTAAAAGCTTAAATGGGAGAAATGTCATATTAAGAAGCAAATTCATCATTCAATACTGAACAGGCTATTTAGCTGACAGGTACATAGGCCTGGTGAGTTTCTAATAAAAGGCTCTTGCATTCTAAAATCAGCACATATATTTACTTTTTGTGTAGAAATTACCTCATAGCTAATATTACTGCCCTTTAAATTAGGGCTCACAGTCTTAATTAACTTATTGTTATTAAACATTCCTGAAAAAATCAAATATACAAAAAAGGCTTATACATACACCTTTCAGGCTAAAGAAGACCAAATTTGAATTATACCGTTGAGAAGATAACCTTACTCAAAATTTGCCAATTAGACTTTATACGTTTTATAGACATCTGTATATCAAGCTTTTTGATATACAGATGTTACAAAATATATTTTGCTCATTAATTGATAAGCAAAAACTGTAAGTACATTTTTGACATGGAATAATACAGTCTTATGCCTGTTCATTACTTAAATAACTCGTTGGCTGACATGATAGGGGTAACACAGCCTTTTCTCTTTGGAAACCATCCAGGTCATCTTGATAATTTTTTTTTATGCCGGTTGTCCAGAATTCATTGTGAACCTACTTGTGTCTTTATGTATTTTCGCTTTAATACTACTACTACTTTTTTTTTTTACTTATTTACATTTTCAAATTCTTAATTATTTATCATTAACATCTGGCATTTTCATTTCATAATTAGACATCCTCTATTGTTTTATAAGACGTTGGTTAGAATTTACTCAATAGTCTTCCCAGCAAGTCCAATAAAGTAAAATCAGCTATTGCGAAAAATTCCAATACACTTTCAAGGGTTTGCAATCTAATCATGTTTGCCTCTTCTTACCATTACTAATTAGGTCATTAGATAAAACTTATTTACCTAGTATTTTGTTATCAATCTTTTGTCCTGAACATTTGGATCTTCCCTCCCACCTTGGCAGCATTCAAATTAGTTAGTCTGCCGGCAACAGAAGACACTAATCAAAGCTTCTAGGAGGCCACAAATAAAAGACTGTGCAAACTTATCCATGTTTACTCAAAAGTAAGTTCCACTCTGTTTAATGTGGCTTACCCCTTAATAATTGTTTTAGAATTTCAGCCTCAAATACAGAAGAGCTTGATTCAGATTTCATTAGCGAACCTTCAAACCTTAGTTTGAAGGATGGAGAATGTTTTGCAGGCTCACACACTTCCAACTCCCTTTCAGGCATACTGACTTTAGTTTCCCTTTCCTAGTTTGAGATATCATGGTTTGTCATAATATTTGAATCACATAAATTACAGTTAGCGGTAACAAGGATTTCCCTAAAATCATGGGTTTAATCAAATGCCCAATTCAAATATCTCATCTGGATGTTACAGCAAGCTAGGAAATTGGGAGGGTATGCACACAAGGCCACAAAACCTTCTTGATCCTCTAAAGCTAAGATCTTCAGCCATGGTTTTGAAGATCAAAAATGTGACATCTGAACTGAGCCAACATGTAGTAACTTTAAAGAGAACTCAGCAAAACATTAACATGAATGGCACCTGTTGAAAGGCTCCATAAAGTGTATTCAATACAATGAATCACTAACAGGTATGCAGTTAGTATTAGATATAAAACTACAGTAATTAAGGTTAGTATCAAAACTTTACCTCAACTTTACAATAAAGCACAAGGGCTGTATCCAATGGTGTCATTCAGTCAGTTAAAAACTTTCTACTGCTTGCAGAAACCCCATTTTTATCCTTACGTCAGTGTTAAACACAACACAATGGCTGAACTCGGATGACATAATAAGCAACTGGGGGGGAGGAACAATCGTCAGTTGTATTAACTATCGTGTTGTCCGAATGCTGCCATAGTCAACTCAGCGCTGATCCTAATCCACACCACAGTTGATTATTTATTACCATGTTGTGTGGGGAGTACCCCCTAGTTGAATAACTGTAAAGTTGATTATTACCCCACCATTGACTATTGTGTCGTCTGAATTCAGCCTTTGAGTCAGTATGTGTAAGCCATTGCAAAAGCTGTTTCACAAGGCACTGTACAAACTGTTGCATAAGGTGTTTCATAAGCCATTGTATGAGGCATTGCACAAGCTGTTCTGCAACTCATTGCACAAAGTGTAATGAGAGCAACACTAACTCTTGCATTTTTTCTACTAGTTTAACGGATATAATCTACTGATACGTTTAGCTAAGATCACTGCGTACTGAAACCATGAACCAGTATAAGAGTCAGAAATAAGGAAAGTACACTACAAATTAGTACATTATCCATGAGCCTTAGGAGCGTCTAAGCAATGTGAGAAATACAGGGCTTTCCAATATTCAGCACAACATTGGTGAAAACAGCTGGCCAGACCACCTAGGAAGCTTGTCAGAGTATCAGCTAAACAGTGAAAGCAAAAGCAAAACTACAGAACAGTAGAAACACTAGAAAAGAGAAATTGGAAATAGAATCAAGAGACAAACAAGCAGCAACAGGGGATGTTTGATTACTCTCACACTGAGATTGACATCTTGACAAGATCATTGTAATTCGTGTGTATGTGTTTTCTTTTCTAAGTAATCGAAGGAAAAAGTAGTGTAGCAATATTTACTTTTCAACTGAGACCAGGGCCGTGCAGAGCTGGTAATATGTCCAGGCCAGATGGGAAGTGTGTGCCCCCCCATTTCAAAAAAGGAGGACAACATGTCCGCCCCAAGGGGGCGTGCCCACCAACATGTCCGTTCTACATAACACCTTCATATTAAACCTGTTCTGCAACACCTCAAGGCACATATATCCCCGCCCCACATGCGACATGGCCCTCTGGAGCTTGAAGTCTGACCGTGGTATTCACAACGGACGGCTTCTGCGCTATTTCCACAAGGCGGGCTCCTCGCTTCTCGATGGGCCACTTACACTATGGAAGCAGTAGCGTAAGCTGGGGGGGACCTCCTCATCGGAGTGCCCCCTCAAAATCGTGGGCCCCGGGTCAACTGGCCCCACTGGCCTCCCCTCTGCATGGCCCTGACTGAGACCCAGGCAGGATCTACACTACTGCTTTATAGCAGTATTGAAGTGCACTGACAACTGTTGGGGCCCATGACACATGCCATATACCGCTTTCATATCGCTTTCATGGTGTTATAGCCTGCTTGGTGTAGATGTGTCACCAGTTAAGATGACTTAACATGACGAATAAAGCCACTAAGGCCAATTATGAACACAGTAGTTAATTTATTTTGCAATTGTATTATTTATTTATTTTATTTTATTTATTTATTGCATTATTTATTGCATTTTTATACTGCCCAATAGCTGAAAATTCAAGACGCAAATGTAGCATGCTGTGTCATCTGAACCCAATGAGGGTGGGTTGTGCAAGGGCTAACAACCCTTGCATAACCTTAAAATGAGAAAGGGTTCTGTGAAGATTGTTTAACCCTTTCCATAACCCATCATTGTCTGGTTCAGGTGACACAACAAGGCGCGGTTGTGGCTTGAATATTCAAAATGGTGGCTGGCACATAGCACAGCTCACCATGGTTTAAATAAGCCATGGTGGGCTGTTTGATTGAGCAAATATGCCCATATCTATATCCATTTCTACAGGCTTCTTGTAAACCACTCAGAGAGCTTTGGTTAAGGGGTGGTATAGAAATGCAATAAATCATCATGGTCAAGCAACCCATGAGGTCACCTTTAAATTGGCTGATCTGAAGCCCTGGTGAAACACATGATCCAATCCTGAAGTGTCTTCACCACAAGATAGAACAGCAGGTTAAAATACCACTCAGGCACCCCTTGTAGTACCCTTCATTCTAGAAGCCTCCATCTAATTGCCTTTTGTAATACTTAGTCAACCAGCCTTAATTTGATCGAGAAATTAGAAGCCCGAAGGATGTGTCCTATTCAACAGGATCCTATTTTAAAGATCCTATTGTTTAGTCCCATCCTGAGTCAACTTAAAGTCATTGCCCCTTTTGTGCTCCCAACCTGAAGTCTATAACTGTCATTTTGTCCAGCCACTGGGAGCACACCTTTCTTTTCCCCACATAGCCAATATAATGTGTGGTGTAGGCATTGCACATAGAGCCCTTCATGCATAGCTGCAAAGAGGTGTGATTTTAACTTATTAAAAAGGGAAGGTCAGATAGAAAATTTCCATAATTTCAGGGCAGCAGGGGCCACAGTGGAGGACAGAAGGGGGCACATGTGGCTCACGGTCGCTGTGTAACCCACCCCTGCTGTAGACAAATTAGAGATAATTCTAGCCAACAAATTCTGTTCTAGTTAAAGCATGCAGAGTGTCTATATGGGCAAACCCATGTATATTGCATAATCATTTATAAAGGTTACCAAAGTATATAAGATTGTAGTGAAGCTATCGCTGTGCAGTAAAGGCTTCAGCTGGTAAACCAGCTAAGGCTCATAAAAGATACTCTGATCCACCAAGGCTACCTTGGTTTCAAGTGATAATGATCAATCAAAGAGTACAGCCAAGCTGCACGCCTGCTCATTCAGAAGAAGTCTAGCCAGATTATACACTAACTTCCCAGACCCAGGAGCCACCTACCCACAGTGCTCAGTATTTAACTCCAGTTTATTGGCCCTCATCCAGCATTACCAGATTGTTCACATTCCCTTCAACATCTCACAAAAAAACCTATACAGGGGTTTTGATAACATCAAATTTACTCATACTTAAGTACTCTATCAATTTAAAAGCAGATTAATAATCTAGAAATGTTTGATTGGACAAAACAAACTTATGGTAAGGTTAAACATCAGACATTATTTACCAGAGGCTCAAATACAGACCAGTCCCAGTTAAATTACTTTGTACATTACAGTGTTTTAGCTGTGTTTTAGATGGGAGGAGTGGGACTTCCTGACTGTTAAAGCAGTACGACGATAGAACCAATTATCTTGGGAGGTCATGGGCTCTCCCACACTAGAGGCATTCAAGAGGCAGCTGGACATCCATCTGTCAGGCATGCTTTAAGGTGGTCTCCTGCATTGAGCAGGGGTTTGGACTCGATGGCCTATGGAGATAGTTGTCAGCCCCCAAACTCAGAGGCTGATGACTATCAAATGCAGGGAAGCAAGAGCATGGAGGTGATCCTTGCCTCAGTGCTTCCAGGTGCCCTGTATTTTTGGCCAGACTGACAATTTTGCCTGTCTAGCCGGGGAGATTCAAAGTGGGAGAGGCATCCCCGACTCCAGGATCATCCCCTTTTTCCTGTTTCCATGCTCTGTTTCTGAGTACAGAAATAGGAAAGAACCACACTATGTGGAGGTGGGGAGCACGGTTTCTGGGAACCAAGATCGGAGCCCTGGCTCCAACCTTGGTTCCCAGAAACCAAAAATCCTATAGCCATTTAGACAGTGTGTAGTAGCAATAGGATTACACTCTTAATTAGCTTTACTTGGAGATGAACAATTATGTCAATTTCAGTTTCTCTCAGTTTCCCATTTTTCTCAAATCTGTCCCGCCCTGTTTCTGCATCATTTTTCAACTTTTTTAAAAAGTCCGCATGAAACTTTATATGCATTTTTGTGCATATTTTTCCTAATATATGCCTTTTGTAGGCAGGTTTTCCTAATATATGGATTTTGGCAAGCAATTTCCCTTAATAATTCCCCCCCCCCCACTAATATACACATTTTTGTGTGCACTTTTGCCTAATATATGCAGTTTTGTACACATTTTCTTTCTTCGAAGAATTACATCACAAAATTCTGAGAAGCTTGAATACTGAAGGATAGCGGCTTTCAATTTTGAATATTGATTAGTGAAGGAAAAAGTTGCTAAGTTCTTATCGGAATTTGAACAAAATGAAATTCTCCCTCATCCCTAGGTTTTCTCCTAATATATTAGAAAACTGTAAGAAAGATACTGGATCCCCATCTTAGAATAATCAAAATTAAAATTTAGACCATATTTGGAATATCATTGAACGACCATATAAAAACACAGATGGTAAATTGCAATAGCTTTTAAACTACACCTACTTTTAGCTGCAGACCTTGTGAGAGTATTGTGTTTGCTGAAAGTTCTTTAATATGTTGGTAGACGTAAGAAGAACATTGCTCCTGTTCAGCCTGTAACTGAGGGGCAAGTACAGAGAGGTGACCTTTGTAGCTCTTGATGGCTGCCTGCAATTCATCAATCAACTTGTTCACCTGAAGGGTTAAATTATGAGAGCTGTTAGTAAGAGGCAATTGTTGATGTCACACCTATTAGAATTTTCATTACAAACCCGAGGGAAGAGATGACAATTCAGTGCAAAGTCTGACAGAAAATAAAGAATATCCCAGGCTGCTCCTTATCTAGCCACCTATCTATTGTGGGGAAAACAAGTCCAGGCAAATAAACACACACAAAAAGAGTGCACAAAAGTCACTTAATCAATGGTACTCTACTTTCTTGAATTTAAAGATGCTTTAGTATTGTATGTAAGTATTTTCTAAATAATCCTCTTTTTAGTCACTGAACTAATTTTTTCAAATGTACATTAGTAATGACAGGCTGAAGCTCACAAATAAAAGCTTATATTTTGTTTTCTGCAAGAAAGGTGTCTAATTTTAAAGTGAGGGGATGATATATACATGAGAAACAAAGCCAGAAACCAATAAAACAATTAATTCAGGAAGGCAGCATTGGAGGGGGGGGGATCCAGACAATTTGAAAATACTGGGGAAGGACCATAGCTCAGTGGTAGCACACATGCTCTGCATGCAAATGGTTCCAGGTTCAATCCCTGGCATCTTCAGGTAGGACTGATAAAGACCCCTGTCTGAAACCCTGGAGAGTCACTACCAGTCAACGTAGGCAATGCTGAGCTAGATGGACAGCTTCCTATATTTATCAATAAACCTGGAGATACATTTCTTTACTGAAATAGGTAAAATATTAGAACTTCAGGAATACAAAAGGAAGACAAAGAGATTGTAGGGAACCTGCAGAGGATATAGGACAAGAAACCCCGTGGTGGGTCCACAGATAAGAGTCTGGGTGTCTATAACTGCTATGTGTGCAATATCTCAAAATGCTACATTCATGTAAGAACTCTCTTTACATATTGTATGTAAAGTGGATAAAAAGTAGATTAAAGGATATTCAACACTGTTACGCTATATTTTAATATTGTCACTCCAAATGAAGTGTGGATTAAAGGACATTCAACAGTGTTATGTTATATTCTAATATTTGGACATTGAGTTCTTTCAAAACCTTTTGTTAAATCATCATTGTTAAATTATTATTCATGAGTGTTATTGAAGATCAGTTACACAGCCACTGAGGAAGGAGTCAGAAACGGTTTAGGACAAACCGGTATTACCGTTTGTGTATGTGTATTGTATTGTGGACACATTACTTTGTGTATTCCACATGCTGATCATCATTTGTGTGTATGTGTATTGTATTGTGGACACATTACTTTGTGTATTCGACAAGCTAATTATTATTTGTTTAACAAGTTCCTTTATGTGTCCAACTCTTTAGAATACTCAGTTTTGTGGATATAACGAAAGTGTTGTGTATTGAACAGTCATTAACACTACTAGTTTCACATCTATTAATGATTGTATTATTCAGTGCATTCAACAAATTGTTGAATTAGGAATACTTTATTTCCAGGGTGGAATTAATAAAATTCATTGTGAAACTATATATGTCCTTCTAGCATGCAGATTTTATACGATATGTAAAGAGAGTTCTTACATGAATGTAGCATTTTGAGATATTGCACACATAGCAGTTATAGACGCCCAGACTCTTATCTGTGGACCCACCACGGGGTTTCTTGCTCTAGTGTGAGGACCGCCTCTTCGCGTTTTTGTTGAGAATATAGGTCAGGCTCATGGCTAAACTGTCATTTTCAGGAAGAGAGCCCAAGGAACTGAGGCAAATATTGGATGCAAGAGGCTGCCATTTCTAGGCCTTTTTGACATATTGGTAAGAAACAAATCACTGATAGATTACCTTCATGGCGCTGCTTTGCCACCACTTTGGAGAAAACCCCATAGTTTTGCTGCTGCGGGGAGGGCATGAAGGAAGCATGGCAGGAGTGAGCGTAGGGTTTTCCAGCAGCCATCCAAGTATTCGAGCCCACCCACTGCCCGGCTTTTGCCAACCAATCAGAGATCACCATCCACCTAGGAATGCCCCCAGCTTGACGCCAGAGCAAGGTCACATGGTGGAAGGATGGTGGTGACCTCACTTCAAAGGGAAACATTTAGGTAAGACCCTGATTTTTAAAATGCAGAGTTTCGGGGGAAAGCCCTGGGAGCTGCGAGTTGGATGTGTTGTATAACTGGCGCAGTGCCATGACGCAGCCATCATGGGGGAAATAAGAAGTATAGACTGTGATGTTTTACTGTTTATTGCCAATTTATATAATGTAAGTATTTGCAATGTGTTCAGGATATTTGCTATTCAGGAAGTGCAGTGTGGACTTCAAATACAGGTTGGTTAATGGTTAAATCTGGTGGGAGGGGGGAGAGTGAATAGAATGTAAAATGAATGCTTATTGGGTGGTGGTCCAAAGATCTGGATTAGCAGTTAGCCATGAGGGGGAGGAGGTAAGAGAGGCAGTAAGAACGGTATGTGGAAACAGAGAGAGTTGGAATCTGGATTTGTCTGTGGAAGGGTTTAGTGAGAGTGTAGGAATAATGTCTTTTATTATTTTGGGAACAGAATGAATAGGAGGCAGTATCAAAGGCAGTATGCCTCCCAATACCAATTGCTGTCCTGCTTGTGAGCTTACCACATACCACAGAATTCTGGAATAGATGGGAGATTGGTCTGATCCATCAGGGCTCTTTAAATGTTATTAACCATTGCTTTGAAGTTAGCAGCAAAATAAAATAAACATAAATGGGCCTGTAGTAGTTCTGCCTCTACTTCACAACCTACTAATGTAGTAGAAATATCCATCTACAACACAGCAGCATTGGGAACATTGGGAAATGCATGACAGCATAGCAGCAGGGAAGATTGTGCAGATCTTGGTGATCCTGACCACTAAACCTAAATCATTAGGACAGAGTGAGCTACCTTTGAACTAGAGGATATCATGTCTTGATTTAAAAAAAATAAAATTAAAATATATTACTATTTAAGTATTGTCCTATAAATAACTCTGACATTTCTGAATTCCTTACCATAAATAAAAGCTTCTGTTGAGCCATCGCAAAGAGGTTCTGTTGGTGGAAGGGCACTAGAGGCATTCAAGAGGCAGTTGGACAAGCATCTGTCAGGGGTGCTTTAAGGTGGATTCCTGCATTGAGCAGAGGGTTGGACTCGATGGACTTACAGGCCCCTTCCAACTCTACTATTCTACGATTCTATGATTCTAGTTGGATTTCATGCACTGTATTATATTTTAATATTGTATTTTATTCTCAATTTTGTAAACTACACAGATTAGAAAACATATTTTGATGAATGGCCATATAAATACGGTAAATAAATAAATGTTTCTTATTCTCCCGTTTCCAAAACTGCAGGAAGACTGCAGGCAATGTTAGACAGAGAAATGCCAAAATGTCTACATTGTCAGATGTAAGATGGTAATATTACTATTAGATGAAGCAGCTCATTTAGTTGTGTTTGTATACTATCCTATATGATAAAAAATATGTTGCCTCTACTTTGGGTTAAAACACATTCTGATAGTGCTTTACTGCAATGCCACTATTTCTCATTAAGTGAATATTGTTTGACCCTCTGGAGTTATCTGTATAATTATTCTCTTTATACATGTTACTATATAAATTGTTTCAAGTGATTATTAAGGTTACAGATTATTAGTTTAGCCTGTTAATTCAGCTTCGTTACTTCAGTGAAAGTTTGTACGTGGACTTGGAGTTGCATTGTTATAAAAGAAAGAAACATCAGTTGTTATTCATAAGCAATGCTCTGAATGTTTCTTCAACTACATCAAACATACCTTTTATCAACAAAGACTATTCCACAAAATGGCTTCCCTGTCTTTTTATTTCTTTGGAAACAAAACACTTTCAAAGGTCAATCTGCAAGTGACCAAAACCCACAATATTACAAGTCTTTGCTAATCAACAATTTCACATTTCGTGTTTTCTTTCTGCTGCAAAAACCAAATAAATAAAGCCCCCTGTAAAATATTTCCTTGTAAATAGTTTTTTTATAAAATAAAATCCCTCTCCCCACCCCACCAACCCACACATTCAAATACTATTCTGAAAGAAGACAAAACTTGACCTTTTGTGATCCCTGTATTAATAGGTCTGTTCATAATTCAGTCTGTGTGGAGAAGCATCCATGTGGAAACATGCAGGCCTGTGAGATATATAGCCTTTCCCTTTACACATTATCTGACCCTATGAATCCTTTTCACAAAAGAAGGCTTTATGTATGCATAAGTTGGGTGGGAGGGGGGATGCACACTCTCATTGTGCTTCAGAAAACACACACATTTTACTTCTCATTCTCCAGGAAAACTCTGCATGGATTTGGACGGATGGACTGAAAGCAACAAGAGAAGAGAGGTTGTTGCTAAGAAGAGTAGCTACCTTTGTTTAAACTTGGTTGACAGATATTTATTTTTTCTTTACATAGATATGCTTGTTTTCCTTCTTTTTAGTGCCTTCTGCTATGGGTTGCTTTTACTCGTATGTTATATGGAATATGTGTTTATGCATATTTTATGGGCATTCATAGCACACTGTAGGTATTTATATGGGAATTAATGTATACACACTCAACACCAAGAAACTACACCTGTCACAGAGTTTCTCCTGAGGCAACATAATGAGAAACAGTGGATACAGAATGAACCTAGGGACACCCTGTCTATTCTTTGTGTGGCATTGGCCCAGTCACTCTCTCCTACCTAACGTTTATTATGCTATGAAATCTGTGTGTTGGGGTTTGCGTTGTTCCATTAAAACACCTTTAGCCCTGCTGGAAAAGCAGTATTAATAGCTTTAAGCAGTGCCCTGTGAAATCTGTGGGGAGAACTCAGCCAGATTGCCAGTACTTCGGACACAGGACAACAATACCCTACACATTCCTTGCCTCTCCCTTTCACTAGCAGAAGAAAAATAAATTATTCAAAATTTAACAAAATAAGTGGGACCTGCTGTAACAAAAAGCTGAAGTGATCCCTCCTCTTAAAAGCATGTGCCTGCTTAGGGTTCCACCAGGCATTCCCCACAAAAAGGGCACTCCACTCTCTCTCCTCTTCCCTGTGTGCTCTGGTATTCTTTTCCAGCTGTCACTCTTCATTCCATGGCCACTGAGAATGCTCAGTTCTCATTGGGCTTCTCGCTCTCGCTCTCGCTCTCTCTGTCATTAGGCTTTTAAAGCAGGTTTTAAAATAGGGTACTCCAAGAAAGCTGGAACCTCCCTTTTGCTTCTCAGTGATTCCATTTTCTCAACAGTCCTCTTGGCACTCACCACCTGACTTGGCTGTTAGGGGTGATATTCATAATTAAGAGTAAGGGCGGGGAATTGAAGGGCTTATGTATTAGAGTGATACCAAAGTGACTGTGATCACTGAAGGCCAGTCTATTCAGAGCTGGGGGTAGCCATGACTACCTATTACAACACTTTACTTTTTCCATAGGAAGAAAACTATAGCCCTTCAGTTAAATGGAAGAAAATAAAAAGTGTATTCCAAGACATCTTTGGAACGTAAGTTAGACTTCATCCTTTTAATAACATTTTAATAACTTGTCTCTTTAAGCTTTATGCCAAAGAAGAAATTAGAAATGAAAATGGGGAGGGCACAAGATGAAAGGAAAACAAAGACCATGAGGACTCCTTAGTTTTCTTGCTCAGGTAGCTTGCCTTCAGCTGATCCATCAGACAGTTCCCAAGGACTAAGAAGTGAAGTGACTGGTGCGTCTCACAGACCCAGCTCCTTCTCACACTTGGTTTGCTCAGAGGATGTTAGTGGTAGGTCCAGTCACTACTCTTGCTTCTTTCTGCTTCCTCCCATCTCGTTCCTGAAATAGGAACTTCCTCTTCTTCTTTCCCCAGATTACATCCAAACTTCCATGGCCAACTTGTGGCAGTCTCTGCCAAGTTCAGCATAGTGAAGGGCACTTTTCACAGGTTTGCTTCCCCAGGAATAAGGTGGACATACATATACTGGAACTGGCACCTTAGTCACTGCTACCTAGTAGCAAGATTTAACATGGTATCAATATATATATATATATACACACACACACACACACACACACACACATTTTATTAGCAGAATACACTGTATGAGGAACTAAGACGAATGGACTTTTTTTTTTCTTTTTTTTCCAAAGCTAAGGCTTTTGTCTTCAGAATACTTTGGATAAAATCTTCAGCATTGAAAACAAAACTGAAATTAAGTTCCACTAAAATCCATAAAATGTACAGAACAATCCTAATCCCTTCAGTCAAAGGGCTTAAAATGGGGCAAAGGTGGGCTACATATCCACCTGGTGGATCCCAGTATAACCACAAAAGCTCTGTAGGCATAGGAGTACCACCACCAATTTTTTCACCAGCAATAAATTCTGAAATAGTATGTTCTGGGGGGATGTTGGGAGTAGCTTGGGATCTGCTGAATCCAAAGCCCCTACACTCCCTCAAAAGACCCCGGATCAAGCCTGTCAACTACGCCAGTCTGGAGCTGCTGTAGTTATTTTTTTTCTCCCATTGAAACCAATGAGGGGGATTAAATAAAAACCAGAGGACTAAAAGAACTCCCATCTCCCCCACTCTTAGGATTGCTCTCTTACTTATATAATTACTCTAAATGAACAAATCTAGATGCATAAAATGAGAAAGATACCTTATATCTCGGCAGGAGAAATCATAACTTTCTATTGCTTACACTTTTCTACTTAGACAACAATCTGCTTGAAAGCATTTCTAGTTCTGGATATATAAATTTTACCTTTGTCAATAATCGTATGTGAAAAGAAAGTATCAACAAGGCATACTGGTGTGGGGGGAAGAGCTTATCATATGCTAATTTTAAACATATAATTTGCTATTAATGCAACAGAACTTTTTTTATTATTCAATCATCAAAAAACTTGCCAGTTTAAAATACCAGAAGATAAGGCTATCTCACATTGTTCCAAACTCCACAAAGCCAGGAAATTGGAAGCTAAGGCTGATGCCTTATTTTCCATGCACCATGATCAGTCATGATGTTGGGCAATGTCATAAATCGTTCTTGCTTACAACTTAGCCATGCTTTTCCTGGGTTTTCAGTCCCAAATCCAGATTGGGAGGATAAGGGAATAAGAAAACAGCATTCTATAAAATATGGAAGCTAAAGTGTCTTTACAGAAGATGGGCACGAACAAATGCCAATATGTTTTCAGAATTACTTTTGCATGACCAAGGTTTTTCTTTTTTTCTGTTAACTGCCCTTTCTCCCTCAGTCTTTAACCAATCTTCCTGAAATTTTCAGGATATGTAAAATAGTCATATTATTTTTCTGGCATGTACAATTTCCAGGAAGATTGGTGAAACCTTTTCAATTTTAGTAAGTTTAAAACAACCCATCCCCCTGATTTCTATTTAACCTTAAGTGGAGTCTGAAATAAAGAGAGACATAAATAATTCAGATTTGTAAAATGTGCAACTAGTAACAAATAGTAATGGGGAACATATTTCCAAAACAAGAAAACATTTTTAGCTAGGGTCCAGAGCAGCCTGTATGTATACATGCAATGCACTTTTGCAGACATAAGGCAATGGCTGATTTTTCCTTCCAGTGACAGCACCCCCCCACACACACACAAATTCATAGGTTGATGCTCTCTGATTTTGGGGGAGGGGTGCTGGAAGTTGATAGCTCAAAAGTCACTTTGTGAGCATTGAACTGTGCACTGTGGTTTGAACGAAAACCACTTCATGGAGGTATAGAAATGAAAGATGTTATCGTATATCATTATTGTTAGTGATTTTTCAACTGTTCCCTGAAAAGTAAAATAAATACTAAATTTGGATTACTATTTAGAAATAATAATTAGTGATGGGTTTCTAAATAAATGTGAAGCATTGCTAGAGTTCAGGCTTTAAAGTAGCAAGAAAAGGGTTTTACTTAAAGCAGTCTAATAAAATTAGTAAAATTCTCCAATCTTTTCTCTGAAATAATATGGTTTAGCTACTCCAGAAATCTACATGAAGATAATGCTCCACTTTTGCTTTTCAGCAATTTTGTATTATTTCATTTATAGAATATGCTGTCAAGTTCACAGCATGAAGCTTTGCTAGGAAAAAGCTTGATTTAATAGTTCTTCATTACAATATTTCGTGCAGAATCTTATGATTAGCACACTATGTCTTGACAATGTAAACTACAGTTTTTCCATACAAGTAAAAACTTAGTTAATATTTTCCTTTGGAGCAGCAATACAATTGTAATGAAAGTTTTTTAAAAAAGAAGTAACTAAATTCTTGTTTGGATTATGTAAGATGTAGCTCGTTTGAAAGGTTTATTCATTCTGAATGCTCATGGGGAAATGTATTACACTATGTTCAAAGAAAAAACAAACATATTCAGATTCTGAAATACAACTAAGCAATACATAATTATTAATGCACACTTGGTTTCATGATGCAGCTATTCCTTATAAGTTATCAATACATATGAGGATATGAGCCATACCCATATCTGTAATCAATTTGGGGGAAAGCAACAATTCAGTGGCAGAGCACATGCCTTGGAGGCAAAAATTACAGGTTCAGTCCCTGGCATCTCCAGATATAACTGTTGGTAAAGTCTGGAGATATACTTACAGCGAGATAATACGGATCAAGATAGACCGATTATTTGATTCCATGGCAGTTTCCTATGCTTTCTATATATTTTCTATACATGGAGCAGGATATTAACAACAATGACAAAATAGGGGAAACACTTTTGCAATAAAGTGCTATGTTACTTGGACAAAATCATATGTGCTTAATAAACGTTATTTTCTTACAGAATACCACATTCACTTACTTCATCTCGTTCTAAACATAATTCTTCCTTTTTCATTGATAGAATGCCTTTGTCTGTGATTTTCTTTTTCTGGCCATCCACAACAGAATCCAGCTGAAAATATGACAATATTTGTGAAAAGAAGCAACAATTTCTATCAAATTTAATGGTCTAGATCCAATAGTAGATTTCGTTGATTTTTATATGCTCCATAGGGGAACAGGATTGTAAGTTTCTATCCTGTACACCAGGCACACCATTAGACATACACATGAATGGACATAACATGTTAATAGAGTGTGCTTGCCTCATATAATTTGGCAACTGATCACATAATTTGAGCCTACGTGTGTTGAATTTTCCATGTGTATGTCCTATTAAAACCTTAAGCCCATGTATGGATATCTAGTGGAACAGATGTACCTAGTGGATTGAGTAGGAAAGATGTAATCTTGCTTTCGCATTGTGCATAGGAAGACAGTATCAACCACTCTAGGCTACAGTTCTAGCAATAAGTAGATTCATAAGGGAAATCCATTTCCTGTTAAAGTCAGCTGCAAACATGCTAATTTTAATTAAACTGATGGGGACCAACTATGTATAGATAACAAGTTATACCCAGACTTTGTGCAAGAAGAAGTCCACTCATGCAATGAGGTGTTTCTGTGCTCTTCTCCCCATTGCAGCTCCTCATGCTACATCCTGGGCCTTCCTTGAAGAGCCTCCTGTGATATTTCACTGTTTTTATGCAATTTGTCTGTTATGTAAATGCTATATAGACTTTGTATGGTAAGGCTGGTAAGTGGTTAATTCTGTTGGGAGGGGGAGTGAGTGAATGGAATGTTGGAGTGAATGCTGATTGGCTGTTGGATTCAAGTGTGTGAAAGGGAATGACACTTAAAAATCATAGAATCATAGAATTGTAGAATAGTAGACTTGGAAGGGGCCTATAAGGAAGGGGCTCAATGCAGGAATCTACCTTAAAGCATCCCTGACAGATGGTTGTCCAGCTGCCTCTTGAATGCCTCTAATGTGGGAGAGCCCACCACCTCCCTAGGTCATTGGTTCCATTGTCGTATTGTTCTAACAGTCAGGAAGTTTTTCCTGATGTCCAGCCGGAATCTGGCTTCCTGTAACTTGAGCCCATTATTCCGTGTCCTACATTCTGGGTTGATCGAGAAGAGATCCTCTGTGTGACAACCTTTCAAGTAATTGAAGAGTGCTATCATGTCACCCCTCAATCTTCTCTTCTCCAGGCTAAACATGCCCAGTTCTTTCAGTCTCCCCTCATATGGCTTTGTTTCCATCCTCGTTGCCCTCCTCTGAACACGCTCCAGCTTGTCTGCATTCTTCTTGAAGTGTGGCGCCCAGAACTGGACGCAATACTCAAGATGGGGCCTAACCAGTGCTGAATAGAGGGGAACCAGTACCTCGCACAATTTGGAAGCTATACTTCTATTAATGCAGCCCAAAATAGCATTTGCTTTTTTTGCAGCCATATCACACTGTTGTGTGATCAGTTAGTTAGTAGTTAGTTTTGTAGTGAGAGGGAGTCAGGGTTAGTTTGCTGAAGAGGATAGATTAGTTCAGGGTCTGCATTTTATTATTCTGGGAATAAGAGGGAGCAGGAGGAATTAGATTTGACTTTAGAGGGTAGAGAAGGCAAGGATACATGATATGTTTATTGTAACAACCAAGAACTGAAACAAATGAAACCACAAGCATGATGAAATGAGTGAACGTACTTCTTATTAAATAAAAGTTATTTTGTTTCACACTGAATTGGATTCTTTAAGTACCTGCAGTAAGATACTGAGTTATATCGTGGCAGCGGTAAAGAAAAGGGGTGAATAAAAACGTACACAATGTGCCAAACTGGTTGCTGTAGGACCATGAAGGGTCAGTGAATCACAGAACCAAAGGGAGAGTAAAAGGGTGAGAAATAGACAGGAAAAAAATAATCCACAGAGTGGACATCCGTATACTAACTGTGTTCATGGTTGGGATCCTTTAAAGAGAAAGGTAAAAAGCAGTCTCAAGGGAGCGAGTCATGACACCCCCAGCCCTCAGGAAAAGCTTGAGGGGGGATAAATTCCTGCAGTGGGAAAGCCCTAGCACACAAGAAAACTTCCATTCATACAAAGCATGGATACAATTGACTTTCATTTATTTTCCATTTTGAATTACATATATTTTCAGTTACAGCTAGATAAAAAATCATCTTCACACTTTATCCATCCAAACTTCATTTTAAATTAGTAATTTTGGAAGGATCTGTGCAAAATAGGAGACTGTCTAAATGAAGCTTACTTAAGGACTTGAGCTACAGCATCTTATACTTAACTTCAAGTAAAGAAAACCAGTGTTTGGATATAAAAATCCCAGGTTCAAAACTCCCCAGAGACAACAATCCCAGGGCTCATAAGATTGCTCATAAAATCCCTTCTGAGATTGGAGCCAGTGCTCCAACCTTGAAAGGAGGAATCAGAGATCCGTCCCGTGATCCCTCATGCCAGTGTGGCGAGAACCATGCCAGCTACTCCTACTCCTCCAAGGTCAGAAAAACAACCTTGGAGGAGGAGGAAAAGTGGCATTCCAGTGGGTGGGGAGGAGACCGGAGAAGCCATGATATCCTGAGCCTCCTCCAAGCTCCTTCCCTCCCGCTCCAAAATGCCCTTGCTACATGGCTAAAAAAGCCTGTCCAGCAAAAATCAGTAACTATGAAGGGCAGAGAGGCGAAAATCACCTCTTGACATTCCTCCAGCCCTGCCAGCTTCAGCCTGGCAGGACACAGGAATCTCAGTAGCCTCCAATCTCAGATGCTTCTGGCAGGTTAGCTTATGAAGCTTTTTGAGTAGCCTTTGGCTTGTTATCAACTTGCTGATGAAGGAGACATATTTGTCACATGATTTGGCACGGGTGTACCAACTGGACTAAAAGTCCAAGTAATGTGACTGGAGATACTATGGATACAAATGATGAAGCCATCTTTCATGCAAAACAAGGGGAAAACCTTCAAAGGATGATTTTAACAGAGTACAAAATGGGAGAATGTTTCAGTACATTGTAATCAATGTTATACAAAGTGCTAATGTTAACATTCAAAGCCCTAAATGGCTTGGGGCCAGGGTATCTGAAGGAACACCTCCTCCCACATATACCTGTCCAGACCCTAAGATCATCTTCAGGGGGTCCTTCTCCGTGAGCCTCTGCCAAAGGAAGTGAGGCAGGTAGCTACCAGGAGGAGGGCCTTCTCTGCTGTGGCACTCCGGTTGTTGAATGAGCTCCCTAGAGAGGTTCGCCTGGCACTTACATTATACTCTTTTAGACGCCAGATGAAGACCTTTTTGTTTTCTCAGTATTTTAACAGCTTATTAGTTTAATTTTTAACTTTTCTGTTTTAAATTTGTATTTTAAATCGATATTGCTGCTTGGTTTTATCCTGCTTGTGTTCGTATATATTATGTTTTATACCGTTGTTGTTTTATATTTCGAATAATTGTTATGGTTTTAATTTTTGTGAACCACCCAGGGAGGTATACAAATGCAATAAATAAATAAATAAATAAATAATGGATTATACAAACAAGCATTTAAAATCTGTCTATATACTGTTGAGAATTAAGATGTTTAAATATATAATAGTGTACACAAATTTAAATAAAAGTTGAGTCAAGAGTGTATATTTTCACATTGGGAAATTATTATGCAGTGTTAATAGCATCTCCTTCAGGTATCTAGACATAATAATAATATGTCTCTTTTTCACTTTTTTAGGGCACAATTCTCCTGTCATTTATGCCTAGTACATATCTACTTTTGACATAATTTAACTGGAAGAGCTATTTAATAGATCTCTCTTGTTAAGACTGCATAAAATCCTGGTTTGTTCTTTCCAGCTTCTCATTTTATGGGTCACTATAGTACTTACTGTGTGAAGAAAACCAAGGAACTCTGCATTTTACATACACAGCAGTTTTTAGCTTGTGCAAAATGTGGCAGCCGGATTAATAGCGAGGATCTGAGCATATAACACTGATTCTGGCCTGCTTGTGCTGCCTGCCTGTATATTTCCAAGCCCAATTGAAGGTGCTGGTTTTGACTTATAAAGCCTTACAAAGCTTCAGACTGCAATACCTTATGGAGCAGCTCTCCCGGTATGAACCTACCCATATACTATGATCAGTATCTGAAGTCCTCCCCTGAGTGGAAGGTTTGGAGGATGGCAACAATGGAGAAGGTCTTCTCAGTGGTGACCCCTCCAACTGTAGAATGCTCTCCCAAGTGAGGTCCATCTAGTGCCAACATCGTCATCTTTTTGACTTTCCTTTATTCTCAGATATTTGAAAATATATGATGAGGCTTTTCTGTTTGGTTTGGTTTTTAAAATCAGCTCCTGGTAGAGACTGCAGCCTGAACACTCATCTTTGTCTTCTTAACACTCACATTTCTCTTCTTAAATACGCCTGACCAAAAATGACTTGGCCTTATCATTCAGAGTGACATTATGGAACTTTTTTTAAAAAACCGCTCTCTCTCTCATATGTTCTGTTTACAATAGACAATATATGCAAACTTCTTAAATCCAAAAAGACAAGCACTAATAGATTATCTGAGAAACAGCCCTTGCCATGATTACAGCTCCCATGATGGGCATGCCAGCATCCTTTCTTAATTTCAAGACATTTTATAGTTCGGGCTGCGAGCTGGACATGCACACGCACACACACACACACACACACACACTCATTTTATTAGTTTTACTTTAAAATATCTTATTCTTTTCGACAACAAAATTGCACTTCTTCCCAAGTCAATGTGTTTAGCATCAGGATAGCAGAAGCAAGCTCCATTAATCAAGATGGTGCTATGATTTGTGAGTTATAATGAAAAGCTGCACATGTTTAGGGTGACCAACTGTCAGGATTTCCCCAGATTTGTCCTGGGTTTTGTTCTATTCTGGATGTCAGGGGGGATTTTCTGTGATTTTCTATATTGTCCTGGAAAGACACACTTTCCCCTTTAAGGCCGCTATTAGCATTTTGGGAGGGAATGATGTGCTTTCTGGAGGCGCATCATTTCCCTCCCACTGCTCCAATCAGGACCTTAAATGGGAAAGTGTGTCATTCCCGAAGATTATAGAAAAGGCCCTGATTGGAGTAGTGGGGGGGGGGGCAGAAATGACACACTTTCCCCTCCTCCACTCCAGTTGGGGCCTTTAAGGTGGCGGGGTGGGGGATGACGCTTTTTCCAGAGGCCCTGAAAAGTCACTTTCCTGCCCTGCCCACAGGTTGTCCTCTTTTTTGGTTTCCCAAATATGGTCACCAAATATGGTTCAGAATATATCTTTTTAATCAGGATTGGCAAACGATTTTTTGGGGGTGCTTTTGTTTTTGCTCTAACATATCAGGAATGTAGAAACAATTGTAACCAATAGAATGGAGGTGTAGAAGGGGAAGAGAAATGTTAGTTGTGTGCTTCACAACTGAACTAATAGACATGGTCATCTAAAGGGGGGGCATGTGACTATTAAGTTTGGGGTCTAACATTACTTGCTACTCTTTTACTGCTGCCAGGCTCCAATATAAGTGAGATGGGGGAGCAAGGTATGAGACATCAAGCCTGGCTGAGCATTCTTCAACCCCTTGAACTGCATGTAGCTAGGCTGCTGTAGCCCCTTCAAGTGCATGCAGTAAGACCAGCATTAGTAGTGTAGATTGTCTTTATTGTTTGCTTTTTGGGGCCTGTTAATTTTTGTTTTGCCCATTTCAGTAGTTTTCTGTTGAAAAGTATATATATAATGTCCAATTTAACAAAATTTAGGCAATCTCTCTATTTGTAGGGTTACAGCCAGTGTTTTCAAACAATTCCTAGTGCTATAAGATGCCTTATCAATTTTGCCAGTGTTAGCTATGTTGGAAGCTATTTTGGGAAATTCTATATGCTGCCATTGGGCAACACATTGTGAGTTATATCCAACATTTCCCTCATGCAGGGACACTTATACAAGGGGAATTCTTTGCCCCTCCCTTCTAGCTGCAGTCCTATGAGTGCCCCTAAAAACCTTTCCTGAAAATCAAAAGATCCTCAGTAAAGGCCTGGGATGTGATATGGGTGGCTGCAGTGGAGGAGAAGGTGGGGAAAATCAGGGAGAGGCCATTTATTTGAAAATGTCTTGTTCAAAATGAAGTTTATAAACATTCAGTCAAAAACTTCATCCTTTGTTCATTCCTTTTTGTGTTTACAATACAGGGAAGCCCAGCATTTATAAATGAACAGTCAGTTAGAATTAATAAAACTGCATGTGCACCCATTTAAACTGGATACATTTTGTACCTGATTTTAAAATGTAAAGTATGGATTGACTCCAAGTATCCCATGTATACCGCTTTAAACACCTTGGACTATATCGAATGTTAGTCCTACTTAGACTTTAGTTAGACTAACAATCAATACAACCCCTTGGAGAAAAGATGTGATACAAATGTAACAAACAGATTCAAATACAAAAATATTGCCAATCCGTAGCAGATGTGTACTTAAATCTCTCTCACTGAAGTCCATGGGACATGAGGTTGGACTGGATTGTTTATAATATTCTAATTAATTTGAGATATTCATATTGGTAACCAAATAGCATACAACTCCTGTGTAACTCCAGTCATTCTGAAGTATGCTTTCCATACAGATCAATACATTTCCGTTTAAATACTGTGATAATCAGTCTCCATATGTATTGACGGGATTCCCCAATGGTCTGTTGCTAAACAAAGAATTGGGACAAATTACTTATTTATATATACAAAACATGGTGATAAAGGCCAGCTGCAGGTATTTTTTGGAAAGTGCATTTTAATAAGGCCCTATTCAGTAGGGGAACAAATGGAGTAAAAGCAGTTTGAACTAACATGTTTAGTGGAAAAGCTCTCTCTCTTTCTAACAACAAAATCAATCATTTGTCCAGACTGTGGGGAGTCAAAGTTAGTTACTGAAAAGAGATCCATATATAAAACAAGTCAATAACTCATTGTGTGTTATTGTTGGAATGAAGACGTCTGCTTTCAAAAAGCTGGCCCTGTTTCTCTCCGAATGAATGTCACTGTTTCCAGAGAGTGGGAGAGAGAGTTTTTGTTTCTAGCTTTTCCTCACTGCCATTTACTTATGCATGAGAATGAGAAGTGGCTCTTCACTGTCCCTAGAAAATAATGCCATACATAGTGCATAGTTCTGTGTTATGGCTATTTGAGGAAAAGCCTTATTTTGATATATCTCTTTTGCGCTCAAGATTTTGCTATTTTACCCAGTCTCTGAAAATGTTTACTACATCAAATCAACATATTTCTTTCACAAGGCCATTTTACAATAGAGGCTTAACTATTTCAATATCAAGATTTGAGGTTTTTTTTTTTAAGGCCTAGATTTTAATTAGGTAAACTATTGTGCTCAATTATTCCTGAGTGCACTAAATCTAAACTTTTACAGACTTGGGACACATACATATCTGATGACTTGCATAAGTGTGTGTGTGTGTGCACGCGCGTGCGCGTGTGCATTCTGTGCTGTCTGTATCTTCTAATAATTGTATGGAACAGGAGAGTTGTGGCGGAAAGAGCTTGTTGCACAGGAGTGAGAAAGGCTGCTCCTACTGGAATGCATAGCCTCCCTTGCCTCTGGTCACTGTCTTTTTCCGGCTCATTTTCCAGCATCTTCTTTGCCCTTGCAGTCATCAGCCTCATTTGTGCACACCTCCATTTAATCCAATTGGCTGTGCTGATCCACATGGTTTTGTTTACATCTTCTATAACATCATCACGTCAGATGTCATGTCATAACACCGTTATAAAAAATCAGATGAGTTATTACAAATTAAATAACAGTGTGGATAAATAGGACTTTGAGGGCAATACTGTCTAAAAGGACAGAAAATACTGTCTAAAAGGACAGCATGAAAATAACACAATGTGTCCAAAAGTTGCTAAAATAAGTGAAAATGGGAAACACTTTTCAAAAGAAACACAACATGAAGGGAGGTAAATAGACAAATGGTATAAGCTCAACTCTAATTAAAAGCCAGTTTCTTTTTATAGGCAAAGGCATGCAAACTGTAAGCATCACTTGCACCGAAAGTAGATATATGTGAGTAAAGCTACCATAGAAATGCATACTTAAATGGAAGTGGGACTTGCATGTCTGTCAAATTTTATCTATTATTTTGGCTTTTACTCACCATATCCCCTAGATATGCAAGTAAAAGCCTAAATAATAAGCTCTAACACTGTGGGCCAATCTACATGGCAACATGTTCAGAAGCATTTTCTGTTTTTTTTCTGGTCCATCAGCAGCACATGAAGCAAGACAAGCCAGTAGACTCTACCCAAGGTCCCCTCTACAAGGATTCGCTTTTGCGCCTGGTTAGGCGATTATGCGCATAATCGCTGAAGCGCATTTACGGCTAATACCTCTGCACGAGAGGTGGCGAGAGGCGGCGAAACGCATTAACGGATGACCAAAATCCGCTTTACAAGTAGTTAATGCGCATAAGCGCTTGTTCACATAGTCAAAATGCACTTTAACGCCCGGAGCAAAATAAAACTCGCTGTTTAATGCGCATTCGATAATGCGCATAATCGGAGGGATAGCGCGCCTCTATGCCTGATTTGCGCTCCGTTCTTGTAGAGGTAAATTTTTTAATGCACCTTGAAAGAGCTTTAAATGCCTCTTGTAGAGGCAGCCTAAAAAAAAACCTTTCACAGGTCAAATTGCACTTTAATCTGCCTTACTTTGGGGTTGGGTGGGCGGAGTCCCATCACTTGAACTGAATGCTGCTCATAGATGCTGTTCAGCCAGTGATAGAGGTTTGTTCCCTGCCCCTGTCCATGCTCCCCAGGGAAATTTAATGGAAGCGCTTAACTAAGCCCCTGTAGTTTACCCCACACTTCTCACCTCTCAATCACCACTGGGATTCTCTGAATGGTTAAAACACCAATACATATTGTGAATTGGTAAAACAACTACTGCACTATTGGGAATGTTTGAAGCAGCACTATTGGGAATGTTTGAAGCAGTATTATGAATTATGAATGGGAAAACCAGACAGCTACAACTGAGTCGTGGCAACCAGTAAAGATGTGAAATGAACAGTAAAAAAAAAAAAAAAAGGAAAGGGAAAATTAACACTGAAAAAAGGAGCAGCAGGAGAAAATGCCTACTGCATTATATCCCAAGCACATACAGTGCAAACTAAAAAAAGAAAAAAAAGAAAAAGAAAAGTAGAGGATCAGCAAAGGGAAGTCCAATACAGTGAGCCTGCAGTAGCACTATTTCACAGTACTGCTACTGCAATATACTGCAAAACCGGGCAGCCCTTTGCTGCTCTTGTGTGTATTCTTTGCTGTTCCTTTGTGTATTCTTTAGTTTCCACTGTATGGAAGATGTGTAACCCAACAACAGCAAAGTAGCAGCCCCACCTGTCTTATATCCAATGCCAAGTAGTGAGTGAAACTGCGCTATTCCAAAGTAGCACTACTGCAATTGGTGGAAAAATGGGGAAAGGGAGGATCACTACCTCTTGACTCACATCAAGACATATCCCTAGGAAAGTCCAGAATGCTGGATTTAATTCAGGGGAATGGGGCACACTGCAGCTAAACCTCAACAGAGCCATATTTAATGGGAAAAGACACACTTAAACTACCTTACGAAAATGCGCCTTTTGGAGAAAGAAGCTATGGGATTGCTGCAGCGTGGAAACAATGTCATGTGTTGCAAATGACCCTGATGTGCTCTCACTCTGCACTAAATCATCAGCATAGATTGGCCCTGTCTCTCTACAGACATATTTCCCTAATTATTGGAATCAAAGAATAAAATAAATGCACAATATTTATGCAGATACCACAAAATACATGTATGTTTCAGACTACAATGCTGTACACACTTACTTAGAGGTAAGTCCTATTGAAGTTAATGGGACATACTTCTAAGTAGGCATGTACAGGATTGCATTGCATGAAAGGCAGCATCTCACCAAGGTACATATTTGAAAGGAGAAACCGAGGTAATCATCGCCAGGAATTTAAATACATATCATATATGCATAAAACAAAAGTGTTGCACAAATCGTATTTTAATCCAAAGAAGCAAAGTCCTAGAGGTTCTTACTTAAATTTCTAACACTCTCTGGAATTCATCTGCTGGGAGTTGTGAACAGGAACACTGTTGTTCCTGTTCTATAAAGTTACCAATTGGCTACTTCAGGTCATAAAGGGAGGGTTGAGCTTACAGTTTGAGCACGCTGGCGCTAATCCAGCTGGCTTATTGGCCTGGTGTGGATGATCAAATCCTGGTTTAATGAACAACGACATGCCTGCGCTTCATGCATACACCCATTTATTTACTTAATCCTTTTTAAAGGCCGTAGTCTTCCCAAGCCATCATACAGCAGAAAAACAATACAATCCAGCAAATACATAAACTCATAATTTAAACAATTTCCAATTAAAATAAGTTACAATAAAGTAAATAAAATGCAACTTTGTTCCCACTTTGCTGTTCTCTCCATAAGGGTAAGTGAACAAGCCAGGAAACCATTGTTAACAGGTTATGTCAAAACTGGTTAATGGCTTCCAAACAACCACGTTGAAACCATGAGTGCTTTCAGAAGGCTCTTAATGTGCCATCACCCTGCCTCATTCACAGAATTTTACGGAGGGTCCAGATGATATTGTCTTCCACACATAACCCTTCATATCCTAGCTTGTCCAGAAACTATTAACCAGTTTCTTGGATCAGACATAATGGGAAGCTATGGTTAACAGCTTGCACAAAGAGAGGCGCAAAGCAGGAAGAAAGAGTCTCTATGTGGGTGCATGAAGTTCACACATCTCCTAACTTCCAGTCTCAATTGCTTTATTACATTCTTCCCTAATGTTGTCACAGATAATTCATGTAATTCCCCTTTGTAAAGACATCTACACACCCCATGTTGCAGAATTTAGATAATATGAGAGGTGAGATCTCGAGTTGTCCCACAAGCAGGAGAGAAAGGGGCTTAGTACGAACAACACTTTAGGCAATGGAGGGGTTAATAACACACTCGCAGTGTGTTATATTTCCGGTACATGCCACACGTTATCCCTCCACCATCGCAGAGCTGAAAGTCCTTGCGTCCTTCTGGGCTCCTCCTCCCTCCCTCAGTCCTCCAGCCGTATCCCATGATGCACTGCAAGTTCTGCTGGCTGTATAGGAGCAGCCTGGATTTTTTTCCACCACTCCTGCTGGGGAACTCTATGAATGAGGGTGCTTCTACAAGAGCAATTTAAAGCTCTTTCAAGTCGCAGTAAAAAAATTACCTCTACAAGAGCGGAGCGCAAATCGGGGGTTGAGGCGCTTTATCTGTCCGATTATGCGCATTATCGAATGCGCGTTAAATAGCGAGTTTTAATTCTCCATGGCCGTTAAAGCGCATTTTGACCATGTAAACAAGCGATTCTCTGCATTTCAGGCACTTTAAGGCGCGTTTCATACTGCCGGTTATGTGCTTCACCGCATGTCGTTTACAGGATTTAGGTGTAAACACGATTGTGAGAAGATGCGCATAATCAGACAACCAGGCGCCAAACCGAATTCTTGTAGAGGGGACCTGACTGGACTAGTGCAAAGAGAGAGGGGGTCCCCGACACACGACACTTTAAACAATGGATTTTGGGATAAACAACTGAGCAGCCCATTGTTTTTCCCCATTGTTTAATTCACTAAAATAGAGTACTGTCAGTTGTGTGTGCATTGTGTGTTGCCTGCCACATGACACAATGAGCAACACAACTGATGGTTGCCTCTTACCCCCTCTGTTGATTATCATGTCATCTGAACTAAGCCAGGGTTTTGCTTCAACTTTCCCCTAAGATAGCTACTTTCCGCTGTTGATCTATAGCAGGGCTGGGGAAACTTTTTCAACATTCCCTTCTAGTACATGGGGTTCCTATGGGGTGTGATCCCCATAAAAAGCAGGCACGGCCAAGCTCAACTGGATAGAGCCATCCCCATTCACTCATTCTCTCCACACATGTGTGTGTGTGTGCGCACACACACATACACTCATACCAATCACATACAACAAACGCATTCACATATCAATTTCCATACATAACACATATTCATTCATTCACATATACATCCATTCTCACATACACACAGAAAAAAAATCACACAGAGACCTCACATGCACACTGCATTAAACTTGAAGCAATGGAAGGTGTTCCAAGCCTAATTACAGCATGGAGAAAGGCAATTGGGGGAGGTGGTCACAGCTGGGGAGGGGAAGTTAACCTGAGCTTTACCTTCAAAATCAATTTTGTCCTTAATCTAAAAAAACTACACCTGGTGACAATTCATTCAAAGCTAGGAACAGCCACAGGTTTCTAGCTTGAGGTAAATATCTTTCTATCTTAAACATGTGTTGATAAATGCTGCTGAAATACATATACTAGTTTGCCTTCAGAGTAAGTTAGTTACACTTAGGTCCCATTGAAATCAATGTGAAAAGTTAGTTATGACTAAGTGAAGTCTGATTGATTTCAGTGGAAATTAAGTTCAATTAACTTAGTCTGGATCCAACTCACTTTGTTTATCCCAAGTTCTTTACGTTATTGACTCAGTTATTAGGATCCAAACAAGGCAGGAGCTTGTTTTAATCTCTGGCATGTGTCAGTACATGCTGGGAATCATTTCCCTAATTACCCACCTGAGTGTGGCTTGTTGTGTTGTCTAAACCCAGCCAGCATGGCTAATTTGAGGGCCCTCAAATAACCCAACAACAGGTCATGGTGTCTTGTTTGATTGTGTGAAATGGCCATTGTGACTCATCAGAAGCATTATAGTTCTAATTATATGAGTGAAATACATC